>CM031235.1:672447667-673872667 GCA_018340775.1 Taxus wallichiana var. yunnanensis | reverse complement strand
TAGCCAAGAAATAGTTTGTGGATTGGGCCACCATCATCAATAACACCCTTCACAAACAATTGATAGAAGTTAAGATGACTGGATGCTTCTACATGACATCATATCGACTTATGCGATAGCAAGAAGAAAGCTATTTTCGAGACTTGAAACAAGAGGAGTCATGGGGCATCATCGAAGTGTGTTTTTCTTTATTATGCTCAACTTAGTTTCAAAAATAGTTCTCACCATTTTAGAAGAGTCAACGATGCATTCACCTTCTCGCATGATCCGAACACGAATCCGAAACCGAGGAAAGGTTTTCTAAAGAAGCCATGAGTGGCATTTCCCAATGGGGAACCTAGTTTATTAAATTTTCATCCTTTTCCTACATTCGCGTGAGTGGCTTTTTTGGTACCCCATGGAAACATCCTAAGTACATCGGTGATGATGATGGGCATTAATGGAGCTGGCATGACAATTATTCCTAGTTCACTGCCTTCTTAGTGACAAACACCGTTCAGGAATTCATTTTCCAATTCAAATCAGGGAATACCAATGTCCAAATCTTTTCAGTGCACAACTCATGGAAAAAGAGTTCACTCTCATAACCTTCCATCCATATGTGAAGAGAGCCCAGTTTGATATCAATGGATATATGCAAAATATTTTGGGAGAAAAGTACCAACATAATCCTACCATGGAATATTTTTGGGCTGCTTGTTCAGACGAACATGAGGTAAGAAGACGGGAGTAATCTCACCTAACACTTACTCAGATTAAGGCCTTCCACATCAAGAGCCCTCCCGATTAATTCATAAATGATGATGAGGATGTCATTGATCCCTCATATGATGTAGTTGCTTTTACCCCATTGCCTTTAATCGATTTGGACCAAAAGAGATGAAACCAACCAATTATTGAAAGAAGCATATCTTGGTATGACAAAGAACTTGCCAAATTGCAATCTATTCCAGATCATGTTCCAGGATCACAAAAATTACCAATACGAGGGGGCCTCCATTCGACCAAAGTCTCTTCTCGATCAACATCATTACCATCTAATCATACACCACAAGTAAGAAAGGAGTGGTTGCCAAAATCCACTTTTCCAAGTAACGTGTCATGAGGAGAAAGATCTAAAGATCCTAACCCTGAAGAAGGAAGAGAGTGTGTGTCTGGATTTTCTACTTCGAGTAGAGATTCTTCTACCCACATCGTTAATAGTGCTCAGAAGCTAGTGTCAAACGATCCTCATCCTTGCTTCGAACAAGTGTCCACCAAAGTGCGGAGTAATTCAAATATAAACACTTCAAGCATGTAGTTCATGAAGGGATTTCCCAAAATCTCCCAAATAATCAGGAAGTGGATATTGAGGTTGTTTCTCCTCAAATCGAGGTCGTAGATAGGATTCAAGTAGGATCTCATGATGTCAAGAATAATGAGAATATTGATTCGAGCTCCAGGATTTTGTATGCTGAAATAGTGAATGATACTCCTTCCTGGGTTGATTCGAAGTGAAGAAAAGGAAGAGAGTTGTCAAGCCAATTGACATTGATTTTGATGCCCTTTTCAAACTTTTGAATGATGCCATTCCTAAGAAGCCTAAGGTGATTTCTCGAATAATGGTGGATAATGATGGAAACAAATTTGCAGACCTTTCCATTCCACAAGTTGATAAAGAGCGCGATGCTATGACACCTGCCGACTATGAAGTTTCCAGACTTGGACTTGGAAGATCTACATTAGAAAGTGACATGGCGATGGCTCAAGATTTAATTGATATCGTGTTAAAGATACTTGAGAAATACAAGTCTCAAAACTCTCACTCAAGGTTGAAAAGAATCAATTGGTGGAATATGTTCAACATTTAATAAATCCCATATCATCCACTTTCCCGAGTACTGATGCGGTGGCTGCCCGGATGAAGATACTCTCAATTTGTCAAAAGAAATAAACACATTGGGCCATATCACTAAAAATTGGCTTTTAAATATTCTCGTTTTAGGCCAGGGGACTATCAAGACCGCGGTTAAGCTTCATAAAGATTTCAGTCCGTATCTTGATCCAATTCTTTCTTTCAAAGAAAAATTTGTTTCTACTATATCAAATTTGGATGAGATATTGCCCATTTACAGGAGATGACAAGTATGGAATCTTCAGTTTTAGCTATTGAAGGAATTCTTGAATTTGAACATCGAGGGACACGTGTTCTTTGGTGTCTACATCTCAAATCAAGAAAGCCACTTCTCAAGGATTCTGTGATCCATTATGAAAGCATGTGCAATGAAGTCTTCACTTCACTCTCCTTGATTCAAGAATTCATCACTGAGATTCCTTGTAACCTTGTAAATGAGCATAATCAAAGGTGTTCATCGGAGTAGGTGGAAGAGAAATTTTCACAATTTTTTAAGGACATGTACACTCCCGCCAACAATTTCTCGTCAATTTCCTTGGAGTGGTGTATCAAATTAAAGAACTTATTTGAGAATGCTCAATCCAAAATTGTTAATTTAAATGATATGCCTAGTAGAATTCTTGAATTGCAGGTATTTTGTGAGGCTATTCTTCGACCAAGTCAACCTCCAGAAGAAGAAAATATGTTTGATACTTTGGGAAGGTTTAGATCCTTTCAACTGGCAAAAGCGGCAGATCCTAATTTCATCGGCGGTTCAGGGAGTTGATTTTCTTGGTATCTAACGAAGTGGGAGAGTCCATTTCTCATACGCTTGAGATAGGTGGACCCCATTTCAATGGATAAGGCACTGGTTATTATTGTATATTTTAAAAGTTGTTGTTATTTGTTTTCGGGAAACTATGGATATTTTGAGTAATTTCTATTTTTGAGTTGTCTTTAATAAAGTTGTTGAAAAATTCAAAGGTCACTTAAGTGCCTTATTTAATGATCATGTAAAACCCTAACTACTTTGTAACCAACTTTTGGGTTATAAAAGGAAGTGAGGGGCTCATTTGTAAAGGGTGACTTTGAGAGAGGAGAAGAAAATACTTTTGTGTAAGCTTTGTTTCAGGAAGAAACTTTATGTTCTTTTTTAAAACATTGTGGAGTTAATGAAATACAAACTTTGTGTCTCATTCATTGTCTCTTGTGACATTGGATGTTCTTATGTTCATTACATGTTAGGTGTTTGGAATCTTGCATGCAAATATTATCTTTGATCTTATTGTCAACGTTATTAATCGGTTGTTCTAGTTCACAGTGATCAAGCTCTGATTATCTACTTGCTCATGTGTGTTCCCTTTTACACATTCTTGTTTGGCTAACTCAAACTCCATTTTATTTGTGTTGGTTATTCGTCTTTCTTCTTTGTGCAATATTAGGCTCTGTGTTTACCTAACTCTTGCATGTTCTTTCATTTCATTCCATTTCACTCCTTTCCTTCATTCCATTCCATCTCCTTCATTCACTTTTCTTTCCATTGATGTTCCAAAACACCCCCACATACAATTTTGAATGTATAGATGTAAATATAGTTTTGGTTTTCAATAAAGGTAGCCTCACCTTCATTGAGGAGGGAATTCGTTCCCACACTGTTGCATGTCATTTGCATGCGTGCAAATCCATATGCTAACGAGAACTTATTGATGATTTTTACATGATTAATATGGATGACATGGATCTTGTGTTAGGAGTACAATGGTTGCATTCTTTGGGGGATTTCACCCTCAATTATAAGGACCTATTGCTCAAATTCATGATTGGGGAAAAGAATATCATTTTCCAAGGTATGACAAGACACTTTTCTCTTTGCAAATATCCACCAAGGGAAGTAGAAATTTGTTCTGTATCTTTTATATCAGCTGATTGGAAAGACTTAATCACCCTTGAGTATGTAAAAAATCAGTTTTCTAATGATATGGTTGAAGGGTTGATTGTGGATGAAAGGTACAAGGTGATAGATGGTCTTATTCTTTACAAGGGAAGGGTGTATTTAACACCAAAATCAGAAGTTAAAAATCTGATTTTAAAATCAGCACATGATGCCCCTACAAGTGGACATCAAGGATACTTCAAGACCTACAAGTTGGTAAGGGAAAGATTTACTTGGAAAGGTATGAAAGGAGATGTTCTTAAGTATGTTAGAGAATGTGTTGTATGCCAAAGAAATAAGAATGAACATACTTTTCCAGCTGGTCTTTTGCAGCCCCTACCTATTCCCTCTCAAAAGTGGGAGAGTGTGTCCATGGATTTTGTTACCGGATTGCCCAATGTTAATGGTAAGACTTGCATGTATGTAGTAGTGGATAGACTCACTAAGTATGCTCACTTTTTTCCACTCCCTACTAAATTTGATGGTCCTATGATTGCTGATTTGTATTTCAGAGAAGTTTTTAAATTGCATGGTGTGCCTAAGAACATTGTGAGTGATAGGGACAACAGATTTATGAGTCTTTTTGGCAAGAATTATTCCGTTAGTTGGGACGGAACTCACTCCAAGTACTAGTTATCACCCACAAATGGATGGACAAACGGAAATAGTAAATAAATGGGCAGAAGGGTACTTAAGATATTATGTTTCAGGGCAGCAGTTAGCTTGGATAAAATGGTTGCATCTAGCTGAATTTTGCTATAATACTACACATCACATGTCCATTGGAATGTCCCCTTTAAGGCTTTATATGGTTATGATGCTAACTCTTTCATGGATGTAATGATGACAGATAGTAGAGTGCCTAGTGCACAAGAGTTAGTGCAACAGAGTATGGACATCATGAAATCTCTCAAAGAAAATCTGCACCATGCCCAAAATAGGCAAAAATTGTATGCAGATAAGCACGGAGTGAGAGGAATTTCGACGTGGATGATTGGGTATTTCTTAGATTGCAGCCCTATAGGCAATCTACTCTCAAGCAAAGTGGCAAGGAAAAGTTGAAGCCACGTTTCTATGGGCCCTACAAGGTTACTAAAAGAATCGGTGAGGTGGCTTATGAATTGGAGCTACCCGGGGATGGTAAGATTCATAATGTTTTTCATGTTTCTTGCATTAAAAAGGCACTTGGGAAAAATGTTGTTCCTTCTTTGGAGTTACCCCCTTTAGATGAAGAAGGTAAATTGATCTTAATTCCGGAAACTATTATGGAAACAAGAGAAAGGAATTTAAGAAAACGTGTCATCAAAGAATATTTGGTCAAATGGAAGGACCTTCCATTAGAGGATGCTACATGGGAAAATGCTTCAATCTTAGAGCATCCAAGTTTACAATTGCTTGAGGGCAAGCAATTTTGGGAAGGGAGGACTGTAATGTCCCCCTTTTTATAAAAAAATTAAAAGAAGGTAAAATCGATTTGCACATGTAATTTTAAAATGAAATTTTATAAATTGTGCAAATCGAAATAAAAGGGGAAGTTCGACTTCACCTTGAGATAATAAAAGCATGTTTTTAAAGGTAAATCAAGTGACTAGGCAAGTCGCATTTTCCTAGAAGCATTTAATAATTAATATTGGAGATAAAGTGATTATTCCTAAGCATTGGGTCGACCCATATGAGCATCTTTTTAATATCCCTATGCATTTAATATTTGTTGTTGGTGACTTTCAGGCACATTTTTAAATGAGATTTCCTCCTAGATGATGACGCCAAAGATGGAGAAGAACTTTGGAGGATGTGCAAGCAAAAGCTATAAAAGAAGATATGGTTACTCCTTTTTTGGCATGTTGATGGTTTATAAAAACTTATCTTCATGCTTGAAGAAGGAATGTATGCCCACTTATGATCAAAACAAAAGGTGTTTATTAACACCACCATTTGTGAAGTGTGTGCCCATACAAGCTTGAAATAATAAGTTTTGCAATCATTTCTCTCTATATATACAAGGCGCCATTTTTGGGAGAAGATATAAGCTTGCTTTGAGGGTTTGAAGTGTGATTTATGATGAATATATTTTATTACATGCTGTTGGTTTTTACTTAATGAAGTCGACTTGTTTTGGCATATGCTAAGAGTGTTTTGGAGTGATTTTGAAGTATTTATAAATCTGTTGTTTAGATTTATTAATTGCAGATCTGGAACTACATTTATTGACTCTTAAAGTGAAGAGAAAAGTGTTGGAATTGTGTTGCAGATTTTACCCTAACCCTAGCGACTAGGTTTAGGATTTTGGGAGTTGTTTTGAGGGGTTTCTAGTGTGTGAACAGATCTGGTTTTTATTTTGGATTGAAGTTCATTGTAACATTCCCATTTTAAGTCATTAGAACAAGGGAAATTTTATATATATAACGTTCTCTGTTCTAGTTTATATAATTTAGAACACACAACCAAGTTTTAATAATTGTTCTCTGTCCCATTAACGTAATATAGAACACACAATACTTTTAAAACCAATGTTCTTTGTTCGCATATTTATAATATGGAACACACATTCAATGCCATTCAATCATATAACAGATACCATTGCTGTTGTAATGACTCGAAGAACTACCGATCTCCCATTTATGGCTCGGAGTTTCAACGATCTCTCATTTCATGACTCGGCTACTTACCGATCCTTCATGTTAACCCATGCAAGGTATACTAAGTATACTAGGTTCTCTTTACCGTTTTCGGTTATCGAAGTGTTCCATTTAAGAGGCCTATTTGAATATTTGTTACCGATACTCATCTGAAATCCTGCTTCTTAAACTAGGTGATCAGGACAACGCAACCAGCAGCTTGCGATACTTTGGCCAAAGATTTTCACATGCTTTGCATGATCATATTCCTAGACGTTCTACACATCAATGGAATACGTCATTCACCTCACTTCGTCTGTTATCTAGAATGGTCTTTCGACCTCTCGTTAGTCCTCTCGTCCAAGTTTAAATTTTAACCCAAGATAGCAATATGAAAGAGTATAGGGAGACACTCGCGGTGACTAAAGGTACGTAGACATACTTTTTCGACCCTTGTCGACTACGTGTGTCTAGTTACCATTAGTCTTCCTGAGTCACTCCGTATACACGGTCACATTCCTAACTTCGTCCAAGTAACTTGGTCCCAGCTTATGTAAACTTGATGATTCAATTCGGGAGGGCGTTGTAACATGTCGGCTCTGACATTATGTCATCATGAAGGCCTCACCTTCATGAAGACACCAGATTGCAGCTGGCGCATGCCAAAGTCCTACGGAATCCTCCCATCAAGGGATACACATCCAACTAGAAGTGTGATTAGATTATTATCTTAAATATTTTAAGAATAAGTTTCAAAGAACCGTTCGATCTTCTAACCTCTTTGTTCGTTACGGTTGCATAGCTAAGAAGGATTTAAATTTTCATACTGACTTAATATAAAATTACTCCTCCTTACCGAAGGATTGCATATTTCCATCTTAGTTTTTTTTTTTTTTAATTAGGTCAGACTAACAGTCCACTACTGACTTAACGTAGTAAGGTCAACTTACTAAACTTAATCAAGTTTTATTCACAACTGAATTTAAATTAAGAATTCCATCTCATTAGACATAATTTAAATGAGGCCTAATCCCAAATGAATATGTTCATTTATTCACTATAACCTTACTTCAGTTAAGGTTTGTTACGAGGAGATATGATTCCTCCTACCAAATATCCTTTTGATCAAAACATCCCAAGGATATTAACGAAATCGAATACATAATTCAATTGTCTCGTACTAATATTCATTAGTTTATATTCTAATCTGAATATCATTCATTTAAGAGTTCATGTTCACTTTTTACTCTTTACCAATGTCAATTTTAAATCCTTATTGACCCAAGTATTAATTAAGTGCACATTCCAACTTAAAAGTTTTATTCAAGTATGGAATAGGTATTTTTTCCTTTAAAATCTATCACCATCATTTGAATAAATCCAAATTCAATGAATAAAATTATATTCTCATTCCTATTCAAACAGTTTTAAAGTGGTACGGCCATTAAAATATCACACCTTCTTCTTTTACTCATTACTCTTAGATTAAAATTCATACAATATACAAGCCCATACTACCGGACTTCATTCATGCCAAACAGCATTAACAACCCGTAAAGAAAGAAGAATACAACTTTTTCTTTTTCCATTTCTTCGGTGAAGAATAATAAAATCTCAGAAGAGATCCATCCCTTAGTCAATCAGAAGAAGCATCATAAAACAACATGTCTTCATTTTTACTCGTAGAAACCATCTGCAAAATTTACTTGCACGGGTCAGTTCATCGAACTAAGCATATTAAGCACTTATCATTAAAATGAGGTGCTCTAGATTAACTGTCTCAATAAAAGAACCCTGCTTTTATGAAACGTCTCTAAATAGAGATAAACATCATGTAACAGCTACGCACCAATAAGGTTGAACAATCTTAACAACCTCAGTTCAATAATTAGTATCATTTTTAAACAGTAATAATAAATACCAGCACACCAATTTCTATATTGGCTAACCTATCATGATGTATATTTCACCATTCTCATAGATGTTTTCAATGAAAATAAAAGAGTTCATTCCAAATTTAGATAATACTAAAAAGGAGTATTTTCTCTAAACAATCACGTATTAAGACCGCTATATTAACTGATTTATAGATTGTTGTTCGATTGCATGCATTGTCCAACCCATTTCATCATCAAGAATGAATTCCATATACTAAGTCGATTTTAAATTAAGATAGAACTCTCTTACCTTCGGATCATCCAATGGATTTCAACTGTATCAAATGCAAAGGTGAAAAGAAACCTTAAACGCCACAAAGAACAATCTATTAAACTTCCCATAATTCAATAAACAGCATAGTACTTCTTTCAATTCGTAGAAAGAGAAAAACAGTAGTTAAACTACAGTTGCTTATGCCGAAGGGAGTAGGAAATTCATTCAACATCAAATAATAGAATTTCATTTGGATAAGAGAAGAAAATAATTATTACTTCCGATTACCCATTCAATATTCTCTTTCCTTTCATCACAACCGAACAGGTGGATTTGAACAAGAAGTGATAACAATCAACGATACCAGTCAAGGAGAGAGAACAATTAAAGTCAAATATCGAATGAAAGATAGAAGACTCATATTACCTCTTCTCAATGCTTGGTCGAGTATCACTATATAGCACAAACCTATTTTCAATAGGGTAATTTTCCTATACAAGACTATTACAGTAATCATGATTTACTAATTATCATTCAATGATGTACTCCTGAATTCATTTTACATCTGACCCACAAATATCAACAATAACTGAATCTTTCAATTTAAAATCGTTTTCAATAGTTATCCAAAAAAAAAACGAACATTTCAACTAGGTCTAAAAAAGTAAGAATGTAAACAAGCTATATGACCATAATTATTCACCAAAAATGAACATTCCAACTAGGTCTGGAACAAGCAAGAATGTACAACAAGCTATATAATATCACTGTAATAAATAAAGAAACCATCTTTTCAACCGCAAGAACAAGAATCTACTCAAGTACGGTTCTAATCGAACACAATGAAAAAGTTGGATATGCAGTTCCTTTATATATATACATATATATCAATGGATTCAAGGATAAACGATACACTCTACTCCATTCACCAAATAACCAAGTTATTCTTTCTCGATTTTAAATAATTTATTCCCAACAAACATTCACGACCTCAACCCAATATGGAGACATTGAATCGTTTTAAATCAAGCAAGGGTAAGACGATGGAACAAATTCGCAGCCTTGCCCCCAAAGAATTTGTATTCTATGCCTTTGTAATGCTACCGAGAAAAATAACTCACACAAACAGTTCCATCAAGCATTCTCACGATTTTTCCCAAACCATTTACACGCACATAGAACTCGGAAAAATAATATTCACATCATTGTTACTTCCATCAACTCAAACCCATAATGGGTAATAAAAATGAATACCCAATCTTGTAAAAACTCCTACAAAGAAGGATAGATTTCATTTCATTTACCCCTTTTTGTAAAGAAAATACCCAAATCGTATTCATCTTCAAAAGACAACTCAACCCATAAATCATATCAAACATATCAACATTTTCATTTTACAAAAACACCCAACATAAAAGCTGAGTTCTTTTAATGAAGACACTTAACAAAGAGCAAAACGGTTTAAAGAGAAGAGCTCAACATGCCTGTAAAATTTCTTGTTGCTTGAAGAAAAGCTGCGTCCGTGCCACAAGAGTTACTCTTTTCCACGGTGATAACAACAAGGTTTTCCCCGACTATCTCCTTACTCCCCACAGCTCAAAGATAGTCGTGGTTACTCAAAACAATAGCAACGATGACCGGAATGGTTGCGGAGTTCGAAAGAACCTCCAAAGAAATGCGAGAGCAATACAAGCAACCCAATGAACATGATAACCACAAAATTCCTCTTTCCCCTTTCCAAGGTGAGCTGGTCACCAAAACCAAGATCAATAAATGCATTAAATGCATTTCTTTTTCCTCTATCTCCACGCCACCACCAACTTACGTTTGGCGAGTTCCACTTTTCAAATATTTGCATGTAATTTCATTTTTAACTACACTGCTAATTAGATACCCCCAACTCCCATGTTCCCACCAAATTTGGCGTTCAAAACTTCAAGGACATCATTTAATGTCCTTTATTAAATTCTAAACCTTCTCTTCTTATCCGTTCATCAGCATGTGTCCATAGGTCCCCTCCTTAGGTTAACAATAGTTTAGGTGGTATTGTCCATAGTTAGGTTTCCACCTAGGTCGCAAGTCATTAGGATTTGCAATAATTTACATCCTTTTTTTTAATTTAAATCTACATAGCTAAGTTGTTAGGCCCGTGTTCGAACTTAACCCTCGTAGTGTTTTAGTTAATAGGTTCCTTAGTAAGTTTTACAAAATTACGTTCATATCGACATAATGCGGGACATTCGTTCCATGCTCGACATATCTATACCTTGTTCTCTTGCACCAAAACTCTTACTACCTTACGCTCCCTGGCATTACTATTTGTATGTAGTTCAGAAATCGAACCTTTCCATTGGCAACATGGTGCCGATTAATTATACATGTGACCAAGTTTTTAAATTTTATAACGATCTCTAGTCCGGTTCAGGACTTCGTTCAAATTAGAAAGTAAATCAACAAAGTGATCAAAAAGAAGGCCACATCATACCTTGGATGAATGGAATTGATTCAAGGTGTCTTTGTCAATCAACAATAAGAGTTCATCAAACACATAAGCGATTCATTGTTTCACACTTTGCAAAACACAAGTTATAATGACCTTCGTCCCAAGTAAACAAGTTACAATCAAGCAAGGGTTGGATCAGTAGTACATTCTTTTTAAGATTAAAAGATATATCACAACCTAATTATCCTCATTTCCACGATTCAACATCACGAAAAGAGGTTATCATAGTAGCTTCTAAAAATCAAGACGTTACATTCCTCCCTTCTTAAAAGAATCATCGTCCCGATGATCAAATTAGCCAATTCATAGAGTTTTTAGGACAAAATTCAATTATCATCCTTCCATTCATAAATTCATACCAAAATCAGATTCAACATTTAAAACAATGTTTTAAGATAACCATAAAATAGACCAATAATTGTCCATGTTTGGCGGAATTATTAGTTTTTCGAATTCAATTTCGATCAAACAAGTATGGAAAAGCAGATCTCATCTCCTCGAGATTTTCCCAAGTTGCACTTTCTTCGCTGAACTAGTCCCACTGGACCTTACATTGATTCACTTCACGATTTATTAAGTACAACTAGTGAGTGCCCAAAGACTCGAATGGGCTTAACCACAATTATTCCTGGGTCTTGGACTGCAAGGAATTCCAATTCAAGCACATGTGATAAATCTGATACATATTTCTTAAGCAAAGAAATATGAAAAACATCATGCATTTGTGATAAATCGGGAGGTAAAGCTAGACGATAAGCTACAGGGTTGATTATTTCAACAATTTCAAAAGGTCCCACATAACGAGGTGATAACTTGGCAGCCTTGCAAAAGTTATAGAACTCTTTTTCGGCTTAACCCGAAGAAAGACCTTCTCACCAAGTTTATAATTCCTATCAACCCACTTTAAGTCTGCATAACTCTTTTCCTATTGGCAGCCTCCTTTAAATGTTCTCGAATCATTTTAATTTGTTGTTCCATTTCCGTAAGGATTTATGGCCCAATTACCTCTCTATCCTCTACGATGTCCCAGCTAACAGGGGTTCTACATTTCCTTCCATACAATGTTCAAAAGGTGCCATCTTTAAAGAGGCGTGGTATGTATTATTATAGGCAAATTCAACTAGTGGGTATTCCTCCCATTTATCTTCTGCTGGTCCATGCAATACATTCTTAACATATCCTCTAAAACTTGATTGACTCTTTCAGTCTATCCATCATTTCCGGATGATATGTAGAACTGAAATTTAATTTAGTTCCCAAGGCCGCATTAAGTGTTTGCCAAAATCTTGATGTCATTCTCGGATCTCTGTCCGATATGATCAATTCGGGTATTCCATGCAATTTGAAAATTTCATGTACAAATCTTCTTACTAACACTGGTGCATCGTCTTTTAAATTACCAGCAATGAAGTGTGCCACTTTGGTTAGTTTGTCGACGACAACCAGGATGATATCATGTTTATTCCTTGACATAGGAAATCCTTGAACGAAATCCATAGTTATCACTTGCCATTTATCTTTGCGGAATGTTGTGGGGGTACAAAAATGGGGCGGGATGCATATGTTCCACCTTAACACGCTGACATTCCAAGCAGTGTGTCACAAATTCCACCACATCCTTTTTCATTCCCTTCATGAAATATTGTTGCTTGAGATCAGCAAGCATTTTCATAATGCCAGGGTGTCTAGAAAAAGGTGAATTATAAAATTCAGTTAATAATTTCTTTCTTAAATCATTTGCCAAGGGTATATATACCTTGTTTTCAAACCTCAGAATCCCTTCATTATCAAAACAAAATCCTTTATACTTCACATCCTTTGGATCTGCAGCAAGTGCGGTTTTAACTTGTTGAAAATAAGATTCAGATTCCATGGCATCTTTCACCTCATCCTTAAACTGTGTTCTTAATGTTATAAGAGCAGAGATGTGCTTCCTACGACTCGAGCATCTACTACACTATTTTCCTTGCCTTTAATGTAGCTTATATCAAAATCATACTTGAGATAGAAATTCTAACCATCTTCTCTATCTTGCATTCAAGTTTGGTTGAGTAAAAATATACTTCAACCCCGGATGGTCGGTTTTTAGCTCAAAGGGCTTACCAAGAAGGTAATGCCTCCACATTTTAAGTGCATGAACAATGACAGCGAGCTCTAGGTCATGTGGAGCATAATTTTGTTCATGTAACTTAAGCTTTCGCTTTCATATGTTATGACATGGCCATTTTGTAACAGAATGCCTCACGAGATACCCTCTCTAGATGCATGCATTACAACCGTAAAATATCCATTTGGGTCAGAATGCATCGAGAATGGGTGTTGTAGTTAACTTGTTCCTTTAAAATTTTAAAGCAGATTCACATTGTCACTCCCGGACAAATTTCTTATCTTTCTTTTGTAGTGAAGTGATTGGGGCAGCAATTTTTGAAAAGTCCTTAACAAACTTTTTATAGTATCCTTCTAGGCCCATGAAGCTTCTTACTTCATGCATGGTCTTAGGGGAGCCACTCGATTATAGCTGCGATCTTTGAAGGGTCTACAGCTATCCCATTCTTGCTTATAACATGTCCCAAATAATGCACCTCTGCATCAAAAAGGAACATTTAGACAATTTACCATACAACCTTCTCTTCCTCAAAATTTCCAGCACTACCTTTAAATGCTCTTGATGCTCTTCGACATTTTTGGAGTATATAAGAATGTCATCCAAGAATACAAGCACAAACTTGTCTAAGTATTCTTGAAAAATATTCTTCATCAAATTCATGAAGGAAACAGTGCATTAAATCAACCCAAAAGGTAACACTTGTGAACTCATAATATTCGTACCTTGTTCTAAAAGTTGTTTTATGAATATCTTCCTCCTTTATTCTCAATTGATGATATCCAGTTGAAGATCTATTTTTCAATAGACCGGTGCTCAACGCATGCTGGTCAAACAGATCATAAATCCTAGGAAGTGGATATCGATTCTTAATGGTTGACTTATTCAACATCCTATAATCAATGCACAATCTTAGTGTGCCATCCTTCTTCTTTACAAAAATTACCGACGCTCCCCATGGTGAGACGCTTGGTCTTATCGACCCTTTGGTCAAAAGTTCCTATAACTAAGCCTTAAGTTCCACCAACTCAAGGGTGGTCATTCTGTAGGGTGCCTTAGATATGGGTTCGGTTCCTGGCTTGATCTCTATTGCGAAGTCAAACTCCCATTTGGGTGGAAGACTGGTAACATTGTGTCATCATGAAGGCCCCGCCTTCATGAAGACACCAAATTATAGTAATGGCGTGTGCCAAAGTCCTACGGAATCCTCCCATCAAGGGATACACATCCACTAGAAGTGTGATTAGATTATTATCTTAAATATTTTAAGAATAAGTTTCAAAGAACCGTGCGATCTTCTAACCTCACTTTGTTCATTACGGTTGCATAGCTAAGAAGGATTTAAATTGGCATACGACTTAATATACAATTACTCCTCCTTACCGAAGGATTGCATGTTTCCATCTTAGTTTTTTTAATTAGGTCACAGACTAACAATCCACTACAAACTTAACGTAGTAAGGTCAACTTACTAAACTTAATCAAGTTTTATTCGTAATCGAATTTAAATTCAGAATTCCATCTCATTAGACGTAATTTAAATGAGGCCTAATCCCAAATGAATATGTTCATTTATTCACTATAACCTTACTTGATTAAGGTTTGTTACGAGGAGATATGATTCCTCCCGAATATCCTTTTGATCAAAACATCCCAAGGATATTAACGAAATCAGAATACATAATTCAATTGTCTCCGTACTAATATTCATTAGTTTATATTCTAATTTCGAATATCATTCATTTAAGAGTTCATGTTCACTTTTTACTCTTTACCAATGTCAATTTTAAATCCTTATTGACCCAAGTATTAATTAAGTGCACATTCCAACTTAAAAGTTTTATTCAAGTATGGAATAGGTATTTTTTTCCTTTAAAATCTATCACCATCATTTTTAGAAATCCACATTCAATGAATAAAATTATATTCTCATTCCTATTCAAAACAGTTTTAAAGTGGTACGGCCATTAAAATATCACACCTTCTTCTTTTACTCATTACTCTTAGATTAAAATTCACACATATATACAAGCCCATACTATCGGACTTCATTCATGCCAAACAAGATTAACAACCCGTAAAGAAAGAAGAATACAACTTTTTCTTTTTCCATTTCTTCGGTGAAGAATAATAAAATCTCGAAGAGATCCATCCCTTAGTCAATCGGAAGAAGCATCATAAAACAACATGTCTTCATTTTTACTCGTAGAAACCATCTCGCAAAATTTACTTGCACGGTCGGTTCATCGAACTAAGCATATTAAGCACTTATCATTAAAATGAGGTGCTCTAGATTAACTGTCTCAATAAAAGAACCCCGCTTTTATGAAACGTCTCTAAATAGAGATAAACATCATGTGACTACGCACCAATAAGGTTGAACAATCTTAACAACCTCGGTTCAATAATTAGTATCATTTTTAAACAAGTAATAATAAATACCAAAGCACACCAATTTCTATATTGGCTAACCTATCATGATGTATATTTCACCATTCTCATAGATGTTTTCAATGAAAATAAAAGAGTTCATTCCAAATTTAGATAATACTAAAAATGAGTATTTTCTCTAAACAATCACGTATTAAGACCGCTATATTAACCGATTTATAGATTGTTGTTCGATTCGCATGCATTGTCTAACCCATTCATCATCAAGAATGAATTCCATATCTTGAGTCGATTTTAAATTAAGATAGAACTCTCTTACCTTCGGATCATCCAATGGATTTCAATGTATCAAATGCAAAGGTGAAAAGAAACCTTAAACGTCACAAAGAACAATCTATTAAACTTCCCATAATTCAATAAACAACATAGTACTTCTTTCAATTCGGTAGAAAGAAAAACAGATGAGTTAAACTACGATTGCTTATGCCGAAGGGAGTAGGAAATTCATTCAACATCAAATAATAGAATTTCATTTGGATAAGAGAAGAAAATAATTATTACTTCCGATTACCCATTCAATATTCTCTTTCCTTTCATCACAACCGAGAACACGGTGGATTTGAACAAGAAGTGATAACAATCAACGATACCGATCAAGGAGAGAGAACAATTAAAGTCAAATATCGAATGAAAGATAGAAGACTCATATTACCTCTTCTCAATGCTTGGCCGAGTATCAGCTATATAGCACAAACCTATTTTCAATAGGGTAATTTTCCTATACAAGACTATTACAGTAATCATGATTTACTAATTATCATTCAATGATGTACTCCTGAATTCATTTTACATCTGACCCGCAAATATCAACAATAACTGAATCTTTCAATTTAAAATCGTTTTCAATAGTTATCCAAAAAAAAATGAACATTTCCAACTAGGTCTAAAAAAAAAGTAAGAATGTACAACAAGCTATATGACCATAATTATTCACAAAAATGAACATTCCGGCCTAGGTGGAACAAGCAAGAATGTACTGACAAGTTATATAATATCACTGTAATAAATAAAGAAACCATCTTTTCAACCACAAGAACAAGAATCTACTCAAGTACGGTTCTAATCGAACACAATGAAAAAGTTCAGATATGCAGTTCCTTTATATATATACATATATATCAATGGATTCAAGGAAGGATAAACGATACACTCTACTCCATTCACCAAATAACCAAGTTATTATTTCTCAGTTTTAAATAATTTATTCCCCAACAAACATTCACGACCTTCAACCCAATATGGAGACATTGAATCGTTTTAAATCAAGCAAGGGTAAGACGATGGAGCGAATTCGCGCCCCAAAGAATTTGTATTCTATGCACTGTAATGCTACCAGAAAAATAACTCACACAAACAGTTCCATCAAGCATTCTCACGATTTTTCCCAAACCATTTACACGCATAGAACTCAAAAAAACAATATTCACATCATTGTTACTTCCATCAACTCAAACCCATAATGGGTAATACAATGAATACCCAATATCAAAACTCCTACAAAGAAGGATAGATTTCATTTCATTTACCCCTTTTTGTAAAGAAAATACCCAAATCGTATTCATCTTCAAAAGACAACTCAACCCATAAATCATATCAAACATATCAACATTTTCATTTTACAAAAACACCCAACATAAGAGCAGAGTTCTTTTAATGAAGACGCTTAACAAAGAGCAAAACGGTTTAAAGAGAAGAGCTCAACATGCCTGTAAAATTTCTTGTTGCTTGAAGAAAACCGCGTCCGTGCCCTGGGAGTTACTCTTTTCCACGGTGATAACAACAAGGTTTTCCCGACTATGTCCTTACTCCCACAAAGCTCAAAGATAGCCGTGGTTACTCAAAACAACAACAACGATGACCAGAATGGTTGCAGGTTCAAAAGAACCTCCAAAGAAATGCAGAGCAAATACAAGCAACCCAATGAACATGATAACCACAAAATTCCTCTTTCCCCTTTCCAAGGTGAGCTGGTCACCAAAACCAAGATCAATAAATGCATTAAATGCATTACTTTTTCCTCTATCTCCACGCCACCACCGACTCAGGGTTGGCGAGTTCCACTTTTCAAATATTTGCATGTAATTTTGTTTTTAACTACACTGCTAATTAGATACCCCCAACTCCCATATTCCCGCCAAATTTGGCGTTCAAAACTTCAAGGACATCATTTAATGTCCTTTATTAAATTCTAAACCTTCTCTTCTTATCCGTTCATCAGCATGTGTCCATAGGTCCCCTCCTTAGGTTAACAATAGTTTAGGTGGTATTGTCCATAGTTAGGTTTCCACCTAGGTCGCAAGTCATTAGGATTTGTAATAATTTACATCCTTTTTTTTTTAAAAATTTAAATCCACATAGGTTAGTTGTTAGGCCATGGGTTAGAACTTAACCCCCATAGTGTTTTAGTTAATAGGTTCCTTAGTAAGTTTTACAAACTTACGTTCATATCCAGCATAATGCAGGACGTTCGTTCCATGCTCGACATATCTATACCTTGTTCGCTTGCACCAAAACTCTTACTGCCTTACGATCCCTAGCGTTACTATTTGTATGTAGTTCAGAAATCGAACCTTTCCATTAGCAACATGGTGTCGATTAATTATACCGTGACCGAGTTACGTAAAATTTATAACAATCTCCAAGTGGTTCGGACTTCGTTCAAATTAGAAAGTAAATCAACAAAGTGATCAAAAAGAAGGCCGTAGCATACCTTGGATCAATGGAATTGATTCAAGGTGTGCTGTCAATCAGCAATAAGAGTTCATCAAACACATAAGCAGTCTGTTGTTTCGCACTTTGCAAAACACAAGTTATAATGACCTCCGTCCCAAGTAAACAAGTTCTGATAAGCAAGGATTCATATCGTAATACATTATTTTTAATATTAAAAGATATATCACAACCGAATTATCCTCATTTCCAAAGTTATAACATCACAAAAAGAGGTTATCATAGTAGCTTCTAAAAATCAAGACGTTACACTCATAATTTTCCCTTTCCATTTGCACTTGGTTTCATTTCAAAAGAGTTAATATTTAATATTTTCAAAGTTATGGATTTTCAAAGTTTTCATTGATTTTTAGCAATTTTATTTATTATTTTACTTTTGCAAAAGTATATTGGAAAAAGGATTATAAATACTGACTGGATTGCCCATCTAAACCCTCACCTTGGCTCACTCCAACCCCATTTGGGTTGTATTGTAGCTGACACTAGGGTTAGTTGAGGTAACCCTAGAAGGGTTTATCTTCTAAGTTGTTTGTTTTTGCAAGTAAATAATAATATATTACTAATATCCCACAAGGGGATATTACAAAACGTCGAGAATGAATCCCAAGAAAAGGCCAGAACCCTAAATGGTAATATTAAATCTTTGGTTTTTAGGTATTTGTGCTCAAGTATTCATTGAGTTGGCATCACCAACTTGCTAGAAACTTGGGATTTGAGCTTAATAGTATTATAGTAGTAGTATATTTATTATATTAAAACTTTTGATAATTGCTTAATATGTCTTGTCTAATGTATCTACGAGTCACGTACAAATCCTGGAAAGTGGGAGTGATTGTTGTTTGTAGAAGTCATCAAATTATGTAAGATTTAAAATTTTCACACAAATTGTTGACAAGCATTTTTCACCATAGCCCTTCTTTTGATAGTTTTAAAAATAACTTAGCACTTCTCTATTGTCAAATGATTTTTACATTTTATTTTTTTGACATGCAAATTTTTACCCACCCTTTTTTACGGGTTTGAGGCCTTGGGAAGGGCTATGACGAGCTCAATTTTGAATGCATGGCTTTCTATTTTAGGTGTGTACTCAATCTTTCACTATGTTGACTTCTTGTGCCTTAATGTGTTTCGTCGTGTGCTCACTTATCCTTGTGTAACCAAAAGATGTCACGAATGTGTGTTCCTTTCGTACACACACAATAAAAAGACCAATAGTTATAATCACGCGTGGTGTTATCGGGGAGGGAAGAATAATTACGGTGTGCAAGTATTATTGCATGTGTGATGTTCTTTCTTGACACGATTTGAATTCTACTCTTTGTGCATGTAGAGCACGCGTGACCATCTGTCTACTTTACGTGAAATGTTTGTGCAAACGCATTAGGCGTGCCAAAGGCGGTGCACCTTTACATGTTAGAAAAATTTTCTAGCACTTTTCTTTAAGCAATTTTCAGGCTTCACGAATGCGTGTGTATCGCTGCGTGATCATGAAACTTTGAGGAACCAAGCGTTAAGTGTAAGATTGCCCAAGTGTAAGAAAAATCATATCAAAAGCCTCCATGACACCGAAAAAATGAATTGCATCATAGTTTAATATTTTATATGTAGTGGGTAGGTCACAAATCTTAGAATAGGGTTGTAAAATCCCTTGGTAAGTGGGAATGCCACAAAACACGGGGGATAGTAAGACTCTTGGTACAACTATGTAATGAAATTATGCCAAACTTGTTTGCACATGAGGAGAGCTGTAACATGCTTTCGATTTGAATGTGAGTATTGTGAAGGCATGAAATGACCTAGGGAGTTTTGTACAATATATATGTGTGACAGTGAATCAAAGAACCCTTTGCATGCAATTAGGATATGCAGATGGGTGTGTTAGCAAATCATAATTAGTGTTCACTTGGTTATTGATATTTACATGTGGTACATATTTGTATATTTAGTAAGTTAATTTGTTATATTATTACCTTTTTTGTAGGAGGTAGTTTTCCAGCATCCATGGCTATATAATAGTCATTGTCTCAGGTTGAATTATTCATAAGAACTTGATAATTTCCTGTGTGCTACACCTTCATCTGGTATCTGAGCGAATAGAACCTGAATAAGAGTCTTTTGAGAGCAATTGATTTATTTACTAGAGTGATCATAGCATTCCGACCATGACGTGTAGTCTATGAATTTTAGTAATGTACCTGAGGTTATGATCTGGTGAGCCGTAACTCTTTTTATTGAAGACTCGACCTGATAAAATATTTATTGTGAATAACAGACGTACAGGTTCACGACCCAGTGGAGCTCATACAAAGTTTTATATCGACCTAGCGAGCGATCGATTCATTCGTTGATTCTGCGTGATTCAATCAGAAAAGTAGTATCAGCATTGGACAGTGTTTTGGATCTGCTTTGGCATTATCTTTGTATATCCGCTTTGATAAATATCTGTTGGACGGTGGACCTCAAACTTGACGTGTTTACTTGCTGGACGGTGGACCTCAAACACCTGTGCATTTGGCTCAGCCATCCGATATTAAAAGTTTCTTCCTTCAACATACCCAAATCCGAAATATCTATCGTGGAATTCGTCGAAATTTATTATGTGTAGCGACGCATTCTTGGAGGTTGAAGCTCTTGCAATGACATGTACTTTTGCATGTGAAAAAAATTTTGCATGGGTTTTGAGCAATACAAAGTTACTCTCCTATATCTGCAGCTCTTATTCCCAACCAGCATTGACACGTTCCACGTCACAATTTCTTTGTTTAAGGCATAGTTAATAATATCTTAGTATAGGTTAGTTCAATTTTTTTAATTTCATTTGTTTTGTAGTATAGGCTTTCAATATTGTTTGGTATTTTTAAGTTGTAGGCGTTTTTTTACCGAAGGCTACTTTTCCGTTTTCGTCGACACGTTTGTCGCCTCCTGTTCCGTTGTCGTTTATTCTGGTAAAACCTGTGCCTGTTCCATTTATTCTCTGCCTGTGTTGTTTATTTTTTTCCCTCACTCTCATTGGGTGGTCATGCGACTCTCTGTAGGTGGCCGGTGTTCACTTCGGTGTAGCCACGAGTATGCTTCCGCAGAGATTTCCTTACTTGCCTGCCATTTTCTCTTGCAACCACCTGCTGTTTCCTGTTCTGTATCATCGGTTGGCACTGTTTCGTCCATTAAAGCATCCCCTTGCTACTGCCTATGCATCTGGAAGTTGTCTGTGAATAGTTCTTGAGGGGAGGCATAATTATTTGTTTTTGTGACCTATTTTCTGTTGGGAAATCAATACCTCTAAACTTTGCGTAGGAGAGAGTGGAGGCCACTAATACAGGTGCTTAGTACTTGTTGTAATGATTTCTTTGTTCATTAGTTGAAATTTCAGACAAATATAGCTATTTAGCTTATCTGAAATCTTAGTTTACAAAAAACTCAGGTGTGGGTTTATTTTTATATTTACAATAACAACGTGTTTCCTTTGTAAAAACCAAACCCACAAATTTTACCCTCATCCAATCAGCCTCTCACAGAGGTGCAGTATTTGGGAATATGTAGTAAGATAGTATATGGTTGCCAATTGTTTGACAAAATTCCACATTGATGCAGGGCATAAGGTTTTTTGAGTGTTATGGAGTTGAGGTTTACACATGCCAGCTTGATCTGAACTATGCTTTTACATGTTATGATATGTAATCTTATACCAACAATTTTCTAGAGAATGATTACTTTATCACAAATTCTATAAGGCAAATCATTTCCTTTTTTAAGATGATCACTCTTGCTGCAATAATCACAAACATTGTTTATTTCTCATATGATGTTTTATAGCCCAATTTTCTGCTTTGCTTGCTTTGACTTGTTCTTCTCCGATTGTATATATTACAGGTTTTTTTAACAATTCAATTGTTTCTTTCAATTGTATGCCCGTTTGGCAAATCCAAGCCCTGCTTTTTCAATCCTGTACTCAATCTCAATGGTAAATTGTATTCCTTTTCCTCTATAGTCTATCGTCATTGATTATTTTGAAGCATAGCCCTTGATATGCTTTTCAAAAGCTATAATTAAATCATCATAATCTATATTGAATTATTTGGATATATTTGTCATGTCTATGCACCATTAATTTGACTCTTTAAGAATGCTATTTTGCCTGCATAACTTGCAGCATCACAGAGTTTAGGCTTCACATCTTTTCCGATAATCTATGCATGAGACTTCTTGCATTCATTTGTTTATAAATGGGAATCTCAGGAATTAGACTTCAACTTATCTCTCTGTCTGCTTCCTTCATATAAATTTGATAAATACCTTTTGGACAAATGTATAATATAATATTTTTCTTTAATGAGTATTTGCACCTTCCTCCATTGTTGACATATCTTGAAAGCCCGCGTCTTCTTATTCTAATCTTTGATTGTGGAAGCAGTGTCTATCGAAGATCTATCTACCCCAAGTTTTGACGGTTCTTTCAGACACTATTGTGATAAATGTTTTACTTGAGTAATGAAGAAGGGTCTCTAGATAAATAATTTAAGATATTTGCAAGGTCTCCTTGATGTAATAATTTCTTTGTTCATTAGATGTAATTTCATACAAATTTAGTTATTTAGCTTATCTGAAATCTTAGTTTACAAAAAACTCAGGTGTGGGTTTATTTTTATATTTAAAATAACAACGTGTTTCCTTTGTAAAAACCAGACCCACAAATTTTACCCTCATCTAATCAGCCTCTCACAGAGGTGTAGTATTTGAGAAAATGTAGTTAGATAGTATATGGTTGCCAATTGTTTGACAAAATGCCACATTGATGCAGGGCATAAGATTTTTTTTAGTGTTATGGAGTTGAGGTTTACACCTGCCAGATTTATATGAACTGTGCTTTTACATGTTATCATATGTAATCTTATACCAACAATTTTCTAGAGAATGATTACTTTATCAAAAAATTTATAAGGCAAATCATTTTTTTTTTTTTGAGATGATCACTCTTGCTGCAATAACCACAAGCATTGTTTGTTTCTCATATGATGTTTCACAGCCCAATTTTCTGCTTTGCTTGCTTTGACTTGTTCTTCTCGGATTGTATATATTACAGGTTTTTTTGTAACAATTCAATTGTTTCTTTCAATGGTATGCCTGTTTGGCAAATCCAAGCCCTGCTTTTTCAATCTTGTACTCAATCTCAATTAGAGATTGTATTCCTCTTTCAATCCTATACTCAATTTCAATAGTAAATTGTATTCCTTTTCCTCTATAGTCTATCTTCATTAATTATTTTGAACCATATCCCTTGATATGCTTTTCAAAAGCTATAATTAAATCATCATAATCTATATTGAATTATTTGGATATATTTGTCCTGTCTATGCACCATTAATTTTACTCTTCAAGAATGCTATTTTGCCTACATAACTTGCAACATCACAAAACTTAGGGTTCACATCTTTTCCGATAATCTTGCATGAGACTTCTTGCATTCATTTGTTTATAAACGGGAATCTCAGAAATTAGACTTCAATTTATCTTTATGTTTGCTTCCTTCATATAAATTTGATAAATGTCGTTTGGAAAAATGTATAATATAATAATTTTTCTTTAATGAGTATTTGCACCTTCCTCCATTGTCGACATATCTCGAAAGCTTGCATCTTCTTATTCCAATCTTTGATTCTGGAAGCAGTGTCTATCGAAGATCTATCTACCCCAATTTTTATGGTTCTTTCGGACACTATTGTGATACATGTTTTACTAGAGTAATGAAGAAGGGTCTCTAGATAAATAATTTAAGATATTTGCAAGGTCTCCTTGATGTATTTTCTTGATTCACAAATCCACACCTAGTTACAAACCCACACATATGGGGATCCGCACCCACCATTGGTTTGAACTTGACACCTTTCCATAGCTTTATAATTTTTGAAAGCATATCTCAGTTAATCCCGAAAAAGGATATCTCATCATAGCTATGCTACTTATTTTTGAGGTTGATGCCAACCTATGTTGTTCTCTTTGCAAGCAAATTAAGTTTACAAGCCAAACGTAAAGCACAAGGTGATTTTATTCATGCAAACCGAGTCTGCCTTAAAGAATATTTACGAATCTCACAGCATCACCAGAATATAGGTGCCAAGGGCTTAGTGCTTAACTCAAAAGATGTTAACAACTATGGAAATTTGTGCTTATAATATGCTACGAGGGTAGCTTCGTAGACATAGTGTTGAACTGTTCACTGTAGAGTCACATCACTCCTTTCTGGCTATGATTTGTGCTTGTTGTAGTCATTTCTTCATGTACCTCATTTCTACCCCAAGCGCGCAAAGATATCACCCAATGTGTGTTGGGTGCTCACCCGAGGCGCACGCAAGCACCAAGCCCCTCCTTTATGTGAGCTTCGCAAGAATGATCTACCATTGATGGACAATGAGTTGTAAGAATGGAAATATAAACATTCACTCAAAAAGAGAAGATATAGATAATAGATCCGTCCACAGATGCATCATAAATGGAAATGGACATTGTAAATAAGCATAATGAAACTAGATCGACTTAATAATATGAAGAACACAAGGGTTTACACTTAAGAACATGAATAACCAGAATCACACACATATATTGATTTATAAACATTTACAGTGGCCTCATTACATCATAAGGGTCATACAAACCGAATACATCAAGGAATATTATCTTAAACCCTACAAAAATACTCTGCAAAGAGAGATTTTTAGCTATTCTACCCATTACAACTCTTGTTTAGACCCAAACCCATGCATATATGCTCAATAACATCCTTACAAGTATTCCTACAACACCTTATTACCACTTAAAACCCTTTTTAACCCTACTAGCATCCTAACATCACTTCATTATTGCTCTCCTATATTATTTTGGACCCAAGCACTCCTTTAAATATGATATGGGTGCCCGCCTTGGTTTCCTTCATGAGCAGATCACGTGCAAGTGGAAGTGTGGTCCTCCATGGTCGAATGCCCATGCCACCTACAAATGCCTCCACTACCTATAATGATCATCACGGGAATATTCTTTACATGGAAAATTCTTTTCTTGACCTCCAAGGCTCCAGGATCACACCTTATCACGCTTAGTCGGGATTTTCAAATGTTTCTCCTACGACAACTCCTTCAAAATGTGGCTAAGTCGTTAAACCTTCCCTGCTCTGCGTGCACCAACCTCTTCCTTAGAACTTAGTCAAATCGGATACCAACCTTACCCCACACTACACGTGTTGTCTGTCCTCGAAAACACTATGCCCTTCCACCAAAGAATAAAGAATAGAGGAAAATGAAAGAATCTGTGATTGAATAAAGAATGGAAGAATGGAAGAATCATGCTACTGTTGCATGAGAAGTGGGAAATCTTTCTTCACGGGGGCTTCAATCTTAACCCAAGCATCCACCTCATTCTGCGCCTATTGAAGTAAATTACCGACCATCACATTAACCTCGTCAAAACTCATCCCATCCCCTTAGCTGCAACGTATCTTCAATGCTTTCCATCCGCTGCTAAGGTCTCCCAAAGACATCCATCCTGCAAGTGACTTAGGGTACACAAATCTTTCAATTTATTTTTAATCGAAACTCTTAAGGTTTCGATCGCCTCTAATTTCTTCTCTACCTCGGCCAAGATCTTGTCTTGCTCCCCCCTATTGCCCTTATTTTTCTCTTGAAATTCTTCAAATCTACTTCATGGTTGGAAACTAATATGTTGTCTACTATGTCCCTGTCGCCACAGTTGTCATATACAACTTCTACCATTTCAATCATGGTCTTCACTAAGGCAAGTAGCTCAGAGTACCGAGTTAGTACCTCCCCAGTCTTCAACTTCTCCTCCTTCTTCTGGCGCACCATTACTTCTTCCACTAATTCTAATACAAGTGGTTGCCTTTCCATGGTGAGTATGCACACTAAGTCTTCCAAGCAATGCATGGTTGACTCGTACTTCTACTCAAGAGGGGTTAGGTTCGGGTGCTTCAAGACAATGGCATACGAACCGGCCTCTACCTTCTTATGGAATTTGCGCACCTTCGCCTTTTCATCCCTCAGCTCACGCCTTAACTGCGCATTGATTAACTCCTTTTGCTTTATCTCCCTATCCCTCTCAGTGATCTCCTCATTCTTATTTCCAAGTTCCTCCTCCAAGGCTCTTATTCTGTTATTTCTACCAAAAATATTGCCTCCACTTCTCATCGACACCTTGTTGAGCACGTTGAAAACTTGCTCATCCAATGATGTTGAGTATTTACTGAGGGTTCATTCCTTCAAAGCACTGGTGTCCCCATCTTTGCATCTTTATTAACTTCAAACTCAAGCTCATCGACATGGGACTCAAATGCCCTAGACAAAATTTTCCAAGTGCGTGGGTACACACTTTCTTCATCAAAAGAAGACCAAGGTAGGAGTTGGTATGTGGGCACTATACTCTGGAACCGCGCGCGCAAGACTTTATTTAGATCATTGTTATACGTCATGGTGTGTTCCTTTGTTGTTGCTACGTCTTTTCCACCTATGTGCTTGCCGTTGGGAAGCTTACTACTAAGCTAGGATCTCCGCCCATACTTCCATACTCCTTCCCTAAACTAGCGCTTTCTTGAGTCTCTTTTAGTACTTCATCGTGCAGACTCTGCGCTCTACCTCTTGGCCCACTAGATCTCGTATAATACCCACCACCTCCTTTTCAACTATATCATTTATCTATTCCTTGAGTAGGGGTCAGGGTCCTCTAACCATGCATATTCACCTCCTCACTTCCTCCTTTGGCATGGGCACCCTCCTCATACTCCTTCTCATCTTCATCCCCTTCTTCACTAGACTCGTGTACATTGTACACAAGAGGATTATGAGCTTCCTCACGCTCTTCATTATCTCCTTCATTTTCCTCCTCAGAATCATCATCCTTTATGCTCTTTGTCTTCTCTAAGTCTAAACCTTGCACCACCCTTTGCTTTTTCTTCATTGGTGACTCCAACACAAGGGACTCCTCCTTCTCGGGTGACTCTTCTCTCCTAGGAGACTCTTCTTTCTCTGGTGACTCCTTCTGATGGGATAATTCTTCCATTGAATGTAGGTGCTTGTACCCGCGCCTGACTCCTATGCCCCTATGGTTTGCACTGTACACGCGCTCGATGCCTTTTCTGCAGGAGTCTCTTCTCATTCTCTCTTCTTAATTACTACTTTCTTCTTCCTCCCGATGGGGTCTTCTCGGGGACAGATCGCCATCCTCAACATAAGCTCCCTTCTCAAACTTGGGCCTTAGCCGCACATACATCCTTGCCTCTATCTTACCTGCAATAGGCAATGTCACCGGTTTTATCATGCATACGTCATGAGATATGTACTTCTCTACATATGCGCGCTTCTTAGGATACACAAGGCCCAACGCATTTCACGGTGATCTTGATCTACAACACTTAGATCAAATCTAATTTTCTTCACCTCCTTAAACCTATTTACCACGCCTTGAAAATATTGTGTTATGAAGGAGAAGGGAAATTTACACCAAGGAACCTTGGTGCCATCTATCAAGGTAAACCTACCGATACAAAAGTTTTGGTATACGGTGAATTCAGCTTCTCCATCCACTAGTGCAGGTAGTTGTTCTGGTATCCTCCATTCAACTTTGAATGTGTCACACATCCGTTTATACCATTTCTCCAAGTGCGCCTTGTGAGTGGTCGTCATGGTGTCACAAGTATAAGCTTCAAACCTCTTCGCGAGAGAGGGGTTCTCATCTGGGTACTCCCAAACAAACTTATCTGGCCCATCGGGCACTCCAATCTTTGAAAAGACAATGGTAAGGAGGACATTACCGAACATGATCTTCTCCCCGTCACGCGTGGCATCAATAATCTCCTCCAATAAAATTTGAGAGGTTATAAATGGTGCCCTCCGAGATCTTGCGGCAAACATTCAACCAACCTTTGTTTATCTATGTCCATCTCTCCTACCCATTCATCTTTGTCACCAAGCGCGTGACCATCCTCATAACAGGGTCGGTGATTACAGTGATGTCAAAGTACCGCGAACCCTTCTTATAGTCATATGCCTCAACAATCTTCTTAATGGCCTCCTTGTCGCTTAAATCATCGTCCAACAATTCCCTTCGCAGATCAGGCTAGTGAACTTAGAAATCAACTATGGGGTTATGTGCATCCACCTACCTACGAAATACAAGTGATCCTCATGCACGTGTGACATCAACCATTGGTACGGTCGCTCAGGTTTGCCAAAATAGGGCAACTCATAAAGTTGTAGAAGCCCAACCTTTTCTAACTTCACTTTTACTTCATCATCATAGATGGGTTTCCCATCTAGTGTCCTCTACTCTACTAAGTGAACCAACTCCGGGATCATCTCCTTTTTCCGCGGTGCTCATGTGATGATTATAATCACTCATGACCATCTTCCTTATATGCAACACCCACTCTTTCCCTAGCAGCACACCATCTAGGTATTGCATCTCTACATACCATTCTTCGTTGAAACTAGTGGAAACGGTTGGTTTTCCTTTGCCCTTGCCCTTCTTCGGTGAAGTGGTCGCTCCTTTCCTTGGTGCCATTTTTCTCTTCCTTAGTCCTCTGTAGTTTCTCCCTTACATCAAGTTCTATTACTGCTCAAACCCTCGGCTCTACTTCTGTAAAATTTCCACAAAAACCCATGCCCTAGCTTGTAAACCCTAACCAGTTTTCCTTTCCACAAGACAGCGTATCCACCCATAGGAACCCACAAACAAACTCCTCCACGTATGCCTGTGCACTTTGCTTCCACACTAGTTCACAAGTCCTTCAATTTCTTCAACTTCACACTTCTTCACAAGAATCACCTTAAAATGCAAGAACTTCTTTGATAATAAAACGCAAGGTGAAAAACAATAGCTCCTCATCCTTCTATTTAGAACCTTCTTGCCTTGAACTCTATACCACCTACCAATGTACAAATGCATTAAAGTCAACTTTTTCCAACAACATTCCTCCGCGCATTTTGCCCAACGCTTTCCCTCCACGTGAAAATTTTCGGCAACCTTAAGTGCGCAGACTTATTTAATGTGAGACTATCTCATGCGCACTCCTCGTGCCGAAATATGTCCACCTTTGCATCCTTTACCAAATTCTTTCCTTTGACTACCTCTTATTGCTCTTGTGCTTCCTACCCTTGTATGTGGTTTCTCAAATCCTTTTGACACCAATCTTCTCATGTTCACCTTTGCTTACGCGCACGCTTTGCTCCCATGCGCTTTGACTTTGCAACCCTGGGCCATCACATCAACATTGCTCCAGGCACTTCCTCCAACTCTTACCATGTCCTACTTGCTTCCCCTTCACGTTCCACCCCACACTAAAAGATGTATGGTTCTCTACGCATAACACCTTGATGATGTATTTAGCCACCTGTGCACACACGCGCCTAAAACAAACCAAAAGGAACAAAGCAACGAGAAAGGGAAACACAAAGAAAGGAAATTACTTTAAGGGAAATCCTAAGCTAAGCGGCAATCTTGCCTTATTTACAAACACCGGAAGCTTTATTTATAGTAGGGCTTCAACCTACTTACTTCCACCGAAATACAGGAAGTCGTGTTCCATTTAGCACTTATAATGTGCAAGCGCACCTGAATCAAGTATATGGTTAATATAATATGGTCCAAGCCAATGGACCTTGAGCTTCCCAAGATGGCGCAAAAACTTAGAATAATAAAGTAAAACCATCTGCTCAACCTCAAATTGTTTATTTTTATGTGACAATCATTCCGGGCCTTTTGTCTCGCCTTTTAGCAAGTGATCACCTTTTGTCTAACATTATTAGCTTCTCAATGTGCTCTTCCAATGCTTGTTCGTCGGTCAATCCTCCTGCGCACGCAATACACAAAGAGGGTGGAATAAACTCTACCTACAAAACAACTTCCACGCCAAACACCAATTGGAACAGTGTGGCTTTGTTCAATCTCTTGTAAGTTGTTCTATACACCCATAGCACAACTAAGACTTTGCCATCCCAATCTTTCCTCCCAACATCACAAATCCTAGTAAGTGTATGACTCAATATCTTGTTAAATGCCTTAGCAAGTACCATTAGCCTGGGGTGATAAGGAGTAGTCTTGTGATGGGCCACCATGAATTCTGCCAACATAATCTTGATAGTTTCATTTAGGAAATGTGTACCCCTATCACTCATTAAAATCAGTGGGAATCCATATCATTGATTATATTCTCCCACAAGAATCTTACCGATATGGCGTTGTGCCCCTCGTAGCGCTACCTCCGCCCACCGTGTTAGATAATCAATGCAAGTAATGATATAGCGTGAACTCGTCCTTCACGCGATAGGTGAAATAGGGCCTAAAAAGTCAATTGCCCATTTCTCAAATGGTTCAACACTAGCTATTGGTCTCAATGGCATTTCATCCCTTTTTCCTAGCTTACAAGCCTTGTGACAATGATCACAGGCCTTGCAATATTCAATACAATCCTTATAAATTGTCTCCCACCAAAGGCCAGCTAAGAGGATCTTACGCGCAGTCGCATTCCCCACATAGTGTCCTCCTACAATTCCACCATGAGCCTCTTCCATGATTGCAATGCGCTCATGCTCAAGCATGCACCGACGCAAAACCTCATCACGGCCTAGCTTGTATAAGTCTCCACTAATTAACATGTATGGCATAGCATGTATGGCTAACTGCTTCCTTTCCAAAGTCTTCATTCCCTTCGGCGCCACACCTATTTTGAGAAACACAACAATATCTTCCAAGGTAGAGGGTGCACGCCGCAATCAAGAGTTACGCATCTAGTATTATATCCTCAATGCTTTGCACGTCCTCTCCTGAGTTAATCCTTGATAAATAGTCAAGCCCCAAATTACTCTTACTTGGTTTTATAACAACCATAAACTCAAACTCCTGAAACAATAGGACCCACCGGCATATGCACCCTTGTAAGATGAGTTTGTTCACCAATTACTTTAACGCCATATGGTCCATGTAGAATGTAAAGGGTGTTGCCAAGCCAAATCTTTGCTTGAATTTATGTAGCGCGTAAATCATTGTGACAATGCCTCGCGCTTTATGGTACTATAATTTTTTCTGTGGGTTAGCTTCCTACTAGCAAAGCACAGGGGATGGTCAACAATTCCCTCTCTAGATTATGCTAAGATTGATCCAATCGCCATCCTTGAAGCATCAACATGTACATGGAATGGCTTATCCCAAGAGGGAAAACATAATATGGGCGCAGAGATAAACCTATTCTTCAAAGTGTGTCAAATGTCATTTGTTGTGCCTTTCCCCAATGAAATGTACTTTTGTGCTTCAAAGCAATTCCTCCAACAAAGCACGGTGATCTTGGCATACCCCTTAATGAATTTCCCGTAATACCTCATATGCCCAAAGAATCTGTGTACCACGCTCTAGTTGGTAGGCTTCCCCCAAACCCACAATAACGAAACTTTGGTAGGATCCACTATGAAGCCTTCTAGATATACTCAACTCGCCGACATCTCGCAAAAATTATCGCCGAATTGTCACAATGATCCCTCACTAATCCATATATTGTCCAGTCATCTAGGTAGACTTGTAGAAATTTATGGATGAAGTCCTGAAAATGCCTGAACCACAATGCACGAAAACACAACAGGCGCATTCTTTAGTCCAAAAGGCATGACCGTATAGGAAAAACTTCCCCATTCAGTGGCAAAATTTGTCTTTTCTTGGTCCTCCTTTACAATTCTAACCTGATGATATCCTGAGAATCCATCTGTGAAATAATAGATCTCACGCCTGGCTACTCCTTCCAGGATCTCCTCAGTGAAGGGGTTGGAAAAGGATCAATGACACACACCGCATTCAAATCCCTGTAATCAACGCAAATCCTTATCCTCCCATCCTTCTTAATGTTGATGACCATCAGACTTATCCACTCTGATTCCTCAATGCCTCAATGATTCTGATGTGATCATCTTGTCAATCTCTTCTTTGACCTCGACTCATGATTGATTCATTTGATAAGGTTTCTTCCGAATTGGGCGTGCAACTTCCTTTAGCTTGATCTTCATTTCTCCCCAGGAGTGGTGAGCTCCTTTAAGCTCATGGTACTGTACGATGGAAAAGTGACAAGCGGCGTGGGAATCTACAAGCAACTCTTCCTCGCACTTTGACCTCCCGAGGTCGTCGTGAGAGACATTGAGTGGGGATGGAATATGTATGGGATATGAGACAACCTAGTTAGGCAATCTAATGTCTTTAATACGCACTAGTGGACTTTGTGAATCTAAGGCAAAGAAGACCCTTCTAACACGAATTGGTGTGATAGATCGATCGGCGAGGATGACTGCTCGAAGGCTCCAATCAATATCGAGCTCTAGCATGATTCGATCTATGGGTTGTGGAATACGTGGAAAATGACTTGGGATAGTTTCGTGTATGTCTCGGATAAGGTCATATGGTGGATGGTAAATATAGTTGACTCTATGGACGATTCTCTGGCCTAGTCCAGAACTCTCTAGCTTTGTTAGCTATTGTATCTAGTAAGGATAATTGTTTGATGATGATAGGTGGAAGTGGAGTGGATCTGAATACTAGTGTGCGTAGGCCAATGTCTATGTCCGATTGACTTACGGATTCGTTGGGTTGCGGGATTTGTGGATCGCAACCGTAGACTCTTGTTTGTTGCGGTCCTGCTATGGTCATGCGTAGAATTAGTTCCTAATCCCTAACACCCAGTAATCGTATGCTTTCTCAGCCTCTATATTCAAAACTAGTAGCTGTGCGATCTTCTCAGAGTGCCTCATAGGCGTTCTTGCAACCTGAATTCTTAGGCTAGTATCTATGTCTGTGAGAATGTCTCCTGCATCTGTGGGACTAAAGGATCGCAACCAAACGTTTGCTCTCTTTCGAGCCCTTCTACAGTCATATGGATGTTACCTAGGGTAATTTGTAGTTTGGTTGATTCGACCAAAACGTGTGCGCTTGGTCGTCCTCTATGTTTAACCCGCTCAACTGGGAATGGATTTGTTGCAAGCTTACCGTTGTTCGGAAGACTTGAATCCTAAGATTCTGATCTATATCAGTTATTGCTGTGATGAGATTGGGTTGGGGCACGATTGGCTCGAATACGTATTCCTGGGCTCCCTAGGTCCCGTGATTGTCATGCAAAAGTAACAATGTAAAACTAACTGTAGCAAAATAAAATTTAACTACGTTGAATATATCTATAGCATATATGATTTCTCTATTTTTGTATTTTCTGATGAACTATTCGAATGAATTTAGCAACTAATTTAATACATCTAGAAATTGATAGCTAAGATAACAATTTAAAACAAACAAGATAACCGAGTATAGCTATTTGTCTGTGCAATTTGTAGATCTACTCTAAACAATGAAATAACTGATCTAATCTATTTGCAAGATTCTTGATCCTACCTCAGAAGTGAGGAGTGAATCATAGTTTCTCAGAAACTATCAATCCCCACAACTTCCCTGGCAATATCGAGAGTAGAATTAACTGAAATAAAGTGATTGGCTACTTTATTTGATATATTTCTAACTAGAACTTTGAAAGCTAGAACCTGGATTCTGCAGAACAGTGGCGAATCCGATGGTGTGTGTGATCTTGTCCCCTCAGTGTGATCTCCTCGTTCCTTCGTGTTCACGTGGATCCAGAAAAGCGTGTAATGCTAGCATCAACAGAAGTAGATATTGGGATAAAGGCAGCTTAGGATACAGACTGAATACAATGCGAGTAGGAGAGGGATAGCACAAGAGTACAGAGCTTGGCTTATGCAATTCCTAGCGGGATTTATTGCGAGTCATGCAACTTAAAGCATCTAGAACCTGAAACTATCCTGTTTGAAGAACAAAACCTACAACTTTAATGGCTTCCTATTGAAAACAAGCTATTCTACTCCAATGGATTGGATGAAATATCAACAAACTTGCACAAGATGGATATGTGGCTTCTAACAGTAAAACAATGCTAACTAAGCATGCAATGAAAGAAGCTAAGCATTCTAAGCAAAATGAAAACTAAATCTATTGCAAAGAGAAATCAGAGGCAAATTTGAGGGGCCATTTGCTTGAGCACAAGCCAACTATTTATAGCATTTGCATTTACCCAAGGTAAAAGCCAAATAGAACTCTTAAACTATAAACAATGGCAAAACACTATTCCAGGGAACCAGAATCATAAATGCAAGCTTATGGCGGTGAAAGAAAGCTGGTAAAACGTTGAAATTACGTGAGTCATGTTAAAAGAGCTTTCTGGAAAACGTGTAAAGGACCGCCACCCTGAGCAGGGTGGCAATTCTGAGACCGCCGCCTGTTCGGGCGGTGGTCACGAGACCACCGACGTGCGGGCGGCGGTTTCATCGAAGAGAAAAAGGCCAAGAAAAGAGGGGAAAAGGGAAAAACAAAGCACACGGGGGCTAAGCGGGGCATGCGGGATGTTAACGCACACTTGGAGATCTTTTTCGGATCCCGAACACCTTGTGAGGAGACTTGTATCATCATTGGGGCACATGTCACGTTATTTTGGCAGTACAATACCTTACAATTTTGGGTACGTACATATTGCCCCCTCGGAGAAGCGTTTTAGCCATGAAGAGGCGTAAAACGGTGGGTCCGAGTATGGCGGTCCCGAAATGGGAAATTAAAAGTTATACCTGATACGTCCGTGTGTTGAAATGACACCATCCAAAATTCCCGCTACCTACAAAACGAAAAGAGAACTCAAGTGCAGATAGACACAATAGTTTGGAAAATAAACACTAAAACAATAGGAAATGAGAATGTACCATTTGTGCGGGGATAAGAACTTACCTCCGTCGGCGCTCTAAACCTGTGAAAAGGCATTTAAAATGAATCAGGATGCTATATATATGAAAGTGGGCCCATTTTCCTATTCATTTCTTGCAAGTCGATTTGATTGATTTTGAGCTCTGGGACCCACGGTGACAGTTTCTTGCGTGAGTAGAGTCAAAACGTCCGTGATGAGATAGCGATCATGCCTCCACGTGCGGAACATCGACCCGTGAGATCACAGGTTAGTTTTCTTCAATTTATCCTTTTTACCCCCTTAATTTTGAAATGTTAAAATCTTTGTCATGGGGGGTAATTTTTGAAAATGTTAGTGTTAAAAGGTCCATCTAGGGGGCGCCTACTGGGTAGGCTTTGTTTTTAGGTAAAATGGTCCTTTTTGAATTTTTAGGCTTTTTAAGTTTAAAAACCCGCGTGGGTTTTCGGACCACGACCGCCGCCCTGCCTAGGGCAGCGGTTACACGACCACCGCCCTGTTCAGGGCGGCAGTTACATGACCACCGCCCTTAAGGCGGCGGTTACGAAACCGCCTCCCTGCTCAGGGTGGCGGTTTTGCACAGAATGTAAAAAGAACATCCCTTTGAAATTGTTTTTGCTTTTCTAGCATTTCTACGTGTTTTCATGATTTTTCCAGTATTACTTGGATGCTAACTTGCTCTATTTTGTGTGTTTTTGGGTGTATGCAGGTGAGAGAGGAGTATATCCGGTGGAGTAGAGAGAGGGAGTGTGATTGGCTCCCAGGGGTACTAGATGCCCTCTCACAGGATGAGGAGGACACTCTTCAGCGGGTTGGGATACTACGCATTTCACGTGTGCCCCACGTTGCTCCTTCCAGTCACATTCTTTGTGACTTGTTCTCATATTGGGATGCAGATCGGAACACCTTCCGATTGCTAGGGGTCCGTGGTGAGTGGACTATTACATTGGAGGATGTCTATCGCATTTTGGGGGTCCCGATTATTGGGAGACGTCTCACCCTTGAGACAACAGGTTCGTGGGCCCAGATAGCACAGTGGGCCACATACATGGGAGATGCAATCATCTCCATGGGGTCAAAAGAAGGGGGTTAGAGTTCGATCCATTCCTAGTTTTCCCATCCCCTTACTTCGCCAGGCCATCATGGGGATCCTTGCCTCGAGACTGATCGGGGACAAGGGAGGAGATACATTGTTATATTGTTGGTCCCCCATTATTGCACAGATAGAGGGACACGGTCGGATATATGCCTGGGGAGAAAACATACTTGGGACCACCTATCATGATCTATACAGGGTAGTCCACTTACAGGGGGCGGTCCTTTAGCCACCCGACCCTAGTCATGAGTTGGGTTTATTAGCACTTCATCCCCTATGGCAGGCGTGTGGAGGTGGCAGATCCTGGAGCTGTGAGGGCAGCCAGATGGACAGATATGTCGGTGCTCCGAGCACCTCATCAGCCAGTTGCTTCTTTGACTACTGCCGACATGGAGGCCACACCATACCAGACTATGGCAGGTATATGGGGCGAGGAGGCTCTTACTTTGATCTCCTGCTCCACGACAGGGCAACTTATTGATAGAGTGGGGCAAGTGGAGATGCACCCCTTTGGCCGAGTTCCTCAGCAGTTTGGCCTACCATACATGGGTATGCTTCCCCAGTAGCGCCGTGTATACGAGATCGTATCCCGAGAGGCCAAAGGGGGGCCTAGAGGCCGGGGTTGGACAGTGGTTACTCCTGGCGTTCCTATTGTGGCCGGGGGAGGATAGTACATGCTAGAGGGAGAGCCGGTGCGCCTCAGGCACCCTTGCTTCAGATTGCCGCGGGTCCTGCCCATAGCAGCGATGACCCCATTGACATAGACTTCAAGTCTAAGGAGTTTACAGGGGGAGAGACAAAGGAGGACACCGAGGAGGACAGTGATCCTGAGTGGCATGATACTCAGGATATCATGCAAGCAGAGAGGGCTGAGCAGAGTGTAGAGAGAGTGACTCTGGTTTCAGAGGAGCCACTCTCCCAGGGCCGTAGCGGGGAGGATGAGTCTGTTGCGGGGTGCTACGTTGCTCCAGCCACAGGAGCAGCCCCTCAGTCAGCGGCGGCATCCGTGGTGGGTGCTGATCCCATAGATCCATCCTGGAGGCCTGGTGATCCGAGTAAGTTACCCTCTCTCCTTTTAATGCTTTGTTTTTAGTTAGGATCTCCTTAGTTGCTATCTCTCCTCTTGTTTTATCTTGTATTTCTAATCTCTTGTTTGGTTTCTAATTTGTTTTCTCTTTTGTTTGCAGAGACTGCCGATGAGTGGCGGGACTTGATTCGTAGGGTATGTACTGATACCCTGATGATTCCCATGGAGAGGACCCACGCAGAGCTGTCCCGTAGATCTTGCCGGGAGCCCTCGGTGGCCTTGCAGTAGGCACACCGACATCTTTGCCCGATCTGGCATGTGGCCAGGATGGTATCGACTCTCCGCACGGAGCTAGCGGGGTATAGGACGGCTGAGCACTTGATGAGGAGCCACTCTCATGGTGAGACTGCGGCTGCCCCTCGGGATCCAGAGCCCTCCGTGCATTTAGAGCACCGGCGTAGCCGGAGTCCTAAGCGTGGGTGTGCGCCTTCAGAGGGGTCTCGTAGGGATTGAGAAGCCGATTGGCTCTCCTAGATTTTGTATGATACATTCTTTTGTATATCCCGGGCTCTTTGAGTGTTTTGACCATGCTTAGTGCATGATGGCATTATCATAAAAAACATTGATCATTCATATATATATATTCTTTTTGGATCAAACCTTTGGCATTTATGGCTCTGCTTCTTTTCTAGTTTCCTCATGTAGATTATGAAGTTTATACTTGTATGCTTTTTAGAATGTATGTAATGGAGAACAAATGACGTAAATGTTTATTTTCCTTTTTGTATTTCATGATCTTTGATAAATGATAATGTAGATATAATGTGATGTTGAATCTTAGTTTTCGTAAGCAATTTTGATACTTCATATTCGTTTTGGCAAGGTGATGAATATAAACAAGATGATAAGCGAGATAAAACCTGCCCCTACCCCCAACTCCATGCAACTAGTAAGATGCGAGGGCTTAACACCGAGAGTTGGAAAGGGCACAAGTTGTGAAATATGCTTTGAAACGATAGTGATGAAAGATAGACAAAGTTTTGGTGGAATCAAATTGGGAAGCTACAAGCTTGCTCTACCCGAGTGACTTCATAGTTTAGAATGCAACGTGCTTTGCGGTTTATCTAGACTTAGATCCTTAGATGGCCACATGGTAGACAAAATCTGGGTTTTTAGGATTTTGGACTCTTTTGGAATTTTGGACATCTGATTCATTTGTTCTTGACCCAAAGACTTGAGATTTGAATTGTTTTCTTATGACCTTTTGCATTTGTTTGTCAAGAGGACCCCCTACACTTTGCCCCATGCTACTAGTAAGAAGCGTGGGTTTATCACCGCGGACAAAGCATAGGCGAGTAAGGGCATTTCCATCCTTTCCCAACCCTACGCCACTAGTAAGAGACGCAAGCTCATCACCAAAGGTTGGTGGGGCAAGGAAATGTGTAAAATTAAAATTTTCTGTTTGATCAATATTTGACTCGTTTTCTTGAGTAAAATGTCAGTATGTGCTTATTTCCAAAGAGATATATATATGGGATAGATGTGACACCATGAAGCTTCTAGAATAGACCATAGGCAAGACACCTATCCTAAGAAGAAACACAAGTGAGAATAAACCTGCAGATCTTGGCATGGTTACCGTTAAGACTTTGTCATATCTAGCTTTATTTGATGACATGATTCCGAGATAATTTGATGATATCATGAAAATGGAGAGGTATGATTAGAAAGTTTATGCCAACAACATCATGAGTTTGTAATGAATTGCTTTGAGAACAAAATTCCTTGATCACAATTTGTGTACGAAACAAGCGGACAAAATGATCTTAATCTATATGAAGATGCAATGTAAATATGATTATAAATAGTGCTAGTTGCTTACGCGTAGAACCGCTTGAGGTGTAGGGAATTGACCGTTTCACCAAATTCCTCACCTTCCAGCGTACATAAGAGGTATGCACCATTTCCATAGTCCTTCATGACTCGGTATGGGCCCAACCATTTAGGCCGGAATTTCCTTCCTTCGCCGGTCTTCTTGTTGATCCAAGTTGTCTAGCCTTAGAACTAGATCACCTTCATATATGTCGCGTTCATAGACTTTCTTGTTGTACTGCCGGCACATCCGGTCAACATAGGCTCTGTGTCGTTGTTCAGCATCTAACCTAGCTTCATCTAGGCTTTCTAATTGGGAGAGACGTGCTTCCCTGTAAGTGTCTTCATCCAGAATCCCTTGTAATGAAATACGAAGACTGGGTATTTCAACCTCGAGTGGGAGAAGCCGCCTCTTTGCCCGAATACTAGTGAGAAAGGAGTTGCTCCGTTGGTGTTTTTATTGAGGTTCGGTGGGCCCATAAGGCCGGATACAACTTCAAGTGCCAATCTCATTTGTTTTCCTTTACCGTTTTAAGGAGAATGGCTTTTAGTGTTTTATTTGTTGCTTCAACCTGTCCGTTAGCTTGTGGATAATACAAGGAAGCCGTATGATGGCTTATTTTAAATTTATTGCACAATTCGCAAACTTCATCATTCTTAAAAGAAGTCTCATTATCTGAGATAATGACTTGCGGGACACCGTACCTGCAAATGATTTGGTTCAAAATGAATTTGGCGATTACAGAACCAGTACAGTAGTAAGAGGCATAGCCTCTACCCACTTGGTGAAATATTCGGTGGCCGTGATTATAAAATTATGGCCATCTGTAGACGAGGGAGAGAATTTCCCTATCAAGTCGAGACCCCACGTAGAAAAGGGCCATGGAGTAGCAATTGGTTGTAGAGCTTGTGCTGGCATGTGGATCTCATGGGAGAACTCTTGGCACTTATGACACCTGCGTACAAACTCTACTGCGTCGTGTTCTAGAGTGGGCCAGAAATAGCCCATTCGATGTATTTTGCGAGCGAGGGCATGCCACCGAAGTGGCCTCCAAGCATTCCACTGTGAGATTCATGGAGAATCTTCTTGGATTTTTCTGTGTCGACACATCTTAGGAGCATTCCATCGAACGCTTTTGATAGAGCACTTGCTCTATAATGACGTATTTTGCTACGATAATGCATAGCCGCCTTCTGTGTTGCGGTGTAGCCCCTTCTGGATACGTATGGTCCATGATATAATTAATGATATTAGTGTACCAGGGACACTCAGAGATAGGAGGTCTGGCTTCAATGTAGTATACGCATTCATCTGGAAAATCCAGATCTACTAGATCGCCTCCATCTAATGGGTTATTAGCTAATCAATCCGCGATGATTTGTCTTTTAACCGACTTCTGATTTACAAATGTTAATTCGAATTCCCCCATTAAGGTTATAAAACGTCCAGCCTTTTTAGACAAGGACCCTTGTGTGAGGAAAGTTCGTAAATGGTTCGTTTTTACCATGCCCCTTGTTTCTTGTTTTAGCATATAATGTCTTAAGCGTTTGGTAGCAAAGACTATGGCGAGGCATTCTCGTTCTGCTTGTGTATAACGTGTTTCATAGTCGAGCAACGTTCGGCTAATGAAATAAATCGCACGCTCTCTCTTGTCATCATCCTCTTGGGCCAACATACAGGCTAGCAAGACATCGGTAGCTTGTGAATATAAAATTAACGGGCGGTCTAGCTTAGGTAGCGTTAGCGTAGGTGGTGATAACAGGAAACGCTTAACTGCGTCAAAAGCTTCATTGCATTCTTCAGTCCAATCAATACTATAATCTTTCTTGAGCAGATTGTTGATTGGATGGATGGCAAAACTTAAGTCGGGATGAATCTTTGGATTGCACAAGTTTTTCGAGAAATGACACGATTCTAAATTCATCAGAAGGTGGGACTATTTCGAGGACAGCCCGAATTTTGGTTGGGTCAACATCAATTCCTCGTGACGATATGATATATCTTAGGAGCTTCCCTCTGTTACACCAAAGATGCATTTTTCGGATTTAGCGTGACTCGTATTCTATCAGACGTGAAAGAATGATGTGAAGTACTTCTGGATGGTCACAATGCTTCTTGGCCTTAGCCAACAAGTCATCTACGTAGGATTCCACGATCTTATGAATTAGATCGTGAAATATATATGTCATAGCTCGCTGGTATGTAGCACCAGCATTCTTGAGACCAAATGGCATAACAACATAGCAATAAGTTCCCCAAGGAGTTATAAACGTGGTTTTAGCTTGATCTTGTTCAGATATTCTGATTTGATTGTATCCGAGAATCCATCCATGAGAGACAAAAGTTCAAACCCAGTTGTTGCATTGACAATGACATCTATGGATGGTAATGGGAAGTCGTCCTTAGGACATGCTTTGTTAATGTCTCGAAAATCTATGCAAATGCGTATCTTCCGTTCTTTTTAGAAGGAAACGTTATTAGATACCCATTGAGAGTAATCGGCTGGTTTGATGAATCCTACTTGGAGAAGTTTTATTACTTCCTCTTTCACCATGAGAGCTACCTTAGGTTTCATGGGTCTTGATTTTTGTTTAACTGGCTTTGCATCAGATTTAGTGACGAGGTTGTGCACCGCAATGTGGGGTGCAACTCCTGTCATTTCCTTATAATTAAATGTGAAAGCCTTCTGATGTTCCTTGAGGATTCAAGTGTGTATTTCTATTTCTTCTAAGGTTAGCGAGGATCCTAATTTCAAGATCTTTGGTTCATCCTCCATTCCGATGTTAACATCAATTGTCTCTTCGATTAAGGAGGCATTACCTTCTTCAAACTCAGGTGGGGCTGGAGGTAAATCCAAATCGTCCCTATTTTCTACTATGTATACGCTAGGTTCCATTTCCGAGGGAAGATCCATCATGGGATTTCGAAGTAGGAAGACGAATGTGGGATTAAGGACAAATCTATCATATGATAGGAGAGATGTAGTGCCGCATAGGCGTTTAAGTAATTCAGAGTGGCCATATCACTATCAATGTGGTCTAGGATAGTAGATTCATTTCCGTTTAAAAGAGAATTTGTCATTGTTTTTATCAATGGTTCATCACGAAGGGATACCATGAAACGGGTATCCTCTAACTTATTGTTTGGAGTAAAGCGTGATGCCGAGGTTGCTATAGAATCGGCGAGAAGATTGTGTTCTCGCGGGATTGCTTCAATTGATATGAAGTCAAACTCCTTGCTTAAATCTAACACAGTTGTTTTGTAAAGCTGTAAGTTCCGGCTTTGCTTTCATATATCTCGAGACTTGTTTTTGCTACCAATTGTGAGTCTCCTAACACCCGATATTATTAACACCGATCCTTTTGGCTAAAATGAGGCCAAGGAGGAGGGCTTCATACTCAGGCGCCGTTGTTTGTACATTGAAATTTAGTTTGAAGGCGAAAGGTAAGACTTTTCCTTCGGGGAAGTAAATATTACACACCGCCCCGCTCCGTGTGACATCTAGCTCCATCAAAATGGAGTGTCAATATTTAGTGAGAATATGGATGGTGGGATATCTATTGTGTTTGCGTATTCTACTTCCACCATACAGAGATCCTCTGCTAGAAGAGAGCCAATGCCTAGGGAACATCCCATGCCTACAGAGTCAAATGGTAAGAACATTGGTAGATCTTGTTCTATTAATTCAACGATTTTTGCAGTAGTTCCTAATGATATTGTTTCTACGGTGTTAGCCTCATCTTTGGGGGTTGGGATTGCCTTGGCTAGGCTTATAGTTTCAAGATCTGTCGTAGGTACCAACTTTTCTTTTGGTTTTGGGTTAGTAGGTTTATTAAGTTGGTTTGTTGGGAGTTCAAACTCCGAATGCACGCCTGGTCTTTTCTTTAAGTCAGCTAGGTGTACATCGAATGGTTTTGGATCACCTTTGGCCACAAATATCTTTCCTAAGTGTAAAAACCTTACTTCTTGAAATAGTGTAGAAGGGATTGCCTTCATGCGGTGTATCCATGGTCGGTCCGAGGATCATATTATAGTTAGTTTCCGATCTATAATATAAAACTCAGTCAAGATGGTTTTGGGTCCTAAGGTGACCGGTAATATTATAGTTCCAACCGAGGTGGCTTTAAGGCTATCATAGCCCCTTAGTGTGTTTCGAGTTGTGGAACAATTGGTTTCTCCATACCCTAGCTTTTGAAGGAAAGAGAAGGGAACTATGTTAACTACCGCCCCATCGTCAACCATTGCTCGTTTCACATAGTTATTATAAACCCATACTTGTAAGTGTAAGGCTGGATCACCTCGGCATGCGATCTCAGCATCTGTCGGCATTTTGTTTATCTCGAATATGAATTCGACATCCCTATCTGCCTACCCTGGAGGATGAACATCGAATTCTATATGATTTACCTGTGTTTCAGGAGGTGGAGTGATGTTAATTAAATGGCCTAAACCTAATGCTTCTAAAAGAGCAGCCCTGTGCGCAGGAGAGTTCTTTAGTAAGTCTAAAAATGAAATGTGCGAGAAGGTTTTTGTTAGGTCATTAATTAAATCGTAGGCACCCACAAAGCTTTCTACTATTTGTTGGAAGTTATCCATCTCCGGCAGTGGCTTGGACTTAGTGAGAGAAAAACTCTCGTGTCCTTATTACAGCTTCGATGGGTAGTTCAGCATCTAACTCCACTAAACCGACTACCTTAGGTCGTGGCTGACTTCCCAGTTGTGGCGCAACCAATGGATTTAGTGAAGTCGAGGCTTCATAATCATTGTTTCCTGTCATTACACTTTTGTTCATCTTAATTAGATTTAGCCTGTTGTTATCGTGATTTGGGAGCAGATCATTAAAGATCTTGAGGGGTGCATTTTGAGGGGAAACTACCCCTGAAAAGGTATTTGATGTTGATGACGTAGGATCTGCCAAGAACATATCCATGAAAAGTTGTCTTTGTTCATCTGGCAAGCGTTGCATGAATTTGTTGTAGTCACGGCACGTTCTAGTGTCATGGCCCCAAATTTTGTGGAAACCACAATACGAATTAGGATTGTAATTCCTAGTTTGTTGGTTTGGTGCGTATTGTGGTCCAAAATTTTGATCAAACCGTTGTCTACTAGGATTGAAATTTTGCGTTTGTTGTCTTTGGTTTGAATTTTGGTTTTGGTATCTAGTTGAATTTTGGCTCGGACCCTGTGTGGGGTTTTTCCGTTGTTGTTGTTGTTGTTGTGGATGGTTAAAATCCACTGTATTGATTGTCGGGGTAAAGTTGTTGTTTCGTTGGTTGTTTATTTGTGATGGAGTATTGACAACATTTACCTTCTTAGGCTAGTCGGTTACTCCATCTGTTGTTACACCCGATTTTTATTAAGGATTTTAGGTCCTTGATTGACGTTTATGGTAGTAGGATAAGTTGTAGTGTTCTAGTTGGAGGTGACTAACCTCCCATTTGCTCCATATGTTTTGCGACCACTATCAATTACCGCTTGATCTATTCGAAGAGCACTCTCAAGTACTTCATCGTAAGTTCTTAATGGGAACTTTTGGACTTCTTCCTTCACTTCTCTGCTAAGGGAATGAAGGAATAAATCGCATAGTTCCATTTGATCCATGTTTGGAGCACTTGCCAAAGAATAAAGAACTGTACGTCACCTTTGGATGAAATGGGCGACAGATTCATTGTGTTCTTGCTTGATGTGTAAGAACTCCCTGATTCCTGTCCTTAATAGTTTATTCATGTCAAAGGCCTTAATGAACTCTGAAACGAGTTGTTTGAACGAATGGATGGAAGCCTCAGGTATTCTATAATACCAGTCGAGAGCGATGCCCTCCAAAGTTTTTGGGAATATCTTAGCAACAACCCCATCCCATGGGAGTAGTTCTCGAATGGTCGTAGCGTAAGCTTTGATATGTGCGTTTGGATCTCCCTCACCTTTGTATTTGGGAAAATCGGGAAGAGGTCTTGGAAGCATGACGCTTCGTATGGTGAAATCTAAGGGCTCTTTCAAGTATTCTGAATATGTCCCTATCGCATAGGTTTCGACCATTGATGGTGCCTGCTGAGGGAGCGGTGGTGGAATGGGTTGTTGATATGGCGTTGCATATGCATTGGTAGGGGCGTAAGGAAACCCTTGTGGTTGAGTAAAAATACCGGGAGAGGAGAGCATATCCCCTTGTGGTGATTTGGAATACATTTTTAAGTATGAAGGGGTATTGTCCAAGAATGGATTATTTTGTGCTAGATCGGGAGGAACAGCGTTAGAAATGGTGGGTCTAGTTGGCATTTGTTGTTAATACTGAGGAGTCATGCCTAACGTGCCTACTCCTGTGAGGAGGTCTGTTTGGCTAGGAGGATTAGAATTTCCTGTTTGTATGAATTGAGAATGACGATTTGCCTGGGCAAGTTCTAACCCTCTCACTTTTTCTACTAACGTTGAAATGATTTCATTTGGTGAAGTCACAGTGTTTTGCCATAGTGGCGTTTGTTGTATACCATGGTGTTGTATAGGCATGTGATATCCCACTATGAACTGATCGTTGCCCTGCCAAGTTTCCCGAGGGCATTTCCTATATGTAGTGGGATGGAAGTATTTTCTTGAAAAGAGACCTCGGGTTGTGTTTGTAAACCTCCTATAGGTGGATACATACTTCGAGAACGTTGGTCGTTCCTGGCATAACGTACTGAATATTCATCATCTAAACCTCGGTATGAGTCTGATTGTCTACTAATTTGTGGTCTAAGCAGCATCTGAGGAGATGAACCAGATTCTCCGGTGAACGTCATGTTATTCGAGCCCGAAGGCTCTGTTTGTTGCGTTTGAGCGAGCTGATCTAACTCCTCAGTTTGAAACGATGAGTTATATCTGATTCTTGGAGTTTGTGTTGACAACTGGTTAGTTGAGTAGTTGTCACCCCATACTGAGAGTGAGGGTGACGATTGTCTATTTTGTTGGGCATAGTAAGCCTCGAGGCCCAACGAGGGGGCTCGCCATATGCATCGAATCCCGACATATTTGGGGGTATATGAATACCCGCAAAATAATGGGAAGCAGAGAAGGTGATGGTGAAAGCCAATGAGGCGGAAAATATGAAAAGTATACTAATTTGGAAGAACACGTAATAATATGACTCGAACTAGAAAGTAGGAAGTTCACATTGGGTTCACCAATTTTGTACGATGGAAAAGTGACAAGCGAGCGTGGGAATCTACAAAGCAACTCTTCCTCACACCCGACCTCCCGAGGTCGTGCCGAGACACTGACCGGTGGGGATGGAATATGTATGGGATGCGAAAACCTAGTTAGGCAATCTAATGTGGAATTTGCGAATCTAAGGCAAAGAAGGCCCTTCTAACCGAATCGGTGTGATAGATCGATCGGCGAGGATGATGCTGCTCGAAGGATCCAATCAATATCGAGCTCACGGCGTCATTCGATCTATGGGTTGTGGAATACGTGGAAAATGACCTGCGATAGTTTCGTGTATGTCTCCGGATAAGGTCATATGGTGGATGGTAAATATAGTCGACTCTATGGACGATTCTCTGGCCTAGTCCAAAACTCTCTAGCTTTGTTAGTTGTTGTATCTAGCAAGGATAATTGTTCGATGATGATAGGTGGAAGTGGAGTGGATCTGAATACTAGTGTGCATAGGCCAATGTCTATGTCTGATTAACTTACGGATTCGTTGGGTTGCGGGATTTGTGGATCGCAACCGTAGACTCTTGTTTGTTGCGGTCCTGCTATGGTCATGTGTAGAATTAGTTCCTAATCCCTAACACCCAGTAATCATATGCTTTCTCAGCCTCTATATTCAAAACCAGTAGCTGTGTGATCTTCTCAGAGTGCCTCACAGGCGTTCTTGCAACCTGAATTCTTAGGCTAGTATCTATGTCTGTGAGAATGTCTCCTGCGTCTGGCTGTGGGACTAAAGGATCGCAACCAAACGTTTGCTCTCTTTCAAGCCCTTCTACAGTCATATGGATGTTACCTAGGGTAATCTGTAGTTTGGTTGATTCGACCAAAACGTGTGTGCTTGGTCGTCCTCTATGTTTAACCCGCTCAACTGGGAATGGATTTGTTGCTGCAAGCTTACAGTTCTTGAAAGACTTGAATCCTAAGATTTGATCTATATCGATTATTGCTTTGTGATGAGATTGGGTTGGGGTGCGATTGGCTTGAATACGTATTCCTTGGGCTCCCTAGGTCTCGTGATTGTCATGCAAAAGTAACAATGTAAAACTAAGCATGTAGCAAAATAAAATTTAACTACGTTGAATATATCTATAGCATATATGATTTCTCTATATTTGTATTTTTGATGAACTATTCGAATGAATTTTAGCAACTAATTTAATACATCTAGAAATTGATGACTAAGATAACAATTTAAAACAAACAAGATAACCGAGTATAGCTATTTTTTTCTGTGCACTTTGTAGATCTACTCTAAACAATGAAATAACCGATCTAATCTATTTGCAGGATTCTCGATCCTACCTCGAAGTGAGGAGTGAATCATAGTTTCTCGAAACTATCAATCCCCACAACTTCCTGGCAATATCGAGAGTAGAATTAAGCGAAATAAAGTGATTGGCTACTTTATTTTATATATTTCTAACTAGAACTTTGAAAGCTAGAACACGGATTCGCAGAACGGTGGCGAATCCAATGGTGTGTGTGATCTTGTCCCCTCAGTGTGATCTCCTCGTTCCTTCGTGTTCACGTGGATCCAGAAAAGCATGTAATGCTAGCATCAACTGAAGTAGATATTGGGATAAAGGCAGCTTAGGATATGGGATCGAATACAATGCGAGTAGAGAGGGATAGCGCAAGAGTACGAGAGCTTGGCTTATGCAATTCCTAGCGGGATTTATTGCGAGTCATGCAACTTAAAGCATCCAGAACCTGAAACTATCCTGTTTGAAGAACAAAACCTACAACTTTAATGGCTTCCTATTGAAAACAAGCTATTCTACTCCAATGGATTGGATGAAATATCAACAAGTACTTGCAGACAAGATGGATATATGGCTTACTTAATAGTAAAACAATGCTAACTAAGCACGGAATGAAAGAAGCTAAGCATTCTAAGCAAAATGAAAACTAAATCTATCAAGAAAAGAGAAATCAGAGGCAAATTTGAGGGGCCATTTGCTTGAGCACAAGCCAACTATTTATAGCATTTGCATTTACCCAAGGTAAAAGCCAAATAGAACTCTTAAACTATAAACAATGGAAAAACACTATTCCAGGGAACCAGAATCATAAATGCAAGCTTATGGCGGTGAAAGAAAGCTGGTAAAACGTTGAAATTACGTGAGTCGTGTTAAAAGAGCTTTCTAGAAAATGCATAAAGGACCGCCGCCCTGTTTAGGGCGGCGGTCACGAGACCACCACCCAGGCAGGGCGGCGGTTTCGTCACTGAAGAGAAAAAGGCCAAGAAAAGAGGGGAAAAGGGGAAAACAAAGCATGCGGGGGCTAAGCGGGGCATGTGGGATGTTAACGCACACTTGGAGATCTTTTCGGATCCCGAACACCTTGCGAGGAGACCTGTATCATCATTGGGGCACATGTCACGTTATTTTGGCAGTACAGTACCTTACAATTTTGGGTACATACATGCAGGTGTGGGAATAAATCCTGGAATTCATGCAATAGATCAATAATATTTGAAACCTCCCTTTCTATCAAGTAATCTCCAATATTAGCTTCTTTAGGTTCCTCTTCGAGCCAATGTTAACCTTCTTAGTTTTTAGGGGTTCATGGTAGGCACATGCTTGCTCATCAGCACTATCCATAACCTCGCGTGTACTGATAACATGGTTAACATCTAAGTTTTTCACCTCTTCACCATCTATCACGTAGACAAACTTTCCTTTCTCTTTTTCCATGCAAGCACGCTCAAGTTGTACTTCCTCTAATTCTTCCTCATTGAATCACGCTTCCAAGTCAAGTTCTCCCAACAACTCCAATATTCTATCCTCCTCCATGGCACTATCTCCCATAGTTAGGCACTTAACAACCTGCAATGCCTTATCCACCAATGGCTTAGTACTCTAATACTCAAAAGCTTGAATGAGATCGATGCGTCAACTCCTGCCGGTTTCATGTCCGGCAGTGCGACTCTAAATGAATGTACCACCGCACACGTAACCTTGTAAGGTGGAGTAAATCTTATGCACCCATAAAGATGGAGGCAAGGCTTCGCGCCTTCCATCCAGCCTTCTCACATGCCTGGACATGAAACGAGGTGGGTTCCTTCCCATGATAGTCTTGTATAGCAATAGGTGTATTGCTTTGGAGAAACCTAATAGAAGGCGATTCTCACCTCACACTATTCTAGAAGCTTATCTTGATGGGTCACCCACTAACGTGTTGTGGTCTCAAGCAAAGTATAGCTAAGTATACTTCTCCTTTCAATCTCACATCTCCACTGGGTCTCCATTGCTCATAGGAAAACATAAGGGTCTCCTACCCCATTGTAACTCGGCAATTTTTTTCCTCTCGGGCGCTGTTGACCGAGTGCACCTTTGTTACTCTCATCACAGTGCCTCTTAACTGCGTTCTAACTAACTCATATGTCATGTGTGCCCAATTGTCACATGCCACACTAGTTGTATAATTTATAGATTGAGCATCTTCCCATTGAATAATGCCTTCTTTGTTGGTTGCACAACCTCAAGATATCTGATAATGCACACATAGATTTTCTCTAGGTCTTCTTCTCCCAAGGGTTCAAGTATAGGGCGCCGACTTTTTGAGGATCATAACACTTTCCATTTGTCAAAGGAATGATAACACGTTCCTCCTTGTTCTCAAAACTTATATACCCCTTATTAAAACATATGTGAACATTGTTCTTATAGCACCAGGGGTGCCCAAGTAACGCTGAAAAGTTGTCCGCCTCAGCAAGCGCCAAGACTTGAAGTCTCTAGTGAATTTTTCCCCTTGGATAGTTATAGTAGCATCCTTTAAAACACCAATGGGCATCGCTTTGTCTTATTAGCCATATACAACACATTTGAAGACAATTGTAATGGAGGTCTTCCCATTTGATTCCATGCGTCCAAGGTGAGAACATTAACTTCCGCACATGTGTCAATCAGAATATTACTTAGGAGCCATCCATCAACAACTGCATTCAATGTAATCTCCTTATCATAGTCAAGATTGTGAGGAGGCAAATTAGCATGCAAAACCTACCTCTCGCGCTCTCCTCTAGTGCTTAGTACTTTTCCTCTCAGCCATTCTCCTAACAGAGGGATGATATTCTCTTGGCGCAACATCTTACATACTTCCCTGAATTCATCTATATCCTCTTGAGGGACTTTAGCACTTTTCTTCTACTCCAACTTCCATGATTGCTCCTTCAAGCACTAAATCTCCCCTTGAAGACTCCTAATCACCTCCATGGTCTCTTGATAGACCTCTTTCTGATGGGTAGGATCAGGATATTTCCCATGTATCACTTCTTCCCTTGTAACAAGCGGTCTCTGCTTTGGTATCTCCCTGGCGCGCACAACCTCGACTCGTGTTGTCACCAATATAGGCTATAACTCAAATTCACGCGCCACCCGTGGTATCCATTGTTGATCAAAGCACACTTTACGCTCACCATCCCAAAGCACCCTTATCCTTCCGCTACTTCTAGCTCATATGCTCATATAACTCTGGGCACTCTTCATACTTGTGCTTCTTCCCACACCAAGAGCACTGCAACAAATTGGGACACTCACGCTTGTAATGTTCTCGTAGATCCTGATTATAACAGTTCCACGAGGAAATTTTCTTCTTCCTCCTCTCGCGATTGCCATAGCCTCAAAATCCACCCCCTAAAACCTCTTATGTGGCCTCCTCCATCCACACACCCTTCATAAAGACGATAGTCATCCTTAGAACTACTAGCAATGCTTGTCCACATGCGGTGCACACCAAGTATCAATGGCATCATGTATCTCGGTCAATCAAAATACAATCCTTGGTGTCATGAGTACTAGAGGTGCAAATTTGCAATAGCGAGGACACATTCTTACGAATCGCGTGTTATAGCAACGGGCATCTACTTGCATCATGATCTTCATGGAAAATATCACACCCCGACATGGCGTGAACCGATCTTCGTGGGCAATTTTCCTTGGTGTGACCCTCTACTTCACAATATGTGCACCATAGCCCATTGTGAGTCTCATGAGCCGAGTTCACAGACAATTTCTCTAGCTTCTTTGCCATTACAGCAATTTGGGCTTCTAGGAATAGAATAACTCATATATCAATGCTTCTTATGGCCTCAGCGCAAAAGGCAGCCTCCAGGGCAATACACGGATCTATGAAGGTCTTATGTGAAAGTGCCCTTCTGAACGAAGTGATCAGCCCTCTGAAAAACCAGTTAGCATGCTGAGATGGGTGAATATCATAAGACAACTTTGACATAAGAGTCTTAAAGCGTGCGTCACACTCCCGCACACTTTATACCATCCCTTGTTGGATTTCCTTCAATGTGTTGATGCTCTTCTGTTCAAACTAAGGGATTTGGAACTCTGCCAAAAATGCATCACGCAAAGACGATGTAATCCACCACTGCCCGTGCGGTGTGGATCATACTCCATGTACCAGTATGTATGTGCCCCTGCAACGTAGTCATAAATTAACTTGCCTTCCTTTTTGTTGCAGTGATACCCTTCACATGCCATAGAAATTCACATTTATGCGTATAATGTAGCATCTTCAACACCCTTGTAATCAAGTAAGTGGAGTGACATCTCATAAAACACATATTGATGGTGTTGTGGACCTTGTCCGCCAAATCCAGAACCTTAATTCCCTCTGGTGTTGCCTCCACCACTGACCCACTAGATCCTATAGCTCCTATCCCTCCCAATTCACCCAATCCTCCTCCTGTAACAGGAAAAGGTCTCAAGTAGTTTCTCCTTGCGAACCCATCGTCGTGCTTAAACTACGCAGACAATTTGTGAATTTGACCTACTCCCAAATGTGTTTCCCGTGCTACTTCCCGGACGCGATACTCAAATTTTGTGAACCCACACCTTTCCCAAACAATGTGCCTGACAAAATACCTCCAAACAATGGAAATGTATTTGTTGCCATAGATGTACTAAATGAAAAATTAATCTACTCAAAGTGTCGCTTTCGACTACCAATAACGATATCAAATGGATTATCAAAACTTATCTCAAGAACTATAAAACTATTTTAGTGACATTATGCTATGTTATTTATCCTCATGGACATTATGTATATTTTGGACATTATGCTATGTTATTTATCCTCATGGTCATTATGGTATTCTAGATGGACTAGATTATATTGATATATTCCTTATGATGTTGATGACACTAACAGAGTTACATGATAGTGAGATTTATTGGTTAGATGTTGATTTCTTGTAGTCGATTTGATCAATGATATAGTTTTCTGGATTTAATAATGGTAACTCATGCTAGCATAGGTGTATGTCGTTGTAATTATATCTGTGGATGATTCATGGTGAACTATGTGTATAATTGTATGTGTTGCACTATCAATTGTATAATGATGTTAGGATATTATAGGTTTGATTAATTTTGTGATGAGTAGATGATGTTTATTATATTGGATAGATGCGGTTAATGTGTGCAATGAGTGTGCAGGTGACAAGTTATAGGAGAACGTGGGTTTCAGGGTGGCTACGCAATTGTGCACAAGTGGCCCATGGGCTGAGTCCTAACCATGCTAAATGTTTGAGGCCTTAGAGTAGGTGTATTAATTGGGCACCATGAGTGAACCCTCAATTGTAATGTATTTATGTCTTGTAAAATTAATTATGTTTAGGGTGTGTTTTATTTAAGTAAACTAGTTTAGGGTTTAATAATCTCATTTTAATTTAAGTGATGGTTTTGGGTAAGTGTGTGTGTGTGTTGGTAGAAGGGATTGGGGCCACATGTGAACCTTGGGTGGACCCCACACCCTCTACCCTTGTGCCCAAGTATGCCAAACCCGAAATTGGGCTATTTTGGGCATTTTTAGTGACCCCTTTTTAGTTTGGGAGTTCACTTAGCATGAAAATGGGCCCTTGGACCCTACCTAATAGGTAGGGGCTTATTTCCAAGGTTTGGAGGGAGTTTCCCTCCCATTTTCCTTCCTTTGGTCACATCCATGTAAGGTGGTTGGTTTGTGTGTATTTGTTAAAAGTTGCTCCACTTTGTTTTATTTTCATTTTTAGTATTTTGGGTGATAAGGGCTAAAAGGTGAGTTTACTTTTACTTATTTGGTTTTTGGAATCTTTGACTTGTGGGAGGGGAGGGGTGACACATGTCACTTTCCTATTGGTGAGGAAACTTTTGGGTTCCTCTTGATATTCTTCCTCATGGTGAAGGAAGGGGACTTTTTTCCTTTTTTTTTTGGACTTGGAGAATTTTTGGGAGCTTGAGGATTGCTTGGACAAAGGGGAAAATCTTAGAGTCTTGGAAAGCATTGTAGAGGTAGGATTCTTAATCCTTTTCTTTCCTTGTTGTTGCTTATATTGTTAGCTATGCAATGGTCAATAAAATAATGTGTGTGAAATGATGTGTTGTAAAGTTGTATGAAGAATGTAGTTTTGTTTGTTTTTTTTTTTGTTTTTTTTGTTTTACTCTCCACCATCATATGGCTTGATGGTTTTTGGAGAATGTAGGGGAAGAGAGAGGGATTTCCCTCTCAAACCTCATGGCTTGTTGGTCAAGCCATGAAGGTTCCTACTCACCCCCTCATATGGTTTGAGGTGGGAGAAAGGTTCATATGGCTTGAACCTTTCCCCATTCTTGGAGAGGAAACCCTTTTGGGTTTGAAAATCCTCCCAAGAAGGATTTCTTTGACATAAAGGAGGAATAAGGAGGATGAATGTTTAGGAGGAATAAGGGGTTATTAAACATGCTTTTGTTGGTGTATCCTATGGTTGGACACCTTTGTTTTTGGGCATCCTATTTCTTCTCTTCCCCCTTTTTGTGAGGGTGACCTTGTTTCTCCTCATGTTGTTGTCTTACCATGTGTAGTTTGTCTAAGTGTTTAAATGTTTCTATGTATTCTTGTTGTGTTTATCCCCATTATACTTGTGCACATTGTGGATGCTAGTTCCTCTCTCCCATGGGCTTGGGGGAGGCTAGCATGTTTTCCAACCATGGAAAGGCATGTGATGATGCCTATTGGTTGGGTGGTAAACAAGCCATGTCTCTTGTTGCAGCATTCTTAGGAGAACACTCAAGGTTGGAGACTCAAGGATGAAGTTTTGTTGAAGTGGTGACTTGTTCTTTTATCCTCAAAATCATTGTAAATATTACACCTCCTTGTATCTATGTGTTATATGGCTGATTGTGGATAGCCTCATCTTGTAAACTTATCATTTTTTTGGTGATTTGGGAAAACTTGTGTTTTATGGATCTTTGTTATGTAAATTTTGTTCAACCTTGCAAAGAGGACTTGATTTATTGGACTTGAATGTGTTGAATGTCTTAAAAGCCATTTTAGAAATTTGTAAACTAAACTATGTTGAAGAAAGAAATATGGTATTAAAGGATCCCTTCTTATTTTTATGTTTTAATGGGATTGGAAAAGAAAATGTTTTGTTAAAAAAAAAAAATCTATGAAATGGCATATGTATATTTTTTTGAAAATAAATCTGAAATTTATAAGTTAAGCATTCTTTTAAATCTGCATTTTTTTATGGCATTACATTTGGTATCAGAGCCGTGGTTCAAACACACGGACTCTTTGGGTAATTTTGTTTTATTTTATTTTTATTGTTTTTTAAAAAAAAAGTAATAAATGTTGCAGAAATTTGAAATACTATTTAGTTATTTCATTTGAAGGAAAGTTAGTGTTCATGGGTTTTAGGATTAACCTTGTATGGAAATATTACACTTCTTTCATTTGTTCCCTTCCATGTGAAATTTAATGAGTTGTTCTTATTAGGAAATCATATTTGAATAGGTAATCTTCTTTGAAAATTTTAAGACATAAGTCTCTTTTCTTATTTGAAATACTTTGTTACATTTCTTTTATCTCAAAATATGTAAATCATTTTAACATAAATAGTTATTGAAAATCTCTAAGCTCCTCCCTTCACTAAGTTAATAAATTAATATTACCATTATTTTGAAAAGTGAAATAATCATTCCTTATCATTGTATAATATATATATATATATATATATATATATATATATTAAGAATATGTCTAATATAGTTTTATTTTATAATGTAACTATATTATATTTAAGCATAGTCATATTTCATTTGTTATATATAGTATAAGTATTTATAATGGAAAGTGTTTATATAATGAAATACATTATAAAATATTATATGTGTGTGTGTAAAAAAAATAACTAATAAAACACAACAAACAATGACAAGTTTGGATTAAAGAAATTTTTTTGTTTTAAAAACAAAGGAAACGAATTTAAAACATATTAAAATTGCTTTTTTTAAAAAAAAAAAACAAAAAAATGGCATCCATTTTTGTTTTTGTTTTGTTTTACAAATGTTGTGGGGAGGGTCGAACCCCTCCCCACCCTACGCCACCCCTCACCCACGCGACCCCCCCCCTCCCCCATTGTCCACCCTACAACCGTCGATGCCCCCCCCCCCCTGCCCCCTACATCCACCCCACCTGTCGCCCCCTCCATCCACGCTACTTCCACACCATGCCCGCCATCCTTCCTATTTCCTCCCATTCCACGGCCACATCCCCATCCATACACCCTGCGCAGTCCCCTCTCCACGCGCGCTACCCCCCCCCCTTCTCCTCCCTCCCTCCCGCACCCGCCCGCCAATGTGCCTCACCCACCTCCCCCCACTCTCCACGCAGCCTCCTCTTCCTCCCCACGCGCCACGTCTCCCCACCCGCGTGGAAACCCTACAAATGCCCCCTACCCGTAAAATGCGGCCACACCACCAACCACGAGAAAACAAATAATAAAATAAAATAAAATACATACATCTAAAAAGGTTATGGCTTAAGTCTCTCAACACAAATTCAAAAAGGATGATTCGAATCCTCCATAGCTCCACCTCCACCCTGCACTAGAATGAGAAAAAACAAAATGAGAGAAAATGGCATGGGAAAAGAAAGGAAAAAGAGAGAAAAAAAATCATAGATGAAATTTAGGGCAAAATTTAGGGTAGATTCAAAATCAAGGTCAAGATTGAATTTGATCCAAGGGCCCTCCTTCAATCCTACTTTTCTTTAAGACATGACATTTTAATGGGAAGAGGGAAAATTTAAGAGGGTGTGTGGGTAAAATAAATTAAAAAGGGGGAAAACAAATTAATTAAAAGGGGTGTAGAAAATTAATAAAAAGGGGGTGGAATAACCAAGGGTGTAGATTTATATGACCCTAGTAGCTTAATAGAGTAAAATAATTAAATTATTATTAGGCTAGTGTTTATTCGATTTGGGTAAATTAATAATTAATGTAAATTAATTATTAACGGAAAGGGAGAAACATTAAATTAGTTAGGAATATATATTTTAATAATAACCTTTTTTTAAAAATGCATATATTTATAAAATAATAATAATAATAATAATTAAAAATGCTTTCTGCAACTTTTAAAAAGTTTATAAACCATTTTTTTTTATTTTTTTTTACCTCAGGTACAGGATGGCACCCAAGAGGGGATGATCGGCTAGAGGCTTGGGATGTAGTGCACCACGCAGAGCCGCCAGGCACCCAAATTTGGGCCTCAGATATTAGAGGCCCTGCAGCAACTGATAGGCATCGTGCAGCAGCGCCTTCCACCACCGCAGAGCCGAGAGAGGAGGACATTCAATTGGGAGATGAGGAGTTGATTGGTGAGGATGCACATTCAGAGCCACCTAAGCACGATACCCCGAGATGAGAGAGGTCACGCAGCCCTTCCATCCTTGGCGAGAGGATGGCCTCATTCATCGCGCAGCTGATCACATAGCCTTGAGGGACCATTTGGAGATAGGTGACCCCTTTCACCTATTAGACCACATCACCAAGATCGAGACACAGGTAGTGTGATTCGAGACCTTCTTCCTTCAACCACCTACTTATACTGGTTCGACAGATGGCTTTGGGCAGTAGTCCTGGCTCCTTAGCCTGGATAGCTACTTTGGCTTGCACTCTCATGAGAGCAATGTCAAAGCCAGGTTCACCATACACCTCCTCCGAGACGCAAGCAGTGAGGCATTTGGTGGAGGAATGAGGAGCGGAAGCTCCATTTGACTCGAGATACAATGACCTGGGAGATGTTCGAGGAGCGGTTCAGGGCTCGGTATATGTCAGAGCATTTTGTGTAGAAGAGGATTGATGAGTTTCATGACTTATGATAGGGCTCTGACACAGTGGCACAAGTATGAGAGCAGGTTCTTGGATCTCTTGCAGTATGTAGACTACTTGTAAGATGAGAAATTACAGTAAACAAGTTTATTCGGGGCCTGAATGCAAATATAGCAGAGTAGTTAGGATGTTATCTCCTCCCACACTTGAGAAGGCCGTAGAGAAGGCCTACTTGGCTGAGGAGAATAGGACCAAGGCATGAACACCGAGATAGGAACAAGAGCAATTTCTAGGACATGATTCAGGCATTTCAGAGTCAGAGGACATGGGTGTGTACCACCCCCTAGAGGAGGATTATGGTCTCCTCCAGCAACATCGAGAGCTCCACCCACCCACCACCCACCGCAACAGACAACATCAGGGACACCAACATCAGAGGGGTAGACAGACTCAGAGCTTTTAGTGAGGCGGATCTAGAGGTGGTTTTGGTGGATCTAGGGACAGGAGTCGGGTACTCATCACTCACAGCCAGCCCGCCTCACTTGCAGAGTCTGCTAGGGTTGGACAGGCAGGTTCATTCACAGAGAGCATGGAGGGACCCCATCTCATAGAGGGTACAGGAGGATGTTTTATTTGTGGGGCTCAGACCATTATGTGTGTATGTGTCCACACAAGCCCACTACTACGGATATGTAGAGAGCTCCTAGATCCGAGTAGACGGTGGGTGACGTGGGACATGCCCATCGTGTATATGTAATGGTTGAAACCACCGAGCATCGAGCATCGAGGCCAGCTTCAGTTGAGAGAAAGTACTATCAGGGGTATTTTTGTCTCAGTACTTTTTGATTTAGGTGCTTCTGATTCTTTTATATCTCCTTCTATAGTGGACCAGTGTGGGCTAGTGGTGGCTAGGCAACCAGATAGTTGGTAGGTTGAGTTGGCCTCTGGGGCTAAACTCACCATCGTGGACTCGTATGTGGAGAGTTGTGTACTTGATTTGGGAGTCTTCTCCACTACACTTGACCTCCGAGTTATTCCTTTAGGATCCTATTAGGTAGTTTTGGGTATGGATTGGCTCGAGGCTCATCGAGCCAAGGTGGATTGTAGAAATAAGGTCATTGAGTGTCAGGATGATCTTGGTAGTGCGGTTGTGATTTAGGGATGCAGAGACCTATTTCCTTACGTATGATCTTGGCTAAGCAACTCAAGTGGAGCATGTGTAAGGGTTTTAGTTGTTTGCTATCACCATCAGTGATCGTTCGGATAGTACTCCAGAGCATTCACCCTTGATGATCACGCAGTTTTGAGGGAGTACGCAGATGTGTTTCCAAGAGAGCTTCAGGTTTACCACCTAGTAGGGAGGTGGATTTCACCATTGATTTAGTGCCTGGCTCCACACCAATTTCTAGGGCACCCTATTGGATGATGACTTCAGAGCTTCATGAGCTCAAGATTCAGTTAGAGGAGTTGTTAGAGAAGGGTCTCATTCGCCTAGTGTATCTCCTTGGGGAGCGCCAGTCATATTTGTGAAGAAGAAGGATGGTTCTCTCAGGCTTTGTGTAGACTTCAGACAGCTCAACAAAGTCACAATAAAGAACCGTTATCCACTCCCTAAGATTGATGACTTGTTTGATCAGATGTGGGAGCTAGAGTGTTCTCCAAAATCGATCTCAAGTCGTAGGTATCATCAGTTGCGCATATCAGATGCAAGATATTCATAAGACAACTTTCCGCACATGTTATGGGCATTATGAGTTCACTGTTGTCCCCTTTGGTTTGACCAATGCCCCAATTGTCTTCATGAGCCTCATGAATGGAGTGTTCAGGACCTTCTAGATCGCTTTGTCATAGTGTTCCTCGATGATATTTTGATATATTCTCGTTCCGAGGAGGAACACGAGGAGCATTTGAGACAGGTACTTCAAGTTTTGAGAGAGTAAGAAGTTGTTTGGGAACTTGGAAAAATGTAGCTTCTTTCAGACAGAGATTCAGTACTTGGGGCACATTATTTCAGGAGAGGGTATCTCTGTAGATCCCTCTAAGATTCAGGCTATCATGGATTGGCCAGCACCCACATCAGTGACTGAGGTGAGGAGCTTCATGGGTTTAGCAGGGTATTACCGCAGGTTTGTGCAGGACTTTTCTAGGATTGCTCACCCTATTACTTCCCTTCAGAGGAAAGGGAAGAAGTTTGATTGGTCAGAGAAGTGTGAGTAGGCCTTCAGTTTTTAAGAAAGGTTAACCACGACACCTATCTTAGCAATTCCAGACCTGACAGAGGATTTTGTTGTTTGCACCGATGCATCACTAGAGGGTTTGGGAGCAGTTCTTATGCAGGAGCATCGAGTTATTGCCTTTGAGTCATGTAAGCTCAAAGATTATGAGCTTAACTATCCTACTCATGACTTAGAGCTCTTGAGTGGTTCACGCTCTGTGTGCATTGGTGACATTTCCTTTTGGGTAGACCCTTCATTTTGAGGACAGATCATCGTAGCTTGCAGCATATCTTCTCACAGCTGAACCTCAACGCACGTCACGGCGTTGGATGGAGTTCTTATGTGAGTATGACATGGACTTGCAGTACATCAAAGGAAAGGAAAATGTCATCGCAGACACTCTTAGTAGGTGATGACATGTTCTTGCTTCTTTGACACTGCAGTTAGATTTGAGAGGCAGGATTCTTGAGCATCTTCCAGAGGATAGGTTTTATGAGGGTGCTAGACAGATGTTGGATTCTCAGGGTTCTTTTGAGGGAAGATATTCAGGATGCATGTTAGAGTCAGATGGTTTACTTTGGTTCCATAGGCACATTTATGTGCCTAAGGTAGGTGATCTACGTAGTTTCATCCTTACTAAGGCTCATCGAGCCCCATACACAAGCACATCCAGGAGTGAAGAAGATGCATGCCGATTTGAGAGAGTTATATTATTGGCCGGGTCTTTTTGGGACATAGCTAGATTTTTTTGCATGTTACCTTGAGTGTCAGAGGGTCAAGGTAGAGCATTCTCATCCCAGGACTCTTATACCCTCATGATATTCCCGAGTGGAAATGGGATGTGATCTCCATGGATTTCATAGTAGGACTTCCTATGTCCTCTTATCGTCATGATGCCATTATGGTCACTGTGGATAAGTTGACCAAGGTTGCGCATTTCTCACCAACCAAGGTCACCTATAATGCATAGGCCATCGCCAAAGTGTTTATGGAGGACATTGTTAGATTGCATGGGATCCCAAAGATGATCATCAATGACAGAGATACCATCTACACATCATTTTTCTGGACTTCTTTTTAGGATGCCTTGGGTACACAGATTAATTTCAGCTCAAGCATATCATCCAGAGATAGATGGGATAGATAAAGAGAGTTAATCAGTTCTTGAGGACATGTTGAGGATGTATGTGATGGACCAGCAGAAGAAGTGGGAAGATTACCTTCATTTAGTTGAGTTTTCCTACAACAACAGTTATCATAGTTCCATTGGTATGGCTCCCTATCAGGATTTGTATGGTCGACCTTACAGGACACCTTTGAGTTGGGACAAACTAGATGACATGATTATTCTGGAGCCATCTTATCTTCAGGATTTAGAGCAAAGAGGTTGTTCGATTTGACAACGTCTTGAGTAGGCTAGAGCATGCCAGAAAGGCGTATGCGGACACCAAGAGGATTGACCGTCACTTCTCGGTGGGTGACAAAGTCTTCTTGAGAGTTCATCCGCATAAGAGTCCAATCTGTTATGGAAAGGGTTCTAAGCTATCACCTCATTTTGTGGGGCCTTTTGATATTCTTGAGGTCATCGGTCCAGTTGCCTATCATCTAGCTTTGCCACCACGCCTTGCATGGGCCCATGATGTATTTCATGTTTATGTACTTTGTAGATATGTACCAGATGTTTCTCATGTTTTGGATTGGTCGGCATTATAGGTAGAGGATGGAGGATAGTGGAGACTGGAGCCCGTACGCATACTGGAGCACCGGAGGTTGGCCCTTCGGGGTCGAGATTTGGACCAGGTTAGAGTGCAGTGGGACAGATATGATGAGACATCAGCTACCTGGGAGGATGCTACACCACTGAGGGCTAGATATCCCTATCTCTTCCAATGACTTCCAGAGAGGAAGTCTAATTCTAGGAGAGGGGATGTAGTGCCACATTTTTATAGCTCCAGTTATCTATTGGTTCCTTTATGCATAGACATGTTTTGACTGAGACTCTGATATATTTTGGACATTATGCTATGTTATTTATCCTCATGGACATTATGGTATTTTGGGCGCGTAGCGCCAATTGGACTAGATTAGTATATTGATATATTCCTTATGATGTTGATGACACTAACAAAGTTACATGATAGTGAGATTTATTGGTTAGATGTTGATTTCTTGTAGTCAATTGATCAATGATATAGTTTTCTGGATTTAATAATGGTAACTCATGCTAGCATAGGTGTATGTCATTGTAATTATATCTGTGGATGATTCATGGTGAACTATGTGTATAATTGTATGCGTTGCACTATCAATTGTATAATGATGTTAGGATATTATAGGTTTGATTAATTTTGTGATGAGTAGATGATGTTTATTGTATTGGACAGATGTGGTTAATGTGTGCAATGAGTGTGCAGGTGATAGGTTATAGGAGAACGTGGGTTTCAGGGTGGCTACGCAATTGTGCACAAGCGGCCCATCGGGATGAGTCCTAACCATGCTAAATGTTTGAGGCCTTAGAGTAGGTGTATTAATTGGGCACCATGAGTGAACCCTCAATTGTAATGTATTTATGTCTTGTAAAATTAATTATGTTTAGGGTGTGTTTTATTTAAGTAAACTAGTTTAGGGGTTTAATAATCTCATTTTAATTTAAGTGATGGTTTTGGGTAAGTGTGTGTGTGTTGGTAGAAGGGATTGGGGCCACATGTGAACCTTGGGTGGACCCCACACCCTCTACCCTTGTGCCCAAGTATGCCAAACCCGAAATTGGGCTATTTTGGGCATTTTTAGTGACCCCTTTTTAGTTTGGGAGTTCACTTAGCATGAAAATGGGCCCTTGGACCCTACCTAATAGGTAGGGGGCTTATTTCCAAGGTTTGGAGGGAGTTTCCCTCCCATTTTCCTTCCTTTGGTCACATCCATGTAAGGTGGTTGGTTTGTGTGTATTTGTTAAAAGTTGCTCCACTTTGTTTTATTTTCATTTTTAGTATTTTGGGTGATAAGGGCTAAAAGGTGAGTTTACTTTTACTTATTTGGTTTTGGAATCTTTGACTTGTGGGAGGAGAGGGGTGACACATGTCACTTTCCTATTGGTGAGGAAACTTTTGGGTTCCTCTTGATATTCTTCCTCATGGTGAAGGAAGGGGACTTTTTCCTCATTTTTTTTTTGGACTTGGAGAATTTTTGGGAGCTTGAGGATTGCTTGGACAAAGGGGAAAAGCTTAGAGTCTTGGAAAGCATTGTAGAGGTAGGATTCTTAATCCTTTTCTTTCCTTGTTGTTGCTTATATTGTTAGCTATGCAATGGTCAATAAAATAATGTGTGTGAAATGATGTGTTGTAAAGTTGTATGAAGAATGTAGTTTTGTTTGTTTTGTTGTTTTTTTGTTTTTTTGTTTTACTCTCCACCATCATATGGCTTGATGGTTTTTGGAGAATGTAGGGGAAGAGAGAGGATTTCCCTCTCAAACCTCATGGCTTGTTGGTCAAGCCATGAAGGTTCCTTCTCATCCCCTCATATGGTTTGAGGTGGGAGAAAGGTTCATATGGCTTGAACCTTTCCCCATTCTTGGAGAGGAAACCCTTTTGGGTTTGAAAATCCTCCCAAGAAGGATTTTTTTGACATAAAGGAGGAATAAGGAGGATGAATGTTTAGGAGGAATAAGGGGTTTATTAAACATGATTTTGTTGGTGTATCCTATGGTTGGACACCTTTGTTTTTGGGCATCCTATTTCTTCTCTTCCCCCTTTTTGTGAGGGTGACCTTGTTTCTCCTCATGTTGTTGTCTTACCATGTGTAGTTTGTCTAAGTGTTTAAATGTTTCTATGTATTCTTGTTGTGTTTATCCCCATTATACTTGTGCACATTGTGGATGCTAGTTCCTCTCTCCCATGGGCTTGGGGAGGCTAACATGTTTTCCAACCATGGAAAGGCATGTGATGATGCCTATTGGTTGGGTGGTAAACAAGCCATGTCTCTTGTTGCAGCATTCTTAGGAGAACACTCAAGGTTGGAGACTCAAGGATGAAGTTTTGTTGAAGTGGTGACTTGTTCTTTTATCCTAAAAAAATTAAAAAAATTCATTGTAAATATTACACCTCCTTGTATCTATGTGTTATATGGCTGATTGTGGATAGCCTCATCTTGTAAACTTATCATTTTTTTGGTGATTTGGGAAAACTTGTGTTTTATGGATCTTTGTTATGTAACTTTTGTTCAACCTTGCAAAGAGGACTTGATTTATTGGACTTGAATGTGTTGAATGTCTTAAAATCCATTTTGGAAATTTGTAAACTAAACTATGTTGAAGAAAGAAATCTGGTATTAAAGGATCCCTTCTTATTTTTATGTTTTAATGGGATTGGAAAAGAAAATGTTTTGTTAAAAAAAAATCTATGAAATGGCATATGTAATATCTTGATTTTTGAAAATAAATCTAAAATTTATAAGTTAAGAATTCAAATTAAATCTATGAGAAAACTCATCCTCTTTACTTTTAAGCCACGCTACAACATTGTCCAAGGTCAAGAACTCGTAATCACACATCATTATCACAACAACTTCAAAGGAGGTCCTAAAAATAGAACCAAATTGTAGTCATTTCTTCATGTACCTCCTTTTTACCCCAAGCGCATTGGCCTATCACCCAGTGTGCGTTGGGCACTCACCCAAGGCACACGCAAGCGCCAAGCCCTCCTTTATGTGAGCTTCACAAGAATGATCTATCATTGATGGAGAATGAGTTGCAAGAGTGGAAATATAGACATTCACTCAAAAACAGAAAGATACGTATAACAAATCCATGCGCATATGCATCATAAATGGAAATGACCATTGTAAATAAGTATAATGAAACTAGATCGACTCGAGAATAATATGAAGAACACAAGGGTTTACACTTAAGACCGTAAATAACCAGAATCACACACATATATTGATTTATAAACATTTACAATTGCCTCATTACATCATAAGGGTCATCATAGAATGAATACATCAATGAATATTATCTTAAACCCTAAAAAAATAATTTGTAGAGAGAGTTCTTAACTATTCTACCCATTACAACTCTTGTTCATACCCAAACCCATGCATATATGCTCAATAACATCCTTGCAAGTATTCCTGTAGCACCTCGTTACCACTTAAAACCCTCTTTAACCCTACTAGCATCCTAACAACACTTCGTTATTGCTCTCCTCCTCCTCTATTTCAGACCCAAGCACTCCTTTAAATAGGATTTGGATGCACCGCCTTGGTTTCCTTCATGAACAAATCGCATGCCAAGTGGAAGTGTGGTCCTCCATGGTCGAATGCCTATGCCAGCTTGCAAATGCCTCCACTACCTGTAATGATCATCTTGGGAATATTCCTTACATGGAATATTATTTTCTTGACCTCCAAGGCTCTAGGATGGTACCTTATCCATTCAGCAAACTTACTCGACTTTTCATGTGTTTCTCCTGTGACAACTCCTTCAAAATATGGCTAAGTCCCTAAACCTTCTTGCTCCCGCACGCGTCAACCTCTTCCTTAGGACTTAGTCAATTCAAGGCCCAACACTTGTGAAGCTTCATGAAAGTTCCTTGCACCCCACTTATGTATATTTTTTCATCATTCTCACTAAGCATAGGAAGTGTTTTTGTTGGTTGTTGTGCGATTTTGGATTGTGTGTGGGCCCTTGTGTGCCCCACATAGCTCATGAAACTTTGTTGTGTTTTATAGAATTGTGTAGGATATTCTTTTGTTATAAACATTGCATTATGTGAATTCTTGAGGAATATTTGTGTTAATGAGATATGTCATGGAGCTCGATTTTGGGCGAGGATCTCATTATTGGGCATTCACAAGTGCTTGATTCTATTTTTATAGAGGTGAGTGGACTGATTTGTTGTTGGATGTTCATATTTTTAGGTGATGGTCCAAAATGTGTACATGACAATGTTTCCACGATTAGAGTCCATGAGATTATTGATTGAAAATATGCACCTGTAAAATGTCATCATGGCCTACATTTTCTATTACTAGCTCGATGGCCAAGTGTGGATCTTTGTCTCCACAACAAAGTACCTTTGAAATAGATCTTCATGTATCTTATTTTCTAAATTGAACCCACATCTCTAAGTGAACATGGTATTGATGATTTACGTCAACAAGACTCAATGAAGCTTCACAAAAATAAATATTCAACATTGTGAGTAGTTTATGCAAGTTTAAATTGTCGAGAGTACACGTATGTTTGCTAAGACTTTTCCAAAGTAGAGTCTAGTAAGTATGGATTTAACAATTGCCTAGTGAAACTATGGCCTTCTCAAGTTATCACAGTCTAAGTAAGTGACAAGCAAAAAGGAATTTAAACATTGCGACACTAGATGGAAAGTTTTGTGTGTTGTATCTCATTTTATTGAAAGTATGGCAAGATGATTGCCATTTCATAAATTAGGGAAGAAACATCATTGGCTCAAATGTTGTGTTATTTTCTGTCTTGAATGTGATTGCATACAATTTTTCATACATTTTTTTTAAAGAATGGTTGTAGGTTATTTTTATTTGGATTTTAACAATGTTTCAAAATTTAAAGTAAGATGAAATATAAAGAAGTAGGGGCGGTGAACCTTGAGCCCGAGTTGAACTATCATGTGTAGTATGTATTTTTATGCTTATGAAATATTGATGGGAAGTGTTGGACATTTTATCATGGATGATATGGTTGGCCTAGGTTTTGTATTCTCTATTTTGTTGTCACATATGTAATTGAATATGATTCTTGTGGTTGAGGGTTTGTGCTTTGCATTTCAAAGATTCAAATCAAAACATAGTTGACAGGAGACTCTAGTAGAGGAATGCAAACTCCATATGTGCTCCCATATATGACCTCTTTTGGTGACTATATTTATGCATAACATAGCCATACCCTTATTTACTTATTCTTTTACCCTGATTTGAATGGCATCCCCCTCCTAGTACCCATACACGTACATGTACTCATGTGTCTCCAGATGATTGTGTAAATTTATTCAAGCACTATACCTTGTAATTTATCATCCCCTTGGAGCACTTATCAGGGGAAATGACCATACTAGGCCAAGGTATTACGATGCTTGTTCATAAATTCTATGGGAAAAATCCAAGGAAGGGAGCAAGAACAAAACCCACCATATTCAACCTTCTACAAGTCAAACAATCCCTTTTAGCACATGTTTATGTTTTTGTTGTCCATAATACTTTGGGTTTCATTGAGGCATTTAGTCAAACACTTTACGTGTATTTTTCTTGTTTTTGGTACTCGGCATATATGTTTCATAAAAACATTTTGGCCTATTTCAATTTCACTTTCTCTTTAGGGCTTCACTTCCAAAATAGGGAAAATGCGCATGGAGTCGGCTTTAAGATTTTGGTCCAGTTAGTATTTTAGTTTATGACACATGCATGTTAATATTATGCACCCTTTTAGATATGTATCATTTCGATTTCCTTTTCGTGATGCCCAGAAAAAAAGATTCCATGATCCTTTAGGATGTATATTCACTCTTTGATTCTCCACAGCCAAGTTTCGAACTCAAATGTCCACTTTCACCTACTATAAATGGGCCAGCCTTAGCCGGAGTCTCGCTAGGTAGATTTTCAAAACATAACCTTATGTTGTCCTTAATCTATTAAATTATGTGTTCCTTTTTTATAACAGTAACTATTGCAAGATTTCAAAGATTTCATCGAGCTACCTAGTGCTTATTGTGAACAGTTTGGTTTCTCGACAGTAAAACTTTGACTATAGCATCATGCAAGATGCTAACCAAGACTATAGAATTAGTAGGTCAATTAGTAAAACGCCCAGTTAAGATCACTTATGGAAATGTATTAGCTCAATGCTGGAAACTATGTTCTTAAAACCACCCACATAATTTCCAGTGTGTTTTAGGTTTACGTCTAACTTCTTTCGAGAACCACATTATTTTTGGACATGCTTACAGTGCCTCCACTTTACCTATGTGAGTTCATTGTACCATGTACTATTGTTTACAATAATAGATTTATGGCAACATGATTTGACGTTTTTTAGGATGCATACGAGCACCACACAAGTTTATAAATCCATACTTTAGCATAATTGCATTTAAGGCAAAGGAATAATATTCTCAACTCCTCGATAACAATTTCTATCAGTTTTCTATCAATCTACTTTTAAATCTAAACTTTATATGCAATACTTCCACTCTTTTCCATAAGGGTGCACTTTTTTAGCGCTAAGCTACATACATCCAGAAATGACACTTGTTATGTAGATTAGTTTGCCTCACAAAATATGCATATCAAAAACAAAACTGACAAATAGATAAGTACAACTTTGAGTGTAGCATCATGTTGTATGTGGAAATGTATTAGCTACTACTTATTTAGCAATGACTTTTTGTTGGTTGTCTGCAACCCACACCTACCTTGACCTTAACATTTGCATGTACCTATGTATATTGTTCTATCCCGATGTAATACATTAGCTTCTTATAAATAATTGTATCTCTTCTGAGGTGTTTTTCCCCACTATACATCACTTATTTTGTTATACTCTGTTTTATATGTTTTTCACCCTATTTTATGGTATTAACAATTGCATGTACGTTGTATAGTTTTCTTTATGACCCACTCTAACACCCTACAACTCAACAATGCATTGGTACTAGCTCGGAACATAACCCAAAGCTCAACCCCGAATGCATTGGCCGCAGTGATTGAGGAATAGTTGTTTTTTCTCCGTGAGGCCTGTGATCACGCCTATCAAAAAATTAAATCCATACCAACCAAAGTGGACTATTAGAGGTCATGTGACAAGGAAAGGGAATGTACACCACTTCATTAACAACAGGGGCCCGGGTCAAGTGTTTAATTTTAGTGTTACAGATACTGCCAAGGATAATGTTTCTTTAACAGCCTTTGGAAATATTTTGATTACTTTCTTTGAAGTGATTCAGCCTGGTCAGTCTACAATATATCTAATGGTAACTTGAAATGTTCCAACCAAAAACTAAGCCAATGCGATAGCTTGTGGGAAATAATACTAAACAAAAACTCCATACTTCAACTGTGTTCTGATGAGGAAAGAAACATACCACTTTACAACTTTCAATTTACCAGGATAATAGCTATTAAAGAAATAGCTATTAACACACAGATAGACGTGATTGGACTAGTGGGTTCTGTTTCTAAAACTTCATCCATCCACCGAGGGGATGGAACAGAAACAAAGAAACACACTGTATCCATATATGACACTTCTGAGCATTCTATCGACGTTACTTTATGGGGAGTGTTTTCTAAAACTGAAGGCAAACTTATTGAATGACCTCCATTACATAGACACAGTTGAATTGCTAGTTTTAGCTCTAAAAAGAGTTAAGATAACCTCATTTAATGGTAGGTAACTTTAAACTAGTTGAACTCCCAATGTTTCATCAATCCGATATTTCAGAAGCTGAGGAGTTGCACCTTTGGTTTGCCTCAAGCTCCAACAAGCATATTTTGGTGGCCCTGAGTAACACCGAACTAGAGGTTGTGGATATTGCTAGTGTTCACGAACTAGCACAGTTGCAAATAACAACTAAGATTTTACTACATGCTACTATTATTCATGTCAATATGAGTAATTTCTATTATGCATCATGCACTAATGTGGTCAGTAGTAAACAGTTTCAAAAAATCGGTGCCAATGGATGGAAATGCATGGCATTGTCCTAAGTGTAACATAGACCTCCACACCTTTGTGAGTACAAATATGTGCTTAATGTATTACTGGAAGATACCACAGTACACTATGGGCTACTACTTTCGAGGATGTTGCTACAAGTGTAATGGGATCTGCGATACCACAGGCCTTGTACCACATGGACCAAACGTCTGGGCAACTTCCTACAGTGCTTGAATAGGTCATGTTCCGTACGTATGATTTCATTTTATTAGCTAAAAAGGAATTATACAATGGCAACGAAAAGATCAAGTGTACTATAATACATGCTTCTCAAAAATGGGTCGACCCACACATGATGTTGTTGTCGATGCTTTGCTAAATGTTGATACCCCCGTAAGCTAGGAAAAATACACTACTAACAAGGAAGTAAAATACCAATAATCATACCTCCTCCTTTGCGTTCGTAGAAAACCTCGGGATGGGCTAGGAAACTTGGATTGAGCCCTGATTGTGTGATATGTAGGTTTTTTTCTTCAAGACGGAGCAAGACCTTCCTGCAACAACGATCCTCTTACTTTGCACCAGATGGGAAAAAGGATTATGAGGCTATTTGGGCATTAGGATGAGGCAGAAGGATGTTCTTTGCTCAAAGGATGCAAGAACTTAGATAGGGCATTCAAGCTTATTCTCCGTGTCCTTAGAGGGGAGGGGTAAGGTTGTATTTATAGCCTAGGGAATGATTAACTTAGAGTAATTTAAGTAATCATGGTTTGAAAATGTGGGCAAGATTAAGTGAGTGGTTTGAAAATGTGGGCAAGATTAGGTGAGTGGTTTGAAAATGTGGGCAAGATTAGATGAGTGGGGGCCATGAAGAATGGGTGAGGATTTGAATTATATTTTTAATTCATAAGTGGAGGATTTTAGGTGAGTGGGGACCATGAAGGGTGGGTGAGGATTTGAATTTGAATTTTTAATTCAATAGTAGAAAAACATGGAGAATAATGACATGTGGTGAGGATTGGGTTATTTTTTAGATTTTGAAATGGATAATTAATCAAATTATATTTGATTAATTGAAGTGTATTTTTGTGGGAAATGAGGAAGGGGAATTAATTGATTTAGGATAGATGTGAAATTAGGGTGTCTACATTTTCCCCTCTTTGGAAGGGTACTATGAAAGTAGTGTCCTTTCAAAGAAAGTAGATGGGATGGGGGAAGAATTCAATCTACTTTTCTTAAGCAAAAGGTAGAGCGAATGTTTGTTGGGGAGAATAGAAAGTGGTGAGTGATGGATGTCATAGTATCCTCCAAGACAAAAATGTCATGAGAAGATGTGATTATGGATAGATGTGATGATGCCCCCTCGAGAGGACTGACGAGAATGGAATATATGACAGAACTCTTGAAAAGAAGAGAAATGAATTATGTGGAGAAGAGGATGATAATGGAGTGGAAGAGACTGGAATGACCGCATGATGCAAATGGAGAAAGGATTCAATCGGCCTTGAATGTTAGGTGTGAGGGTGTGTGGGAAAGAGAAAAGGGAATGGATAGGATTGGGGGTTGATTACGAGAAGAGTAAGGGAGATAGGGGAAGGGGAAAAAGGAATGAAAGAGGTAGAAATAAGAGAGAGGGATGATAGGGGAAGAAGGGAATGATGAAGGACAAACAAGGAAAAAACAGGAAAATGACAGAGGAGAGGGTGAAGGGATGAAATAGAGAGATGTGCAAAATGAAGGAAGCAACAGAGATAGTAAAGAGGGATGCATGAAAGTGAAATAAATGATAGAGCTGAGAAAAGCAAGAAATGGGAAAGGATAAATAAGAAGGAGAAAACGAGGTGGGAGTAGGGGGTGAAATGGATGAAAATGGAAAGAGGACGAAAGAAGAAGTAGAACGGAGAAAAAAAAAGAAACTATGAGGGGCAAGGAAAGTGTGAAAAAGAGGAGAGAAAAGAAGAGAAACAGATACATAATGAATGAAAAGGTAGGGGTGGTAGAGAAAAGGAGAAGTGGTCAGAAGAAACATGAAAATTAGGGGAGAGGAAAGGAAGATGAGTGAATATAGAGAGAAGATTGAAGAAATCGTGTCATTGTCGGGAAGTCCAAGGAAAAGAATATGGAACAAACCATATGGAGATGCATGTGGAGGGTGGTATGATAAAAAAGATAGGACAATCATTGAAGAGCCAGGTTATCGATGGGGAAGTAAAGAGCAAACGTGATGGAAAAAGGGGAAGAAGATGATACAGGGGAAGGGAAATAAGATGAGGGGTGGGAGAGAGAAGAGGATAACAAAGAAAATGATGTAGAAGGAAGGGAATACATAAAGGGGGTAATAAGTGGAAAGGGAACAATATAAGGAATGTTCAGAGAAGAAAGAGGGGAGGAATGACATCGATTGGAAAAGATGCGGAGATGCATGAAATGAGGATACTAGGATGACGAGAAAATAGAAAAAGGATGCATAATGAAGACGGTAAAGATATTGAAGAGGGCGAAGAGAAGATGGAGAGATGGGTAAGAAGCGACAAGAAAGGGTGGGATTGAGGGAAAAGAATAGGAGAGAAAAGATAATGGGGGATAGAAGAGGCAATGCCAATGAGGGGATGTTAGGGAAATCCCCCTTACAATGAGTGGTGGGGAAGGGTGAGAGAAAAAATGAAGAAAAGGAGAAAGCTAATGAGGATTGGAAAGGGTAACGCCAACAAAGGGACGTTAGGGAAAGCCCTTTTACAATGAGTGGTGGGCTTAGAGGAGGGAAGGAATGAAGGGAAACTCTAGAAGGTCCAAGGGAGTGAATGAGGTCGTGCGGAATGAGGATTGATGATTTTTAGGGAAAGCCCATTTACAATTATTAGCGCAGGAATAGAAGATGATGATGAAAGAATGATAGAGGAATGTTAACAATAATGGTGAATGCGTGTGTGGGTAGAAATGTGGGGGGAATTTGAGAAGATGAAGTGGAAAGAGTAAAGAAAATGGGAGGGATGAGTTGGGACTAGGTGAAAGCGAGGAGAGGATGTGGGTGATGAGGATGAACAAGGTGAGGATGAAGAACCAAGACATGAAAATAATGGGAAGAAATGGTATGAAGGATGATGGATCAAGAAGGGGAAAATGGGGGAAAAGAACGTGATTGTAGGCGGAAGAGATTAGATGTATGTTGTAAGAGGATATGTGGAGAAAGGATAATAGTAGGAGGAAAAAGTGGGTAGTAGGAGATACCAGGTGGAAGAAGCGATCAACAAAGTGAACGAAGAATGAGGCGGGGAGAAGTTCATGATGACAAGTTAAGTGTAGGGAGGACCCTGACATAAGATTGTCATGTGACGGAAGTGGTTAAGTAAGATTTCCAAGCGAGTAAAACTGGAGATGACAAGTGGTCAAGCGAGAAGTGGTGTTTGTGAGAATCGAAAAGGAGGTGAAAGGATGTGATAATGGGGAATGCCGAGAAAAATTGAAGGGTGAAGGGTGTGTAGTGATGGGAAAAGGCAAGGAGACAGATCATCCTTAAGAGGGACTCTTAAGTGCGATCGCCATGCCGGGTGAGTGGTTAAGTAAGATTACCAAGCAGAGGAGGGTGATAGTGGTGGTAAAAAGATGTGATGATGGGGAATGAAAAGGAAAGATGGATGGTCAGATTGTAGAGTGATGGGTGATTGTAAGATGACATGTCATGCTTAAGAGAATCTATTAAGTAAGATCGCCATGTGCTGGGAGAGGTTTTGTAGGATCACCTAACCAACAAGGATGATATGCAAGGAGAAAGACAAGATGATATTGGGGACAGGGGTGGAATGGTAGGTTGAAGAAGATGATCACGACGAGAGGCGGGAGAAATAAGATGGGGAAATATGATGGGATGGGGGAAGGCCATAGGGCAGATCAACCTTAAGTGGAAGTCTTAAGTAAGATTGCCATGTGGCTGGAATGGTTAAGTAAGATTGCCAAGCTGAAGAAGAAGAAGGATGATGATAGAGTTGGTGGGAATAGGGTATGACAAAATGGACTGAAGGGGAACCCTCAAGTGAATTTTCCATACTACGAGAGCGTGTAAGTAGGATGACCAGGCATAAGACGGATTTGGGGAAGGATGAGAAAAGAGTGAGTGAGGTATGCCTGAGTGGTATATGATATGAGATGAGGTGATAACAAGAAAGAAAGGAAACAAAGGAGTGTAACATGAATGGATGAAGAAATATATGTAGTGGAGGGTGGAGAGTGTAAGGGGAATCCTTAATTGGGATGCCTACATGGTGAGAGTGATGATGTGAGAATGAGAAGCAAAAGAGGTGGAATGAGAAGATGTGTTTGGTGGTGATTGTTGTTTGATGAGAGGGGAGGTGGTGAAGAAGCTTCTACAACGGGAAGATCTTAGGGAGAGAGTAAACCTCCACCGAGGATACCATATAGAAGGTGTTAATAAGTAAAATTGTCGAGTGGGAAGCAAGGGGGAAAGGAAAGAATACAAATGGGTGAGAGGGGACAGGAATGATGAGAAGGGTAATATGGGGATAAGTGGCGGAGGAGTAAAAATGAGGAGCGAGGATGAATGGATCAAATACATGGTGATCATGGTGGGGAGAAGGAGCTGTTGGATAGTGAATGCTACTTGAGAAAGATCTTCAAGTAGGATTCACAAACTACAATGGTGATCAAGTAGGATTCCCAAACTAGGGAATGTATTAGTATGAGTTAGTGTATGGGGTGCAAAGTAAGATGTTGATCATGCAGGAAGATACTCACGTGACGAAAATCATCTTAATTTTAATATAGCACATAACAGGATGCATCGGTGCCCCAATGATGATATAGGTCTCCTCGCAAGGTGTTCGGGATCCGAAAAGCTCTCCAAGTATGCGTTATCATCCCGCATGCCCCGCTTAGCCCCCACGTGCTTTGCTTTTCTCTTTTCCCCTCTTTTCTTTGCCTTTTGCTCTTCAGTTACGAAACCGCCGCCGATCAGTGCGGGTGGACCGCCGCCCGATCGGGCGGCGGTCCTTACGCATTTTCAGAATGCTCTTTTAACATGACTCACATAAATTTCAACGTTTACCAGCTTTTTTTCACCGCCTTGGGCTTGCATTAATGATTCTGGTTCCCTGGAATAGTGTTTTGCCATTGTTTATAGTTTAAGAGTTCAATTTGGTTTTTACCTTGGGTAAATGCAAATGCTATAAATAGTTGGCTTGTGCTCAAGCAAATGGCCCTCAAATTTGCCTCTCGAATTTCTCATTATTGCAATAGATTAGTCTTTCATTTTTGCTTAGAATTCTTAGTTTCTTCATTGCATGCTTAGTTAGTGTTGTTTTTTGTTTAGAAGCCACATATCCATCTTGTGCAAGTGATGTTGATATTTCATCCAATCCATCGAGTAGAATAGTTTGTTTTCAATAGAAGCCATTAAAGTTGCAGGTTTTTACTCTTCAAGCAGGATAGTTTCAGTGTTCTGGACGTTTTATGTTGCATGACTCGCAATAAATCCCGCGCCAGAATTACATAAGCCAAGCTCTGTACTCTTGCGCTATCTCTCTCCTACTCGCATTGTATTCAGTCTGTATCCTAAGCTGCCTTTGTCCCAATATCTACTTCTGTTGATGCTAGCATTACATGCTTTTCTGGATCCACGTGAACACGAAGGAGCGAGGAGGTCACACTGAGGGGACAAGATCACACACATCATCGGATTCACCACTATTCTGCAGAATCCAGGTTTTAGCTTTCAAAGTTCTAAATTAAAAGCATATCAAATAGAGTAGCCAATCACTTTATTTCAGTCAATTTTACTTTCGATATTGCCAGGGAAGTTGTGAGGATTGATAGTTTCTGAGAGACTATGATTCTTTCCTCACTTCTGAGGTAGGATCGAGAGTCTTTCAAATAGATTAGATCAATTATTTCATTATTTAGAATAGATTTACAATTGCACAGCAAGTAGCTATACTCGGTTACTTTGTTTGTTTTAAAATTCGACACTAGATTAATTGTCAATTTCTAGATATATTAAAATAGCTACTCCTTCAAATTCATTTATAAAATTCATCAGAAAATAACAAAAATATAGAAGTTATATATGTTATAGATATACTTCGCATAGTTAATTTTATTTTTTTGCATTTAGTTTACATTATTTGCTTTTGTATGACAATCACGGGACCTAGAGAGCCCAGGGAATACGTATTCGAGCCAATCGTGCCCCAACCCAATCTCGTCATAGCCATAACTGATATAGATCAGAATCTTAGGATCCAAGTCTTCCGAACAATGGTAAACTTACAACAAATCAGTTTCCAACTGCACGGGTTAAACATAGAAGACGACCAAGCACACACGTTTTGGTCAAATCAACCAAACTATAGATTACTCTAGATACATATCCGCATGACTGTGGAAGGGTTTGAAAGAGAGAAGACATTTGGTTGTGATCCTTTGGTCCCACAGCCAGACGTAGGAGACACTCTCACAGATATAGATACCAGCTTAAGAATTCAGGTCGCACAAACACCTGTGAGATACTCTGAAAAGATCACACAATTAATAATTCTAAATATAGAGGCTGAAAAAGCATATGACTATTGGATACTAGGGATTAGGGATTGATTCCACACATGACCATAAGCAGTCCACAACAACCACGAATCTATGGTTATGACCCACAAGTCTCACAACCCAACGAGTCCATAGGTGAATCAGACATAGATGTTGGCCTACGTACATTAGTATTCAGATCTACTCCACTTCCACCTATCATCATCGAACAGTTATCCTTGTTAGACACACAGCTAACAAAGCTAAGGAGTTTTGGACTAGGCCAGAGAATCACCCATAGAGTCAATTATATTTACCATCCGCCCTATGACCTTATCTGGAGACATACACGAAACTATCCCAGGTCATTTTCCACGTATTCCACAACCCATAGACTCGAATCACGCCAGAGCTCGATATTGATTGGAGCCTTCGAGAAGTCATCCTTGCCGATCGATCTATCACACCAGTTTAGGTTAGGAGGGCCTTCTTTGCCTTAGATTCATAATTTCCACTAGTGCGCGTCGAAGACATCAGATTGCCTAACTAGTTTGTCTGCATCCCACATATTCAATCCCCACCGGCTGTCTCGGCATGACCTCGGGAGGTCGGGTGCGAGGAAAAGTTACTTGTAGATTCCCATGCTCGCTTGTCACTTTTCCATCGTACAAAATTGGTGAACCCGACGTGAAACTTTCTACTTTCTGATTTGGAGTCAGATTTCTACTAGTTCTTTTAAATTAAATGACACCTTTTTCATCTTTACTACCTCATCAGCTTTCACCATCACCTTCGCTCCTTCCCATTATTCTATGGGTATTCATATACCCCCGAATATGTCGGGATTCGATGCATATGGTAGGCCTCTCTTAGGTCTTGAGGCATACTACGCTCAACTGAATAGACAATCATCACCCTCGCTCTCAGTATGGGGTGACAACTACTCAACTAACCAGTTGTCAACACAAACTCCAAGGGTCAGATATAGCCCATCTTTCCAAACAGAGGAGTTGGATCAATTCGCTCAAACACAACAAACAGAGCCTTCAGGCTCGAACAATATGACGCTCACAGGAGAGTCTAGTTCATCTCCTCAGGTACTACTTAGACCACAAATTAGTAGACAAGTTGACCCATACCTGGTTTTAGATAATGAACATTCGACACGTTATGCCAGGAATGAACAACATTCCCAAGGTATGTACCCACCTATAGGGAATCTACAAATACAACCCGAGGTCTCTTTTCAAGGAAATACCTCCATGCCATTACATATAGGAAATGCCCTCGGGGAAACTTGGCAGGGCAGCGATCAGTTCATAGCAGGATATCACATGCCTATACAACACCATGATATACAACAAATGCCGCTAAGGAAAAACACCGTGACTTCACCAAATGAAGTCATTTCAACGTTAGTAGAAAAAGTGAGGGGGTTAGAACTTGCTCAGGAAAATCACCATTCTCAACTCATGCAGGCAGGAAATTCTAATCCTAGCCAAATAGACCTCCTCACAGGAATAGGTACGTTAGGCGTGACCCCTCAGTATTCACAACAAACGCCGACTAGAACCGTCATTTCTAACACCGATCTGACACCTCCCGGTCTAGTACAAAATAATCCATTCTTGGACAATACCCCTTCATACTTAAACATGTACTCCAAATCACCACAAGGGGATATGTTCTCCTCTCCCAAGCATGATTCCTCAAACACAGGGGTTTCCTTATGCCCCGCTAACACGTACGCTACGCCATATCAACAACCCATTCCACCTCCACTCCCTCAACAGGCACCATCAATGGTCGAAACCTATGCGATAGGGACATATTCAGAATACTTGAAAGAGCCCTTAGATTTCACCATACGAAGCGTCATGCTTCCAAGACCTCTTCCCGATTTTCCCAAGTACAAAGGTGAGGGAGATCCGAATGCACATATCAAAGCTTACGCCACAGCCATCCGAGAACTACTCCCATGGGATGGGGTTGTTGCTAAAATATTTCCCAAAACCTTGGAAGGTATCGCTCTCGATTGGTATTATAGAATACCTGAGGCTTCCATCCATTCATTCAAGCAACTCGTTTCAGAGTTCATCAAGGCATTTGACATGAACAAACTATTAAGAATAGGAATCAGGGAATTCTTACACATCAAGCAAGAACACAATGAATCTGTCACCCATTTCATCCAGAGGTGGCATACAGTTCTTTATTCTTCAGCAAGTGCTCCAAATATGGACCAAATGGAACTATGTGATTTATTCCTTCATTCTCTCAGCAGAGAAGTGAAGGAAGAAGTCCAGAAGTTCCCACTAAGAACTTACGATGAAGTACTTGAGAGTGCTCTCCGAATAGATCAAGCGGCAATTGATAGTGGTCGCAAAACATATGGAGCAAATGGGAGGTTAATCACTTCCAACTAGAACACTACAACTTATCCTACTACCATGAATGTCAATCAAGGACCTAAAATCCTTAATAAAAATCATGGAGTGACAACAGATGGAGTAACTGATCAGGCTAGAAAGGTAAATGTTGTGAATACTCCACCACAAATAAACAACCAACGAAACAACAACTTTACTCCAACAATCAATACAATGGATTTTAATCATCCACAACCACAACAACAACAACAACAACAACAATGCGAAGCCCTACATGGGATCCAAATCAAAATTCAACTAGGTATCAAAACCAGAATTCAAACCAAAGACAACAAATGCAAAACTTTAATAGGCAACGGTTTGATCAAAGTTTTAGGCCACAATATACACCAAGCCAACAAACTAGGAATTACAATCCTAACTCGTATTGTGGTTTTCACAAAATCCGAGGCCATGACACTAGAACGTGCCGTGACTACAATAAATTTATGCAACGTTTGCCAGAGGAACAAAGACAACTTTTTATAGATATGTTCTTGGTAGATCCTACGTCACCAGCACCAAATACTTTTACAGGGGTAGTTTCCCCTCAAAATGCACCCCTCCAGATCTTCAATGATCCGCTTCCAAATCACAACAATAACAAGATAAATCCAAATGGGACAAACAAGGGTGTAATTACAGGAAACAATGATCATGAAGCCTCAACTTCACTGAATCCGTTAGTTGCGCCACAATTAGGAAGTCAGCCATGACCTAAGATAGTCGGTTTAGTGGAGTTAGATGCCGAACTACCCATAGAAGCTATAACAAGGACACGAGAGTATTCCTCTCAGCTAAGTCCAAGCTACCCGCTAGAAACAGACAATATCCAACAAGTATTAATAAAACCCGTGGGTGCTTATGACTTAATTAATGATCTAACAAAAACCTTCTCGCACATCTCCTTTTTGGATTTATTGAAGAACTCCCCTACTCATAGGGCTGCTCTTTTAGAAGCATTGGGTTTAGGTCATCTAATTAGCATCACTCCACCTCCCGAAACACAGGTAAACCATATAGACTTTGATATCCACCCTCCAGGCAGCCGGATAGGGACACCGAATTCATATTCGAAATAAACAAAATGCCAACAGACGCTGAGATTGCACGCCGAGGTGATCCACCTTACACTTGCAAGTGTGGGTTTATAACAATTATGTGAAAATGCGCGATGGTTGATGATGGGGGCAAAGTTAACATAGTCCCTTTTTCTTTCCTTCAAAAGCTAGGGTATGGAGAAACGAATTGTTCCACAACTCGAAATACACTAAGAGGCTATGACAGCCTTAAAGCCACTTCAATTGGAACTATAATACTACCGGTCACCTTAGGACCCAAAACAATCCTGACTGAGTTTTATATTATAGATCGGGAAACTAACTATAATATGATCCTCTACGACCATGGATACACCGTATGAAGGCAATCCCTTCTACGCTATTTCAAGAAGTAAGATTCTTGCATTTAGGAAAGGTGTTCATAGCCAAAGGTGATCCAAAACCATTCGATGTACACCTGGCTGACCTAAAGAAAAGACCAGGCATGCACTCAGAGTTTGAACTCCCAACGAACCAACTTAATAAACCTACCAGACACAAAACCAGAAGAAAAGTTGGTACCTACGACAGATCTTGAAACTATGAGCCTAGCCAAGACAATCCCAACCCTCAAAGATGAGGCTAACATTGTAGAAACAAGTATCATTAGGAACTACAAAAATTGTTGAATTACTAGAACAGGATCTACCAATGTTCCTACCATTTGATTCTGTAGGCATGGGGTACACCCTAGGTGTCGGTTCTCTCCCAGCAGTAGATCTCTGCATGGTAGAGGTAGAAGATGTTAACACAACAAATATCCCAGCACCCATATTCCCAGCTAAGTATTGGACTCTCCATTTCGATGGAGCTAAATGTCGTTACGGAGCTGGGGCAGGAGTAATCCTTACTTCTCCCGAAGGAAAAGTCCTACCATTTTCCTTTAAACTAAATTTTGAATGCACAAACAATGGCGCTGAGTACGAAGCCCTCCTCCTTGGCCTCATCTTAGCTAAGAGAATCGGTGTTGATAACATCAGAGTGTTAGGAGACTCGCAATTGGTAGCAAATCAAGTTGCTGAGATGTATGAAACCAAAGCCGAGCACTTACAACTCTACAAAACAACTGTACTGAATTTAAGCAAGGAGTTTGACTTCATATCAATCGAAGCAATCCCCGCAAGAACAAAATCTTCTCGCCGATTCAATAGCAACCTCAACATCGCGCTTTACTCCAAATAGTAAGTTAGAGGACACCCATTTCATGGTATCCCTTCGTACTGAACCACTGATAAAAACAATGTCAAATCCTCTTTTAAATGGAAATGAAAACAAATCTACTATCCTAGACCACATCGATAGTGATACAACCACTCTTGATTTCTTAAACGCCTATGCGGCATTACATCTCACCCATCACGTGGTAGATTTATCCCTAATCCCGCATTCATCCTCCTACTTCGGAAATCCCATGACAGAGCTTCCCCCACAAAAGGAACTCAGCATATACACAGTCGAGAATGGAGATGATCTAGAACTACCTCCAGCCCCACCTGAGTTTGAAGAAGGTAACGCTTCTTTAATCGAAGAAACAATTGATATTAACATCGGAACGGAAGACGAACCAAGGATATTGAAGTTAGGATCCTCGTTAACTCCATTAGAAGTAGAAATACACACTCGGATCCTCAAGGAACATCAGAAGGCTTTTGCATTTAATTATAAAGAAATGACAGGGGTTGCACCACACATTGCGGTGCACAACCTCATCACTAAATCTGATGCAAAACCGATTAAACAAAAATCAAGACCAATGAAACCCAAGGTAGCTCTCATGGTGAAAGAGGAGGTAATGAAACTCCTCCAAGTAGGATTCATCAAACCAGTCGATTACTCTCAGTGGGTATCTAATATCGTTCCCATTCTCAAAAAGAATGGGAAGATACGCATCTGTGTAGACTTCCGAGACATTAACAAGGCATGTCCTAAAGATGACTTCCCATTACCATCTATAGATGTCATCGTTGACGCAACAACTGGATTTGAGCTTTTATCTCTCATGGATGGATTCTCGGATACAATCAAATCAGAATATCCGAACAAGATCAAGCTAAAACCACGTTTATAACTCCTTGGGGAACCTATTGCTATGTTGTTATGCCATTCGGTCTCAAGAACGCCGCGCTACATACCAACGGGCTATGACGTATATATTTCATGATCTTATTCATAAAATTGTGGAATCCTATGTAGATGACTTGTTGGCCAAGGCCAAGAAGCGTTGTGACCATCCGGAAGTACTTCACGTCATTCTTTCACGTCTGATAGAATATGGAGTCACGCTAAATCTAGAAAAATGTGTCTTTGGTGTGACAGGAGGGAAGCTCCTAGGTTACATTATATCATCACGTGGGATCGATGTTGACCCAACCAAAATTAAAGTTGTTCTTGAAATGGTCCCACCTTTGGATGAATCTGGAATCAGGTCATTTCTCAGAAAACTTGGTGCAATCCGAGATTCATCCCAGACTTAAGTTTCGCCATTCATCCAATCAACAATCTACTCAAGAAAGATTATAGCATTGATTGGACCAAAGACTGCAATGAAGCTTTCAACGCAGTTAAGCATTTCTTGTTATCACCACCCACGCTAATGCCACCTAAGCCGGATCACCCATTAATTTTATATTCGCGAGCCACCAATGTCTCGCTAGCCTGTATGCTGGCTCAAGAAGATGATGACAAGAGAGAACGTGTGATCTATTTCATTAGCCAGACATTGCTCGACTATGAAACACGCTATACACAAGCAGAACGAGAATGCCTCGCCATAGTCTTTGCAACCAAACGCTTAAGACATTACATGTTAAATCAAGAAACAAAGGTCATGTAAAGACAAAACATTTACGAACTTTCCTCACGCAAGGGTCCTTGTCTAAAAAGGCTGGACGCTTTATAACCTTAATGGGTGAATTTGAATTAAAATTCATAAATCAGAAGTTGGTTAAAGGACAAATCATCGTGGATTGGTTAGCTGATAATCCATTAGATGGAGGCGATCTAGTAGATCTGGACTTTCCCGATGAGTGCATATACTACATCGAAACCCGACCTTCTATCTCTGAGTGTCCTTGGTACACTGATATTATTAATTATATCATGGACCATGCATATCCAGAAGGTGCTACACCACAACGGAAAAGGCATTTACGCATTATCGTAGCTAAATACGTCATCATAGAGCAAGTGCTCTATCGAAAAGCATTCGATGGAATGCTTGTTAAGATGTGTCGACACAGAAGAATCCAAGAGGATTCTCCACGAATCTCACAGTGGAATGTGTGGAGGCCACTTCAGTGGCCATGCCACCACTCGAAAAATACATCGAATGGGCTATTTCTGGCCTACTCTAGAACACGACGCAGTAGAGTTTGTACGAAGGTGTCATAAGTGCCAAGAATTCTCTCATGAGATTCACATGCCGGCACAAGCTCTACAACCAATCGCTACTCCATGGCCCTTTTCTACGTGGGGCCTAGATTTAATAGGGAAATTCTCTCCTCATCTACAGACGGCCATAATTTCATAATCACGGCCACCGAATATTTTACCAAGTGGGTAGAGGCTATGCCTCTTACTACTGTGTCGGGTTCTGTAATCGCCAAGTTCATTTTGAACCAAATCATTTGCAGGTATGGTATCCCGCAAGTCATTATCTCAGATAATGGGACTTCTTTTAAGAATGACGAAGTTCATGAATTATGCAATAAATTTAAAATAAGCCATCATACGGCCTCCTTGTATTACCCTCAAGCCAATGGACAGGCTGAGGCGACAAACAAAACATTAAAAGCCATTCTCCTTAAAACGGTGAAAGAAAACAAGCGAGATTGGCATTTGAAGTTATATCCGGCCTTATGGGCCCACCGAACCTCAATAAGAACACCAACAGGAGCCACTCCTTTTTCGCTGGTATTCGGGGTAGAAGTAGTTCTCCCGCTTGAGGTTGAAATACCCAGTCTCGTATCTCATTACAAGGGATTCTAGATGAAGACGCTTACAGAGAAGCACGTCTCTCCCAACTAGAAAGCCTAGATGAAGCTAGGATAGATGTCGAACAGTGGCACAGAGTCTATGCTGACCGAATGTGCCGGCAGTATAACAAGAAAGTCTATGAACGCGACATATATGAAGGTGATCTAGTTCTAAGGCTAGACAACTGGATCGACAAAAAACTAGCGAAGGAAGGAAGTTTCGGCCCAAATGGTTGGGCCCATACCGAGTCATGAAGGACTATGGAAATGGTGCATATCTCCTATGTACGCTGGAAGGTGAGGAATTTGGTGAAATAGTCAATTCCCTACACCTCAAACGATTCTACGCGTAAGCAATTAGTACTACTTGTATAATTATATCTACATTGCATCTTCATATAGTTAGGATCATTTTGTCCGCTTGTTTCATACAAATTTGTGATCAAGGAATTTATTCTCAAAGCAATTCATTACAAACTCATGATGTTGTTGGCATAAACACTCTAATCATACTTCTCTATTTCCATGATATCATCAAACTATTTCGGAATCACTTCATCAAATAAAGCTAGATATGACAAGGTCTTAACGGTAACCATACCAAGATCTGTGGGTTTATTCTCACTTTTGGTTTCTTAGGATAGGTGTCTTGCCTGCCTATGGTCCTGTTTCTAGAAGCTTCATGGTGTCACATCTATCCCGTACGTATATCTCTTTGGAAATAAGAACACACTGACATTTTGCTCAAATAAACAAGTCAAATATAGATCAAATAGAAAATTTTAAATTTACACATTTCCTGCCCCACCAACCTTTCGGTGATGAGCTTGCGTCTCTTACTAGTGACGTAGGGTTGGGAAAGGATGGAAATGCCCTTACTCGCCTATGCCTTGCCTATGGTGATAAACCCACGCTTCTTACTAGTAGCATGGGGCAAGGTGTGGGGGGTCCTCTTGACAAACAAACGCAAAAGGTCATAAACAAACAATTCAAATCTTGAAGTCTTGAGTCAAAAACAAATGAATCAGATGTCCAAAATTCCAAGAGAATTAAGAATCCTAAAACCCCATTTTGTCTACCATGTGGCCATCTACGGATCTAAGTCTAGATAAACCGCAAAGCAAGTTGCATCCCAAAACTATGAAGTCACTCGAGTGGAGTAGGCTTGTAGCATCCTAATTTGGTTCCGCCAAAGCTTTGTCTATCTTTCATCAATATCATTTCAACACATTTCATAACTTGTGCCCTTTTCAGCTCTCGGTGATGAGCCCTCACATCTTACTAGTTGCGTGGGGTTAGGAGAGGGGCAGGTTTATCTGCTCATCATACCAGCTTATCTTCACCACTTTGCCAAAGCAAATATGAAGTACCCAAAATTGCTTACAGAAACTAAGATTCAAAATCACATTGTATCTACATTATCATATATCAACATCATGAAATACAAAAGGAAAGTAAACATTTGTATCATTTGTTCTCCATTGCATACATTCTAAAAAGCATATAAGCATAATATCATAGTTCACATGAGGAAATGGAAATGCAAGTAAGCCATAAATGCCAAAAGTTTGATCCAAAAAGAATATATATATATATATATATATATATATATATGATCAAAATTCCTATACAATGCCATCATGCGCTAAGCATGGTCAAAACGCTCAAAGAGCCCGAGATATACAAAAATATCATACAAAAATCTAGGGAGCCAAGTGGCTTCTCAACCCCTATGAGACCCCTCTGAAGGTGCACGCCCACGCCTAGGACTCGGCTACGCCGGCGCTCTGAGTGCATGGAGGGCTCAGGATCCCGAGGGGCAGCCGCAGTCTCGCCACGAGAATGACTCCTCATCAGGCGCTCGGCTGTCCTATACCCCGCTAACTCCGTACGGAGAGTCGATACCATCCTGGCCACATGCCAGATAGGGGAAAAGATGTCAGTATGTCTGCCAGCTGCTGAGGGCTCCCCAACATCCACAGATAGCTCCGCATGGGTCCTCTCCATGGGAATCATCAGGGTATCGGTGCATACCCTACGAATCAGGTCCCGCCACTCATCGGCGGTCTCTGCAAACAAAGGAGAAAACAAATTAGAAATAAAACAAGAGATAAAACACAAGTGTAAACAAAAGGAGAGATAGCAACTAAGGAAATCCTAACTAAAAACAAACATTAAAAGGAAGGGTGGTAACTTACTCGGATCACTGGCCTCCAGGATGGATCTCTAGGGTCAAGCACCGCCCATGATGCCGCCCGACCGAGGTGCTCCCCCGTGGTTGGAGCGATGTAGCGTCCTACAACGGACTCATCCTCCCCACCATGGCCCTGGGAGAGTGGCTCCTCTGAAACCAGAGTCACTCTCTCGCACTCGCTCGCCCTCTCTCGCTCGCATGATATCCCGAGTGTCATGCCACTCAGATCACCCTCCTCCCGCCTCCTCCTCTGTCTCTCCCCCGTGAACTCCTCGACTCGAGTCTATGTCGATGGGGTCATCGCTGCTATGGGGTGGACCCGTGGAAATCTGAAGTAGGGGTGCCTGAGGAGCACCGGCTCTCCCTCGGGCACGTACTACCCTCCTGGCTGCAATAGGAATGCCAGGTGTAACAACTGTCCAACCCCGGCCTCTAGGACCCCCTCTGGCCTCTCGAACTGACCTGTATACTGGCACTACCGGGGGAAGCATGCCCATGTAAGGTAGGCCAAACTGCTGAGGAACTCAGCCAAAGGGGTGTATCTCCACTCACCCCACTCTGTCAATAAGCTGCCCTGTGGTGGAGCAGGAGATCAAAGTAAGAGCCTCCTCGCCCCATATGCCTGCCATGGTCTGATATGGTGTGGCCTCCATGTCATCGGTGGTCAGAGAAGCAACTGGCTGATGAGGTGCTCTGAGCACCGACATATCTATCCATCTGGCTGCCCTCACAGCTCCGGGATCTGTCACCTCTACACCTCTGCCATAGGGGATGAAGTGCTCATAGACCCAACTCATGACTAGGGTCGGGTGGCTCAAAGACTGCCCCTGTAAATGGACTACCCTGTATAAGTCATGGTAGGTAGTCCCAAGTATATCTACTCCCCATGCGTAAATCCGGCCATGACCCTCGATCTGTGCAATGATGGGGGACCAGCAATATAGCAGTGTGTCTCCTCCCTTGTCCCCGATCAATCTCGAGGCAAGGATCCCCATAATAGCCTGACGAAGCAAGGGGATGGGAAAACTAGGAATAGACCGAACTCTGACCCCCTTCTTCGAACCCGTGGAGATGACTGCATCTCCCATGTAAGAAGCCCACTGTGCTATCTGGGCCCGTGAACCTGCTGTCTCGAGGGTGAGTCGCCTCCCGATGATCGGGACCCCCAGGATATGGTAAACATCCTCCAGTGTGATGGTCCACTCACCTCGACCCTGGTAATCGGAAGGTGTTCCGATCAGCATCCCAGTAGGAAAATAAGTCACAGAGTATGTGACTGGATGGTGCAACATGTGGTACCCGCGATATACGTAGTATACCCGCCCTCTGAAGAGTATCCTGCTCATCCTGTGAAAGGGTGTCTAGCACTGCTGGGAGTGAGCAGTCACACTCCTCTCTCAGCTCCACCGAATGTACTCCTCTCTCACCTACATACACCCAAAAACACACAAAACAAAGTAAGTTAGCATCCAAATGACATTAGAAAAATCATGAAAACACATAGAAATGCTAAAAATGCAAAAACAATCTCAAACAAGTGTTCTTTTGACATTCTGTGAAGAACCACCGCCCTGAGCAAAGTGGTGGCGGTTTCGCAACCGCCGCCTTAAAGGTGGCGGTCTTGTAACCGCCACCCTGAACAAGGGCGGTGGTCGTGTAACCGCCACCCTGGGCAGGGCGGCGGTCGTGTCCCGAAAACCCACGGGTTTTTAAACTTAAAAAGGCCAAAAAACATGAAAAAGGACCATTTTAACTAAAAACAAAGCCTACCCAAGAGGCCCCCCTAGATGGACCTTTTGAACCTAACATTTTCAAAAATAACCCCCCACGACAAAGATTTTAGCATTTTAAAAGTTTGGAGGTAAAAACAATAAATTGAGGAGAACTAACCTGTGATCTCGCGGGTCGATGATCTGCACGCGGAGGCATGATCGCTATCTCGCCACGAACATTTTGACTCTACTCTCGTAAGAAACCATCACCGTGGGTCCCAGAGCTCAGAATCAATCAAATCAACACGCGCAAATGAATAGGAAAATGGGCCCACTTTCATATATATAGCAGCCTGACTTGTTTTGAATATTTTTTTTTCGCAGGTTTGGAGCGCCGACGGAGGTAAGTTCTTACCCCGCACAAATGGTATGTCCTCATTTCCCATTATTTTAGCATTTATTTTCCGATCTATCTTGTCTATCTGCACTTGAGTTCTCTTTTCGTTTTGCAGGAGAGGGAATTTTGGATGGCATCATTTCGACACACGGACGTATCAGGTATAACTTCCAACTTCCCATTTCGGGACCGCCATACTCAGACCCACCGTTTTACGCCTCTTCATGGCTAAAACGCTTCTCCGAGGGGGCAATATGTACGTACCCAAAATTGTAGGGTATTGCACCATCGGAACAACGTAACACGTGCCCCAATGATGATACAGGTCTCCTCGCAAGGTGTTCGGGATCCGAAAAGCTCTCCAAGTATGCGTTATCATCCCGCATGCCCCGCTTAGCCCCCGCGTGCTTTGCTTTTCTCTTTTCCCCTCTTTTCTTTCCTTTTTCTTCAATTTTGCCCCGCCTGGGTGGTGGTCTCATGACCGCCACCGATCCAGGCATGGCGTCCTTATAACCACCGCCCGCTCAGGGCGGGTCCTTTACGCATTTTCCATAATGCTCTTTTAACACGACTCACATAAATTTCAACGTTTACCAGCTTTTTTTCACCGCCTTGGGCTTGCATTAATGATTTTGGTTCCCTAGAATAGTGTTTTGCCATTGTTTATAGTTTAAGAGTTCAATTTGGTTTTTACCTTGGGTAAATGCAAATGCTATAAATAGTTGGCTTGTGCTCAAGCAAATGGCCCCTCAAATTTGCCTCTGAATTTCTCATTGCAATAGATTAGTCTTTCATTTTTGCTTAGAATTCTTAGTTTCTTTCATTGCATGCTTAGTTAGTGTTGTTTTGTTGTTAGGAAGCCACATATCCATCTTGTGCAAGTGTTGTTGATATTTCATCCAATCCATTGGAGTAGAATAGTTTGTTTTCAATAGGAAGCCATTAAAGTTAGCAGGTTTTGTTCTTCAAGCAGGATAGTTTCAGGTTCTAGACGTTTTATGTTGCATGACTCGCAATAAATCCCGCTAGGAATTGCATAAGCCAAGCTCTGTACTCTTGCGCTATCTCTCTCCTACTCACATTGTATTCAGTCTGTATCCTAAGCTGCCTTTGTCCCAATATCTACTTCTGTTGATGCTAGCATTACACGCTTTTTTGGATCCACGTGAACACGAAGGAGCGAGGAGGTCACACTGAGGGGACAAGATCACACACATCATCGGATTCGCCACTGTTCTGCAGAATCCAGGTTTTAGCTTTCAAAGTTCTAAATTAAAAGCATATCAAATAGAGTAGCCAATCACTTTATTTCAGTCAATTTTACTTTCGATATTGCCAGGGAAGCTATGAGGATTGATAGTTTCTGAGAGACTATGATTCTTTCCTCACTTCTGAGGTAGGATCGAGAGTCTTTCAAATAGATTAGATCAATTATTTCATTGTTTAGAATAGATTTACAACTGCACATATGCAAGTAGCTATACTCGGTTACTTTGTTTGTTTTAAAATTGACACTAGGTTAATTGTCAATTTCTAGATATATTAAAATAGCTGCTCCTTCAAATTCATTTATAAAATTCATCAAAAATAACAAAAATATAGAAGTTATATATGTTATAGATATACTTCACATAGTTAATTTTATTTTGCTGCATTTAGTTTACATATTTCTTTTGTATGACAATCACGGGACCTAGAGAGCCCAGGGAATACGTATTCGAGCCAATCGTGCCCCAACCCAATCTCATCACAGCCATAACTGATATAGATCAGAATCTTAGGATCCAAGTCTTCCGAACAACGGTAAACTTACAACAAATCAGTTTCCAACTACATGGGTTAAACATAGAAGACGACCAAGCACACACGTTTTGGTCAAATCAACCAAACTATAGATTACTCTAGATACATATCCGCATGATGTGGAAGAAGGTTTCAAAGAGAGCAGACATTGGTTGTGATCCTTTGGTCCCACACCTGACGCAGAGACACTCTCATAGATATAGATACCAGCTTAAGAATTCAAGTGCACAAACGCCTGTGAGATACTCTGAAAAGATCACACAATTAATAATTCTAAATATAGAGGCTGAAAAAGCATATGACTATTGGATACTAGGGATTAGGGATTGATTCCGCACATGACCATAGCAGGTCCACAACAACCACGAATCTACGGTTGTGACCCACAAATCCCACAGCCCAACGAGTCCATAGGTGAATCAGACATAGATGTTGGCCTACATACATTAGTATTCAGATCTACTCCACTTCCACCTATCATCATCGAACAGTTATCCTTGTTAGACACAAGCAGCTAACAAAGCTAAGGAGTTCTGGACTAGGCCAGAGAATCACCCATAGAGTCAATTATATTTACCATCCGCCCTATGACCTTATCTGGAGACATACACGAAACTATCCTAGGTCATTTTCCACGTATTCCACAACCCATAGACCAAATCACGCCAGAGCTTCGATATTGATTGGAGCCTTCGAGCAGTCATCCTTGCTGATCGATCTATCACACCAGTTCAGGTTAGGAGGGCCTTCTTTGCCTTAGATTCACAATTTCCACTAGTGCGCATCGAAGACATCAGATTGCCTAACTAGTTTGTCTGCATCCCACATATTCAATCAAGCACGACCCGGGAGGTCGGGTGCAAGGAAAAGTTACTTGTAACAAGAACCAATAAACATATCCCTAATGTGTTCCACAGTGAGGATTGATCGGATGTGCCCCCAAGTAGGGGTACGAGGACATAGTAAAATATTGGGTCATTGTCCTCAAACAAGGAAGCAATGAGAGCGATTTACCCCAAGCAAGGATTCATGCAAGGAGAAGTGGTTTGAATTTGGTAGTCATAAGGTGATTGGATCATTCGTTGGGGATAATAGTTCAAAGGTTGAATTGTGTTGGTTATTTTAGAGTTTTTGCGATTTTGTGGAGTTTACAATATTTTTATTTTTGTTTATTATATATATATAGATTTTCTAATGTTTTTTAGATTTTTGACGATTTTTTTCTAATGTTTTTGGATTTTTGGATTTTTACACTGTTTTTGGATTTTTGACGATTTTCAAATGTTTTTAGATTTTTGACGATTCTTGCTAATGTTTTTAGATTTTTGACGATTTTCAAATGTTTTTGGATTTTTGATGAGTGTTTCTAATGTTTTTAGATTTTTGATGATTTTTTTCTAATGTTTTTGGATTTTTAGATTTTTACATTGTTTTTGGATTTTTGACAATTTTGGAGTTGTTTTTAGATTTTTACATTGTTATTGGCAATTTATGGACCAGAGTGCAGAATTATTTTTGAGAGGTGATAAACCAGGATATTATCTATATGTACCATGTTCCGTGTGGTAACTTATGCTTAGAATAACAAAAATTCTCTTTCCATTGGCAGGATATGGTGGTGATGATATGATGAAAAGAAGTCCAACTCCATTCTTGACTCCACACAACTAGTAAGATGCGTGGGCTCATCACCAAGAATTAAGAAGGACGCAAGAGGTAGATAATGAATATAGAGACAAATGCTAACAACAATCCCTTTGGGAAATTGTGACTCCATTCTTCATAACGATACTGAACCAGTTTCAAAAATGGCTTTCACTTTATGAGTCATGTGCTAGAATTAGACAATTATGTGGCCTGCTGATTGGTAAGATATGGGGTGAAGGGATAATTCTCTCTTAACCTAGGCATCTAAATTACTTCTTTGGGGATTTTATAATTTACAAAGATTGTAAGATTTTGTATTTTGAAATGACTCCTATGCCTTGTCCCATGCTACTAGTGAGAAGCAAGGGATCATCGAAGGCAAAACATAGGTGAGTGAATTCCCTTATGTTTTTGTTGTGTTTTGTTTTTTATTTTTGAATTTTTATTTTTAGATTTTTGATAGTTTTTGCTATATTTTTTATGTTTTTATGAGAATGACCCTTTACGCTTTGCCTGCCGTGCCACTTGTAAGAGGCAAGGGTTTATCACCGAAGACAAGACGTAGATGAGTAAGGGCACCTTCCTCCATTCTCTAGTCTCACACTACCAGTAAGAAGTGTGGGCTCAACACCAAAGACTATGAAGGACGAAAGATGTGAAAATGAATTACTCATAACTTATTCAATTGATGGGATTTTTATGATAGTGCTTTGTATTTGGGAAGGAATGTCTGCCCCCAATCTCAGCCCCACACGACTAGTAGGATGTGAGGGTTCAACACCAAAGACTGAGATGGACAACCAAATGAACTGGGTAAAGAAGTTTAGAGCTTTGTTATGAAAGAGAGAATGTTTTTGAAGGGAATATATTACCATCAGTAAGCTTCTAGGTATGACCATAGATGAAAGCGACTGAAAATGGAAGATATGATAAGAAGTATGACACTCACAAACTTAATAGGATTTATATTAGCACTTGTCTCATGATGATAAATATGAAGATGTGATTTTGATAATGAAAATGTCTGCCAATGGAAATGAATAAATTTATTCGGAGATAAGCAAGATAGAAGGAACAATGTACACATTGTTGTTTCCCGAGAATAGAGAGTGCTTTCAAGAATAGAATTTCTTTGAATGGAATGTATTCATGGGTTCATCAAGGACTTGGCCCGTGTCAATGGCCAATTTATAAGCTCCAAACCCAAAATTATCTATGATTTCATTAGGCTCAAATTTATCTTGTTTGTCTCATTCTTTGGGTGTATTCTTTCGATTTTCTTTGAGAATGAAATCATTAACCCTAAATTTTCTAGGTTTGAATTTTTATGATAGCTATATGTCAGACGATATTGATATACTTGAAGATGATTTAGGGCATTAATTCATTTTTCATCAAGAAGCTCGAATTCATTAAGGCGTGAGTGTTGATAATAATCTTTATTGATTACATTTTTGAAGGATATTATAAAGGATGGAAATTCAACCTTGACATGTAAAATAGCTTCCCAACCATAAACAAAGTAGAAGGGAGTGGCTCCAGTAGGTGTGTGATAAGATGTGTGGTAAGCCCAAAGAGTGGGATAGATTTGGTTAAGCCAATAGCTTCCATGTGTGTTGACAATGATGGTTTGTGTTATTTGTTTTGTTGCTTCTATTTGTCCATTAATTGATTGTTTTGAGGATAGATTCATGATTAAAGATGGAAAAGGTTGTGTAAAGATATTCTTGGGTATAAGTACCTCATAGAATGTATGCACGTAGAAGTCTTGACATGTGAGAATAATTAGTGATGATATTCCTGCAAGATCGATCATTGAAAGCATGATGGACACAATAGGTTGCATTATCGCAAGTGTCCAAACTCGATGTGGTTGTGTTTTGACAACAAGGCTAGAGATGTTAGGCATAAGAGCCAATATTGGAATAATAGAATCAAACTTAATGGTACCTATTGATGGAACCTCTTCTGTAGTGTCTACAGTAATATCAAGGTTTGAAAGGGAGTCTTGAAACGAGATCAAGGTCTCATTAGATATTGGAAGAATGTGTCTTGAAATAAGCCCAAAATAGTTGAATGTATGTTTGGGTTGAAAGAGAGTCTTGAAATAAGTTCAAGTGCTCAGTAGATGTTTAAAGAATCTTGTTGTCTAAATAGGTTCAATGTATGTTTGAACTAATGGAAGGAAATTTGAAGAAGATATGGATTGGTTTAGAATTAGAGAGTCTTGACTATTGTCGTCATGATCTCGTGGAATTTTAGTATATATAGGAGTTTCGAAAGTAGTCATCTCTTCATGGAAAGTTGTGGTATTGGATGTGTCGTTGGTTGCAAGAGCGTTGTTATCAAGTTCTACAGAGATGATGTCATCATCAATTAAGTCTTGGACGTAATTCTTAAATCATACACATTTATCTGTGTGATGACCATCAATGTGATGAAATTCACAGTATGTGTTAGGTTTGTACCAACATGGCTTAGCTTCCCCTTGCAAAGGGTTTTGTAATTGGATATCTTATTAGTTTAGCCTCTTTTAGTTGATGAAAAACACTAGAGAGACTTTCTCCAAGGGGGGTAAACTGGCGTTGGACTTTACACAAAGTTACGTCTTCATTAGGTTGTATGATCAGCTTTTTGGGTGATCGTTCACTGATTTGGGTAGCCATATGAGAGAGTTGTGTTGTCAACTTATTAATTTTTTCTAATAGCTCATTGCATGATGTTTTTTGTGAATTCATCATGTTTGAAAGAGAGGGAAAACAAAAAAGGTGCAATGAAGAACTCAACCTATTGATTGTGATCTTTGTTTTGGCTCAATCAAGTTTTAATAAGGCTATAAGGAGCAAGCTTAAACAAGCTACTCAGGATAAATATGTGATAGCTTAAATAAGCTATAATGAAAATGGTTGAGATTTGGCTTAAACAAGCTCTGGATTGTTGACGGGGAGAGTAACCCAAACAGGTTAATCATGATATGGTTGTGATATAACTCAAAATGAGTTATGAAAGGATTTGTGTTGGCTGTGATTTGGATAAACGTGATGGTGGACAAAATAATGAGTGAACTCAAACAAGTCACCCAATATTAGTTTGATATAGCTGGAAACAAGCTATGAAGGATGTTTTGACAATTGACGATATGGGGAGTGAATGCTAGTCACTCAATATCAATTGGATATAGCCGAAGACAAGCTATGACAAATGTATTATTGGCTGAAGTGAGCTAATGAAATTGGTGTGATGTTTTGGTCTGCGTTGTTGGATTGTTTGGATGTTTTCGCTTGGTATTGAATTGGTCGAGAACTGATTTTTTGTGGAACACAACTAGGGTCTGAACTTTTACAATGAACACATTGATATCAGCCAAGTTTTATGATAAAACAATGCTAAACTATTTTGTTTTCAAACAACAAGCAATCATGTGGATCCAATTGTTTTGGCTTATGAGGTAAATTCTTCATGAATGATCATTGTTTCATGCAATCATACAAGTATGTTGTGGACTGATGGATGCAGACTCTTATTACTCAAAAAAAAAGATGCGTCCTCCGATATACCCTAGTCCTGATATACCTAATTCTGTATGGGGATAGAATTGGTACGGGGAGCCCTTAGAGCACTGGAGGAGACTCACCAATTCTTACTTGCCTGTTTTGGAGTGAATCACCACGTCTAGAATAGGTTTTGTGAAAAGGTGGAAGGTGATGGAGGGATGAATGTGTATGGTGTCCTTATAACTCCCCAAAGATTTACAGGACGATGCCTAGGCTTCGTTGTTACAGCTATATAGGCATGACTCGTATGCGCTACACGACAACATTACATGTAAGTGAAAAAGCAGGCGAGGTAAATATCAACGTTGTGATGAGACTAGGTCTCAAAGTGCAATGCAGATGTAAATGTTGTTGGTGCGTGGTAGTCAATTCCACATCACCGGTGTAGCTTTGGTGGTGATGAAATCCACCTCATCTACGTGTAAAAACAAAATGATAAAGTGATTAAACACAGGGTTCTTTCCAACTTGAAATAAATCACTAGCAGAAAATAATTACGTACCTAAGCGTACTTTTTTTTTTGTTTCAGCAATTTTCTTTGAATGGTGGTATTTTTGTTAGATTTTGTTGTTTTTGTGTTTTTGTTTTTGACAATATTCCAACGACGTAGTCCTACAGAAAACAAATTAGTAGTTATCCTACAAACGAAATGTTAGAAAAGTGATCGTGGTTGTTTTTGATTTTCCAGATCGCTCAAAGGTGCAGGAAAAGAGCATACACAACCAACGACCAAACAAATATTAATAATATGATAAAATAAAATAATGATTGAAATGATAGTTGGAAAACAAAGCTAGAGGATCTTGCAATGTTAGAACAAGAAACTAAAAAAATTGTGACCGTTTCTGATTTTCCAGATCGCTCGAAGGCACAAGAAAAGAGCATACACGGATACAATTGGAATAGATTTTTTTAAAATGTTAATAATTATTGCAATTAATCATAATTATGAAATAGTGATAATGATTGTTTTCACAAAAAGAAAAACGACGAAAGAAGAGTGTGAAAACATTACCTAGAAGTGTTGTCGTGGAAAATTGAAATGTAAGGCAAAAAATTAAAAATTAAAAAAATTATTTTGTGCGAGCCCGGGTGGCCTCACATTTCTGATTTCCAAGATCACTTTTGAAGTGCGAGGAAAGAGCATATGCGTGAGGTTGTTACGTTAAATAAAATAAATTTAAAATTAAAAAAAAAACTATAATTTTGTTATTTTTTGTTAAAAAAGACAGGTGTTAGAAGAAATGAAACCAATTTTTTTGTAAATATAAATCAAAAAATTATTTTTCATTGCATATATATTTTCGATACCTTCCGTTAAAAAAAAATGAAGTCATTCTGAGTTTGGAAGCAAAAGTTATGGCTTCCGGAAGATGGGCTATGGTAGCACTTTGAATGAAAATTTTGAACGTGAGAAAAACGTCCCGAGAGCTATTTTTTTAATTTTCGACTTTTGTACTTCACCTGAGAAGCTAAAATTTTGACAGCAAGGTTAAAAAGAACAATAAATAGAAAGAAAGAGTTAGATCACAAAATGATTAACTAAAATGAAAGAAAATAATAATAATAATAATAATAATAAACTTCCTACAAAGCAGTTATTTTAGCAAAAGTAAATACCATGACAATAAGATGATAAACTAATGACTAGTTCATGTGTTTCTACAGATGACGAGTGAATAGTAAAATCAAAACTGGGAACTAAACACCAAGCACCGAGGAGATCAAAGACAGGATGAGCGTCATAGTTTCATTGTTGTTATAACTGCGAGATACACCATAAGACACACACACAACAAAAACATTACCCAAAGCGTGAAGGTTAACCAAAGAAAGCCATAAGGAACAGAAAAGGAAATAATAACGAACAATAATAAACAAAGAACAAATACAACCACTAGTTAAGAAATTAATGGTAACATATCGAAAGTAACTTAGGCGCGGAGAATGTAAGCTAGGAAAAATACACTACTAATAAGGAAGTAAAATACCAATAATCATACCTCCTCCTTCGCGTTCCATAGCAAACCTCGGAATGGGCTAGGAAACTTGGATTGAGCCCTGATTGTGTGATATGTAGGTGCTTTTCTTCAAAACGGAGCAAGACCTTCCTGCAACAACGATCCTCTTACTTTGCACCGGATGGGAAAAAAGATTATGAGGCTATTTGGGCATTAGGATGAGGCAGAAGGATGTTCTTTGCTCAAAAGATGCAAGAACTTTGATAGGGCATTCAAGCTTATTCTATGTGTTCTTAGAGGAGAGGGGTAAGGTTGTATTTATAGCACTGGGAATGATTAACTTGGAGTATTTTAAGTAATCATCATTTGAAAATGTGGGCAAGATTAAGTGAGTGGTTTGAAAATGTGGGCAAGATTAGGTGAGTGGTTTGAAAATGTGGGCAAGATTAGATGAGTGGGGGCCATGAAGAATGGGTGAGGATTTGAATTATATTTTTAATTCATAAGTGGAGGATTTTAGGTGAGTGGGGACCATGAAGGGTGGGTGAGGATTTGAATTTGAATTTTTAATTCAATAGTAGAAAAACATGGAGAATAATGACATGTGGTGAGGATTGGGTTATTTTTTAGATTTTGAAATGGATAATTAATCAAATTATATTTGATTAATTCAAAGTGTATTTTTGTGGGAAATGAGGAAGGGGAATTAATTGATTTAGGACAGATGTGAAATTAGGGTGTCTACACCCCCGACTAAATTGGATTTTCCCCATGTAAATCTATTAAAAAACGCAAATACACTTAGTACTAGTAGTTACCCCTAGAATGTGACCCATATAAGACAGGTGCACACCTACGACATCCTTTTGTAGGTATTACATTTGCCTTGTAATTCAATGTACTTTTCTATAATCTATATCCACTTTATTGGCAAATAAAATTAGACTGCACTATGGCTACATTCAAAGGAAATAAAAGCACGTGCACCACATTTGTATTCTACAAAAAGAGAAAGTTACCATTGAATACACATGGTAAAGATTTGGTTTTGAAAAAACCAAAAAAATACATCCGTACATGCCACCATAAAATTGGGCATTCACCATGGTCTGATATTGACACACGTAGTACCCAAATAAATGTTCTCCACTCCCTAAAATGGAGAGTGGTTCTTTCCCACTATTTGTAGGTTTTAAAACAACATTTTAGGAAATCTTTACTACCCACTCTACAAGTATAAACCATTTTATTAGTAGGTCAAATCTAATTACCCACTTAATATTGATTATGTTTTGTAAATTTGTAAATAGAATTTTCATAAATCAATATAGACTATACTTTCCATTTGGTATCGATAGTAAATTGCTACCTATTTAATTCGGCATCGGTTTGTTTTGACTTGTTATTAATTATAATTAGTAGACAAGATTGCTAATTTGAAATGCTAAAATTTTGTATGTATAACTTATTACGAAACTATTTTCTAACTTGCAACCAAGTTAGAGTGCTACATTATGCTAGTACTACATTATTCCATCGTGTTTTGTAGATTCTGTAATGGAGCTCTCATAACTCAATATAGGCATTTCTTTCTTGCACCACAAATTTATTGTTTAATCTATGCAGAACCTACCTATCTAAATCCACATCGGTTTGTGTTTATGCAAGCAGAATTATGAGAAAATTGTGCCAAACTCTTTATTAGACCAGACGTTTAGATTTGTATTCTTCCCAAAATTGTGCGTCTGATTAATGGAGACTGGGTAGCACCAATAGCTATGCTTTGTAAACAAAAAAAAACTTTTCCTCGTAGATGCAATATCAAGGTAAAGCAACATCCAACGTATGATATACGAAGACACAAGAATACGAGAGAATCTTGAGGCAGGATATGACAGAGATACTGAACCTGAAATGACTCAAAAAAAAAAGGTGTCGGTTGACTACACGCCAATATATAAATCACCTCAAATCCAAAACAGGATAAGATAACAATAATCACTAGTTGTAGCATAAACACAATGAAGGATAACGAACAAACACTGTTGGTTTGGTGTCGTGTGTATATATTTTCTTTTTCTTTCAACATAGTATCAAGCTTTGTAGTTGTTTAACAACTCCAAGCCATGTAAATATGTAGTAGATTACCATTGAAATGTGACACATATGCAAAGGGTGGGTATATAAAACAACCTCTAGTTACTATGGCATTCCCCTTGTACTTTATTCAACAAAAATAAAATCACACGAGATATATGTTTTAAAAGACATAGATAATTAGGTTTTAAACAACTATAATAGTTGGCATAATAAAGCGCTACTTAATCTTTAAAAGATAAACTTTTTAAAACGCATCACATTACGTTTCTTTGCACGCAACTCCATTTAAAAATCTCAAATTCAAATAGAGTTGGACTACTATGTTAAACGTTTACTACATAACAAATGGTCAATTACAACCATCTTTTGCATGTAAATGATTTTAACAAACTAAATTGTTACCTTGCAATTGTTATGTTTATTAAAAAAATGCACACATGTTATACAACCTTACCAGAATCAGTTGTTCTAATTTCTACATCTTATATGTAGGTTTGGTAATACATTGTTCAAGTTAATGGCGGACAAATGCAACCATGGTAAAACAAATCTTACCTTTGATCAGAGTAAGGACCGTGACAAAGCTAAACGTAGGCAACATTACAGGGAGAACAAAGGTGAAATTAACAGTGTCGTCGAAGCTCATACCAAGTGCAGAAAAGAGCCAGCAGTGTATTACATGAACTTGTACAGAGTGAGTAGGCAAGCAACCCCTTTGAAAACCCTACATTTGCAACAAGTATTGCTACTACCCATATGCATTTCCATGTTAAAATATATGCTTTAAGGGATGTGTCCATCTGCTTTATATGCCATGAATCCTACCCATGCATGAAAGTTAAAACTAGTGATAGCAACACCATATGTCTTAGGTGCAATAATGAGCATCTTGGCAAACGATTTTCCACGTGGAACAATATGGACTAGAGGCCCCGTCATGAATTCTTAGCTAAGCTAACTTAAGTTGAAGATATGCTAATTGCAAGAATCATCCCAATAATCCAAGTAACACATGTCCGGGGTGACTAATATAAATATAGTGGGCACACCATCAGCTTTTCACATGACATCTCATCTATATCAAAATTTATGCCTCATCATAGTGAAGACTTGGACATTCTAGTACTAAAAAGGAAAGGGGTTGCAAACAAAATGTATGAGTGCTTCGTAAATAGGGCTCGGGTCAGTGTTGCATTGCGCTAAAAATATCCCACAACCCTTACTACCAAGACATCGTAGTTGATGAGTTTGCACTCTCCCTACTACCCGAGCTAGACATAGATATTGCTAGCAGGTTACGTTAGCTCCCACTACTACAATGTTCTGCAATTTGTTAGTGTTCTGAAGCTATATCTAACGCACCTAAAGACCCGTAAAGAGAGATCGTGCATGGATCATCATTCGTACCTGTTCTCCCTAATGTGCACACAGAGGTTGAGGAAATACAACAATACTTGCAACAAGAAACAACTAGCTCACCTCTCTCTATTGATTGGCCTACTATTAGCCCAATACCAATCAATGAGTATACTGAAGAAGGTTTTCTCTCCATGGAATTTCCTACTCTATTTCCAATAGGCGTATCAATATTCAAGTAACCTCATTCCCTCTTTATAGTTATGCACGAGTGTGTGCTACACTTAATGCGGTACCACGATAATAGGTTTGGCATTCACCCACGGTTATGGTATTTTTAATTGAACTTCATGATGTGTTGTCGTATCCAGGAAACCTCAACTGTATTTTCCAAGAAAGACATCGACGATGACCTACCAAACACAAGCAGTGAATTCTACCAATACTTAAAAGACCAGCCAGATGAGCAAATAGTTTCACAACTCATGCGGTTCGAGTTCTAACTTTCGCGACATAAGAGCATCTTTGGTATAAATGTAGATTCGAGTTAACAGACATGATCCTATAATTGGGAGCACCGACTCTTTTATTCACTCTTAGTGTTGCAGACACCAAATGGCCAGACCTCCATAGGATTATGCCTAGTACACCTCCTCTAATAGCAATAACAACTCACTCTTGGAGAGTTAAAAACATTATTACATATCCACATCTTGTTGTGTATATGGAACGGAAGTTTACGTACTTTCACGAGGAAATCCTGGAAAAAAACCCTCCATGCACAAGATTATTGGTACAGGTAATGCACCTTTCACTTTAATTTTATTCGTTACATTACCGTGCCCAATTAACACATTAAACCTCAGTGCCCATTTTTACGTGCAAATATGAATGACAACATAGAGGCTCACCACATATACATGGCTTCTTATGGCTAGAAAATGCACCAGACATGGGCGCATTAGACTGGACCAACGCCATTAGTCCGGACACAAAGGCATTCTTTGACACCTACGTCATGACATGGAAACCAAAGATGGTGCCACAAGGTGTACCCAGAATGCACTACGACCCTTTTGATGACCCATGTTTATTAGACACCATAGTTATTCAGTCAACCTATGCTAAAGTTGATTACAATGACCTTCTCAATCGAGTTCAAAGGCATAGTAAATGCTCAGAAACTACATGTCCGTACGAAAAAAAAGAACCATGGCCCCTGCAACCCGCTTCTAGCTTACTTACAACTGAAAAAGGATAGCCTACATACACACCAACGCACAATGATGACAGAGTCAACATTCATAACACCGATATGTTGCGCATTTGGTGAGCAAACCTTGACTACCGCTGGTAACTTCCCAACATGCAGTGTTGCGTTATATAGCAAAATATGTAGCTAAAGTGGAGCAAAGATCTGAAAGCTATCACCACATGTTGACCAAAGTTTTAGATGATGCCTCACTACACAACTCGACCACGCTTGCCTACTACAAGTTTTTAATGGAAATGTTAGTAGACTATGACATCGGGGCCCAAGAAACATGCCACATGTTGCAAAAATTGCCCCTTTCATCTATACCCACCTCTTCCTGTCACTAGCAGTAGGCCAAAAAGTATTCAGGTGCATCATAACTCCTACCACAAAGCACACCGCAACCCCAACAATTATTCAGTCCTACATACACCATGGCCGACATCGTTGGAAGGCTTGTCGCTCATAGAAGTGTGTAGGTCATGGTCTTATAATGCACATAGAAATACCAACCAATGGTGATTGCGGCCCACAATAGCTATAAGTACGTGTTTACCCTAGTACTCGATTATCTCGCTCTATGGTTCATCAACATACGAAGCGTTTTGCTTCAATGAATTGATTCTGCAAGTTGTTTCAAAGTATTGGTGACATAGGTGCTACAACTTTAGAAATCTACCAAAATTGGGAAAATTTTCAACATACTTATCAATCCTGACACGTTCAAAGAGCATCCATTGAAATTGATGCTATTGCAGAGAATAATGACTCGACGACACGATATGGATAACTCGAGATAGAACAAATGGAAGAATGGGAATTGTTTTCTCGCATCCGCCCGACGTTGTTGTTATACTGAGAGATAGAAGACCTAGCTATGCTCGGCCCACGAGAGTTCGACACCACGCACGGTTGGGGAGACTACCAATTGGACCATGCCTTGCAGAAACAGGCCCCAAATTTATCGAAACTAGTCAACTTCAAATACCCCCACTGATGCATACATCCCTACCCAATACCGACCCATGCTTGTTATCTACTCAACAACAAGCCGCTCTACAAATCATTAGGATACATGCCCCTGACAAACCCATTGCGCCCCCACTCAAAATGGTTATTTACGGCATAGTGGCACCTTTGGTAAATCATATTGGATCGGGCACATCTCTCTCGTCCTCTACAATCACTTTCCCCTACACACCACCCCCGCTTATTACTCCTAGCCCCAACAGGTGTCACAACTTTCCATATTAAAGGCACCACTATCCATGCAACCCTCTCAATTCCAATCCATGATGTACAGTCGCTTCAGGGCCAAACACTGCTCCACTTCCAAGAGAAGATGAAACATGTCAATTACATATTAATTGATGAAATGAGCTTCATTGGCTTGCGCATGTTGAATGATATCAACACGTGGCTACGCCAAGCCTTCCCAAAGGCTGTAGATAAAGACTTTGGTGGGTGTTCGGTCATCCTCGTTGGTGACCTCGCCTAACTACCACCAATTAATGATGTGCCTATGTATGCTAGGCAGCTCGGTTGGCCATGCCTGTGGAACAAATTTAGCATTGTAATAATGCTAGACACTAATTTTCAAAGCAAGTCGGAAGTACACTACCTGTGGCTCAATTTAGAGCCCTACTTTCAAACCTCCACAGTGCAGATGCAACAGAGGTTGATTAGCGCTTCTTATGACCACAATCCCACCAATTATTACAAAAGAGGAGTACAAACATTTAAAATGCACACACACATGTATGTTACCAACAAACTAACATCAGTCCATAACAAATGCATACTCAAATCCCTAAACTTGTATATTGCTCTTAGCCGTAGGCAACACCATCCTGCCACCTAAACACTACCCATTGCCCCCACACAATTACAATTTGGACTCCTGATTTGTAAAGGAAAAAAGTCATATTAACAACAAATCTATGGATAGAAGTCGGGCTAATCAATGGCGCAATTGGTAAAGTAGTATGCATAGTCTACAAAGCACTTGAAAAACCCCCAACATCCCACTGTATGTCGTTTTCAAATTCACTGAATACTTAGGTCCTCCCTGGGATATGAACAACCCAACCCACATACCCATCCCTCCTATCACAAGAAACAACTACCGAAAAATCCCACTTAAGATGGCATGGGCACGTGACCATTCACAAGGCCCAAGGAATGACTCTCAAGAAAGCCACAATAGACATTGGTGGCACCGATCAACAAGGGCTCACATTTACTGTTATTTCTCGAGTACATGCCCTTTCTAACTTGATTATTTCTTCCCCCTTCTCATTTGCATGGTATGCACGCATAACATCTAACAAATATGTGCCCAACTGGAAAGAAGTCGAGTACCAACTCCGCCTAAAAACTAACACCACAACCCCTCATAAACCACCACCCCTCACCATCTACCCAGTACATCTTACTCTCCCTAAGTACAATTTCCTCCTTGTTACTTTAATATATCTACACCTACCACTGCTTATAGCACCCATTTTCCTAATATAATTACTATGTGCAAGTCCATCTACTACCCTCAAAAAACACCCCTGCAAAGAACAACGCTAAAGCGGGTGCGACCCATCGCTGAATAACACTACACTTGTTAGCTACACATGTGCCTATGCGAGATCCAATAATGACTACACACTTAGGTACAAGCCCATATAAATAAACATTTAAAAGGGAAAAAAAGATCACCTTATAAAAAGTCAATTTGCCTCTACTAACATTGTTTACTATACTAATACTACTATTGTTTATAGGCTTTGCTTCTCCCCCACCAAAGAAAGTCCCCGACACAAAGGGCACATTGATGCTTTCTACAAATTAGCTACCAAGCTCAAAGTAGACACTAACACCCTTCACCAACTCATGTGCGAGTCCATTAAAGCCCACGCCTGCAACACTAACACTGTAGTCGAGGAAGACGTCTACACATTCCAACTTACCCTTGGAAAACTATAGGCAATGGCCCAAATGTTAACGCAAGCGCGACATCGTCGTCGTCGAAGACACCTACCAACTTGTGTGCAACAAGGCCTATGAGTAATACTACATCTAAATGGTGGATGTAAATTATAATTAGGGTGTAGCAAAAAAAAACCCCACCTATGTTACACCAATAGAGTTCTTAGCAGAGTTAAGTTTGATCTACCCATGTAACAAAATTTCACTTATTTAGAAAGTGTACCTACCTACATGTAACTTTGAAAATGTCATTGCCCTACCAATACAGTTCTTCTTGTACAACTGACTTTACTCTACCCCTGTCATAAATTTTCACTTATTTTAAAAGTGTACCTACCTACTTATTTGAGTTTCCATCTTAATTATTAGCTACAAATCCGAATCTTTCATATATATTTTCCTGTAAGCTTGAACTTATACAACTTTTTAGCCACTCACCATTTGATCAGTTTCATATTTGTATGTCTGCTTCAAAAACAAAACAAAAAAAACATTTTGCTAGGTCCACACAGCCCCCAGATACTCGTAAGTGGAAAATTAGATGTAATAGCATTTGGATGGTAAAATTTTGCAATCTCGGATTTAAATATAGGAGTAATACAGTTTAAACAACAAACTAAATTACAAGCTTCAATGTTTTATAGTAGAAGCACCATATATCTTGAGAATTCAAAATATCGAGTTGACTCATATGCACATAGAAAAAAGATATAGAATTGAAATCAGAATTGTATTAAATTCAATAATCTATACATAACTTTTGTCTCAAGGAGAGAGAAACAAATGTGTAATTTTCCTAAATACTAGTACATATTAAGTAAAAGATGCAAAAAAATATGTTATGGAAGATGATTGGTTAGTCTTCACAAGTTTCATGAATTGCAGCTAAAGAAGTGGCACCGATTTGGTTGTTGCCAATTATTAGTTTTTACCAGGAAATCTTTTGACAAACAATAAGTGTTGTAAAAGTATATGTACTGGGTCATAGATGGATGTATTCAACATGTAAAAGCCCAAAGAGCTAAAGTGGGACACTCGCTACATATAGGCTCTGAGGTAAGAAACATAGAGAAATATAAGTGCTACTGGAATTATATACACATGATTTAATAAAAGTAAATGGGAAATTTTAGATATCCTCCTTGAATAACTATGTGCACAGATTCTTCAGAAATTCTGGTTGATTTATTAAGATATTCAAGCATAAATTTGGATTTGTTAAAAGTATGAAATCCAAAGGCAACAAAATGAAGATTAAAACCAATGAAATCTTTAGGATAATATGTAAATTGGAAATGAAATTTGTAAAAATTACAACAATCCAAACTCATATGACCTTGCTCATCGATTTCCTCATTTACCACTACACCAGTACTCCGTAGGGTATGTTCGATTTATGATGATTAAAATGATAGGGAATTTGTCACAATGTCTAAAAAATTAGGAATCTAGAGAATTAAGCATTGAACCTTAACACTATCCTATACAATTTTTTATCAAAATCTTTGATCTCCCTAAAAGAGACAAATAAATAGATTATAGTCAGAAAGAGATAAACAAAGTAAAAATAGAAGTAAATTCCATTGACAAAATCCCTCACATGAGAAAATCCACTAGTGTTGTTATAGGACAGTGTCGTTATTTACCCAAGACATTCAGATCGTAGGAGATTTTCTTTGGCCCAACACTGTGATTTCTTTCATGGGCTCTGTATAGTGACAAATCATTATCTTTTAAGAAACCCTCCTATTTATAATCTTTGCACCTAGAAACTGAATTAGAAAAGCACTTCATTTTCAGATGCCCTGATTGGTGTGAGATTTGAAGTAGGTTCTTGTTCAAGAATTCTCAAGGCTCGTAGAAGAACATCCAGCAGTAAGAGTAGCAGATATTCCTAGCCCAGTTCACCCACAGAGCACTAGAAAGTTCGTGAAGACTTATCACAAATAGATTCGAGTCATTGAGAAAATAATGGCTCTGTCGTTCTAAATTTTTATATTATTTTTCCTACTACTTTTTGTATTCTAATTAGAAGGTAATGTCGGATGTATTGCATGTATGCTTGATTAATAACATTCTCAAAGTATCCCAAATGGTTGTCATTGATTAGATTCAATCCACATAAATCCATAATTGATTCCATGCACACAACCATACTTTAAAAAAAAATCCAATTAATTTGAAAAACGCATTTAAAATACACATCCTTAATTATCAAATTCCACACCTTATAATTACACGACGTATACTTGCTCCCTCCCAAAGTGGACCAACACTAGTGGTAAACACGTTACATAAAGTCATTTGTTATTGATAGATCCCGCACATGTAAAGAAAAGATGAGGCTCTATAGACGCTAAATGATGACATCAATGCACTCAAGCCCCTACCACCGCACATGGAAATAAAAACGTAAAATATGACGGGGACAGTTAGTCTGTTTTTTTTTTAAAATAATAATAATAAAACTCTGGCAATGTACTGGCACATGGAAATTAATTTTAAATACGGTTAGTTTTGTCACAGTTTTGTCAGAGTTTCTACAGAGAAATGACAGGGGAGACGGGGCGGCCTGGCAAAGCAGCAGGTGCTCGCTTGGTAGCGCGTACGAACGCACTCAAGCTGCCCTTAAGCGCGCTCTGAGCACTATTTTTAGTCCCATGTGCAGGATCTATGAATCTTTGTCTTATTGTCAAAATCTTTATATATTGAAAATTCATTATTATAGGTTTTAAACTCTTCATTGTTTTCATAGTTGTAATAAGTAATAGTATCTTTAGATTTTTATTTGTGTCTATTATCTAAATATTATGGTCAAAGTCATTCTCATTTTGTATATTTAGTGTGTCTATATTGTTTCATCTAGTGTCATTTAAGTCTAGAGTCATGTCAATGTAAATAGTCAAATTGTCAAAATATTGTAAAAACAACAAAAAAATTGCTTGCATGTCAACTGGACGCATTTTCGGTGTAATTTAACATCCGAGTTGAAATTGAGGGGGCATTTCAAGTGGAATCTCAAATTCAAATTTTCTGAGCTAAGTAGTGATAGTGAAGGTCAAAGGCAATGGAGGAAGGAGGGTGATCAACGTCTCTCGTCAGTCACCAACGATGGGGCCGCATTTTGGTATGGTGGCATCTCTTTTCAGTTGTGTGGTGTGTGCAGAATAAAATGGTGTGTGGTTTCCTTCCCTGTTATGATTGAAATGAAGAGAATGTGTATTTTGGATTCTAAGAACAATTATATAGGAGGGAAGTTGAACTAGAGTGATCCTCTGACTGCTGAGATTCTTCGATTGTCAGGACTTATTCATCAATCGGTCGGTGAAAGAGCATTCATTGGAAGTGAAAGTGGGAACTGTTGAGTTTACGTATGTAGGTGTATTGGTGGAAGTGTGATCATCCGGTAAGGGATTCACTGTGGTAAAGTGGATAGGTCATGTGTAGCAAAATCTAGACAATAAGATCCAAGCCAACAATATGCAGACCTATAAGTATACAGAGACATACGATTATGTTTCCAATTTTTCAGATGTGCTTTCTTCCCATGTAAACACTAAGGGGGGAATATTAGGAAATCATAGTTAGTGTTCACATGGTTATTGATATTTATGTGTGGTAAATATTTGTGTATTAGTAAGTTAATTTGTTATTATAATATATTGTTAGAATAACAATATATTATGTGGTTATTTGGTTACACCCGTATTACTATAAACGGGTCAATTATTACCTATTTTGTAGGAGGTAGTTTTCCTACCTCCATGGCTATATAATAGCCATTATATAACATTGAATTATACATAAGAACTTAATAATTTCCTCTGTCAATCTACTACTACACCTTCAACGCAATGAAGTGCGCGACTCATAATGAAATATTATCGTGCAAGATAAGGGTTATAGTTTCAAAGGGCATAAAAATGAAGAAAGTAAAAAGGACGCAAGTAAATATAACTAAGCCATGCCAAAATGCTTAGAAATAATGATTTGCATAAGGGATGAAACAAAGTTGGAGCGTAAAACTCAAAGACGTTGAAAAAGGCCAAGGTGGTCCATGATTTCACATGTGAAATTAGAGGCATATCATGGACACAACAACATTAATAACCATTGAAAATATATGAATTAATAACACCATTAAAATTTGGAGTAACACTTACCTTAAATAAGCAAAATTAACACCATTTGAAATGTGTAAATCAACAACACCGTTAAACTAGATTTATACACCATGTATAAGAGAAACAACGTGCATTGTGGCAATCGTGTTAATCCATAATGTCATTAACAAACATGAGGATGAATTCTTGTTAATATAGAATCCCATCAATGAGGTCCATAATAACGGTTGAGGAAGAACATGTGGATCAAACATAATAATAACTTGATTATCAAATGGAACATTAATATGTTAGAGTGCCCAAATCTTAGTGAGGAAATAAAGAAATATGTGAAAAAAATTGGGGCACCATGCAAACAAATAAACTTGGGAAAAATAAAGAGCATTATGTGAAAGAATTCAATCCCACATGGGAACATGACGAAAATACTTACACAAGAGTAGAAATCAAAAGAAGGCGCGAAAATTTTGATGGCTCACATAAGATTTAACTCACATCGCGTGGACAACAAATAAAGAAGAATGAAAAAAGAATATACCTATTTTATAACAAGTGGGTGGTGGAAACAAAATGTCAATATATCATGGAGTGTAACTTATTACATTGAAGGTGTGTTCCCGGTCATAATGTATATGGCTTGAACCCATCTAACTCGACCCCATGTTGACTTAGTGTCAACGACATGATATTTTTCATTGTGTTGTTTTGTCTCTAGTTGGGTGCTTGCATGAGTGATATTTGTGCCATGGAATTCTTTATAGACCAAGCATTAACCCCTACCACATGACTATGATTGCAATAATGCCACCTAAAACCTTGTTAAGACAAATTTGCTTAGTTGAACACACCGATATTATAAAGTAGCTCCCCTTTGTGGAACCACTTGCTAGAAATATTACAAGTAGCCCCATCCATGTGACTTTAGTCTTAATGAACGTGGCCTAAAACCTTACTTAAAACCAACCTCGACTAAAAATCAGTAGTGAAGACCGCTTATGACCCCCTCCAAGATTTTTCAACACAAGTTAGAAAAAAAAATGAGGAGAAAAACATTGAAAGCAAGAAAAAACAATCTGAAATCAAATATGAACCCGATCCAAAGAAAGGTGTAAACATTAAAAAACAAAAATAAAAAATCAAATAATTACCATATTATTCCTTGAAAAAGCACATGCTTTGCTTGAATTCGAGCTAGATTTATGTATTTTTATCCACAACATCCATGTGAACCTTATTATACACTTCCTCGACACTTCATCGACATTTTTGTCATCCCCAGTCATTGTTTCACGGGAACATCATCTCGAACAAAAACAATATTTCATGTGAAATGTTTCATTGATTTTCAAGTGCGTTGTATGGGAATTTGTTGTTACTCCTTTTTGAATTCGGTAGTGGTGTCGATCAAGAGCTTGCTTCACTTAAGTTTATCCACCACTTTGATTAATTCATCTTATGCCTTTCGTTTTGTTAGCACATTACTGTTTCTATAACCACTTTCCTATTAGTTTTCTTCATTGTACAAGGAAAAGGGTGGGAAATGTATGTGTAGATTTGGTGGAAACATCAATGTTGCATTTATAATGTCGCGCCATGGGAAGACGTCTCATTGAAAAATGGAAGTGATACATGTTCACATATATGACACTGCGCATATAAGTTGTCATTTCATTTAACTCCTGCATGGGGGTTCTCACTTCAATGACTACTATGAAAGAGCCTTGTATTAGCCCCCTAGGTTGTTGCCTTGTTGAAATGAAATGTTTTAATGACATTCATGAGTCCAAACAACCTATGGGACCAAAAGTCACAACATTAAGACATTTTAAGACTTATTTCAATATTGAACCTCCTACTGATAGATCTTGATTAGAAAACTTGTAGTCTTGTTTAGCCTTCCTTCTTCAAATAACTCGCTCACACTTTGTCCACTTTCGGGTTTCTTTCATACTCGATATGAATATCATCATAAGTTGTACATTCCATGATGAAGTGTCATTCTATCTCCACCACCCCTTACTACAAAAAAATATGATGTCCAATCCTCCTTAGAAAGCAGTCCATCTACCAGTCTTACATGAAGATGATGTGATCTAGTCCTCATTGCATAAGTAACATCCTTGCTTTTCCCTTGATGTTCGTATCTAGATATGTTTTTCTTCATGTTCCCATAAGGAATTAAATTCTTTGATGTAATGAGCTTTCTTTTGGACAATCTGGCCTATCCACATGGCAATCCTAAATTTGTCTATCACAAAAGATTTTATTTTCTCATTGGTGTTACGACACCCTTGCAAGTTGATGCCCCATTTTCTCATCCATTTGTTGTTCGCTTCATCCAAGTGTTCTTTCTACATCCTAATCTCTCCTCTACAATTGTATCGGGCCAATGATGGTTATCCATACTTTTAACCTTTTTCGCATAGCTTAGCATCTGAGTTATTGCCAATGCCTCCATCAGAAACATTTGAGTTGTTGCAAAGGTGTTTGACAATCACATGCCACATGCTACCGAAATAGAGGAGTTGAATTTAAAAATGGCTAAGACATGGTCACTTTCTTTGGGTATTTGGAATGGCTTTTCACTTGGAAAAACTAAACTTGTTATTTACTTTCTTGTATTTAATGTGTCCAGTGCTTGGTTTGTAAATATTTTTGAACGTGAAACTAAAGTAAGGTTTATTTACTAATTTAGGTGACATATTTACATGAAACTAAAGTAAGGTTTATTTCTTGACTTAGGAAACACGAGTAGAACATTTGGGTTTGAAGATGGAACTTATTGGATTTTCCCATTTTTATTTTGGCCCCATAGAGCACAAATTGTGCTCCATGAATAGTGCAACCAAGATTAAGACTATAAAGTGGAGCACATATAGCATATTTTATTCAGGCATGAACGATCGAGCTATGGAATAAATCGAGACATATAGGTGTTTTATTTGCACCTTTATATTTCAGCTTTCCATTCATGTCTAAGTATTATAAGCCAAATTAAACGTTGTCTAATCAATGACCTTGATGTCAAAAAAATAAAAAATAAAAAATCGATTGATAATTGAAATTCACTTGTCGCTCATATGACCAACCGTTGGAGGGGCTCAATTATCAATGATTATTCGTGCATCTTCTATTTCCTTATAATTACTTGAGCTTAAGGTGAAAAGGGGGCCTCAAAGGACTATAAAGGGAAACAATGTGGCTAGGTTTCGATTATTGAACCTATTGGATTGTCACTTTTTTACCCCTTTAAACACATATTCTAATCATATGAATAATATAAACAAGATTGATACTGTAAAGTGGATCATAAATAGCATATATTTTTTGGGTAGGGACATTATGAGTTGAGGAATAGGTGTATGACATGCAAGTATTTGATTCCCAGCTTTTTATTTCCAACTTTCCATTCGCGTCGCATCTTATCTAACAAATTAAACTTCGTCTAATTAATAATCTTCACGTTGAAAAAAGAAAATAACAAATCCCATTTTATTGTGGTCGTCTTGTTGTTGATGTTGAAACAACCCTAGTGTATGTCAAGAATGATTGTCCTCCCTGCCCGATTAAAGTATAGATAGCGCTCATGGATGAAGGACATGTGCACCATTTCCTCCAGAAGCAATGAACAAGGAACAAGGTTTGCTATATTCGCACAATTGGATTTCAAACTTGGAACCGGTTGGATTTTCCCCATTTTTATTTTGACACCTTTAAGCACAAATTACACTCACGGAAAAATGCAAGCGAGATGAAGACGATATCACATAGCACAAATAACATACATTATTTTAGCAAGATCAATCGAATGGTAGAATAGGTGTAGGACATGTGGGTATTTAATTCGCACCTTTTTATTTCCAACTCTCCATTCATGGCTTTACCTTGTCTAACAAACTAAATGTCTTCCAATCGAAAGTCTTGACACTATAAATAAAATAAAATATAAAAAATAGCAAAGACCATTTTATGCGGCTGGCTAAGTAGAGAGACTCCCTCATCCTAAATGTGCATGAAATTGTTACCCATGGGATGCTAGGTCCACTACACATATCACTTGTCTCTAAAGTGTCATGTGAGATGCGTAAGTGAATTCACCTTACAATTGCATGTCTTGTAACTACCAAAAACCACAAGGGTTGAAATTACAAACAATTATTGACATTGGCAATATTGATCAACCACTCCTTGCCTTCTAAGATATCTCTAAAATATGTTGCCTCGATGCCTTGCTAACCGAACCCCTTTGGACTTCTAACGATTTACAAAAATGGCAAGTGGTTGTAGGAAAGAAGAGTTTCACATTGGTTCCCCAGAGTGTTTTCCCGCCCCATCGACTTCTCCTCCCTCAAATCCCTTCTTTATCTCCTCTCATCCTCTTCCCTTATTTTGGCCCATCCAGTTTCACTTCTTTAATGCATCTTCTTCAACAATTCCATCATACATTTCACATGCGATTGCTAGTAATGACATCAAATAAGTATAAAAACAACCTAAAAATTGACAATCAAAATACCTTAGTCATGGAGATGAAGCTTGAAAAAATTCAACATTAAAAGGAGAATGAACATTTCACATAGCCAATTGAGCTACTCCTATGCCGATTTTTTTAAATGACAATCAAAATACTTTATTTATGAAGATGCGGACTTGACGGAAATTATAATGAAGCTTGACAAAAATTCAACATCAAAAGAGAATGAACATTTCACATAACTAATTGAGCTAGTCATATGACGATTTTTTGAAAAAGTTAACACCCTAATAATACGAGGGACATTATTATATCTTGCTAAAGACACATATATTGTTTCCACCAAGATCATTACTTTTTCCCTACGATCAATAACATTATTTCACATGTTTTATAAAGTTTTGCATTAAATTTTTAAGAGAATATTCTGTTTTCCTTTATTCAAGAATATTCCATTATTTTTACTTCTTTCTATAGTTTTGATGAATAATAAATCTTCTTCCAACAATGAGAATGACCATTTGGAAAAAGTGATATTAATATTTTAGTAGCATGTGGAGCACAATGTCATGTCACTTAATGAATTAGTTTCAACTCATAAATTTTGACATTTGTATTATATTTTTATTCCAAAAAAACTCACAAATGGCCACACCTATATATTTAATTCTATATGAGATATGAGGGTACATACCAAGGAAAAATTCATTTTCTAATTTTTAAAAGGATAATAAGGTTGATATTTATTGTTATGTGTTTCTTGTCAAAGAAATATTTTTATGATTCTATTTATCAAAATAAATTATTAAACTATAATTTTAATTTAAAATTTAAAATTTTATAGAAATATCCACTTCTTTTTATATTGTTGAATATACTTATATAGCTTTTCTATAATCACATTTTTTCACAATGTATTTACATTGAAATTAATTGTGAAATGGTAGGCTTGTTTCACAAGCCAAAACTCTTATAGAACTCTTTCACCTTTATTTTACATTTTATCGTGCCGAAGGGAGGTATATTGTCTCCACCAAAATAAATACTCATTTTCTCATGTATCAATTAGAGGGTGCCCCTGTATTTAGATTTTTTTGACTAAAGTTTGATTGTTGAAATTCATTTTATTTCTAAAAACATAAATCTTTTAATTTAATTCTATTGGTTGGAGCCTTTATTTTGATGGTGCACAGCTATTCTCTATTAGTTAAAACCAAATTTTCTTGATGATCAATAATAACATGCCACATGGAAAATATTTCTTGCACCCTAAAATTTGGAAATTAATTTGATAGACATGACATCAAATCTTGTAAAATCTAAGCATCCAAAAAATGAGCAGCATATTACGAAAAAATTAAAAGCATTCTTTTAGAGGGAAATTAGCCTTATATTATGGTTAGTGGAACATTTTTAAACATAAAACATTGAAGTTCTATATTTACGGAAGAAATTTTTGATGGCCTATCCCCATAAACATCAAATTGTTCTATCATCTGTTGTTCGAAAAAGTAGAGATTGGGGACGAATCCAAGCTAGCATAATGAGATTACCCTCCTCTCAAAGAATCAACTTTTCCATTACTATGCATGCTGCAAATCCGTAGGAATCCTCCTTTCTTGAAGTTAAGAATCACTCCTAGTTACCATACCATTCCAACTCATCAAAACAAAATTGTTTGCCCCTAAAATAACAAATTTATAACAAACATGTTTTAGTTTTCTGCGAGGCAAACACCTATTGAACACTTCATGTTGTCAAGTGTTTTTAATAATTATATCCCAAATCAGTTGTGCATGCGACACTGCATATAGTGACCAAATATAGTAATTTATTGAATTGTATTTGCATCTATATTTATTGCAGCGATCGTTTTTAATATTAACATACATCTCCTAATTTTAATATTTCTTGTTTTGTGGCCATGACAATTGCATTTGTGAGCCATATTTTGGACATCCTACGCAAAAGAGAGAATCTCAATACCAAGAGAATTTTATAGTCCGCCAGAGGCATTTGTGAGAAAAAAACGTACGAGTAATATTGGTTGTTTTGAATATGATTATGACAAATTAGCGAAAGCGTCGTATAAGCATAAGTTTTGCTACAATTTAGAATCCTCTTACATATTTTCATAGTTGTTGTGGAATAGGTTTTCCTGGGACGTGTTGCTAAATATTTTCGCAGACATACATTCATTCAAGAAAAATGCAACAAAGCTTTAAGATGAACTTATATTTTGAAGCGGTTTTTGTTTAGTTTTTAATAGATTCTAATAATCTTATTTACTTCCAACTTTAGAATTTCAGGGAATTTTTGTTTTAGCTTTTGAATTTTTGTTTTAGAATTGCAAGTTGAGAGCATGTTTTAGTTGTTGTTTTTACTATTTCTGGTTTTAGAATATATTGGAAATGCTATTTTTCATTTTCACAAACATTCTCTCTACATGAAATGCAATTTTTTCTCTCGACAAAATTCTAATAATTCTTGAAAAATATCGAATTGCAGAAGTCTGATACGTTTTCTATCATTCTTATACTATTAACTAAGAAATTATGTCAAATTTTAGAAGATCTATATGTTTTTACATGATAGTCTATTAAACTTAGCAAGCTAATTTTATTTAGAGCAATATTTATCATTAAACACCGATAAGAACTTTTAATTATGTGGCTATGGCTAATCATGGTTAATTAAAGCTTTAAAACATAATTAAATAGGGTTAGAATGGAGACGTGTCAAGATTCTATGAGTCTCCCAAATAATTTTGTCCCATGAGACTTGAGTCCCGAATTAACCAAAGACCAAATAATTTTGGATCCGGACGGATTTGCGGAGACAAAAGACAAAGGAAGGTGGCAAAATTTCATTGGCAAAGGTTATATAAGGTGACCTCACAAAAAAGCAGTGTATACATGTTACCTTGTTATTAGTTCACATTTCGCGAGTGTTAGATACTGAGAGAAAAGATCATTTAATAGCAAGACATACCATTAAACTCCATATACATGTAGAGTCATCTAAATGGCTCACTTTTTCTGTGACACAAAGTACTTACAAATAAAATAATATGCAAAAGAAAACATGGACAAATTTTATTGGCTCGCATTCTGACAAACCCGACAAAAGATTGACACCATGAAATCGTAGTTTAATCTTATTGGTTCAGATTTTGCATTTGACATAATATAAGTTAACCAAAGTCTGAATCCACGAAGAACGTGGAGTGTTATCATTGGTTCGCACCCATGATGCCGAAATGACGTGAAGGTCGACATTGCGAAGTTAGATGACGTTTTCTCATTGGCTAAAATCTTCGCAATAATTATTAAGTCTGACAAGACAATAACACACATATTTCTTTGATTGGCTAAAGCTTCGCAAGGGTTAGAAAGAATCTAGCAAACTATGACACAATGAATTACACATGGAACATTTTAATTGGCTCGAACTTCGCAATATTATATATTGCATTAGTGTCGGGGCGGACTTAGATCACATAATTAATCATCTATAAGGGAAACTTTCAGGTCCAAAGCATACAAGCAGTGTCTGATCATTGTGAAAAGACATAAAAGCAATGAGACATGACCATAAAATACAGAAAACATATAGTTTAGCCCAGAAACAACATTAAATATCAAGATTATTCTTTAATTATGATTAAATACATAAATACAAGCTTATTTTGCATTAAATCATTAAAGATCTTTTAATTAACATACATACATATCTAAATTTACGTATTTTATTAATTTATTTCCTGTAATTCATCGTTTATGGTAACATAAGCACGTAATTCCAAGATATACATAGCAAAATATACTGAATACATTCATTTGCTCATTTATTAGAATAAACAAAAGAATTAACTTCTTGTTATTAGCTTTTTAACAAAATTTACATAGTTACAGAGAGATTTATACAATTTACAGAGAGAGTACTTATATGAGTCAATGGATACAAAATTCTAATGCCGAGAGAGAACAAGGATCAAGAATTCTAATACAAAATTCCAATCAGAGAGAGAACATTGATATGGAATTCTTAATACAAAATTCCAACGCATCCACAGGTTAATAGACACCAGACTATGGCCGCCTATGAGAGGAAAATGTTATACACCCTGTGTATTTTCACCACGAGGGATTCACTTAGTAAAAGTATGGTATAACACGTGCGTTCGAAGGGTATTAAAGAATACCCTTAATTCTATGTTTTACCTCTACTTATTCAATTGATAATACCCCCTCCCGTTATATTATTAAAATGAAAATACCCCCTATTTTTTCCATGTACCTTACCCATTTTTCCACGATAATTTTATTTACCCCTTTTTATTTCTACCCTAATATATTAAACAAAAAATATATCATATTTCTCACTCATTTTTTTAATATGCATTTTCTCTCGAAATATAGTTTGAAGCCATTTGAGACCTATTACAAATTACCTTATAAATGTAAATATTTAATCATTTATTAATAGTTCTTCAAATAATTAAGATGGTGAAATAATATCACTTGTGTTGAAAAGCATACTCAATCCTAGTTTTATACCATCTTATTATTTCTTGGTTAAGAATCTCTTAATTGAGATTTCTTTATTCAAAAAGAGATTATAATTTAACTTTATGACCACACTCATTAAATTGCAATGTTAAGGTATTTAGTTCTAAAAACTAGGGTTCAAATGTTTTATTTTTATATTAAAATTAAAACTCGCTTTCCTTTGGCCCGCTTATCTAACCTACCCTCAACACCTGATTCAGAATATGAATATATTAAATCCTTTCACCCCCTCGTGTCTACCAATATATTGGCTTTACTTTTATTAATTTTAATTACCTCAATATGAACCCACGTGCTAGGATATTGCCTAGTTAATGAACCCCGTGATTTTCACCTTTCCACGACCATAAATCATCAGAGGTTGTACTCTCTGCCCCGGTTAGGACACGGCCAGTGCCCTCTTTTTGCCCACCGCTTTGCTTGTAACACAGTCGGTCTTGGAATTTACTTCCACAGACTAAATTCACAAAGTCCTTAAGACTCTTTTCACAATTGTTCTCTTTCTCATAATCACAAGTACAATTCCTTGTCTCTCATTTATTCAATTGTTCATGTATTTGTTCATGTATTCATGTTCTTTGTTTTTACATTTATATCTCTTTTATAATACATCACAGGTGGTTATGAACCAACACAATGGTTCCCATACCTTTTCATAAATCAAATTAAGCATCTTTAATCAAATGCTCGGGATATTCATTCCCACATTAATCAAATAGCTTATTACAACATATTTATACATAATCTTTACTCAAACTTGTATTAACAAGTCTCAAATCAAACTTGTCTTTAATAATCTAACAAGTATTTTAACGCTTTAAAAAACTTCGGGGATTTTGTCGCATAACATTTGAGAAGACAATGTATTTGCTTGAAGAAACTTGTATAGTTGTATATACGAGCCTTCATGGTCATCCCATCCACCATGCATAATTTTGTTGATTGTTCTGTCTCAATATTAGCTCACGGGTAAGTTTGTTTGCAATTCGTTTAAATTGTCCTACATTTCCACCTTTCCTACATTTAGAGATTTGTTGTATTCTCATACCTAATAGATACTTTCTATTGCATACGAGATATTTCATAAGCACATTATGATTTCATCATATTTATAAGATAGAAATTGGGTCTCGAATAAAATACTCAATATGGCTGCCAATCAAGTCATTCTGCAATTGTTCATCGGTCCCTTCACTACCACCTTCTTTAATATATAAAAGCGGCCATTGCCCTTCTACTAAATCTAGATTTAAGCTTTAGATATAACAACATTGATGGAGATCCATAATAGTAAACTATCACTAACTAAGGGGTGTGTGATTTTTACCCTGTTATTATGCCATTTTGGGATAACAATGGCTCTGTTATCCTAAAAGAGAATAAGGACTATGAAGTATGTCCAAACAATAGAGAAGGCAATGGAGTATCTCAAAATGTGTTACTAGCATTTATGGGAACTATGGTGGTCTTCATGTTCATCTTAATCATTCAAGGCAATTGATTGAGAATGAAGGCTTTGATAACACAAATGTTGTAAGGAAATGCAATATGTTTAAAGGGAGTTGGGTTCATGATGCCTTTTATCCTCTTTATTCTGGTTTTAAATGCCCTTACATTGGTGGTCAGGCAAACTGTAGACTTAATGGGAGACCAAATTATGATTATGAGAAATGGAGATGGAAGCCTCATGGCTGTACCATTCCAAGGTTTATAAGAAAACAGTGGATTTCATCTTCTTCTTTTTGCATTTTTTTTTTCCATTTTGCTAGCAGTTTGGATAGTGTTTTCAACCCTCATAATGATATGGATAATGAGAAGTTATCATATACCTTATAAAACAGTGAATACATTCGAAGTTCCATGAATGTATTTATTATTTTCAGATTAAATGCCTTTCATATGTTGGAGATGCTGTGAGGAAAGAGATTAATGTTTGTTGGGGACTCCACAAACAAAAACCAATGGGAGTCCATGGTTTGCCTCCTTAATGCAGTTATTCCAAACAACAAGAAATATATGGTTTATGGAACTCCTCTTATGACATTCAAAGTCATGGTAAGTTGTTTATTTTTGTCCTTTTTAAGAAAAAATATAATAGAATACATTGTTTTTATTTACTCACTCTCTAAGACCTTGTAGGATAGAAAAGGTTTTACACAAGATATTTATGCCTAAACCATAAAAACCATAAAAACTAACTTTTCTTGCATTTTTATGCCTAAACAGAAAAACACATAATGGAAAAAAATATTATTCCAAGGATGCAACGAAAACTTCTGCAAAATAGCTATGGGAATTGAAGACAATGCAACCTTTGCTACACCATTTCATATCTACATCAATCGATGCATATTGTGCAAGCTCAGACAAAGTAGAAGAAGATGATATCCTTGCTCTACGTCTTGAACAAAAAAATTCAATGAGGCTATATGCATGCTAAAAAGAGTTATCATTGAAATTGAAGACGTACAAAATGTCCTCACTGAAAAATTCTATATGCAGTATTATGAACAAAAAACACAATGTTCTAACAAACATCACTAAATTTTAATCTCTTTTTCCTCTGTCAATACACGTACCACACGACATGTATATGACCAACAATGTAATATTATTATTATTTGTATCCATATGTACTATTATATGCAATCAATATAAATAATATTTCTTAGTATATTGTTATGCCCTACTAAGTATTTTTCCTAATTTGTTTGTTACTTTTATGTATTTTGGTCATTAATTTTCCCTCCATCCCTAAACGCATTGACTTTGGTAGGATTTTCCATTTCACGACCTTCTTTAAATGTAATTTTCCTCCCCCCTACCCACAAAACATCACCTTACGCAATATCGCAAATTTTGGCCTTGTTGAATATTTGATTTGCATGGGAATTGAATTGAAAGATCTTAATGACGTCCACGAGGCCAAGCGGACCTATGGGACTAAAAAAAACAAGCTTGCCAAATACACCAAAGAGCACCCGCCCAAAAGCGCCAATTCTATTTTTCTTGATTTCTTTGCTAATCTTGAGCCTTCTATTATGGATTTTAGTCAAGTAATTTGTTGTTTTTGCAATCTTATCCTCTTCAAACAGGTTGTGAGAGCTTTCATTTTTAAAAATCAACATAGCTACTCCGAATGTCCTCATATGCTACACACTCCATTAGGAAATGCCATTCTGTTTCCACAAACCCTGACCTACAAAACCAACAAACTCTTTCAGACCATTCCTCTTTCGGTGTTGTCCATCTTCTTGTTTCACATTTGAGATGATGCGAAACTAGTTTTCAGTTGGGCAATTAACATTTTAGCTTTCCACTTTATTTCCGCCTCCATATAGTGCTTTTGCTCATGATCGCATGTAGTATTCTCTTTTTCTTCCCAGTTGTTTCGTCCACATGACAATTTTGACTTTCTCTCTCACATACTTTTTGATATCCCCATTAGTGTTAGGACATTCCTCCATGCTAATTCCCCAATTCTTCATCCACTTTTCATTTTGCTTCATCCAAGTGCACTTCCTTCTATTCAACTTTTCTTCCACTACTATCTGGGCCACCGAAGACCGTCCATGTTTTCACTTTCTTCAAGTACCCCAAAAGCTGAATCAAGGCCGTTGCTTCCATCGGAAAGGCCCTTGTTTCAACAAGAATGATCTCGTAAGGAACTGTGAATTTTATTTTGAAGCTACTTGTGATAAAATGTTTTTGTAACCTTTCTATTTGTCTTCATTTCACCGCCGATGTGTTGTTGCCCAAACTTCACAACCATATAGAACCACCAGAGAAACAAACAACCCAAAAAGGGTCAACTTGGTTTTCCAATCCCACAATTTTGTTGATCGCATTTGTTTTGGAGCATATATAAAGCTTTCCATCCCCCTTGTATCCTCTTAGCTCTACGGGCCTTCCCACTTTGAGATTACCGTGGAAATTAAGACCCAAATCATTTACTACTTAAGGGACCACCTTCAAACTCAAAATTTATTTGCCTTTGGTTTTCTTCTTAGTAAAAATCATTATTTTGGTTTTACTCAAAAATATGCACAACCCGTTTTAATTTAGGGAGAGCGGCCAATAGGTGAACATGGTCCAATAGTTGATATGACTATTGATCACACAATACCCAATAGTTTTCATAGTAGTATCTAGTAATTATTTATTTTTGATGAATAATTATGTAGAGTAGCCAATCACATCATGACATGTAATACCTCTCACTCATGTATAAATATAAAAATTTTAATGTTCAAACATTTTCACCCATATTCAAGTATTGGTTTCCATCATGGTTGTAGTGTAACTCAAATTTATTGTTTTAAATCAATTCAAAATATGACTTTCCTCCAATTAAACATTCTAAAGAAAAATATATAAACTTAACACAAATATAAACTACATAAAAAAATCACTAACCCACATAATAAACAATTAATTTTGTGGACCCCTCAACTTAAGATGTACCAATACAACTAGTAGCCCCTCTCCCCTAAGTGGGAGGCTTCTCACATTGCCCAACCCCATTGTAATAGCACACGTACTACGGCCTCATTTCGTGACATTTCAGGATCTGAACGCAAAACAGCGAAGGAAAAAATCCTGTTTCTTGGAACAGCTTACTTAGACAGCAATGGCTGGCTGGGTTGCTCGCAAGGTATTCTACTCTACGCGAATCGAATCAGCGACAACAGTTTAGTTTTCAATTATATTAGTTTTTAATAGTTTCAAATACTGTTAGTCACTTCGTTATCTTGCTGCAATGGCTGTTCTCTTTTCAGGTAAAACGAGATTTCAAAGTTCGGAAACGATCAAAGACCCTAAGCATCAACCTGCAAGAAATTTATCTGCGTGATGACATTCCATGTGGCAGTGCTGCGTGCCACACTTGTCTGCAGTCTTCGCCGCGTCTTCCAAGAAATGCTTCTCATTATCTAGTATGTTTCTCCTTTTAAAATAATTTCATTTTTTTCTTTAACATATTTTTACATGTCACCACTAAAATGTCCTTTTAGGTCCAATTTGAACAGGCTTTAGACTTAATTTAGGCTTTGATATGCTCTGTAGGATTAGCCAGGACTGCTTAGAACGAAGCTAGTTTTAAGTATTCATCATGAATTTACCGTCAAAATCACCCATTTTGGTCCTGTTTGGGGCATGCTAAGAATTAGTTTGTCTAAATTTAGCTTTTGCTAAGCTGTTTAGGGCTACTTAATAAAGAAGCTAGGAGCTGAATTATTCGACTTCATTTTATTTTTTTATCAGCAACTAATATTTGAAGAGGTGCATTCAGGTTCATATTTGGCAAGTTTTACTTGTAATTTGACTATATTTGACCTTCTCCTATTCATGGCTTGTTAAAATTGCTTATGATGAAACTTTGGGCTGGATTGTTTTGAGTTTAATTAATTTCTTTTGGGAATTAAAATTTAAATGGTCCTTGGTTCTGTTTTGGCAGGGGTTACAGTAAATTTGGCTTTATTTAACTGCCTGAACTATTCAAGGATAATTTTTAAGGACTCAGGCTTCCATAGATCAGCATTAGTTAAAGGGATTTTGAGATTAGCTGCGTATTGATTTTATGACAAGATGTTTGGGGTTGTGACTTCTCATTTCTCAACCCATTATCACTTGTATTCATGGCTGGTTAGGATTGCTGGATAATAAAGACAGGGTACGGATTATTGTAAGTCAAATGTCTTGCATAAGATGATTATAGGGATAGGGATTATTAGTGAGGAGCAAAATCTCAACATAGCGATTTGCCATTGTACAAATAGCTTGTAAGCTAACGGACATCACATAAATAACAACCAGAAGCAGCAAAGCTGCTGGAAATGTTAGTATTGGAGAGAGGGAGGATGCTAACATATCTTGCTGATGACTTAAACTGCCAAACCTGCTTCCAGATTTGGATGTTGAAATAGAATGCCCAAAGTAGTTCAAAACGTATTGAATTTTTTTAATCAAAATGTAACCTTGATCTAAATTGCAACATTTTGCCCTGGAAACCTCCTTTTTACTTGGTTAAAATTTGGGAGTAAAATTTGTTGTAGTTAATTGCATAATTCACGGGTAATGGGTCATTTTGTATTAGAAACTTTGATCCAAACGAAACATGGGAATTTCATCAAGAACTGTGGATTTGTGATAAACAATTTGAATTTGTTATTATTGTTCTTTGCCCAAACCCAACCCTGCTTCCATATAACTCCCCATACAAGCTCATATCTTCCCGAAATTCCCGGGGCTGATCAAAAGCAAGAAGCTCTTATGAAGGGCCCATGACCTCCTCCTTTACCCCTCCCGAACAAGAGTCCAGCCCTGACATCAGATTACCCGTGTCAAACAAAACAACTTAGATCTGCAAGGATGACTTATCCCAATTCATCCAGCACCATGCAAAGCAGACAACAATAAAGCTCACCCTGCCTTTGCCCCCCCCTGCCCAAAAGGAGAATAACATCTACTTCAGGATGGAAAATCCACACAGGGTCTGGTGCCCCATGGATGAGATGGAAAACAAGTTATGGCTTCTGAAAGAGAAGGCCCTGGTCTGTCATTTCATGGGAGCTTTCCTAGGGATCAAAACACTGACCATGAGTGCAATAAAATTGGAAACTAACAGGCTTGGTGGAAATTTTGATGATGCCAACCGTTTTTCCATCCAAGCAAGAAAAGGATCAGGCCTTTCAGGGTAGACCTCGGTTTATGAAAAAATAAGGTCTCTTCATGAAGCTATGGTCTTTGGCCTCCAATCTCACCGTGGATCTCCCGAGCATAGTGTTGGTTTGGTTTGGCTTCCTCTTCTCCCAAGCAAATACCGAGGAAGATAGGAAGTACTATTGGAGAGTACATCACAACAACCAAATTTTCCAAATACCCAGGAATACTTAACCACCCCCAGATCTTTGTGAATATAGACCTGGAAGAGCCTTTGTCAGACAGAATATTGCTGTATATGAGAGGAGTTGAATGGGAACAACCAGTAGACCATGAAAACATCTGACTCCGATTTCGAATCTGTCATTAGCATGGATTAGCTGTAGAATTTGCCACCCAGCAGGAACAGTAACAAGCACCTGCAGCACAACAAGAGAATACAACAGTTAGATGAACCAAGAGACAAAAGAAGAAATCCCCTCAGGGACAAACAACAAACACCTCTTCATTCCAGGGTTTGGTCAAAATACGACCAAAGTGAGCAAGAGAGAAGATAAATTGCAAAGAGTGTATGCAAGGAAATCCAAAGCAGCCACTCACTCATCAAAAGAAATCAGCTTGATTTGAGGCCCTAGTAGATTAGAGGGCAGAGGAAATGGAGGACATACAAGGCAGCCAGGGTGCTGATATGCCATCCTCACAAAGACCCAAAGGATCAGAGCATCAAAATATCAACAACAAGTCAACCATAAAAACACAAAGCAAAGGTAAGGGAATCCATTCAATTCACATTTATAGCTGATACCTCAAAATCAGCAGCCAAAGGGAAAAATAGCAAAAGAAAAATGAACTTCTTGGCTGATTACAATCCAATATATAAGCCAACCAAACATGGCTTCAAAAAACTAAAGACCATCAATGGATTCCTGAGAACCAAGATTTAGACATCACTCAAGCCATGCAAACTGCAAAGCAAATGCAAATCTGGTAATTTAAAACCATGGAGGATGACCTGGACCAGCTTACAGGTTCATTCAACATCACCCTTTTGATGCAAAGCAGATATTCTCATGGAATTCCAAAGGTTAAGACTTGCTCAACAAATGCCAATTCCTTTGAACCAAAAAAATGATTCGACTCTTCTTCAGGAAAGCACTCGTTTCTGTTCATTGAGGAAAATCAAATACACTTAAACTTGGGGCAACAAGCAATGACTTTTTCTCTCTCAATACTCACACCAACACCATGTTCTCATGGGACCTATCCAAGTATACCTTGCTATCACATCCATCCTTCTTGTAGGGATTGGGTTTAAACTGAAGCAGTTGTCAGATTGGTGTTTGCAAAATGCAACACAAAAACCTTCACCCTCATCTTGGAGTTGCTCCTATGTTAGAGTCCTCTCACTATTGGGCTGATCAACCTCTTTCACAATGGTCCTCTCACTGTTATTGTGATCCTCTATCTCACACATCCTCTTGGCGGTCCTCTCACCATCTTTTTGTCCACCCTCCGAGTAACTTGTCTATTCCATTATCAAGAAAGCTGTCATTTCCTCGATTACTTTCTTCCACTCTAGGGGTCTCAAACATATTACACCATGTTCCTATGGGACCTATCCAGGTATACCTTGCTATCACACCAATCCTTCTCACAGGGATTGCTTTTTAACTTCTATTCTTTTGAGTTTCAAGACAACTATCGTGTTGTCAATGACTATATCCCTGTATGGAAACAACATCATAGTTACATTGAAGCAGCTGTTAGATTGGTATTTGCAAAATGCAACACAAAAACCTTCACCCTTGTCCTGGAGTTACTCCTATTTGAGAGTCATCCCACTATTGGGCTGATCAACCTCTTCCACAATGGTTCTTCCACTGTTATTGTGATCCTCTATCCCACACATCCTCTCGGCGGTCCTCTCACCATCTTTGTTTCTACCCTAAGAGCAACTTGTCTATTCTGTTATCAAAAAAGCTGTCATTTCCCCAAATACTTTCTTCTGCTCTAGGGGTCTCAAAAATATTACTCCCGTCTGGTGTATATGTGATTGAGGTTGCTTGTTCCCTTATGACCTTCATCCTTGATGACCCTCATCTCTGATCTCCTGCAATTTTAGCAGACCTTTGGAATATCTTGGCAGATACCTCTTCACTATCAGCAGCAACCTGTTCTTGTGCGCATGAAACTCATAGTTCAAAAGTTCCTCTGATCATGTCTCTGAATTCTTTCTCCAATTATTTTCTCTTTATATGTTGCTCATATTGTTGTAGTAAGCGATGCCTTTCAACCTCCCACTGTTGCTCTACATGCTTTCTCTTTACTTCCTAATATTGATCAGCAATGTAGGTTGGCAAATTAGCAAAACATTCTTTGCACATGCTCATTCCATGTCATCTACCACGTTCATGAGAGGCATTTGTGTGTTTGAGGAGTCTCATCATGCGAAGTCCACAGCGGCTGCTTGCCAGATCGTGCATATATCACTTGCAAACTCTACTTCATTTTTTGGAATTCGTTCAGGTCAAATTCTCTCGTTATCAATTTTCTATTTTCTGCATTGTCACCTGCTTTCTCCATAGTCGCCTCCTGTCACGTCTTAAGAGTGGCCTTCTCCTTGGAGTTTGAACATTAGGCAAGGATGCAAAATGTGTAAAAGGGGAGAAACACTCTACATATAAACATACACAATAGAATGCATATCACAACATGACACAATATAATAGAAACATCTTATGTACATATATCCTAACACTGAGTATATTGATGATTATAATGCAAGGAACAATGCACAATCTATACCCCATTTGAGGCAACTGGTACGACAGACACAACCCCACAACCACAAAAATAATTACCCTCTTACACGGCAACCAAATACGTTGCTTATCAGCATAACAGCTAACTACAACAACTAGTCACAATCAAGTAGTGAATACTTGACAACTCCAATTCTTAATTCACATCTTATTGCTCCACAATACGAGGTACACATTTCGGGATCTACAGATGCATTCCCAACCTCTTTCACTGTTTTCAGTGGCAGCAAAAGACCTCCTATTGAAAATGAGTATGAATTTCCTTTCCTTGATTGAGAGCCTGAAGGCCCTAAAGTGCCTGAAGGCCCTAAGGTCAGTTGATCACCTAGAGGTTCTTGGCCTCCTCTCGGCTCTGATGTAGGGGCTCAACCAACCGGAATGCATTGACCTAAAGGTCATAATTCATGGACCATATTTTCAAATGCTGTATCACCCTTGCACATGCTGGTATGGTGATATAAGCCACAATAGATTAGTGAAACCTTAAAATACAAGTTGTCCCTCTAAGCATAGTTACCATGTTTGAAAAGGGGGAAAAAGTTCGGAAGTTCGGAATTTTTCAAAAGGTTCGGTTCAGTTTAGAAAATTTACAAATATAAAATATATATAAATAATAAATATTATACATATATGATGATATTTGAAAAGAAAAACCAATTACACATAATAATAAATAAATATATTATCAACTGAGCTTTTCCTTTATGTGCTTAGGTATTAGTGTTTCTTATCTTGTTTTTGTTTTGTGTTGAAGTTCTTTTAATTTAAACACTTCATGTTTTTAATTAAAAAAAGAGAAAATACAATGTTCGACTAAACTTGTTTGGTAAGTTTGGTCAAACCAAAAAGTACGGTTCGAACCGAATTTTCACCAAGTTCGTAAGAACATGGTAACTATGCCTCTAAGTTAACCATAGGAGCTTATTATTGCATATAAATCTGTATTTGTATCATATGAATACATTTGGGATCTGATTTTTGCATGGTTGTACCTACCAAGAAGGGATTTAAAATGGGTTTGTTTCACATCCATCTTTGATGTGGGGATTTGTACCAAATATGTATTTGGGGGAATCCAATAGTGGTAGCTTGGTTCCTAGAGAGGGTCAATGCAACCATGCCCTGAAACAAATAGTAAGTTAAAGTCCTTGATCCATTTTTAAGTGTCTTAACACTTCAATTTTTATACTAAATAAGATCACGGTGGAGTGGTTGTGTATGAAAAATACAAGTGATTAAAGATATCTAATGATTTACTGCCGGATTCAAGGGTGGGTGTTATCTGTTGAGGTCAAATTCTGGCTATCTAATGTTTGTCTATTTATGCAACTAACAAGCCATTATCTGTATGTTTGTGGTTCTTGTATAGATCCCAAATGCAGATGCATTGCTTAATTTTTGGGAGGTTTTGGATCTACCTCAAGTTACTGCAGTAGTTTATTTGGCTTCAGTGATGAGAGAGGTGCGTACTTTTTGCTTTAAAAATTTGTATTGTTAAGCTCATTTAATTTTGTATTGTAGGATTTGAACAAAGTTCAACATTTCTATAATTACTGACGTGATGGGATTTTTTATATCATTCAACTATGAACATAGAGTAATCTCAAGTAGGTTTGAAAACAAAAACACTAGCTCTCCTTGCCTTTGGTGGCGAGAGGATCTATCAAAGGTGACACTTTAGGTATGTTTTCTGTATTTGATAGATTCACGAAAGATAATGGTTTTGTAAAAGATTATCAAGGCAGTTAACTAGAAAATTTAATAGGGTTACAGCTATTTTATTTGCACGTGTTGGAGCATTATGATTTCATGTAAGTTAATTGTTTCACATCCGTTAGTAATTGACCAGGAATTATGTGCATGTCAATTTGATAAAGCTGCAGAGTATGGGCTTTTTTTCTCTCATGATTGCACTCATTGATCTGCCACCCAGGGTGAAGCTTCGAGACAGTACACCAAAATGAGAGCTTCAATGTGTTATGTGTGGATGTGGTTTGCATTATATCTGATGAATAATAATCAGAGTACACTGACAAAGAGAAAACTATTATGCGGAAAGAAGAAACTACAATACAACATATTTTGAACTGTTAATGATAGATGTTTTATTGATCTCTGAGTTCTGTACACATCTGAGAGGTCGGAAGTAATGGGAGTCAACGAAATTGGAGGCTGAACCTCAATGAACAGCTGTGTTACATATATATACAAATTGTGATGAGGAAGACGAAGAATGCCCGTTACAGGTGTACCTTCTGTCTCCTGTCATTTGGTCTTCCAGGACTTAGTGTCTTACTGGGGTGTTGAAGATTGATGAGTGTCTTTGCCAATCATGGGACTGGCGTAAACTGAAATCAAGTAGAAATGCTTTATTTTGGTATGAACCACTGTCCATAGGTATCTGATGATGTGGCAAATCTGATGGTGCTTGATGCATTATATTTGGATTTCCTTTAGAAGAAATGATCCCCATTGCATCTAGTTTAGAAAGCCAATGTGAAAGTATGACCCCGTTGACCATACTATTTTCATCTTATCTTCTGATCCATTGTCAAAGAGTAGTTTGGCAAACATAGGTGGTGGAAGATATATAAATTGACATGGCAACAAGGGTTCGAATTTAATAAAAGACATAATATGGGATTCTCCAAAAATATGGTAGGCAATGTCAATGATTGCAATGGTGATTGAGATCACATATGAAATATGCTTAGTTTTGAGTTGAGCAAATCACATAACTTTAAAACACCCCACTTCCCTCCCTTTCCTTACAAGACCAAAATAAATTCTTGTAGTCCAAAAGTCACGGACTCATAACCATCTGTGGGAACAAGAAAGCTGCGAGGAGTGATTGTGATTGAGGTTGGGAATCCAACTGGCCATCATCAACTTGAATTTACTATCTCCTTTCCCTGCAGAAGAAGCATGCAAGTGATGGAGCTGAGACCCCGTACCTTCTGCGAGATTATACACGTGTAGAAGATTTCCTAGAGGACGTAGTTTTATCATAAGAAACATTTAATGGGAAGACACATCAAGTGCTGCCAAAGCTTATTCATTTGCACTTGGACTATCACTCTGGTTGTATATGCAGAAGCTTTTCTTAGATGTATATTGGCAGACATTTGATGGTGCTTAGAAAGAAGCACTATGGAGCTATTGTAAACTGAAGAATTGTTAGATATGCCAGTACAGTGTCCACTGCTCTTTTGGAGAATAATATTTGCACATTGTTCTAATGCATTATGTTCCATGTAATTGAATTGATTTTCAGAATCAGTCATATCTCAATAAGCGCCAAGTGCTCGATTTCAGAACTAATGTTGGAAGAAGTGAGTGGGGGTTTTTGTTATCAGTTTCTGTTGTGAACCAAAGTGCTCATGAACCAAAAGCTCTGATACCACCGTTGTGAACTAAAATGCTCTAATACTACTGTTGTCAACACAAAACGCTCTGATATCACTGTTATGTTCCTAAAGAGAACCTATTGTTTAGATGTGAAAACTTTTTCCTACCATCTTATTTTTTGAAATCTGATCTGGAAAACTAAAGCGAATTTGAAAGTCTGAAATTTACATCTTTGATACCAACATTATCACCCCAACTGCAGAAGTATTGTAACTACTATGTAACTTCCAAAAATCTGAAACTATTACTGGACATAAATCTAAGCCTGGCTTAAGATGTCAAATTGTAATTGCTATAAAATCTGATCTGAGGAGGAATATGAATTGTAATATGAAATATGTCTTCTTTTGGACGGAAATCTGAAACTTATGGAAAGGAGCTACAATATTTGGACAACAAAGGAAACACACCAAAATCTGGAAGGATAACCAAATGTAATTTTGCCATCATTCAAATAGCATTTTCCGGCAACACACAAAATAAAGGAAATCTTCTTGAGAATGTATGAGCGCCAACTCAGGCCCTATCCAGGAGCAATATGGGTGCTGCACTTTGCCCCTACAATCTTTCCATGGACTATCCACAGAAAACAATTCCAAGACCTCCAATACATCCACAACTTTATTCATTTTTTTCTTTTTGTATATGGTATAGTAGATGCTTGTAACTCCCTCACTATGACAAGACTATTGTAGCTTCCTAGTTATTCTTCGTAACACCCTATGACACCTAGAATACTTTGCAACACCTCACCTAAGCTACTTTGTAACACCTTCAATATTTATATTATAACTCCTTATGACACCTAAGATGCTTTGTAATAACCTAAATAATCTTTGTAGATTGCTACGACTAGATTTCTAATAACTCTATGACATATAGGTTCAACAGTCTAGCTTCTTCCATTTCTAAGCACTCAAAGGTCCTAGAGCCATGTCTTAACAAGAGCAAGTCACTCCAAGCATTGTCAAAGGTCTTCAAGGGAAAAAAGGGATAGTCTAAGCATATAAAACACACCACATCACACTACTAGCACTTTGGGTATATTCTCTACTCTATAATTAGCCCACTATCTTTGTGTCAAGAGACACAAGGGCACTCTATGACAAGATTCTTTATATTTATATTACATTCTCATGTCAAATAGATGTTGTTGACCCATGACTCATTTTGAATACATTTTTTCTATGCTGCCGGGATACGGAGTGCAGTCTTTGGTTCGAGTGCGGGTTCGATACGCGGATATGTCAATTTTAAAAACCCTTGGGCAGTACGCCTTGGATACGTCCGTACATATATATAAAAAAATTAAAAAGAGATTTATATATATATATATATATATATATATATATATATATATATGTATATATATACTCATTTTACTCATTTTTTAGTCCATAAAAAACTGAAATAGTAATACAAAACTTGAATCAATGTTCAAAACATTCAATAGTAATACACTTAAGACTTTGCATTTTCATTGATCATGTGGCTGCCATACATATGATATAGTTATACAAATATCATGTCAACATGAATACGAACAAAACTTGAAATTTGAAAAATATACTAGGATCAATGTTCAAATTTTCAAAACATACAATATACTTAAGATTTTACATTTCATTGATCATGTGGCTGCCATACATATGATATAGGAATATCAAGTCAACTTTTTGAGGTGATTAGGGTGTAATATTTTATTCATTTTAATATTAGGGTTCGGTTTTATGCATTGACTAAGTCAAAAAAAAAAAAAAAAAAAAAAGGTTTTAATGCTTTAAATGATGTTTTTGACGTAGTGTACGTGGTGGGTACGTAGGGATACCTCACGGGTACGTCTAGATGTACCCGTGGCGTACTGGACGTATCCCCACGTATCCAAGGTGAACCTGAACCTGTACCCTCACGTATCCGTACCGGATACGTAGCAGGTGGTTTAGGGGGTGGGTGAACCACGACAACATCACTACAAATAGCAAAAGTAAAACTAGGATTATAATCATGTCGAAGGCAATGGCAATTAACATTCTCTTTGCATAGAAAGTGAGGTGGTGGAAGATTATTCTAAGATCATTTTAAAGATTTTCTCGAAATCATTAGGTGAAGGAATCCTCTGATGATTATTACCATCATAAGGAAAAGACCATTATATTTATTTTGTAGAATCCGGTGAAGGAATCCTCGATGATTATTACCATCATAGGGAAGAGACCATTATATTTATTTTGTAGAACCCCCTTCGAGATTGAGTACCAACCTTTGAGTTAGCATCGAGAAGAAACACTCTGTTTTGACTTATTAATCTTATGTAGACCTCATTTAAGGTAGAATTTTAGTTAGCGGACACAGGCGAAGATGTTGGATCCTCCTTTGATTTGCTTGTGCTAGAGGTCTCAAAAGTTCTTGAACAAAGCAGAGCTAAATGCCCACAGACATGAAATATTTGACATGTACACAAGACATTCTTGTAATTTAAAGATTGCTCTTGGATATAGCTTGTAAGGCTTAAAGATTAGACAAATTACACTGAGGCAACTTCTCAAATTAAAATTTAAAAGGTTCATGTGCATTCATAACACCTCTTGGCATTTAATAAGATCAAGAAGCCAAGCATATTCATCCAAAGTACCACCAATTGCCCTCAATGAATTTTCATTCCAAAATTCTAAGGTTATAGGAGATAAACTCAACCAATATTATACGGTGGATGCAATTGCGTTGTAGGGTCAAGTCTAGTTAGATTCCTTTTGACTACTAAGCCAAACTATAAAGTAACCCATTCTTTGCATGAATGATGCGAGTAACATCTGTTACCTTTTAGTTCTTAATTATCCATCCCATGTTTAGGGGCCATAACCCCATAAAACAACAAATTAGAGTCCTTTTGTTGAATCTCTATATTTTTCTTCAATAACAACAACATCAATTTCAGTTTGTGGAATTTTCTTGGTTTCCGAAAGCATCCATTTGCTAATTATATGGTTGGTTAGGGCGTGGGGCACCAATGTTGTTCCAATGCCAAATAAAACAATGGGCAGCTCCCAAGACTTATTATTTTATTCACTAGCTACCATATTTGCTCAAAAGTAAAAATGTGACCGAGGAGTGCACCTCCCTCAACATATCTATTAGAGACATGTTTGAATTTGGAATCTAATTACCAAACCCTAACTTTCTCGATTAATCCTTTATTGTGCCAATTTTTTCATTGAGAAATGCTTACTTGAATACTCTCATTTGACTTATTTTTGTTTAAAGGGTTTTAAAAACTGTTGAATTGGCACCGGAACCGGCCGGTTCGACCGATTCAATATAAAATGTGCAAACCGGTAGAAAAATTGACTCGGGGACTGCCGTGCATCGAACTGGTCCAAACTGGCTGGTTTTGTCAGAACTAGTCCATGCAACCTAAAGCAACAATTTGACAATTAAAACTCTTTTATTTTTTAAATCCAACTTTTAGTTATTTTTTTCAACCCTAACCCTAAAATTATGTTATATATAAAGACCCCCTTCTATTTCCATCACACCTCTCTCATTGAGCATTTGTGAGCATTTGGAGTTAGCGGAGTTGCATTAAAGAGTTGTGATTTAGAGCCTCCTTGTTTATGTATTTTGTTTCGGATATGTATTATTGCACTTGGTGTCATTTTGCTATATTTACCCTTACATTACATGGTACATACATGAGAAAATTTTGCATATTTCGTCTTTAATTGTTTGGAATCTTAAAATATATTGTTTTCATTAAAATTGTAATATTTTATGTACTTTTTAGTAAACTAGCTCATAAATTTTAAACTGGTCCGATTAAGTCGGACCCTCGGTCGATCCGAGTCCGATACCAACTTTTAAAACATTGGGTAAAGGTATTGTTATTTGTTGATATGTTTCTGCTTGGGTATAGATTTGTTTGTTTTAGATAATGGTGGCATATTTCAAGTATTTAAAAGAATATTATTTGCTTTTGACTTTGTGAATAATTGAAGCGTAATTCATGCCTTATCATTTTGAATATATAATTTGTGCTATAACTATCTAAAACATGCAAATATATTAAAGGTCAAATCATTGGGTGGAAAGAGGAGATATGTATGTTAATTGCAAATTATGTTTAATTATAATTGTTGGAGTTTTTCAACATCTTTCATAGAGACATCATTTCTACTTTTATTGATATAGATTGGTATTTGTAATTTGTTAGGTTCAATTACGATCAAACCAACGAAATTGGCGACGTTTAAGGTATGGACTTAAAAATATATTGTTCTTAGTGCATACATGTTTTTGTTGGAGCTTGCTGGTTGTGTATAATCTAGGGCAACTTGACAAATATCGGGAGTGTAGCTACAAAATGTGTTCAAGGAAAATATAGAAATATTCGCATGTACATGAAAATGAATAAATAAATGAATGGATAATAGATTATTGTTGGAGCTTGCTGTTTGTGTATAATCTAGGGGCATCATGACAAATATCGGGGACTATAGCTACAAGATGTATTCAAGGAAAATCTAGAAATATTTGCATGTCCATGAAAATGAATAAATGAATGAATGGATAATAGATTATACTAGCATTCCATTTACGCAACATTGACATGGCATCGCAAAAATGCAAATGGAATTCAATTACCTTGGGTTTAAAATGGGTAAAACTCGGCAAATATGCAAGAAACTAAATAGAAATGTAATATTAAAAAATAGAGGGAACAACTGATTGTTTTATTTGATTTCAAATATAACATGTAGAAATATTAATAAACATAATTCATAAAAATGGCAATCACAAATATAGTATGTAGAGGTATAAATAAACACAACACATTAAAGAATTGCAATTACAAAAAAATGTAGTGTTAATTTAAAAAAACTTTTATTCATGTAAACAACAAAGAGCTGGCCATAAAACAATAGGCCACATCGTCAAGTAGAGCAAGATCCGTTATTTTTGGGGAAACCTTGTGATTTTTTAGTGAAACTCTCACTAGGGCATAACTTATCAAAACTCCCCTCATCAAGATTTAAAATTTAACCTGTAAAATATACCATTCAAAGTTACACTAAAAAGTTACAATGTCTAACCCTAAACTAAACTAAAACTTTTTAGTGTCCACGCGTTTGGCATTTTTCTACCTCTACATGTAAAAATGAGCCAAAAAATGACGGGTATATATAGAAAGAAAATTATAACATCTTGTTGAAAAATTCGAGAAAAACTTGGAAATTGTACGACAAATGTGGTGGGTTGTGATTGCTCTCGATTAATTCGAAGCTTTTCGAGAGTTATGATATTGTGTGATAGATAGGGATTTTAACTATTTTACACCTAAGGGCATAAATAAATTAAAGATTAATGATAATTTATGACCTTACAAATGGCAATAGTAGTAAGACTTGAATTATGCTAAATTTGGAAGTATAGACATTGTCTAATCAATTGAAAATAGTACAATGTTGAAAGGCGTAGATAAATGAACAATCGATTTCGATTACGCCAATAGGATGAATGTAAGTGAACTTTGATGCAAGAGCATCATTGGAGAATTTGGAGACTGCATGTCTTTTGGAATTTTAGTTAATTGTTGGAGTGCGCGCAAGGCTACAAGGGTTGGCCATACAAAGGAGGTGCGACATAATGTTTTGACAATTGTGCAAGCATGCGTGGAAGTTTTGTGCAAAGTTACGACTTGCGAAGTGTGTGACAAAAATGGTGTGCGACAGGATTGCGAGAAGGGGCGCGCGCAATAGTGCGTAGTGTTTTATCAGGACGTACATAGTAATTTTGGGAAGGTGTGAAGGTGGCATGTAACCCAATAAGTAAGCAGAGTGTGCAAATCTTTCATAGATCGGTGCACGGAGCTATGTAGAGGCTAAATTGTATGGAAGGTTGGAAGCACTAGAGGACAGGACTCGAGAAAGCGATAAAGAAGGTAGTTAGAGTTGTGGGTAGCATGCATGGCAAGAAAGGATGTTAGAAATCACTTTGGACAATCAACTCGACATGGAAGCTTCAAATTTTTTTCGAGTCCCAAATCGAGTAGTTCGACTCCATTAATGCACAATCTGAGCGGAGTAGGCGGGAAGTTTATGGAGGAAATTGTGACACGCCTATAAAAGGAAAGGTCCACACCACATTTTAGAGGTGGTTGAAGGCTGCCGAGAGCTGAGAAAAGGAGCATTAGGAATAGAGAGAGAGCCGAGTGCTAAGGCTCAAGCCTAGGCACGAAGTAGGCTCGAGTTAGTGCGAGCCGGGGAGTTCACGAGTGTAGATACCACCCTTAATTGTTTCTTAAGTACTATAATAGCCCCATTAGTGGGAAGATCTTCATAGATGCCGTGAAGGCTTTCCGAGTAATAGAACTCGGTGTGTGTGTTATCCTTTGTGTGACTTTGTAGCAGAGGTATATACATCTCGGTGTCAAACTTAGAAGCTATAAATGTGTAATGCCCCCTTTTCCAAGCTAGTTTAATTTGAAGACCTTGGAGCCCATTTCTTCCTATGGGCTTTAAGGGAGAAAATAAGGGAAGTATATTGCTAGAATTGCCAATTTGTCTTTTTACAAAAATATTACAAAGTTGAAAATAGCAAATTACAATTATAACATGAATGTACGTGACTCTGGATGAAGCCACCAATGCACGACAAATGAGGGTTTTCATCCCCAAGTGTTGTGACTATTGAGGGTTTTTGTCTCCGTTAGGATCAGTGAAGGTGTTCATCCTCAAAGGGTGAAAGTGAGAGCTCAATGCTCCGATTTCTAAAAAGAAGTATATAATTCCCAAGATGATCCTTACAATGAGCCCAAACATTTGCTTTTATAGCCTTTTCTTCTTTTTCCTTATGGAGCGGTCCATGTAGGCCTCTTAATTTCTTTTTAACATTAACTTTTCCCACTTAAAGAGGGATGACCTCCCCTTTTAAACATTCCTTTCTGTTTTGAAGTTGGCACTTTGCACTTTTAGCCACCAACCTACTATTCTAGTGCTATAATTGGTAATTTGCCTTTTTACAAAAAATATTACAAAGCTGAAAATAGCAAATTACAATTATAACACGAATGTACTTCCCTTATTTTCTCCTTAAAGCCCACAAGAAGTAGAAATGGGCCCCAAGGTCTTCAAGTCGAACTAGCTTGGAAAAGGGGACATTACAAAATGGGCTTAGGATAGAGTCATCAATAGGCTTTGAAAATTAGGTCTTTTGGAAATCTTCTCGGGTAATATGCTTGTAGGAACTTGGTCTGTTTCGTGGCCGAAAGTATCAACATGGCAGTTTCAATCCCAAAGTGTTTGGATTGGTTAGGTTCGTGACCAAACGTGTCCGAGGGAAATGAATTTGTCCTTTGTTGCACTAGTCAAATAATAAGTCCCAATAAAATGTTCCTAAGCTAAGACTTGGACCAATGTCTCACACACCCATTGTACGTGAACACTACATTACATATTGGATAAAAGAAAGTGTGGTTAAATCAAGACCGATGTAGTTCTCCTTATGCGAGGGAGGTATTCGCTCTTGTTCCAATATGAGATGGCAACTACAAAATCAATATGCAACTTAGAATGATCCCTTTCTTGGCACAAGACATGTAGAAACATACAACTCTGACCTTTGTACTTTATATTTAACATGGACCGATATAGGGCTGCTCTTGGAAGATCTAGGATATGTGTAAGCCTTTGAATAATAATCTCTAAGTTGATTGATTGATGTGTATAGTCTTTAGGGCATTTGTATACATATGAGAACTTTCATTGATTTCTTGCTGCAACTGATCTGAAAGTCACATTTAGGCCCACCTAAGAAAGATGCCCAATTTGAAAAATTGACTGTTAAAGAGCTGGAGGATAGGTTCGGAAAGATGGGGATAGGTTCATGACTGAAGTTGTTGAAGGGTGTTAGGTTTGTGTGTGAATCTATCCAACGATCTACGACCTTGACCTGGAGGTCAAAAATCAAAAACAAAGAATGGAGAATTGTCTGTATAGGTGAAATGGGATTCTTGTGTAGACTCTAAGTGATCTTGAGTTTGTAGATTTGGCAAGGTTGACCTAGTGGACGCGAGGGTAATTAGAAAGGGGAAATGTGTGTAAAAAGAGTAATATATCTTTTGGGCATTTGTGTACATTTGAGAATTTTCATTGATGTATCAGAGTGCTTAAACAACAAAGAATAAAGCAAAGGAATAGAAGGACACTAGATGTAGAACTGTAATACAAAGTCCTGTATAAGATCCAAGAGGTAGGATGTAGGATGTTTGTGCAATTCTTAGTCTCAAGTCTATCTCCAATCTATTTTACAAGAATATAATGATGCCTTAATATATACTGAAGGAAGATGACGTGTTGCCTAAACTGTTACAACCACTTCATAACTGATCATCAATCCACCAACTTCAGTTGGCATTATTGTGGAATTGTGTTGTGGAATTGGATGATACTGCAGAGGAGTTAGGACCTTGCAGAATGCACACGGGTGTGTGGCATGATGCTGAGTCCATTGGTGAAGGCAGATCATGATGCAAAGCAACGTCGTGGTGCTGCAAATTGTTGGAAGGTTCTCATATTTGCCTTGATAGTCGCTTCTCCTTGAAGAGCAATGGTCCCCATTGCGTGCAATTTTAGAAGGAGATGTGGAAAGTTGCTGGCAACTCGAGCTTTAGTGAACCATTTTCCCTGGGAAGGTGCTTGACTTACTTCGACAATATGAAAGAGAGGGATCTCTTGTTGTATCATTCTTTAGACCCTGGCGTCAATGACTTGATTCGTTTCTGTTGGCACATTGCCGTTAAGAGTGATCTCTGATTGCTGAAATGTTTCTGCAATGTCTGAAGTGTTCAACAAAGGTGAAAAATAGTGGTGCAATAGTTTTGTGTTGAAGATTGGCTACAACCCAAGGTAGGCAGGAAGATTAAGCTTAAAAGCATTATCTCCTACTTGCTTGGTGATGGTATAGGGCCCATACCAAAGAGGACAAAGCTCGAAGTAAGGTCTTGTAAGTCTTTCCTTCTGTAGGTGAAGCCAAACCCGATCACCAACCTGGAAGGCATGCGGTTTTTGTCATGACGCTACTCGTGCCTAACATTTACTTGCTACATAATGGTTTGCACTTGCTGTTGAATGTGACCAATGAACTTAACAACTTTTTCAACTTCCTTTTGAATTGAAGGAGTTGCTATTGTTGATGAGGTTATAGGATAAATTACATTGATAGTCACTAGAGGTTGGAAACCCAAACAAACCTGAAAATGGTTGTGTGCGGTAGAGATGTGCAGAGCTCTGTTGTAGCTATGTTGAATGAAAGGAAGACTTTCATTCCATGTGCGTTGCTTCTTGAATTGTACATTCTTGAGAAGATGCACAATCATCTTGTTAACAATTCCATTTGTGCATTAGTCTGCGGATGGAAATTAGTAGACATTCAAATTTGTGTCCATTATAGACCAAAGCGCTTTCCATAATTTCCCCAAATATCTTATATCCCTATAAAAAGTGATAGTTTCTGGTATTCTAAAGCGGACCCAGACATTTTCAGAGTATAGTTTGGCATTTTCTAGAGCGGAAATAGATTTCTTACAAGGTATAAGAATCACCATCTTGGAGAATCTATCAATTACTACATAAACACAATCATTACCATGCTTGGTAGTAGGGTAGCTTGAGAGGTAATCCATGGAAATAGATTCCCATGGTCTCATTGTAACTGACAAAGTTGTGTACATACCTTGCCTCTTATTGCCTGGTTTGGGAATTGTGTAGGCAATGCAAGACTTGATGTATTTGGTGACATTTGACCTGAGATGTGGTTAAAAGAAATGCTTGCGTAACACTGCAAGGGCTTTTCAACTCCAAAGTGTCCTACAACCTTACTGAAATGAGCTTCCCATATTAGTTTCTGCCTCTCTCCCTCATGCGGAACACACAAGTGACCAAGGTGATATAGGAGTCCATCCTACAAGTAGAAATTTGGAACTGACTTATTGCTGAGCAACTTGTGATAGATTTTTGCGAATTTTGGATTTGAAGGGTACAATTCTGACCAAGTGTTTATTTCATGTCCATAAGTGTCAAGCACCTTTGTGTGGAAAACTTGAACCAAAGATTGGCTTAAAATCAGCGACTCGATTAGTACTTCCCTTCTTATGCTTGATGTTCAAGTGGAACTATTAAAGTTAAGAAGACCTTTTTTAATACCGCTCTTGCTCTGACTTGTTACGTATGCGGGAATTGAAGCAGCTTGTGATCGGTATGGATTATAGTCTCCTTGCCCAAGATATAATATTTCCAATGCTTACATTCTTGGACACTAACAAAAACTCACGATCATACGTTGGGTAGTTTCTTATCAACACAGTGAAGGTTTCGATGTGGTAAGCAATTGGGTGACCATGTTGAGTTAGGACGGCTCTGGTTGCATGATCATATGCGTTAGTCTATATCTCAAATGGCTGTTGACGATTAGGTAACACAAGTATTAGCATGGAACAAAGTCGACATTTCAAGTCTTTGAATGCTTTCTCATTGCGTCTAACTAGACAAAGGCTACTTTGGTGCCACCTTTGGTAACTTGATTCAATGGCCAAGTAATGTGAGAGAAACCAAGTACAAATCTCTGCATAAGGTTGTTAACCCCAAGAACTCGTAGAGCTCTGTGAGATTCTTTGGTGTAGGCCATTCTTGGATGACATAGATCCTGGTTGGATCCACACGAAATCGTGTGTCTACTATGTATCCTAGATATTGTATCTCCCACATGGTAAATGAACATTTCTCCATGGTAGAATATAGCTTCTAGTGCCACAAAGTGTGCAACACGTGTTGAATAAGGTGGATGTGTTCATCCCATGTTTTGCTGAAGATTAGGATGTCATCAAGCCAAAATACCATAAATGAATATGTGAAGCGATGTAGATTATCATTTATCATTTGCATAAATATTGTGTTAGTCAAGTTGAAGGGCTTAACGAACCACTCAAATAAAGATTCCTTGGCTTTGAAGGTTGTCTTTTAGATGTGCGTAGGTTCATCATGAATCTAAAGATACCTAGACTTGAGATCAATTTTGGTAAAGAACTTGCTTTGCTTTGACCCTAAATTAATCAAATAAATGTTTTACCTAATTAATATAAATAGAGTTGAAGAATGTTATAGGAAATAAAGCAATTCAGATTACACAAATTTTATTTGTATAATGGAAACTAGGGCATTGCAAGCACGATACATCGATAAAGCAATTAAGAGTGCAATTAGGGTTTGAGAGATGACATAGCTGGTTTAGGTTGACTTCCAAGTTTGTGTCATTGGTGGAATCTAGAATATTCACAAAGTTTGAAGCTGAAAGCATTGTTGTGTGCTGCTTGGAACTTTAAAGACAAGATTGTACAAAGAAGTACAATAGTGTACTCCACTATGGCCCAGATTTGTATAGTTCCAAACTTGTGATTGATGTGATTCTAGGTTTTTGAGTTGCTTCACCTTCGCCTTTGTGTTGTGTCTTGATATCTTGATTTTCTGTTAACCTTGCATCTACGCTTGTACTTGCGAAAAACCCTAGGTTCTTGCGAAGAACTTCCAACACACTTTAGATGACAAAAACAAAATATGAAGTGCTTGTGTTGGATTGACCTCGATGGTCACCTCGCTTGTGATTCACCGAACACTCCACTACATTTCAAACTCCATGTAGTTTTCCTAGTGTGTTGTGCAATGTGTAAACCCTTGACCTAACTTTTCCCTTATACTTCAACATCGATAGTGGGTTAGCTACTTTCCCCATTTGAAACCCTTGTATGTAGATGTAGAAGTCAAAACCTTGCCCCCTTATGTTGTCTATGTGGTATCCTATATTAGTTCCTTGCTTTCTCTTAGCTCATAGATAGTAGATAGACAGGTGCTTGCTAGATGATAAATGCTTAGAGGTAACTTGTCTATATAGGATTTTTTTTGTGAAATTTCGAATCCTAGTGGCGTGGGGGCCGACCCAAAACATAAGGTGCGAAAATAAAAAGAGCAGCGAATAAGCCCAATGGGCAAAAAGACTTAAAAGCAAATGGGGATGGGATCTTATGTCTTGGGACCAAACCGTACAACGTTTTGGACCAAGATGCAAGTTTCCTAGACCAAAGTCAACAAAGGTCAAATAGTCAATTGCAAAATCCGAGAGACTTTGTGATACTGATGTAAAAACACATGAAAGAGTCAAACAAATCAAAAGTTTGAAGACAATCAAGCAATATAAAAGTAAAACAAGGACCAAAGTGCAATAAGTTCAAGTTTCATTGTTCAAGACCCATATATATAAAGTTTACCTAAAACATGACGTAATAACAATTTTTTGCCAATTTTGGTGTCTACATTTGCCCTCTGTTAAGTTATTGAATAAAATTTGCTAGTTTAGAGGAGAAAATGATCATACCTAATAGTGCTGAAGTAGAGAGAGCGACATGCTTGTCAAGAAAGTAACCATGGTGTGGCGAACAATGTGGGTCATTGGGTGACTTGCATGGAGATAGGGAAAATGTATCGTTAGAGTCAAAGGGTGCTATAGGTGTAAAGAGCGTACTCACGAGATATGGAGACTATATTGGTGTTCGTGGAAAATTGGGGGTGACTAGTTCCGACATGCGATTTAGAATTAGGTGGGAGGCGAGTTTCCCGACACCAAAGGAATGTGGGTCGGGTGGGTGTCGTGACACCAAAGGAAGAGTGTCACAAAGCTTTTTGGTTGCCCTAGAATAACGATTCCCAACTTACGGGACCACATTGCCGTAGACAGATCTGGGTCCCAATATTTGAAAACCCATGTGTTGTCATGCTAAATGTCTAGCATGCAAAATTTAAAATTTTGGTCATGACAACCAAACCCACACTTGAAATTCCCTTTCCGGTCAATGTAAACCTTTCCTCGACCAACAATTTAAACTGTGTCACCCTCATTCTAGTCGAGAGGAACGTGTTAACATGATTTTCAAGTGTGTTTCATGTGCAGAGAAGTGTACCTAGCTTGATTCTTAAAGCTACTGAGATCTATGAAATAAAAGTGCTCCCAAAGGCTTAAAAGGGCCATTTTTGGTCTTTTTTCACTGGTGAACACCCTCTAGAAGCTTATATGGGAAACTCAAACCATTTGGGGGTTGTATGAGAAAGTAATGAAGTTGTCAAGGCAAGTTTAGGAAGATTCTCTGGAAATAATGTATGTCGGGAACAAGTTAAGCAAAATGGATCTTTTTGGGCAAGGCACTGGGAAATGCATGTTTCAAAGGAGCTAGTCACCTTGTTCGAAGGGTTTCAGGAGCCTCATGAAGTGTTGGGAGCTCATATCCCAGGCATTAGAAAACTGACAGAGCCTACTTCATGGTGCAATAATCAAGATAGAATTTTGGGAGTATAAAAATGTGGAAAACTGTCCATCAGTGTAGCATAAGAGTCTTTCTACAAGGTGGAACTTGCTCAAAGGGTTTCAGACACCTCGGGAAGAGTTAGGAGCCTAACCAAAGGTCAAAGTGGAGTACATTGGACCCTCCTCATGGTACATGTGTTGGATTTGTTCATACTCATTTTGGACTCCAGTGGCAACTCAGCTTATTGGCGCATGCACGTAGGAAAAAGTGGAAAATGGACTGAAAAGGCAAATTGCAAGCTGAATCAGGTCTTGAAAATGGTGGGAATGAACTTAGTGGGTCCTTTGGAGTCAAAATCATATAAGGTTGGCCCTCCAAACTCCATGTCTTGCTCCCAGGACTCGAAAATCCACTCCTTAGTCTATTTTCGTGTTGAGTTTGATGACATCAGCATTCCAAGAAGCTTGGGCGGGGTTTTGGAGGCTGACGTCCCTTGGTGCAAGGGGACATGGGGGACACCAAAGTGTGCTCCCCATTGAGTGTTATGTTTTGTCACTTAAATAGTTAGAAACATGTTATGAACTCATGATAACTCAATTTTGATCACTTTTTCATGATAACTTGACCCATGGCAGCCTTTCGAAGCGTGGATGTCCCTTTGTCCCTTTGTCCCAACAACTAAGGGGACATGGGGGACACAAAAATGTGCTCCCCTATGGAGGCAACTTTTTGTCACTTAAAAGTGACAACTTGGGTGTTAGAAAAAGTTTTACAACTCACATTTTTCACCAAATTTGGCCCCATCCTCATGAGAGCCTCACCCATGGCGCATTTTGGAGAGGTGGATGTCCCTTTGTCCCTTTGCCCCTATTTTTTAGGGTGCAACCACACCTCTAACCTCCACCATGACCCGGGTTGAGCTTGTTTGAGTCTAAGTTGAGTTAAGGTGTGTAAATGGGAGGGAAAACAATTTTGAAAGGGGAAAACCATTTTAATACAACACTTAACCATTTTTGAGCTCATTTGTGTTATTTCCTCTCCTCCATTGCTGCTGGTATGCTGTTATGCTACCAAAATTGTTCAGACATCCTCCATGCCCAAAAACCCTTTTTGCTCATATCTCCCAAACCCCATGTTCGTTTGCCATGAGATTTTAACTGTAGCTTCCTTGCAAAAATGCCTTTAAGAAGAGTATTTACATGCCTCCATTGATGCTCTATATCATTTTCTACAGACCATTTGAAAATTTCAGCCAAAAAATGTTTTTCAGATCTACAAAAACTTGGCAATTGAAATCCTTTGAAATTTGGAGCAAAGCCTCACATTGCAAAACAAAAACTTTTGAGACTAATTTCATTCCATTCCAACACCGAGAAGACCCACTTCTAAAAATAGTAAGCCTTCCTAAGCCTCACTTTGTTATAAATAGTAAGTGCTGCAAACAGTTCATTCTCGAGTTGCCATTGCCCCTTGAACATCAGGGAAACTCAAAAGTGCCAAATTAAGCAATTGATAACTAAAATGGACTTCTCAAAATAATGCTTACTAAAAATAGTAAGTGTCGGAATATTGGTCAAGAAACAAGGATGATGGAGCCTGTTATGCTGAAGAAAGAGCACCTGGATATGTTTAAAATAGTGCAAAGCTTCATAATGACTTGACAAATCCATGATTTCACACTATACACTTTCAGTTGAATTATGGATCAAGCGAAGGGAAGCCCTCTCGGTTCCCTAAATTTGGTCTCAAAGTGTTTCTCATCTCATCAGATGGGTGGATCAAAAGTTGGAAGCATTCTTCATTCAGTCTCTCTCCTTCACCCATCTCATATCAGAGGATATTGGTTTTGTGCTTCATTGTGTCTCATTATGAACACTAGGTGTATCAAATGCAAGAAAGATCAGAGGGACATGGCAATGTTTCAGAGATTGGAAGAGTACTTGATCGAGCTATGGAAGTTGATCATTCAGTGGAATCCCCAAAGAGGAGGTTTGGGAAAGACTAAGTGCACTAGGAGGCTTCATCAAGTTCAAGGAGTTTTCAAAGGATTAGGAGTTCACTGGAGTGCATCTCTACAAAGAAACTCGAGCTTCTTCATCCTTCTTCATTCCACATCTCTTCTCTCTCTCTCTACTTTCTAATTCTCCATTGTAAATTGTACTTTATGGCTCTTTCGTCCTATTCACTTAAGTGACCATTGTAATTTTTCATTGTAAAAGTCCCCTTTTCATTAATAAGAAAGGGGCTTATTTTTCTTTCCTAGAGGAATGTGAAAGGTCACAAGTGGTGGGACTATGAAAGGTCATGTGGGGGGTAGATGAAGAGATGGATTGTAAAGCTATAAATTGGAATGGCTTCTCCATTCCAAGGGTTAGATTTTCTTGGTTGATAGCTCTCATTGTCTTACTACAAGCAAGAAACTACAATTCTTCTATCTCCTTGTCTTATGTTTTCCTCTCCATCTCAACTTTACTCCATGAGCATGGTTACTTGTGCAATATTATGCAAATAAACTTGGATTTACTTTTGTTTTGTTCCTCTTTCCTTGACATGGTGTCTTCTCATTGTTAACTTGGAAATATTCTGGTTTTATGTCAATAAACTCAGCTTGCTATTTATTGAGTAAAACCCCTTCTCACTTTCTCCTCTCTCCATACACACACCTTTCCTCCACCTCCTTTTTGCACACGAGTTTAGTGGAGTATTCATGTGTGATCCTTGGTTGAAAGGCCACCCATGATATTTAGAGTAGTGTAAGCTGCCCCATTCCTAAGCAGAGAGACCTAGTACCGAGCGTTGGTGAAAACCCCTTATTTGCCCTTGTGACAAATAATTTTGCCAACACCATGCAAAGTTGAAAGGGACCGAAGTCTCATGCCCCCACATGTGCATTGTAATAGTGTGAATTAGTAAGCGTAGTATTAGTGGTTATGAGTTTGATAATTGTTGCCCCTACATTTGTGATAAATGTAATGGTGCTTTCGTTCGTAATTTGGTAATTTAGAATTCTATGCATCTTTGTAGTTGGAGTTGACCATTGATTCATTCTATTTTTGTATTAATTTGTATAGAAGAAGGCGACTTTGCGTAGCCAACCCATAAATTTGCCCCCTTTTGGCGAAAGGGACGGAATGGAGTGGAATCGTTTTAGTTGAAAGTAAGCTGATGAAAGAGATTGATATATCGAGTGATGGCAATTAGGGATGCCCTTAGTAAGCGAGTGTTGATTTGAAATAGTGTGTATGTCAATAGTGATAGTATTAAAGTGTAGTATAGAGCTTAAGCACAATAGCAAATAAGAATTATGACACAACCGTAACAAATGTGAAATATAACAAAGTCATGTAACAATGCAGAAACTAGGGAAGTGATGGTCCCAATGCTGCAAATGGCATGAGAAACCAACAAGTGGAGACCAAGATATTGCGTTAACAAGTTTGGGGCATTAATTGAATAGTAAAACTTCATTTGTATTTGATAGTAATAGGCAAAAAGGGTAATTGACTATAGATGGCAAGGTAGAAAAGTGAAAAATAATTTCATTTGAACAATGATTGATAGCGGTTTTGTGCTGTGGGCAAGGTGTTAGAATATGGGGAGAGAGAAAGAATAAGGAAAGATTAGAATGTACAAAGAATAGATGAAGAGAAACCAAAATGCACACACTATCATTATGTGTCTGTCATTTTATTATGTGAAGGATGGTTACAAAGTGGTTGAAATAGTTTCAACCGTTTATTAGTTAACACATAACTAATATTAATATAATGCCAATAAATAAGCCCTATCTTAGGCCTTATATTTTAACACTAGACAGGATGCCGCGTGCTAGAGACGCTTTGAGATTTTGATTTAATCGTATAGCCGATGCCATCCAGTCATAGGCGACTGGAGATTTGGTAAGTATGGTAAAATTGTGATTTCAGCTGAAAATAGCAGTAGATTTTGAATTTTTGCAAAATTGTAAATTTTGACGAATTCGAGTAGGATATGATCAATAATGCCGTATGATCTGGTTTTGTCTTGGAAAACGGTACCATACTGTTCGGGACAGTTTTGCCCTGTTTCCAAATGGGTCAGTCCCAATTTGTACAGACTGGTTCAGAATATAGTGATTAGAAAAACCATTTCGAAAACAATGATTAGGAAAATAATCATGAAATGTGTTCTAAAGTTGATTCTAGTTTATGTTTGTACCTTAAATAAACTAGTATGTGACTCCAAAAAAACAACGATTGTTCTGCAATGTCTTAAAAATAGTTGTGTTTTAGGTATGTATGTGCCATGTTTCTGATCCTGATGTTCAAGTATTTTCTGTATACTAGTGTTCCACATTAATGCACATTATCAAGCAGGCCAAATTAGTTGTTCACATAATTGCACAACAGAAAATTCAGGTCATTTTCTTGTAGCTTTTAGTCTATTGATATGTCTGCGCGTGCACATGTGCATGTAGGTGTGGATGCACACGCGAGTGTGTTTGTATGCATTTCGCATTTGTAGACCATTGTAATTAATGAAAGACTTTGTTATGATTTTTCTCTTGTCGGATTTAAGTGGTGTTGTAACAAATTTCTTTAGCTATGTTTAATTGTAAATGGTTGTGTTAGCCGACAATCGTTTAATATTTTATCGTATATATAAAATGTTAAACTATGAGAGGCCCTCCCTATACTGAACAATTGTACTGTGCATTACCTTATGATACAAAGTTGTTATTCTCTCACGTTCTTATATGCTATGCTATGGTATGTTTTTACGTATTGTATTTAATTAAACATTTATGGCACCATTGCCTTTATGAAATCGAGTGAAGAGTGAAATTTGGTCGACAATACTTATTGATGACAGCATATCATATGATGGAAACATAATGGATTGAATGGGTCAATCAATTTAAGAAGCAATTGAAACTAACAAACAAAGAGAAGATGAGCTCACTAGAGATTTCAAGTACTCGTGGGATCTCTTTATACCTAAGCATGCAATAGAAGAATCCCAGAGAACCCAAGTGCCTACAAATTCTTTCTGGGGCAACTTGGCAGTGAACAAAGAAGGGGATTGCTTGCTTCATCATTTACTAACTCCTTGCTAGACACTATTATTTTGCAAGATCTCTGTGCTGAACATCACTGTGAAGTCAAAATGACAACAAATTTTACAATGGTATGAGGAGAGGTTTCATCGTGAAGAAGAAGAAATATCTGAAGACCCAACCGAATCATAAGGAATTAGTGCCATTGAGCCTAAACAAAGGTAGTAGGGGAGTGGAAATCCGACGGTGCAGTAGGCTCTTGGAGCAACAAGAGTGAAGACAAGAGCTATGAGAGGCAGCCACTTCAATAAACCCCTTGAGGCAAGTACAAGGCATTAGTGAAATTCAAAGTTGGAGTTGAAGTGTGAATTGAAATTGAAGCCGAAGCTGAAGCCGAAGCCAGAGAAGAAAGCAAGGAAGGGTTCAATTGGTAACAATGCATTGTGCACCACTCACAAGCATGCAACAGGTGGACGTATGAGCGTCACTAGTTGCGGTGTTTCCTAGACACACTTTGGGGAGTGGCTATTGATTGGTATATGAATGCACTGATAACTGATAAGTAATCATGTGATAGATTGTGGAAAGCGTCTGAGAAAGAAATTAAGCTCCTTAAAGGCGGAAATGAGATTGTTGTAGAAATCTATAATGCCTAGCATGATAAACATGAATATATACAATGCTAATATAGAATGCGTAAAGATTTGTTGGTTGGGCAAACTTGAGAAAGAAGCAGTAGATGGGTTGAAAAGTAGTGGTTCATTGAAGGGTTGATATCTTCATTGTGCAGGAAGATGAAGGTGGTTCCACCTTCGTCTTACGAAGATGCATACAACAAAGTAATGGATATTAAAAGTGAGAATAAGGCATCATGGCTGAAGGATAGAAGATAATGACTCATACTCCAGTGGCTGTGAACCATGATCCGTGTAAGCTCTTCAAAGGGACATGCTTTGGATGATGAACTGAAAGAGAACACCAAGAAAAAACGAAAGGACCTTTGGTGCACAGATTGCAAAACGAAAGGTCATATCAAGGCCAATTGTTCGAAAGAAGATCTTTTGCAAATGTTTTTAGGTTATGGGATATGCAATCAAGGATTTCTTGGAAAAATTAAAAAACAAAAGTGCTCAAGTACTTTTCACACAACGGGAGCCATCTTGACACCCCTGACTACCCCAACCAAGCCTCAAAAGAAGAAGGGCGTGTTTGTCTAGCGCATTTTGTGGCACGTATCATAACCAAAGAAATTATAATATACATTTGAACCAAGGAAAAACTGGATTATGATATATATTTTTGTGACCATGATCATCCTATTGTATACGAATGATTACTTTAATGTTCTGCAACGTCGCTTAGCCTATTCAACTGTAATAGTTCTTTCTTAGAAATTGCTTACCTTGCCAAGTAAAGCAGCAATTATCCTTCTTTCTTGATGAGAATTCTATGTTTTTAACTCTTTGGTAATTTAACAAGCCACATTTGGCAGTCTCATTGCTTGTCAATTGTGGATATCTCTATTTCTTTCCCTCATTCTCTCTCTCCTCCCTTAGAAAGATCATTGTCTTGTAGTATGGGAAGGGACGGGCCATGCAATCAGAGATTTCCTGCACAAATTAAAGAACAAAAGTGCTCAACTACTTTTCACACAACATGAGCCATCTCAACACCCCTGACTACCCTGACCAAGCCTCAAAAGGAATAAGGGCTTGTTCTTCGAGTGTTTTCTGTGGCAAGTATCATGAACAAAGAAATTATAATATACATTTGAACCAAGAAAAACTGGATTATGATATTTTTTTTTTTGTGACCATGGTCATTCTATTGTATACGATTACTTTAATGGTTTGCAACGTCGCTTAGCCTATTCAACTGTCATGGTTTTTTTCTTAAAAATTGCTTACCTTGCCAAGTATAGCAGCAATTATCCTTCTTCCTTGATGAGAATTCTATGTTTTTAAGTCTTTGGTATTTTAACAAGCTGCATTTTGTGGTCCCATTGCTTGTCAATTCTGGATATCTCTATTTCTCTCCTTCATTCTCTCTCTCCTCCCTTAGAAAGATCAAATTGTCCTATAGTATGGGAAGGGAATTGCTTGCACTTTCAGGGTTTTCAACTACATCCAGTCAATTCAAGTGAAAATAGGAAACCTCTAAACTTGTTTTGATTTGTGATGCTTATTTTCTAGATGAGCACGGTTTTTAAGACATGTCTTATACTTGAGGATGTTTTTAACGAATATTTTACCTTTGTCATTAGCTACTTTGGGCACTTGGACATAAGTTATTATTTTAGATTTTATTCTAAAGCTTGTGTAATGCTTATATTTTGTTATATTGGGAGTTACTTTGACTTTTTGACATCTTCAAGTAAATTCAGTCTAGATATGCTTTCAAAGCTCTGCATTAGTTTATTATCTTACTGATGCAATGAGTCCTATATGGGGCCCTTACAAGTATACTATTATTCATGGATATATTTACCTTCTGTAGTTATGACAACAATTTTTCATGCATATCATAGATGTCCCCTTTAGTTTAGAACTTGTCATGGGGTCTCCATATTCTAACCGTCATTTGACACTTTACAGGTTGCTTTTTTCTGATAAAAGGCGACAAATTTTTTATTTTGACGACGAACATTGCATTTTTACTTGGCTTTCTTGCAAGCAGATTATTATTCATGGATATATTTACCTTCCGGAGTTATTACTACAATTTTTCATGCGTGTCATAGGTGTGCTCTTTAGTTTAGAACTTGTCATGGGGTCTCCATTATCTAACTGCCGTTTGACACTTTACAGGTTGCTTTTTTCTGATAAAAGACGACAGAACTTTTATTTTGACGATGAACATTGCATCTTTACTTGGCTTTCTTGCCAGGATTCCCTTAAAGGAGGTGAGACTTGTATCTATAAATTAAACTATGGACTAGAATCAACTTGTAGGTGTATTTTCTTTACTAGAGGCAGTTTTATATGGTGTTATATGTGTTATGTTTTTGAGGGACGATATCGAATAGAAAAAGCAATTTAAAATTGATATCACCAAATTATAGTATATTTGCATGTAAACTCTTTGATTTTCTAATGAAGAAAGAATAAATTTTATGTTAATTGGCAGATTTCATTAGATGAAAATTTATTACTATGTGTCAATTCTTTTTAGGATGCAGTGCCCATAATGATCTAGGAATAGATCATAAGATGTTAAAAATAGACAACAATAACAGAAAAGACTAACTATTTAGCATAAGGAAAAGGCAAAAACAGTCCAACATAAGGAAAAGATGAAAAACAGTCCAGCATAAGGGGGAAAAAACAAAGCGTCCAGCTAAAGAAAAGAACACTTGTTGAAGCCCAACCAAAACCAAGGTTGAAAAAAGAAGGTTGGAAGCCCATCCATCACCAAGGTCCATTATAAACATTTTTGGTCCAGCATATTGGGGTAGGAGAATGGGAGTTGCAGCAGCCATGTAAGTATTCTATAGGAGATACATTTGCATCTTGCTCCATTGGATACATGTCCATACCAAGCCCAAGAATTGGGCATTTCCATGCTGGAGTTTTCCGACAATGGCTTTCTGTAATGTCCCCAATGGACATTATTTTACCCCTAAACGGATTTTAGGCAATCCCAACTTTAAATATGCAAAATACAGACAAATCGCAGCCGAACAGAAAACTGATTTTTGCAGAAAATTAAATCTAGGGCAGCGAACAGAAAAATATGAATAACTCCCAAAAATACTTGCTCAAATCTTTTGAAATTTTAAATGGAGCTTGCTAATACAATAACAAATATGATAGAACTGTTTTTGGAATTTTCGAATAATGAGAATGTTGCCAGAAATTTACAGCGTGCCTAAACAACTGAAAACTTCTAAAATTAATATCTTTTGCTAGAGAAGTCCAAATGAGCTGAAACTTTGGATCTTGGGCCACAAAAATATGAAAAATAATATTCAAAAATAGTTTTTGCAGACAAAGCAAACACGAAACCCTAATTTTGCCCTAAAAGTAGGTCGCCCAGCACATTTAGGGCATCAATTCAGCTCCAAAATTGACAAGCTAGGGTAGATCTCTCACTACCGAAGAATGCCCCTGCTAGCTAGGGATGGATCTCTCACCACCGAAGCTAGGGTTCCCGTGGGATTTTACTCCACAAGGTGGTTATTTGCAAACAAGCGGTTGCATGTGAAAGAATATGCATAAGCTACAAGCTTAAGACAAATTAGAAAATATCAAATGGTATGGAATATCTTTCCCTTCAAGTCGACTTCTCCTTATAAAGGAAGAAGAGACCCAAAACAACCTCTACAATATCCAATTAGTTCCCAAGGATTTTTCCTATGCAAGCATTTAATATTTTCCCATATTAAATGCTTTTCCCAACAACTTTTTCCCTCCTAATGCAAGTCACATTTTTCTAGGGGAAATACATAGTAAAATGGGCATTTATCCTTTCTATGTTCCCATTCCCCTTTTTAAGGCAAGTCGCCTTTTCACCTAGGATGGATAACAATTTATATTTGAGTCTTTTCCATCTTTAATTTAATAATTATTAAGTCATATAAATTATTATAAGTGCTCTATTTTTTTTTTTTTTTTTATTAATGGCACTTTATAATAATTAAATATAACTTAAGTCACCCTTATATTTTTCCTTTGGCCGTTGGGTTGACAAAATAGGCCAAAGGTCTTCGAATGGGAAGGGGATATTACACTTTCTCTAGGGTAGATTCTTGTGTTATGAGTATTTTTTTGTATAGGTTCATTTGAGCTAATTGCCTTTCTCATTTTCATGCAAATTGTGATGGAATAAATGGTCTCTTGGAATGTCAAAACACTTCAAGCATTTGTACTTGGAAGTAATGGCTGTAATGATTCAACATATAAGTGTGTAGAAAACGCATGAGCACGTTGACACATTCTAATTCAGCATAAAGGATGTACGGGGTAGCTATTAGTTATATCCATGTCTAAAATCAGCTTTGTATGTTGTATTTCAGTAGCAAATTCAGTGAATGAGAAACATGGCGTATGTTTATGAATCTATAACAAGTAGTCTTCACAACTTTGCAGATCAATAATTATAAGGGAAAATGTAGAATCTTTATTCCATCATAGGAGATAAAGAGGTGATATTGACTTGCTAGCCGATTTTGTGTGTTCACATTCACATTCTCAAGGATTTTAAGCTGCATTACTTGATAGAGTGTTTCTTTTGTCTTAAAAGTGCATATAAATTGTCTTTCTGAGCTTCAGTTGGAATAAGCCCATCATATGGTAGAAATGTAACTTTAGACAACAAAATTTTGTGCAAGGTCAACGGACTCAAAATAATAGAATTTAGAGAACCCACCACAATCACACACTAGTGCTTGCTGTTAGAACTGAAAATGTGTTGGATCTAGTCAACCCTTGACCAAGATTATTGAAGCAAACATGCAATGGATATTGTACTTCATCATTGCATAGAATCCATCCATTGCATATATATATATATATAGAGAGAGAGAGAGAGAGAGAGAGAGAGAGAGAGAGAGAGAGTCTTTAGCAAACATTGCCCTGCTTAAGGTTGCCTGGGTACATTGGGGTAAATGTACTGAATGTCTTCCAAGGATCCTTCAAATGTTGGTGACTCATGGGAACTAGAGTCACAGATTAAGGTATTCCAACATTTCTGTCAAGTCGGGATTACAAACCAACAGTTGGCTCATTTGGGTTCCCGCTTGTTTGTATTGATTCTCAACTTTCATGGTACAAACATCTGGTCCAAGAAATAAATCACTGAATCTAAATTAGGCTTGGTGGATTTGTCCAACAGTGTAATTCGAAAGCAGCTCTCCATATTAAAAAATGTTGTCATTTTGGAAAAATTTCCTTTTGTCTTGTTTCACTGTATTTTTCCATGTTCTAAAAGTCCTAGATAGAAATGAAGAAATTATATCAATGCTCACATTTGAAAAAGGCAGGTCAATAAGACTTGAATGGTACACTGAGTTACATTAGAGAAGTACTGGGAAAAAAACCCCAGGTTGTGAAAACTTAAAAGTAACTTTCAAGTGAACAACTAATGTAAATATTTTTTGTTACATGTTGAAGTAGATATTTCTCCTCCATATTAGAGAGTTGAGCATGTAAAAAGAGATAAATTTGGTTTCTGAGGCAAATTATCTGCCATATGAAAATAGTACATAGGTCAATATTTGCTATGCTGTACTGATTTGGCTCTGGTTAGATGCAGGAGTTGAATGTATTGCAGCATGGCTATATGGACATTTAGAAGGGTCTATACCTATTGTTGTAATGACTGGATCTATGATCCCTGTGATGGACACTCAAGGCAATACATTGGCTAAGCATTTTGAAAAGTCCCTATCTTTAGGCCTATCATCAAGTGATAGCGAAGCAGTCATGGTGTGTATCTTGAATGCTATCTAATCTCCTAATGCTGAGTTATACTTGACTTCATTCTTGGCTTTAACCGTCTTCTTTCCTTGCTTATATTGTTCTATAGAATTTTCGCAAAGTCAAAGAGTTTTGGGAGAACCGGGGTGGAGATGCTAGTAGATTGTTAAGTTATGGTTGGGCCACTGTTTGGAAACATTAATACATATTTGTTAATTCAGAATGTCTTGAAGTACGCTTGATGGCCTTCTCTTTGTGCCTTGGATTGTAAGGAGTATCCTGCAAAGAGATCACTCATTGCTGGGATTTGACGTTGCATTGATACTATTACTCATTTTCACATTGATGATTCTCAAGTTATTTCTTGAATACCTCACTTGCTAGTTACATAAGTCAGTCCATATGTTTCTGATTTCTATGAGTCATGAGCATAGATGGTGATAATTTGTGAGATGGCATTCCCCTACCCAAGCAGGCACCTGGCCATCTCAGATTTCTGATTGTTGCGCCCGGTGTGGATGGGCAGCTAGCTCCGACATTCACAGTCTGGACTAAAGGCATAGATGTGCATTATCAATTTTCTCTTACGTCTGGAGGATTATTGGCTGTGAACATTAGGAGATCTGCTAGGAGAAGCGTCCTGCCTCCTCCCAGAATTATTCATTTCAGCCCTTTTATCCCAGGTCATTCTCCCAAGGACTGCTTTTGTAATTTGCAATTCGCTGACACATATTTAAAAGTAAAAAGTAAGACCAGATATTTTATCTTATTTGTTCTAAAACACAAGATGTCATTCCATGGTTTAGAAGGTATTTTTCTTGCCAACTCTTTTTATCTTCTACACAGTCTCCTCCATATTTGTTTCTTCCTGGTAATCCTCCAAAAGATACTGTATCTTATTTGTCTAAACACACAAGATGTCATTCCATGGTTTAGAAGGTAATTTTCTCGCTAACTTTTTTATCTTCTACATAGCCGCCTCCATATCTATTTCTTCCTTGTAACCCTCCAAATCCCACTGTTGTTTCCATGTTTTCTGCAGCTTGATCCTCACATGGCTGTGCATTTGACCACCAATCTGCGCCTTCCTTTTCATCTCTTCTAGGTTACAGCTGCTATTTGATTCTACCTACATTGTATCTATTTGTTTTGGTCCTTTTATCATGCAAACATTGATTCACTTGGCATCCAGCAATGCCTCTTAAGATAATAGCACATGAGGCCCCTGCTATATGTCTCGGAGTTTGTTCGCAAACTTCAAGTGTTGTAAACTGAGCACGTCGCTTGTTAATACCAATAGAGACATTGATTATGCTCATTGAAGCTGAAGATTAAATATGTGTACATCTGTTGGACCTTTGTCATTATCATTTGTGTTGTCATTGATGTCAAACGCGTTGATGGCAAAAAGTATGGTGCAGGTATTATGTAGGTGTCTCAAGGTCAACCATGTATGGAAAAGGTGTCAACGAGTCTGTAACAAGCTTCAGGAAGCAGTTCAAGAAAGAATTTGCAAGAGAAATATGAAGGTTGTTTGGTAGTGTTAGCTCAGATGATTCAGGATGATTCTAAGGGGCTTAATCAAGTTTTTGAGAAAGCCGCAGACATGATAAGATAGCCGCCGAAGTCATGAGGAAGCCGCAGAGTTTTAGTGAAATCCACAGATGAAAAGTCTAAGTTGCGAATGTGAAAGGAAAAGCCGCGGAAGTAAGGGAAACTAGAAGAAGCCGCGGATAAAGAGAAAAAGCCGCCGAGGACTAGAGATAGCCACGGATAACTAGTAAAGCCGCGAGAGATGAAGGAAAGCCGTGGATGGCTAGAAAGAGTCGTGAATGGAAAAGGAATGTTGCGAGTAAAGGACAAGAGCCGTGGAAGACCAGCAAGCCGCGGAAGCCTGAAAAGGCCGCGGGTAACGAAGAAAAGCCGCGGAACACAACATATAGCCACGATACAAAGGAGAAAGACAAAAGCTAATAAAAGCCGCAGAATGAACAAATGTGGACTGGATATAGCTCGAGAACAATTAAATTGATTTGCATATGGTCAAGTCTCTCAGGAGCAATCTGGTGTGAATCAGGTGTCTTCAAGGTATATGATGGTGTTTCAGTTATGTTCAATGGTCTCTGGATAGTTACAGGGTTTTTCTGAGGAACTGTTGCGGTCTTGCTGGGGTTTTGCTGAGGTACGACTGCAGTCTCATTGAGATTTTGCTGTTGTTTTGCCGTGGTGCGGCAGTTTCGTGGTGTGGAAGTTTTGTGGTGCTTTTGTGCAACAGTTTCGTGGTGCTTTCTTTTTGTTGCACTTTTTGCTTTTATAAAAGAGATCATATAATAGAGATATCTCTTATTCCAGAAGTCAGTTTTAAAGCAAAAATATATGTTTTAAGACACAAAGGAGTGTTAAAAATGGAGATAACTTGAGATCCAAAAATCAGATTTGTGCGTGGGTGGACTTTTTGGAAAGGGAAGATCATCCTCCATCCAATAAAAGCAATAAATCAATGTTTTAAAGCACAAAGGAGTGTTAAAAATGGTGACTTGCAAAGGGACCTGTATACATGCTCAAAATACACTAAAACAAAAAAACAAAAAGTTGGAGCGTGTCTATTTAATCAAGGTTTCATGATTATCATAGGTGTTGATCAAGGAGAGAAGGGGAGTACGAGCTAGAGAGTTTTTGAGACCTGTTTTTGATCATCATGAGCTGCACCTGAATATGAACACTGGAGTTCCTGATTTAATGAAGAATTATACATGAAAACCTGAGACAGTGCCAGAACTATTTTACAAGACTGTGAGAGTGATCTGAATACTAGTACATGAAGATTTTGTTTTGAATGTAACAGAAAAGTGATCATAATCTATTTATCATACGTGACTCTGAAATTTAAGGTTAGCATTATTTATTTTTGTTAAATCATGTGGTGTGTTGTGTGATTGTTGCTATTTGTGAAAGTTGTGATGATTTTCACGACTGAGTAAATTTTCATCCTTTTATGTACTTGTATATGCATAATAAACTTATGTGTCTTATAGTCTTTGATGAATTTCAGAATTCTTGCTCATGTATCTTTCATCTTAAAGGATCTTGGCAGTCATTTGCTTTTGGCACTCTGATCATTTGTTTGTGTTGTTACTTACAAAATGGTTGAGTGCATGTAATCTATTTGCTATTTTCTAGTGTTAAGGTTTTTACAACCTTTTCTCTTCTGCCAAAGTGAATTGATGGGGGATGGTTCGTTATTTTGTGTTGATGGTGCATAAAAACATTTGCTTGTATTGTTACTTACAAAATGATTGAGTGGATAGTCATCTATTGCTATTTTCTAGAGTTATGGTTCCTACAAGCCATCATCATTTTGTGGTGATGGTGCATAAAACAAGATTCTATTTTCATTTTAGTCTTTTCTTAAAACATCAAGCACAAGGAGATGCTCTGCAAATCTGATGCTTGTATTCATATTTTCTGACCTTGATATATTACCTTATTTATGTTCTTCTACGATATTGACATCTGACATTTTGGGAAAGACCACAAGTTCATATTCTTGTTCTCCAGTATTTTATGTGGTTGTGGATCTCTTCTACAGGCTGCCCGCTGTATTTTTGAAGTTTTAATTTTTAATCAAAATTCTCTTTTAATAGTTTCCAAACCTTGAAGTGATTGGCTAGAAAAACATTGTATGAATTGTTTGCTACATCTCCTGCCAATGTAGGGAGTTTATACATTCAACGCTACTTGTATTGCTGCCTGATTTTCTCCAAGTTGTAGGGGTTCATTTTTACACTCATGTCGGAAGTCTTTAATTATTTGTTGTGGTGCAGTTTTGTGCAAGTGGCTTTCATCATGTACAGTTTTGTGCAAGTGGTACAGTTTTGAGACACAATTGATGTTGATGGTCTACCTCCTCATCTTTCAGCATTTGAGCATATAACGTTTCTATAGGTTTGGGATGATAGGATTGACGAAGTCTCCCAATTTCCACCACACTGAAGGCGATCTTAAGTTCATCAGTTAATCTAAGTTGTTTTAGTTACATAAATAGTAAAAATTACAAAGATGATATCCAATATGTGCATATCTTGAAGCTTTTCTGGCTCTACATTTTGACTGAGTTATTTATACATGTATCAAGGGAATCCTCACCTTTTGCATGCCCGATTTGAACATGCAACACCTTCCTCTAATTTTCGTCATGAATGCATCTCCAACTAACAGTGCCTCACTTAATGTTTAGAAAAATAGGATCCCTCTCAATCAAACCACAAGAAAACCAATTTTATGTGGAACGTTGTGGGGAAAGGAAGTTTCAGCTTAAAATTATTTTGCAATCCTCAAGAAGGGACTTGAGATGGACTGTCCATGAATTTGAAAATATTGGCAGGGAATGCTGGGGCACATTTTAAAGTGGTAGACAATTCAATAAATAATGACTAATCTACATGCAAGTGTACCTTTTTTAAAGAAATAATAGTTTCTTGAGTAGATTGTGATTGTTGATGAACAACTGAGATGGAGACTACAGTGCTATCTCTGATGAGTAGAGTAAAGGGGTGTGGGGTGTGCTGTTACTTCTTGGCTAAGTCTGCATGTTCTAGATAAAGGAGAGTACCCCATTTCATGATGCAGCTGATGACATGCTTGGCGGAAACGTTAGAGGCATTTGCTTTGTGTACGTGTCCAATTGGCAATTACACACTCCATTGTTGAATGGGTCATAGGCAATGATTTTAATATGGATGGGTGGGATGGTGACCGGGCTGGAGGATGGAAATACCTTCCGGTCCAAGTTTGGAATGCTTGCAAGAGCATATTTCGTGTTTTTGATGTTAATTGGGGGAAAAAGAATGGATTAATCTGGTTGGTATTCTTGGTCTATTTGCCAAGAGGAAGAAAGCAGATACATTCTAGCTGGATGGATTTTAGTAAGCTCTCATATTCTATTTTTTCATCATGTGGCAAGTGCTCAATTTTTGTGGACTCGATCATTACTGGTTCTGACCATCTTCCATCTCCAATCGAATGCTAATTGGTGCTGATGACCATGGAGAAAACCATTCTTCTAATAAACTAAATTTCGCCCTACTCGAGTTAGAGGACATTTGTGGGCTATTGCTAGAATTTTGTTCTTGGTACCAAGCTTGATTGGAAATGAAGGGAAAATTCTTTAGTGGGAAGCAGCTATTCAACGCACTTCTAATTTTCTTTGAGGTTGGGGCTGAGTGATTGTGAGGGCAAGGAAAGGGAGAGCACAAGACGTCTGATCTCAGCTTAAGCCATATACATGTTAGAATTCATTAGTAGATGAAGCCCGATTTGTGTCAGAATTGGGCTGCAAACTAACTAGAAAACGGGAGAAACTTTCATATTAGCATTCCATTTACATGACATTTGACACAACATGGCGAAAGTGTAAATGGAATTCAATCACTCAGGTTTCAAATAGGAAAAACCCGGGAAACTAAATAGCAATGTAATATTTGTAAAAATAAGAGAGAAAAACTGGTTTTATTATTTCAGTTCAAATATAGCATGTAGAGCTTTGTTCAAGAAATCGCGATTTACCGCCCAAAATTCGCGATTTATCATTTCCTTCCCTGCAAAGGATTTACCGCCTGGAAAATCATGATCTGTGACCTGCCAATAAATTGGCGATTTACAGCGAGTAAAACCCAAAACAATCGTGAAAGCTTGGTGGAAAATCATGGAAAATCGCGTGGGTTAGGTTAAAAAGTTAAAAATGACCAAACTGAAAAAAAATGTGGCCATTTGGAAGCATTTTGTGGCTATTTTCTCCTGCGCAATTTCGTGTTTCGACCAGGGGTTTCGTGATTCGATTTTCATTGATTATTCGATTTTTTTATTTACGATTTTTTGCAGGTTTCTGTGTTTGTTTAAATTTTTAAAATATTAAGAGTCACAGACTCGCAGTCATTACCAGAATATCTTTATGTCGCTGTGTGTATAGCTATACCATATATGTTTGCAATATAAATAATATTTGAGTTTGCAATATAGTTATACATACATAATTACATTCATGTCAATATTTTAAAATTAAATGAATATTTAATATTTACAAATTCATAAATGTGTTGTAACTTGTAAGTATTTTTATAGATTAAAAAAATTCAAGAATATTCAATTTTATATATAAGAAATAGATAAAATCTAAAATTCATTTATATATTTCAGTTAAGAAACTCTATGATATGGTGATATATTGTGATTTATATGTGTATTTTTAATGTTGGTCAAAGTTTTACTTTTCTCACTAATGTCTGTTTTGATAAATCCCATGACAATGTAAAACAGCCTTGAACAAAGCATGTATTCAGAACCCTTTTCGGCTAATTTTCTAAAGAACACGAGTTTGTGTTTTCAAGGTTTATCATCACTGCATTCTATAGAGTCACTTCTTGCATCATTCAACAATGTTTTTACATTTAATTAAGTTTGTTTTATGAATTTAAATGTTTTTAAAAGTAGAGATAAAGTTGTCGATTAATGCCGTTAAATCGCGAGAAATTGCTGATTCCCGATTTCCAAGTCAAAATTTGGCCTGCCGATTTTTTGAACTATGATGTAGAGACATAAATAAACATAGTACATAAAGAAATGCAATTCCAAATACAGTGTGTAGAGATAAAAATAAACATAGTACACAAAAAAGATGGCAATTACAAACAAAAGTGCAGGGTTAAAAAAATATTCCACTTTTATCTTAGAGGGTTTCTGTAAACAACGAAGGGCTTGCCATAAAATAGTAGGTCGTATTGTCGTGGAGCCGACCTGCTATTTATATTTTTACTAAATCCTCATTGGGGTATAAATTATGTAAAATTCTCTCATCACAATTATAAAAATTAACTTGTGAAATAAATCCATTCAAAATAATACTTTTTTTCTTGGCAATGCCTTACCCTGACACTCAACAAAAGCGTTTTAGTCTGCCCATGTTTGTTTTTTTTGCTTTAAGTGTAAAAATGAGCCAAAAAAGACAGGTATACATAGGAAAAAAATTATAACATCTTTTTGAAAATTTCCACACCAATCATCCTCACATTCTCGATTTGTAGATTATTTCTTCTTCAGCATTCGACAATTCCACCTCAATCATCCTCACATTCTTGATTTGTAGTCGATACAATTTTAAATTTGAGCTGTTCATCCTATCGTTGTTGGTACATTCCATCCAAGTTTTTGAACTTGACTGCTCCATTTTCCAGAATTTCTTGTATCTTGAACAGTCTGAGCCACAAGGCTTTAAATTTTCTAGACTTTATTTTTCTTTTGCTAAATTTTAAAACTAATGCTCCAGACTTAAAACTCGTTCTTCGGAGGTTCTTGTGATGCCAATATTTTCTCCTCCTTTGCAGGACTCTTGTTGCCTATTGCGCCATTATCGGACATTTATCTTGTTTATTTAATCTTGTAAGTATTTCTTTCAAGCTCGCTTCATCCCCAAATATATTCTTGACATCAATCCTACTGACTTGAGTACGAGGTACTCCTTTCGTACTACCACGTCTTGGTCATACATAAACTAAAAGGGTGTATGGCACATAGTCATCTTTCAGGGCTATATGGTATCCCCATATTTCACCCTGAAATTTGAGACTACCCCATGTTAAAAATTTCGTTCTTTTAAAATAATGTGTCGTTTTTGTGTTTTAATTGCCGAGAAAGTATCATTTACGTCAAGATATTCCCAAGGAGCGATATTAGCCAATTTCGCCAAATACCCAAATGCCCAAAATTGTTATATTCGTCGATGGGGTTTGCTCGGGAAATTTGTATTTAATTATTTTGAGCCCGTTTGAGGCAACTTGTGTTCGGTTTAACCCTGTTGTGATCGTACATGTCAATTCTCCCATATACTAGTAGGGTTTTAACCAGGATACATTCTAAGCTTTATTTGTAACTTCCGGCAATGTTTTGCGTTTTTGGTGTTTTCCCTGTTTGCTTTCGTGAAATTTCTCTGGATCAATTCCTTTCACGGTTTGGCTTGATTCTTGGCCGGAGTATCGGAGATCATCTATGCACGTTGTGCGGAAGGAATTCGCCATTGGAGGTCTGGTTCTCTTGGAAAAGACGAAGTCGTGCACCAAAAAGCTTCTTTTGGGCTGGCTGCATTTTCGGAAAAAGAGGGTTTGAAGTGAATCATGGGATTTTTGGAAGCAGCAGGCAGGTGAGATTTTTGTACCGCCAAGCAGGTACTTATTCTCATGAAAGCAACGCCACTTAAGTCACAATGGGAAAATCAAAGGCGGTAGGCGAGACGTGAATTTTTACCCTTTCTTACCCGCCTTGCAGGTAAAAATTCCCATTGTGAAATAAAAGAAGAATTACTTAAGGCATTGATGGGATTTTATTGCACCGCTTGACAGGTAAATAATCCCATTATGAAAGTCAAACAACTTAAGTGAATCATGGGATTTTCAGGGCTGCCTTGCAGGGTAAATAATCCCATTGCCAATTGACTTTTAAAAATAGAAATTCCTTATTCCAAAAAGTGCGACCCACCTTGGGTGAATAATAATGCATTAAATAAATATTTGTTAATATTTATTCACCCAATTTTGGCGCCCAAGCTTGTGGAAAAGTCAACAAAGGGAAGTGGACAAAAGGAAGTTGGAAATAGACAGTTCTAAAATTAAATAAATATTATTTATTTAATGCAGCCCCTTCATGTCAAAAAGTGTGCCCCATTTGGGAGAGAAATAATACTTTTTAAGTATTAAATGAATTAATTAATTCCTATTTTTAGTGGCTAAGGTCAAAGCATACTGTGAGGCTTGAGTTAACTGGAAGCAGAAGTCTAAAATTAAATAAATTTAATTTATTTAATGGCAGCCATGAGCATGCACAAAATAGGCGCCCCATTTGAAGAGTAAAGCTTATTAATTAATTAATTAATTGCCAAGAATATGAAAGACATTAATTAATTATAGAATCATGAGGATTATATAAGCAGGGGCTGCCATAAGGATGAATTAATTAATTCACAAGTAGAGAAGTGCAGCCTAGACAAAAAGTGCGCCCCATTTGGAGAGGATTTTTGCTCAGAAGGTGTAATTAATGCTAAAAGCTTCCAGAATTGGCGCACAGGTTGAAGGAGGTTGATTTGTGTCTGGATAATTGTTTGCATAAGTGATAAAGGTGCTCAGGAATTCATTACAGGTGTTTTATAAGAGAAAGGGAGCTTAAATCAATGTCAAATACATTGAATATATCCTCCGAATTTGAAGAATTATCCAGATCTCGCACAGCTTTGAAGAATTTTGGCAAGATAAGAAGAAAAAAATTGTTCGAGACAAAGATTGTTCAAACCATGGCAAAGCGGGATGAAAAGGAAAGCTCATAGCATCATGCATTACTTCCAGTTTTGCCGACATCGGAGACATAGATTCGAGATCTAGCCTCGAATGATTTGCGAAATTCATCCACTTGTTTCGATGCGGCCCGTGTAGAAGTCGGTCGTGAAAAATTTCTTCCAGGATCTTGTGCATGTGCTCCCAATCTTTTAGTTGAAGCCTTCATTGAAGTTGCATTCACCGGAGTGCTTTTCGAGATCCAGCCGCTTCCAAATCCAAAGCTTGCTTCCGGATCTAGCCGCTTCGTGATCAGTGCTCCCAGACCCGGCTTGGTGAGAATCAAAGACAAAAGAATCCAGCAAGCAAAATATGAAAAAGGACAAGACTGCAACTTTCCTCTTTCTTCTTCTTTCTCTTATTTCCTCCGACAAAATAATTGAGCGATCAATTAAATTATACAACTTAAGTGATTGGTTTAAAAGCCATTACTTGAAGAAGTCAACTACTTAGAGATAGGTGGCAGACGTGCAAAATAGAAGGTTCTATTTTTAGTTGCACATTATGCATGTCATGCAAAGAGGAATTCCAGGAGGGAGATTGCCAGTTGTTTTTTTTCCGACTTCCACATGTGCCAGTTCAACTAAAAACTTCCGACTTGTAATTGCCCCTCTACATTCTATAAGTAGAGGAAGAACCTACGGGTTAAAGGATCAGAATTTGTAAGCAACATTCTTGTGTTCCAGACTTTGTGCTGAAACCCCTAATAGCCACTTGAAGCAAAGGAATATAAAGGAGTAGGTTTCCGGAGAACTTTGTGTCATGATGCAATTTGTTTCTAGCTTTCTATCTTAGATCTTCTAATAGACTGTGTTATTTTAGATCTAGATCTGAAGCTGCCTTTGCTTATAATTCTGCTCGTTGATATCTATTGGTTTCTTCTATGTGCATGCAATCAACTCTGTTATCTATTGATTGGGTTGCACATCTTCCCAATTTCTTCCTGTGTTTTATTACTTCTTTCTTCTATAAATATTTCCTTTCTTAAAACAACTGCTTACTTGTTGTTGAGTAATCGTATGACTATGGTTCATGAGCTGAATAGTTAAAGTAAAACCCATATAGATACTAACATATTTTTATTGACAAATCTGACACGGGAGCCTCACCGGTAAATGAGGGATATTTATTTCATGATTGCCTAGGTTTTCAGCTATGCAGAAAATCTAGCCAACACTATACAAAACACACATAGAACTGCGCAGTTGGCATTCTGCCTCATCCGCACCTGCAATCTTATTCTACTTTTGAATTACAAAGATTAAAACTTTATTAGTGGCGTTGGTTTTGCTGTTTTATTGTGGGTAATATGGATTGGAGAGGGAATGGAAAATTTTAAATTCTGATGTACTCAATCAAATTACATGGTTGGAAAAAATCTCACTTTTTATCATTTGTCATCTGCCTTGGAATGCCAAATCTGGTGACAACTTGCTCATATATAAACGTGGCTGTACTTTGAGCATTGCTGCTATCATGTAGCATTGCCTCATGCCCATTTTGTTAATTTTTTTGCCACCACTATATAATTGTGTCGATGTGTCTTGTTGGCTTCTAATGGATTGATAAAATCAAGTCCACATCTTTCAAAGAACTACGAGGTTGAGATTGCTAGAGGGGTAGAAAGCCCCTTTTTAATGGACTCGTCACCCTCTGCTAGGTTTCGCATCCTAGCAACCATTCTTTTGTATCTTGATGTAGTGTCAGCTACCATAAACCTACAAGAAGCACTCTCCTTGTTGTGGCGTTCGGTCCCATGTGGCCTCCGGCCTACCCTTCATGCTACTATTGAATTACATTTCAGATTTTCTTTTTTTCATCACACATCACTGCAATATTTTGCCATACCCCATGTTGCACATTAGCCTGTTTACTGACTGAAATGTTTTGGCCTTCAATTGCAGCCTTCTATGCTTGTCTAGTTGCATGTCCTTGGGACAAGGTGTAGGAGACAATTAAGCAGCAATATTATTGTACTAGGATGGTAATGATAACAATTTGAAAACAAAAGAGTGTTAGGAAATCTTCATCCCCACTGTTGGGTGGGTGACCTGATTCGATTCTCAAGAGCTGAACTGCTACGACACGAGTTTTCTCGACCTGACAATGATCTTGAACATGAACCTTTTAGCAACACCAACCATTTGCTTACCTAACCTTGGATAATAGGCTTGTTTACTAGGTACAACATGCCTTGATGGTCGACATAAAATGTGGAGTTGCCTGCAAATAGTGCGGAATTTTTGAATGGCATACATCATTCCAAGACCCTCTCTTTTAGTGGTGATATAGTTCTCTACATTAGACAATATTCAACTAACAAAGAACATGGGTTGGTACAACCCATGGCTCCCACTTGTGCTAGAGTAACACCAATTGCATAATTGGAAGCATCAAAATTTCCATGAAATTCCTTTTCCGTGTCTTGATATGTAAGGATGGTGAACTGATAAGGCGTACTTGTAGTTCTTTAAACACTTGCCTTATTTGTAAGACCATATGAATGGAGTTTCTTCCCTTGTTAGTGCATCTACGGGGTGGGAAACTTGGGAATATTTTTGGATGAAGTGCTGGCAGTATCCTACATGTCTCAAGAATGACTTTGTTCTTGTGACATTTGAGAGCTTCCATTTCCACGATAACCTATTTTTTATCAATGCCCATCTTTAGTCCAACTTTGCAAACAATATGGCTAAGATCCTTATCTTGTGGCACCATGAAGCTACATTTAGTCGAGTTCAATGCCCAACTTTATTGCTTGAAAATATTGCATATACTCCCTTAGGGTTCTCAAGTGTTAGTTTTGGCCACTATAGATAGACCAATTGTTTAGGAAGGCTTTACAATTGCTTGTAGACATTTGTCAAAGATATGTAAAATGATTCATTGGAAGGTAGTTGGTGCATTACAAATTTTGAACGACGTCCTATTGTATGCATAGACTCCATCTTCTACTTTAAAAGTGGTCTTCATCTTGTCTTATTCAGCAATGCTAATACAATTCTATGCATAAAATCCATCTGTAAAGAATAAGTTTCATCTCCAACTACTTCATCGAGTACAAAGTATGTGAATGGGATAGGAAATGGATTCTTAATGGTGATTGCATATAGATTGTTGAAGTAATTCAATTTTTTTTGTGATTCTTTTCTCAAACTGGCAACTATTGGGGACACTTAATCACTTGTTTCCAATTTAAAAGTGATTCTGGATCGGGCATCTTATCTATTTCTTCTTGAGCACTTGCTGACATAGTTCCAATTCATCCTATATGCTTACTTTGCACTAGTTGGTCGTTAGGCATGAGAGGGATTCTATGTATGTACAATTTTGGTGACACTTAAAGTATTTGCATGTCCATGCAAAGACATCTTTATAATCCATGAAAATCTTGATTCCTATGGTCTACAATGCAAGGTCCCAATCATCACCGACCATGATCATTTGGGGGTGTCCCTATGACCCTAAATTTACCACCCGACGGTGGTGGGCTCTTTACACTTCATATCTAATGCATTGCCAAACAGGGGGATAGGTTTATCATTCACATTTGCATTATCAACCTTATATTTTGTAAACTCAAGAGGGTATCTTGATTGCAACGTGATGGTTTGGAAGAACTTGGTGTCGCCGACTTTGTTTTTGGCCCTCTTTTTGCAATTTGCAAGACTTTTTGATCTCCATGATCTCAATAAAATTGTAATCTGGCTAGAACCTCACACGCCTCCCTTTGCCAATGGATGAGACCAATGAGTGAGTTTGTCTCATCATTGGAGCATGACTGTAACTCCAAAATCCTTTCATCATTCAACTCCATAGTACCTCAGTTTCTATCTACTACGAACTCTTCTCTCGGAGTTCGAGTGTGATGAGTCAAATGAAGCTGGTTCCTTTCTTATTGTCGGACTCTTCAATTCTATCACATATTTCTAGCATTTGTTTTCAATAGAATATATTTTTCTTCCCATTGTGGTTGGCTTTGGTTCTGCTATCAACCAATCATGATCCAACAATGCATTATCGGCTTTCTTCCATAGTGAGATGACTTCAAAATTCAATAAAAAGGTTTGGGTTCAAATAAATACCCTTTGTGCCCTAAGTATGCCCAACACCTTTATGTTATATTGGTTGGCTGCCACCATTTGGAAGGTTGGAGGCCTTATAGGTGGCTTCCTACGAATTTTCCAAATATCCTTTGGAAGAATATTCACACTAGAACCATCATCCACAATGGTGTTCGTTAGATTTTTCCCAAGTATCTCCATCTGCACTACTGTCAACCATCAGGCTAGAGTCATTGTTAGGAGCATGGAGTCCATTACTTAGTTGCTCAACAACGGGGATCATTTGTGGGTTCGCTATTCTGAATTTTCTCTCCCCAATGTTGGCTAGCTACACCATTGCTAGGTATGGCAGTGGTTATGTAATTCTTGAGTTTTGGAATCCTTCACAATAAATCGGCTACCTTGACAGGAATGGTAGTGCAAGACTTGTCTTGTAATTCCTTTGATTTAAGTCGCATAATCGCCACCATATTCATCTCCTCATGGGATTATCTTTATTTTTTGACCATGGCCTTCTTGATTTACTCTATGGCCACAACCAATCTTTCCATCTCCGTTCTTGGGTTTGGGTATATGAATTTATTCGCTCGTGCTTTGATAATTGCCATTACTTCTGTGTTGTTGGTCACATCAATAATGTTGACATTTAACCTAGAATGCTTGCTTTGCATGGTGGACATAATTATGATCCCTTGGCTCTTACCATCTACAGTGAAGTTTGGTATTCTTTTGGTTTGTTGGACAATCTCTTACAGTATGTTCCCCACTTGTTACACTTTTGGCGTTGCATGATCGACCATCCTTGGGAGTTATACCGAATGTGAATGCCGCCACCACCACTTTTATTTTGGTTTCTATTTTTATTTTTTTGATTACGATAATCACTAGGAGATGCCTTCTCATTGTTTTTGATTATTCTGGGGCTTGGTTGGGGTAGTATGTGGTGTCGATGGATTACCTTGTGTGAAGAGTTCTTGGGCGCTCTTGTTCCAGAATTTGTATTGGAATTCTTTGACCAAATGCTCCATAACTTGGCAGATTTCACAAAACATATTCTTCAGGCAATTGGCCTTGGTGCGACATCTGTTTTACAGTTGGTACACTGAAGACCCTTACCTTCTTTCTTGGTGTCTTTCTCGAGCTCTTTCACTATTCAAAATGTCTCTCTTCTAAAAGCTTGCATCGACTGTCGTTAATTGTCATCACTGGACTTTGAATTATTATTGCTGCTCCTCTTTTTTGAGTGTGAGTATGTCTTATTTTCACCCATATCCATCAATCTGATATATGCATCTTCACAAGACAAAGTTGGGACCGCCTTCATCTACCTCCCCAACGAAGATATAAGTCCCTCAATGAACCATTAATTCTTTTGGCCATCAGCTGGTTCCTTTTCAAGTTTCCTTAACAATTTTTGCATTTTCTACCCCTTGAACCATTGATCCTTGAGCCTTTTATTTAGCTTCGCCCCAGATTTTGCTTCGGCTTTGGCTTTCATTAGTGCTCTGCACTTGTCTTGATGGATTTATGGAATTGGCTTCTTCTTGCAGCCTTCGTCTTTTCTCTTGTTGTTTCACCATTCTGGTGGACTGTTTGATTTATTGCTCCACTCCATGACTGCGTTGTCCTCTTCTAACGTCTTTGTTTGGGCTCAATGACATTAATTATCTCCTGTTCGGCTTCAGTTATCAAATCTTTTACTTTTTTACTTGATTCCACCTCTAGTACTATAGTTGAATCTTGATACACTGAGTACCCTTTAATTTGCCTCCATTTAGTAAGTCATAATGAATGTTAGGATGGGAATATATACATTTTTGATCAGCGGATTGTAATTATTATGGGTGGATTGTTGGAACGGATGTTCTCTTTGTTTACGAATGATCACCGATTCTGACTGTGGTTGCAAGTTGCAACTATGCAGATCTGGGGACTCATCCCTATATCTTTACATTAACCTCTTCTGTCTCAATTAATTGTATAGCCAAAATTCCCTGTACAATGTGTCCTTATTACACATACATTTCTTATATCATATCCTATGATTAGCATGTTAGGTTTTTTGAGTTTCAGTTGAAGATGAATGCAAGTGAAGTACTTGTAGACCATATTATGTGTGCATAAGAAGTGAGTAAAAAAATAGAGACTGACTTACTGAATTTTTTTGTGATTTTCAAAATCACAGGTGCTAAATGCTGCTGAATACTTTGGTCACTTTTGGAGTCATGATACATCAGTTACGGAGCTGTGCAGCTCACTGGTTTGTTTTATAACCCCTCTAATATATCATTCCTGGTTCTCGTATGGTCTTTTACAGTTCTTTATATTTCCTTCTGCTTTTATTCAATCGTTGACTTTCTGCTCTTTAGTTCTTTTTGCTTTTCTTCAACATATCACGAATTAAGTAGAATTAAAGCTATTACAATGATTTATTACAAATAACCTGTACTGAATAAAGTTAGATCATAAACTTAACAATATCAGAGGTTCAGGTGTTAGTGCGAGGGCAGCAAGCTTCTTAAAAATTAAAATTTAGGGATTTGGCTATATGTATGGAATAGATCGATACTATTATGATATACTAATATAATTATACACTGGATAATAATAAATATGTAATAAATATCATTATTTAGTTCAGTAAATTTGTAAATATTTATAGCCACTATCTTATTTGAATGCATGGATGAATTCATTATTAAGTTTGAAATACTATTCAGCTGAGATGCCATGTCAGAGGCATCTATTCCAGCAAACTTCACTTGGAACATGTGCACAGCCTTGCCCAGCTGGGTGCGCATTATCACAGACAAATTAACATTGGGAGGATATCTCACAAAAAGATATTATTCACAAGGCCTGTTTAAACAAAGAACCACAACTAAATGAAAGAAGTCTGACTTTTTGAGTACCTTATGTGTACCCATCCTCAGGGAGAAAAGAAGAATAAATCTTATTCCCCGAGGATGGATACACATAAGGTATGGTTGTCTAAAAGAACAAGGGATGTGGTAGACACCACTATTGATAAGATTCACAAGGCCTGTTTAAACAAAGAACCACAACTAAATGAAACAAATCTGACTTTTTGAGTACCTTATGTGTACCCATCCTCATGGAGAAAAGAAGAATAAATATTATTCCTTGAGGATGGATACACATAAGGTATGACACCACTATTTGTTTAAACAAAGAACCACAACTAAATGAAAGAAGTCTGATTTTTTGAGTACCTTATGTGTACCCATCCTCAGGGAGAACAGAAGAATAAATCTTATTCCCTGAGGATGGATACACATAAGGTATGGTTGTCTAAAAGAACAAGGGATGTGGTAGACACCACTATCGATAAGATTCACAAGGCCTGTTTAAACAAAGAACCACAACTAAATGAAACAAATCTGACTTTTTGAGTACCTTATGTGTACCCATCCTCACAGAGAAAAGAAGAATAAATATTATTTCTTGAGGATGGATACACATAAGGTATGATTGTCTAGAAGAACAAGGGATGTGGTAGACACCACTATTCTGTTTGGGGTGAATTGAGCACTTCTCTAATTATATCTTCTCTAGAGTACTGCAAGTAAGAAATACCTGTCTCACATTTTTCCTTTTAAACATCTTAGCGGTTTTATTAGAGATTTCTTAATGGTTAGATGCTTGAGGCCGGCCACTAGATTTTGTTGTTCTTTGTTGTTCTTTGTTGATGATTTAGATTTCTCCTTATCATCTGGAAGGCTTTGTAAATGTGTTTTCCCTTGTAGCCTTCTTTGAAACCTTGGTAGGGTGTTCCTTTTCTTGTTGAAAACATTACTCATCCCAAATAATGGAGAAGTTCCCTCTAGCATGTCAACTAGTTTTTATTTTTAATTTTGTGGATGGCTTCTTCTTACTCATCATGAAAAAACAGCAGATTGTATAGAAAGTTTTGTTTTTTGTTATGGACAATGATTTTCTCAATTACGGAAAATAGGGTGAGTTTGAAAGACTTAATATAGTGTTACAGTTAACATTATTGCATACATATGTGTGCTTAAGCATATATGGTCTTTCTAGTTTCCGGATGTGTGTCACAAAGCTACTCTACCGAGGCAGTAAACTGAATTATATTCTAGCTTTGTCATAGTTGAGCCCTTACAAAGCTCTTTGTTCTTTGTTTAGATACAATCACAAATTGACATGATAAGTAATACATATGATGAAGACGCAGCAAAGGATGAAAAATCTGGAGGAGGTACCCACAAAGAATTTATTTATAAAGAACATCTCTCAGGTGCACTTAGTTATAAAATTCTCCTTTTTATTTTGAGTGCATTGTTTTATACATGTATTTAGCTATTTAACTTCATTATATGGTGAATTCTATGTGATTATTAATTCAGCTGGTTAATGCAGCAAATGCAATTGAAGAGGGAATCACAAGTGGTAATCTTCATATTGGTATTTATCATGTCGGCAAGCATACACTAGATGGAGGATTCGTTCGTCCTAGGTATTGCTGTATCTAATGCGATGATGTGTAATAGTTGGGACTGGGAGTATAGATTCTTCATATGCTCTATCATTTAGTTCATAGGATCTTTATGATTGGAGTATTAGCACTTATGCAGCTAGAATGCAAAATTGTATGAGTTATTGGTTTTAGCTGAGGAGATTCTGCTTGTGGTTTTGCATGAAGCAATAAGGGCGAGGCATCCCTACTTGAAATTTCAGTTCCTGGTCGAAAGCTACGAAACAGAGCATTGCATGGAGACCAAGTTGCTGTATGTTCCCTTTTATTTCCCATTGAGAAGGTCCTTTATTGTGTTCATGATGTTAAGTTTTTTTAGCTTTAAATCGTGACTAATTACCTATGCGACAAGGGCCACATGTTTTTGTCAAACTGCTCTCTTTTCCAAATCCATCTTTTCCACTAGTATACTTATGTATAAATTGGGAAGTACAGTTTAATTAATTAGAACATTCATCTGCAGTAAAAGCATGTAGAGCCGTATGATATTGTCATTAAAGGAACAATATTGGATGACATTAGTTGCTTCAATAATGGTTTGCAGTGTGCGAGTCTTTCCGTTGAGTTGGAATAAACATGGTTATTTGATGCTTAGTTTGATAATTGATTGCTAGTAAAATAAAATTTCTTCTCCTTAATTAATTGTAGATTGTCTAGAATATAAATTATGAAGGGAAATTTGTAGTATCTTAATCATAGCTATGTGACTTACTGATTTGACCCAGAAAGTCTTGTGTCTGAGCTATTAGTAGGTTAATATGAGCCAAAATGGTGAGACTTGGGAGTCTTGGTATGTCTGTGTGATTTGGACTTTGGATCATTATTATCACATTTTACCAGTAGGCAAGGATGAACATCCATATCTCACCATTATTTACCATAGGAATTGAGTGGTAATCTGTTCTTACTGATAAAAAAATGTTGTTTTCGCCATTTGAAAGGATTTAACAGTTACTGTGATCATCTTCCTGTCTTTTAGTACCCATTCTTTTTACTCTAGCTTTCTTTTTGGCCTACACTAAACCTCTTTTACTCACCCCGGCAGTTTTCTACTTTTTGAATCTATCATAGATTTCATAACCAAAACTATGAAGGAAAAGAGAGCTTTGATGTAATGTCCCTTTTTGGGGCAAAAACCAAAAATATGGGTTTGGCCACAAACCCCAAGAATCAGATCTGAAAATACACCAACACCAAAAATGAAAATAATCTGATTTTATGACAGCAGCTGTAATATCCTTCAAAACCCTAGGGCGAACTGTATAAGAGCTTAGAATTCACCAAATAACCATGCACAACAACTGATAAATACTTCTAAATAATTATTTCAATTACGAAAACCAATATCCATCCCATTTGCAACAAATAAAAGGAGAAAATCAGTGAAGACACACTGCTGCAATTAAATAAATGACAGCCACAAACAAAGGCTGAAAGTAATAGATAAACACCACCAAAATTCACAAAAATATAGATTCCGGCCTTATAAATTATGGAGAACCCAAATATTAAAGAAAATATGAATTATGTGCCCTAGAAGGCACTCAACAACCACTTAACCCAAGTCGCTCCCTCTAGGGAGAGCTCCAAAATGCATGCAAACCCTTGTAGATGTCTTCCTTGATATTCTAATGTCCAAATCTGCAAGAGGTCTTCAAAAGATGTCTTCACTTCCCCCAAAATGGAGGGTTTCTGTCCTCCACCAAGCCACAAGGAAGGTTTTCGTCTTCCTTGGAAATGCCACACTAAGGGATTGTCGCTCAATAGTGGAATGACAATGAACAATCAACCCAAAGATCAAATGTAGAGTAAATGTGCCAAAGATAGATGATGAAAATGAAGTCATAAGTCTCCTTTTATAGCCCCTTCTTGGTGCCAAAGGCCAAATAGAATGGACCAACCTCCAAGAGCTTCTTTTTATCTTTTAACTTGCCTTTAAAACTCCTCCAACCCAACCGACTTGCCTATTAAAGAAAACATTGAAGGAAACATTAAAAATTAATAAAAGAAAAATGAAAAGGAATGCAATTCCTTCCCTAGCTCATTCATGCTTCCTTGCCATGGAAAGGGAATGACAAGAAGTCCATTGTTAGGCTCTCAAGTTGAAAAAAGGGACATTACAGTCCTCCCTTCCCAAAATTGCTTGTCCCCAAGCAATTGCAAACTCATATGCCCAAGTATCATCCTATCAAAGTAAAGGAACATGCTGTAGTGTTCCCATAATTTGGATCCTGTGCCTGTTAAATGAAGGAGCTTCATCCCAAACAAACTCATACCTCTACTGCCCCTTTCTTCATGGAAGTCTTCATCATCTTCTACTTCAAAAACAACAATGATATTACCTTTCTTTGCATGCTCAGCTGTACAAAAATCCCTGCAAACACCGTCATAATTTCCATGGAATCTTATCCAATTTGAGGCTATCAAATCTGATTTGTTCCCTCCTTTCAGCTGAAACCTTCTTCCTATATCAACCTGTGATGGAATGTTCTTCAAAAATGAAAATTCACTACTGTTCATGGCTGCTAATGGCAGTCCCAAATCTGATTTTTGCAAATTCAGTCCTATAACCATGGCATAATAACTACCAAATGGAAATCTTATGAAGAAAGGCAATTTCATGAGTAATGTAGGGATTGAAAGTTGTTTTACATAGGCTGAAAACTAAGAACATGTCTACAATTGAAATCAGTAGACATCTTGGCCTTTAACTTGAGAGAATCAACCTTCCCTTGCTTAACATTCCTATGAATTCTGATTTCATCATTTTGCAAGTGGAACCCCAACTCCTTGTGAATTTTGAGGGTAAATTCCTCTAAAATTTGGAGCTCTTGACCCCCACAAACAATGTGTGCCTCAGTTGAACTTAAAACAAGGAAGTCAAAACAAAATTCATACCTTTTCATGGGGCCATGGGTTAACCATATATGAAATTGAAAAGTAGAATCATCATCATTTTCCTCTTTGACTGTCATGTGTACAACTGCAAATTCATCATAATTGCTCCCCCTTTCCCATATTTCTTTTGGTTCTTTCATGGAACCATGGGTTAGCAATACATAGAAAAGAAAATCAGAATTCTTATCAAGCTTATGATGCCTTAAACATGTCATGCTAGAATTCTCCCCGCTTCATACAAGCTCATCAAATTCCTTCCCTTCCATAAGCAAAGAGAGGAAAAATCAAAACTGAAATCTTTACCTTTATCTTCTTTGAGCTTCAAGGGTTCACCTAGATTCCAAGGACGTAAGCAATCTATGTAATTCTTCACATGATGAACTTCTAAAGTTCCATTCATGCTGTCCCAAGTATGGCTGTAGCTGTACCATTGCAATTTCTTGCTCAAAATTTGCATTATGGTGGCCGGAAACTCTTCTAAAACAGCGGCAAACAATCCCTCATTGATGGTAGGTGAAAAACCCTTCCCCCTTGTGATCGAAAATGCTTTGGTGACTTTCATTAAAGGGGTTAACCGGCTGGTTCTGATGCGGACAACAACAAAAGGAATAAGATAACAGCTGTCATACTTCAAACTCTTCATAAAAATCAACCATATGGGGACTGAAAATGCTTTAACAACATAAAAACTGAAGATTACTCCCATATATGGCTGAGGCTACTTGTATGGCTACAAATGCAATGTTGAGCAAACTGAAAATGTTGATAACAGCAGTATGAATTTTTATGACAGCGTGCCTTGAAACCCATAAAACATGATTTTTACTACTTACATTTGTACCACCAATTTCCAGCTGAGTTATAATGCTTGGGGCAGCGAGATAACATCTATCTTGCTCACTTCCAAATGTAAAATTTATGAAATCAACATCCACCTTCATTGGAAGACTTCTTCTAAGAGTATGTGCATGAATTAAGAGCTGAAAATCTCTATGATGGGACTGCTGTTTTAAAACTGAAAGTGTGGTAGTTATCTTACCATGTGCAACCCATAGATCTTGCTTTCTTCCGGTAATTCTTTCCATCCTTTTTGCTGTAGCAACTTGAGGATCTCCACTTGTCATGCCTTGAAGCACAACCTTTTGATTACCAAGTTTGAATCTCAACTCCCTAGCTTGATAGTTTTGGGTAAATTTCCCCAAAGAATGCAACCATTGAATCTCAAATATCAAATCAGTACCTTCAACACCAACAAAATAGAATTCATTACTTGCCATGTGCTTTACCAAGGTGAGCTTGAGGGGTTGGAACCTCTTGGTGCAAGGGATGATGAGACCATCTTGTAGCATCTCATCCTTTACAAGGAAGTTTGAATGCACAACAAACTCCATAGAACTTCTTTCTAACCATAGGCACGAAATGAAGCACTCACTAGCCATAGTAACATGGAACCCATTGAAGACTTCCCCTTCTTTGTAACTCAAGGGATCTATGTACTCTGTGTCACTTAGGGTGTTCTTCACTTTATCATCATTCCCACTATGCTGTCCATGATGACATAAGTATGGCAGTGACATAGGAGGAGACCAAAAACTGAAATGTGATTTTCAATATCATACCTTCGGCTGTCCTCAGCTTGTCCATCTTTTTCCACCTTGACTTCGTCCATACTTTGTTGGCACATGCATGGAGCCTCTTTGTGGTTCTTACCAAAGCCATGAACACCCTCAACTTGACTCTTAGGAGCTGCTGTCATAAACAGACCAGCAAGCTGACTGTTATCATGTCTCTTTGAGAAATGGGTTCCAACCATTCCTTTCGCTTCTTTTTCAATCCTGGATTCATCACATACTGAAATATTATCAGTATTAACCAAACAATGATCAATAATTACCTCATCATGTTGACTCTTGGCACAATGATGGGAGTAAGGGCCAATTCTTCGTCCTTTGTCTCTTTCAAAATGCAGATCTGATTTTTCACCGGCATGTGTGTGACTATTGAAGCCCAAAAATTCGTCATGTGGACTTGAGAACCCTTTACCTTTAAGTCTTTTATGCACAACGTCCACACCCTTGAGTGTGGGGTCCTTATGGGGTGTTGACCCCTTCCTTGTTGCTTGGGGTTTTGACCTTATGCCAATTCCAACTCTCTCTGTCTCCAACTTCACGAACTCTGCAAAAGGTAGGGCATCCTAGACCTTCTCTGGAAGAGCTCTATACTCTTCATACCATGTATCGATGTTGCTCACTTGGGATGGCTGAGAATTAATGACTTCCTTTGAAGAGCTCCTTCCACCATTTGAACCTTGAATGGTATGGATCAGCTGAGCCATTGTGTTGGCCAATCTTTCTTGCCCTAGGGCAAGCTTTTCGAGCCTAGCATCACTGAAAATTCTATCCATCATTTTGATCTTCCAACAAGGAAACCCTCAGGTTGGGAAGACCGAAGCTATGATACCAGTATAATGTCCTTGTTTGGGGCAAAAACCAAACATATGGGTTTGGCCACAAACCCCAAGAATCAGATTTGAAAAATGCACCAACACTCAAAATGAAAATAATCTGATTTTATGACAGCAGCTGTAATATCTTTCAAAACCCTAGGCGAACTGTATTTCAAAACCCTAGGGCGAACTGTATAAGAGCTTAGAATTCACCAAATAACCATGCACAACAATTGATAAATACTTCTAAATAATTATTTCAATTACGGCAACTGATATCCATCCCTTTTGCAAAAAATAAATGGAGAAAATCAACGAAGACACACTGCTGCAATTAAATAAATGACAGCCGCAAGGCAGCCACAAACAAAGGCTGAAAATGATAGATAAACACCACCAAAATTCACAAAAATATAGATTCCGACCTTATAGACTAGCAATCGCATGTGTACAATGCAATGTGAATGCCGAATAGTATATGTTATTTGATTTAGAGGGATAGTTATTACTTTTGTAGTTGAAGTTGATAAGGGGTGTGATTGATTTTGTAAGTGTAGGAATATAGATGAAACATTACATATTCATTTGCAAATCTTATATCATGAGTGGTAGTGTTCTCATTGACTATTTTTATTTGAACTAAACATGAATACATGAAGACTTCCGTACATTTGCAGATTTTATATCATGAGTGGTAGCCTTTTGTGGCCAATTTTTTTGGCACTAAACATTTGTTACATTTGATACCGCTTTGGATAGTTAATTACTTTTGTAGTTGATGTGGTTTGTAATTATTTGGGGGAAATTGGGGGAATGCGAAATTTGTTGTGCTGAAGTCATTTTGTTGGTCATCCCAAAATATTGAGACAAAAATATGTGCAGAAATTTGGTATTCTTCATCTAAAAAATAAGTCTCTATAGTTTATACAATGCATTTTTAGAGTACTAAGATTTATGAAAACATTTCAACAAAGTGCAAAATGACAGATGGTAACAAATTACTTTTAATTTCAGGTCATGTTAAAGTTGAAAGAGTTGCCATTGAAGTGTACAAATCCATTAGGAATGTTAAACCAACTGGAAAAAATAATCCTAAAAGTAAGATGTGATGAAGATGAAGCAACACTCCTAATGAATTTGTAAACTCTAGGAAAGCTTAAACAACAACTGTTTCAACATAGGAAGCTGAAATTAGCAATTAATTTGTTTCAAGTTGTTATCTTTCAATGACAAATAACTTTCAAGAAGCCATTAAAGAAGAGTTTATTTTTGGTAAAGAAGAACAACATACGTGCACATTAATAATGCCTTAGTAAATCTAGTAATTCATTTTTGTTGTCTGCATCCAGAAATCAAAGTTCATTTTTGTGCCGAGTTGGATAATTTTGGATTAGGTTACGGCCAATGTTTGTAAATCCTTTTAACATTTTGAAACTCTCGGCCAAAAATTCTAGCTTAGCTCTCCACCAGGATGCTTGTTGTGATTTTTAAGCTCTTGGGTAGAAATTATAGGCCATGGGTGTCAAAACAAAAGCCCCATTCATAACTATAAACTGCATTGGATATAAATCGCCAGTGACCTCTTCTAAAGTTTTGCTACCGTATTTTCGACTGGCCTATCAGTTCTCTAATTACATTCAGATGTTTATGCTTGAGACATCAACATTTTTGATATGGCTTGAGCTTGACTTGAATGGTTGGGACTGTGAAATTTGTTGTGCTGAAGTCTTTTTGTTGGACATCCCAAAATATTGAGACAAAAATATGTGCAGATATTTGGTATTCTTCATCTGAAAAAATAAGTCTCTATAGTTTATAGAATGCATTTTTAGAGTACTAAGATTTATGAAAACATTTTTACTAAAAAAATTCTTAGTCTTACTTGCTAGTGGAGATGCTACCACTGCATTTTTGATCTTATATGACCCAAACTCATCTCAAATTCTCAACTGTTGCGGTTTCAACCATTGTTTTAGGTACTTCTGTGAATGCCCTTGTTTTACCACATAGTTGAATCATTTACATGATCTCATCTATTGACCTTTATTGACCCTAAAAATAAATAATAATTATAATAAAAAATTGTTGTTGTTTCAATGAAGTTCACTATAATCAAACGCAAGGCAGAGGCTCTTCACCATATAAATAGACAACAAACAACATATAAGAATGCATGGAGAGGTAAGTAGTGGGTTTCGAGGGCAAGACCTAATTTCAGCAAAGATATTCTCTTTCTGCTCTTTCATGTTTGTGTCCTACAAACGGAAAAAAACCTAACAAGCTTGGCTTTACATAAACTTGTTTGAGAAACTCCAAAACAGGCTTGTGGGTATCGGCATGCAAGGGTTATTATGCTGGCGGTAGGGGTTTTCAACATTTAACACAAAATGCAATGTACATCAAAGTAAATTTATGAATTTTTTTAAAAAAATTTGAACACCATGGAAAAGAAACAAAAAAAAGCTCGAAGCAATGTGGAAAACCACAATTTCAATTTATATGTAATCTCCAAACATTTCTTGGTTTGCATATCCAACATTCAACAAAAAAAGATGATGGCACAGGGCCCCAGTTAAAACTTTCCTGCCCATGTGATTATATTACGTTTTGGGGGAATTCCTGTGTAGGGCAATCAAGGGGAAGCAACAAAAGATGATGGCCCATGCATAACAATATTACAAGTTTTTGGAGCTATTATTCTAAATCAAACCCCTATTAAAGAGAATTCTGTGGAGGGCAACCAAGTGGAACCAAAAATGAAATTTGGTATGGTGAAATTGTTGGCCTCATTTGCTATTTTGATAACCCTATAGCCTTCCCATGTTACACGCTTGTCCACTTTTTGCTGAAACGAGATCCATGCAACCTCACCCGCGATCGTCCTCCTCCAAATCCAATTCAACAACAATTGTTGGTGCAATGATTGGCGGGGACGTTGTTGCTTTCGGTGTCTTTTTATTTTTAATGTGGCACAGACAACGCCTGTTTCGATCGACCCAAATGAGTGCGGATTCTGCACCAAAAATGTCTAAATGGTGGAGGTGCTATCAAAGTAGAGACTAGTATTTACGATGGGTTGTTTTGGTTAAGTGAAATTAGTCTTAACTCCTCCTTTCTTCTTGCTCAGAGTACAATTTAAAAGACAACTACTACAATTTTACCTTTTGGTGGCTCAGAGTACATTCCACAAAGTGATCGGGATTTCCTAGGAAGCTGAGGGAATATTATTATTTGCATCGTTAATTGTTGATATCCAAAAACCATAAGAAACAAAACTGAATTGGTTCGTAGAGAAAAGTTTTGGTTATATCTACACCTGTCTGGAGGAAACCTTGAAAAGTTTTTAATGACAGGAGAGGTTTCTGTAAAAGAAATAGAGCCATTTACAACATCATCTATTATTAGGGCAAGAGAATTAAATTTGCAAATCATATCTTTCAAAACTTCACAAAGAAACAGGTGGAAGAAGTTATCCTCCCAATGTAGAAAGGGTGAAACAGTTGGCTAACTCCAAAAAATAAAAAATAACTGAACTCACAGTGTATCTAAATTTATAATATATCCCAACTCTATCAGAATTGCTACCTTAATGGTGATTGAGGACAAATTCTGTAAAAGCAATAACATAATATTGCTAGACTCATTAGACCACGGGTGTATTATATATGCATGCTTAATGTGCTTGACAAAACCCTTCCATAATCATCATATACATGATCGATCAACAACACAAAATATACATGATCGAGCATTGAACAGACTTCCGCACTTGGCGTACATGCTGATAAGCGTATTAAACAAAAATATTTCGAGAGAGAGTTGACTATGAGGAGACCTAGTCCAATTGCAAAATATACTTCTATCAGGACCATTATGTCTTTAGCAACTATTTTTGGTTGGCACTTACATCAAATGGATGTTAAGACAACTTTTTTGAATGGCTTGATTGAGGAAGAAGTGTGCATTAATTAGCTAAGAGGATTTGAGGTGCATGGGTGAGAGACCCATGTGGACAAGTTAAAGAAAGCTCTTTACAAGCTAAAGCAAACACCCCATGCTTGGTAATCTAGGATTGATACAAATTCAACCTGAGTGCAACAAGGCAACATTCTAGGTTTATTGTCAACCAAATAGTGAGACCTCAGATATTCCAACAAAGAACTGTCGAAGAAATAGTAGAAAAGCAATTTTCATTGCAACTCCCGCAACAATTTTCACTTGTTTTAGCGGTACAATAGTTATCGTATGGGCATCATTGATGATCATCTATGGCTACCCCTGCTTTCCAATTGGGTACCAAAGCCAAAATTTCTTCATCAATCATGGCAGCAATTTTTGAAACATCTTGATCAGCAAGATCAAGCTCGGCAACCATTTCACTGGCCACACTCATGGCTGTATCTCCTTCCACATCAAATGGAAAATAGATATTGTGAATACGACCTACAAACCATGAGAGGAGCTCTGCATTATTAACATGAATCAAAATAATAGGGGTTAGTGATTGTTTCATGGAAGGAACAACTTTGAATATCCTTACAATTTATTGGATTGATATTTTGCTGCAATATAAAAGCAAATACCTTCTTTGTCTGCAATTCGTAGTCTTAAGAAAATGGTTTCATCATCCTTCTTCTTTCCCTTGACAGTAAAATCCATGTCCAGAGACAAATCATCCTCTTTAAAATATGTAGGCAAGGGTACAATTTTATTGAGTTTTCTGGTCTCATGGTGTCCCAGATGTGAACATCTCTATTACAAAATTGATATTCCTGCTTTTTGTATCCACCCATGAAGAATAGAATTTGATGATGTTCCATTGACTTCAAATAAACTGCTAGATGGCTAGACAATCAAAAAAGACATTAGGGTTTCTGTTGAAAAATGAAAACTTTCTGTTAAAAAATGAGAAGTTTAAGCCTGCCCTAAATCAATTGGCCACATAGCTCAAAAACACAGATATCCTAAACCAATAACCAATAATCGATAAACCTGGGTCAATTAGAACCTATTGGGACATAAAATAACATCAATAAATTTTCAGTGGATTGTGATTTTTACTAATCATCACATTGACCAGTTCGGCTATATACATAATAACAATTAAAATCAAATGTAAGTACAAATCGCTCACTCAAAACTTCTTAGAGGGTATTGTTGCCTTCATCGAAACGAAGGCTTCTAAGGCAATCAAGTTACTTTCATCAGCTGTGAGCGGTTGATTCAAATCAAATTACACATCTCTCCAACCATATCTCGCTCTACGGATCGGATCGCAACCCAAAATATAGTCTTGAGTTGTAGATCAGACGTGAATTATTTGGCCGAAGCGACACCCACATGTCGCCCTACCTTAACAGCGACAGGGATACGAGCATGCAACTGTTAAATGGGAAAATCTAAAAACAAGAAAACAGCTTTTAAAAAAGCAAATCCGTCAACTTTAAGCTTATGGAAAAAACGACAAAATGCCTGTCAAATTTAGGACAAGTGACTAGATTCTTAATTTGACGAATATTTCATTTTAGGAAAATTTGAGAAGGCGATTTTTTTGGAGCAAGTCAATGTACTGTTCGCCTAAAATTTCCAAAGTATAATTATTTTTAGGTGTCGGCTTCAACTACCATTCAAAACTACTTTCAAGTATTGTTGGCTTAGACTAGATGCATAGATTAGATTATCAGAGCTTCTTCTTCCTTTGTGGAGTGGGTTGACTTTCAATACTCCTTTTTTGTCCTTCCCAAGGGCAGGAACATTGTTCTGCAGGCGGATTCTCTTCAATCTTTATGCAGAGGACCACATCATTGACACTCTTTTCAGCGACCTTCTTGTCCTCACTTCTTTCTCTCTCTACTCTGAGGGATGATCATTGTACGTGGGTACCTCATCAGAGTCGAGTTACTCGGGACCCACTTCTTCTCCAGTTTTATTGAGTGAGTTTCTTGTCTCTCTTTTAGGGGGAGTTTTTCCCATTGGGTTTTCTCCTTTCTACACTTTATGAGAGTTTCATTTCTACGTGGGTACTTCATTAGGCTTTGTTGCCGGGACCCACTTTCCTTTTTGACTGCCCACCTAAACTATGCTTATGGGGGGTGTTAGTTTAGGATATTCATTTTCCTTTATTTGTTTATTTACTTGGAGCTTTCCTACACTCATGGGATATGCTTGCTTAGGTGTACCAGTTATGTTGAGTTTATCTTACCATTTGTGTTGAGTTAGCTTACTAGTTGTGTGGAGTCAACTCTACTACTAATATCAATTAGTGAGTTATTTCCCATTGATCTGGAAGGAGGTTACACATTCACCTCCTATATGTACATCACTTACATCAGTCTATCCTATGGAGCATATGGAGCATTGAGTTGATTTGGAGCCATTCTTGTCTTGTGAGTTCTTGATCATATTGTATCTTATTGTTAGTTATTTTGATTTTTGCAATTACTCGTGCATTTGTTTTTCATCAGAGATCCGAAAACTCTAATAGGACCGACCTCCAAGAGCTTTTTTAATCTTTTCACTTGCCTTTAAAACTCCTCCAACCCAGCCAACCTGCCTTATTAAAGAAAACATTAAAAATTAATAAAAGAAAAATGAAATGGAATGCAATTCCTTCCCTTGCTCATTCATGCTTCATTGCCATGGAAAGGGAATGGCAAGAAGTCCATTGTTAGGCTCTTAAGTCGAAAAAGGGGACATAATATTTGACATGTTTCACTACAATGGATCTGAAAGAGAAGGGATGTGGCAAGAAGGTAGATGGGAGTATAAACAAATTAAACCACCACCTTTCAAGAATTTTATGTCGTGTTATGAGGCTATCTCCAAAGTTTGACTAGAGGTGATGACAAAAATTATTGCATACTCTAGTAATTTAAGGAGAAATGGATCAAAAGAAAAAAGCTGCGATTGGGAGATGTCTCTCCTCTTCGACAACACCTAGTGTGACTCTGCACACGCATTCATGGCGTTACTTTTGGAGCTTGTGCTGCTCCTAATTCCTTTCTAATTGTACAATTCCTCTCTTTAGCTTTGTATCACTCCTATATGCACAACACTCATTCGACAACACCACTTGGAATTGGGCATTGTAGGACTGCAATAAAACAATATGGAACAAAAAATAAAATAGAACAATGATATTTTTTTAATAAAACAATAGAAAAGTGGTATATAAAAGAACAAGGAACTTTCAACAATCTATAATAGTCATGCCACAAATATGATAAGAGGTAATTAGAAAGTAGAATGTGTTAATGCATGTGTAAATTTGATATACATGGTACCTAATACAGGCATGAGTCTTACGGTGGGGTGTGATGATAGACACAATGGCGTGCGGCGATCGAAACAATGGAGAACCCTAATCATCTCACGATAGCACATAGAAACGAAGGTGTAAGAACTGATGATATGCTGGATCTAGTTAAGGCCTATCCAATATTATTGAGAAAATGATCATCTAGCTACTCAACTCCATCATTGCAAAGCATACATTCATAGCACCAATGTAGAACAATGTCTCGGCATAGTTTAAAAACTCGTACTCGACAACCCAATAATTTGACTCGAACTTGGGATTTGGCAACTTTATTGCCATTTAAATTTTTTACAAATTCATAAAATAAACTTAACATGTAAAGCATCTTTGTTAAATGATAGATATATTTTCTATTAGTGTTCAACCAAAAAAAGTGTAAAAATAGTAGAAAGTTGTGACTATGCAAAAATTGACTCTTTTTTTCTTTCTGTTGGAGGTTCTATTATAGATGTAGCCAAGAAGCAGGCTCAAAATGGAGAGTAAAGGCATATTATTAGTCACCATTATTTGTGAGTTCGAGCCTATTACTTGACCCTTGCAAGTTCGAGCACGATTACTTGGGATGGCAAAAGTGTAGGCTAATCACAAGTACTCGTGAGTTTTAGAAGAGATATCTTAAGGATAGAGAGAGGGTTTGGGAACGAGTACTACCACATTAGTTTAATGCTTGTGAGCAATAAATGGCTCAACCCCTCCTATTTATAACCTCCCATTAGGGTGGGACTCAAGTGAACATGGCCACACTTTATGTGCGGGGACTACATTGTGGAAAATGCACCAAGAGGGTCCATACACATATACATGCACCTAGGGCTTGGTATACACATCATCAAAAGCTGACACAAGATTTGTGCCTTATGGGAGCTAAAACCATAAATTAAAAAAATCCCATGAAGTTGGGATTATGTATTGGCTTGCCACATGAATAATTGTACAACCAAAGATTGCCCAAAGTGTCTTATATGCATAGTTACCAGGTTCGACCGGATCTGGTTCAGATCCGGTTCGAACTGGATTTTTGGAGGCGGCCGGATAAATCCAATCCGGTTCGCCTCATTTTCATATTTTTATTAAAAATAATATTTAAGTGAAAACCCTAAAAGTAAATGTCTGAAACCCTAAACCTAGACACAAACACTTATAAAAGCGATGGAAAATAGCATATAACACACAAAAAGTAAAGCATTCTCGGTTGATAGCGGCGGCATTGGAGTTCAAAGCATTACTAGTTCGAACCATTCCCAGTTTGAAGCGGCAGCATTTGAATTTGAAGCATCATTTGTGGCAGAGATCAGGGCCAAGTCGTTTGTGTGCTTTCATTCCATTGTGAGGGCATTTTAACTCTGCACACTGAAATTTATTCATTCTGCCAGCATTCCTCAATATTTTCTATTTTCCACCATCATTTGCTTGTGCTCGGGCTGCGTGGCTGCTGTTCTTGGTGGCTATTCTTGGCTGCGGCAGAGCTCCACTTGGTAGACTTGCGGGAAAACAAGTGGTAAGTCTCTTGTCTTTGCTTTGTTTTATTTTATTTAGGTTTCAAAAATTATAATATAATGTTATAAAATTAAGTTAATAACTATATAAATAATTCTTAGTTATTAACGTTATGTTAATAACTAAGTATTATTTATTTAGTTATAACTTAAATATTAAGTCACTTAGTAAGTTACGTAGGTTTAAAAACTTTTTTTTTTTAATTTTTAATTTATATAAATTTTGTTTTTATTTATTATTTGCAATTATATATTAATTTTAACAATTAACAATTTTTTATTTTTTAAATTTTATAATGAGATAGAATTTGTTTTTGGTTTATTATTTAATTTATTTATAATTAAACATTAATGTTAATTTTACAAGCTTTAATATTTTGTTCATTATTTGGTAGATGGATAGATTTTTGCATGTTTGACATGATTTATGTTGTGTGTGTATTTGTCTATATATACATATATAATAATATATGTATATTTATAATTTTATACTGAACCAGATTTTTCCGAATTTTTCGAGAACTCCAGATTTTCGGATTTTTTTGCCCTTCCGAACGGATTCGGATTTCCGAACCTGGTAACTATGCTTATATGCATTGTCTTAACTATTTCTTTCTTTTCCATGCATCTTTGTCTCAATTGCTATGGGTACTTTGACGAGTGTTATGTGGGGACGCATCCTTCCCTCCTACCACCACCTCGCCCCTAATCATGGTGAATTCCAAAAGGGGGATGTCCTCTAAATTTCAGGGATGTTTTCGGAATCGTCCTCATTTTTAGAGGGTGTTTTGAGGACTTTTGGCAGCCCCAACGTTTTGTTAATATCTAATTAATATGTATTTCAGAGATTTTAAGTGTTAATTTTAAATTATTTGTATAGTATGAAATATGCACCGGTTGTCCTCAAAATATGGGATTTTTTTTGCTGTCCTAGAAACCGCGGTCCCATGGCCCGGTCCTCAAGACTTAGGTAACCACGGTACTTTCATGTTTTGTAGTTTTTTGATGGAGTTTTTCTGTTTTATGGACTGATCATTATATGTTAAACTTTCTCAAGTCCTCTCCAACCCCTCAATATAGTTCCTTGAACTTGAAAGGTTTGATTGTAATACTCCAGCTTTTAAAAAGTATTATATTGGTCTTTTATTTAAAAAAGGGACTAGGTAGATGCATGAACTCCATTCCCTCCTTGTAGTAAATAAACTTCATGGCTTTGCTCTCATTCTATCTAGAGGAGTTCAACAAGTTATCACGATAGGCAGGATTAATTGATAACCATGATTATGGTTTATAGGAATTAAGAGCACCCAACAGTTTACGTATTTTACACCTACGGGTCTAAAACACTTAAGATAAAGGGATAATTCAGGAACTAATAAATAGTTGTCCTAATCAGTCGTGAAGTATACTAAAGTAGTAAAGACAATCTAATCAACTGAGAATAGTGAAAGATACAAGTGCATAAGTAAATGAACAAATTTACCTCATTTTGCAAATAGAATGAATGCACACTGGATTCAATAGTTGAAAATGGGTTTAGGAAACATTTGTCATGGTTGGGTTCATTGTAGGCGGGTTTGTTTCGTGACCAAAAGGGTCTGGTGGTCAGATTCGTGGACGAAAGCATCTGCACAGGTTTTATTTGGATCTGAAACTGTCTGGGAGTTCTAAACGTGTCCTTTGCTGCTTTGATCAATCTGCAAATTCTACTGCCAGTTGACCTATATTTGTATTTCTGTAATCTCACTTTGAAATTGTGCGATGGTACATAATTGATCTCTCCTTGGCTTAAACATTTGTCAGGGTTGGGTTCATTGTAGATGGGTTTATTTCGTTGCTGAAAGGGTCTGCTGGTCAGGTTTGTGGATGAAAGCATCTACACCAGTTTATTGTGGATCCGAAACTGTTTGAGAGTTCCAAATATATCCTCTACTGCTTTGATCAATCTGCAATTTCTAGTGCCGGCTCGTCTGTATTTGCACTTCTGTAATCTCACTCTGAAATTGTGCGATGATATGCGATGGTACAAAATTGATCTCTCCTTGACTTAGAACCCTAGAAAGCGCAAAACAAGAAGACCAGACCAAATGTTCCTAGACTAAGGCTTGGACAAACCTCTTGCACACCCATTGCATGAGAACACTATACTATATAAGATAAAAACAAGTCTGGCTGAATCAAGGCCGATGTAATTATCCCGTGGTCCTTCATGCACGATCCTATATAAGATGCAACTGCGGAATCAATATGAAACGTAGATGATCCTTCCCTTGTCATAAGACACTTGGCAACATGCAACTTTGACCTATGTACATAAGATTTATTCTCTTGCATTACTCTTGGAAGATCTAGGATGTGTATAAGCCTTTCGAATATGATCCTCCAATGTGATTGATTGGTTTAAATAAAGGCATTAGTATATACAAGATCTTTTGTTAATTTCCCACTCAAGCTGACTTGAAAGTCACGCCTAGGCCAACTTAAGAAAGATACCCAATTTGAAAATCTGTCCATTAGATTGGCAGAGGTCAGGGTCCTAAAAGTTGGACAGGTTTGTGGCTGAACTTTTCCTATGGGCTATGAACCTTACCCGGGAGTCAAAAGCCCAGAAACAAAGAATGGAGAAATGTCAATATTAGGTGAAATGGGGTTCCTGTATAGATTGTAAGTGAACTTGTGTGTATTGATTTGGTAGATGAGGTTGAACTAGTTGAAATGAGGCTAATCAAAAGAAGAAAATGGGTGTAAAAGAAGTCAATATGTGCTACTGGTTACAAATTACAATGTCTAAAAAGGTATAAAAACTGATGTTGGCAAGTGCCTTAGATTGGCTCCTTTTTAGTGGGGTGTGTGCATTACATTAAAAACAAAACGTACTTGTATAGCATGGATATAAGACTTTGTAAGTGGAATGTCCTACTATCCGACATGCACACCTACAAACAAATGAAAATGCAAGTAGATCAATGCTTGATAAAGATAAGTAATAATTAATTTGAAAATTCGGAGCTTTGAAAAAATAAAATTTGAAATTGAAAGAGAAAAAGAATGAATACACCTTGTGGTATGCGACCCATGTTGTTAATGTTGAAACTTGTTGGGGAGTGCCATGGGGTGTAAATGCCGCAAATAGTGTAAGTGTTAAAACTAGAAAATGCTCGTCTTGGAGAGTGGGAGTTATTGAAACCAGTGAAACTGTAACTGAAACGGAGAGGTGCCCTTGTCATAGAGAGTGGGCAATGCTCAATAACTCAAAGGTAAATGTTATGGGTATTAATTGACCTAATTGTTGTGGAAATTTGATATGAATATGACAAGTCATGAAATGGACATGACATTGCAATGTTCACATGCCTATTGGTGTGTGTCATATTAACACTTGTTGTGAAGTCCATCTCACGTATCTGTATTATCTAGGTCAGACATATTTATGCACAGTATGTTGTTGATATGCACTAATTGGTATGGTAGTTATCCTCTCACATGTGTGAGAAGCGTTAGGTGAAGTTGGATGTCCTTTAATTAATGCTTCCACCTTTCACTAAATCAATAATCATCTCTTACCTACCTCTTAACTTTTCTATATAAGGAACCATTGGGTTTTTATGTGAATAGAGGAGCTTGGAGATGGTATCCTTAGTTGGATGAGATGTAGTCTCTAAGGAGACATTGTTTTGGTGCAACTCAGTTGTTGGTTGCACATTCTATACTATGTATTCCATTGTTAGATTGATAATGATGTCTATTGGTTTTAAATATTTTCTTTAGAATCATATATGTAGATAGTGTATTTCTATTGTGGAGTTTCCTTGGGCTTATTTTTGACATTGTCCTGGAGCTTGTTTATGTCATTTGATCAGATGGAGTTCTCACATGCTATTTGAGCTATGTTTGATGTCTCCCATGGAATCATAGTGGTTCTTCATTGGTAGCTGTTGTGGATTTCTGCATTTGTGTGTTACCGGACAACTTCTCGTCCCTATCCAAATTCCTTATCCAACCCCCAATACGGGGTTTTCAAAATTACCAATCCATGGGTAGCCATTTTCTATGGTTTCAAAATTACCAACTCATTTATAGCTAGTTTTTATGGTATCAAAATTACCAAGGTAGTTTTTTCCGAGATATTTGAGGGTCATTTCATGGCGTGAGTTCTATTCTTTTAAGGGTTCTCTACAATCTGCATCTCTTTTGTTTCTAATTCGGTTCTTTCCTTTAGTCAGATTCATGTACAAGTTGCATATGGAGGAGATCCATTGAAGAGTTTTTTACCATTTTTGTTTTTTAAGTGTAATTGGTGTGTATTAGATATTACCATTGAATGTAGATTGCTAGAGAAAGTTAGATCTGAATTTTGTTTTCACTTGAATCAGACACGGTGAGCTCATATGACAAGAATTTCAAATTTTTGAGTGTTTTTGTCCGAGGAGCAGCAGAGGACAGTCAGATTTTTTGTCATACCATTATATCTGGTTTGTTGAGAGCTTTTTGGAAAGTATTTGTTTTCTAAGATTGGAGGACCGAGGCACCCATGACATTTGTTTGAAGGTTGCAAACTTCAAGGGAAGTCCTGCGTGTTACCATTTTTTTGTAAAATCGCTTGGATTTGATAGTTTCATCGCATCTTGTGTGTTGAGAGCTTTTCGATGTCTATTCGTTTTCCTAGATTAGAGCTTTGAGGCACTGTGACGTTCATTTGAAGATGGAGATCTTTTGGGGCCTCTTGTTTGGTGGGGGTTAATATTTGGGTGGTTGCACATAGGATGTTGCAACCTTGACCTTTCCGTGTGACCATCTGCTACACATGCCTCCAGCCCCTATGCTTATGCACCCAATCGCACATATGACTGACCCCTAGTGAATTTTCTAACTCCCAAGGGCTACCCTATACCACTTAAGACCCTTTTTGTAGCACTTTCGTTTCGGGATTCATAACTTTAGATCTATGAAAGCTACAAAGTGTAATGTCCCCTTTTCAGAATTAATTAATTCTGGATACCCGAAGCCTATTCTTATTATTTTCCGTAGGCTAAGAGGAAATTAAAGAGGAAATAAATTAATTTAAGTGGTCCAAGGGTACTTTTATATTTTAATTGGAAAAATGACACTTAAATTATATTTTTAACCCAAAAAGTAGAAATAGAATAAAATAATAATAGAATGATAAACTTCTATTATGGGGCGCTAAAGATAGAATAATAATTAAATAAAACATTCTATTATGGGGTGCCAAAGATAGAATGGGTTGCATGAGCATCAAGATCCTATTTTTAGGATGGAGAGAGGATAAAGCAATTTTATATTGTTTATTCCTATTTTTAGGATGGGGTGCCAACATGGGAGAGAGGATAAAGCAATTTTATATTGTTTATTCATATTTTTAGGAGGGGGCACCAACTTTGGAGAAGGCCTTGGAAGTTATAAAGACAAATTTGGGGTTTATTATTACTTCTTGGAAATTTATCACCTACATCTTTTTCTGCAAGTAGTTTTTGCTTTTGATCAGTAATAGAGGATGAAATCCCTCATTTGCATACAAATTTGAAGACGAAATCCCTCACATCTGAGCTTGGCAATTCCATTCAGGGGTTGTAGTGGTCATTCACGGTACATGTGTTCAACCAGGGCAATTAGGGCTTCAACATCTGGGGGCAGATTTTAGTCAAATCAGTTTGCATGCTCTTCTCTTCCATCTATCTTTCCATTTAAATCATCAATTGTGAGAAAATAATTGTATTCAGACACTCTGGTATTTCTTTGTCAGAATTGAGTGAAATCAATAAAAGTTTGCTTTGGCGCCTTGAGACTTGATGTTTTTATTTATTAAAAATCGGATTATTCTTTGCTGTCATAAAAGACAATTTTTTATATTGATGTTGTAGGGTTTTGATAAGAAAAGATAAGATAAGATAAGATGAATATATTAAATGTCCAACAAATGACCAAGTAGGTCAAATGGGATGCGTCAATACAAAAAAAGAGAAAAGCAACCCAGGTATAGAGCCAAAAGGTCCCTAAATACAACTTAAAAGAGGAGGAGAAGAAGAAGGGAAGAACAGGCAAGAGAGAGGCTCGGAAGAATCTCGGAGACTAGAATAACAATGACAAAGGAAGAGGAAAAGGAAGGAAGAGGGGGCAGGAAGGAGATCCCCTCAACTAGCATCCAATGCCGAATGAAAGAAGCTAGTGATGTCAAGAGCGGAATTAGAAGCTCGGAAGATTTGGGGTGCCGATGCCCTGAGGGGGCTCTTCGGGTACGTTTGGTGGATCTTAAAGGCCCTCTATGAGAGAATGATCGTGACCTCGTATGTATCGGGCGTCCTTAGTCTGTGAGATAAAGCCTCGAGTCCGGACTGATCTCGTTTGGTAGTCAAGGTTGGTATATCACTGTTGTTTAATACCTCTCCGGTGAGAGCACTGGAAAGAAGGAAGTGATCTTGCTGAGTAGTCGTCTGCCTAGGAGGAGGTTGAAGGGTCTCCTCCCGAAACCTGAGAGCCTCATGTAGATAGAGAGCAAGGCACCTTTGATTATAGAAATATCCAGATTTATCAAAAGTATTTTTAGGGATATTACACAAAGATGATTTGTTTTTCACCATGACTATTTTATTGAGATCTACATAGTGGCAAGTTCAAATTTATATTTTAACATTTTTTCCGTAAATGACTATTTTTCACTTGATTTGTTGACGGTGCTTGTATTTTGAACCTTTTGGGGCTCACAACTTTTGACTAGTTACTCAAATTAAAACGCTTTTTTTAAAAGTGATTTTTGCACTCTTTTTTGCGGCAAAGTTGACATCCATTTATTCGATTCTGTTTGAGATTGTATTTTTTTAGCATAAAGGCTTTTTGTAAACTATAAAAACATATTGCTTTATGCACCGAGTACATGTGCCACTTGATTTTCAGAAGGGATCACTCTTTGGCGCTTTATATAGATTACGGGAGGGTTTTTTAGATGTATACTGTAATGTCCCCTTTTTCCAATTTGAGAGCATAATTTGGACTTCTTGCCATTCCTTCTCCATGCCAAAAAAGTAGAGGAGTTGGGGAAGAACCTTGAGCTTCCATTTGCTTTCGTTTTCTCTAATTTTTATGTTTTAGTGTTTTCCCTCTTAATGCAGGTCGGTTGGGTTAAAGTCAAATAAAGGAAGCTTAATGAAGGAATATAACATCTCTTATGGGTTGGCCTTACCTTTCCAAGCTTTGGCACCAATGGAGGAATATAAAAGGGGTCTTAAGACATCATTTGGGCATCTAGTTTTGACATATTTTCCTAATCTTGAGCATTGAGAGCTTGTTGCTCCTTGTTCTTCCACTTGAGGACGAAAACCCTCTTGTGTGGCTTTCCTAGAAGGACGAAAACCCTTCTAGTGGTTTGGTGAAGGACGAAAACCCTTCATTATTGCTTGGTATTGAAGTTTAAGGCAGATTTGAGGAGAGAATATTCATTTTCAGATTGTTATTGGCTTCCTACATGTGGAGCGACCTACCTTGGTGTAGGGTTTGAGGGTTTAGTGAACATATATTTGCATTTTCAGTTTATAATCTGATTTGACATATTTTCTAAGGCCGGAATCTGCATTTTCATGATTTTTGGGGGTTTCTAGACCCATAATCTATAATTTTGTTGTGGCTGCTCTTCGCTGGACATTAATTAATTTCCAACAGTGTGTTGTTTCAGATTTATCATTGTTTATGGTTCTATTGGATGCATAAAAGATATCTCTAATTTGTGGCAAGTTATTTCAAGTACAAATTGGTGTTTGGCATATATTTTATACTTCGCTTGAAGAGTTCAGTTTGCTGATTTTAATTTCAGTCTGCTGCTATAAAAATCAGATTTGAATCATTTGGTGTTGGTCTAATTTCCTTGGTTATTGGTCTAATCCCTTGAAAGGGACATTACATATACAATGGAATTTCGGGCACTCACACTTGAGGATATTTTTGATGCGCGAGGTTCATAGCCTTAATTGCCTTTATAGGTCTTGTTCTTTGTGTTCCACACCGCCACATTCGACCCTTTTTTTGGAGTTTTTATTTTTTTCCTAGTTGGCATTAAAAAGGTGAGTTACTACTTTTTGCATTCTAAGGGTAATGCTTCTTTGTTTATTCATTGAGTATGCAAATGAGGGTTTGTATTAGTATTGTGACATGATAGTTTTTGATGGCTACAATGATTATCACTTTCATTTTTTCTTTGTTTCTCAACATCCGTCTCATTGTGTTAGAGACTTAGTTGCCATTGGAGGCATTGTTTTGTGTTGCACACCTTACCACAATTTATTGGTTTCACATTCTACATTGTATATGTATGCACGTGAAACTAATCTAAGTTAATGAAATGAACCTAACACCAAGTAGATCCATAACTTAGTTTAATCAAACAAAAACATCATGATAAAGCATAAAGGAAAGCTTATCTAACTATGCATAAAACATTAAATCAAACATTAAATGCAAACCTCATTTGATTGTTGGATGTGCTTTTAGATTGTAGATATTTCCTTTGTGAACCGAACACAACCATGCACGATCAAGGAATTTCTCCAAGGAAGAGGAAGAGATCTCACCAATATGGCTTGATTGCCATTTTTAGTTTTTTCTCTTACTACTCTTGGCCAAGTAAAAGGGGAGATTTACTTGATTCAATAAGCTTTCCAACATGAAATGCTCTTCTCAAGTGCAAATGTCTTACAAGGACATGGTGTGGTGTAAAATTGGAGGAAGGTACTAGGTTTCTTATATAGCTTTCCATTTTGGGAGAAGCTTGTAACCTAGTGAATGTGGGATAAAGGTAAAGTAGAATTAGAAAGGGATAAGTATGATTAGAAGAGATTAATTAAAGATTAACAATTCATGGGAGTTGGAGGTGATTTAATTAATCAACTAGGATTAATTAATAGACCAAGTTAAGCTTATAGAATCCATTTGGAGATGATTTAGAACGAAATTACAAAAATTTGAATGATTTGAAAGGGGGATTTAATCAATAAGAAGGTTTATTGATTAAATAGGAGATTGAAAGGCTTAATTAATTAATAATGGTTAATTAATTAAAAGAGGATTATAACTAACGAAGCAACGTTAATTGGCATGCAGAATGGGGAAGACTAGTTAATTAACAAAGTGTCGTCAATTGAGCGAGACGAAGGGGAATATTAGTTAATTTGCGGAAATCACTAATTATAATGAAATGACGGGAAAAAGGATAATTAGTGCAATTTTAGTATTAAAACTGCATAGTCAGATTTAGGTGTCTACATTTGGCCCTCTTTGATGTGGTGTAGCGCAAGCGACGCCATTTCAAAAATAGTAGACAATTTGAAAGGGTAGAAGAAAAATTAGTAGGATGGACGATGCCCCTCGAGTGTCGATGGGGTGATAGAAGAGGTCGATTGACGCTTGAAAAGAAGAGAAGAATGATCATGCTAGAAGACAAGACGATTGTGATAACAAGCTATGCTTTTCTTAATCAGATCCTGTGGAAGAAAAACTCATAGTGGGGGAAGGGATTCGAACTTGGCTTGGTTGGCCATTGTTGGAATCGATAAAGAGTTAGAGCCCGTGCCTCAAGTGGAAGAAGCAAGGGAGGGGAGGAGGGAAGAAACGAGTCACTGTGATAACTGTGTCTTGGAGGAATAGGTAGAAGAATTGGAAAATGATGGGTAGAAAGTTAGAATGAAAGATAAGATAGATGATAAAAGGGAAGATCGTGACATAGTATACGTACCATCTTGGTTCGGAAATACCTTTTTATTTGATATAAGCATACAACAAAAGGGTAAAATGACATGAAGAGCCATAATACTGATTTTTGTTCATTGTTAAAGGACTGACTCAAAGCAAAATACATAAAGCAATGCAATATGAGAAAGTAAATAAACAAGCAGACTAACAAACAAACAAGTAAACTTAAACAAACAATGTTTAAGACAATTGTACCAATGTTTTTGTTATCCAACTTCAGTTCCCAAATGTTCAAGTTATACGACAAGGGTTAAAATGATGCCCCAAGCAAGGATACATGCAAGGGAATAGATGGAGGACATAAAAGTCCCATGAAAAACAACGTGCACTATGAAACTCCTTGAGAAACAATATATGCCAAGAAGACAGAAACAACAAGCAAACTAGCTTTGTTGATGAAGGAAGATCACAATATGATCCGCATGTCGTGCGCAAGAACTAGCAAGCATTGAAGTAGGATGTTTTGTAGTATAGTTTTCGATTTTTAGGATTTTGTGTTTTGTGAATGTTTAGGATTTTTGATGTTTTACCAATGTTTTGGATTTTTGATGTTTTACTAATGTTTTTGGATTTTCTATGGTTTTACCAATGTTTTTGGATTTTATAGGTTTTTACCAACATTGTTGGATTTTCAAAGGTTTTACCCATAGTTGGAATACTCGCATTTGGCAAATACTGCAAACCCCCAAAAAAAAAACTCGGCAAAAACTATGCAATAACCGGCCAATACTAGGAATACTCGACAACTTAAAAATACTCAAATTTCTTTAAAAACATAAATTTTAAGCAACACACTACAAAATGTATCAAATGAGCTCGAGAAAATGTTGGAGAAGTGTTTTCTATTAGATTTGAATACAAATACAATGCAAAATCACATCATCATGCGAATACACCAAGCTGGTCGATAAGTTACATGAATTTATGATGATTGACATTGAAAAATATCATCATAAATTTCATATCTACGCAAGTTACATATATGATAAATTACATTTTCTCTTCCCCAATCTAGAGAAATATTGGGGAGAGGGTCTAGTGCCTCTACTAGTCCCCACACTCGGATGCGTCTCCACGCTCCTCCTAGAAGGCTGCGACTCTGGCTCGATCCTGGAACTAGATGGTGGTGCTGGTGGCTCCTCTGTTGCATGTTGGAGATCACCTCCAAAGATGTCATGCAAGCCAATATCTCCTGAAGTCCTCGCTAGTGCTTCTCCCTCCATAGCCTCCCTCTCAAAAGAAGCAATCTCGTATGTTGTGAACACGGGGTTTTGCTCTTCGTGCCCGATCTTCTTCTTTGTATGGATCTATCTCATCCAAATCAATGAGCTCCTTTGATGTGGCTTCAAATTTTCTTGTGCGAAGGTGGAGATTATATTGCACAAAAACCAAGTCGTTGAGCCTTTTTTGAGTCAACTTGTTGTGCTTCTTCGTGTGAATGGCCTCAAACAAACTCTAGTTGCATTCACATCCAGAAGCGCTACAACGTTGAGATAGAATTCTGAGGGATAACTTTTGAAGATGCGGAGTATTCCCTCCCCAATCCTCCCACCAAGAACCTATAAATAAAATAATCAAAAATTTATAATTAATTAATAAAATCAAATTTGTAACTAATAAGTAACTTGGTAAACATTCTAATTTTTATTACCTGGTGACTGCGTGGATCTCCCTCGAATAGCTAGCACCGAAGAAAAGAGTCTCCCCTAGCATGTTTGTAACTCTGCAGCTCTAAAATGACGAGGTCCCTTGTCTCAACATCTGGTATCATCCTCTCAATACATGTTGAAAGGCCCTCCATAACCTCTTCGTTCACATCTGTGAAGCTGTCGGAGTAGAAATACTTGGGGTTGAGGTAGTACCCTGCTACATGAATAGGTTGGTGGAGTTGATTGTTCCACCTCCGATCAATAATCTCCCAAAAGGGACCATATCTGACGATATCCCCCCTGTAATAGTTTTGGATAGACTCTTTGGCACTATCCATGGCCTCATATATAAACCCGACATGGGGTTTTGCTCCCCATCAACCAAACGCAAAACCCTCACCAACGGCTCTGACACCTACACACAAATTAAAATGTAAGGTTGCAAACTTACAATACATATTACAAATAAAGTAAAAAAGTGAAAAGTAAAACAATATATTTATAATTTAACAAATTAAAATAAAGGAATGAAATATAAATCGAAGTTTGAAATTACCTTGATGATCTCTATAGCTCTCTTTGCAAAGATATCATCAAAAACTATCTTTGCAACCCTCTCTCCATCACTTTCTTTGAATATTGTGAGTCTAGCCATGCTTGACTCACAAACATTTGTTTCAAAGGTGTCAACAAACTAGAAATACTTTGCAACGTCAAGAAGTTAGTTGCAAACCTTGTGACACTGGATCGAACAAGCTCTTTCCCCTTTGTGTGTTCTCTCATCAAGCTCAGAACCCAAGGGTGATTATATATGTACTTCGTTATGGATCTTGCATCTTCTACAACCGGCCTCACCCAATCAATTTTGCCTATGTCCTCCAAAAGAAGGTCAAGGCAATGAGCTGCACAAGGAGTCCAAAAGAGTGATGGATGTCTCTCCTGTAGTAGTCTCCCAACCGCCACATATCCGCTTGCATGTTATGTGACAACTTGCACAACATTCTCGTATGCCAACCTCTAATACAACTATCTCTAACATAACCCTCAAATTCTCTCGCATTTTGTATTATGTTAGAGGCATCAATAGACTTTAAAAACACCATCTCACTGTTTGGAGCTGCTAAAAAATTAACGAGGATGCGGTTCCTTCCATCCGTCCACCCATCTGAAAGAATGGTGCATCCGAATTTTTGCCAATGTTTCTTGTGCTCTTCTAGCATGGTAGTGGCATCTGCATTGCACCCTTAAGTAATTTCCCACTCAAATCCTTTGGAGAGGGTGCCTTGTACCCTTTGCTGAATCAGCGTTGTTACCAAGTACTCCCAGTATGGGCTCTTTGCCACATTGAACGGAAAGTTGTACGAGAAATTTGCACAAGCTTTATCCGCTTCCTCGTGCATATCTTTGTTCCAGGATGTACCTTCCAATGAAGGTTGTGCTCAGTGTGTTCTTTGCCACAAAAAAACTCGGTATGCCTTTGTTCGAACTCGATGAAGATGTGCCTCTTCCGGCTCTTCCGCTTTGTATGTGTGGACCATGAATAGAGCCCATAATTGTTGCCGCATCATCCTCTAAATCCTCTGCCATTGCAGCCCCAGGTCTAATAGCTTGTGCTATGGCTGCCTTCAGCCTTGCCTTCTCTAGTTTCTTCTCCTCTAACTCTGCCAGCTCTGCTCTCATCTCTTGCTTTGCCTCTTCCGACACATTGGGGCAAACTATAACATCTCGGCAAACAATACATGAAAGGTGATATTTCAAACGATTGATGCCTCCATTCACTTTTCTGCTACAAAAATTGCAAAAAACTTCGTTGTCACTAGCTCCACGTACACCATACTTCCATGCTTTGGAATGGGCATTCGGAGGAACGGTCCCTGCTAGTGATGCTGACCCAGATGCCGAGCCTGATGCCATTGTTAAGCTCTAATCTGCAACACAATGCACATTTAAAAAATTAGAAAACGTAAGCTTAATTTAATTTAAAAAAACATGCCTGAATAACAAATTTGCGTAAAAAAAAAAAAATACATTACAAGCATTCAATTTTACATTACATGTATTTAGAATTACAAAACGAATCAATTACAATACACATACATAAAATTTAACTAGTTTACAATGAATTTGCGTAAAAAAATTACATACCTTTGGCTGCAAATGAGTATAAAAAAATTACAAGCATTCGATTTTACATTTCATGTATTTAAAATTACAAAACGAATCGATTACAATATGAAATATCCCTTGAAAATCCGACCTTGTTTTGGTGATTTGAGCTCCAAGGAATATTGTCAAACACTTGGCTTGCAAGTCTGTACTTGCTGTTGTAGTTTCTTCATTTGGTGTTTTGGTTTGTTTTGATGATTGCAAAGGACTTGCAAGAAGTAATTTAAATGACTGAAATAAAGGGAACGCAATGCTACAGCTATATGCAATCAATATATGACTGAAATGACATGAGAAATGCACCTACAACTTAGTGGACATTATTACAAACATTTGCCATGTAAACTATTGATTGAATATGAACTGAAATAAGTAACTACAACAATGACATATTGACAAACATTTGTTGTGCAACCTTATTTCTCCTTTATTGAATGCATAGACTTATTTCAATCTTATCAAATGCTGTTTACAATCTGAGTGCAATGCCAAGACTCTTGGCTTACATCGAATCATGAATGAATGCCGCTACAATGTCCTATACCAAATATTCATGCAACTACAGCCACTATATGGCAGCAACTAATACAATGCAATGTAGCCTATAAAAATGATATGAAATAGAAGAACCTGATATGCAGCAAATGATCGACCTCCTCTTAGCTGATAGACCTGCTTGGATGCCACGATTTTGAGATGATGCTGCACAAATTTCCTTCTGTTTATTGCTCACACACTCTGATCATCAGATCGTCCCCCATGACTAAATTGATACTCAATATTGCCCACAAAAACAACTGAAAATATCTTCAATACTTCCTTCGATTGAATCACAACAATACGTCAGCTGCCGTGCCAAAAGAAATGATATTTGCAACAATACCTCAGCTGTTGCAACTCAACAATCTTCTCAATAAGATGCAATAATACATCAGCTATTGCACCCAATTAGCTAGCTCTCAGAATTGCAATAATACAACAACTATTGCAATTGATTGAATCCTTCAATGAAGCACAAATGGAAATCCTGAATGAATCTCCCACAATATGAATTGGGTTTTCGTCCAATCCACAATCCTCCAAGGGGTTTCGTCCTCGGAAAATAATAAGCATGAGCTGCTCTGAAATTGTCTTTGAAAATGATAGATGATCCCCCAAATGAAAGAATGAACCCTTTTTATAAAAACCCAAACCTTGGAATCCAAACCACCTTTAATTTTATTTTATTTGCCTTTCAATTCCAAAGGGGGTGCCCAAGTGTGGAATTATACTAATTCCACTTTATAAAAATAAAATTCCACTTAACGTCATAATTAAATATTATAAAGTCACTTTTTCCGACTTAATAATATGACGTTATAAAGTAACTTTGTAACCCCACTTAATAAAGTCACTTTAATTAAAATAATATAATTTGCTCATTAAATAAACCATTCTGGTGCCCGACTCAAGTGCGGAAAAACATCTCATGCCACGGGAATCATCTCCTATCCACTGAATTTACCTACGGAGATGGATAATAGGCAAATCTCATCATCTGAGTGATCGACTAGGAAAGTGGGGACATTACACAATACACATACATAAAATTTAACTAGTTTACAATGAATTTATGTAAAAAAATACATACCTCTGGCTGCAAATGAGTATAAAAAAATTACAAGCATTCGATTTTACATTACATGTATTTAGAATTACAAAACAAATCGATTACAATACACATACATAAAATTTAACTAATTTACAATGAATTTGCGTAAAAAAAAATAATACATACCTTTGGCTGCAAATGAGTATAAAAAATTACAAGCATTCGATTTTACATTACATGTATTTAGAATCACAATATGAATCTATAAAACCTAAATAATATACACAAAATTTGAAAAAATTTCAAAGAATTAAAAAAACTACCTCCAAATGCAATTCTCCAAATTCTCTCTTCGAATTCGCTCCAAAATCCACTCAACACAAGCAATGCAAGCTCAAATGGTTGTGTGAGTGAAAATGAGGGAGTGGAGGGCCTTAAAAAGAGCCAAAACCGTGTAAATGCAGCGTTTTTGAGTGTGAAAACCGTGTATGCGTGTAAAAGCAGCGTGGGCGAGTATTTAACATGAACTCGCCGAGTTTTGGTGAGTACTCACGAGTACTCGCCAAAACTCAGTGAGTTCATTTTGGCGGTTTATTCGTTTGCAAGGATATTTGGCGATTACTCGAGGACTTGGCGAGTAACCTACGAGTTTTCCAACTATGGTTTTACCAATGTTTTTGGATTTTTGAATGTTTTGGATTTTCTAGGATTTTACAAATTTTTAGGGTTTTTGGAAAGTTTTCTAAAGCTATGTACAGGAAAATGAAGATGTAAAGATGCCCTAGCGAGAGGTGAGAATATACAAGGAAAAATTCCTTGTGAGATAGACATGAATAGGGTTAGCCGGAGCAAAGCCACGAAGGATAAGCTCAAAAGGATTTCAAACATAGGTTAAAGACTAGCTAGGAAGAAGCGATCATGCCCTCAGGTGTGAGATACTTGTGAACAACGAATTCTCCTGTGTTGCCAGAAACCGGTTTCATCGAAGGGCTTGTCCAAAGTGCCACAATTGCGTGGTTTTCACATTTGAATGTATTTATTTCTCTTTATTGTTTTTGATTTTTTTGATTTTTAATTTTTGAATGCCCCTAAGCTCAAGAATAGAAATGCTTGAGATGCATAATGTTCATAGGTTCCTAGAGCTCCTCACCATCAAGATATGCAAGTTTATAGGCCCCAAAACCAAATTTAGCCACCACAATGTATGGTCCTAACCAATTAGGCTCAAATTTGCCTTTATTTTCATGTTCTTTGGTAGTGTTAAACTGGTTTTCCTTAAGCACAAGATCACCTACCTCAAATTCCCGAGGGATGATACGTTTATTGTAGCCTACACGGATTCGATTCTGGTACACTTTAAGATAGTCCACGACGTGAAGGTGTTTTTCATCTAGATGTTCAAGCTCTACTAGCCTGGCTACTTTGTAGTCCTCTTCTTTATCTAGATAGTCTGGCAAGGAGATTTTCAAAGAGGGGAGCTCGATCTCTAGGGGTATAATGGCTTCAGTGTCAAATACCAAGGAATAGGGGTTGCACCTGATGGAAGTGCGATAGGTCTAGAGGGAAGGATGGATTTGGAGATGCCAATTACACTGTTTTTACCAACCATTTTCTCCATAATCCGAATATGCGTTTTATTGGTGGCCTCAACTTGCCCATTACCTTGAGGGTAATAAGTGTATGCCACTTTTAGTGAATTTTAAAGCATTGGCAGAGAGCCTTCACTTGCTTGTTCTTAAATGATTTTCCATTGTCAGATATAATGGCAGAAGGAATGCCGTAACGACAAATGATATGGTTCATGATGAACTTGGAAATCGAGCACTAGTGACATAGGTGAGAGGAATAACCTCCACCCATTTGGTAAAGTACTCAGTGGTAGTGATAATGTGTTTGTGGCCATCAGATGAGGTGGGGGTGAGTTTTCCTATAAGATCGAGCCCCCATTTGCTAAACGGCCATGGTGTTGTGATAGACTACAATGATTGAGATGGTGCATGGATCAAATTGCCATGCTTTTGACATAGGACACATTTCTTCACATACTGAAAATAATCTGTTTCTATAGTAGGCTAGTAGTACTAGTATCCCACGCGTAAAAGTTTCTTCGTGAGGACTATGCCACTTATGAGCACCACAGATGCCTTCGTGCACCTCTTTGGTTGTTTGGATAGCTTCTTCAGAATTAAGGCAACGTAACAGAGTCCCATCGTAACCTCGACGATAGAGAGTGCCCCTAAGTAGGGTGTAATGGGCTATATGTTGGATAAGGGTTCTCTTTTGGGAGTGGGAGAGGTTGGGTGGGAAGGTACCATCCTGTAGGTAGTTATAAATATTGACGTACCAGGGGGAAAAGGGACCAATAACTTCACATACTAAACATGATTATGGCATGTCATAGGCCGGTACCGTTAGATGATCGATAAGGAATTGAAAGTCCTTGGTATCTGGCGATAAGCGTAGCAAGGATCCAATGGTAGAGATAACATCCGCTGATTGGTTTTGCATGCGTGGAACTTGATGGAAGGAAATTAGAACAAAATACTCTTTTAGGGTGTCCACCATGTGTTTATATGGGATAAGCTTCTCATCTTTGACTTTGTATTCGTCATTTACTTGTTTGATGATAAGTTGGGAGTCGCCGATAACCTCAACTTGTTTGATGTTCCATCTTATAATGACTTTAAGTCCTACAATGAGAGCTTCATATTCAGCAATGTTGTTTGTACATGGGAAGTTGAGTTTGAATGCAAGTGGGATGATATCTCCTGTGGGAGTAATGAGGACTACTCCTAATCCTGAGCCATTAAATGCGAATGACCCATCAAAATATAGCTTTCAGGTTGATGATTCTTCAATATTTAAAACAGAAGCATTTGACAGATCTAAACTTAAGGGTTTTGTTCTTGGAAGCAGTGCTTCGATCAGTTGGTTAGCAAACACTTATCCTTTGACTGCTTTTTGATTGACATACTCAATGTCAAACTCACTCAACAAAATAATCCAGTTGGCCAACCTTCTTGTAAGTGTAGGTTTTGATAAAAGGTATTTGAGAGAGTCAACTTTAGATATTAACTTGGTATGGTTGTTCAAAAGGTAATGGCAGAATTTCTGAAAGGTGAAGACAACAATCAAACATGCTTTTTCAATCTACGGATAGTTGAGCTCGTATGAGATCAAGGTGCAACTAAGGTAATAAATGGCTCTTTCCTTGTGTTGGGCTTCATATTTGTGCCAAGAACGCGTCAATAGCAAATTGGGTATAGCAAAATATGTATAACAAAGGTTCACTTGGGGTCGCTGGTACTAGAACAGGCAGATTTGCAAAATACTGTTTGAGTTGAGCAAAATTTTGTTGGTAATCCGAGCCCAAGTGGAAATCAATATGTTTCTTTAGCAGATGGGTGAAGGAGTGACACTTGTCTGCAAGTTGTGAGGTGAATCTTCTGATGGCCTGAATTTTGCTTTGTAGGCTATGCAATTGTTTGAGGTTCTTAGGAGGAGGCATCTCAGTGATAACAATGACTTTGGCGGGATCCACTTCAATTCCACGGCGAGACACAATGAAGCCCAATAATTTACTTGAAATGACTCCGAAGATGCACTTCGGATTCAAACAGACCTTATAATCTGGAGCCGTTCAAAGATACGACAAAGGATCGTCGGGTGTTCTGCTCTAGTCTTAGATTTTCTAAGGATATCATCTACATAATCCTCCACAATATCATGTAACATGTCATGGAATATGACAGTCATAGCTCTCTGATATGTTTCGCCTACATTCTTGAGGCCAAAAGGCATGACTTGATAGTAAAAGGTGCCCCAAGGAGTAGTAAAGGTAGTTTTATGTTGGTCCTCTTCTGTGATCTTGATTTGATTATAGCCTGAGAATCCATCCATGAGGGATAACATTTCGTGGCTGCAGTAGAATCAACAATCATGTCGATGTTTGGAAGAGGAAAGTCATCTTTAGGACATGCTTTGTTGATGTCCTTGAAATCTGTGCAAATCCTTATACCAACAGGTTTCTTCTGAACATGCACTATGTTGGAGATCCATTGAGTAATCAATAGGTTTGATGAATCCCACTGCTAATAACTTTTATAGCTCCTCTTTGACCAAAAGAGCCACATGCAGATGCATTTTACGTAGTTTTTGTTTGATTGGCTTCGTTGATTCATGCACAACAAGGTTATGCACTACTAAAGAAGGATCCAAGCTGGCATGTCTGTATAGGACCAAACAAATACATCTGAAAATTCTCAAGGAGCATAGCAAAAACTTTTTGTTCATGTCCCAAAGAGAAGCCCCAAGTTTGACAATTCTAGGCTCATCTTTTGTACCGATGTTGATATCAATAGTCTCCTCCATAAGTAATTTGGATCCATCCTCCATATGTGTAGGATCGGGGGAGATTGAGTTCTTGCTCTATTGGTGTCTTGACAAGATTTTCACCAATAGGCTAGTCACTTTTTATATCCTTTTTGATTTTTCTATTTGTTTGTCCGTAAGTGCCTCAAAAATGTTTTCACTATGGGACTTGGATGGTTTATTTTGGCGAGGCTTTTTGGAAGATATTTTGCCCTCGTTCTCTTTTTACTTTTGCTAACCATAGAACTCAGCCTCCTCCCGAAATACGCATATGCATCAAGGTTGATAGAGAAGCCCTTCTTATGGTCCCCAATAGGAATGTCGTCACACAACCCCATGATTTCCCCAATTGCTTCGTCATATTGAAAGAAATCAGTTGGTATTTGCCGTTGTTGGTCCCAGTTGATAAGGGAAGGGTGTACAAGGTCTAAATCAGGAATGGAAGGGGACAGGGTTAAAATAGCCGTGTCATCGAATAAGTTGGTGGAAGCAAGGTCCTCGTAAAGGCTACAAAGGGACTTTGGTTCGCTATCATAATTTGAAGAGCTGTCCTCATGTTCCAAGGAGGTGGCCTCAACTTCTGTAGGTGGGGATCCATAGGGCCGAATACCAACTCCATATTTGTCCATTTTCTCATGTGCCGGAAGAGGTTCCACATACCTTGTTCATTTATGCCACACCCATATCCTTTATATCCCATAACGTACATCATCTTATTAGGTATGACATATTTGAGGGTTGATAGCAAGAAGCCATCTTTTCATTAAGGGATTGGGATGTATAAGTGTTATGCATTTTCTCGTTTGCCAAGAGACCGCTAGGGATGAATTTGTCGATACTGAAAGGCTCCTGAGGTCGTTGCGGTCAAAAGTCGGGCCTACCACATGTTTTGGGTGATAGGGGAGATTTGAAACAAGGAGGGTCTATTGGAGGTTATATTCCCCACACTCAGTATGAATGATTTTTAGTTCCCATGTAACAAATGGGGGTATGGATGGGGAGGCACCACTTTCATGCCGATGCGGTGTATCGGATTTGATTCGAGAGGTGAGGGCCCTCGATCGAAGCTCTATAATTATCTTTGTAGTCTTGTCATGTCGTATCTTTGTGGGGTAATGGTCGGATAACACTCTGTAATGGGTAAAGGGGTGCGGGTCCCCAAGAATGGTAAGTGTCTGTCCTTGATGATAGAACTCGATACATTGGTGGAAAGTTGAGGGAACAACTCGCATGGCACGGATCCATGGGTGACCGAGGAGAATATTATAAGGTAGCTCAAAGTCAAGGACATGGAACCGAGTTTCGTGTGTGATAGGCCCAACTTCCATTGGGAAGGTAGTCGTGTCTGCTGATTGCCTCTCTGCATTATCATATGCCTTAATGGTGATCGATTAGGCTCCGGTCGGTGTTAGTGTGTCCCAATTGTTTTATGAGCTTCAAGGTACATATGTTAAGGCCTCATCCGTTGTCCACAAACACTGTTTGATCTTTTGCAAGTAATTATCACTTGATATGTACGGTGGGAGGTTGTGTGTTTGGTCATCCGTTAGAATCATGGCTGAAGGTGATTTGTTTAGATGGAGTGAGTTGTGCAACCAAGGCTTGGGAACGAAGCGTCGACATCCGTGGGAACTCCTGACCCCTGAAGGGTCTAATAGAGGATATCCTTGCGAATAATAGATATATTAAGAAGATCCAAGATAGAGATCTTGGCTGTTGTCTTCTCAAGATGCTTTAGGAGATCGTAATGACCATTCGAATGAGTAGGTAGAGGAGATTCTGGGATGATAAGACGAGTGCGTCACGTTGCCACGAAACACGCTTGTGATTTGGTCTTGATGGTATTTATATGCTTAGTAGTAGGATGGACATAGCCCATGATAAAATCGGATGGATTGGTTGTTTTGGCAACAACATGATTGGTACTTTTGCCTTGTGAGGATTGACCTCAACCGCAACTCTTGTTCCGCCTCTTTATGTTTGGGGAATGGTTCTTTATAAATTCCCAACTGATTGTTAGACGTTTTGTTGGGTTCTTGTGCACCTAGCTCAACATCTCCTCGATCTATGAGATCCTGAATGAAGTTTTTCAATTTCATACATCGATCGTAGCATGGCCTTTAACGCGATGGTATTCACAATATTCGTGGTCTTTGTACCACGACGGTTTAGGTGCATCCTTGGCAAAGGGTGTAGTGGTTGGAAATTTGACCATGTTGACCACATCCAATTGTTTTAGAATCAATGATAAAGACTCCGTGAGTGGAGTATACTCTCGTTTAACTTCAGATTTGAGCGGTCCTTGTGAGAGTTTCAAATGAGGAGTGTTTGGACCGCTTGGAAATGTTTGGAATCAGTGATTCCATCACCTACGACATTCTTATTTTTGTTGAAAAACTTGGACTTGTCTGTAGGTTTTGATTCATGGTTATCTCTTTGGAAGGGTTTTAAGGTCCCTTTGGCAAGCAAAGCCTTTTCAATCTGGCTTCCTTTTTCAATAACTTCTTCGAAGGCGCTTACACAATGCATTTGCAAGTGAAAGGCTATCTCAAAATGCAAGTTAGTTATGAATATACTGAAAAGTTGTTTCTTCGGAATGGAGCAAGGGAAGTGACTAGCTAACCCTCGCCATCGTTGTAAGAAACAAATCCTTTGGGGAGATGGAGAAACCATTCAAACGCTTGGCCTTCAAGACTCCAAGGAAATAAGTGAAGGAGATAGTTATTGCTATAGGCACCTTCTTGGCAAGCCATGAAGAAGTCTTTACGTGATCACGAGGATCACCTTTGCCCCTATATTTATCAAATTTAGGAAATCAAAGCTAGGTGGGAAGTGAGTACGCAACATTTCCTGATCGAAAGGGTAAGGACACACTTGTTCTTTGAATTGATATTTCTTATTGTGTCTAAGGTTGCTTTCTTGAAGACCAACAAGTGCGTCTTTCATAGATTGCCACTCTTGGTTGAAGATTTGGCCACGTGAGGGTGTGGCAGGTATGTACATGCGGTTAGATTTTGATGTTTCGCCACCATGGTTTTCAGTGTAATGTTCCGCATAAGTCACCCTAGGTTTCTTAGTGCATGCGGCTCTATTCGTGTCCCGATGGACATGTGAAGCTATATTTGTCAACGGGCGGCTAAGAGATCAGAATGTTGTTTGCACGGCGACCTCTTCGTTTTGGGGTTCCGGTTGAGGTTCATGTTGGTGGTTGTGTTCAGGTTCTTCACCCTATGTTTTAATTTCACGGTTGATTTGATTAAATGGTATACGATAACCAATTAAAGTCTTAGAGGCTTCTACTTCCTCATTGTTTCCTTCATGTTGGACAAAGGTAGAAGCATGTCCATGATTTAAGATATCCTCTGTGTGATAAGGAGGAGGTTTTGTTCTTTCTTCTTCTCGAATCATGTTTGTAAGGAAAGCGGGATCAAATTCAGTTGGCAATTCGGCCCCTAACTCTACTAATCGTAATGAAACTTGATCTCTGTTTTGGAAGAGGAAGTTATCTACGTGGACGAGGTCATACTCAAAGGTATCCCGAGGAGTTGGTCCCGCGTCTCCACTATGGTTAACCAATGTTTCCTCTTCAAATAATGGGTCCAAAGGTTTCGGAGGAAGCGAATTAGATACCCGCCTTCTATGTGTCAATCTCGTAATAGGTGGCATAATGGGAAATATTTTGCAAAGATTTGGGATATATGTGCAAGTTTCACAGTGAATCTAGGTAAACTGGAGCAGCATGACAACAATAAAGTGAAGTTTTTGTAAGGGTGCGGAATTTATGATGAAAATAGCCAAGAAAAATCTAGGATATTTTGGACAACGTAATGACCGCAAAGGAAGCTTTTTCCTAGGTTCAAAATGTTTCAAAAGTTGTTTAATAGCGCAACAACACAAATTCACACTTAAATTGAGTTTTTGAGCAAACAAGATTTACGTATTAAAAGGGGTTGATATGATTTGGGCAGTGTAACAACACGATTTCAACATTTAACTCAAGTTTTGAGAAAACAAGGTTTAAGTATCAAAAATGGTTGATACAATGCGGGTAGTGTAACAATGCAATTTTAATACTTAAATCAAGTTTAAGAAAACAAGATTTAAGTATCAAAAAGGGATTGATACAATGCGGGCAGCGTAGCAACACACTTTCAACACTCAAATCAAGTTTTAAGTATAAAAAAGGGATGATGCAATTTTGGTAGCACTTTAGATAGCATGTTTTGATAAAAGGGGAGCCAAAATTTTATGAAGGGGATATGTTAAAATGTTTCGTAACCAAAAATACGCGGCGCAAATTTGGTAGAGTTTCGCCTTGTTCTAAAACAAGGTGGAAACTAAGACAAAGTTTTTCTTAGTAAGGGTTTGATACCAATGATAATGGATATGGAAAAGTTGGCCCCAATGCCAAATAGCTTCCTAGGGATTTTGTTCTCAAAACTCACCAATATTTGTCTAAGAGAGGTACACTTTTTAGAATAAATTCTAAACAAAGGACCATTACCCCACAATCAAATTAATGAACGAGGCCTCATACGGACAATGTTTGATATTCCTCATGGGGTTTACTAGTGAAGAAGGTGTTTGGGGCACTTCCTGTTTCGTAGCCAGTTCCTTCAATGTGTTGACTATTTTGGGGTTCCTATGATATTCCTCATGGGGTTTACTAGTGAAGAAGGTGTTTGGGGCACTTCCTGTTTCGTTAGCCAGTTCCTTCAATGTGTTGACTATTTTGGGGTTCCTATGGTACTCCTCACAATGATTTTTATGGCTTAAGCCAAAGCACTTCCCACAGATTTAAAGAGGATGGGTTTTAACCCTTATACGAACTGTAAATATAGTGTGAGTTTGTTTTTATCTTTGTTTAAAATGTATCTGTCTTAAACGTCATTCTTTGACCAAGGCAACCTACACACAAAGCGTTAGTAATTTGTTTCAATTTTTCTTCGACAAGCGTAGATGGTCCTATACTCAAAGGTTTAACAGGTTTCCATATTACCACAATGTTAGAAAAATATCAAGGATCTTAACCATTTCTATTTCTCAAGGTCTCTTGGGAACGCAAGAGAAGAGCATACGTGGTGTTTGATCAAATTAAACCAACATGCACATTTTTAAACCAAAATATCAAGCGTTAGCCATATTTTCAAATGACAATCAAAATGTTAGAAAAACATCCAAAATCATTGCTGTTTCTGATTCTCAAGATTGCTCGAAAGCGCAAGAGAAGAGCATATGCGGTTTTGATGAAATTAAAGCAAAAAGAAATTTCCAACAAATACTCAAAATATTAGCACTAATTTAGATAAAAACTTGCATATTAGAATTAGAAACATGTATAAAACAACAAGAAATTCAAAATTAGCTTTGAAACTTTCAGAAATTTTGAGAAAATTTGACACGAAGACGCTAGCACATACACGAGAACGCTACCACATACACAAGAATGCTAGCACATGGAATAATATGCAGTGCAAATAGTGAAAATGCAAAGCGAGCGTTAACACGTGCGAGATGGATGCAAACGCGAGATAGGACACTAGCGCGTGCAAATGGACACTAGTGCGTGCAAATGGAAACTCAATGGAACGCTAGCACATGCAAGAACGAAGTGCATAGATGCATAGAACGATAGCGCATAGCGCATGCACAGTGAACACTAACACGTAGAGTAGGAAAATGGACGAGAAACACTTGCAAGGAATGAGATGCAAGTGTGTGTTAGTAGAAATTCAATGTAATGCCAATAGCGCATGCAAGTGAGATGCAGACGCATGCGAGATGCATGAACGCAAACGACAATAGTTCGTAGACGTGCACATAATGATACGGTAGTGTGCCCATATGAACGCTAGCGCAAGGAACTTGTACATGCACACAAAATGTCGAAAACGAGCCAAAAACAACATAAAGATGAGATTTTTCTTATCAAGACTCAAATTTGACAACATTTTGCCTCCTAACTATCCATAAAGAACAGTCAACACTATCAAACATCACTAAACATGCTTAAAATCAAAGAATTTCAACAATTGAAATAAAGAGCATGTAAAAATGAAGTCTAAACTAAGAAAACATAAATAATGTGCGTTAGACAAAGGGGTGTCCCCTGGGTGTGCCATATGTATGCATGTGAAACTAATCTAAGTTTAATGAAATGAACCTAACACCAAGTAGATCCATAACTTACAAAACCATCATGATAAAACATAAAAGAAAACTTATCTAACTATGCATAAAACATTAAATCAAACATCAAATGCAAACCTCCTTTGATTGTTGGATGTGCTTTTAGATTGTAGATATTTCTTTTGTGAACCGAATGCAACCATGCATGATCAAGGAATTTCTCCAAGGAAGAGGAAGAGATCTCAGCAATATGGCTTGATTTCCGTTTTTGGTTTTCTCTTACTACTCTTGGCCAAGTAGAAAGGGAGATTTACTTGAATCAATAAACTTTTTAACATGAAATGTTCTTCTCAAGTGCAAATGTCTTACATGGAGATGGTGTGGTGTAAAAATTGTAAGAAGGTACTAGGTTTCGTATATAACTTTGCATTTTGGGAGAAGCTTGCAAACTAGTGAATGTGGGATAAAGGTAAAGTAGAATTAGAAAGGGATAAATATGATTCAAAAATATTAATTAGAAATTAGCAACTCATGGGAGTTGGAGGTGATTTAATTAATCAGCCTAGGATTAATTAATATACCAAGTTAAGCTTATAAAAGCCATTTGGAGATGATTTAAAAGGAAATTAGTAGAATTTGAAGGATTTGAAAGGGGGATTTAACCAATAAGAAGGTTTATTGATTAAATATGAGATTAAAAGGCTTAATTAATTTTTTTGATTGATAAGGTGGGTTGAAGGGACCCGTTCCCTATTAAAAAGATGAGGCTAAATCCTTAGGAAAACAAAAGGGCTACAAAAGCCAAAAAAAGCTGCATACCAGCTTTACAAAAGATAAAACTATCCTAAAATTACTTCCCACCCTGGGATGGAAAATAATCGTCAATGTTGCCCATGCGTCCTTTTTTATTTTTCCGCCTCTTTACTTCTTGCCATTTTCCTAGATCGGACGAGATAACCAGTGACAAGGTCACTGGGGTTCGCAAAGCCATCAAATTACGGCACAAAATCCTGATCTGATTCCGAACTTTCTGAAGTATGTCCCCTTTTTATGCCACCTCCAACCAAATGTTCTTCCTGAGATCCCATCTCTGAATCATTTTTTCTCAGAACCGATTTACCATCGGAGGTAGGATTATACGGATTATCTTTAAATTTTGATGCAGAAACCAAATGGGTTTACAGAACCCCATCCGTTCGAAGATGTCGATCCATTTTTTTCAGATTTCTGATTCTTATTGAAGGGACAGGAGGCTTGCAAATGCCCCGCATTTCTGCACAATCTACATCAAAATGTGGTATTCTCATAGTCTAAGACCTGGGTATGTTGAAAATTACCAAATTTAAGATTAATTCGATCAGGTAATCCTTTGCTTAAATCAATTTCAACGCAAATTCGGGCAAATGAACACAGACCTGAATGCGTTCTATCCATATCCTCTTTTATAAATTTGCCCAAAACGTTTCCAATATCTTCCAGGGCATACCACAAATGTAAGGGGAGGTTAGGAAGCCTGACCCAAACTAGTGTTTTGGTCATCGAACAAGTATTTAGATTGAATTTTGGGAACCATGGAGTGATAAATACACCCGCATGTCCCCAGAACCAAGGTCCATCTGTCAAACACCGTTGGTAATCTTCTGGTTCCCTGAAATGGACAACGAAAAAACCCTTGGAACAAAGAGATATTTCACATTTATTGGTCCAATTTTCGAAGACCCACTGATACAAAGTTGTGGAGGAAGGCCAAAATCCATTAAACCTGCCAACCACCGCATCCCGTGTTAAATTTTTGAAATATTCTTCAACTTCTGGATTTTCTATAGTGAGTGAAGGGATGTCTTTGGCTAGATCGACCAAGTAGGCCTGGGTTTTAGTTGTTTGCTTGCCCGAGGAACAACCGCCCCTATTTTCCAGTGCCTCCTTGAAGGAAGTAGTCTTCTGATGATACCCCGAGCCATGGTTGCTGAATCTCCACCCCCTGGTTCCTCTCACCGTTCTTGCCTTGCCCCCCTGCACCATCCGGAATCACTTTCATTTTTGGAGCCCTAGGGTTAGGGCGCAAATCTGCTTCCACCTCCTATTCGGCTCTGTCTAGCACTCCCTCACTTGCCCCGTGCGCCCCCCAATACTCGGCCGGAACCCTTCGCAAAGATCATTCTTCTCCTGTTGATCCCCCTGGAACCCATGATCGACTCCCTCCATGGTCACATTATTCGCACTCCTTTTCTTCATCGAGCCCAAAGCTATCCCTTAAGGACTAATGTAAGTACTTTTTTACTATACGGTAACTCACCAATTACCATAGGAACCAAAAGGCTTAATTAATTACGAATGGTTAATTAATTAATTAAAATAGGATTATAACTAACGAAGCGATGTTAATTGGCAGCGGAATGAGGAGAAGGCTAGTTAATTAACGAAGTGTCGTTGATTGATCGAGACGATGGGAATATTAGCTAATTAGCAGGAAATCACTAATTGTAATGAAATGATGGGAAAGAGGATAATTAGTGCAATTTTATGATTAAAACTACAAAGTCAGATTTAGGTGTCTACGGTATATTCCATTGTTAGTTTAATACAAGGTGTTTATTGGTGTTAAGTCTCATATTCGAATCATATATGAAGATGGTGTATTTACATTGCAGAGTTTTTTGGGCTCATTTCTCAAGTGTCTCGATTTTTTTTTTTGACATTTGATCGGATGGGATGTTAATATGCTATCAAAGGTATGTTGGATTTCTCCCATGCTATTCAGGGCTCATAACTTTTGATCCGTGAAGGCTACAAGGTTGATTGTTTTTCACCTTGGATATTTTATTGAGATGTACACAATGGTAGGTTCATTTTTTTATTGTGATTAACTATATTTTTAATATTTACAGTTTTTCGACTGATTTGCTAACTCTTGTATTTTGAACCTGCTCGAGGCCATAACTTTTGACTGGTAACTCGGATTCATATGATTCTTTTGTTTGAAAGTTAGTGATTTTTCATACTATTTGTAGTAGTGACAACCATGTATTCTGATTTTGTCTCAGATTGTAATTTTTCAGCATAAAGGCTAATTTGTAAACTGTAAAAACATAGGTGCCACCTCATTTTTAGAGGGGATCACTCTTTGGTGCTTTATACAAATTTTGTGAGGGTTTTTTAGATGTATACAATGTGATTTGGGCAGTCACACTTCAGGATGTTTTTGATGTGTGCGATTCATAGCCTTAGTTGCCTTTGCAAATCGTTGCGTTGCACACCTATCACACTTGACACATTTTTTGTGGAGCCGTTTTTTGTAATGAAATTACTTAGATAGATCTGAATATCAACAACAATAGAACACCAAAGAACACTAAAATATAGAGAAATGGTCTCAATAAGTAGAATGACTTAGCCACTTCGAGGGGCAACCTCCAAACCATACAATAAGACTCAAGTGCTCAATATGATGATAATATCCTACTCTCTAACTCCTATATATACCCTACTATACTATCCAAAGCCCTAAGGCTGACCCACTAAGCATATGAAAGCATAAATAATTATGATATGACATGATAAGAGATTATGTTAGCCATAGGTTGGCTATCCATATCTCGATATATGAACTAGGGTTAAAGGTGTAGCATTTTTCTTCTCTCTCTAGTCAACATTGTGGGGGTAGTTATTTCTTTTGGAATTGATAGTGTAATACCTGGTTCATTGAGTGTGCAAATGAGGGCTTGTATTAGTAGTATGACATGATAGTTTTTGATGGCCACGGTATTATCACTTTCATTTTTGGTTCGTCATCTGTCTCATTGCATTGGAGGCTTCTTCAGATTGAGGCGGTTATTTTTAGTGGTTTATGACAGTTATATGGAGATTTCCTATTCTTTCAACATTTCTTAATAGATTGACAATCTCCTTGTAGGGAGCTATCCTAGTGAAATTATAGTGTCATTCCGTCTTCAGGTATGTTTGAGTAGTATGTTTATTCTGCTGGTGCAATTCTTCATTAATTCATTCACCCTTATGACAGATTCTTTTTGTTCTTTGGACACTTCTTGACAGATTGACTGTCTCCTTGTTTGGAGCTATTCTCGTGTGATTACCTGTCTATTTTTAGCAAGTTTGAGTAGCGGATTCATTCCTAAATACATTCTGATATTTAGTACATATGTTGGCATGAGTTAGTTAAATTTGGATGTCATTGAAGCTAACTTATTGTGGAATGTCTGAGTTGGCTCGCAGTGTCAGTATTGTAATGTCCAAGACTCCAAACCATGTCCAAGTTGGTAACTGTGGTCTAACTGACATGAAGTTTCAGAAATAATGAGACTGATATGAGGAATATATCAATTTGAATTGTTGAATTTTTAATCTCATTAGTGAGTGACTTGTTTTAGGATACAGTCTAAGAAGTTCTTTGTCTGAAATTGTGGTATGCATCTGTAAGTATGTAAATTATCTAGGTGGTAATCTGCATCCTTATTTTTTTCACGTGTCTATAGACTCCGAGTAACTTTGAGTTTTCTATCAGCACTTAAATGATTATTAGATAATATGAGTACCATATGTATCCCATGCTGGCTATGTGATAACCTGATGACAAATGCCTTCTTAAATATTCTAGTTCCTAGTCAGTACCAATCCAATGACAGAGAAATGCTTAATTATTTCAGTTACTAGTTGATACCAATCCTATGGTCAAACAATACATCAAGGTAGCTTATACCTCTTGATCCACCATGTCGAAAACTGTCACCTGTATTATATATAAGAATTATGTGTTTGTGGTGCAATTCCAAGGACCTTCGGTTTCTTCTTACTAACAATTAGCTGTAGAGGTCTGAATGATTTGCATCAATGTCTTAAGAATGAAACTTTCAGTGACCTCGGCCAGGATAGAGATTTTTGTTTCATTTTCATGGCATCACATCAGATACTAATCCCAAATTTTTGTTGTAAAAGTCAAGATTAACCTTATCCTTAATTATTTCCTCACTGCAATAGGCGCTTTGCCTTTGTGGGTTTAAGAAACCATGTCTTTCATAAATATTCTAGAAAATTGCATGCCTATAACTTACAGTCATGTTTCTTTTGCAAATTTATAGCCATGAAAAAACTTGGAGAAGTGGTCAATGAAGAGAGATATATGAGAAATTATTCCATACAAGACATAGTTTTCGATCTAAGCATTCCAATCATTTTATTCCATTATGTCATTCTGAAATGAAATTTCTTTTTATGCATGTCATAGGCTTCAAGATGTTTCTCAAGCAACAAAATATTTTTTATAGACACTTGAATATTAATGCATAAGGTTCCCTTTATCCAGTTGCGCAAGAAACCATTTTTTCCTTGATTAGGAATGGATGACGTGCCAACTCATAATGCAGTGTTAGCCTTATCTAGAATGTGGTATCTATCTACATGCATTTTAGTCGTTTTGGACTTAATTTTTTTGTATATATAATGTAAATGTCTGTACTAAGAATGTGTTACTGTGTAATTTCAGGTTCGCATTATCTTATCTGGAAATACAGAAAAACAGAAATGTGTGGGGCTTGACTATGGGTCTGCTGTTGGTGATATAGCCTCCCAGGATGAGAATGACAATACTGATTATGGTTTTCTTGAAAGTCTTAATATAATTGATGATGAGGAAGGAGTTGAAGACCATTCATCCACTAAGAGGCATGGTGTAATAATTGGTGAAATTGTTGGAATTGTACAGAGAGCCCAACGAGACTATGTGGCATGCTTGGATGAAACTGAAGAATCAGAAGCTTTACAATTGAACAATAGACGGTATGTGTACTTTCTTCTGGTTTTGTTCTTTTAGTGTTTCTTGGCAAGATACTTCTCCTCCTCTTCTGCTGCCACCAAAATCCAAAGAGTGGAACCTAGAACGAGTGTACATGGTGAGAAAGTTTGATGACAAATATTGTTCAAGGATCATGGTTTTTTCGATGGCATTCCCTAGTATCATATAACTGTCATTGTTGCCATTGTTCAGAAGCTATGCAAGTTAGTTTTTCCCTTTTAGTTCATTTTATTCAGCTATGGGCCCTATGTCACAGGGTTCTCCAAATTTTATTGAAAAACTTAGAATTTTATCCTTGTCGAAAATGAACTTGAACTTTATCCATTATTTTTGCATGGGAAGTTTTTGACACGATTTTGCATTATTTTACAAATGTGTGTATATATACATATACCGACTGAAAGTAGCGGACAAAAAACTCTCTCCACTCTGTCCCTCTGACATATTTATGCATTTTTTTCAAAAAATAAAAAAATGATAGAAAAAATTGTTTGAACTTAAAGATGTTTTTTTCTCGAACTTTATTCCTTGGTGAACTTGAACCGAACTTTATCCTCGTTGAACATGAACACGAACTCAAACTTGAACTGGAACTCAAACCTTGTGACTTAGTATAAGCCTATCTCTATAAAAATTGTGAGAAAGTTGGATATTATTATGGTAAGAAAGGGCGCTATCCATCACCAAGAGCAGTAGATATTTTGGATGCAATATTTCCAGAAACCCAAGGGTCATCAATGGAGATGAAGAACATTCCATAAGTTATAACTTGTGTCATAGGGTTCGGTGAATTTCATCCATGAAGTTCAAAATTCGCTGTTTCCTAAGGCCGTGGAAAAAATCGGTAAAGTTCGGCTAAAAATGCGGGAAAAATCATAGCAGAACTTCGGCTTAAAAACAGCAACGAAAAACAACTAGAAATTATGCGGAAGTGTCGAGCATGAGCATAAAAGTTGACCTGTGAGGAAGTGTGCCCTAGGTCTCGACTTTGATATATACTGCAACATAGTCATCCGACTGTTATGAGACATTGTTCGTCTGGTCTTGGATGAAGCTTTTGCTACCAGTTCGAAAAGCACAAAGGATTCTAGCTCCAACCTGAGAGATCGCGAGGAGATTGAAGCAAATTTACACCGAGCCATTAAACATGATGCACGGCCGAAAAAAGATCCAGGTCTCCCTGCCTTTGTCCTACGTTTTTATAAAGTGTAGGTTGTTATAAAGTTAAGGTTATAAAGTATATTTTTATTTTATGTTTAGTAATTTATTTGTTTATTCTTTAAAGATTATGCTTTAAAGTTTTATTTTATTTTTCTAATTTACTTTTAGTTACATTTTTATATATTTTTGAACTTTATCTTTTACTTTTATTTTTAATTTATATTTTATATTTACTCTTATGTTTAATGTATTTTTATCATTGATTTATGTCTTATATTTTATATTTACTTATATGTTTAATGTATTTTTTTAATATTTTAGTAATAAAAAAATATTCTATTAGTCGAACATAATGGCGAATTTTTTTCGAACTTTATTCATTGGCGAACTTGAACCGAATTTTATCCTCGTCAAACTCAAATCTTGTGACTTAGGTTATAACTAGGAGTTTCCTTGAGTGCTCTTGTAGTTGACTAGTGATTGCCTATTTGCTCAAACTGTCCAAGTTTTTGGAATGTATAAGGGACCTTGTCTCTTGCCCCATTTCAACTTTGGATTAAGCTTCGAGATAATATTCACTTCTAGGTATTCTTAATATAGCGTAAATGTTTTATGGCAACAAATTGAAGGTCCAAATGAAAATACCTCATTAAGATAACTTGAATTTTGATTTTGTCATGTATTTTGATTCGTTGGTTTCATTGTAATAATTTCATATCTAACAAAGACATTATTTGGGAAAACATAGGTCCTTTTAAACAACTCTCAAGTTGTGACATTCTTTTTGCTACCACTCTGTAATGTCCCCTTTTCCGGGGCATTACTAATATATCTGTTCATCTCTTTTATTTGCATTGTAACCCCTTGGCATGCCTAGCACTACAAGTGGGAGTCTCTAGTTAGTTTAAAAATGTGCACATAGGTTAGTTACTTTTTATTATTTAATTAGAAAATAATAAAGTGCACATAGTCTTAGCATATTAAATGTTTTAATTATGTAATGGGAGGAAAGGGGCCACTTGGCTATCTAACTTGTAATTGCAAATTTAAAAAGTGTATTTTCCCTCCAAGTGGGTCGATCCCTTTGGGAAGTCTATTTAAGGGATGTGAGGGGGTCATTTCACCTCATGTTGGATTTGATCATTTATGTCTCTCCATGCTTGGAGAAATGGGATGTATGCCCTAGCTCTTCATTGTGCTCTCTCTCTCTCATTTGATTTGTGGAATTGAAGTAAATGTGATTTTGATCCATTAGTGTGTGTTGTGTTGCATTTGTGTGTGGCGAATTGCACTAGGAGGGTTTCCTTGCCCTAGCACATTTATTTGTGGGACAAATCTGCATGTTCTTGCTCATTTTTGAAGTGATCATTGAAGGGTTTGAGGTACTTTTGCTATTGCTGTTCACTGCTGCATTATTCTAGCTATAGCGACTTGGATTGGAGGTTATTTTGGCATGCTTGAGTGGTAAATAAGCTAGATTTGAAATCTGGTTTATAATAGCATTTATTTCTGAGCAAAAGGGGTTTATTTGGAGTGTTTGGGAGCTTGGAAAAGGGCTGGAATAATTTATTTATTTTTCTCTAACCCTAGCGACTTGGACTGAGATTTCTGGGTCTGTTTTGGTGGGGTTTTAATGCTCAGAAAAATCTGATTCATAGTGCATTAGAAAGCTCTGAAATTCTAGTTTATGATGCACTTGGTTTCATGGCAAAATATGGAGTATTGAATGAGTTATGAATTTTAGAAGATTTCAATCTGTCTGCAAGCTATTTTGTTGTTATTAATTAATATTTATTTCAGACCTGCAGTTTGGGATCAATTTAACATTGGATTTGGTTGTAGAAATTAGGAGGAATAAGGAGAAATTAACTTCATAATTTTTGGAGTTGATTTGATGCCCTAAATGTGTTGGGCGACCTACTTTTTAGGGAAAAATTAGGGTTTCGTGTTTGCTATGCGAAAACTGATTTTGGAATATTATTCTTCATATTTTTGTGGCCCAAGATCCAAAGTTTCAGCTCATTTGGACTTCTCTAGCAAAAGATATGAATTTTTGAAAATTGCAGCAGTCCGGGGTTTGAATATTAATTGTTTTCAGCTGTGTGATCAGATTTAGGCTAATTTCTAACTTGTCCTAAAAGGGGACATCACACACTCAAGTGTTGGAGTATTGAAAAGCCTGTCCATGATCTTTTGATAGTTTTGTTTATGTTTCTCATGACTGATATTTGTTATTCAAACGCTAGTTAAGTGCAATCTTGTATTTAAAATGACAAGATTTCTTAGGTTTGAGCATTTTTAGTTTTTTTCTTGTTTATATAGCTTAAAAGTTAAGCTAGTTGAAGCACCATCACGATATTACGCGGAAGAATGACCTAGCTCCAAAAACACTCGAAGGTTCTCGATGCCGTTTAAGATGTGCTGAATTAACCAACAACAAACCAGTTCATGGCTGCACATTGTGGTTATTACTACTCTACTCGTTTTTGGTTGATGCAAGCTTGCTTGTACGCATGGTTGCCCTTGCTTCACTTAGTTGTCCACATAGTTAATAGGAGACGGAGTGCAGATATCTGCGGTACGAGGAGACAAGGACGGGTATGGGTACTGAGTACAAGAAGTTGGGGACGGGTACCTGTACCAATACAAGGAAATGGGGGTGGGAATGCCATTTTTCAGAAAATTAGGAAAAGAGTACTTGAAGACGACAAAAAAATGATATTATACAACCTAAGAATAATATTAATAACTTTTTAAAGTGAAGATATTAGTTGTTGACAAAATATGAGAGTAGTTATATTTATGTTTATCTTTGATATGTCATCATATTTAGGGTTGAGAGTATAAAATAGATTTTAAAAAACACGATATACAAGCCTTTGAGATTAGTACAACCTTCGAGATGCATTTTTGTGGTAGGAGATGAGTCTCTGTGCACCACTAAGTTTCTACCTCTCGCTCCTTTATGATTTTAGAAAAGGAATATGAATATTTATGTGTGATTCGTGTTTCCTACTAGTGTGTAATGTCCCCTTTTCCAAGCTAGTCGCTACAAAAGACCTTATCCCATTCCTTCCTCGTGGGATTAAGGATGCTAGAGGAAAGTTGTCTCGAAGATATCTGAATTAGTTTTAGGAAATATTGCACTATTTTATGTTGTATTCCTATTGGATGCCTAGCACTCCAATAGATGAAATAAATTACTTAGTTAATTAGTTGTTTGGTGAGCATATATGCTCAAATTAGAAATAGACTTTAATATTATAAGGTCGGCCATAAGTTATGATGTAGCACCCCTTATGTTATAAAAAGAGGATGCTTGGCCATTATGTCATGTTGAATCTTATTATTTCTTCTTGGTAAAGGTTGTAGCTTTCCTATCTCTCTCATCAAGGACGAAAAACCTTGTTTGAGATCCCTTCAAGGACAAAAAAACCTTGATGGTGGAACTTGCCTTGGGGACGAAAAACCCTCAAGGAAGGATATTTGGTATAATTGAATATCTTAAGGTATTTGGAGCTGATATCTTTTTATCTAGCCCTAGGCGACTTGCATCATGAGCAATTTGGAGGTGTTTTGATGGATGTATGGTTTGATTCTTGCATGGATGGACTTGTACTAATTTCTAAAGGTGAAAACAATCATTTCTTTGCATATTAAGCCAATAATTCAGCTTTTCCAAGTGGGGCAAATTGCTTAGGAGTGGGGTTTGCATTGATTCGAAGGGTTTCTCCATGTTTGGTTTGCATCATTCAATTCCTCATATTTTATAAGGCTGAAATCTACATTTTTATGATTTTAGGAGTTGTCTAAGAGCTATTTCTAGCCCTTGGTTGTGGCTGCACTGCTGCTGTCATAAAATTAATTGCAGCTGGGTGTAATCACTTGTTTTCTCCATTTCTTTGATGTAAATTGGATTAACAAATGTTGCCGTGATTGTATTAATTATTTAGAAACATTTTCAGCGGCTATTACATGTTTGTGTGGTGAGTTGAGGTCCCTATACAGTTCGCTGCCAGGGTTTCTGATATTTTGGGATTGGTGTTGTTTTCTATTTTTCAGTTTCAGCCCTAGAAAGGGACATTATATAATGTCTTATGAATGTACATTTCTCTCTGAGGAAAGAAGCTAGTTGGTACATGGGGAAATTGTAGTATTCACAATAGGTATCATTTGTTCCCCTTTGTCTATTTTTGGTTGTCTGTGGATCCTGGGTGTGATTTCTTTCTTAGGTATAAGTTTCTTTTAACATTCTCATCTACCGAAGATTCTTTGATTGCTTTGCTCACTGTTTGTATTATACTGTGTATAGGATTTTTATTGAGTTTACAATAGCTGCCACAATTGAGGTGTTCTTTAGTTTTCGCTATATACTATATAGTCAATGGACTTGATGCTATCCACGATGACCTTAAACATTGAAACCAGTCATATGTATGTAATGTTTTCTTTAGTGGATATAGATAAGGAAATGCTGAAAAGAAATTTATTCTTAAAATTAGAGAATCCTTGACCAGCTTTTTGCCTTGTGAATAATCCTAATTCTGGGTCACCACAGCCAAAACTTGAGACCAGGCATATATCATGTAAGCCACCTCCTCCCTCTTTGCTGGTGTTAAAAGGTTTTGTAATGGGTCTCTAATAAGGCCGAGTTCGTTTGAAGGAGTTTGGGAATCTTAAAGACTGTTTGGTGGTTAGGTATCCGAAGGGATGAATTCTGAAGCATGCACAATTGATTTCCAACAATTGACAATTTAAATCATAGTGAATCAGTATGGAACTTGGGATAACATTACAATTTACAATGCATTTCTGCTGGATGCATTTGGAGTAATGAAAGAGATATGAAATGTGACGAGCATATGAAGGATTTATATTGCGGTAAGCTCTGCAATCTCATCAATTTGATGTTGTTTCGTTAAATTTCATAAATGAGCTTGCTTTGATAGTGCATTTTGGAATTTGTTACAATGGTTGATTTTGCACGGATCTGGCACAGGTAAATGCAGAATTTCAGTCTTTGACCATCCGTTTGAGCCTCATAAAATTTAAGATAGTTTAAGTAAGATGAGCTTAGGGGTTCCTGCAAGGGCTGGGATTTAGGTTCTAATCCCCATGGTTGTTTAGCATTTCTATCTTAACAAAAGTGAAACTTAGACGAAAGTTTGCTGAACATGAAGTTCACTAAACCTTTATATGTGCATACATGAGAGGTTTTACACTCCAACAAAATGCATATCCTGCATTAACCAATGGATTGGTTATAGGGCATTGAGTTTTAAATTATTTGAATTCCTTTTGTATTTTTAAAATTGTTCTGAAAGAAGTTTACATTATCATTTTCAATTCTGCTTATTATACTGAAAGAAGTTTACATTATCATTTTCAATCCTGCTTATTATAAGTAGCTGGTTACAAAGAGTACCTGTTCTCACGAGGATTTGTATCCTAGGAAGGGAAAGTTTTATACATTATATTTAGTTTCTTCCAGGGAAACTCTGCATTGTTTAAACTTTACTAATTTAGTAATATACCAGGCAGGAGCAGTTACTATGTGTTCCGATGGATCGAAGAATCCCACTGGTATGTTTTTCCTGTGTATAAACTTCGAGAAATTTAGATTTTGAAATTCTGTTTCCCTAGGGTTCTTTTCATAGGTCTTCATTTTCCTAGAATTCATGCATTGTAGGTGTTGTTGAAAATTTACATTTTTATGGTCAATGGCCATGCAGGTGCGAGTTGCATCAAGGCAAAGATCTCATCTTCTTGGGCAAAGGTTTGTTATAAGAATAGATGGATGGAACAAAAGATCAAAGATTCCAAGTGGTCATGTAGTACGCGTTTTGGGTCCAATTGGTGACATCAATGCAGAAAATATGGCCCTGTTGATAGAGAATGATATCAATATTTCCCCTTTCAGCTCAGCGTGAGTAAAGCATTCTTTGAGCAGGAGATGTCTACCTTGGATGATCTCTTATCATGTTTTGGAAGGCTAACATTACAGTACATGTAAATATAACTAGTCTTCAAAATACTTTTGACTCGACATTTATTCTGTAGGTCTTACACTTCTGTAACTTTAGCTCACTGCAGGAACTTCCAGAAGATACAGAGGAGCACCCATGGATGATACCAAAAGAAGAATTGGCCACTCGCCGAGATTTGCGCTTTTCACATAGAGCTTACAGGTGATTATTAGTACCTTACGTTTTGTTGCATTTGAAAAGCCAAATTCACCCGAGTAAAATGATTTTGGCATTTTGATGAGATGGGCCTTTTAGGTCCAGGACTGTAGTATGATTAATGTCTATTGAGATATTAGACTATCAATAACAACATACACAGATAGTAATTGCATATCATACCATGACAAAGCAAAGCATCCGAACAGTAGCAGCTTTTTTCATAAAAATAAGTCTTGGTACAATTTGCTCAGTTCAAGGAGGACCTAATACAAGCACCCTTTCCTCGACATATATCCTTCTATTTATAAGACAAATGACTTATGGTTGTTGGTTGACACAACTGATAACACCCGAACATAACCAACAAGAGTCACTACAAACTAAAACATGTAATTACTTTGCTATTATGCAGTCTGCATTATGCCCCCTTTTAAACAAATTGGAGTCCCTTTTGACACAATTTACATTCAGTATGATAAATACTAGAATGAAGAGAGAAGATGGAAAAATTCCAGAGAGTTGTGCTGTTAAGAGAGACATATTGCAACATTTTTAACAGCTCTTGGGGAAACTTGCCTGCTATGTGTCAAACCAAAATTGTTGTAACCATTGGCTATGGAGTCAAGAAAAAGCTTGTTTCTCCCAGCGCAATTGTTCACCATTTTCTTTAAAAACAAATAAATCAATTTTCTTAGAAAAACCGCCACTTTTGAAAGCAGTTGAAAATGATGTGGATGTACAATGAGCTGTAAGGGTGCATATGCAGGTGACTTATTTGGCAGATTGAACTCATTATGTAGTTGCAGTGAGAGATTTGGGCAGCAATTGGTACACAACTCATACGGCGATGTACATGATGTCAACAAGCCGTGCACACGACAATAGAGGGGCATTTTACAGGCAATGTTGTACAATCATGATTGATTGGCATATTGTCACTTTTGCAAGTTGTGGTCAGAGATGCTAGAGTAGATGGTACAAACATAGAGGCTTTAAGGAGGTTGTACGAATGCTGCTATGTTGCAAGGTTGTATGGACGCATGCAAGTTTGAGGGAGATCGTACATTAGTTGAAGATTTTAGGGAGATTGTATGATAATCTTGACAAGAGATTGTATAGGTGAGGACATTGCAGAAGTTCCGGTGGAGGTCGTCAGGAGCTCACTTGGTCGAACAAAAGGGGGACATTTTAGTGGGGTCCAAGTGGAGGGGGACACGAGGTTGTATAGTGGAGTGACTCTAAGGTTATATGGTGGGGTGACGTTTAGGTTGTACGGTAGGGCAATGCCGAGGTCGCATAATGCGGTGATGCCAAGGTTATTTGGTGGGTTGACATCGAGGTTGCTTCATGGGGTGACAAAACAATAGTTGGCTTAATGGAGGTCGATGGAACAACAATTGGGAAGAGATCAAACTTGCTATTTTTGCAACTGGTTGTCCTCTAAGGTTGTACGGTGCTTTTAGTGGCTCTTTCGGTGCCCACCCTTCCACTTTAAACACCTCGGGAGAAGGCCTTACATGCACTTCAAAATAATTGACTTTGTCCATCTTTGTATTGGATTCATTTTCAGTTGCTTCAATCGTTTCTTCAAGTGGGGAGCCAATGTTTAGTATGTTAATACTTCTAGTCCTTGCTCGATAAAGCTTTATTTAAGGGTCATTAACGGTTGTGTGATGTGCCACCCCAACATTTATCATGTTTGTGTCTATCCGTCATATTTGATAGTACTACAAAATAGGTCAAACTTCCGGGTCATATGTCTCATATTAGTTTTTTTCCTTGGACCCCTTGTTCACGCTTATTGAAGAAACTCTTTAGAATGCATGTCGACTACCCATTTTAATTGGCGGACCAATTTTCCATTGAATGTTGTATCCCTGATGTTGTATTCGTTGAACTCCTGTGGCATAGCCAATTGTGTCAATTTAGAAGGACTTGGCATTATCGTCGTCTCATTTTTGGTCATTTTGACCTAGGCCTTCGCCTTCACCCCTCTCCATAATCTCGGTGCTATTGCAATCACATTGGAAAACTTGGTAGTCCTCTATTTGCAATGAAACAAATTGTTTTGGGAGTTTATCTCATTGTCGAAGCATGCCTATAACTTCTACAATGAGCCTTCATTGTTCGGCTCCATTTTCTTAGTTCTGTTAACTAAACAATTTTCTTGAGTCGAATTTGATGATTCGATGACGCTACTTCCTCACTAACTGCTTGATTTTTCAAATCTATGACATACTTTCATCTGTTATTTTCAATGGAGATTAAAATCGTTTTCAGTTATGATCGGTGTTATTTGCTATCAAACAACTTTAACCCAATAGTGCATCATAGTCTTTGTTCTTCAAAATGATGACTACAAAATTTAACAAAAAGGGTTGGGTTCCAATAATTACCTCTCGACCCATTAGTACACCCAATACTTTAATGCCCTGTTGATCCACTCTTACCAGTTGGAATGTTAGAGGCCATAGTTTGCTTCGCAAGACTCTTCCAAGTCTCCTTTGGAAGAACATTCACACAAGAACCACCATTAATGATGGTTTTTGAGTTCCTTCCTAGAACTTCCATATGCATAATTATCGCCAACCGTGCTAGATTCATTATCAGGAGCATAGGATCGATCAATTGGTCACCTAACAAGGTGGGCTTTGACTATGAATTTGTTATTTTGCTTTATGCTCTCCCCGTCATCCATTGCTAGGTACACCATCGTATGCCCTATGTTCGGGATAATGTCTTGTATGGTAGCATTAAGAGCATTCTTGAGTTTTGGAATACTTTGCAATAAGTCAACGATCTTTTCGGGTATAACAACTAGCAAGACTTGTGTAATAGCTTGACGGACTCGGTTTGCTCATTGTTGTGCTAGTATGTTCATTTAAATGAAATTGTTCTTTAACCATGGATCTTTCAACTTCCACCTTTGGTTTGTTCAACCTTTCTTTCTCGATACATGGGTTAGGGTTATTGGATTTCTTCACTTGTGCTTTGATAATTGTCATAACTTCCTTGCCATCAACAATGCTAATTATATTGACATTGGCTTGCTTTTGACAATTTCCATCATTATGATTCTTGGGCCTACACTAGCTATGGAGAAGTCCAGTGTTAATTTGGTGAGGGCAACCTCTTGTGAAATGGCCCTACTTGTTGCACTCCCAAAATTATATAATTAGTCATTCTTTAGAGTCATTTTGAATTCGACTCTTGCGACCACTATTACTTTATCTTTTGTTGTTATTTGGCGGTGTGGTGGGTGGTCTATTGGGCTCTCCTTGTGTGAACAACACTTGGCCACTTTTATTCCACAAATCGTATGGGCATTTCTTGATTGAATACCACCTGTAACTTGACAATTCTCACACAAAATATCCTTACCATCGTTCTTATTGTCTCGCTTTAGTTACTTCATCATTTGAAGCATGCCTTTTCTCAAGGTTTGCTTTGATCTAGGTTCATTGTCATCAATGGAGTTAAAGTCATCTTCTTCATACGATGAGCGTGGGACTACTTTCATTGTCCTCCGTAATGAGGTTACCAAGCTGCGCGCAATGTATCATCACTTCTTCATGCCACCGACATGTTCGATTTCAAGTATTTCCAAAAGTTCTCCAAGTTTATGCTATAAACATGAACACTTGGGTTTGTTTGTCGGGTATTATAGATTTGAATGACAATCTCATTGTCATCCTTAGGAGATTGAATTCTTTCTCGAAGGCTTTCCTAGTGTTTTTAATGTTGCTTTCTTCGAGTATTGGTGCATTTGTATACCAATCAATATCCAATCCCTAAAGGATGAATGGGAAACATCTTAACCACATAGGTTCATTTGTATGCTCATTGGAAGTCTATATGGTGATACATGTTATACATTATTGAATGGGATCCTCCAATCCATCATTGGTGAACTTTGGGAGCTTTTGCATTTTTGGAGATGGAGTTGATGGGGTAACCATGGCTATGGCGTGGTTCTTCAAATATGAGCCCCCCTTAGCGAGGCTCGTGAGACATTCTTGTGCGCTCTCAACACTATTGGACATGTCCCTATGTTTGATTGTTCGTTCGACATAATCCATACAATATCTCGCACATGGTTAGGTCCCTTTTCACACCACTCCCTCCAACTTGTTGTTTCTCTCTTGGTGGCCAAAATTTACATGTGATTCTCTTGCAACACTCTTCGATCCGAACTAGTTGGCAGGGTCCACACTTCCTTCCTCTAGAAGGGGCGATGGTAATCTCTACCCATCTTTACTAGTGGCGTAGGGTCCACCCATTCCCGCCGAACCCTTTCTTGGTTTTAGCTCTAGTTTTGGATAGGAATTGTTGCAGTTTGGCCTTGCTTGATGGGTTTTTAGAATCAACCTGCTAGTTGTCATCGTTTTTGTGTTACTCCACCAATCGAGTAGACCATTTAATTTCTGGATTCCCTCTCTAATTGTGTCTCTCTCCCACGTTTGTTTGGAATCGATAACATGACTATTGCTCGCATTTAGTCAATCTTTGTCTTTGTGAACTGTTCGTATCATTGTGATGTCTTTTGCCATTGTGTTTTTTGGTTCTGTTCGGCACATAGATCTTAAAGATAATGGGGTGTCTCATCACTCTTCTCTTTGAACCAAGTTCAATGTGCTGTTGTTCTTTAAGGCAACAACACCAAAATTATAATATGACTAATACTTATTGATATATTAGACTATAAGTAACAACAAACACAAAATAGTGGTTGCATAACATACCATGACAGGGCAAAGCATCTAAACTATAGCATCTTGTATTCGTAGAAGGTAAGGCTTGATACAATTCGCTTTGTACAAGGAACGCTTGATACAAACACCTTTTCCTTGACGTATATCACTCTATTTGTAAGACAAGTGCCTTATGGTTGTCGATTGACACAACCATAAACACCTAACATAGTGATCAAGAGTTGTTACAAACTAAAATATGTAATTATGCTGCTAACCATGACAATACTAATATGCAAGTCTCAAGGACATACACGCTAGGATTTTATTGTTCTCATACATTGACATGTATGGTAAATATCATTTGTGTATACTTTATTGTGTAGGTAATCCATTTTATTTGACTAACTAGAATTGTAATGACGAGTCATAGATCTCTATATTTTCCTTCTAGAAAATATAGTCACACAAGGTGGCACTTTCTTGTTAGGACCTTTCCACTATTTGAAGCTCATTGTTCCATGCATATTGATTAAGCCATGTTTTTGTATGAATACATACCTGAGTAATTTCTTGTTATTCATCTTGCAGTTAGAAGGCTCGGTCACTATCGTGAAAAGACGAGGCATGTGAACATGTCCGCAAAGAATAAAACCAAGCCAAGTATATAAATTGCATAACAAACATTGAGCGTGTGACAAGATTAGGAATGGAATCAGGTCTTTGTTATTCCTGTAAGAAGAATATAAGTACAACAGACCTCGCCGAGCTCAACTCATGTACATGCCAATGTATGAAGAGTATGGCCATGACAATTTGTATTGCACAACATTTTGATTCTATCAAAGAAATCCATGTGATTTCTAGCCTTCATTTCTTTTATGTATGGTTGAGTCTGAGCTTATATTTATGTTGTAGCACCTTATAAATATGACTAACTCGCCTAACGTTTCTGCCTTATTCATGACATCTTGATATATATATTAACAACAAACATGACCAAGCTTGTAATGACAACTATAACACACCGCATTAAATTTATTTTACGACTCCCTATGTAAAGTTTATTGGGAATTTGATATTCATTTGTCAAGTTCTTGGCTGTCAATATTTGGAAATTGAAAATAATAAATCAACATAAATTAATGATCACCATATATCTCATAAGTGGCAAAGACAAAATAGGATATAAAGAGAGTACAATTCCTGTAGTAACGGGAGTAACCAATCACTATCAATTAACAATAGTTAGTACATGGTTACTAATGTAGACTTAGAATTAATATTTCTAACAATTCCCTTTGTAAGCCTAAGTCCATTGAATTGTGAGTCTCTACAACTACTATGATTCGGATGGTGCATTCAAAAATTTAAAAACCAAAAATCATGATGAAATCAATGCATGTGATCCATCACCCCTACAAGGAAGCACACCCACTCATAGTGTCTTGATAAGCAATGTTCTGAAAAGAGAGAAAAATTGGATAACTCAAGCTGACGCTCATGAGTAACCCAAAAACCCAAAAGTGTGTTGCAAATACACAATAAAGCTTGTTCATCTCAATAACTGTCAAGCTTAAAATGTGAATTAATCTCAGTCCACGAAGCTTTCAAACTCAAAAATAAAGACACTTGTCAACACAAAAAATTGTCCTTTTGGATAAAAAATTGTGCCGAAACTCATAATATGTGATGGACCAACTCCATGCATGGCAATCAAAACCCCCATGCTCAGCTCTCTCATGTCTGCAATACCAAACTTTGCAATCTATGAAATATGACATGTTAGCTATTGGTTTGATAATCGATCACTTAAAAATGGATATCGAGAATCTTGGGACGTTTCACATGTCCCATCCTAATGCTGCCATAATCATGAGCAAACCTTATCCAAGGCTATAATAATTTGCCATGACCAATCCTCGACGGCCAATATGAATAGTCTCCATGTAACACATTTGGAACAACTCACCAATTGTAATATCCCCTTTTGGGATATTAATTAAATCTGCAAATTAATTTATCAAATCGACTCTAGAAGGATTAAACCTTCCTAGCTCGACCTCAAATAACCCAATGTCAGCACTAATACAACCCAAATGGGGTTGGAGTAGGCCAAGGTAGTGGGTTAGATGGGAGAACTAGTTAGGGAAATCAATCTTTTCCAAAACTGAAATTAATTGCAGTAGTGAATTTAATTAGAAAGCACCAGAACAACTGAAACTTAGAAAATTCATAACTTGCTCAATATTCCATATTTTGCCCTCAAATAAATTGCAGATTAATCTATAATTCAAGACCTTTCCAAAGAGCTATAGATCTGAATTTTTAGACCACTGAAACCCCTTCAAATCAGACCCCAAAATCAGAAATCCAGTTGCTAGGGTTAGGATAAATTTCATAAATTATTTCCAGCACTTTATAACCCTCCAAAACCCTCAAAATATCAGCCCATATAACTGAAATAATTATTAAATTGCAGCAGCTTGCAGATCTATCAAAAACACCTCAAAATATGATGCAAAATACCACAAACCCAGTCGATTTGCCTTAGATAAATTGCAGCATTAAATATGAGCACAATAACCTTCAAATCATGAGCCCCACACTTGGAAAATTATACCAAAACAGATCAGATTACAGATCTAACTTGAAAACCACCAAATCATACCAAAATAACCTCCTATGCAAGTCGACTTGGTATAAATAAATTCAGCAGTAGCAGCAGATCATAAAGCACACTTAAATCCTTCAAAACTCATCAATAACATGCAAATATCCTTCTCTAATAAATGCGCCACACATAGGATGAATATATGATATAATATTCACTCAATGCAAGCTTTAGAAGGTCTCACACTCTCCACAATAATGGTGGTGTTTAGAAACACCTTTTTGTGATCACATATGGGCATGCATCCCTCTTCAAGCATGAAAAATTTCAATAAAATCATCAACAACCTTCCAAGGGGACGCCACTTCTCCTTTTATAGATTTTGCAACACAAATCTCCAAGCTTTCCCTCCAATTTTGGCGCCAATCTCTAGATAGGAGAGATATCATTTAATAATGGCCTTCTTTTCCTGTAAAAGGTCAAACTCCAATAAAATATTAATTCCCTTCAATTAATATTTAAATAAAACACAAGAGGGGAATTAAATATAATTTTTAAAGCACATGGAGTAGTCGACTTGCCCCAATTAAATTAAATATTATTTTTAAAAGCTCAAGGATAGTCGATTTTCCCCAATTAATTCCTTTAATCCAAGGGGAGTGGATTAAAGGTCCTCCATAATTATTTTTAATTAATGTCCAAGGAAGGGGACATTACACCAATCTGAAATCTCCTCAATAAGCAATATGTCAAGATATATCTAGGTGCAACATTTGGAATATCTACAACGCCATACATAATCAATATGTGATATATGTCTTCAAATGTTTCTCCACTAGTGTGCAAAGTATAGAGCCAAAATTTGACATACATGTTGACCACACGTATCTAATCATCTTGTTGCACCGACAATCATTAAATCTCGAGCAAGAACGTACACAATCAAAGTCAGTAATCCTCAACAACAAATACTCCGACACCGACAAATCTCCATCAGGTGCACAAGTAGACAAATCAACATCTAAGAAAATAGCTGGTGACTCATTCAAGCATCAACAATTATCCGTTACTAATCCATCAAATCAGGCACCCACTTGCAATCCACAATGAATGAAAGTATCCACAATCTGATATGTCTAGACGGATCTCTAAAATATCGCCACTATTTGCCCAACTCACAATATCATTAAAACCCAAAATGTGAGACATGATGTACCTCTCTTTGATGAGAGTGGAGAACTACTGTGTATACCCCCGAATGGATGTAGGATGAATCAGCAACACAAAATCTTGGTACCTGAATATATAATGCATAAATCAACGATGTCCCATTGCCCCTTTGGGATTTCATCACGAGTCTCCATCGAGGCATCTGCTTGGGTTTTGAACTTAATGGGAAGAGTTTGTAAGCCGTTCTTTCGGGTTTTCAACACATGACTCAAGTGCAAAAATGTAATCGAAGGACACTATCTCACTCTACATAGCCTCATACAATAACACATCAATAAGGACCTTCAAAATCCTCATGAATTGAAGACCAACCACTTTGCTCAAAAATCTCTAACAACTTTGTTACTCAACAAACATTTGACAACCATCATCAAGAAAATCAACATCATCATCGTCCCAATCAAGATGGGAAATATTTGAAACTTGATTGAATTTAAGGTCGCATTCAAAACACCCCTATCGATTTCAAGGTCTTGATAGAAAGGCTCCGACTAGCTTCAAGCTCTCCGGATAAACAACCCGATCAACTTCAAGGTCAAAATAAAATTGAATTTGATTGACTTCAAAGTCTCATTAAAAATACAATTAGAAACCAAATGTAACTTGAGCATTTACTATTTGTTTATGCCAAAAGGTGGTTGAGACATCTTTTCATGTCCCTTTTTGAAGGCTGATTTTTGAAGACCTTAACCCATTCTTCTCCCCGTGGGTCTAAGGAAGAAAGCAAGGGGAAGATCTGGATTATATTTTTATTGTTGTTTAGGTAGTTATTTTATTTATTATCATGTATCCTATTGGGAAGCCTAGCGCTCCAATAGAAGGACTTAAGTAGTTAGGAAATAAAAGTATTTTGAGCATGTAGGCTCCAAATACCAATTAAATATTTAAAAGCACTTTATCTTAAGGGGTCGGCCATCATTTTTGTATTGTAAAGCACTCTTAGGTTATAAAAGGAGGTCACTTGGCCATTATTGAATTATGTTTTGGTGAATTTTCATATCTTGGTTAAGGTTTTCTTGTGAAGCACATTTCCTACCTTTTTCAAGGACGGAGCCCCTCGATTGAGGACTGTTCTCAGGACGAAAACCCTTGATTGAGGGCTTGTGGAGGACGAAAACCCTTCCATAAGGATTTATGTATGCAAGCTGGTTTGGAAAGCAATAAATTATCATTTCCTTGCATGATTTATCTCTTTGGATCAATAATCTATTTATTTGAAGTGGAGCGACCCACTTGGAGTACTATTTGGTATGTGTTGATGATAATTTGATCAATCTGAATTTATTATCTTGTTCTCCATATTTTTAAAAGCCAAGATCTCAAGTTTTGTGAATTTTGGAGGTGATTTACTATTTTTCCAAGCTTGTTGAAGTTCGCTGGTTGAGGGTTTCCAAAATTAATTATTTCCAAGCTCAATTCTGATTTCTAACAGTTGATTGTGTTTGCTGAGGGTTTCTTAATAATTTTGGCATAAGAATTGAAGTGTGTTAGCAAGGTTTAACCCACCTTTGAAGGGTTTAACTTCTCCAAGGAAGTCGCTGCCCTAGGAAGGGCCTAATTTGCAGATTGCAGGGCTGATATCAGTCATCTACAACAGCTCCCTAATCTGATTTTTAAGTTTTTTGGTCATTTCCTAAGTCCCCTTAAAAGGGACATTAGACATCTCCTCCTCTTTCAGCTGAATATGTCCTCAGAATGGCAGATGGAAAGCAAATGGAGTCTATGCTGTATCGTCGCCTTATTTCTGTCAGTTGTCTGCTCCAAATGGTGGATTGAAAGCAAATTTACTTTTATGATGGCTGCTTCCTATGTTTCTCTAGGGCTGTCCACACCTTTCATTTCTTTACGGCTGTTTTTTCTCTCAATTTTAGACAATTTTGAGATCAATTGCTATAAAAAGTTGTGGAAAACTACATGTAATTCCTCTTCTACGATTTAAAGCTTCAACACATCTGCTAAGCAGCTTTTGTTTGTAAATAAAGTTTATGCATTTGGACGCAAGATGTGTGTAGTAATTTTGTAGGCTGATGAATATTTTTATTGTCTTGCTATTCTTATTTCAAGTGTTGGTTTACATGGCATTCATTGTTTTAAAATTCTTGTCATTTTCTAGAAAAAAATGTATTTTGGTTGTGTGAATTTATTCCACTTATTCATCACAATTGGATTCATATATACAATTTTCTGTTTACTTATACTATTACAATTTTGCGAGAAAATTAATTTGAGCCCATGATGATGTAGAATTAGGCATAGGACTTGGCATCTAGCCTCATGCTTACAGTATCAATCAGGCCATTGATTAGAAACAAGTATAAGGGTGCCAGGACTTTATCCAAGATAGGGTTATCAGGACTTGGTTTATATCTTGGGCAGGACAGCAAGTACATGTTTATTCACCTATTAACCAACTCCCAGATGTTGAAGTGGACCCTATAGAGATAACCAATTCTTCATGAATTTATTCCACATTGTGATCTTTTTGCATTCACCTCTCCTTGTAGTTGCTGCCACAGTCTCATAGTGGTAAGTGACAGACGTTGCAATAGTGATAGGAAAATGCCGACAATCCTTTATTGGCAGGATTAAGCTCAAGGTTTTACAAAATTTAAATAGGGTTTCTCTGTAAGCACTGTTTAAAATTATACCCTTTGGTCTTGATTGTTGTACAATGCTTTAACAGGTCTCTCTGATCTCTCGCTTAAGATGCTACTTCCTATACCGTGGGCTTGCTAGCTAGCAGAGGCTTCTGAAATATATTGGTAGATGTAGATATGGAAAAAGACACCATCACTATTTTGTATTAATTTAGTAACAAAGTTTTTTTGAAACAACTTCGAGTTAGGTTTATGATATTTTTATGTCAATTCTCTTTGTGCTATGGTTGCTTTTGAATTCTGATGCATTTCTTTACCTTTCAATTTGTCATTTTTGTAGAATTTTAGCCTTCCAATGCTCTCTCTATAGTACCCTCTTTTGAAGATAATGGCATATCTGGTATAAATAATGAAATAATAAGCAGCAACACTTTGGTTATGATAGCTCACAAAGCATTAGGTCAATGCAAAAGATCTAAATCCAAGAGAGACAATGAAAGAAGCTTTCCGGAAAACCTATGGTTTGATGAAGATTGCAAGGCCGTGAAGATAATGATTAAGAACTTGGTAAGGAAAAGAGAAACTAAAAAGGTTTATGAAAAGTTAGTGAGGCCTTCAATTGAAGAGTACATACGATCATGGAGGAAAGAGCTGATCTCTTTGGGGAATATAATCCTAGAGGCTTTTGGAGAGAATTACAGCAAAATAGTAAACCTATTAAGAACAACGTTACAGATCCCCAATGGGTAGAATATTCAAAGTTATTGTATAAGACTTGAGGAAGACCAAGATAAAGACAACCTTGCTCTCTCTCTCTCTGCCCCTTCCCAAACAATAATTAATAGCCTAAGTCACTGAACTTGCCAAATTTTATCAAAAATATTCAAAATCTGGCGAATTCAAAGAAAATAGCAAAAATCATTTAAATTCGTTGGAAAATGCACAGATTCGAACTTCTATGCAATTTTAACGAAAACCCTGCAAAAACCATGAATTCAGTGAATAAAATCAGCCAAAAAAATGCTGAAAAGTCGTTGAAAAGTCCTTGTACTTTTTTATTGTTGCTTTACATGTCAGCTAGGGTTAGGGGTTTTATTTGTTATATAAACAATCTTTGTGTAATCTGTTTCTTACAACTGCGAAGTGCATCTGAAAGCTGTTATTTGCAATTTGGAAGCCGTCATCTGCAATTCCAATACGGTGAGAGTGGAGTCTAATAGAGGTTTGTGATCATTGTGAAACACAACCATGCCTAAGACCGACGTTGAAGCCCTATGAAGTTTGTTTTGTCGACTTTGTCATGCATTAGCAAGTGCATTCCATTCCATTTCGAGTGTTGAAGCCTTGTGCAACATTCAATAGAATGCAACGTCGTCTATCATTCGTCGTCGACCATGTAGTGTGGAGTCGTGGAGCTTTCTCATTGGCTCATGTTTCACGGTTGTCGATCAGGTTTCGAATAGTCGACATTGCGAAGGAGCGTGGAGCTTTCTTATTGGCCTATGTTTCGTGGTTGTCAATTCGGGGTTATCAAACGGTCGACATTGCAAAGGAGCGTGGAACGTTTATTGGTTCTCGTGCTTCGCACTTTGACAAGATTGATATTAAAAAGGTGAATTGCGGGGTATGCGTGGAGCTTTCTCATTGGTGTAAGCTTCGCGGAGGTTTCAAGCTTGATCGACACCTTGAAGGTACGTGGCATTGTCTTATTGGCTCGCATTTTATAATGGAACAGCTGCGTATAAATCCACAAGCTACGAAAAGGAAAGGAAGCGGACACGTAAGCAAAGCTCGAGTTCGCGACCCAACAGAGACCAACACGTGGCAAAGGAAAAGCAAAGCACACGGGCAAAGGCAATCCCAGAGCCAATCGAAGATCGCCACATGTCACGTTCTGTTCATCCCGACATGCAAAAATTCAAATGGCCATATCTTTTGATCTAGAGCTCCAAATCTCAAAAAATTATATCGTTGGAAAGGTCTCCTCGAACCCTTCGATTTGGCATCATCCGATTCAAAGATTGCGACATTTCTTTGGGAGAAAAAGGGAAAAAATAGTTCGGGCATTAATGTGTAGTTACAGATGGCTCAACCACCCGAATTGATGAAATATGGGGCTCTTACCTTCTCTTGCGAGCAAGGACATTGGGGAATGGCCTTACAGGGTGCCCATGATGTTTTCCGAGTTTAATGCATGATTGTTGGTGGTTGCAACAAGAAAACCCGCGCCCTTCTCTCTCTCCATTCTTCTATATATTGTAAGTTGATGCTTATTTCAAGGGATCCCTCTTTGTTGTAATGACACCATGCCAAAATGGTGGCCGACTTCCCACGAGTTTCATGCCTCTAATTTGGTCTCTCGTAATGTATTTGCACCTTTTGCCAAGATTGTAATGGTCTGTGCATACCTTCTAGCAATAGAATTTGTTTTGTGGCACATCTGTTTGCCCTAGCTCGTTTTATTTGCATCCTTGCCTCTCCCTTTCGTTGTTTTGCATGTTGTGCATATTCCCTACTTGTAGGTTCCTTTTTTGTTGTGTTGTCAATGCGTGGGAAGGGCGAGTCTGCATGGTTCTTTTCTGTGACACATCTGTCTGCCCTCTCTCCCATGTTTTCTCTCTTTCCTTCCCCTTGTGGAGAGCGATCAACCCCTTTTTGGTGCTATCACCGCTTGTTAGCTTAGGATTTCATTTCCATGCATCTTTCTAACCCTTCTCTCTCTCCCTAGTCCCTTGGAATTTGTTAGTTTAGGATTAGTTAGCTGCATTTCCTTCCTTAGGAGTAGTTTTAACATTAGATTTAGGTAGAGGAACCATTTTCTCCGGACTTGCCTCGGTTCGCAAGTCCCACAACTTGGAAAGCAGTCCCATGTTACCCAAAAACACGATTGCTCATCCACATGTACATGACAAATCGAGGGTGTTGTTTTTAGTGATAACGGTAACTTGTTATGTTTGCATCCTTATGATCCGTTGTTTGTGGTCGAAAGTCATAAAGATAGTTCACTAAATAGATCAACATAAAATGTTGCACATGCTTGTGGCCATCATGGGGAACAATTTCATGATAATTCACAGTCATACAACTTGGTGAAACAAAGTTTATTGGAGATATGGGCTTGCAAATTCCCAAAAGTATATTGGGATCCATGTATTACAGAGATGACCATTTGGGAGAGCTCGAGCAATTGAGCTTGCAATTGCTTGAGGGCAAGCGATTTTGTGAAGGGCGGATTGTCATGTCCCCTTTTTCAAATTGAATAAGTTAGAAGACTTTTAGTTTATTTTTATTCCACGTAGCCTAATGGGGTGTTGCAAGGGAAATATATTTGATAATTTAACTAAGTTGGCCAAAAGTAACTTTATGTTATATTATTAAAGACAACTTACGTTTTATTAATAAAAACTAAAGGTAACTTTTAATAAAACAAGTCAATATCAAATTAGAAGATGCAAAGTTAATTTTGGGGCTTTTCCTTGGGAAAAGTGTCAAGTGAACTTATTAAAATACATTGGGGGTCATTGGGAAGTATCGTTTTTCCATTATCTATTTTTACATTGAGAATTTTAGCTGCTGCTTCAATCCTTCAACTGCTTTTGTGGACGAAAAGCCTTAATTGCAATCAGATTTGGGGATTAAAACCCTCCAATCTTCAGTGGTGACTCCATTCAGGAGTTGCATCTCGAGAGATTTACTGACTAGGGCATCATTAGATTTATATATTTCAGCTAGGGCATCATCAAATTTACAAATTTCAGCTAGGGCATCATCAAATTTACAGATTTCAGCTAAGACATCATCAGATTTACAGATCTCAGCTAGGGCATCACTTTTTGAAGGTTGACATCACATTTTGGGGGCATTCTAGGGTTGATGTCATCATTTCCAACCTTTTCCAGCTTGGACGCCACCCTTGGGAATTTTAGTTGTTTGCCATCTGACATCCAGGGCATATTTTTGGGCTCGATTTTTTGTGGTTTTCAATTAATTAGCTAGGGCTTCTATTTCTAAAAAATAAATTGTAAATCCAGCTAGGGTTTTAGTGTGGAAAAATTCTCTAAATTGTACCTGACTGTTTGCAAATAAAATAAAATAAAATTTTGGGTTGCTGCCATAAATTGTGTTGTTTAGAAATTCAAAAATTAAGGGTAATTCTAGTATTTTATTTCCAACGGTAAGGGTTTTTGTGAATTTTTAGAATTTTCTAATTTTCCCAATTAAGGGACATTACTGAGTAGTATCGAGTTATGTTCTCACAAGTTTGTGAATCGGGAGGACAATGCAAGAATCCATGTTAAATATGTTGCATGACCTATGCAAGAATATTAGAAGGATCTAAAGACATAAATAGAAATAAAGATGCAAAGGTGAAATAATGAGCCTCAAAATCTATGAGGAAGCAAAAGGAATTCAACATGTAAGTAAAAGGTAAGGAGATCTTATCCGAAAGGAACTAGAGAATGTGGTTGAAAAGAAACTAACCCCATTGCAGACAAGCATAGACTCTATGACCATGAGTTTGATTAATTCTTTCAATATATTTCAACCATTTGAAGTGTCAAGGGTGCGTTTATTACTACTATTACTAGCATAGATGGAAATAATTATGTGAGACAAAATCTTGTTTTGTAGGTGGCCGATGGGTACCTCGAGCTCCATAATCTTATTGTTTTAGGTGATTTTATATGTAACAACGGTAGGAAAATTGCAACACTTATTTAGTGCTAGGATCAAATTCAATAGGTTACAAAGTTTGGACATCATGATCATGTTAGTGCTATTGAAGATTGTACCCATTGGTCTTGATTGTTGTACAAAGCCGAACTAGTCTCATTGATATCTCATTTAAGATGTTATTTGTTATGCATTGGGCTTGCTAACTAGCACAAGCTTATTGAATGTATGAACTTAAACAAATATGTGAACAAACCCATTACTATCTTGTATCAGGTCATTAACATATATATTTTGATGCATCCCCAAGTTAGTTTTAGATATTTTCTTTGTCAATCTTCTTCATACCAGACTTTTGAATTATGATGCTTTCTTTGCCTTTTTTGGTCTTCTTTAGATATTTTTTTCCAAAGCAGCTCATTTGAGCCTCTTTTATGAATTTTGATACCTTGTACAATCAAGGACAACAAGTTTCTTTAACTTACTCATAAAAATTGTTTTATATATTAGCTCAGTATCTACATGCTCTCAATAGCTAGAATCTTTGGAGATTAGGCTGTATGCTTGCAAACTGAGTCACGAGGTTGGAGTTTGAGTTAATGTTTGATGAGGATAAACTTCAGTTCAAGTTTACCAATGAATAAAGTTTTGTTCATGTTTCCAATGAATAAAGTTCAAAAAAAAAAGTCTCATTTCGAATAAAAGACCTTTTTATCATATTTATTTTCTTAAAAAATGCATACATATGTCAAAGGGATAGAGTGGAGAGAACTTCTGTAATCTGTTTTTAGTCGTTATATGATATTAAACACACTTAGTTATATTAAACACACATAGTTATAGAATAATGCAAAATCATGTCAAAAACTCCGCATGTAAAAGTAATGGATATGGTTCGAGTTCATGTTCAATGAGGATAAAGCTCAGAAAAGCTCGATTGTTTTTGATAAAGCTCAACATATCTTGTGATATAGCCTGCAAGATGGTAGAAATTTTCTCTTACCATGAGATTAGAGAGAGACCTAAGTGTTTCTACGAAAACTCATAGTGTTCCCATCTCTACCTTGTTATGTTATTCAACCTAAACATCTTTGGCCCTTTACCTTCAAAAGAAGTTATTTTCAGAGTACAAGTTCTATATGGGACTTCTAGAATGGCAAGATTTATTAATTCTTTTAGTCAATTTCACTTGTTAGGAGTGTCAAGTGCATGTTCCTTACTACACTGAATAGCACATATAGTGTTATTTGTGAGATGACCTTAAAATTTCAAGGTGGCCATAGGAAACCTTAAAATTTCTTATTCTAGTACCGGGCACGAACCGACTAACCTCCCCCATTATAGTATGGATTGTGTGGGCAGATGTGCATTACCATGTTTCTCTCTACATCAAGTAGATTGTTTGTTATGGAAGTTAGGAGAGATGTTTGGAGGATTACATTGCTTCCTCCCAATATTGCTCAGCCTTGCCCTCTTAGCCGTGGAATTTTCTCGAGGACAGAGTTTTGAGTTCTATGGTTTTTGTATATTTCAACCTGCATAGGGTTTATTTATTTGGTTTACTTGTATTTTTGGTTCAATTTCTTCCTATATTTTGTTTTATCTTTTAAAGTACTTAGTTTTTTGTCGGGGTGTTTTCTTTAAGCTCTTCTGATTAGCCATTATAACTTGCTGCACTTTCGAGTCCCATTCATCTACTTGGATAATTGATTGACATTATGATTTTTTTCATTCTTCCTTTCTTCTTACATTGATGCAAATGTAACAGCGGGCAAACTTCTGTATGCAATTTTAAATACTTAACAAGCACCTATAAGGATATCTATGCAATTTAATATAAATACACGATTCTATTGCAAGGTTTAAATATGATAGCATAATCTGAGATATATTGTTGGCATGGGGAAACAAAGGAGTTAAGTACTTGGTGGTATAACATTTGGTTCCAAATCCTTGACTAAAGGGCATGGATTGATTCTTATTTGGTTATCATTTAAAAGTTATTACTTTGATATTTGCTTGGAGCATTTTATAGAATTTACATCCTACTACCATTAGAAATAAGTGAATGTCGATGTTTTTTTGATTGGTCAATAAGGGTTGACAGGTCCCTTAGCCCGTAACGTGGGACACAAACAGGGTCCCTCTCCGGGGTAGGAGTGCATGCATTTTGAACAATGCATTAATGTGAGAAGTGCCTAATGGTACCCAGGTCCTCATTGTGAAATAGCCCTCCAATTTTACTACTCATTCAAGCTAGCAGGACATAAGTTAAAGTGCATGTCAATTTTCTGTTGTTTTTTTCATTTTTGAGGTTCAGTGCTGAAACTAATTTTTAGGGTGCTACATTTGGTTGCAGCATCGATCCTCCTGGAAGTAAGGATGTAGATGATGTTCTTTCAATTTGTGAGTTGCCTGATAATTTTCTCGAGGTATGAACTGCATTCTTAAATTTCATTGTTTAATTGAGCTTTAATTTTTAAAATACTCCTCAGGTTGGAATTATAGAAGCGGGAACCTCTTTAACTTACGAGTTTCTTTATTACACATGTTACGTTTAAAATTTCAATTAACTAACTTAATTTTATTAGTATTAAATCTGCATCCAATAGTGATCATTTCCCTAAGGTCACTTTCCACCAGCATTTGCTGCTGGAACTTCAAAATCAATGTAACTTTTTGAACAATTTCCTTGGAGACATCACTAATATCAATGGGTACTGACCGACCTACTATGCTAGTAGTAGACCACACCTTTCTTTGGGTACATAGTCACTGTCCTATGAATAAATACACGGCATTATTGAGTACTATGGATGATGCTGAGATGGTGGGTAAGTAGTTGCTCCACTTAGGCTAGGTGAATATCCAAAGGAAAATTTACTTGTCATCAGTTTTGACGCTTGACATCTTTCAACTGGCGCACACAGTCTACTACTGGGAGTTTAATATTTATCCTCCACCACTGCCACTTATTGGTGGTCTTGAATCCTAAACCGTCTCCTAGATCGTTAAAATGGTCTGTCAATAAAGTTGCGCGTTAGCACACAATTGTAAGTTGCCTAACTAAAAATAAGAATAACAACCAGCAACAGTGCTAGTATAAACAGACAATGTAGAGCAACAAAAGATATCTGAAGTAGTAATTATATTCATGACTGGGAAAGTACATCAGACAGCTGTCAGAAGTCTAGAAAGAATGTACATTAGAATTCTTAGACAATGTCCAAGACAGGATCATAACTACAAGGATGTCTGATGGATTTGGTGGGTGAAGGAACCATCACTTAGGAGGATACTGGCAGGTGAGGTGTGGTGCTTTCCGCTGACTTTGGAGGTGGCTCATAAGTAGCGGGCTGTTCAGCTGATTTGGTAGTAAGCAGTGAACTACTGACTCGGTGGTGGATCTAGGTGGAGTTTCTTTCATTGTCTTTGGTCTCTTGAGTTCTGCTTGAATGCTCACCACATCACTTTGTTTCCTTTTCAAGTTGTCTTCCTTGCACCCTCCTGCTGCATTGATTCTCAAAGCTGCTGATGTTTCTTTATCTTCAGACATGTTATCATCTCAGCTTCATTCTTTTGTCACTTAGTTACAATCTGCCCTTGGAGCTAGTTTTTGCAACCATTGCTATTTGACCAAGAATGCTTCGTGTTGATGTTTCCATTTTTGTCTCCCTGCCAAGAGCACTTTTTCCTTCTGCAACCGTTGTCTCTTGTCTAATAGTTTATCTTTTTCGTCTTCCATTATCTCTCTCAGTCGTCAACCACTTTCGTGCTACTGTCAGCTCATCACATGCACCTGTAAGTCTGTCCTATGTACTAGATTCCATCTCGAGAGTGCAACTGATTCGTAGCGAAATAGACAGATGAGTGGTGGAGCCCACTGATTTTGAAGATTGCGACCAGTGTTAATCGACCAATTGGATACTCCCAGCCTATTGCAAAAGAAATCCTCTTGCTCCTTATTGGCAAATTGACTGTGCATGTGGACTTCAACCATCACTCTTAGTGCTCCTTGCTTCCACCCGAACAAGTCGATCCTTTGCAACTCTACATCTGCTTCAAGTAGAGTGTGGACAATTAGTACACCTGGACCATTAATCTCCTGCAAGGCATCAAACATGAGGTGTTTTTGGGCTGACGGATACATATGTGACCATAATCCCCACCCTCAAAAGTTCACTTCAAAGTTCATACATTATTTCTCTCACTATTCTTTGGGCTTTCACTATCCTCTGTCTTAGCACTTGGCCCAAAGTCACCATGGCTTGTTAGTCATTTATTTCATTTAATTGTGGCTCAAAGTGCTCTTCTCCGAATGGTGGCTTAGGAAGCAACACTTGGATGGCTTTGATCCCCTTATTACAAATGTGTATAGGAAAGTACTGACATCCGTGTATTCCCCTAATTGCTATAATGAAATTACTTAGATAGATCTGAATATTAGCAGCAATAGAACACCAAAGAACACCAAAATATAGATAAATGATCTCAATATGCAAGTAGAATGACTTAGCCACTTCGAGGGGGCAACCTCCAAACCATACAATAAGACTCAAGTGCTCAATATGATGATAATAACCTACTCTCTAACTCCTATATATACCCTACTATACTATCCAAAGCTCTAAAGCCGATCTGCTAAGCATATGAAAACATAAATAATTGTGATATGACATGATATACCACCATTCTGCAAGTGGTAGCCACTTAACCCATCTCTCCGCTTATCTGAAGTAAAGCATCATAGATACCCCTCCAAACATTTGTTTACTACCTCAGTCTGTCCATCAGTTTGGGGATGATATGATGAACTACAAGCTAATTGAGTACCCAAACATGAGAATAAATCAGTCCAAAAATTGCTAGTAAATATAGGATCATGATCACTAACTATAATCTTGGGTGTTCCATGTAGCTTTTGAACTGTATCCATAAAAGATATGGTGATTGTACTCGTTGTAAATGGATGTGGCAAAGCACAAAAATGAACATATTTGGTGAGTCTATCCACAACCATCATAATTACAATTTTCCCTTTAGACTTTGGCAATCCTATGATGAAATCTATGTAAATCTCCTCCCATTGTTTAGTAGGAATAGAAACGCTGCAAAAGTCCTGGAGACTTAATAGTTTCACCCTTGTTACATTGACACACCAAGCATTTGGCCACAAATTTCTGGACATCTACTTTCAACCCTTCCTAAAATAAATCTTGCTTAACTCTGTGATAAGTTTTTTTTAGGAATCTAGAATGGCCATGCATTGGAGAAGCATGGGGCTCTGAGAGAACCTGATTTTAAAGGGTAGATTTTTTGCATAAGTACAACCTGTCCTAATACAACAATGCATCCCCCTTGCACACAATTTTTTTGAAGTGCTCGGATCGTGTTGCAGATTTTGGGTTTTTGCTTCATTCTGCCATTTAGATCTTGCTTGATCTACCCAATTTCCCTTTGGTATGGACATGACATTTAATAATGCCTCTGTGGACTCATCTCTCCCTTACAGTGCATTGTTTACCCCATTTTCTTTTGCTTTTTTGTAAATGATCTCAAAGTCATATCCCAATATCGTAGTGACCTATTTTTGTTTTTCTTTAGATGAGTCTTTGCTCTAAGAAGTATTTCAAGTTGTCATGATTTGTCTTTACCTTGAAGTGACGACCCATGAGATATGGTCTCCACTGTTTGACTGCATGAAGAATAACCATCATTTCCTTCTCATAAGTTGGTTTTGAGAGATTCTTACCTTTGAGTTGACGACTCTCAAATGCAATGGGGTGGCCCTCTTACATAAGTATTGCGCCTATGCCACACCCTGAAGCATCACATTCAACAATGAAGGTTTTGGAGAAATCTGGGGTATTTAGAATTGGAGTGGTACACATGGCCTTCTTTAGTGATTCAAATTCTTGGGTTGCTTTACCTCATTCCAATGAAAAGAGTCTTTCTTCAATAAGGATGTGAGTGGTGCTATAATTCTACCATAATTCTTCAAAACTCGTGATAATAACCCGTAAGCCCTAAGAATCCCCTAAGGTTTTTGAGGGTTTTAGGAACTAGCCAATCTACCATAGCTTGGATCTTATGAGGATCCACTTTTACACCTTCATATGACATGATATTACTCAAGTATTCTACCTCTCTTACCCCAAAAACACATTTGGAGGGCTTGGACATAAAGGTGGTGTTGTTCAAGAGTGCCCAATACTTTATTGACATGCTTTAAATGTTCTTATCAAGTCTTATTGTAGATTAATATATCATCAAAGAATACCAAGACAAACTTCTGCAAAAATGGCCAAAAGATTGAATTCATCAAACTTTGGAAAGTAGATGGCACATTTGTAAGGCCAAATGGCATTACAAGAAATTCATAATGGCCCTTGTGTGTCCTAAATGTTGTTTATGAATATCTTCATCACGAATTCTTATTTGATGGTATCCTAATCGAAGATCTAATTTTGTAAAATAAACAACACCATGTAATTCATCTAACAAATCTTCAATGACAAGAATAGGATACTTATCTTTCACTGTGTATTTGTTGAGCTCCTGTAGTCTGGACACATGCGCCAACCTTCATCCTTCTTTCGACCATCACCACTAGAGAAGAGTAAGCACTTTGACTATGGCGAATAATACCTGCTTCCAACATCTCTTGTACCATCTTCTCAATCTCACTCTTTTGGAGATAAGGGTACCTATAAGGTCGAATGTTGGGTGGTTGGCTTTTGGTACTAGTTGAATAACATGATCATGATCTCTTTTAGGTGGAAACCCTTTCGACATATCCCCAAACACAATTGAGTGCTCATTAATAACGGCATGTAGATCTAATGGTATAGGGCCTTTTGATGGTTGAGCTTCCATTGAGAATAATTGTGCTCGAACCCATCTGCACCCTTCCTAAGCATTTTTTGCATTTGATGAGAACTTACCAACTGTGGAGCTTTAGCCTTCATCCCATGTAGCTCAAAAGTCCTTCCTTCATAATGGAACCGCATGAACAAATCCTGGAAGTTCATCTCCATCGTTCCCAAAGTAGTAAGCCATTGGACCCCAACACAATGTTTGCTTCCCCCATTGAAATAGCATACATGGGGCTCTCTAGCAGGTAATCTCCCATAGATAGTTTAATCTTATGGCATTTTCCTAAACAACTAACTTTACCTCCATCTACAACCATGACCTAAAATTCTGGTGCTGGATAAATGAAACAATTTAAGCGTATGGCCAACTTATGATTTATGAAGTTATGAGTACTTCCCGAGTCAATTAATAATGTTACCCTTTACTTCTTCTTCATGAATCCAATGACCTCGAGTGTTTGTGGGTCTTTGATTCCCGAGATGCATGGCAAGAAATAGTAGGATGAAATTCTTCAACCTCGATCTCGAGAACCTCTTCCTCTGCATCAGTTGCTTCCTCCTCATCTTGTTCTTCATTAGGACCCTCAATGTAGAATAACTTCTTCTTAGGACATTTATGTCCTTTGCTCCACTTGCTATCACAATTGTAACATAGGCCTTTTACTTGTTTCTCTTCGATTTGTTGAGGAGTCAATTGTGTTGGTTGGGGAAAAGATGGTGCTAGATTCGTGCGTTCCTTGTGATTAGTGAAGCTCCTTCGTTTTACCATATCTCTTTCCTCCACACGCCGAGCAATGATCATGGATTCTGATATCAAACCTGGATTAAGAAGGCGAACATCATGTTGGATGTTATCCTTGAGTCCACCCAAGAAGAGATCATTTAGATGATCCTCTAAGATGTCATTCACTCGTAAGGATAGATTTTGGAACTGTTGGATATAATCCTTGATTGAACTTGTTTGTTGTAGCTTAGTGATCTAGCTAAAATAGTTCTCTGTAACACTATTACTATAGTGTGTTTAGAGCTCATCAGTGAACATAGACTAGGTAATAGAGAGACCCTTATTTTCTTTTTCTCACACATCCATCTATACCAAATGAATTATTCTGGTTCCAAGTACAAGGATGCCATTACCACCTTTTGTCCATTTGGGACTTGATGCAAATCAAAGAAATTTTCCATTTGGTTGATCCAAGTGATTGGATCATTCCCATTGAACTTGTGCATCTCCACTTTAGGAATAATGCTATGCCATTGGTTAGAAGATCCAGTGGTGTGTGCAGAGGATCCACCCTAGTTGGTGTGGTTTGAATTGAAGTGTGCATTGCTTGAGGAACCCATGTAACTTGAATGGAAATTATTGCTAGACTTCAGGCATGAGCTCAGTTGTAGAAACCTAAGTAACCACATTCGCCGAACTTGAAGGAAAAAATTGAAATTTGCCGGATTTAATATGGCAGAAACAAATTTGTTGAAAATCACGAATTTATTCGTACGGAAGCGATTTGATTTTTTATGAAATTCATTACAAAATCGTGTTTGAAATTCGCCGAAATTCGTTTAAAAATCTAGAAATTCATTTTAGGGTTTAACTTTTATTGATTTTAGGATTTTTGACCTAGGGCGCCACTTGTTTGGGTATATAACCCCTTGTCATGGTATATTATCTTGCCATTGTTTTCCAGTTTGTTGTTTGGACGAGTGTGAAGTTCACGGTTTGACGTTGGAGCTGATTGTTTGGAGGCTTGGATGCCATTTATAGAGGGGCTGTTTGACACCATTGTTGGAGGGTTCGTAGAGCTCTTGCCGAGTCTCCATCTATGCCCGACCGTGCCACTTCCGAGCTCACACGAGGTAAGTTTCGTGTTTTTTTTTTTTTGGTAAATGTTTTAAGTTTTTAAGTTTATAAAAGTGTAGTTATAAATATTTATTAAGTTTTAGGTGTAGGTTTTACAAATTAGTTTTGTTAATATATCATATTGATTTTATATAATATAGGTAATATATAAAATTATATATACGAACAAACCTTAATCTAAGTAATCGCATACGATTATATATATTTTATATGTAATATTTAAGATATAATTGTATATGTATAATATAATATAATATATATAATTTTATATATTTTATAAAAGTTTTCGATATTATTAATTGAATATATTTAATTAAGTTTTATAAAGTTGATAGCTTATAAAGTTTTAGGTTTTCACTGAGATCATTCTCACAATATATTTAATTTATTATAAAATATAATAAAATATTTATAGTAATTAATCTATATAAATTTGTATGTATATTTTTAAATTTTTTAATATTATATCGTTAAAATAAACGTAGTTAATAAATGATTTTATATAGTTTTAGGTTTTAAAAAATCATTCCATTAGTATATTCAATTTGTTATAAAAGATATGTAACAATTAATCTATATAAACTAGTATATAGATATATTTAAAAATTAAATATTATATCATTAAAATAAATATATTCAATTTAATGATATGATATTAATATATAAATTATATATATTCTTTTTTAAATCATGTATTTAATTCAAATATTATTTAATAATTATTATTATCATACATTTAAATTAAATATATGATAATACACATTTTATAACTTGATTGTTTAATTTCAACTTTTTATTTTATTGTATTTGATTTTTAAATTTGTTTTTTTCAAAAATGCAAGGTATTGTATTGGAATGGCACCTCCAAAATCAAGTGCAGGGGGAGGAAATATATGAGTTGTGAGGGTTGGACAAACAATATAACATGCACTTTATGTCAACATTCTTTTACTGGCACATTAACAAGAGTAATGGACCACCTTCTTGGCATATCGGGTGGTCAAGGAGGTGGTGTTGAAGCATGTCGGAATGTCAGTCCTGAAATAAAAGCAACATTGGAGAAAGACTACAAGCATTCATTAGTGTTAAATCAGCAAAGGGCACAAAAAAACGAATCCAAGGGGAGCTTTCTAGGCCCAAAGTGCTGAACACATCTTTCTCCTCCACCATGTCCACAAGCTCTGTAATGCCACTTTCTAGTACTTGGGGAAACAACACTGAATAACTTTTGGAAACCTGTAGAAAAAGAACAAGTTGATGATGCATGGGCTGATTTCTTTTATGAATCTACCATTCCATTCCATGTCGTCAGGAGTCCTTATTTCAAGAATGTAGTTCAACAATCAATTTCATTTGGCAAAGGGTACACAACTCCAGGGTCAGAGGCTTTGAGGACTACACTTTTGAAGAGATAAAAAATAGGGTCACTGAAAAATTGGTAGATATTAAAGACTCTTGGAAGTCAACAGGTTGCACCATTTTGAGTGATGGTTGGTCAGATATGTGTCAAAGACCCTCATCAATGTGTTGGTTTATTTCCCTAAAGGTGTTGTATTTCTAAAAGTTATTGACACCATGGAACACAAGAAAACTTCAGAGTATGTCTTCAACATTTTGGATGAAGCAATTCTCAAAGTTGGTGTAGAAACCGTAGTTCAAGTTGTTATTGATAATGCTAGCAATTGTGTGGGAGTTGGAAAATTGATAGAAGAGAAGTACCCACATATTTATTGGAGTCTTTGTGCAGCCCATTGCATTGATTTACTACTCCATGACTTAGCCAAATTTCCTTGGGTACATGAAGCGGTTCAAAGAGGAAGAACAATTGCCAATTTTATAAAAACATCGCCTCACATTGAGTATCCTTAGAAGCACCGAAACGTCCTTGAGGGTTCCGTATGCATGGGGAAACGTTTCCGAAACGCGAAATGCGCCCGAAATGTGCCAGACGTTTCCGGAAACTCCCAGAGAGTTTCTGCTGATTTTTCTAAGTTTTAAGCATCAAAACTTAAAAAAATAAAAATAAAAGCATTTAATACACCTAACCCTAATCTACCTACCTAGACTTGCTAAAGACACTTCCTAAAAGCTATATAATGACCTCTTGGGTCCATTCTAAATCACACTCTCATTTTCTCTCTTGCTAAATTCAGTTTTCACTAAACTAACATTTAGCATTGTGAAGAGCAAAGAGACATCAAGGAGCAGCTTGAAGGAAGAGAAAATATTTTGAGTGCTTTATCAATTATCTCTTATGGTCTACAAATTTACAATTATAAAATGAGTATTATGCATATATATATGTACGGACGCTTTAGTAACGCGTTTTGTATCAAGGTTTTTGAAAATTGCCGTTTCGCGTTTTGTATTCATTTTCGTTCTGTTTCTATTTCCATGCAACATAGTGAGTATCTATAGGAGGCATGCATCTAAGGAGTTGCTAAAGCCATGTGACACAAGATTTGCCTCCTTTTATATCACTTTGAAAAGAGTTGTTAAAAAGAAAGGAGCCCTTTGAATTGTTGTTTGCAGCAAAGAGTGGGAAGATTCAGTTCTTACAAAAGGTTCTAAAGGTAAACATGTGGAACATATCATTTTGAGCTAACTTTTGGGAAAATGCAGTCAAGGTTTTAAAAATGTGTACCCATTGTTCGTGTGCTTCGCATGGTTGATGGCGATACCCCTTGTATGGGCATGGTTTATAAGGGCATGGACCGTTGCAAAAGAGACATCTAGAAGGTATTCAATAATGTAGAAGTAGATTATAATAAAATATGGGATATTTGTGATGGAAGATTGAGGATGATGCATACTCATTTGCATGCAGTAACATGCTATTTGGAGCCGACACGCTATCACATTCAAAGAGAAAGTGACCGTGAAGTGAGGAGTGAGATTTTTGCATCCATTGAAAAGCTTGTTCCAGATCGAGATGTTGTAAAGAAAATTAGAGAACAACTTAGAGCATATAGGAGAGGGGATGGGTTGTTTGGAACCCAATCAACAATAAATGACATGGAAGATATGGATGGAGATGAATCGTGGAGATTCTATGGAGCAGATACTCATAAACTACAATATTTTGCAATTCAAGTCTTGAGTCAAGGGGTAAGTGCATCAACATGTGAGAGGAATTGGAGCAACTTTGACCACGTTCAATAAAAAAGAATAGGTCATTATCAAGAAAACTGGGGGACCTTGTTAATGTTCGTAGTAATATGCGATTGACTGTGAAAAAAGTGGCAAAAGATGCATGCACTTCAAAGAAAAAAAGCTTCAACATGTCCTAGAAGACTCTTCTAATGAAGACGATCTTGATTTTGTTGGTGATATTGATAGACATGAGGGTGAATCTAGTGATGTTGGTAATGATGATGTTTTTAGTGATGATGAGATTGAGCCAAGTGCTCTAGATGATTTAGAGATTTTGATGTAATAAGTAGAACTCAGCCCATACTACATGGAGATGTTCATGACTTTGATCCGTCACTTTTCGAAAACATTTCTAATATTAGTATGCAAACGGTTTGACTGCGAGCACATGTTTTTTGAAGTTTTTGATTTCAATCACATTATTGTGATAGTTACTTAATGAAATGTGATATTATCTTTCTCTTTTGAAATGTGAATTTATCTTTCGAATCAAAATGTATATTTCTCATAATCGAATTTGATCACGAATTTGATCACTAATTTTTTTACCAATGCATTTTTCACGAATTTAAGCATTGGTGAATTCGAACACGATTTCAAATGCAACAACTTAGGTAGAAACTCCTTCAATGACTCACATTCCTTTTTCATGTCACCCTTCACTATTTTCAATCCATTGTCCAATTCTTACATCACTTCACCCTTCATTGCGTTCAAGCTATGACCAATCTCTGCTTGCACATTGTTCTTACGGTTGGTCAACATTTGTATGTGTATAGTTTTAGCCACCATTGCCTTCACTAAATCTATCTTCCCAATGTCTTTCGCTATGTTTTTCAATGCGTGAACACATGGGGTCAAAAAATGTACTTGTAAGAACCCTTCACGATCAAGCCAACTAACACACGGGTAAATCGGACACTACATGTAGAACATTTCAAGGCCCAACATCCTCTATGACATCTTTCAATATTTGATGTTGGAAGTTCGCATCCTTCCTCTCTCTCGAACAATCAATAGCTCTGAGAAAATAAGAGCCAACTTGACATGTATCAATGATATTGATGAGTGGTTGATGTCTAATATTGGTCCACCCATCTAAGATGATAGAGCAACTTGCCCTTATCCAAGTTTATCTCTTGTCCCCCATCACCACACTTACCTTAAAATAGCCACACTTACCTTAGAATACACTTACCTTAGGCTACTAGGGTATAAAATAATCAACATTAGTAGCCTTTATCTTTCCCTTGGAAGACCCCTCTCCAATTCAATTTTCAACATCCACGGTTTGGGTAGGTATGTCATGTCCCCTTTTCAAATAAAGTATGATAAATAATAATATAACTTAAGTGTCGAAAAAATAACTTTATAAAATACACTGTTTTATTATTATAAAAGTAGCTTTTGATAAAATTTAATTATTATAAAAAGCTACTTTCGAAAAAGCAAGTCATAACGAAAGAATAGAAATGAAAAGTTGCTTTTGGAGGCTTTTCCTTGGGAAAAGCGTAAAGTAACGTTATAAAAGAGTGTTGAGGGGTCATTTGGAGTCTGGACACATCTTTTGACTCTCTTCTATTTTGACATCAAGGTTTGAGTTGCTACTCTTACTTTTGCATTTGAGGATGAAAACCCTCATTTGCAATCTACATTTGAGGACGAAAACCCTTCGGTGTATTCAGATTTTGGGGATGAAAAACCTCAATTTCTCCTTGGTGGTTTCATACGGAGATCACACTTGAGCTTATATCGATTCCCGGGGAAAGATCAGATTTCAAAGCTAGGGCACACTTTTTAGGCACGTTTTCTACATTGCCCACTTCAGATTGACATTTCAAGTGAAGAAATTCAGCCAGTGGAGAGACATCGCCAAGGCTTCAAGCGAGGGGATGGCTATGGCACGATTTGTAGCCATATCTAAGGTTAGCTACACCCTTTGGGATTTCGGACCAACATTTAAGGAATCATTCGTGGGCAGATTTCTTCGATTCAGGGTTGCATATTCATCATTTGGCCTCTTCACCACCTGGGTTGTCATTTATTAGAAAAATTGCTGTAATCATACACGGGTATTTTCTTGTATTTTTTGTTGGAATACTTATTTTCTTTCATATTTCTATTCCTAGAGGATTTCTAAATGCTTTGAGCCTTCTGGGTATTTTTACTGTGTTAGTATTTGTTGAATAAATGAAAAATTCTAGATTGCATTTGTTTTGCCCAATAGGGTTATTACAGCCATAAGGGTTGGGTATAAATTCAGATCTCAAGAATTTATGTTGTTTCTTTAAGGGTTTTTCTTGGAAGATTTCAGTTTGCAATTAATTTATTGAAAAGGGTTTGCTAGAAAAATCCAAATTAATCTTATTTGTCCAGAAAGGGACATTACAGTGGTATTAGAGTTGATGATCTCGCCAATTGTGGGAAGAATTAAATTGTTGTAGATACTATTTGATGCATAGTCTTTGAATCATGGAGTTAATGAGTAAAGATGAATTGAGAACAAAGCTTTGCAGATCAGGGAAGGAACTTGAGCATCCACCTTATTCAAAAAATGTTCTTCTCAATATTTTGGAGGAAGTGACAAAAGTGTTTGTCCATGGTAAGACAATTAGATTCTAAGTCTATGTTTTGGGCAATGAATCTTGTGCTCATGTTTTATTAACTAAGCTATAAATTGAAACTAATATCTACATAGCTTCAAAAACAAATACTAATTAAACAATGAACCATCAAGATAAGAGCTTAAAGGAAATGTTTCTTCAATGCATAAATGGAACTACATACTAAGCTATTTCCTACTCTTTATGATTGTTAACTTAAACTATGAACCTATGAAGAACATAAGCAATCAAAGTAGATTATTACTTGATCTCAAAGATTGAGAATGGAATCTCACCAAGAATGGCTACAAGGCCATTTTGGATCTTCCCATATTACTCAATTTTGAGTGAAAGGATGCAAGATAGAGAAACTATTTCCAACAATGGAGAATGGATCAAGATCAAAATGCTTATAGTCTTTCACTATTCAAAGCATGGTGCAAGAAGAAAGGTAAGAAGGAGGGTTCTTTATATAACTTTCCTAAAGAGGAAAGGCTCGGAAATTGATGAATGTGGAATAAAGGTAAAACAAGATTAGGAATGGATAAGGTTGCTTTATAAAAGATAATTTTGATTTAGAAGAGTTTAATTTGTCATTAGTAAGTCATGGGAGTTGGGGGATGTTTTAATTAATCAAAGGTGATTAATTAATAGGTAGATGTAAGCTTATAGAAGCTAATTAGAGGAAAATTAGTATGATTTTTGGGATGTAAGAGAGGAATTTGATCCAATAAATGGTAATTTATTGATTTAGAGTTGTGAGTGTAATTAATTAATAATAATTAATTAACCCAAGTAGAAGTGGATATTAATTAACGAAAGGTCATTAATTGACATCTTTAATGATAGGAAGGCTAATTAATTAATGAAAGGTCGTTAATTAATGAATATGAAGAGGAATGTTAGCTAATTAGCGGAAAAACGCTAATTATTACGGAAATGACAAGAAAGAGGATAATTAGTGCAATCTTAGCATTAAAGGTTGCATAAGTGGATTTTAGGTGTCTACAAATCCATTAGTGATTCATTTGGCTAGGCCCAAGCTTCGAGACACTCGGATCTAGATGTGAGACTTGTAGTTATCACTTGTATTAGTGAAATTACAAGAATAACAATTCTGAACAGCCATACAACACCATGAGATGTTGGAAATATTGTCATTGATGTCAAAGGAGTCATTGATGTTAAAGGAGAATGCACAACAATCAAAGAGAAATAGTACAATGATCAGATTTAATAAAGGAGAATGCACAACAATCAAAGAGAAATAGTACAGTGATCAGATTTAATATAATAAACAGTGAATGTAATGAATAGTAATCACATTGTATACCAACAATTAATTGATATTATATTATGGCTACAAGTGGTGCTCACATTATGGGCAGCGATTTAATGAAGGGGCAACATTTAATTAATGGGCCAGCCGACCTCCATTGGAATTAATTAATGGGCCAGCCGACTTGATTATAGGAGTTAAATTAATTTAAGAAAGGACACATCCTTTGGGAACATTGCCCCTCTTGGTGAAGAGATGTGAAGGTATAAAAGATAGATGAAAGGATGGAGAAAAAGAAAGCATGAGAAATAGATCGATATATCATTAAAGTCTAAGAGAAGTATTGACGAATATAGTGGAGAAGAAGAAGAAAAACGACATTGCCATCATCTGGTTGAAGCAACTACAGAAGGTGGAAGTTTATTTTGTTGAGGTCGGTGCCTCACAATTTGGGGATTGGTGTCTCTAGTGGGTTGGTGCTCACAAATTGGTTGAGTTGGTGCTTGACATTGGGGATTGGTGTCTCAGTAGGTTGGTGCCTACGAACATTTAATTTTGGGTTAGATTTGAATGGTAGATCCAAGTAATCTTATTTTGTGGTTTTGTCGAGAGGGTTTTCCATGTAAATATGTTGTTGCTCTATGTTATGTTATTTGAATGCTTTTAAATGCTTTAATTGTGGATATAAGTTTTATGTATATCCCCTTCTTGAAAAGCAACAGGTCGAAGACCCTTAGCCTAATTTTGTTTCTTGACAGCTAAGGAAATGAGGAAAAGGGAAACTAAGTCATAATAAATTAATTTTAAAGTGCATAATGAAATTTTATTATAAACACTTAAATTAATTATTAGTGACAAAATAAAAAAGAAAAGAAAAAGTTACTTTATGTTTTATTTTCCCTAGAGGAAAAATGCGACCCATATGGGGATGAAATAAAGCAAGGGGAAAATATTAAATGAGGTAAAGTGAGTTGATTGGTTATTTTGGGTGGCTAATATGCCAAGACAAGTTATAAAAGCAAGTCGCCATGCATGGAGAAGGCATCTTTTTGCATATCATAATTTCTGAAAATTGGTATAAGCTTGCATGCTTTCCATTTTACTTCAAAGGACAAAAACCCTTTGTAGTTTTGCTTTAGAGGACGAAACCCCTCTTTAGCCTTGGAAGAAGAATGAAAACTCTTCTTCCCTTGTGTTTTCCATTGAATTCCAGCAGTGTTGAAGGTCAGAGTTGCAAATTTCTATTTGTTCGGTTTGAAGGTGGAAGCTTGTTGATTTCTACCCTTCATTTCCAGCTCTTCTATAGTGGAGCAACCTACCTTGTGGGTGTTTCAGAGTGATCTAGGGCACATTTGGACCAGATCTGATTTTCAGTTCCATAATCAGATTTTTAGAAGCCAAGATCAACTGGTTTGCATAATTTTTGGGCTTGGGAAACTCCATTTTTCAGCTAAGTTTGTAACTGTCATTCTGCAGATTTTATAATAAAATTCCAGCCCTCTTATTGGTCAGAAAATTGGTGTTTTTCTCATTGTTCTTGCATACATAAAATTTCTGATCTGTTTTGAATAAGATTCAAGTGGTTTTACTTCAGTTTTGTGGAATAATCACTCCTAGAGCAAGTCGCATTTTCCCTATAAAATTCAGATCTGCAGTATTTTGTCAAATATATGTTCTATAAATTGCTATTTTAGATCAGATTTTCTGCTGTTCCGTTTAGGGGCATAAATTGTCCATTGGGAACATTACATTTTAATAAGTAAAACTTTATCTTATCTTGATTCAACCCCCTCTCAAGTACAAGCGTGTGCTTAACATGAGAGAGGTATTTCAATTATTTGTGGAAAGTTTTGAGCATCCGGATAACATCAAAACCCTTCTTTTGCTAGGAGGGTCACTATCCTAGAAACTATGGCGAAAACCAGACCTTGGGTTCGAATGTTGGATCTAGAATGTGATGATCTTATTCTCCAAATGTTTAGATATTTCTTTACTTGTTGTCCATAAAAATCATACGGAAAATGTAGTAGCCTCAATGCAGACCATTATGATTTTGGTCTTGAATGAGAGTGATGATACTTCACAACAATTGTTATCCATACTAATGGCTGGTTTTGAGCAGAAAGTATCACCAGTTGTGAGTGCACTGGCTAAAAGTGTGGTTGATCAATGTGAAGAAAAGTTGAAACCGTACTTAACCACAAAAATGATAGCTGAATTGCACAAGAACTCTCAGAAAGAGGACAACAAAGAACCTTGGGAGCCAAACCACTTGTTTAGGCAAAGGACATGGGGAAGGGTTCTTAGATGAAGAACCAAATAAAGAGTTGGATATAGTAGAGTTTCCAAAGGTCAAGGTAGAAATTGGAAATGGAGTTGAGAAAGAAGAGAAACTCGAAAGGAAGCAAACCATGGAGGAACATGCACCGTCCTTCGAATTTCCAAAAGGTGAGCTCCTTGTTGGTAGTCTAAGGTACGGAAATGATGATCATAATTGAGACTTGTTGCTTCATCCCCGTATCACTAAAAATTCTTGTTCTCATGAAAAACATGCTAAAATGGGTGATAACGTAAGGGATACAATGTGCTATATGGGGAATGTGGACTCTTTGATTCAAGTTTGTTTTTGTATATGGGATCCGAGTGATAGTTTGAAGGGAACAAAATGGAAAGAGGATCTTTTCTCTCAATTCCAAGTTGTTTGAACGGCAAGTTACTTTGTGGTGGAGAGCATGCAAACTATTTTATTTTTTGGTAATCAACATAGTCTTTATGTTGATATTCAAAGGCTTCCAATACAACATAGTTTGGTGATCAATAATATGTCCCCGGGATCACTATTAGATAGGGGTTTCTAATATGCCATAGAGTTGAACATTGGTTGTAAGTATGCCGTTATTACTCCCTATTTCTCAAAGACTGATTTGAGATCTAACAACCATCAGATTTCTGTTTGCAAAGATTATGTGCACAAGACAATTTTTAGATGTCTTATTGGACACACTAAGTTCTGGGTCATGCCATTCAACTTGACTTATACACCAGCCACTGTCCAATCTATGGTAAATTAGGTATTCAAGGGTCAGTTGAGACAATTTGTTTTGATATCTGTTGAGAATATTTTTATAGGTAGCGAAATAGGGAAGGATTATCTAAGGCACCTAAAATTGATCATGGGAATTCTACAGCAACAGGCTTTGGTTGTAAAAGAATTCAAGTGTGAGTTTGTGGTCATAAAGATCCCATCTTTGAGCCATGTCATTAATAACCAAGGTAAGTAGGTGGATGATAAGAGGATTCAAGTTTGTCTAGTTTGGGCATCTTCTATCACACTAAGTCTGTTGAGGAGACTCTTTAGCTTATGCAACTATGATAGAAAGGTTGTTAAGGGATCTTCACATATAGAAACACCCTTGACCAAAATGACAAAGAATGGAGCTCATGCATGGAGGGGTAGAACTCAAGAAGCTTTTGATAAGGTTAAGAAGGTTTTTAGCTCATGTCTTGTATTTTCCATTTCAGATTTCTCACAACTATTTGTGGTAGAAGGTGGTGTTTCAAGAAGAGGTAATTTAATGCAAAATGGGACTCCATTAAAATTAAGGGCATAAAGTTGAAAGATTCAGAAAATAGTTTCTCTATATATGTCAAGGAAATTCTTGCCATCGTGCACGTTTTGGCAAATTTCATAAAACTTCTAGTTTGTGGTGGATGTGTGGTTGAGATAGACTACCATGGATTGAAGTTCTTCTTGGGACAACTTGACTTGCATGATCCACAACAGAAAGGGGTAAAGAAAGTCCCAGATTATGATTTTGATATAGAGGGGGAAAATAATATAGTTGATTTTTCTAGAATGTCCATTCTTTGTTTTGTTGTTTATGATAATTGGGAGGTGTCTATCATGGTAGAATGTGTCAAGAAAACATTTGCTACTAACATCTTAAAAGAAAACGTGAAGGATGACAATTATATGCTATCAGCTGGACCCATTTTGTATAAGGATAGAATATTTCTATTGCTTGAATCAAAGATGAAACAAAAAATGTGAAAGATCTTGCGTGATACACCCATGGTGGGGCACTCTAGAGCCTACAATATTGGCAGATATATAAGAGAGAGAATCTCATGGAGGAGCTTTGAGGAGGAGGATGTCAAATGTGTTAGAGAGTACATCAACCACCAACAAAATGAGGTAAAGCATGTCCTTTTGGGAAACTTGTTTCAGCCTTTGCTTATTCCCAATTACAATTGTAAAAGTGTGTCCATGGACTTTAGGATTCCCAAGGTACATGATAAGGTTTGCATTCATGTTGAGGATAGGCTAAGTGAGTATGTACTTATTTGCTATTTATATGGAATTCAAAGCACATCAAGTGGCAGAGTTAATTTTTAGAGAGAAGTTTAAGGTGGAGGGTTTATGTGAAAAAATTATTAGTAATAAGGATGGCAGATTTCTCAATTTTTTTTTTTTGGAAGGAGTTTTTTTCTTATCTAGCACGAAGCTCACTTTTGGAATTAGTTATTACACACAAACATGTGGACAAGTAGAGAGTGAATTTGAGGATTGAAGGCACTTTAGGGAGCATTTTGATATGAGCCAACACAAAGATCATATTGCCCAAAGGTGTTTACACATTTTAATATGGGATCCAGGAGATATTTCCAAACATCAGCAGGGTCAAAACTATGGTAAGTGCCAAATTATTATTGTTGAATATAAGGAACTTGTAAATACTAACAGGGTTCAGTGGTTGCAACTCATGGGTCATTCTTTGGAGCTGAAATTTGGACTTAATAAAAAGTTTTCAGCTAGAGGACAACAAGAAAAGTTGGAATTTTCCAATGATTTTTAGGATGCAATTAAGGTGGGAAGCCTTGAACTTGAGAAACCAAGAGAAGAGAAAAATTTCCAATACAAAGCATTTGAAGGCCAAGTTAAGGTACAAACATATATTGATCAAAATTTTCAATTTTGGCTGAAATTTCAGAATAAAATTATAGGAAATGATAAAGTTTTCAAAGAAAAACCAGATGATCCTAATACTGCTGCACAAGGAAGTTTGGCAAAAGTGATTTCTGGTCTAGAATCTTCAGTTTTCAATTATACTAGAGTGGCGCAACAAAAGCATTTCTTGATATTGAATTGGGATCCTGGAATTTGCAAAGTAGTTCAGTCAAAAGGAATTGAAGAGTTGGATCAGTCATTGCTTGAGGACAAACAATTTTTGGGATGGGCGGATTGTCATGTCCCCTTTTCAAAGAAATAATTATAAATTAATGATATAACTTAAGTGTCGAAAAAGTAACTTTATAAAAAACACTTATACGTTTTATTACTATAAAAATAACTTTTGATAAAGTTAGTATTATAAAAAGTTACTTTAAAAAAAAAAGCCATAATGAAGGAATAGAAATGGAAAGTTGCTTTTGGAGGCTTTTCCTTGGAAAAAAAGTTATTAAAGAGTGTTGAGGGGTCATTTGGACACATCTTTTGACTCTCATCTATTTTGACATTGAAGGTTTGAGCTGCTGCTCCTACTTTTGCATTTGAGGACGAAAACCCTCCTTTGCAATCTACATCTGAGGATGAAAACCCTTCGGTGTATTCAGATTTTGGGGACGAAAACCCTTCGAGTGTATTCCGATTTTGGAGACGAAAACCCTCAGTTTCTCCTTGGTGGTTTTATACAGAGATCACACTTGAGCTTATATCAAATTCTCAGAGGAAAGATCAATTTTTCAGAGTTAGGCACACTTTCCGGGCACGTTTTCTACATTCCCACTTCAGATCTGCATTTCAAGCGAAGAAATTCAGCTAGTGGAGAGACATCTGCCAAGGCTTCAAGCAGGGGCAGCTAGGGCACAATTTGCAGCCATATCTAGGGTTATCTACACCCTTTGGGATTTCAGACCAACATTTAAGGCATCATCCGTGGGCAGATTTCTTCGATTCTGGGTTGCATATTCATCATTTGGCCTCTTCATGCCACCTGGGGTGTCATTTATTAGAAAAATTGTTGTAATCATACATGGGTATTTTCTTGTTTTTTCGGTGTGAAAAATTAATAAATAAAAATCAAATCTTCATTGGAAAAATTATTTTCTTCCATATTTCTATTCCTAGAGGATTTCTAAATGCTTTGAGCCTTTTGGGTATTTTTACTTTGTTAGTATTTGTTGAATAAAGGAAGAATTACAAATTGCATTAATTCTCCCCAAAAGGGTTATTACAGCCATAAGGGTTGGATATAAATTAGATCTCAGGAATTTATGTTCTTTCTTTAAGGGTTTTTATTGAAAGATTTCAGTTTGCAATTAATTAAATGAAAAGGGTTTGCTAGAAAAATCCAAATTAATCTTGTTCGCCCAAGAAAGGGACATTACAAGGTAATGGCATACTAGGTTGCATAGGCTGTATTTGCATTCCTTTATATCTTGTCTCATCCTCCATGTACAACTTAGTCACCTCGGCTTTCTCAGCTAAGGTTTATTTTCCACAACCTTTTACTCTTGGTCCATTTTTGCACAAAAGATTAGAGTAAACCTTTGTTTAACTGCCCCTATGACCTTTGGTACACAAATGAAATAACCATATTCTAGTCGCCCCTGAGTTTTTTTCTTGTCTTTGTCTATGGTTGTTGCGAATTGTGAAAGGGTTTTTTTTTTTTTTTTGAGGAGTTTAGAAGAGCATTCAAATGGGTTATTTGAATCCACAATCTCTGCAACACTTTCACTCCCAGAAGAACTCTACTAGTATTTCTACGGCCTCTGTGTTGAATTTGAATCTCATCACTGTCACTGCCCTCATTGTTGATTGTTTTTTGTTTAAAAGTCAAAACACAGTTGCAAGCGCAAACATAAAACAGAAACAACAAACAAAAAGTCCTTAGTAAGTGTTTGAAACTTAAAAAACAAATTGCAAAAGAATTTGTGCAAACGAACAATGGATAGTAAACTTACCTCAAATGATGTAGTTTAATGCTATCTTGCCTTCTTCTCATTGTTCTCTTCTCTTATCACCATTCTTCTCCTTGTTTGTTGTCATCTTCACAAAATGCAAAATGGCAAAAATGAGTTTGTTTTTGGTTTTAGTTGTTAGTGTGGCTGTTTTAGGTTTAGGGTTGGTGTAAAGGGTTTGGGGTCCTTGTCAGCCCCCATCCCTTGTTTTAAATTTTGAATTAATAAAACTGTTTTTCTTTTTTGCTGTGATGTAGGGGATTACTAGCTGTCCCTGGGACGGCCAGGACACGTCCTTGCCATTCCCTATTATTTTGCTTCCATCTTGGGGATGTTTCCCTACAAATGCAATTTCAGAGATGTCTAGGGGTGTTTCCTACATGTCCTTGCATCCATGAAATTTTCCTCACATGGTACGGCCCTGAAAAAGCAGGGGACGCACCCCTGGGGTACATTGGCTAGATGAGTAAAAGATAACCACAATAATTACTGGGACTTCCAATGGCCCAATTTGCTGCCTGCGCTGCCTCCTCATGAGTCGAGGGAAACAACCATAAATATTTATTCCCAATCATTTTAGTATCCTCACTTATTGTCCCCTTCGAACCCTTTGCTGAACCAGACTCCAAAAACACATGTAATGAAGTGTGCAACAATAGGAAAGAAGGGCATTATGGCTGCAAAAATGTTGTGAGGCTGTATGATTGATTTAGATATAACTCTGTCAGTATTGAGGGCTAAAGAACAGGGGCATACTGCTTAGTGAAAACAGTGTATGACATAGAGCAGTAGGGCATATAAAGGCGGTAAGATAAGGGACTATACATTGATGGCTGCTGTAAAAACAGTACCACAAGGGACTATATGTTGATGGCTGCTGCTCCAATGGACAACCGGTATTGAACTTTGGAAGCCATACAGTAAGGGGAAATTAGCAATGAGCATATGGATATAATTTTTTAATAATGTTTGCTTTTAGCAATCGGGCTTTCGTAATTCTTTATATTTTGACATTCACTTTTGATTTCACCTTCATTTTTATCTCATATTTCTGTGTTTTTAGTCTTTTTATTGATTGACCTCCGCAAAAAGTACCTTCAATTATTTTTAGCTTTAAGCAGTTCACCCTGTATTTTGGACCCATTACTATTTATTCCATTAATTCGATAATTCTAGTTTTCAACTTCAATCTTGTTCATGCCCCATGGCTGCAGTTCACATAATTTCATTTTGGACCTATTCATTGCGTTTTTACACATCGTAACATCCAAATGCTTTAGTTGCAGTGCTCTGTTATTCATTACTTCATAGATTTCTAATTGCCCTAACGAAATTTCTTTAAAATTTTGTGGCTTAATTTCTCATCAACCATTTTTAATATAAAGACCCTGAGCGTGAAATTCGTTTGCCTTGAACACTTATCATGCTTTTACTTCCTCCATCTCTTCAACACAAGTGCCCTTGATTTAATATTCATTTACTGTAATTATTGTTCATGGTAATACTTCCTCTTCTTTGACATAGTTTGTATCGGCCAATGTGGTGACCCTCTTCATCCATGGCAAGCGTATTTGCATCCAACTATATTAAAAAATAGGTTGCACTTCTCCTTCTAGTATAATTTTATCCTTAGACCCCGCGCTCATACTCATTATGTTCAGTTCTATGAACATCATGTTGGCTCCACTTTCAAACTGGTGGGCCAACTTATCAATGCAATTTGCATTCCTGATGTTGTATTCTATGAACTCGGGAGAGTAAGCAGATCGTGACGATGATGGTTCAGAAGGGCTTGGCATCAACAAATTTTGTTTTGGGTCATCTCTTTGCAAGCCTTTTTGTTCCTTCGTCTCCAGAATGTCAACGCTATTGCAATCCGGAAAGTTGGGGTGGCATAACATGCATCTATATATGCTTGATTTTTCTTTGAAAGCATGATGTAGAACTCTAATCTTTCATGGGCATCAATTTGAATTTGTAGACCACAATTAGTTCCTATATGTCTTTTGGGATATGATTGAAATTGCATTTGATGACACTGCATAATTGAGCACAATTGACCTAAGTCAGTTGTACGTTGAATGACTAACATTGGCATTGTCATCTTGTGTATCACTGGGTGCACTTCCCAGCGAGCTAATCTGGTAAAGTAGTAGATATAAAACTGTTCATGTCACTAATATTTATCAGAGTGATGGGCAGCACATTGAATTCACTTCAGAGGTGATATATATTCTAGTGTAAACTCAAACTTATATAAATTGAACCAACTAATGCTTGAGGCGATTAATACTGCATCAATTGATGAAAGTTTTAAAATGATGAAATAGTCAACAAATTTACTGTGTAGAGTTTATGTTTTAAATAATGAACTTATACATTGATCTCTCAACTCATGTTCTTATGGTAATTATGGTTCCCATATACGTTCAATCCATGATACTAAGGTATGCTATCTATCTTGAGAAGATGTTTCAGTATTTTCTTAGGAGTCATTCATTTCCGGTGAATTTATTTTTTGAAGTTGTTGTTTCTATTCAGTGAGTCTTAGTCAAGCATCCATGATCCTAGATCCTTTTCAAACAAAGAAATTGATGACATTTTTTTAGTCCCTCATTAACATCTTAGATTTTTCTTATTTTCAATTCTTGGATGTTCTTGTCATTGTATTTTTCTTGAGATTTGTCTTCTTTATTTATTGCTAATTTGAAGTTGCATTTATGCTTATGACAATCTCTTTGTTTGTAGGTGGGAGTTCATATTGCTGATGTAGCGTACTTTGTTCAGGAGGACAGTCTTTTAGATCTTGAAGCTCGTACCCGTGGCACCACTGTATATTTAGTGGGAAATACTTATCACATGCTACCGGATATCTTGAGGTAAAAGATACAATTCATACTCCACAGGGACTTAATGTGCAGCATAATCATAAGAAATTTTATGGTGTTGTGAAAGAAGTAAAATAGAAATAAGACAAGACAATTAAGGAAAATGAAACATAAGGGCATCTAGTCATGTAAGCAAGGCAAGGTATGGATGAAGTATCCAAACAAAGAGATCCACTTGTTTCCCTCAAGTGTATTTGCTGCTTGTTCTTTTCGGTCTAGAGGGTCAGTTGCCCCTCCTTGTCAATACTACAAGAGGCCTAACAAACTCGTATAACCAATATCCTTTTATTACTGGAGGATTATTGACCTTTGATGTTAGGAAATTTCTTGGGAGACATCATTTGTGCTCAAGATCACTCAGCCAGGTCCGCTTAGTCTTGGTCTTTCTCTCATTTATAGCATCAGACATTTTTTCTCTTCGTGGCATGATTAAAATTAGAGGCAATGTTTGCCTCTAGTCATGACCTTTATCATCCCTATCATCTATGGCGTTATGTCTTCTTTTCTCAAGCTTATTTGTCATGTTTGTAATAAATGGCAATATCATCTTGACATTTTTAGGGTTTACATTCCTTGGGTTCACTTCTTGTCAGCTATGATCTTTTAGTGTTGTGTTTTCATTTTAGTTTCAGCTAGTAGCCTGTTTCTGAGCTTCTCTTTGTCCAATGATGTATTTCCACTGGTTGTTCTTCAGAGACTCATTGACACATTTTTTCATGCATTAATCATTCCATTTGCCATATTAAACCAAAATGTTGTAGTGCAGAAACAAACAGTCCAAGAGTATAGGGGAAACTCCTCAAAAGAGATAATTGGAACACTTCTCTTTATTCATAAATGTGCGATGTACAACAAGCATGGACAACAAGAATGCCCAGGAGAATGCTTACACGTGATAGGTCCCCGACCAACTCCTAGGTTTTGTACTATGATTACTGAAGTCGGCTTGAGAGCTGCATCAATTGTAGAAATTATCTGTCAATCAATCAACAGCTATCCAGTGAGTAACCAAAAATAAACGGCATGCCCATGAACATTAAATGTAACATAAAATGACACAATACTTTAATCCATAGCATATGAACTTAATAAAAAATGTTTGACTAACTCTAATACAAAGATAAATGCTGCCTACATATATCCTCCTCTAAATTGGTTGGCATCCTTGTTGACACGTTCGAGGAAGGTGCAGCGTCCTCTACAGTAGTCTGAAGTGGTGCTGATCTGGGGTCATAGTGTGGGGGCTCTGTTGGATTTGATGAATTTGATACAGACTTGAATGACTTCGATGAAGCTCTTCAATAACTTGAGCTTTGTTTGTAAGATCACTTCACTCTATTTTCTTTTCAAATCCTCTTTGTAGACCATTTTATTAAATAAAAAGCATTGTTTTGATAGCCAACTATGTTATGTTGTTATTATTCTTTTGTCAGCTTTAGGCAGTGTTTTAATGATTCTTTAGTTATGAACAATAGAAATTGTCGGTTATGTTTTTACTGACAACCATTTGGTTTTTGTCTTGTACTTGAAAATGTGAATGTTGGGGTAAGGGCATTGATGTGACAAGTACTCCCCATACCAAGCATTTGTATTAACCATTACCTCATGCAATACATATGTTATTCTTTTATGTTTTATTGTGATGTCCTCTGGTATGTTTGAATTATTCTGCAATAGTACTCTCTAGGGAATATAGTTCTTATAGCAAGCCTTTGTGTGTTCGGGTCAAGTTGAAGTTAGGTAGGAGCGAAAATCAGTCAAGAATAACGATTGACGCCAATGCACTATATTATCTTATAGGATCTCCATTCCAAGTGTACCGTGTAGCACAATGACAAGATTTTACCATGGTAGGAAGAGAGATGTCGCCAAGAACGAGAAGAAACATCTGAAAATTGATGCCATATGAGAAAGAATTAATGTCATTGAGATGAATAAAGGTAATGGACGAAGACAGCACAGTTAGGAGTGGATCAACAAATTTGGCGGTCTACACAATTTGTGGAATAACAAGAAAGAAGAAAGAGGCTACTAGAGGTAGTTGATTCTAAAAATCCATCATGAAAAATATAGAGCAGAAGCTGAAGCTGAAGCAAAAGACAAGTTTAAAGTGTAAGTAGTAGTCAGAGTCAGAACCATAGCCGAAGCCAAGAAAGGGTCCATTTGGAACCAAAGGAGCCTAGGTCATGCATGAGTAAGGACCTGGTAGAGATTGCAAGGCAGTTGACCTTTCCATAGGAAGTATGGACCTTGCTGACCAAGTTGGGTGTGAGGGTGCTACAAAAGAATCAAGTGAAGAGTTCACATAGTGCCCTCACCCAGACGCAAGATTTATTTCCGAAACAAAGTCTGATTATTTATTCTCAGAAGAAGAGAGAAAGGCCTATGAATCAATTTTTGTTGCATTGAGGATTTATTGATTGACTAGATTAAGCCAAGAACACCTTGGAGTGAGCAATGAAAGTAGTGTATGGATCCTCCAACTTGAAGGAAGGGTGGATGGTCAAGACGTGTCCGACAATACTAAGAAAGGTCCAAGATAGACCTTTTTGAGGAGGAGGCTCATACTAGGAAAGACTTGCAAAGCCAAAACCAAATATAGACAAGGTCAACAATCATGGCCACTTGAACTCCACTAAGTACAAAGTAGAGAGATAGAAGCTGCCAAAATTTAATAGAGATGGAATTGAAGATCTTGTGCGACATTGTAGAACATGCATTACCATTTGGACTGCCAATGGGAAAAACAAATGAGAAACACTACTTGCAGGCATTCCCAGTCACACTAAGAGGAGTGGGTATTGATTGGTTTACAAACATACCAGCAAGCAAGATCTGCGGAGATGACCATGAGATTGTCGTAGAGATATACAACCTTCAGAAAGGGAAACATGAGAATGTAAAAGCCTAAAATAGAAGACTTAAGGAAGTGCTGGCAAAATTTAGGAAGGAACTAATTGACAGTCGTAAGAAGTAGTGGTTTATTGAGGGATTTGTATCCTCATTATGGAGGAAGAGTAAGGTGAATCGAGTGGGAAGCAAATGGAGAAGAGTATAACAAGCTTCTAGGTTCACGACTAGTATTGAGTCAATATAATATATTTTAGCATTGATGTTTATGATCCTTAATTAATGGTATTTTATAATGGGAAGAAGCTCTCATACAACATTTTTTCTTATGTGATATTTTTTGGTAGTTCCTCAGCTAAATAACTTTCAATTTGTGTTAAAATTGTAGGCCTCAGAAACAGATACCCTACAACAAAAATGCCTTGTGGGAAGAAGACACCATGCGGCAAACTGGTCTGCCTATGGATTTTATCTGTAACATACATAATTTATTATCCAAAGGTGCACAAGGAAGGAAATAAAGAAAAATATTATATTAATGTTGATGGATTATAGAAGCAGGTCAATGAGAATCAAAATTACAGCAAGTTACAATAGCCAATCAGGAATGTGAAAATGACTCCAACAACTTATCCAAAATTAAAAATATAAAGAAATAAACCCCCAAAGAACGGGGTGAAACCAAATGGGTTCACCTTTGACATGTCAATACACTCATCATCCATCCAATAAGAAACTGTACAAGTCATTTGTTGCCTTAAGCTCTCGATTCAATGTTGTTGTGTCCGGCATGTTTTTCATTTATCAAAAGCATGGTTGGGTTTGTGAAGGACTGTTGAGGATTAGGCTGTAATGTCTCCCCATTTTTGAAGACCCTTAGCCTATCATTCCCCGTGGGCTTTAGGAATGTTGCAAGGGGAAAATTATATTAAATAATTTTATAATATTGCCTGGAGAGTGATTTTAATCATTTGACATTATAAAGTAATATTTATTTAATTATTTAATATTTATGGAGCAAGTAATTATTTAATTAAATTCCCAAAATGCAAATTAAAAAGGGGAATTAATTAAATAATATTTAGGTGGCTTTTAAATATTAAAATCACCCTTTTTAAAAAGGGACGCCACACCTAGGGATAATAAATTGCTTTTATTTAATAATTTCCCTCTCCTAGGGATTTCGAATTTTGTGCCTCCTTGCTTATAAAAGGAGTGCTAGGATCATTGCTAGACGCATGTTATGATGATATTTATTTTATGCTCCATGCTTGGAGTTGGGATGCATGCCTATTAAAGTTTTCTGTCTCTTGCGTGGGAAGTTAGTAAGTTGGTTTAATCAATTAAAGTATTTTCTCTTGTTCCATTTGTTGAGTTATCTTGTGTTGAAGTATGTTCTTTGTAGGATTTATGCTTGCAAGCATTGGCGACTTGTTTGGATAACTGGTGCATTTATTTAAGGAGGATATTTGGATGTTATTGATGATTGTTGGGTGTTTTATGATCTGATTTTTAATGCAGTAAACTTATTCTAACCCTAGTGACTGGGTTGAGGATTTTGGGGGCTGTTTTGGAGGGTTTTCGGCTGTCACAAAATTTAGATCTCTGATTCAAAAATCGCCATAAATCGCCGATAAATCGCGTTCTTCTTGCAAAACGATTAAACTTACTAAAAATCGCGATTTTTGAAATCTGATAAATCGCCGATAAATCGCGGTCAAAAACCCTCGAAAATCGTTGAAAATCGCGGCTAAAATCGGGGAAAAAACGCGCCTAGGGTATAACACGAAAATAAACTAAATCGATTTGTTTTTTATGTTGTTTTCTCTTTCCACGGGCTCGTTTTTTATGCTGCGACTTTCATTTGGCCATAGCATGTACAGTCGACGTCTGTAGGAGGGCATTCGACACGTGAGGGCACGCAAATACAGCTCGCGGCAGGTTGTTCGCGGCCATTTTCCAACATTTCGTGCGCATTTTTTAGCAGTTCGTGGCGATTCCATTTTCTTGCTCATTTCCAGTTCGTGGCAGCCTGCAGGTATTAATACTGTATATTTATTATTAATGTATGTTAATATTAATACTGTTACACTGTATAATATATATTATAAATAGTAAATATTGTAAGTGTAAAACTGTAAGTGTATACTATACAAATGTACATCGTATACATATACAATAGAGTGTATAGTGTATACAACTGTATATTAATATTAATAAATACTATAAGTATTAATATTAATATTATGTATTATACTGCTAAGTTCTAACTATCAAGTATAAATACTGTATATTCTGTATATTAAATTATTAATAATAGTATATTCAAGAATCAATATCAGTATAACGATTTTAAAAATATTATCTATGAAATTATCATGATTCATAATTTACTAACGTCTTCATTTTCAATATAGTTTTTTCGTAATTTTTCTTCATGCAATAGCAATTTTATTCTTAATTTCGTCACGGTCATACAATTTAATTTCTCCAAGGCCTGTAAATCTAAGACAATTGTTTTTTGTTTTGTTTTGTAGAATGGCATCGGGATCCGGTTCCGGTTCAGTTGCTCGTAGTAAGCCTAAATCAAATGACCCCTCTTGGAAGCATTGTGAACCAGCAGAGGGCACTTGTGTTATATGCAATTATTGTGGCATGAAGATGAGTGGAGGTGTTTATCGCCTTAAGTTCCACATTGCACGGATACCAGGGAATGAAGTGACAGTGTGCAATCAAGCACCGCCTGAGGCTCAACGAGAGTTGTCTGCTTACCTTGCAACTTATGCAGAGAAAAAAGAAGAAAAGAAGAGGAAAGCTGATGCACTTGCAGCCCTAGCAAATAGAAGGGAAGCGAGGGAAGGTTTTGACGTTGAGGCATCTTCTAATGCCGCAACTCCACGAGGTCAAACACTGGGACGGGGTTCATCCACATCCACTAATAGTAGTTCAAAGAATGTTTTTTGTTCCTCGAAGTACACTGGTTCACAACCTTCACTCGAAGGTACTGCTTGGAATAAAGAAATGCACAATGAAGCAAGAATAGCTGCGGCAAACTTTTGGTACTACAACAACATTCCTTTCAATGTGGCAAAAAGTCCATATTGGGAGAATTTGGTCACTGCATTGACTGTTGCTGGGAAGGGGTTCAAGGCTCCTACTCCCATGATTTGAGTGGCCCATTGTTGGAGGAGTCTGTCGCACATACCAAAACTCTTGTAGAAGAGCAAAAAAATGTGTGATAAAAAATGATGCACCATTTTGTCTGATGGGTGGACAGATGGGAAAAACCGCACATTGATTAACTTACTTAGTGGCATCGGTGGGCGGTTGGTCTTCCCGAAATCAATTGATGCCTCCCACCAAGTGAAAACTGCAATCACTTTGTGTGATATGTTAAATGAGGTGGTGAAAGAGGTGGGTGTGGAGAATGTCGTCAAGTTGTGGATCGACAATGCGGCGGCATATGTAGCAGCTAGGGAGACTTCGAGGAGAGGCACCCTACACTTTTTGGACCCCTCAGGCAGCCCATTGTTTGGATTTCTTATCGAGGACATAGAAAACTCTCATGGGTGAAAAATGTGGTTGAGGACGCAAGAAATATTACAAAATTCATCTACAATCACACTTGGGTGCTAAACTTGATGAGAGAGCACACCAATGGAAAGGAGCTTGTGCGATCAGGGGTCACACGATTTGCCACAAACTTCATTACATTGCAGAGCATTGCAACCTCATTAACATCCCTTAAGCAGATGTTTGTGAGCACGCGATGGTTGGACTCTCCCTATGCTAAGAAGACCGAAGCAGAAAGGGTCGTGAAGACTGTTTTTGATGATATGTTTGCAAAGCAAATGGAAGAAATCATGAAGGTAATCTAAACTTGAATATTTGTTTATTTATCATTTGTTATATAATTTTTTATTAATTTCAATTTTAAATATATATGTTATTTTGTTTTAGGTGTCAGAGCCTTTGGTTCGAGTTCTACGGATGGTGGATGGGGAGAAAAACCCAATGGGTTATTTGTATGAGGCTATGGATGTGGCCAAGGAGGCCATAGCTAAATATTATGGGCACAATTAACGAAAATATGAACCCATTTGGTGTATAATTGATCGCAGATGGAACAAGACACTTCATCGGCATATACATGTAGCGGCGTACTACTTGAACCCGAAGTTTTTCTATTCCCCATCATTTACGGCTGATGAGGAGGTTATGGATGGCCTTAATACGTGCATAGAGAGGATGATATCTGACGAAGATATTAGAGATGCAATTCTTGATGAGCTGCAGATTTATAAGAGTGCAGAGGGGAGGCTCTTTTCTTCGGCTCTATGTGTGAAAAGAAGAAACACTTCTCCAGTAAAAACAAATCGAGTCATTTGTTTTTAGTCTCATTACACGTAGAACTAGAAACTAGAAGTCTAGAATTCTTTTATTTATTCAAGCTTAGTTAACTTACAAAATTATAAATGTCTTATTTGCAGATTTGTGGTGGGAATATTATGGTGCAAAAACACCAAATCTTCAAAAGCTAGCCATCCGCATTTTGTGTCACCATGCAAAGGCTTCCCGGATGCAAACGTAATTGGAGCATGTTCAAGTCGTTCACACAAAGAAGCGCAACAGTCGACAACACAACGCCTCAATGGCCTTGTCTTCGTGCGATACAATCTTTGTCTTCGTGAGACAAGTGGAGGGGGCACTGAGTTATGATGCAATCGACTTGGCCGACATTGATCCATATATGATGACCGGATTGCCGAGCCTCGATGATGCGGAGCCTATGTTTAGTATAGAGGAGATAGCAGCTTTGGAGAGGGAGACTGAAGAAGCAATACCATCAGGGACATTAGAAGTTGGTGATGATCCAGATGATATATTTGCAGATGACAATGTTGGTGTTGTAGAGGAGGAATATTTACCTTCCACTTCCACTAGGTAGCCTCCAAAGGCAATAGACTTATTTTAGGCGTGCTTAATGAAATAGAATATTATTGATATTTGATAGTGATACTTCAAAAGTCACATGTGACATGACTCTATGAGCATTTTTGTTTGCAAACTTTGTACTCTCTTTTTTGGTCAAAACTTAATCGAAAATATGCATATGGGCCTATGGCATTCTAAGAGTCACTTCTCGCATCATTTAACGTTGTTTTTACATTTAATTTAAGTTTATTTTATGAATTTAAATGTTTTTAAAAGTAGCGATAAAGTTGCCGATTTTTGCCAATTTTTGCCGATTCGATTTTCGATTCAAAATTTGGCCGCCGATTAATCCCAATTTACGATTTTTTGAACTATGATTCAGATCTTTAGCTCTTTGGAAAGATCTTAATTTATAGAACAATCTGCATTTTATTTGGTGAAGAAATATTGAGTTTTGAGTGAGATATCAATTTTAGAATATTTGATTTATGTGCTTTTAAGGTAAGGTAAATTAATATTTATTTCAGATCTGCAGTTTGGGGTTGATTTAATATTGCATTTGATTATATAAATTAGGAGGAATAAAGATAAATTGCTTTCATAATATTTGGAGGAGTTTTTGTGCCCTAAAAGTGCTGGGCGACCTACTTTTTAGGTCAAAATTAGGGTTTCAGGTTGGCTGTGCGAAATCTGATTTTTGCATATTGTTCTTCATATTTTTGTGACCCAAAATCCAAAGTTTGAAGATTTTTGCTTGGATGGTTAAGCGGGAATTAATTTTTGAAAATTGCAGCAGTTCAGGGTTTGAATATTAATTGTTTTCAGCTGTGTATGATCAGATTTGTGTTAATTCCTAACTTGTCCTAAAAGGGGACATTACACGTGCAAGTTTCACTTATAGTGGAGGAACTCAGCAGCACACTTAAGTTTAGAGTTTTGGGCCTCTTGGTGATATTTTGGTCTCGGATCATTTGTCTATTCAAAATATCAATCTTTATCAATAGATCTGGATATAAGTATAACTATTGATAGAGTTAAAGTAACTTCATACTCTCCCTGTTTAAGGTGACTTCATGCTCTCCATGTTTTGAATTTATTCGTTGTCTTAGTATAGGTTGGGTTAATGGATTTCTTCTTTGGTGTGCGAGATCATACTCTGATTAATTTTGAATTTATTCTTAGTACAGGTTGGGTTCATAGTTGTTTACTTTGGTTTGTGAGATTATAGGTTTTGATTCCTATTGTTTGTATAAGCGTGTTTCGGATGATAATCTTTATGTCTTCCTTGGATATATTTTGAATATTTTGGTCTCTTTATGTCCTCCTGCTGGTTTAATATTGACCAGAGGTGGACTGTCTTGTAAACCCTCACACTTTTACAATACAGCTTTTGTTTAAATAAAAAAGAAAATAAAGGGTTTTAAGTTTGAACCATGTCTATTTTGTTTAGAAGTGGATGAAGAGGAAAATTCAATGTTATTGACATGTTATGATAGTATTTTCAGTATATGCTTACTTTTTTACATCTATTGTAGTTGAGCTTGAATGATTTCATTGCGTGGCAGCGAAAATTTATGCTCCCTTCGTGGAGGGCAAGATAGACTAGCTGTCAGTGTGATTTGGACAGTTGATCCCGATAATGATTTTGAAGTTCTAAATATTTGGTTTGGAAGAACAATCATTCGATCTCGCCATCAGGTTTGGACATACCTTCTTCATGCTTTTCTGTGTAGTTCTATATCTCTCTTGGTTTCCTAGGAAATGTAGAATCATCTTTCTACTAATCTAGAGGAACTATAAATATCAAAGTGAGAAAAAGGATAAGTAGACCGGGCTATGGTTTAAACATAATAAAATGCCATTTTACAAAAAGCACTCAATTTAAAAATTTAGAATCATTAAGGAAAACTCCAGGAATCCAATCATAAAGTGTTTTCTTATATCTTTTGGATTAGGTATATCCACATTTTTATTACAACGAATAATCTGAACATGAAACTGATGTAATCTTTTTTTGTACTAGGTTTAATATAAGATGCATTTCTTCTTAGGAAAAATATCAACTGTAATGTAATGTTGCTTTATAGTGGAATTATATCGAAAGATTCCTACAGTGGTCCAATGCTCTAGTACATTAAGAGTGATTTTCAGAGTGGCTTTTGCCAAGTTTAAAGGCATCTGAAAGTTGAATTCCTGTAGGTGACAATTTATTGTTTTAACAATTTTACGGTCTAATGGCAGAAAGTTATTTTTGATAGCTTATAAAATATATAATTCTTCTTTTTGTGTTTTTGGAGCAGCTATAATGTTTTGCGACATGATATTTCTTTAGGCCATTGCATTTTCTAATTTGATTTCTACATTTTAATCTTGCAGTACTTTGCTCTCCCCCTAGAATTATTTCTTTGGCTTTCAAAGCTTTATTTGTTCCTTTGTAATTGCATAATCAAATGCTTTTTCCTTTGCTTTCCCCCTAGAATTATTTCTTTGGCTTTCAAATCTTTATTTGTTCCTTTGTAATTGGATAATCAAATGCTGTTTCCTTCCTGGTGTTGGATATCAAGTATTTAACAGGAAATATTTTTGTCCCTTTTATGTTTGAATTCTTGAACAGAAATGGCCAAAATGCTTTGGTTGCATCTTTAGTTAAAGGAGCAATACCATTTATCTACTTCTTTTATTTGTTGCAGATGTTTTATAGCCAAGCACAAGCAATACTTGATGGCCATCCCTTATGCAAGGGATGGGAAATTGATGAAAGTCCAGAGAACTTGGCTCGAGTACAAGCGGACTTATACAATCTTGCTTCCTTTTCCCAGGTTAGCATATTGCTACCTTATATGATGGGCTTCTATGTTACCGAAACAAGAAATGGCAATGGAAATGGAAAGAGAAATGTGGTTCAAAGGGTTTCGGGGTATAAAATAATCTCCGTCTCTTGAGGCGGGCATACACATATACAAATACAAACATGAGAAGCAAAGAAATATATATGCATATAATCTACATATAAAAGACGACAGAATGAAAATAGCTTTCAAGAATACACCATTACGAACAATATACCTTGTAAATATATAAATCCTAATTTTGAAATATCAGTTTCTGAGACTGGAACATGTGGTTCATAATTAGCATGGATATTCCATAGCTTAACTGATCAACAGTAATCTTAATTATTCCCAACAACACTTGATTAATTAACTTTCTGTTTACTTAAGAATTTCCAGAAAAAACAGTCCCAAATATGCATAGAGATGAACTATTAAGTGCTGTAAACTGAAAGGAAAAGCTTACCTAAAAGTAGAGCAAGAGCCTAATGCTAAACAACAAAAAACAACAAAAAACAGAACTGCGAAAGATAAGGTTGACCCTGGAGAAACGGAATGTTGGAAAAACTCCAGAAGAGTGAGGGAATTTCTCCTCTTGCTACTATCTCTTTTGAGGGAATTTCTCCTTTTGCTACTCTCTCATTTTGCAAATACATGCATATTTAGGCCTTAATGGACACTCTTTACAATACACGCATATCCAAAAACCCATGCATGGTCTGTAACTTGCTCACTCACACTTCCCTATCAAACTCCAATTCGTAAAACACTCAACCAAGAAAAGAACTGCTAGGAACCATGAATTGCCATAGAATGACCCTCTAAGAGTGTATTTATACATGCTTTCAATTTGAAAAGCTCAAACAGGAAGTTGGAAAGCCTTAGAAGAGGATAACACCACTTGCTTTGTCTATTTCTTGTCTTTGGATGAAACCACTGCTTATCACACTGGTGGTTACGAAACCATACACAATGCTATTTTTTTCTGAAGAGGAACCCGCTGACTGCCTTCTCATCTAAGGTGTTTGGATCACCTCGGACTTGACTCTGTCTTTATAGACCCCTGTATTGTCTGATCCTTCTCCTTGACTGAAAACTTCCCGGAAATCAGCTACTAGGAAGTGGTTCAAGTTACATGTTTCATTTTCTTTAGTATTATCTGATCCTCCTCCTTGACTGAAAACTTCCTGGAAATCAGCTACTAGGAAGTGTTTCTAAGTTACATATTTTGTCTTCTTAAGCATAGTGGACTAGTTAGATTATGTTTCCTGATTTCAGATCACACCTTCCCAGTTAGGAGGCTTTTGGTTCTCAAAAGCTTAGGAACTTATGAGATGAGGGGATTTCTTCCCCACTTCCTTCTTTGATTACAACTTGGCTTTGTTTGGAAGTGTCCTTTCCACCCAATTTGTCAGATTTTTTTGCACTCCTCTCGTTGACATTCTTTCCTTCTTCTACAAAACATCTTTGTCCAACTTCTCTCGGCCATAAAGAACAAGATATTCAATTGGAAGGTAACAAAAGCCTTCTTCTTCATCAACAATTGAAAGCTCAAACAGACGTAACTTCTCAACATTTCACACTGGAATAAATCTTTATGGAAGGAGGAAAATCTTATCAGAAAGCATACTTTCCTACTTGCTTCAAAATTAAAAATTGACCGTACCGGTGGCTTAAACTTCTTAGCTTTACCTTGGAGTCCCTCTTTACTCAAGTACAGTCATACTTGTTCCCAACATGGAACTTATTTTCTATGCCATGTTGCTCATGTGCTTTCTACTTTGCTCGAGTATCTCTCAACCTCTCTGCACTTGGAGGTACATTTTCCAAATCTTCTCTGTAAATTTCTTGGCTTTGTGAACTTTTGAGTCCACTTGTTCATACTCTTTGTATGGCTTTCTTAACACAACATCAAACGATCTTGGAGGTAACCAAAAAATGTCTCAAAAGGAGATCTATTAGTAGAGAAATGAATTTCCCTATTCTAACAATAGTGAATATATGCCGAATTTAAATTCCAAATCTAAAGATGCTTCCCATTATACCCCCATAGCAGTTGTACCGATGTCCTATTGACCATCTTAGTCTGCCCATCAATTTGTGGATTAAAGATTGCGTGTAATGTTCCCTTTTTCAACTTGAGAGCTTGATTTTGGACTTCTTGCCATTCCCTTTCCCTGGCAACGAAGTGGAATGAGCTGGGGAAGGAATTGAACTGTCATTGCATCTTTCTTCTCTAATTTTTAATGTTTCTTTTTAGTCCCTTCTTCTTTTTTAAAGGTCGGCTGGCTTGGTGATGTTTAAAAGCCAAATAAAAGATTAAATTAAGCCTAAAGGAGGTCGGTCATGCATGTTTGGACTTTGGCGCCAAGGTTGGGGTATTTAAGGAATGTTATGGCTTCATTTGCATGCATCTACTTTTGGCAAATTTATTCTAAATTGATCTTTGGGCTGATTGCTCTTAGTTCTCTCCACTTTTGGGTGAAAATCCAATTGTGTGGTTCTTTCCAAGAAGGACGAAAACCCTTCTTGTGGCTGGTTGGGGACGGAAACCCTCCATCCTTGATTGAAGTGAAGTTATCTTGCAGATTTGGGCATTGAAGAGGAAAGGAAGTCATCTACAATCATTTGCATGCATTGATAAGCCTCTCCTAGTTGGAGCGACTTGTGTTAGGGTGTCATTTGGTGCCTTCTAGGGCACAAAACTTCTATTTTCTTTCATATTCAGATTTGCCATAATTTATAAGGCCAAAATCCATGTTTTTGTGATTTTTGGAGTATATCTATCATTTTCAGCCCTTGCATGTGGCTGCCTTGCTGCTGTTCCAAATTTAATTACAACAGTGTGTTATCTTTGGTTTTCTCCATTTATGTGTTGCAAATTGAATGGATAAATGTTGCCGTACATGAAATAATTATTTACAAGTATTTTCAGCTATTGTGCATGGTTTTATGGTGCATTTAAGTCCCTTTACAGTTTGCTGCTAGGGTTTATATTATTGTTGGATCTGCTGTCATAAAAATCAGATTATCTTCTTTTTGGTGTTGGTATATTTTCAGATCTGATTCTTGGGGTTTGTGGCCAAACCCTTATTTTTGGTTTTTGCCTAAAAAGGGACAACACATTGTGTCTCTCTTTAATTTAATGTTCATATTCTTCTACGGTGTGGTCCTAATTTTGCCCAAAAATTGGAATCCCAAGTTCAAATGATAGAACTTGGTAAACCAAAACGAATCCAAACATTATTATAGACAAATAGTCATACCCTTTCTGTGCCAAATATGAGAGAGAGAATGGAAGGCACACAACACACGACACACATCTTTTGTGTGTCCATCTTTTAGTAAGATTTAAAGAAGTTACATTTCAAGTGAGGTAGTTATATGTAGATAACTAACAAATATTAACTACTATTTAATTAGTTAATGTTTACATAACAACTTAATAAATTTGATAAGAAAGGAATTTTTTTCCTCCATATACTCAAACATTGTGGATTGTTCATTATACATTCATTTACAAGCACATCAAATATTCATCCTTTCATTGAAGTGCACAATTCATTATTAGGAATCCACAAATAGTACTTTTCTTTTGTGATAGTTTATATGAATGTGTATTGAAAGGCACCCTACTTACAACATGTATCCCGAATATCAACAACGAAGAGCATTGTGATTTAATCATGTTTTTTTGAAAGGTAATTTATTGTAGTGGATCAAGCTAAGGGCACTCTATGGTGGTGGCGTCGTCTTTTGTTGTGTACTATAACTAGCTATTTTGTTTATATGCTAATATTTTTGCAATGTTAACTTAGATCCTTTGTGGTGCTAAGTAGCATAGAGTCATTAAGGTAATGATATAATACATAGATGTTACATTTATTGGGACATACCTTGTTGATGTCACGTTGTGGCGACTTTACCATGGGCCTATATAATGGACATAATCAAAGCAAAGTCTAGAGTAGGTCACATATGATCCGCCCCATGATGCCCATGTTGTTGGTGTAGAGGACAACCTTGCACTTGGAGACAAGCCGTGGGTTATGAAATGCACAAAGTAAACTAATTACAATCGTAAACCAAAACATTTGAATGTGGATGTCTTTTGCGAGAATGGCCCAATTTCTATACAAAGGAAAGAATAGAGAAAAGTACAATGATGTACAATGTCTATTAAGGTCGGGAATGAAGATTTTTGTGATCAAAAAGGGGAAAATACTTTCTAACTGATTTTCCTAGACTGGGAACGAGATACAAATGAGTAAGCTACTTAGGCCATGCATTATTCATTACTATTTTGCTGTGGTTGTTTGGCCACCTTTTGTGCTGAATGGTTTACCTATATATACAATTTTACAAGAAAGCAACTATACTTAGGATGGTTACAATGGTTCATCTTTTGGCCGAGTGAGGATTGGTCTTCTTCTGTGTGATGGTTGAACTTCGAGCATGCGGTACGGGACAAGTTCTTTGACATGATGTTTAGATGTGGAATTCCACTTGGCGTACCACATGGCAGCAGAAACATGACGTGTGGATGCTGATTTTGGAGGTCCTATGCAGTTGTGAAATCTTGCCAAGGTGCTATGAGGTATGCAGTGACTAAAGTCTTGCACAGCCCTAAGGCCCCTAAGCGTGCAAAGGATGCATAGATTCTCCATAAATTCCACAGAGTGTTGAGTATCCTACGTAAAGATTGAGTGTTTCGCATGATGCATCTTGCATAGGTGACATTTTGCAATATGCACAATATTTCCTTAATGCTTTTCCTCAATTTGGGGTGCATCAAAGCATTTCGAGTGATGCATAGGAAAAATCAATATGTTGGAATGACGGCCCAAAAGTTTTGAGGAATCAACATGTGTAGAAGTCCTTGATGTTGTGTACTACCTTGGGGTGTGCCAATCGAGTGGAGCATTGAATGAGGAAAGATGACAAATTATGATGCCAATCTAGGGATGGCGCAAGTCAACCTAGATTGGTGTAGTACTACCCATGTTGCACGGAGTGTGCAAATGTTGTGAGCGGCTTTGAGGCCCCACAAAGTGCTTTGCAAGACATGCACATGTGCGGTGAATTTAGTCTTGCACAACCGCCTCGAGCTTTTTGTGAACATGTAAAGAAGTGTGTGGGTCGGTGTTCTTACGCATGGGTCGTGAATTGTGCAAAATATCCATGTGTAACCAAAAAAAAAAAAGTGTACCATAGTAGGATGGCATTCACAATTGATTGGTCTTGTGCTAGGATCATTCGTCGCCCCTTAGAGAGAAATGGTTCCCATTGTCATTGGTTTTGAGTCCCTAGGTAAAGGTGCTGAACTAATGTTGCGAATGAAAAAGACTAGTGGCTTGTTGATGTCGACTAATTCCGAGAAGGAATGTAAGATGTCAGATCTTCAAGAAGAGATATACATCTACTTGATTGTTGTTTGATTTGGCGTAATGCTTGTACAATGGTGCCTTCTCTTGTAGCTGTAGAAACTATGTCTAGAGGTGCTTGAGAGTGTACTATTGATCCTAATACCCTAGTTTGGAACCTTCAATTTATGTCTGCGAATGTGAAAGTATGCATGTCATATCCTTGTACTCTAACATTTATAAGAGGGGGTGTATGGAAACCTATGTTACCTTTTGAGGGATTTGTGAAAACTTCTTGTCCGTGAGAGTGAATGTCAAACAAATGTTGCATGTTGAGTAATGTGGCAAACATTGAGCAAGAGTGTAGATTGATTGAAGACTTGTGCAAATGTTTGATACATGTGCTGTAATGACGTAAATTATAGGGTAGAACAATCATAATAGCACGAGATAAATTCTAATTCTGTAGTTGCATAGATTTTGGAGTTGACCATTCAAGATATCATATGGGTGATACTGATGTTGTTGATCCTTGGGTAATCCGATTGGGGTATTAAGTGCTACCAATTTTGTCTAGAGCTGGTGTGGCAGGAGCATAGTGTCCATTACTAAAACTTTGTGATACTAGAGTGAAGTCGAGAAACCCCGTGTGCTTTAGCTTTGTGGAGAACTACGAAGCTTTTAGTGCGAGCACAAGCCATGTTGCTACATCAAAAGATGAGTTGCTGATCGCACGAAACCATAGAGGTGTTAGTACACAATTCGTTGTGGTGACAAGGTTCTTTATGAAGATACCAATGTATGCGCAGATGTGTAACAAGAGATGTTGTTATCCAATGTGTCACTTATAGTGAAAGCTTTGCATTTAAGTTTTCTTGGGTGAAGAGGTAATCTTTCCTCAAATGTCAAGGTCAATTCACCAACAATGTGGCTTCATAGAATGTGCAGTTCTCTACACAGGGTTTTTAAGAAATAGCTAGTGGATTGGTAATGGCCACTTCTTTTGCAAAGAACAAAAGGATAAATATCCCAACAATTTTCAGCTGTATGACATTTGTGCTTGCATTGGCTCCATGTAGCTAGATGTGTGATGGGACAGTCTTCATTGAGAATGTTGTTGTGGCTTGTGTGGTTGAGTCGTGTGGTGTTCCTTGATCCATCATTGCATAGATAGTTGTTAAGGCGTACACTATCTTCTGTGTTGTTGGGCAGGTTGTCCTTAAAGGACCTATGTGCGGGCTTAAGGATGCGTCTTCCCAGAGTACTGCCAAGAGGCTTGCACTTGTTGAAAAAGTGTTTGTGTGGAGCATTGCCAAGATGCTTGCATGACTTCTTTAGTTCTGTTAGAGAGACATTGGGTAGAACTGCATATTCACATTACACTTACATGGCAATGACTTGACAAATTAAAAGTGTAAATGGAATTCACTTGCAGGGGAGTAAAATGGGAAAAAACATGACAAATTAAAAGATGCCAACATACTCATAACATGGGAAAAAATTGCAAATGTTATTTAATGCCAAATAGAGTGTGTAGAAAGAGAGACAAAGTCAAAACTTCAATTATAAGACAAGTATTTAATAAAGATTCATTGTTGCATATTTTCTCAACTTCTAGTTCTCATTAAGTATCAATTTTCGGTCTTAAGAGTACATATTGACATAGACCCATTAATCTTAAGTTGTACAAAACAAAAGTAGAGATTAGAAAATTTAAATAGCATATAAGGCAGCCATGACTAGATATGTGAACTTGAAGTGAAAGTCGATGCCCCTGCATATTCAGTCATGTGGTCCAAATGAGCATGGTCACGATCATCCAAAACCTCATTTAGGATATCCGATCCCTCTTCACTAAATGTAGGCTCCTCCTTGGCTGTGATCCATTTCGAATGAGGATCAATATCATCTAGATCAACCGGTGGATCACCTTCAAATCTACCTAAGGTTTGGCGATTCTCGAGAGACAAGTGTTTCGCCACCACTTTCAGGACATTCCTTCCAAGATGTCCCTCTCCGATTCCTGGTTAGGCCCATGGTTCTGTATGGTTCGGAAGTTTGGGGTCCCTCTCTTTTGGACTCAGATTGGGCCACTATCGAGCACGTTCAGATCCTCATGCTCGGACGTATTATCAGATGCAAAGAATCTGTTCCTCACAACATTATCCTTCATTGAGTTTGGGGCTCGCCCTTTTTGTTTGGAGACCATCTTCAGCCTTGTGTTGTTGTTGCACCGTATTCGGGGGTATTCTAGTTCTTCTATTGACAAGGGCATGTACACTTATCTTGCCTACTGCTCCTTTGAAGCTATTGCATCCTCGAGATCACAATAGACGATCTCATTCGCTGCTGGTATGCTGCGTTTCACGCCTCTTCGAGTCCATTGGCATCCAGATGGACTGTCTCCCACCCTTCAGCTATTCTCTGGATGCCCTTGCCCATCTGCTACCCAACCAACAGGATCTTCATAGGATAATCAGAGATGATATCTACAGACAGTTCATCTAGCACACATGGACCAACCCCGGGGGGTTGCGTCCGAAGATGTCACTCTATGCGGCACACTTTGTCGAGATCTGTGATGGGGTCATTTTCAGACCCATGTACATTTCCCGACATTGGTTCTAGCCCTTCGTATCTCTCTGGTTCAGTTTCGAGTGGGCTCACATCGACTCCGTATTGAGACTGATCATCGCTTAGACTGCTCGGAGCGGACTTTACTGCTTTTCTTTCTCCAAGAGGTTGAAATCGAAAAACACTTCATTTTCAGATGTCCTGTTTACTATGAGATTCGTGGGCGATTCCATTGCCTGTTCCGTGAGCTTCCTTCCTTCACAACTTTCTTCAGATACTATGATCAGAGATGTCTTGCTCTCTACCTTCAGGAGGCCATCAGGCTTCGAGACAGGCTCCTCCATCCTCCCCCTCGACGGATGGCTACTAGACTGATCACTTCCTTCTTCCTGTTGCTCTCCCGGTGAGGGGTGCTAAGCGACATTTGGTCACGTGTCTGGACCCCTAGTCTAGGTCTGTCAGGTCTCGTGACTCCGTTCCTTCCACCCGAGGCTCCCTATCTCAGGCATGTCCCAGGGCCCCTCCACATAGACAACGATCCACCGGGCCTACTTTGAGGCACCGCCTTCCTCCTGGACACCGGCTCCCCAAGCATTCCACAGTCTCTGCTTCTTGTCGTCGGCGCACTGCGAGTTACTCCCATCCGGCCTTGAGTGTTAGGTGATGTTGTTGGGGATGTTGCTCCTTCCGCTCCCTCCCCACACTGTCATCTCTCTCTTCTTCATTTTTGGTCTCTCGGCCTCTGTTGTTTCCTTCTCCTATCCTTCTCTCATTGTATTTTGGGTGACCCATTTGGGTCCTCTCTTCACGGGTTTGTTTGCTTTGTACTCTGCAGTCCCATTGACCTACTTTTGTGGTCATGTGTTGGACATTAATAACAATATCTTATCTTATCTTATCCTTCATGAATGTTGGACTATAAAAGATAGAGGGATTCAAGATGTAGCTTACAACGTGGATGTGACAATGCATTTGGTGATACCATCTAGCATCAATGATCTCCTAAATTGGCATGAATCTCCTTTCATCATTATGCATTTTGCCCTATCGATGGCCTCATAAAAATAACCCGTGGGGGATTTTTCCCATCAACAATCTTAGCACTTTGACCAAGGGCACTAAAATTTGCACAATCTCTTGTGCATCCATCCAAAATGCATCATTAAACACAAGATGTAAAATGGTGGTCCTATACATTTGATTAGAAAAAGAGTACTCTACCCAATTTGATGAAACAAACATGCATTTGGGGTTCATCTTTTGTTCACAAACGAGTGTGGTTATAAATGAATTTGGTGATGGATTGAATCACCAATCGATTTTTTAAATCTCCTTAAAGATTAAATCAATACGATGAGCCTGTACATCAGAACCAAAACAATGTGGGATACTTTTCCATAAGAAGTTTTCTTATTGCCACAAAATTTGTCGCATTATCGGTGATGAATTCGACGACATATTGCGACCCAACCTCCATTACAACGTCATCAAATAGTGAATACATGTGGGCTTTTAAACTTTATTTGATGCATCTATTAATTTCAAAAGATCATGCGCAACTCTCGGATACAACAAGAAAATTGATCAATGTAGAATTTTTTTATCGGTCCACCCATCGAGCATAATTATGCAACCTATGAGCTTCCGCTGCCCCCAATGCTCAATAACTACCTCTCTAACATCTTCGCATCACCTCCCTTAGCATGTCAACTTTGAGGCTCTTAGCTTATCAACTCTTAGGCTCTTAGATGATGGGGCCTTGAAACTAGGACCCATAATAACAATGGCATCAACCATGGCCTGCCAATTAGAAAATCAAACAATGTTGAATGAGATGCTTGAGTAATAACAAAAGTTTGCTCTGCCTTCCTTGCATGTGCACAACCATTTTCTCATCATCCGTGCTCTCTAATGATGGTTGGGATCCGGGTGTGATGCGGAGTGCAAGAAAGACATTCTTCCTTCACCAATATTAGTTTTTTTGAAAGTGTTACTTGGTGGCGGTGCGGAAAGAGTGTGTGGTATGAGAAGAATTATGCCCTGATTATAGATAATGAGAAGAATCATCATCACCAATGATTGCATCATGATCATCATCACACTCACTAGAAGACGGTCTTGATAAGCCCGAGGTAGTTCTAACCCTTCTCAACTTACCGCATAGGCACTTAGTGACAATTTGGTCACATCCATAGGAAAGTTATTTGTGCAAGCTTTCACTTCATGTCTTGACATCCTTATAAGGTACCATTTGAAATGGTTGATTCGCCCACCACATTCATTGTGACAAAAGTTGCATCTCTTTTTTGTATCAAAAATCAGAGTGCAATACGCCCATGCAAAATCTCTCTCGTGGCATGATGAAATATGGGCTGAAATTGAAAATACATTCATACTTGTTGCTTTTAGGGTCAGTAAAAAAATAAAAAATTCCTTAACCTTGGTAGTCTCAAATGGATTGCAAAACAAAAAATCTAACCCTTTGTCTAGTAAAATCTAAAATGAAAAAGAAAAGCCTTACCCTAATCCTAAACTTCAATTTTTCTTATGGGGTAGGGTTAGGGTATACTAAAAACAACATTTTCTTTGAAAAAATAGAAGTGCTAACCCGACCCTAAAACTTAGGTTTAGGTTTTATGATATTATGCATATGATTTAAGAATATGAATAACAGCTTAGGGTTTAAGAGGTTTAGAAAAATAAAATTTGAAAAGCCCTACCTCTATCACAATGCGTCTCTAGAAAATGCAAAATGAGGGTTTGAAGGAGCAATGCTGAATGTTTGTAGCCAAGGCAAGCAATGACGAATGTGTGCAGCCAAGATGAGCAATGATGAGCACAAAATGTTTGGTTGGATTTTGACAATCACTGGGAAAGTTTGATAATTTTTTTCTTGTTCTGTAATGGTGCTTGAAATTGAAAAAATGACCCAAAAAATCAATTTTGAGGTTTTTAAAGGGAAAATCCCACAGGCAACTTAAAATAACCAATGTTTTATCTAATTACACGTTTTCTTCAAGTGCATGTGGTTTGACTTGTTTATTGTAAAAATCGAGCAACCCGGTGGGAATGGCATACTTTAGGTGGCGTGTATGTTTTATAGTTGTGTACTTGTGTGTAATTTATGATTAATGTGACTACGAGTAGAAGGCACTAGAGGAAACACTTTTAGCATGTGATGCCAAGTGTGTTGTGGAAGCATCCGTTACGTTGACTATGGAGAAAATTGTATGAAATCTTCTTTGCTTGTGCTTTAAGCAATGTAACCAAGACCAATGGTGCACGCTATCGTCTCAATATGGAGGGGATTGTTGATGCCCTCACCCATTTTGGCTAGGCCCGGCCTTCATAACTCATTTGTTTTAAAGAGCTTGGAACCAATTCCTTTGGTATGTTTCTCAAAATTACTACACAAAAGTGACAAATGAGGATTTTGTGAATGACTGGGGCTTTGCCAAGTTATCTTCTATCACGGTCTGTACATTGATGTTGTTCTTTTTTGGCCTAGTGGATCTGTGGTTGTTTGTGACCGGTTAAATTACCCAAGTATAATTGTGTAGCATGTTGGAGTTGGATGGTTGAGTTTGTTGGCGACTTTCTCAATTATGTGCAAGTGTTCACATTCTACATATATGTGTGCGAGGTCTTCCTTAGAAGTAAGCTTGTTCGTATAATTTTATTGCATATCTACTCATATTGAACAAGACCATCGAGGACATGGTACGTAAGATGAATATTGTGTGCCTTAAGATCTTGAATCTTCCCTAGGCAAGGCTAAGGTTTTACTCTCTTAAATGGGGCACATCTTGCATTTGTTGATTCTAGTATTGAGACGTATCTCCTCAAGAAAGCGTTTGTCCTAGTCCGAGCACGTGAAACAGATGCTTTCATTTGGGGCTTGTTTGCCTTCTTGGTTACTTTGGACATGATGACAACATACAAGAGTTGACCATGCACTTGATATTGATTCGTCTTAGTGTGAGTACCTAATGACTAGCAATCGCATGTGAAGTGTACGATGGAAACGCCGAAGGGGATGCATGGAAGAAGTTTTACTTGGGGGAGATAAACATGAGAGGAGGAAAAGGGTGATAAATAAGGAGATTGAGGGAGGATGTCCAGGAGAGTGAAAAATGATGGTGAACCTATGTAGCGATCAAAGTTTCTCCCTTCATTAGTTCGATGACAATGTATGCAAATGAGCATTGGTAAAACACCTTGACCTCTAATTTCCTAACTGCTTGAGAAGAACAGTTGTGGAGACATGCATATGGAATTTCTTTTTAGCATGATTAATGTTTGAGTCATTGGGAAAAGAAGGAAAAATTTGTGCACATCATGCCCTCCTTCAATCCTTTAGGTCATTCATTGAACACCGAGACAACACCTTGAGCTCTCATTTCTCTGATGCTTGACAGGATTAATTATCGAGACTTGCATTTGGAAATAATTTTTATCATAATTAATTGAGGCATTGATAAAGAGGAGGAAATCGTGTGCACCATATCCTCCTTCAATCCTCTAGGTCATCCAAGGTTATAAAAAGGGAACGTTTCAATATGAAGATTATATTTTAGTTGATCGGTTGGAAGATTATAATTTAGTTGGTTGGTGTGAAGATTATAATCTATTGATGAGCCAACAAATTTGGATGCATTGAATGTGTTGAATGCATGGATGTCAATCAATGATTGGAAGAGATGTCAACTCGTATGTTGAGGCATGGGGACATGTGTAGCCAACATCATTTAGTCATGTGGAGAGTCGATTGTGGCTGCCATGTGCACAATGTGGATGCCCAAATTGTCGACAACACCATTTCCGACCATGGAATTGTGATGTTGGATCACTCTTCTCGGTAAACGAGACAATGAAATCTTGCATTCTCGCCATACAAATTGAAGAGGTGTTTTTGATCGATGAAGACATAAGTGGATGGCGAGGATTGATCCGTGTTGTTAACATCCATACATAATGGATCTTAGCCATTTGTTCAGAATCGGGTGTCGACGCAACAATCCTCAATCACATCAGAACGCCTTTTGCGTAAATATATCAAGCATGGAGGGAGGGCTAGAGGCCCCCTCACATGATGAATACACTATAATACAATGGATCACGATGTTGAGGATTTACAATTACAAGTGATTGTTTGTTAAAACAAAAAAATACAATGAACATGTCCTTATAATCTGGTGACCTTTTCCATCTAATAGGACATGTAGAAATATGAAAAATAAAATATTCAAATATGCACACATTCAGAAGTTATTCAATACCCAATGATTTGTTATAGAGAATGTTTTCATACTAATAACAAGAATCATAATATTAAGTGATAGCAGGAACAACTTATTGCCCAAACAAAATGAATAAAGATGTTGAAATTCCTTCTAAAGTTTGAAACCTCTTCGAGGATCAAGGTTCGCCACATGAGTTGAGATCTAGTATGTAAAATGTTCATAATATCATTTGTTTGTATCCAACCGCAGGAGCCCAAAATGGGCCTTTATCAGAAACAAAGGATTATGATTAGTGCTCGACATTCTTTGGGATGACGACAAAAACATACATCAAACAAATGGAACTCCTAGCCTTTTGTATCCTATCCTACAAGTTTTGCACTGCAAATAAATGAGAGGGGGTATGAATACAAATATAATTTTTGCAAAGTTTTTCTTTCAAAGCAAACTTTCCACATCTTTTTGGCAAGGTGGTGTCGACATTGCCTGCCACATAGAATATAGTGAAACAATATGTTACACTACTCCATCAGGAAGTTGCACCACCAGTTGACCACCTATAACATTGTTCACATGTATATTATTTGGTTCGGTATATGTACAAGTTGTGAAACTAAAATCAACTTATACGGTATTAAAATTGTATAGATGAGAATTAGAAGATCGAGTGCAAGAGAAAATACATGGTATATACATCTTTTAACATAGTAATTGTTAGTGTAGGTTATTATTTATCCTTTTATTTATTTATTAGGATAATTCTTACAGTTGTGTTAGCCCTACACTTGTTGGGTTAGTTTTCTTAGGTGTACCACGATTGTGTGGAGTTGGTTTACTATTTGTGTTGAGTTAGCTTACTAGTTGTGTTGAGTTAGCTTCTCAGTTATGTGGAGTTAGCTTACTAGTCTTCTGGAGTTAACTTAACTACCAATATCAATTAGTGGGAGTTCGTCACTACTGATTTAGGTAGTAGTTGCACTTTCTTCCTCCTATATGTACATCTTTCTTATTGACTAATTAAAGTCATTGTATTGTAATGTATTGAGTATTATGGATTATGATGGATTTCTATATATGATATTTTAACTCTTCTACTTTGCAAATCTAATGTGGTGTGTTATTATCATCTGAGATGGGGGCTTGAAACAATCTTCTTATCGTTCCTTTCATGGTATCAGAGCGATAGATGATGTAGACATCCATATGTAAGTTTTTCTTTGCAAGCAAGGGTTTATTATTTTCATGTATTCGGAATTTGTTAGCACTTTTCTGTAACATGCATTTTTATGCAAACAGAGTGCGCCATTAGATTTGGAAGGTGTAAAAAGGCTAGAATCGACTGTAAACTCGACCATGTTTTGAGATAGTCAAATCTACGAGATCGCGGCTAGGAACAATCTTTTTATCGTTCCTTTCATGGTATCGAGCCGAGCAATTAAGCGCGCTCGTCCGGAGTAGTACTAGGATGGGCGACCTCCCGAGAAATCCCAGTGTGGTTGTCTCGTAATGCCGTTGGACCTAATTGGGTGTATACGTGGTGGGCCTAGAGCTCACGTGGTTGCATCTGGCTCCATCCTGATGCATTCTTTTACCCTCTGGATATTTTTGTTTTGGATGCAGTCTTTTATCCACTGGACACAGATCTGTACCCTCTGGGTCAGTTGCAATCTTTTATCCATTGAATATAAGCGTGTACCTTCCGGATGCATTCTTTTATCCTCTGGATATTTTTGTTTTGGATGCAGTCTTTTATCCACTAGATGTAGATCTGTACCCTTTGGGTGCATTCTTTTATCCTCTGGATATTTTTGTTTTGGATGCGTCTTTATCCACTAGATGTAGATCCTGTACCCTCGGGTGCATTCTTTTATCCTCTGGATATTTTTGTTTTGGATGCGATCTTTTATCCACTAGACGCAGATCTGCACCTCCAGGTGCATTCTTTTATGCATTGGATATAAACGTGTACCCTATGGATCCAATGATTTATCCTCTGACATTTAGGTTTTGGAGTGCGAGCTTTTATCCTTTGGTACATGGCTTTGTATCATGTGGGTGCACTCTTTTACCCTTTGGACATTTGGGTGTCACGTGTACCTTTAAAAAAATATCAGCATTAAAATATTATTTTAATAGAAAACCTTCTAGAGCTCGTAACTTTTGATCCGTAGCTCAGATTAAGGTGATCTTTTTTTTGAAATTGTGTATTTTTTCGAGATCTACGCATTGGTGAAATTTTTATACACATATTTCAAATGTAAAAGGTACTTTTACTCATTGTAATATTTACATGCACTCAATTATAAAGTGCCAAATTTGGGAGGGTGTTATAATCACTTGTGGACGCAATTTTGGTTGAGCCGACGCCTTAAACTTTTGGGCGTTGCATTCTTGTATCTATGGGTGTATACATTTATATCTCTCTTATTTGTTGAGATATTTTGGATCTGTATTTTTGACACTTTGTTTTGGCATGTTGTCGATCTCTCTTGAGCTATTTTGGTGAAGCCTAGTTTTAGTTTGTCGGTGTTCGAGTAGTTGATTTTGGCAACACATACAGATTTATGGTGTCACTCTACCCGGTCAACAAAGTATGGGAGAGTGTGGTGTTGATACCGATTCATTGGGTTTCATGTCCTCGCTCACTATTACGTGTTGATCATCGCTTCCTCGAGTTTCATGTCCTTGCCTTGTTACCTTGGCTTTTCTTGGATCGTGGCACTCCTATTTATTTAGATCTCGTGTCCTTGCCTTGTTGCCTTGGTTATTGTTCTTGGATCGTGACACACCTATTTGTAGTAGTTGATCTTGCTTCTTCAGATTTTGTGTCCTTGCCTTGTTACCTTGGCTTTTCTTGGATCGTGGCACTCCTATTTATTTGGATCTTGTGTCCTTGCCTTGTTGCCTTGGTTGTTCTTGGATCATGACACACCTATTTGTAGTTGATCAAATTATGTTTGGTATTTTTTTGAATTTTCAACATCACACCATTGACAGTCTCTTTGCATGGAGCTATTTTGGTGAAGCCCAGTGTTAGTTGTTTTTGAGTTCTATGATCGAGCAGTGGATTCAAACCACAGTGCGCACCAAACTTCTTTAGCATTGTATGAGTTTTTGGAGCCGAGCTTCTTAGGATATCTTACAGTGGGATTTTTCTCTCTCTACTTTGTTATTATTGGTTTTGGGTACCTTGCGGTGTCCAATTTTCTCGATTATTGACGTGGGTACCTCATCGAGCCTTGTTGCGGGACCCACATTCTTTTAAGCCCACCTAAGCTATATTTACGGGAGTGTGTTATTGTAGGTTATTATTTATCCTTTTATTTATTTATTAGGATAATTCTTACACTTGAGTTATCCCTACACTTGTTGGGTTAATTTGTTTAGGTGTACTAGTTGTGTGGAGTTAGCTTACTAGTTGTGTTGAGTTAGATTTTCAGTTATGTGGAGTTAGCTTACTAGTTTTCTGGAGTTAACTCAACTACTAATATCGATTAGTGGGAGTTCTTCACCACCGATTTAGGTAGTAGTTGCACTTCCCTCTTATATGTACATCTTTCTTATTGAATAATTAAAGTCATTGCATTGTAATGTATTGAGCATTATGGATTATGATGGATTTCCACATATGGTATTTTAACCCTTCTGCTTTGCAAATCTAATGTGGTGTGCTATTATCATTTGAGATCGCGGCTTGGAACAATCTTCTTATCGTTCCTTTCAGTAATAACAGACATCTGAACAAATTTTAGACAAAGGCACCATGGGTGAGCATGGGCCATGGCCCAAAGCAGTGAATAGAGAAACCTCCAGTATCCAAACCTGCATATAACATACACCATAAGAAAGAATTAAAGTCTCTTCTCTCACACTAAGGATATCATTAAGAATAGACTAAACATATCCACTTTTATGTAAATAAATGCTGCTTGGGCATCCACTAAGCAGTCATTGAGATACGACACAAAGTTGTGTTTTGAAGCAAGGTACCATACCATACACCACTATATTTTTACAACCTTCCTCTCTCAAACATGCAAACGTTATTTGCAAAACATGAGGATAAAGTTTTCCTTTGTTAAATTGTTTATTGATCATTCTTGTCATAACCTCATATTTTTAAACCCAAAATCACTTGCTTTCACATCATGATGTATGGGAGCAAGCTCACCCAAATTGAGACAGTAAGTGCTCCCTCTAATTGCTAGACCACAACAAGTCGTACATTCTCACCCTTGGCTATAAAACAATATTTTGCATAAGATATTTTATGACACAAATAAAATTAAAAACATACTTCGAGTATCCAGTGTGCACAACTTAAGAATTCACAACACCGGGTTCAACAACCTATGATCACATTGAAGCAGTCGTCAGATAATCATACAAATTAAATATAACATTCCTTTTAAGTTTTAACCATGGTGACTATATCCATAATTGTGGGTTCTGCATCACTTGGAGTTGAGGCACAACCGAGAATTTGTTTACAATACTATGTGATGTTCTTGGATGGATTAACATAGCTAATAGAACACCAAGAATCACCTACAATTAGAAACAAAAATAAATAAATAAATAGATTCATAATAACCTTACTAAAATGCAAAATGTGAATCAATCTCCATAAAAGCATAAGATGCATGGATTTCCTAATTTTTCCTACTTCTAATAGCTAAAATATAAGGCACTTGAATAACAAAAAGGAAAAACTAAAAATCAACTCCCTGAAAATTAAGCCGGAAACATGTCCTAGAAATCCCAAAATTTGCAACAACATCACATTCAAATTTGAGAAGCAGACTCCTTTGTTGATTTGTATTGCACTATTTCCATTTCAATATAAAAAATTGGAAAAACAGATAGGGCATAGTGGAAATAACATTATACCATTTTAACGAAGCAACAAGTTACTACTTACAAGATTTATTTAGGCACATTAGCCGCACTTGAAAACAAATCTGCTGGATTTAAAAGAACAACTTATCTAGCAAAAGAGGAAGAAACCATAGAAATTACTTACTTTTGGATCTGGGGAAAAAGTTCTTTCTTCTAAAATTTCTCCTTCCAAGTCTCATTTACCATGAAGTTGAGCAAAGGAGAGCTTGACTTCCACCGTGGGGATTGAAGTTGAAGATGGTTGTATTGTTGCCACCATATCATGAAACTACTCTGCTCCAAGAAAATCTCATCAGAAATGCTCTTATCTTTGATCATCCACCAAACACAATATTCAAAATGTAGACATTGTTTGAGGTGGGCATTCCCCACTTGAGGTTGGCCTTCCCCTGTTTGGAGAACATTCAAGGCTTTACAAGCCTCTTCTAGGTGAGCCTAAAAACAAGAGTCCTGAGTTAAGGATGCAAACTTTGTGCGCTCTTTTTTATCTCTACCAATGCGAGTTTGGTTTTTTTCTTTCAACCATCTCTCCAGAACTATGTGACGATGTGGTCTGATCTCATCTGAAAGATAGCTTTTGTTGCTTTTCTCGGGGACGATAGTGCTCTGCAATGTCCAGAGGCTCTACAAGTCTTCTGTATGCATTGGCAACATTGATCCATTTATTTTGAAATTGGAAGTCACTAGGCAATTCATGCTTCTCCACCTTCTCAATAATGTCATCCTAGAATAATTCCCGATATTTTCTAGTCAAACCCACATGATTTTTTTTTGTAACTTTGTTGTTTGAAAGCATCATAGTAGCCAGGGTCGTTGTCCTCACAATGCCCTTTGTACCATTCCACTTTGCTATATAACTTTGGTGATTACTCAAGTCACCATTTAATTTATCATAGTTCATGTCTTGCTCGTTTTTCACCTTTCTAGCTTTTCTGAGGGCAATACGTGCATGCTCATTCTGTTTCAAAATCAGAAGACATCAGTCTCGGTCTATACAAAGTAAATAACATTGAGAGGAAAGAATAAACACTTTTTCCCCTAGAAAATTTGAGCTGCAAGTGTTCACTGTGCAAAAAGTCACACTGAAAGCCTAAACCCTAGAATGAGGAAACTAAACTTGGAAAAAAATCTACTTATGAGGACATAAAAATTAAAGATTCAATTTTTAGATTTTTTTGTATGTCTAGCACAGTAGGAGCAATGAGATTACTTGAGCCCCAACACCCACTGCTTCCAATTCCAGTGCTATTCCCATCTCAAAGGAGTCCTCTGAGACAAAGTTTGCAACTTTCGTTGCATTTAGTATGTAATCAGTGACGACATTCAAAATATGGCCATACCCTGTTTGCTCTGAAATACAAGCAAAGGCAATTTGATTAGAAGACATCCCTTCTACTCCATGGATGGTGTAATATAGCATCTTCAAAACAACTTCAGAGTCCTCAATACAAGTTGCACCGTGGCCTGAACAGATCATATAAGTACTGAAGGGTCTATAGGGGCTTCTAAGACCAGAATCTCCTGGATAATCGTTTGCTATTGTAGATGTGAACTTCAGGACATTGTTAAGAAGGGTTCTGGAAACCTCTTGAATAGAAGTATTGTTAAGAAGAGTCATGCAAGCCTCTTGAATGGAAGTATGTGATACATCGATAGAATCAATGCCCATTATGTTCCTCACCACAACAAATCTCTGCATATTTTTGCCTCACACCACCAGAAGGTTTCAATCATCCTCCACATGCAAATGTTTGTTTTTTTGGTTATTCGTCCAAGCGTTTGCATCCAATCTGTTCTCTAATCAATGGCTGCAAATACTTTCAGGCATCCACGGCTGGCATTGGTTCTCCAAAAGTACAATCTCTGTGCTCTCACTCCATTGGTTGCTGCTATAACTTGCTTTGTATTCCAGTCTCAGACAATAATTGCTGTTGGATTTCAACGCATTGGGCTCCGTCAATAATTGCCGTTGGATTTCAACGCATTGGGCTCCGTTTGATTTTTGACATGTGTCAGAAATGGCTACCCTAGATTCAATCGGGTAACGCCTTCGGCGTGACAAGATGGTATGCCATACTGATAGTTTAGATACCAATCATCGGCACCATGGGGCCCATGATGCTGGGTGGAAGACAACCCTACACTTGGAGAAAAGTTGTGGGTTATAAAATGCGAAAGTAAACTAAATGCAATAGTAAACCAAACACATTCAAACACAAAGTCTTTAACAGAATGGTGCAACTTCTATTCAATGGAAAAGTACAATGGTGTACATTGTTTAGAAATCTAAGAACGAACATTCCTGTGATGAGAAAGGGAGAAAAACTTTTAACTGATTTTCCTAGACTGAAATGAGATACAAATGATTATGAGAGATATAATATACTCAGTGCATGCAAGTATTCGCAACTATCTAGTCTTTAGTCGTTTTGTCAACTTTTGAGCTCAATGGTTTACCTATATACCGTTACAAGAAAGCAACTACAACACATGACCGTTACAAAAGGGATTGATTACAACGGTTCATCTTTTGGCTGAGTGATGGTTGGTTTTCTTTAAAGTGTGGCAGTTGAATTTCTGGCATGTGGTATGCTGTCATGTGCATTGACATGGCATGCACATGGAGAAAACCACTTGGCGCACCACATAGAAATGGGAAGCTGATGTGTGGATGCTGAGTTTGGGAGGTATTGTACAATTGCGAGGTACTGCAGCTGATGTCTAGTATGATAGTCCAGAGGCGGGGCACTAGTGCACAAAGGATGCGTATAGTGTCCACAATTGTTGGGGAGTGTTGAAGCCCTTTGTAGACCTAAGAGTTGTGCAAGACGCATCTTGCATGTGCGACATTGTGTTTTTCCTCAACTTGGGGTGTACAAAATCAAGTTGAGTGATGCCTTGGAAAGTGCCAATATGTTGGAGTGATGGCACAGAGATTGTTGTAGAATACAACCTGCATAGAAGTCCTTGATCCTGTGCGCTACCTCGGGGTGTGCCAGTTGAGTAGAGTGTCGAATAAGAAATGCTGATTGATGATTATGCCAATTGGAGTTGAGCCATCCAGATGGTGCGAGTCAACTTGGAGTGGCATAGTATTGGCCATGCTGCGAAAGTGCGCAGATTCTGTGAGGCATTGCGAGACTTGTGCATTTGCGGAAAATGATGTCTTGCACAACAGTCCCAAAATGTTTACGTGAGTGCACAAAGTAGAAGTGTGTGGGCCGTTGCATCATTGCGTGGATCATGGGTGGTGTACAATACTCAGAATGTGACTAAACAGTGACAGGAATGCTGCAATGAGAAGGTAGTCATGAGGGTACTCCTCATGTACTTGGATCAACATTTGTAATTTTTCTATGAAAAGGCATTTCCCAATCATATGTATCAAACAATGTTATAATCTGGTAAGTCAAACCTTAAAATTGGAGAATTTTATTTCTTCCTATTCTTGGATGTACAAGTGCTATCCAACTGTTTGGCGTGCATTTGCTGCCGAACCTTTTTTATGCTCCTCAAGCTTATTGTTTGCACTATTTTGTGTAGTTGTGATTGTTTCGGTACACAACACATACTTTCCTTCAACCACAAACTTCATTGAGAAGCAATGAAAATGTTAGTCTTTGGTTATGCATATGAGCTGAGTTTCAAACAAATTTTAACCATGAGATGTTTTGCATGTTATGTTACGTCTCAAAGTTACTTTTATGTTCTTGTTTTCTAATGAAGACTAATGAACATTTTGGTGGTTCGTTAATTCTCATCATTTTTGTTTATTCTTGTTATGATATTTAAGCTACAACTCAAACATATAATTATACATTGAGAACCATCCATTAGTTATAGATTAGTATGGTGGTCCATAGGCTTACTTGCCTTCTTAGAATATGCTGTAACTCAGCTTGATATATGATGTTTCGGGAATAGACTTATGCATGATATTCCTTTGAATAGGACACTCGGATCTCAAAGAAAGTCTCATTCAAACTTGAGGAATTCGATTGATATTTGTTTAGTTTTGATGTTTCTTTTACAACTCAAACATATAGGTTTAGCTATTGGGTTGGGTATTAGTTGCAGATAAGTATGGTGGATCATTATCATACTCGCCCTTTTAAACGTCACCGTAATTGAGCTTTATGTGTGATACACAAGGGATAGACATATGCATAGTATTTACTTAATAGCATAGTTACGAGTTCGGCGGATTCGATCAAATCCGGTTCGAACCGGATTTTTCGAAGCGACCGGATAAATCCGGTTCGATTCGGTGACTTTTTGCACTAAAAACAAAAAAAAAAGCCTAAACCTAAACGCGTTAACCCTAGACGCGTAAAAATGCTATAAAGCACCGCAAATCGGTTGTTAAAATACAAAGCGCTTCTGCATTCGTTTGCGAGATTAGTTTGCAAGATTCGGCATTAGTTTGCACGATTCAATCGGTGAGACGTTTAAACGGCGACGGCAGTGGCGGTGAAGGTCGGAATCATCGCGAGGTCCGGCAGCGGCGGCGGCGGCAGGATAAGCTTGAGCGGTGGCGGCGAGGAGGAGCTCGGCGGCGGCGGCGAGTCTTGGAGGCGCTGAGCGGCGGGCGGCGGCAGCAGGAGGCGCTGGAGCGGGAGCGGCCGGCGGCGGCAGTGGAGGCGCCGGAACAGTATGGTTCGATTCGATTTTTGGTTCGATTTTACTATTTAGGTTTTATTTTGTTTATAACTGTATAATATTATTTATGTATTAATATAGTTTGTTTTTAATATATGTATTATAAATTTATATTTACGTATTGTTTATAAATTAATAACTTTATAACTTTATAAATTTATAACTTTATAACTTTTTAAGTTTTTAATATAATTTATAATATTATTATATTATTTATGTATTTTTTAATTTATTTTTAATAATGTTATTATTATATTTTATTAGTAATTTCGTATTTATTATTTTTAAATTTATTTATTTTTTAATATTTTAAAATAAATTTATTAATTTATGTATTATTTTTAAATTATAGTCGCAGTTTTAAATTTATTTAGTATTTATTATTTTTAAAATAAATAAATAAATTAACTAAAATAAATAATATATACATAATAATATAATTTATAAATAATATTATAATTAATTTATCGAAAAACATTTATTTATATTATTATATGTATTAGTTATTTATGTATGTATTATTTTTAATTTAAATTATTAGTAATTAGTTTGTGTATTTATTTTATTTTATTAAAAATAAATCAATCTATTATTTAATTTTATTAATTATTTATTTCAACTTCAAGTAAATGATTTAATTTTATAGATCTATAATTTAATAAACTAATCTAATTATTTATTTCAAGTAAATATATTAGTTTTATAGTTTTTTAATTAATGTTTTAGTTTTATTTATTTCAAGAGTTAATATATTATTACTAGTTATTGATTTAGATACTTTTTAATCTTTGTGTTTTATAATTTTTAATATTTTTATTATATTACGTGAATAATATTTTTCAAATAAATAATAAATTATGCCATTTAATTTTTTCTCAATTTATTATTTCATTTTTAATAGTTAAATTTTAAATACTAATTATGATGATCTCTTACATTTGTCGTCAATAAAATTTATATGTATTGAAATTGTTTATCATTTTTTTTGCAGGAAGGTGAATTCATCAACACCACCATGACAAGTAATCAATTGGAGATGAAATACATTGTCCTGCGAGACAATGAAAATAATCCCAGAAATATGAGATGCACTCTATGTAATTCAAATATCACGGGAACCGTAACAAGGGTTCGTAATCATTATATTGGGGGTAAAGATGTGAAGACTTGCCCAGTTACAAAAGAGGGAGGGAAGTATGCTGAATTCGTTAATCGAATTGAAACAAATATGAATTGAAGACACTTGCAACATCAGCGACAACTTCAAAAAAGCCAAAATCCAAAGCAATATGTCACAGATTGGCTCTTTTAGTAGCTCAACTCCTTCATCAGCATTTGCCCAAGGAAGTAAAAGTGCACAAGGGATGTCTCAGGGTTCATTGAAATCACTGTGGAAGCCACAAGAAAAGCATGATGTTGACAAATTGGTGGCTCGATTTTTTATGCAAATGCCATCCCTTTCAATGTTGTTCGAAATCCCCATACAAAAGCCATGGTAGAGGGGATTGCGAGTTTTGGGAAAGGTTATACAATGCCATCTTTTGAAATCCTTAGAACTACTCTGCTGGAAGAGGAGGTGTCATCAATATCTAGCGAACTAGATAATATGAAAAAGAATTGGAGAAAATCAGGGTGCACTGTTGTAAGTGATGGGTGGTCTGATACAAAACGAAGGCCCCTCCTAAACATTCTGACACAATGTCCAAAAGGTGCTATGTTTATCAAATCAATTGATACAAGCAAGGAGGTAAAGACTGCAGATTTCATTTTCAAATGCATTGAATCTGCCATTCTAGAGATTGGAGAAGAATATGTAGTACAGGTTATTACAGATAATGCAGCAAATTGTAAAGCAGCAGGTGAACTTCTTATGGCTAGGTTTCCTCATCTGTTTTGGACTCCATGTGCAACTCATGTTTTAGATCTTTTGCTTGAAGATCTAGCAAAGTTAGAGTGGGTAAATAATGTTGTTAGAGAAGGGAAACATATTTCCAAATTCATACTTAATCACCGCTTGACCTTGAGTTTGTATCGGTCATTTGCAAAGCGTGAACTTCTTTCCCCGCTGAAACAAGATTTGCATCCAATTTTATCACTTTGCAGAGAGAGGTGGAGGAGAGGACAGCTCTGAGAAAAGTTGTGGTGAGTGAAGAATGGGCACAATCTAAGCTTTCTAAGGAAAGCCTTGCAAAAGATGTTGAGAGAATCATCTTAGGAAGTTCATTTTGGGAGAATGCTGAGAAGGCCTTAAAGGTGTTTGAGCCACTTGTCCAACTGTTGAGATTGGCTGATGGCATGAAACCTTGCATTAGCTTTGTGTATGAGGGCATGGAACAAGCAAAGGAACAAATAAAAAAAGTACTTGCAGATGATTCTGAAGTTCAGCAAATATGGGACATTGTGGACATACGTTGGGACATGCTACATCGTCCTATCCATGCAGCAGGTTGCTATTTAAATCCTAAGCTTATAGAGGTGGATCATGATGCAGATGAGGAGGTAAAGAACGGTGTATTGGAAACTATAAATAGGTTGGTTCATGATAATGATGAGAAGGCTAAGGTGAGAAGGCAACTCACTATATTCAAGAACCAAGAGGGCATGTTTTCTCGTAAGGAGGCACAAGAAGACATCCACTGCATGGATCCTCATTTATGGTGGCAGACTTATGGTTCTTCTACTTCAGAGCTTCAAAAGCTTGCCGTGCGTATTCACAACCAGTGTGCCAGTGCTTCAGCATGCGAAAGAAATTGGAGCACACATGATTTGATCCACACCAACAAGAGGAATCGACTGGGAGCTAAAAAACTCTCAGATCTTGTGTTTGTCCATAGCAATTTGCGTTTGCTTGAGAACAATCTTGCAAAAGAAGATGGCGAGTCTCACTTTGGAGCATCATCTGTTGAAGAAATTCAAGAAATCATTGATAGTGATGATGAACATGGATTAGATGATGGTGCTAGAGCTAGTTTTGATTTTGAAGAAGACTTTGATGTTGAAGCAGGTTTTGATGTTGCAAATGTTTGAAACTTTTAAGTTTCATTTCAGTGTGGAGCTTAGGCTCGAAACCATGTCACTCTTTTAATTGAATTTCAAACTCTTTTGCATTTCTCAATTCTACAAACTTTAATTTTATGTTTTTATGATGATGATGATGGTAGATTGATACTTTTTGTATGATTTGTCTATATATAATAATTTAAGTGTACAATAATATAAATATAAAATAATATAAGTATATAACCGGATTTTTTCCGGATTTTTTCGGATTTTTTCGAGAACTCCGTATTTTCGGATTTTTTTGCCCTTCCGAATTTAATCGGATTTCGAACTCGTAACTATGCTTAATAGGATAGTTGAATTGGATCCAAAAGAAATTATTATCCTAACTCGAGGAATTCCAATGCTATTTGATTTGATATGACTTTATTGGGGGTCTGCTCCCTTTTAGAATGCATGTTTTATTGAATTATTAGAAGTTTTTAATAAGATATTTTTAGTCCCTAGCATATTTTCCTTAGGTGATGATTCAGGGGTTGAATAAGAGTTTGTGAAATACCATATTGTACTATTTTAATTATAATTCTTCTATAGTGTTTATATTATAACTGCCTGTCAAAATGCTTGAACAGGTACGGCGATCTTTCCGTGAGTCCCAAGGTGCATTGGAGCTGTCAAGTGCAGAATTATGTTTGGACCTCGATGAAGGAAGAGAACCAGTACATGTCAAGGAAAAACTAAATTTACCAGTGCGTAAACTTCTCTCTCAAAGTTGAAACTATTGTCAAAGCTTACTCTATTTTAAAATCTTATTTAATGACTTTCTTTTTGGATAATTAATAAAATTTGGTGATATTTTCCAGATGAATTGGATTGTTGCTGAAATGATGATTTTTGCCAATTCTTGTGTTGCACGTCGGATTTATGAGTATGTCACCATTTTGACTTTCTAAAAGTTTTCAATTTGATTTCATTTATTATTTCTTGTATCTACCCAACTGATTTATTTTGTCAACTTCCATAGAAATGAGGCTTCATTTTAGTGTAGGACCATCATAAACCTGAAGTAGGTAAATGAGTCAATTAGTGGACATTCTTCTTTTCATACCCATGTATGTAGGTTAGCAATGAGTTTAACTAGGACCCCATAGATTGGGCTTAGGATTAACAAATGTAGATAGGACTATTTGAGACACAAATTCATGGATCTTTGCCATATTAATCTTGGTGTCGAGTTTAGGCATCAAAATATTTGATTGAGGTGTTTCCCTTTAGGATTGCACACCCATAAAAGGTAATTAGGCCGCCATCAAAAAGGAAGCAATCAACTGTCTATTAATATTAGTGGAGGGTGGCTTAAGACCACAGTCACTAACTAGACATAAAAATGGATTGAACTATATGAAGTTTAATTCTTTATCCTCCATGAACATAATAAACTGTCTGGTCTGCTATATTTTTATAATAAGTATAGTCAAATCAAATCAGTAGTCTGCATGAATGTAGAAACACTAGTTAATGTAATTTGAAGATAAAGTTATATTATTGTCCGCAGATGCCAGAAGTAGGTCAGAAGTACACAAAAAGTGCATTCAATTATGGCAGAGAAATGCTTAGGTAGAAAACCTAAGTTATGAATGAATTATGTAAACACTAAAAATTAGAAATCAGACAGCTCAAGCCATGTGGCCGATGAAATATAAAGGCTGATTGCTGATATCATCTACGAGTTGTATGAACTGATCAACATAAGAAGACAACTTGGAGCTGAGTGGCTGTGGAGGAGACATACAATGAACTGCATGTTCTATCTGTTTACATCCTCTGTAACAATCCTCTTGATGACCAACTCCAAGGGAATAAGGCGAGAAGGGGCATTTACTGGTTACCTAGATGGATGAAGCTAATCAATAGAGATGCGTTTAGATTGAAGGAGAAAGCTCTCTTATCACAATATCAACAAATTCAATGCCTAATGGGAACCAACAGGCAATAATTTTAGAAGAATAAAGGGCCGAATATGGGTGCCTTTCTTTTCCTAAGAATGAGTCTCCCAATGATTTTAATCGATAAATATAAAAAGTAAACCTGGAGATACTCTCAAGGAAAAGGGTTTGGATGAAAAACTTGTCTGGACAATGCATTGAGGAATCATCTGTTTGTAATGATTAATATGCTGAAGCATGAGTGTTTGGATATTTTCTATACTTGCCCAATTTTTAGGTCCCAAACAAGGGCCCTAAACCTCAAGGTCATAAATAATTGTTGGTCTCGATGACTGAATTGATAAGGAATTGTCGTGCCCATGATTTCACGACCTAAAACTCATCCAATTAACCATTAAAATTTGGGACAATTTTGTTGTTAATGTTAGTTAAGATTAAAACGAGATTAGACCATTAGTGTTCAAACCAATTTGCTTCACTTAGGATATACTGCACTACTCAAATAGTTTGTGCACCGAACCCCATTCTTTGTGAGGTTAGGACTAGTTAGGTTTATTCTAACCTCCGCCATCAAGAGGGTATGCCAATCATCTTAGAGTTAGATTGTGCTAAAAAGTTAATCAAATTAGGGATGGTTAGGAATAGTCTAAATGATACTTGTGCTAAGTTAAGGATGTTGGATTAAGTCGTCACCATAATTTTTCCTCATCTCGATTTAGATCGAGAGGTTGAAAATTGCACCCCATGGTACATTGTTATAGAATTTTCCATCCTATACTTATTAACCATCCAACTGTCTATGAGGTTGCTCACAATTAAACATTAAACCCTATTATTACATTGAGTCGTCTATTAGAATTTAAGTTCTTAATTACATCAAGGGTGGCGATTTAATTTTCAATAATAAACTTATACCTAGTGCTAGTTGGGTTTAACAAGAATCATCTTACTACCCGCCAAGGGGTTATCCTTCAATGATCATAAACTTGTCTTTATTTCCTTGGAATGGTGTGATTTATCCTTAAATAATGGAGATTGAAACTGATTTTGTTTGAATAACAATTAGTGGCCTTTGGCCTTCAGCGATCAGATGATGATTTCCTTTAATACCAAGTTTCTTTGACATTAATGACAATTAATCTAACACTAGACATGGCCATGATTGTGTTTTTGTGGTGGTTGACATGTTCTCAAAAATGACACTCTTGGCACCTTGAAAGAAGGCAATCTTAATGGAGGAGATTGCAAAACTGTTATGTGAGCATGTCTGGGTTCATTTTGGCCTTCCAAGAAGCATCGTGTTAGATAGGGATTCTAGATTTGTGGGGATCTTGGTTTGCACTATGGTCCATGTTGGACACGAAATTCAACAAGTCAATTGTATTCCACCCCGAGACTAATTAGTAAATAGAATTAGTCAATTGCATGATTGTGCATCTTCTTCGGATGTATCACTCCAAACATCCACACACATGGGATGAAAGTCTTGTGTATGTCCAACATAACTTCAATCGAGCTTTTCATAGCTCCATGCAACATAGCCCATTCAGGAATGTCGCAGATTCCGGCCATTAGCTCCATTGATGTAGCATTGCCCATTATGTTGGAAGAAGAATCTGCCCATATGCAAAAAGAAGTGGATAAGGCAACCACATTTTTGAATGAATTTGACACATCCAACAATAGGTTCATGAGATTCTGGAACGAACTAGTCAAAAGTACAAGTAGCATCATGATGCCCATCGAGTTTCTCATCAATTCCAAGTGGGGGACAAGATTTGACTACATTTGCAGTAAAGAGCAACTCAAAGGTCTATACAGAAGCTCGGACCTCGCGATACAAGCCATACACTATCACCAAACAAGTTGGTGAGAATACTCTTGAGCTTAATCTTTTACTTTATCTCAGGTTGCATCCATTTTTCAATGTCGAGCTTCTCTACCCATACTTTCCACCACTCTTGGATACATCACACATCGGCGAATAGTTACAGAGTACGAGTTGAACCCAAATTGTGTGACACCAGTGAACTTCGATCAGATCATTGAAATTGTGGTCAAGGACATGAAGCATTAGCAGATCACACTTTACCAAGTTGTGAAGGCAAAGCAGATGGCACACCAAGGGGAAGTGGTTCAACAAGAGTTGGATTGAGAAGTCATTTACACACTTGGTCCAAAATTTAGCAGCAATGGGGCTCTTTGATTCTTAAGGAGGAACGAATGATCTATAAGAAGATTTTTGTAAAACTATTTTTGGAGAGTCGAAAATCTTTTTTTACCAGTTTCTGTCAGCGTTTACTATTTTGCATTTTTGAGGGTCTTCAAAGCACTTTTGGGTTTCAGATTGTACATTATAACCAAAGTGCTATGGTCGTAGTGGATTTTTTTGAGTTTGTTTTGTCATCTTTCTAATGGGTCTTCGGTTCACAAATCGGGTCAACAAGCTAGATGATATGATCCCAATAAGGAGCACTACAAATAATAGTAGTCATGATATGATAGATTTCAGATATTTCCTCTTCTATCTTTTCAAATACACCTGTAAGGTGTTTATGAATGGTCTCTATGTATGATGGCCTTTCGGTTCATATCTGAAACCCTTCATATTCTATTTTTTGTAGTTTTTCATTTTCTCCATTGTATAGGTATAAAGTAGCTTGGTTTGAATAAAGAGATAAATCTCTGGGCATACAATTCCCTTATGAGTTTGCTAATATGTATACATTTATAATTGTAATATAATAGTTTGTTTCTGCAACTCTTTTATTGTGAATTGATTGCTATAACACATTAAACACCATTGTTAGTGTGTTGCCCATGGGTTTGCAGCTCAATCTGGATCAACATATATGGGTCTTCACAATCTAAGCTTATTTTCTAATATGTTCTCAAACCTCTTGGTGCAATAGAAGGCAACGAGACTAATTGTTAGTTCATTTTCAATTATTTTGAGCCATATGTATTGCTTATGTGGTCTTCTTTCTCCATTTAAAATTTTTTTCCCCTCGTTTGTCTAATTAACACAATTACCCCCCATGTTTTTTGCTGATTTCAGTTCTTTTGTTCCAAATTGATATTTAATTATACCTTTCAAAATTTAGGAATTTGCAACCATCATGTTCATGTGTTTCGACAAGAATGATTATGTCTTTCCTCTCTGCTATGGGCCCAACCTAGGACCTTTTTCCAAGAATAACATCTACTGTTCTAGTTTACCATAGCTAAGTGGTCTTGCGGGGCATTGAATCCCTATTTATTGTGTAATTTAGTGGCTGATATGTGCTTTTCTATTTTGTAGCGATGCCCATTTTCCTGTCTTCGTTTTCTCCCATTCTTTCCTTCCCTCTTCTTGTTGTGCCAGGATTGAGTATTCATTTGTGTGAAACTATGTGGCCCTTAGAAACCTTTTCTTGCTTAGTATAATGTTGTTGTCTTCTATGTTTTTCATGCTAACTCTTACGTGTCTGTCTCTCCCTCCCATCACTTTTCTGTTTATGTTTTCTTGATGGATATTCCTTGATCATTGCAACTTATCCTTGAGAAAGTCACTTTCCAACTTATTGGTATTCTCATCTGCACCATTATCTTTCAGCCCTTAAATTAAAATCTTTGCAGCCCTATCATGTTTGCCTCTTTCTTCTCTCTTTTATAACATGACATGTTTCTTTATGAGTTCTCTTTGTTTGTTTGATGGTCCTCCTACCATTTGTGCCCAAGACTTTTCCTCCTCAATTTTGTCACTTAATTTATTTTCCTTTACTTAAATTTTTGCTATTGCGGATTGAATTTATTTGATTTTGGTATATCCCTTCCTTCGCTCACTATTGGACCTTTTCTTTCCACCACTTTTAGTTGATCTTAGTCTTGGTTTTTCATGATCAGTTCTTACTGCCCCTTTTCCATGATAATTTGTAAATTATTCCATGAGTAATTTATTTTCTCTTGTTATTGTCTTTGAGTAAAGATGCGAGGGTAAGAAAGATTACTCTTGAAGCTTGAGTAAAAGTGATCCAATGATAGGATTCTATGTAGTATAATAGATACACAAAGAATTTTTACATGAATGGTGGGCGTTCCCCAATGTCAATCAAGATGATAAAAATTGGAATGGTCTTCCTAAAATGAATGTGCTCTGATTGGGACTCTTGATAAGAGACTAACCACTCCATGTCAAGCTCGAGTCCAAATTTGAGTCATATGTGAAAATAAACACTTGGTGGTGCGAGCTAGATTTTCACATTCAATTATGATCTGGAAAAATATGGATGTATGTTAAGAAAAATCAGATTTGCTTCAAACTTATGTGTTTTAAGGTGTGATTCAAAAATCAAATAGTGGACAGATCAAGACCTAAGAACTGAAAATGCTTGGGAATTGTTCTACAAATATAAGTTACTGGACATATTCAGGTAAGGGTATGAGGATTTTCCTTTTGTTTTTGGACCCCGGGGACTGCATGGCATGGTTATATTTGTATCAATTTTTAATAAAATTATAGACAAGATAAACAAAATTAACCATAATATCAATGTTATACACATAAAATAATTAAACAAATAAAACTACGTATAATTAAAAATGTTAAACGAGTCGTGAGATATAATACATCACATAGGTTTATATTATCTGTTCAAAATGGAAAAGTAACCAGTGGTCATAGTTGAACTCAGAAACTACGTTAACAAATCCTCATATGGCTCCTCATCGAGAGAATGCACATGGGCAATTGGTTCGTTAGAACCAAATGCAATAGGAATAAGAATAATTAAGTTGTATTTTTAAAATGTTTTCAGTGTTTTTATTATTTTGTTTTTTTAGGTTTTAATTTTAATTTTCATACCTAGACTGAAACTATTCTTTAGATTATGCTTTTATTATGACAGCTGGGTACCCATGATGGTAGAAAAACTTGAGGAGGTACTCAAAATCTTGGGGGTCTCAGGGTAGTTGAGCTATGTCAAAGATAATGTACTGACGTGTGGCATTAGAAGTAAGTTGATAAAAACTTGCACACAATAAGAAAAATAGTTTCATGCAAAGGAAGAAGCTGGATCATCGTTCAAATGGCCAAGTCTTTTTGAAAGAAAGAAAGAAAGAAAATTAGATTAATGTCCATAAATGACCAAAAGTAGGTCAATGGGACTCGAGGATCCAACAATTAATGATATAAATTTCTTGGAAGAAGCTATCCTAGAATTAAAATAACAAAAGTACATAAGACAATTGAAGCATTGTGACACCAACATAGGTGGTAATGAAATGAATATAAATAGCAATGAACAACGAACACGATCCCCTAATGCATGAGCCAATGAATTTTTAAGGAAATCTCATCAACTATCTTTGTATGTGCTTGAAGTGGAGTGTTTTGGGCCATCGTCCATTGTTGTGGAAGATTTGACAATGTCATCGGGTAGTATCCATGGTCGGAGGGGCTACGATGGGAGATCTTAGGAGGAATCAAAGTGCTTCCTTTAGAATATCCCCTAACATTTAAGACCGGTGCAAAGTGCCCATAGTAGAAAAAACTTGTAATACGAGTCTGTTCTTGTGGTCAGGGGTGGTTAGTAAGTAGTAGATCGGTGTCACCGAGAAGGGGTAGAACCACACTAATGGGAAGAGAAGTACAATCACAAGGTCGAGAGAGAGTAGGTTGGCAGATTTGAGGAACCCAAGTAGTAATGTTGCGTTGAGAGAAGTACCACCTTATTGATCTATTGGCTCTAATGTGTGAAGTACCGGTGTCCAATGGGGCTTGGTGTGCTGCTTGTCCCATGGGTGGGCTGAAAAAGAGGTGATCGGAATGGGGGCGTTAGAGCCTCTAGATCCACACTATAGGGATTTGTGTTAGAGGGTGACAACCTCGCAAAGATAAAGAACCGGGCATCACTGTCCGGATTTCTAAAGAAAGTAGATAGAGTGTTGCTTGAGTCCTTGTAGAGGTAGTGAAATCTTCATTGGATCTCATAGTAAATAGGGTATTGAAAATGAAGTGTTCCTCGGTCTCAAACATTTGAAGGGTGCAAAGACGCAGATATGGTCCTATCGGAGAATGAGATGATCAACTTCAACCCATAATGGTGGGAGTAGACTCTCATTAAGCCAAGGAAAATCTCAATCCATGGGACCATTGGCTTTGGAGATAGTGGGGGAGACAAATAATACCTTCCACCACATATAAGAAATGTTGGACATAAAATGCAAGCTCGGGGATGAATGGCTTGGGGGATGGGAGATCCATTGGATATACTATCTATAGATGTCCTCTCTAGCAGCTCGGTGGTGACATCCTTTGAGGGAAGGAGTTGGGGGAGCGGGTTGTCTAGAGAGTACATGAGAGGGCTAGCCTATCAATAGAGATGTAAATAGAAAAGAGGAGCAGCTTTGTCTCAAAGTATCATAAGTGTTAGCATCGGTGGGGGCTAGTGAAGCAATTCTCATTGAAGAGCAAAGTGATAAGTACGGATATCTCGACAACCCGAAGTTGAGGTCCAATTTGAGTTTGTGGATGTAGAGAGTAAGCTTGAAGATATTTTCAAGGTGTTGCGGCGAGACAAATAATTCATGTTGGATGATGCATTGAGGAGCTGTCCACTTGCAATGGATCACACACGAGTGTAACATGAGTATTTGGACCCTCTCAATACGGGCCTAGTCAAAGGTGCCTAGGCAAGGTCCCCAAATTGTTGAACCATATAAAACTATAGGCTTGATGATTGTATCAAAAAGGCATAACTTTGAAGGGATGCCTTGGAATTGGATTTGGAAACACTGATGGTCCAAGACAAAAAGAGAGGCATACCCCTTGCAAAGGCACAAGTTCGAGGAAGACTTCATGCCAAAAATTGGAATCCCAAGTATGTGTAATCAGATTTCATCTCTAGAAGTTCCCCTTTGTAGAAAAACTAGAATTTGGAGAGAGAGCACTTGGTAATATTGAAAATCATGACCTTAGAATACTAAGGTTGACCCATGTTGTCGAAGATCACAAAAACGAGAAAGGGCATCAAGTTGTCTCTATAAGCCCTCGGCAGAGTGTGAGAGGAGGACAACATCATTGGCAAAAAGAAGGATAGCTATAACCACCTCATGTAAAATACAACCGTCATCTAAATGGGTATGTTATCGAAGAAACTCCTCAACTCATCAATGTAAATGCTGAATAGGGTCGGAGAGAGAGGACACCCTTGCTTGACCCCAATGGTACTCTTCACAATGTTAGAGAAATCCTGAGGAGTATGAGACTGTCCAGTAACTGTCTCGTAAATCCTCTAAGTGGTGGTAATCAGATATAAGAGATTCAAACGTCTTTCAACATTTTTTTCTTTTGCGTAGAGGTAGTAAGTATTGTAGTTTACAGTCTTAATTGCCGTCCCACCAAGCCAGTTAGGAAAAGAGCACCCAAAGCATTGAGCCTACTGTTAGACACTTGAAAGTCTTTGTTTGTCTTGCATATGCTCATATTCCCAAGGAAAGGAATTCTAGATCATACTGCAAAAGTAAATAATGCATTGTGGTTGAGTATTTAGATGAAGCTGACCTTGTGATTTTGAATAATTAATTTACTAGTCAGTAGATATGTGAACTTTGATGTAGTGATGATTAGAAGTGGGCGGATCTCACGTTTTATCAACTTGGATTATGAAAATACAAGATGAAGTAATCTGGGATGACAAAGGGAAAAATGATGAGTTGCACCCAGTTATTTAAGTTCCCAGTCCTAATGAGGTGTAAGCTTCTGAGATTGTACACAAACTAATTAAGGATTAAAAGTATCTTCCAGTAGAAGCAAGTTATGGTAGAAGGATAACAATAGCAAACAAAAGGAAACTTCGGAATCATGGTATGTAAATTGTACGTTGTTCATGGAAGACCTGACCATAGATGAACCATCTATATTTGAAGAAGCACAGGGAAAACCAGATTCAGATAACACAATGCAAGAGAAATTCAATCAACTGATAAAGAATCATGGTTTCAAAATATTAGACCTGCCTCCAAATGAGCAAGCAATCCATTGGAATATATTTTTAGAACTAAGTACAATGATAATGGATATATTCACAAATATAAAGCTCAACTTGTAGGAAAATAATACCTGCAAGAAAGAAAATAGATTATGATAAAGGATTTGAACTTGTTTCCAAAATGAATGCGATCGGGTTAGTACTTTATTCACTTCCCAATTTCAATAGGAAGTCTACAAATGGATCTAAGGAGTGCATTCATAAATGTGGCACTTTAGTGGAAGAGTTATGCATGGAGAAGCGTGGGTTCTCAAAGAAAGGCAAAGAACACACCGTTTGCATATTTAGGAGGACCTCGTATGGTCTCAACAAAGAGCAAGAGAATGGTATTAATAATAGATGAATTCTCCTGCAATACAAAATTTATGATTTACTTTTATTTATATTCTTTAAGTTCTATAGATAATTTTGTGTTTGGTTGCTTCATGATGGTGCAAAAGTTCAGGTTGTAACGTTATAGTTTTATTTTTCTTTCTGTAAATCAGATCTTTCCCGCATGCTGCTTTGCTTCGATGTCATAGGCCTCCAAAGATTGACAACTTCCGTCTGCTTTTGAGGTATCAATTAGGATTATCTTTTACTAGTTGTACTAGATTATATCAATGACAAATAATTATGTTTGGAAGGATCTTTACCAGCTTCCTGCACCAATATTTCATTTTTCTTGCAGTTATGCGAGGCTCGAGGATTCACGTTGGATGCCTCGAGCAATAAGGTAAACTCAAAATTATAAATTGATTGACCATGTTGATGCATTTTGAAATAGGTAATGTGACAGACTGGCTACTTCAGATAAATTTATGGTTGTGTTTGATTTCCTGAAATATTTGACGTTCTCTGAATGGCCTCTTCTCACCAAACTGGTGAGGAGTTATCAACTTCATTTTGAACATTTAACAGGTTTGTTTCTTGGTGTTATTTAATATTTGGGTTAGTCTTAGCTTTCATTTTATCCCTTTTCCTATTCCAGCGTTCTATAGTAAACTATTGCCACAAAGGAAGTAGAAGATGTCCATAACCACAGATTATGTAATTGATAATTCTCTACAGGGCTATGGTGAATATGAAAGCAGCAAACTTCAGTCTGAGAGACAGTGGGAGGTGGAATAAGAAAAGGCAGAAAGTACTAAAGTTGTAGGATTTTCTTTTGCTTGAATAAATTCACTGTCTTCGTTTACAAAATAGAAAATCTGTTTTCTTGCAGTCAGTGTGCATTGAGAGCAAGCTTAAACATGTTGAATTATTTAAATTAAAAATAAGCTGAAAGCTAACTTACATAAAGTCGAGCCATACTTTTGCTCCCAGTTGTGAATGGTTGATTGCTTGGGAACTTGGGAAATCATGCGACATTTCTTCATTTACCTTCATATATGGTATGCATAACCATGATTTGTATCAGAGACTTGTAAATTTTGGACTGTTTTTATGAATGGCAGGTTCAAAATTTGCTTTCTTTCTTTAGTCAGATTCTCTTTTGCCTTTGTTTGAAAAGATTCATCACGGTTGTGTTTGAGACAATGAGGAGGGAAAGCTTTCCTTATCGACCTACAACTATATGCGAGTACCTGAATGTCTTGAAATTAGAGCTAAAAACATGGTCTCTCCAAGCTGGTAAGTGGAACATACCCTTTACTAAGCGTTAACTGCATGGATTGGGCTAAAAGGTGCTTCAAAGAATACCACACCTAAATAATGTAACGTGATACCACCTCAAATGCATTTTCCTCTGTATTTAAGATGGATGCTGGACGCTTCATTTTTAATACATTCAATGCCATGTTCTTAGTCATTTCGAGATTACACTGTTGTTGATGCTCCTCACAAATTGAACTAAGTAAATTTAGGTCCTTGTTATGACCTGTAACTGCATGAAGACAGTCTTGTTGGATGCAATAGAGCAATGATCTGTCCATAATTATTGACAGAACTAGCTACAGTAGAATGAATTTGCGTCAAATTTGCTGATGTCAGAGAAACACTATCAGCCACAAGATCTTATTTTCCTGTAATACAAACTTCTATCTTAGATGTTTGTAGTTACAGCTATGAAATTCATTTTTCTGGAGATGAGATTAAATCCTCAAGATTCCATAACAAAAAAGCCCATTGCAAAACAAATGTAGAGATTCCAATTTTTTTCCACTGCGCCCTTAAACATAATATTATAATCTGTGTCACAAGCTGTTGTATAAACATATTTTCAATGTCATAACCATTAGCTGAGGCTATCCCATGTCCTTCTCCTGCTACTTCATGGAGTGATACTGGCGAGGCCTGGATTGTTAGAATATTCAAAATTGCGGGATCACTTAATCCATAGCTTAACAATTTGTTGCCCTTCCATTTCTGGCGCAATATCCATATTGCCATTGAAAGGATAAGGTTGCGGGCCTGAACAGATTTGCAATGAGCGTTGCGCATTAATATCTCTATATCTAAGTCAGCTACATTAAAAAGTTAAAACATATAATCTATTATCAATTTCAATTATAAAGATAAGATGTTTTCTTGGTTGATCACGAGCCTCAAATTATGAATCCTTTTGCAAAATGTTCCTTTTTTTTCATCGGGAGGTTCTTACAGCAGACATTATCTGGCGAAGGGTTTGTAGAGGTGATAGCCGGTGGAGAAAATCTTCTAAAAGTGGATTCTCTGAAGGTTGCAATATTTTGAACCTGTTAGGCTACCTGGTTACATTTGGAAGATCAGGTGTCCTCTTCGTGGAAACCACTGTCACCAGGTTCGTGTTTAACGAGGATAAAATTCAAAATAAGTTCGTCACCTGATAAAATTCAGGAAAAAGTGTCAATTAATTGAGTTACCCAATATTTGGGAGTTCCCTTCGCTTTTCCCGAACCCATACGTATTTCTGCAGGTCTTCTTCTAATAGGTTTGTCCGGAAATATACGTATCCATATTTTTACGCCACGACGGGCAAAACGAGTAATTGTTCGTCGTCCTGTTTCTATCTGCCCAGATTTGAAATAAATTTAAATAAATTTTTAAACTTATTTAAATCTAATAAAATATTTTAAACTAAATATTAAAAAATCTAACTAAATTACTCATAAAAGCCTTCAATTATCTTACTTTAAAAAAGTAAAAAGTGAAAATGTCAAAAGAATTAAAAAAAAAAACTGTTAAACTTTACATAATTCTAGGGCCTAAACGTAGGAACTAAATTTTAAATTAAATGAAAGTTTATTTTTAAAATTTAAAAACAAATCTTAAAAAGTAAACAACACTAAAATTATTTAAATACATAAAGTAATCGACACTTAAAACTTTAAAAGTTAAATACATACGTGTCAAATAGTAAGACACTTAAAAGTTAAATATGTAAATAGATATTTTGTATCGCATCCACATTTAATAAATACAGTTTGACTACTTACAAAGGGTAGATAAACAATAGTTGACTTTAGGTTTCTTATGGACAGTAAATACCCAATTGCTTTCCAAACAGACCTAGCGGCAGATCAGACTGCTCTTCACACACATTTGTCAAGCTTCAGCTGCTTCATAGGTGACAAGTCAAAGCTTCACATAGTCTTTTGCAGTCGATGAAGGATTAAAGCTCACTGTATTTATGATTCATGAAGAAATAGAGATTGTTAAATAGCAAATACAAGCCCTAAATCATGGCCGATGCCAATAAATGTTATTTGGAGATTCTTAGTCCTAAACTGATGCAATTTATGGGGTTATTTTGAGATTTTATGCCCTAAATTTGAATGCACAAATTTCATGGCATTTTTGAACGAATTTCTTGGATTTTATTGAAAATCACCAAATTTTGAATTTTTGTTTGTAAATTGGCAAATTCTGTGACACAGGTGGAAACCAAGCCTTCTTCCTTATGGTTTAGGATGCTCTTTTTTAATTAAGTTATGATGTTTTTGGAATCTATGTAGTAGAGGCAGTTGAGATATTTTTGCGAAGTATGGCTAATGGCCTTATACTCTAATAACCATTTTATGGTTAACAATACAAAGTCTAATAATGCTGTTTAGAGAATGTTGATGATGGGAGGGGAAAATGATGGAACTGCCCTTATAGGTAACATTGTGGTTTGCACTCTCCTATGATTCAAAGTTGGATCTCTGATGCAAAATGTGATGTATACTCTTATATTTTTTTGCTCCTAGAACAAACTTGACTGTATCAGAGAGGTGCAATTATGGCCCTTTGTTGTCTACTAGGTCTAATGTGTGCCAATCTCAGAGAAGTGCAAGTGATGATGCATTGCGAGACTAGTATTTTAAATTCTAATATCCATGTTGATTCTGGTGTATGACATGAGGCAGTAGGTGCGCTCATGTTGGAACTCTCCATGTTTTTGGCTCGATATAGAAAAATGAATGCAAATCCAAAACAAATCATAACTTATGCAGATAAATCGACCTTCAAATATGTTAATTAAGGTCATAAACAATGCATCTTACACCATATATCTATTGATACATTTTAATTCTATTCCAACTTCATCAATATTAAGTGTTGATACATCCATTGTTCACGAATCACAATTGCTACCGATGTTTTTGTAAAATTGCATTCATAACCACATTATCCTTTAGCTTGATTCCTTTGTAAGTATCAACACAATTGGACTATGTCTGACTTTACAATAGAATTGGCCTCGTGTCACCATTAAACACTCAATGTCCACCCGTAATGTTGCATTTACCTATGAAATCTTATTCCATCTTTGCTGTGCTTTCTTTCATTTATTTTTTGAACCTTAGATTATTCAATTTATGGCCAATTGGTTCCAACAAAAGTCATGATATTCCAAGCTTTTCTGTTTCCAATGTTTAACTTGCAAAATGGAGTTAAAAATTGTAACTTGTAAAATGGAGTTAAAATGGAGTTAAAAGTGTAACTCGTAAAATGCAGTTTAGTATTGTATCCAATCTCGAAGGCTTTTCCTAGCACAAAGTAAAGGTTTGGACCAATTTGTATGGAAGAATGTATGCTTATGTTTGTGTATTTTCTAGGAGGCAAGTGCATCAATTGAAGCTAAATTCTACGTGTTGAAGCTATAACAACTAGGTAGGGGAAGGGATTTTCTTGTTGTTTGCAACCGAGGCCATGGTGGGAGGATCACATTGCTAGTTTTATTTTTCTACCGCATGAGGTTCATCTTTTGTGGATGTTAGGAGAGTTTCTAGGGGGACTACCATAGTTCCTCAAAGGATTGTCTAGCATTGCCTCAATAGCCGTAGAAATTCCTTATGAGCATTCTCAGATTTTGCAATGCTCCATTCACGGCAATAGATGATTATTTTGGTTTTCCAAGTCTGAGCCCTAATATAGACATGTGACATTACTAGTCTCCTTACGTGTTCTCCTATTTTCATCTTTATTGATTCAATTCTTCATTGAGGTGCTCCCATGAAAAAGTTTGTTTGTACTTAGTTCTTATGTTTTTGGAAAAGTTACCATGGTATGGATATGAGTACGTGTATTCACCAATTTTTGTAGGAACCCTGGGTTTGGTATAGCTTGGGTACATTCATACGAACTAATTAAAAAAAGAGACACAAATTGAAAAAATAACATAATATCTATGTTGCAGGAAACGGAAATGGAAATGAAAGCAGTGCGAAATGCGGAAACGGCAATTTTCAAAAAACATTGGAGTACGAAACGTGAAGCGGAAACGTCCGTACAATATATATATATATATATATATATATATATATATATATATGCATAGTACTCATTTTATAATAGCTGCTCCTTGATGTCTCTTTGCTCTTCACAATGCTAAATGCTAGTTTAATGAAAACTGTATTTAGCAAGAGAAAAATGAGAGTGTGATTTAGAATGGACCCAAGAGGTCATTATATAGCTTTTAGGAAGTGTGTTTAGCAAGTCTAGGTAGTTGTATTAGGGTTAGGGTTCATTTAATGCAAGATTTTTTTTTATTTTTAAAAGAAATGACGTTTTTAAAGTCAAAAAACGTTGGAAATGCCAAAAACGTTTCCGGAAACGTTTTTGGCGTTTCCCCCTCGTTTCGTTTCCCTGAAACGTTTCTAAGGGGAAACGTGGCCCCCTCCGCGTTTCCTGTCTTCACAACATAATATCGATGTTATATGCATGAACTAACAAAACACTACTAATAATTGATAATTTAAAATACTGAATGAGTTGTGACATTATTTGTCACATAGGTTGATATTTTCTTTTCAAAATTGGTAAATAGCCAATGTTCATAGTCCAAGTTAAGAACTACGCGAACAAATCATCATATCTATCTTCTCCAAGAGCATCCAAATTAGCAATCAATTCATTATAACTAGATGTCATAGGACTCATAATAGCGCCACTCCCACTAGCTCCACTATGCATCTCTGCATAGAAGTCTCTTGCCCCTCTTCATCAAGTAATGAATGTTGGAAAATGAAAGCATCTGAATTCAAGTGCTATTACTTTACATCCTGCATTATTGCTCATTACTTGTAGTAGGGCTGATAGGTGCAAGTTGGAATGCATGTAGACCTATTCCTCCTTTCTTGTTGGAAATTGGTTGCATCTAATTGATTGGATTAAGGAGTATTTATTCCAATTCCCCTTAGGAGAAGAGGCAAAGTTAATGCACAAGTTTAGATTATGAATTTACTTCAAATAAAATGTGAATTGATGATTGAAATTCTGATTTACCAAAATTGAGTAAAAATTAAGTTTTAATTAAAAACATACATGTGATAAATATTTTCATGTCAAGAGGATGCAGGTACTTGGCTTCTTGGCCATGGAGGTACCACTATTTATGAGTGTCCTTATACTTATCTTGAAGAACACCAAGTTCTTCCATTTGGCTTCCAAAGGATATGAATGCCCAAACTCGTCCACAAGTTTGTCTTCTATTTCTAGATCAGTGAAGAGTCTTTTGACGGTCTTTTTATATCCATTACTAATTTCATGATCCCTTTATCGTACCACCTAAGGAAAAGTAAGTCAAGGCTGTGGTATTTAAGTATTAAAGAAAAAGAAATGAGATGCAATGGGGTGGTCATTTTGCATCACCATTTTGTGAAAACAGTTACCACTTCATTTTAAAGCGTTCTTGAAGGATCTTGCTCTTCGGTGATTATAATGTCCATTTTTTCAAGCATGGAGTTGATGCCCTCATAAATTTCATGCAAGGATGGCTTGTCCATACCAGAAAATCCAATAATGTTAATGATGGGCTTAATAAAACTAAGCAAGTAATCCACATCAACCCATCAATAATCATTTAGGATCAGCCCTTTGATTTTGGGTTCTTTGTGTTTTTGATTGTCTCCACACTCCAAAGGTTGTTGATTACCATATTGTTCAATGCTTCTTTCACCTTCACAAGTTGTCTCAAGACTATTGTGTGTGCAAGGTAAATCTAGTCTTAAAAAAAGAATTAAAAGTTCAAAGACAATTTTATTTTTTAAAACAATAAAAATATCAAAAACATTATCTACATTTTCTCCGTAGACAACAATGTGGTTCGTACCTTCTCGTAACCAGCGTGGTTGTAACATTTTGGGATGATTTAATGCCCCACCATTTATTGCTAGCATGGTGGCCTTATGAGGTAGAATTGAAGCACATTCACATAAATGCATCTGCCATTAAGCTCATCAACAAGATTCCTCAATTCATTATTGAAAGCCCTTTCCAATGGGCCTGCATCTTTTGTTCTTTTATGTGAATGTGGGGTATCTTTTGCTAAAGAAGATGCTTTCCACAAAAAGGTATGTGAGGATACCGTGATTGGGATAGGGCTGAAGGTTTAGGTGTCTTGCTTGAGGGTTTCGTTGACATAGGATGTGACTTGGATTGAGCTCTTGTAAGTTGTAACCATTGTGGTTGTGTCCTCTCTCTTTAATATATGGCGAAATTTGTAATGTCCCCTTTCGGGACATTTCTAAAAGCAGTACGAAAGACCTTTAGTCAATTCTTTCCCCATGGACTAAAGGATAAATTTGGGGAAAATATTATAAAAGTGGTTTTCACCACTAATTTGTTAACCCCTTCTTTGAGCTCATTAAAAAAGAATTAAATTTACCTTTTTGTGATTTTAATCATTAAGTAAAAAAGGTGAATTAAATATTAAAAAAGGAGATATGTTTGACATGATGAAGACCCCATTTTTAATGGTCACTTACCCTTAAAGTATGTCGCCATTTTAAGGGAGCATTAGGCAAAGAAAGGACCCATTTGGAGTGCCACTCTTTGAGGGAGGATTATAAAGTCACATCACCTCTTCCATTGTGGGGTATGCTGATTATGATCATTGATTATTGTTATTTCTTCATGCTTGAAGAAAAGGATGCATGTCCATTGATGTTCTACTAAAGGTGTTTTACAACACCACCTTGTTATTGGCAAATTGAAGACCCAAGCAAGTTGTTGAAGGATCCATTCATGCATGATTGCTGGTCTGTTTTTCTCTTGTGCCCTAGCGACTTGATGTGAATGTGAAATCTGAATATTGTGCATTGATCTTATCCTTCTTTGGTGGCGAATTGCTTGGTGGTAATTTTGGTAATGCGTTTATGCCCTAGTGAGCTGGATCTCACTTGTCTTGGTATTGATTTGATGCTTTAAGCTGCTGTTGTATTTTCTGTGCCCTAGGCAACTGGGTAAGGGTGTATTTTCAGCATATTGGGTGCATAAAATATTAAAACTTGAATAAAATATTCCGATTTGATTCTATATATTGTTTACGTGTTTGTGCACAAGGTTTGGTGATTAGTGGGGTGTTGTTGCATGCATAATCAGTCCTAATTGTGCTAGGCGAAAAAGTAGGAGGGCTAGTTCTGTTCTATTGGTGAAAGATGGGTTAATTCTGATTTTACATTTGTAAACTTCATTATTTATAACCCCAATATTTAAATTTTGAATTATTTTGCATGGTTGGTTGTGTGGGAAGTAATTTTAGAAGATTGCAGCAGTCTGGGGTTTGATTATTTAATTACATTCAGCTGTGTATAATCAGATTGGTGTTAATTTAGTGCGCTCTAGCTATTTTCATATTTATTCCACTTATCTCTGCTAGTTTTAATCCCACTTTGGGTAAGAAATAGTAGACATTGGAATACTTCATGATAATTTGTATTAGGGTTTCATTGAATTTGGGTGAATATTGAATTGCCCTAATTTGGGGACATTACAAAATTTGAGCTTGAGGCAACCCAATATTACTTGGCTTCACATGAACTTCAATTCCATCGCAGGGAATCACACAAAACTGAGCTTTAATTCGACTATGTGAGCTATTATATTTGGTGTTGCCTTTGGTTGCATCTCCAAAGGTAACTACCTCCGTTTGTAACCTATTCTAGCATTGTCGCATGTCTTGAAAAGGCAAAAAGGTGGTCAATTTTGAAGGCGAGACATTGCCCTTGACCTGAGAATCACATCTTGCTGCTACTGTAGAAAACTTACTATGGCTGCAAGTTGTAAACAACACACAATAAAAAACTAAAAAAACAAGAAAGCACAAATCCTAGAAGGATTGCCATTGATGAAAATAAAATGATAATTTTTTAACAAGCTTTGAAAAAATCCCACATTAGTGAAAAAACAAGAAAATATTTAAAAAGAATTGCTTACCTTCATAGAAATAATTTTCTATCAAAGCTTGTCAAATACCTTTGCAACAAAATCTATTCGCGATGGCATAGGTATGTCTTTGGCATGAGTGAGTTAGTGTTGTCATTGATGTAAAAGGTGAATGCACATTAATGACAAAGGTGTATGAGGTCTAGGAGTGCTAGAGGGAGTTTGTTATGATGATGACATGGTCAAACAGGTTGTGTTATGGTTGTAAGAGTGGAAACAATGAGATTTGCTTAGTCAAGATGGTCTAATTAGGTGGCCTAGTTTGCATGGGTGATAGAGCATGGTGGATAGAGTTGCATGGTGGCTTAAGGAGTATGGTCGAGGCATGGAGAGCATGATTGGAGTATGTTGTGCCACTCATACGGAGTTCGAGAGGTTGGTTGTAAGGTGAGAATAGGGTTTGTAGGTGCTCATCTAGACCTAGTCTAGGTGCTTGGAGGCCAAATGGAGCATGATCTTCAGTGGTAGAACTATATGAGCCCATGAGGGCATGCATAGGTGTGAGACATGTTGTCTCAAAGTTGTCAAGACCTTTAGAAGAAGTTTTATGCACTAGTATGATGTTTATCTACTTTGTCTAGGTCTAAACTAGACCTAATTCTAGTGCTTGGTGGCCTATTGGTGCATGATAATCACTTGCAGAAGTGTGTGAGCCCTTGGAGACACTCAGGAAGGTATGTCATACTATATTCAACATGTAGAGGCAGTTTGTAGTGGTTTTATGCATGTTTTTTGTGTTAGTTCACTTGGTTGTGACCTAAACTATGCAAAACCCTAAGGCTTAGTCATGCAAATGAGATGGGTGGTGAAGATTTAGAGCTATTTATGAGAAGGTGAGCATTGGAGAAGTTTGTAGAGGTTGTCCTAGTGTGTGGGAAAATTTTAGGTTGATATGAAGAAGATTTTGCAAGTTATAGTGTTTTTGGTCATATCGAGCTCAAGAGAGTGCATTTTCCATCTCGAAGTGAGAGAAATCTTCTTGGTTGGCATGTGTGATGTTTGCATGGGACTCTGAGCCTTTTATGGATGTTGAAGCATGGAGTTAAGAAGATATCAGAGTTGGAATGAGATCAAATGAGGTCTTATCATTTATGAACGATTGTTAAGAAGGTAAGTTGTTTTTATGAGTTTGAAACCCTAGTTCTTGAGCAATGGATAAAATCTTCTTTGTGTGTGCCCTGAATGCATTGAATCATCAAATGTGATGATTGGAGGATGGAGAGGACTCTCCCAACTTTCAGATGGTGGTGGTTTGAGATCATGACAATCAGTGGAGCCCACTCAAAAATGCTTGTTTCCAAGAAAGTTCAATTTGCTCTCATGTTTGCCATTAGACCCTATGACTAAATTGGTGTTTTGAGTTGTTGGGGAAAATTGCTACATGTTTGGAGTGATTTCAAAGCTAGGTGAAGTGATTCGATGGCCTGCAGTGGTCAAAACACGAAGACTGGTTTTTAGGGCTAAAGGGCAGTTTTAACAGTCATGGAGAATGAGTTCTCTTGGACACTTATGAACCTTGTGATGATGATGCATGGCCTTGGAGGTATTGTAGACATCGTATATGATGTGTTTCATACTTTGGTTGAGATTTGAAAGTGAGATGAGGTGGCATGAAGAAGGTCACAAGTTGACCTAGTTTGAGTATGTGATGTCCCCTTTTTGGGCAAATGGGAATTTGCAACAACTTGAACACAAATCGAAGCAAGAAGGATTAGATCCTTTTAATTCAACCTCAAATAACCCAATGTCGCTAATTCAACCCAAGTAGCCAAGGTGATGAGTGAGATGGGAGAATCAATTGGAATCAACTCATTTCTAGTTCTGATTTTTATAGAACAAATATTAAATTAAAATAGTTTGCAGACAATTGAAACTTCCAAAATTCATAACTTAATCAATATTTTGTCTTTTCACATGAAACAAAGTGCACAATAAACTAGATTTTAGATCTTTGCAATGCACTAACAATCAGATTTTTTTGAGCATGCAAACCCTTCCAAAACAGGCCCAGAAACTTCAGATCTAGTCGCTAGGGTTAGGAAAAATAAATAAAAATACTTCCAACACTTTTCTAGCTTCCAAACACACCAAATAAACTTCCCTTGCTTGGCAATAAATGCTAACATAAACTAGATTTCAGATCTAGCTCATTTACCATCAAATCATACCAAAATAACCTCCAAATCAAGTCGTCATAGCTAGGAAAACACAACAATGAACAGCAATAGCAAAATAACTCAAACCCTTCAAAGATCCACTCTAAAATAAGCAAGACACATGCATATTTGTCCCTTAAATAAATGCGCCAACCTCTAGATCAAGTCGCCAAGCCTTAGGAGGATATATCATGCATAAATTCACTCAACAATAACACAAGAAGACTTCACTCTCCAAAATATGGTGGTGTTGATCAAACACCTTTGTTATGAGAACTCATGGGCATACATCCTCTTCAAACATGAAGATAATTTGAATAAAATCAACAACATGCCCTCAAGGGGTTGCCACCATCTTATTTTATATTTTTTTATTTTCAAATCTCCAAGTTTCCCTCCTCTTTTTGGTGCAAATCTTCATGTAGGAGAGTTACTTTTAAAATAGTCTTCTTTCCTGGAAAGTCACACTCCAATTAAAACATTAATTTCCCCTTTTTATTATTTTAAATAAAAATATAAGAGGAGAATTAATATTTAATTTAAAAATAAAAGAGTTATGACATTTTCCCAATTTTTATCCTTTAATCCATGGGAAAGGTGGATTAAAGGTCTTCAAAATTTTAATTTAATTAATGTCCCGAAAAAAGGGACATTACAATCCTCCTTCCCAAGATTGCTTGTCCTCAAGCAATTGAATACATGGCTGATCCATTTCTTTTCCCAAATCATGTGGCCTTCTAGAGAGAGCATCCGCTGCCATATTATTCTTTCCCTTCACATATTCAATGTCAAAGTCAAAGGCTTGTACCTTGCTTACCCATTTTTGTTGCCTGTCATTCAATTCCCTTTGATTAAGAAAGAATCTCAAACTGTTATGATCAGATTTAACAATGAATTTGCCACATACCAAATATTGTCTAAACTTGCTCAAAGCATGCATGATTGCTAACATTTCCTTGTCATACACACTATACCCCTCTCATGATTTTTCAATTTTCTACTTTCAAAAGCAATGGGGTGTTTGTTTTGCATTAGGACAGCCCTATACCTTCTCCGGAAGCATCACATTCAACCACAAATGGCATAGAGAAATCTGGAACAGCAAGTACCGGGCAAGAACACATTACCTCTTTCATCTTTTCAAAAGCTTCTTGGGCTGTTTTGGACCATTTGAAGGCCCCTTTCTTAGTCAAATCTGTCAAAGGAGCAGCAAATCATGAGAAACCCTTCACAAATCTTCTATAATAACTACAAAGACCACAAAATCCTCTCAATTGTGTGAGAGAAGTGGGAGTAGGCCAATCCATGATAGCTGCAATTTTTTGTTTATCCACTTGCACACCATTAGCACTAATAACATGTCCCAAATACCAAATCTCTTTAAGACCAAATTCACATTTAGACCTCTTGGCAAAGAAAGAATGCTGTCCCAAAGTAGTCAAAACCAAATCCAAATGCATCAAATGCTCTTCCCAAGTCTTGCTATATACAAGAATGTCATCAAAAATACTAGCACAAACTTTCTTAGATACTTGCTAAACACATGATTCATGCATGATTGGAAAGCAAGGGTGCATTAGTTAATCCAAAGGGCATAACTAAGAATTCAAAATGCCCAAAATGACACCTAAAAGCTGTCTTGTGCACATCTTCTTCCCTTACCTTGATTTGATGATACCCGGATTTGAGATCTATCTTGGAAAAATATGTAGCACCATGCAACTCATCAATTAATTCATCAATCCTAGGTATTGGGTACCTATTTTTGATGGTCTTCTTGTTCAACATACGGTAATCAATACACATTCTCATAGTTCCATCTTTTTTCTTAACCAAAACCACAGAAGATGCAAATGGACTAGAGCTAGGCCTTATGTGTCCCATATCAAGTAATTCCTTAATGGTCTTTTCAATTTCTTCCTTGTAGACTCTTGGGTGGTGGTATGGGGTAATCATAATGGGCTTAGTACCTTTTTCTAACTCAATAATGTGCTCAAAACCCCTATTGGGAGGTAACCCATGAGGCAAATCATTGAAAACATGAGAGTGCTTGTCCAAAATACCTTGTAACTCACCTTGAAGAGACTGCTGTTATGATTTTTCTGATTTTTCTGTGATAAAACAGCTAGCTGCCCATGCAATTTGCCCTCTCCTAAATGCCCTTTCCATCCTCTTCATTGATACTTCTTGTGGTGCACCATTTGCCAAGCCTTTTAGGATGATTTCCTTGCCATCTTTGGTGAATTTCAGCTCCATGGTCTTGTAGTTTTGAGTGAAATCACCTAAAGAATGCAACCATTGTACACCCAAAACAAGATCAATATCACCAATGTCAACAACATAAAAATCATCAATTACCTTGTGTTTCCCAAGAGTGAGGGGAAGTTGTGAAATTTTTGTGGAACATGGAATAGAGGATCCATCTGCAATAGTCACCTTGAAAGCTTTACAATTTGTGGTTTCCAAACCCATCTTTCTTACCAAGCTTCCATCAATGAAGTTATGCGTGGCCCCACTATCAACCAAAGTAATGACCCTTTGCCCTTGGATGGTACCCTTCACCCGGAAAGCATGGTATTTGGGGATGCCGGAAAGAGTGGCAAGTGTGCTCTCCATTTCTTTTTCTTCCTTCTCTTGCACATGCTCAACCACAACCTCATTAGTCCCATTGTTAGCATCATCCGAATCAGAATTAAATTCAAAATCTGAATCAATAACCTCAATAAAATGAATTTGACCTTTACCCTTACAATTGTGGCCTCTTGTCCAAGGAGTCTTACAATCAAAACACAAACCTTTTCTTCTCAACTCATCCCTTATGTCTTTTTGCATGTTGTTTTGGGGCTGATTCCTATGTGGCGCACATAGGGCTGATTTGGCCTTTTTGGGGCCTCTTTTGATGACCCAAGGGCTGTCCCCTTGTGCTTGCATGGGTTTTTGCAAATCAGACCTTGGCTGTCCTTGAGTTCCACTTTTGGACAGCGAATGAGTGGCATTAGTACGCTGTCCTCTTGGTCCCAAATTATCTCTATAAGCTGCACATTCCAAATCTAAAGCCTTAGTAATAGCATCTTGTAAAGAAAGAGGATTAAATGCTCTTACCAAGCCCTTCAAAGGCTCAACCAAGCCTTCCATGAAGAGGACTACCAATCTCTTCTCACTAACATCCATTACCATGATTGCAATTCTTTGGAAATCCGCCACATACTCCTCAACATCATGAACTTGCTTGAGTTGTGCTAATTCACGCAAGTGTATTCTGGATCTTTTCGGTCAAACCTTTCCATGATCCTTTTGCTAAACTCCTCCATGGTGTGGATCAAATCATGCCCTTGTGTGTGTATACCATGGAACCACCATTCATGTGCCATACCCTCCAAGTGAAGAGTAACAAACTTAAGGGCCTCTTCTTCATGCATGGGGTTAAGGGAGAAATAGGTCTCCATCTTTTGCAACCATGCTCTAACCGAGATCTTGCTAGATCCATCAAAGCTTGGGAGTGAAACTTTTCCCAATCTTTGTTGAAGATCCTTATGGGGTTGCTTATTGGCCTTCTTGGCCTTGTTTCCCATCTTCAATGCACAAAACTCATCAAAGGTCAATATGGCCCTAGTGGCCGGATGCAAAGTACCATACTCAATGTGGTAAGATTCAATGGCCTCTACCATTGATGGCTCTTCAACCTCTCTATGGATTTCCTTAGGAAGGAAAGTGCCTTTGAAGAACTTGGGAGGGGGTTGTGTAGAGCCCCTTTCCCCACTATGTGAGCTCTCTTCTCCATTGGAATTTGGAGACTTGCCCGTACCCAAAGCATCCTTGATAAGCTTGGACATTTGCTCACTCATAGTCTTTTGGAGCTCCTTGCCACAATTCTGCATCAACTCTTGAAGGAATTTCACTTGATCCGAAGTGAAAGCCTCGTCCTCCATTGATTCCTTATTTCTCCTTTTATAATATAATGGCTCTTTATCTCCTTGCATCCCAAAACACCCCACAAGAGTAGAGGAAAGATGCTTTGATACCATTGTGATGTCCCCTTTTTGGCAAATGGAAATTTGCAACAACTTCAACACAAATCGAACCAAGAAGGATTAGATCCTTTTAATTCAACCTCAAATAACCCAATGTCAGCTAATTACAACCCAAAATGGGGTTGGAAGTAGCCAAGGTGATGGGTGAGATGAGAGAATCAATTGGAATCCAAATCTTTTCTAGTTCTGATTTTTATAGCAGCAAATATTAAATTAAAATAGCTTGCAGACAACTGAAACTTCAAAAATTCATAACTTAATCAATACTCCGTCTTTTCACATGAAACAAAGTGCATAATAAACTAGATTTTTAGATCTTTCCAATGCACTAACAATCAGATTTTTCTGAGCATGCAAACCCTTCCAAAACAGGCCCAAAAACTTCAGATCTAGTTGCTAGGGTTAGGAAAAATAAATAAAAATACTTCCAGCACTTTTCTAGCTTCCAAACACACCAATAAACTTCCTTGCTTAGAAATAAATGCTAACATAAACTAGATTTCAGATCTAGCTCATTTACCATCAAAACATACCAAAATAACCTCCAAATCAAGTCGCCATAGCTAGGAAAACACAACAGTGAACAGCAGTAGAAAAATAACTCAAACCCTTCAAAGATCCACTCTAAAATAAGCAAGACACGTGCAAATTTGTCCCTGAAATAAATGTGCCAACCTCTAGATCAAGTCGCCAAGCCTTAGGAGGATATATCATGCATAAATTCACTCAACAATAACACAAGAAGGCTTCACACTCTCCAAAATATGGTGGTGTTGATCAAACACCTTTGTTATGAGAACTCATGGGCATACATCCCTCTTCAAGCATGAATATAATTTGAATAAACTTAGCAACAAGCCCTTAAGGGGTTGCCACCATCTTATTTTATATTTTTTCTTTTCAAATCTCCAAGTTTCCCTCCTCATTTTGACGCAAATCTTCATGTAGGAGAGTTACTTTTAAAATAGTTTTGTTAGGTAATAAGGGATAAAATATGCGGAATAATCCCTCATAGAATCGCAACAGTAGAAACTAATATGCAGAAATTATTACAGATCTCAAATAAAATTGCAGAATAAAATAACATAACACAAAGAGACAAGTATTTAACATGGTTCACCGAATTTGGGCTATGTCCACCAAGAATCACTTGCTCGATTTTATTACAAGCCACCGCTCTCTCAATACAATACCCGAGATCCGTTTGGAGCTATGCTCAACGAACTCTCACAATTCACTCCCAAATTCAAAACACATATGCTGATACATTTGCTTGTACATCTATCATATGCATAAGACCATATAAATAGACAATTGCTTAAGCAGTTTTACAAAACCGTGGGTATCAAAACCATGGGCAAAACCCGTCCCATAAACCTATGGGTCAAAAAACTCGCCCATATAAGAAGAGCACATTTCCCGATATGTCGGGTGCATTTTTCGAGGATACATGAAAAGTGTATACAAGTACTCTTAGTGTCTGAGTTTTCAACACTTTCACACATGAAAAGCAGACTCCACAACCTAACAATCTCCCACTTGGAGACTAGTTTTCCTCTGAGCAAGCTTCTCAACCCTTCACTAGTTTCTGTGAAGACCAACCAAAGCTGAACACAACTTCAAATTTTCCCTTGTGACCACCTTGGTCATCATGTATGCGAGGATTTTGGTAGTATGAATCTTCTCAACTTCAACTTCTCTTCCTCGAAAAGCTGTCCGATGAAATGGTACCTTAAGCGTATATGTTTTGTCCTAGAGTGGAAAGTAGAGTTCTTAGCTAGGTGTATAGCACTCTGACTATCACTATGCAACTTTCCTTCCTCTTGCTTATGCCCCAACTCCTCAAGTAATTGTTGTAACCAAATCATTTCTTTACTTGCCTCTATGGCGCAACATATTCGGCCTCGTGGTTGTAGAAGCCACCAACTTCACGTAGTCGTGAAATCCAACTTACTTGCTTGTTCCACCTACGGTGTAAACATAACTGTTGTGCTCCTCCTCACTTTGTCTACATCTCGACCATATACGAATCTACATAACCACACAAAATGGTGTTTGATCCTTTGTAGCACAAAAGCTGTCCCCATGGTCCTCGCAAATACCGAAGGATCCACTTTTTTCGCTGCCAGGTGATCTCTACTGGATCACTCATAAATCTACTCACGCTCCCCTTTGCATGGGCAATATCGAGCCTAGTGCACACCATGGCATACATCAAAGCGCCGATTCTTTGATGAGTAAGGTACCTTGGACATTTGGTTTCTCTCTGCTCTGTCTTGGGACACTTGCTCCTTTGATAACTTGAAATGGCTGCTAAAGGAGTCATGACCGGTTTAACATCCTGCATATTAAAACTCTCCAAGACTTTCTTAATGTACTCTTCTGAGATAAAGTCACTTCCGTTCCTTCCTATCCGAGATATCCTCATACCAAAAATTTGTTTGGCTGCCCCCAAATCTTTCACAGAAAGGATTCACTTAGTTGCTTCTTGAGTACTTTTATTTCTTGCATGTTTTTTACTGCTGACCAACATGTCATCCACATACGAACAAAGGATAATATAACTGCCATCCTCAAATTTTTTTTTGTATATACGATAGTGGAGAATGACATCTAATATAACCTTGCTCCATCATGAAGCTATCAAATTTCTTATACCATTGACGTGGAGCTTGTTCAAGCCATACAAGCTCTTCTTGGTTTGCACACCATCTCCTCTTCACCTTTGACCTCATAGCCCTCACGGATTTTGCTGCATATATAGTTCCTCCTCCAAATCACCATGGAGAAATGCGGTCTTTACATCAAAGTTGTTCTAAGTGCGAGTCTTCTGCTGCTGCAACTATTCCTAGAAACAGTTTTAATAGAAGTCATTTTTACTACAAGAGAAAAAAATCTCATCAAAATCTATACCTTTTTCATGCAAACCCCTTGACCACCAAGCTGGGCCTTGTATCTTTTCTTGCCTCCTTCCTCGTTGACTCACGAACACCCACTTGTTCTCGTAATGCTCTTTTCCTTGGGTAGCTTTACCAAATCCCATGTTTGGTTCTCCATGAGAGCACGATGCTCCTCATCCATGGCTTGCTCCCACTTCTTCTGGCATCTACTGCATTGCTTCATCAAAGCTCTCACGGTTCTCCACTATCGGTGAGTAATAAATAATAAAGAGAAGGAGGAAAATGTTCGAGTTCTCTTCTTACCTAGAAGACCTCCTCGATATAGGAGTTTGGGGTTCTGTTGAGGAGGTTCTGAAGGCTGATTCATGTGTCACTTTTCCATCCGGAAGATCCTCTACCGCTGGCATATTCTTTCTTGGATTCTTCCCTATTTTTCTGCAATGTTATTGCTTATACATGACTTTCTCATTAAAGACCACATCCCCTAGACCGAATGATTTTCTTGTCCTTAATACTCCAACATTTAAATCCAAAGTCATCACCACCATAACCAATGAAAGTACATTTTTTGATTTAGCCTCTAGCTTGGTCCTATCATCCTTGTCTATATGAACAAACACCTCACATCCAAATACTCTAAGAAATGAATAATCAACTTTCTTACCATACCAAGCCTCCTCGGGTATGCCTCCATCGAGGCACTTGAGGGTCCTCTGTTTATCAAGTACACATTTGTGCTCACCATACGCCCAAAAATAAAGAGGCGATCCTGCGTGTAACCTCATGCTCCTAAGCACGTTCCATTATTATTTGTTCATCCTTTACGATACCCCATTCATTGCGGAGTTCCCGGAACCGCCTTTTGCTCTGCGGATTCCATTCTTAGACGATAATCATTAAATTCATTCTTTCACTGCAATACTCCCCTCCATTATCTCGACTGAGACATTTTAGCTTAAGACTGTTTCATTTTTCTACGAGGCTTTCCATTCAACAAAAGTGTCAAATACATCATATTTGTTTCTAATATAAGAAACCCAAACTTTCCTTGTTGCATCATCGATAAAAGTAACATAATAACTTGAACCCCTAAGAGATGATACAGTGGCCCCACACATCGAGAATGCACCAACTCTAACTTACTCTCTTTCTTTGTAGGTCCAACCTTGAGAAACCTTACTTGCTTCTTTTTCCATATATGCGCAGTTCTCACGAAATTCAAACTGTTTTCGTATATCTAGGAAAATTCTTCTTTATGATGTTCATGCCCTTATGGCTCATATGATGAGCCTATAGTGCCATAATGTTATATCGCATTTGAAGCCACAAGATTACAATCATTAGTACTATCGGTGGTTAAATACAAGGTTCGACCTTCTTACCTCTTGCCACCACAAGAGCACCCTTGGTAACCTTCCAAGAGTCTGCTTTGTAAATATCACGGGACAACCATCACTTCCCAATTTGCTCTGTCGATATCAAATTTCGTCTTAATGTAGGCACATGTCGACATTCTTGATAGCCAAGTATTCCCATTTTGCATCTTAACTGAGCAAGAACCTTTTCAACTATCTTTGCAAGGCTCATCATCACCACGAAAAACATGCCCAAAATCTCCTTGAACATAATCAATAAAATAATGCCTATGTGGAAAAGCATGGAAAGAAGCCCCCGAATCTAAAACCCAAGATTGAGTAATATTGTGCAAAGAAAGAATCAAAGCATCACGACATACATTACCGTTGCCACATTTGCTTCTTTGTTTTCTTCTGTTGTTACTTCTTATCCCGAAGCTCCCAACAGTCCTTCTTTGCATGCCAGGCTTTCCACAATTCCAAAGATACAATCTTGTTCTTGGATTTTGACCTTGCCCGATTTTTGATTTTCCACGGTTTCCTCTATTCTTCTGTCTCCCTCTAGTTTCCATCAAAGCATTCCACGAAGTAGAAGATTCCCAGAGCTTTTCTTCGCATTTCCTCGCTTAGAATCACCCCTCTACAACATCCTCAAACTTCAACTTCGAGTTAGTGGAACCGAGTTACTTACCGCCATTACCCTGTGCTATGACTCTCGGGTAAAGAGCACGAGAATTAATAAAGCCCTAACTTCTTCATCAAATTCTATTGTAACCAAAGCTAGCATATTCACAACCGTATTGAAATCATTTAAATGATCTGTATGCTATTGAACTATTCTCAGACATCTTCATATTAAACAACTTTTTCATTAAAAATATCTTATTAGAGGCAGAGGGTTTTTCATACAACTTCCTAATGCATCCATTAGATCTTTTGTAATCTTTTCCTTTGAAACATTAAATAATACCGAAGATGCAAACACACGGCCGAATCGTTCCAAGTGCCTTCCGATCCAACAAATCCCATTCCGCATCTGTCATACTCGAGGGTTTGTTCACCTTCTCAGACAACGGAGTATAAAGATCCTTTTGATAAAGGTAATCTTCCAAAGACCAAAGTTCTGCCCGTTGAATTTATCAACCCTAGATCTTCCATCATCTGCCATAGCTCCCACTCAAGATAAAACTTTCCCTGCGATTCAACACTTCAACGTGAACCAAACCAGCTCGATACAATTGTTAGGTAATAAGGGATAAAATATGCGGAATAATCCCTCACAGAATCGCAACAGTAGAAACTAATATGCAGAAATTATTACAGATTTCAAATAAAATTGTAGAATACAATAACATAACACAAAGAGACAGTATTTAACGTGGTTCACCCAATTTGGGCTTCGTCCACCAAGAATCACTTGCTCAGATTTTATTACAAGCCATCACTCTCTCAATACAATACCCAGATTCGTTTGGAGCTATGCTCAACAAATTCTACAGAATTCACACCCGAATTCAAAACACATCTGCAATACATTTGCTTGTACATCTATCATATGCATAAGACCATATAAATAGACAACTGCTTAAGCAGTTTTACAAAACCGTGGGTATCAAAACCATGGGCAAAACCGTTCCATAAACCTATGGGTCAAAAAACTCGCCCATATGAGAAGAGCACGTTTCCCGATATGTCGGGTGCATTTTTCGAGGCCAAAAAATAAAAATTAAAAATTTACGCCTAAAAAAAGTGTACAGTACTCTTAGTGTACAATCTTCAACACTTTCACACATGAAAACAGGCTCCTGACCTAACATCTTCTTTCCTGGAAAGTCACACTCTTATTAAAACATTAATTTCCCCTTTTTATTAGTTTAAATGAAAACATTAATGGAGAATTAATATTTAATTTAAAAATAAAGGAGTTATGACATTTTCCCAAATTTTTATCCTTTAATCCATGGGAAGGGTGGATTAAAGGTCTTCAAAATTTTAATTTAATTAATGTCTGAAAAATGGAACATTATAGACCGGTTCGGGACAACACCTTTGCTTTGGTTTGAAGATTGGTCTGGAAGATCAATATGTTGGCTTAGCTGATGATGGCTATCCATTAGAGAGTGAGGAAGGATGAAAATTGATCCTAGTTCATACATTCGAGAGCTTGAAAGTGTTAGCAAGGGTGTGAGATGGTCGAGATAGCAAAATTGGTTTCTGGGTAGTTCAAGTTTCTAAAGAGGAGAAGTTGTTTTATTGGCTTTTTTGGTTGATTTATGATGTCTAACATGATTATAAATGTTCTTCAGTTCAATGGCTTTCCAATGAGTGGTTACATGCCATGGTTGAGGTGTTTTGTTGATACTTGGTCTTCATCTTTGAAGACTTGTCATGAGGAGGTACTTGGAATGAGTAGGAAACAATCCTACTTGGTTGTGTTATGAGAAGAATGAATGAAGCGAGTTCCCGAGTTTGTGAAGGATGTTGATTTGATGTGTTTGACATGTGTGGAGCCTTTGGAGGCATGACAAAGTGGATGAAATCCTTGATGGTCATGAAGTGCTCGGTGAAGGAGAAACTAGCATTTTAGGCCTAGTTGTGCTTGTTGGGCGTTTTGGTTCATTGCCCACTCATATGGGTCTTTCATGATGATTTATATGAGTGTGTAGGTTTGTTTTGGTGTTGGTATGACCGACCTTAATGGTGATGGAGGACCTAGTTATGTTTAGGAGTTGTGTGATGTATATAAAGCATTGTTCAAAAAATCGTTATCGGCGATTAATCGGCGAGCCAAATTTTGAATCGGGAATCGGCAAAAATTGGCATTAATCGCAACTTTATCGCTACTTTTAAAAACATTTAAATTCATAAAATATACTTAAATTAAATGTAAAAACAATGTTAAATGATGCGAGAAGTGACTCTATAAATGATTTATAAACATTGTTAAACTTAAATTAACTATTATAAACGATTTATCTTTATTATTTATGTATGCGTAAGTAATTATTGTATAACGTATACAGTATATAATATTATATATTAAATATCATCTATGGCATATAGTTTATTACAAACTATTATAAACTAACTAGATACTAAATAAACTATTATAAGCTAACTATATACTAATTAAACTATTATAAACTAACTATATACTAAACAATCTATTATAAACTAATTATATACTAAATGAACTATTATAAACTAACTATATCGTCTAGGGCATATAGTTATACTATTATAAACTTAAACTAATTATACACTAAATAAAAAACTCAAAAACCTAGGGCCACGAATAGATTATCGAATAACTATGAAAATAAATAAAAAACAAATTTTTAGGAGGCCACGAAAATGGTTGCAGGAGGCCACGAAAATGGTTGGGAGGCCACGAAACCAAGCATGAAGCCACGAATTGCTAGAAAACAGGCACGAAATGCTAGAAAACAGGTCGCACGAATCGCAGGGGAAAATACGAGTCACCCAAGACAAAATGCGAGTTGTTTTGGTCGTTTTTTGCATTTAATCCCTAAGCCAAACGATTTTCAGCGATTTTCAATGATTTTCAGGCGAGTTTCCACGATTTATCAGGGTATTTATCGCCGGAAAAATCGCGTTTTATCGGCTCTGCAAAAATCGCGATTTTTTGAAAGTTTAATCGTTTTGCTTAAGGTAAACAATAAATCGCGATTATCGGGCGATTTATCGCGAGTTTTAAAACAGATATATAAAGTGCATGTATTTGTTCATTTTTAACTAGTTGTGTGAGAGGGAAAAGTGTAAGCCTAAGAGAGAGTGTGAAGGAGGTTTAAGGGCATCAAGACAAAGCTGAGAGAGTGTATGAATGCTTGAGGAGAGTTGAGAAGCGGGCAATAAGGAAAATTGATCTAATCAACCCATGAAGAAGAAGAATTGAGCGAAGTAGGAGAGAGTGTGTTTGAAGAGGGTTTTGAGGTGTGTGAACTAAATTTGTGATCACTATCAGTTGTAGCAGCAACATATCTTCAATGGTCTTCATCTTCAGGTGGTTGAGTGGGTGCTTGATCACCTTGGGGGTTAGTAGCCTCCTTGTATAGTGGGTGCTATACTAAATAGGGGTGGGTGCTCCTTGTGAAGTGGGTGTTTCACTAAACAAATCTTGTGTGATGTGTCATATTCATGCAAGTCTTTTTGTTTGTGTAATATAATCAAAAGTTTCAAGTGGGTTTTCTTCCCCTTGAGGGTTTCCCACATTACATCTTGTGTTCTTGTGTACTCTCTTGGTGTATGATATTATAAATGGTTGTTTCATGTTATTAAGCTCACATTAATGCATGGTTGAATGTAAATGGTTCACACAAGCTAAAGTAATTGAAGATAAAGTTTTGAAGGACTGATTCATCCGCCCCCTTCCCCGCCGCCACCCCCTCGCCGTCGATTGTGCTTCCAACTTGATGCGGTGTAGCAATGTTATATATGTGAAATTGGAAGAGTACCAAGGTAAGCGTGTACGAAGAGTAAGTGAAATGTTAGGGTTTTGGGTGGGTGGTGGGGCTAGGGTTAAGTTTGAAATGAGCTAGTGGTAATGTTAAGTGTTTGTTTTTACTTGTGTGTTTAGGTTTCTTTTTAAATCTTTGTTTTTATTATTGTGGATGGATATTAGACAATCCCAACCACATTAATGACCAAGTAGTGCTTGGGTTGCCCGCATCCCACAGGTGCATGCCAAACTTGGGAGTTACCTACACGGGACACAGGATTTATACCAAAAATGAAATGCACTTGAGAGGTATATGGACCAGTACCTTTACGAGAATCTTAAGTGCTTAGTAATTTCTTACTTTTCGTTAACTTAGGGTCTTGTTTATTCTAGTACTTCTTTATTGCAATTGAATGTGATTTTGGTCATTTGAGGACTATCATTTATTTTATGTTTTCCATGTAGGATGAATGTAGCAGCGAAATCATAATTTGAATTTTATGATGTCTTGCTTCTTGTTGTATTTTCTTGTGTATTTTATTGGCTTGATTTGCATTTAAGTTTTTTGAGTTTTTAACCCTCTCTGTTAGGTATTTATAAACTTGGTGTTAATTAGAAATTAGGTTCTATTTCCGCCATGTAGTTATAAGGTGTTATTATTGACTTAAGATATTGCAGCTTAAGAATATTAAGTAATTGTTCTAACTTTACGGAATTAATTGAAATTGCTCAGGAATTCCTGAAAAGCACTGTTTCTTTGATTGAAATTTTGCATCTGTCAAGTCTATGGTGAAATTAATAGGACATATGCCTGCTAACTGAGGTGCTTTTTGTTTATTTTGAAATTCATTTTCAGCATTTGCAATGGCATGCATATATGTGGATTATATTGTTTTAACATCAAATTTGAAGTATGCTAATTGGGTTCTTGGATGGAATAATTTTCAGGCCCTTGCAGCTTCTATTAATTGCATGCGAGATAGTAATGACCCTACAATTGAGGTTTGACATGCCATATCTTGATCAAATGTATTATATTTTTATACCACAGAGTTTATTTTGAAGCACTATCTACTGGTCGTTAGTTGTAGCACCTAGGAAATTTTAATATTGCTATTTTGTAAAGCTTCTGTTGAAAGGAAGAAATCTAAAATGTTATCAGCAACAGCTTGTGTATTTCTTTGCAGCTCCAAAGTTGACTGTGTCAAAAATTAATTATTTCAATTTGGTTTAGTGTAATAAAGTGCTGTACTTTTGTGTGACTGGTGGCAGGATTCAAAGCTGAAGCAGCGACTAGAATCTGTTTAGAATTGGAAAGCATTGGATCATAGGAGAGATTGTTTTTACTATGTTTGTTGTGCTTATCTACATGTTCTATTAATAAATAAAAGCACATCTTAGTAATTGAAAATTCATTTTGAGTTGGTGAGGTTCAAGGATCAAATGCCTCTTCATGCTTCTTAGGATGCCTCATTTCAAAACTTGTCAATTGGGCACTCTACTATCCGTTAGAACCACATCTATGATTGAAAAAGCATCATACCCATAAAGAGCCTTGAAAGGAGTCATGCCAATAGACATGTGATGAGAAGTGTTGTAGCAATACTCACATATAGAGCCATTTTATCCATGAGAACTGCTGTCTGAAATGAAACTTCTCAAGTAACCTTCCACCCATTTATTGACTGCTTTGGTTTGCTCATCTGTTTACGGATGATAGATAGTGCTTGGAGTCAACTCCGTACCTACCAATCTGAAAATTTCTTGCCAAAATTGACTCAAAACTCTGCTGTCCCTATCACTCACAATATTCTTTGGTTGTCCATGCAATCTAAACACTTCTTTGAAAAAAATAGCAGCCACCACTGGAGCGTCATAATTAGTTGGAAGTGGCATGAAATGAGCAAATTTTGTGAGTCTATCAACTATTACAAACAAACAACTCTTACCTTGGACTGATGGTAACCCCATGATGAAGTCCATGGATATGCTTTCCTATTTTGATTGGGACTAGGTAGTGGCTGCAATAACCCAGCTGGAAACACATGCTCTACCTTATTTTTTTTGCATGTAAGAAACTCTCAAATATTCTGCAATACTTCATTTTTAAGGCCCTTTGAAAAATACCTCTCTTGCTTGCTTGTAGGTCTTGAAGAAGCCTTGGTGCCCCGCCAAAGGAGAATCACGGACAACATTCAAAATTTTGTGTTTCACCTTGGAATCTTGTACTAAAAAGACTATTCTTATACAAAAACAGCCCATCCACTACTTTGTTTTTTTCATGAATCATCATTCAATGTAACTTCAATTATGGCGGTTGTGAACTCATTCTTGGCATATTCCGCTATGATGTGAGCCTTCCATTCCTCTGTAATTTCTGTTAGAGAACACAATATGGGCTTTCTAGACAAAGCATCAGCAACTATGTCGTTTTCCTTTAACAAACTCAATGTCAAAATCATAGGCTTGGAGATTACTTACCCATTTTTGTTGGGCTCATTTTGTTCTTGTTTTCTGATTTCTTCCTCTTTCCTCATCACAAGGGAAGAATTCTTCTCTACTAGTGCTGAAACATATTTTTACTTTCCTTTTGTATGGTAGATTCCTCTATGGGTTGTTCCTTCTCAATCTCCAGCAACTGTAATTGTTCTTTTTCCTCCAAGTTTCAACCTTCTTTTTAACTTTTCTAATTGTATCACCACCTTTTGAATGGGATCTATCTTTTCTTCCCTTTGTAAGAACTTTGCTCGAAAAAACATTGGTCGAATAGTTGTTCTTATGATTTATAGGCTGGGAAGATCACAGCTCTGATACCACTATAATTTGTGCCCCTTTTGGGCAAAAAATGAGAAATTGGGATTTCTTGAAACCCCCACCCCCATTTTTTTCGAACAATTGGAATTGAATTATGACAACAAAAGTACAACTTACAAAATGGTTGGAAATGAAGATTCCGAAGCCCAAATACAACATTGGAAAGAGAAAACAGCCTCCTACGAACCAAAGAACACAAACACGGATGGAGAATGAGTTGTTGTACCTTCAAAATCTGCAAACTCTTCCCAGGTAGGGGTTGCCACCTTGAGGAGAGGTCTGAAAATTTCTGAATAGCCCTAGCAGCCCTTCACAACTGAAACACTGATTGAAAATCAAAGGACAATTCGTTGAAGCCCAATATAATCCTTTGGATGGGGAATCCTCAATGAATTGAAGGGTTTTTCTCCTTCAATCTGAAAACGAGGAGGGTTTTCATCCTCACTTGCAGCCACACTAGAGAGTTTTCGTCCTCAAGTGGAAAAGGTTGAGCAACGACCCAAAAACCTCGTGTAAATTTTGATATGAGATAGATGATCACAAAAAGAGCCAAGCGACCTCCTCTTATAGGAAAATGATGGCACAAAACCCCAAATGGGTCACCCATTTAGGGATTAATTCAAAATAAATTAAATGCCTTTTCCCTCCTTTCTAATTCCACTCCGGGTCACTCGGCTTTGGCATTTAAAATACTTTAATATTTTAATGCTTTTCTTTTAGCGATTTCACTTTATTCCATAAAGTCCCTCGTTTAAAAAAAATAATATAATTAAAGTGCTTATAATTAAAATAGTTGTGCACTAAAATTAAACTATTAATTTTAGTCTCCCTTTTATTCACCTTTTAACGGACGGAAAACAATGAGTAGGCTATGGGTCTTCTTTTCACTTCAAGTATTTTAAAATATCTATTATTTTAATAATAACAATATTATCTAGTTGCCCAAGATTTAAAAATGACCGGACCCAACTTAGAATATTATTAATTATTTTAATCTAGAAAAGGGGACATTACAAGGGTAAAACAATAATAGTAGGGTTCATGGGGAAACCTATTTATCTCTTCCTTATAACTTAGTTTAGACTTTTCAATTACCTAAGAGCTGGAAAAAACAGAACATCATTGTGACTTATTATATCTTCCCAGCAGAATTCATGTATACAGGTAAAATTAAAACATACATATGACCAATCTCATGCATATGCGCATTGCCCGGAAGATTATGTATAAATGCATAAGGAAACTGGATAATGTCTTTATTTGTTTTCCATTTTGAGTCAATGTTTGTTCACTTTAGGTGTGCAACAGGACCCTTTGACACACCATAATCATCTGTTTATTGGCGGCTTGATTTACAAATCTTTTTTTTTTTTCCTCACGAGTTCTTTGTCTAAAATAGGAGCCCTGACATTATTGCAATTCATAAGAGTTGCATTAACAGAAAATCTTGTTTGGTTGGATTTTGTTTAAGGTATGGGAAATCCATAGGGGTGTGAATAATATGTATAGTTCATTTGAATTGCATTGAATATTTCTGAAAGTGGAAGGGGAAATATCCTAAATGGAAAGAGAAAGGAATCACATTAAATGCACTGATTCTGAAGCATATGATGATGTAATTTAGCTTCTTGCCTGCTCTGTATGGTTTTAATCTTCATTAATCCAGTTATCTGTTTTGGTTTCACAGACTGCATTCAAAGCACTGGCTACTCGAGCAATGTCAGAGGTTTGTCCACTACTCTTTTTAATATCTTTGTCTTAGATGCAAATTATAGTGTTCTTTAAAAAAACCGATATTTATTACCAGACTTTAATGCTGGAGACAAATTTGAAATAAGTCATATCTGCATTGTGAAAATGCTTAGTACAATGTTGACCAAATATATTCGGGCAAACAATAAACAGCTCTACACTTGCAATTACTTTAGAAGAAATTGAGACTCTTCCAATGCTTACTTCAATGATCCTTAACATTGTTAATATATTTTATCATTTCAATGCATGGCCATCTCTCACACTCTATGCGAAAATTACCCATACTTGTCCCTGCAGCTTTCTAGTCAGGGTTATGGATCATGCAGGTTACATCCCTTTTTTAGCTACTTGATATTATCGAGAAGCCCATCCTTAGTGTTTTGTATCAATGTTCCACGTCTAACGAAATGAGAAATTAATCAGAGCGTTTAGGAGAAGTTCTATGGAGCACATGTGAAGATTACATGGAATGAGTTGAAGCAGTTTTTATTCCTTAGCTTTTGCATTAATATCAGTCTTATCTATAATTCCTGGACACCTGAACCTACAAAATAAAGTTTATCAAATTCGAGCTATTTTGCATTTTGAGAGTCCATTTGGCTTAGCTCAAAGTTTTCTTTCATCAACTTCTCATGAACATATATACTGACATTGTCTCTAGGTGTTCGAGTCTGAGGATCATTTTATTTTTAAGGTATTAACTGCCATGAGATCCATGGGCATTATCACTGCATGTTCAACCTTCATGCCATACCAGAACTAGAAATGTCTTCCCTTCTTTATTGTAGAGATCTGTATATTCTGACAGAAAACCCTGATAATCAGATCTTCCGAAATTAAGAATTCGGTACTAACGACATCTTACCTAGGATACCGATATGGCATCCCGGGAAGGCTGGGTACGTATCGAGAGTGGCAGGAGCGCCCAGGGTGCAGTGCTGCCCCTGTGGAAACGCTCGGGACTACCCAAGCGTTTCCACAGGGGCAGCGCCATACCCTGGGCGCTCCCCTGCCGTATCCACGGCTTTATGCATTATGCTTATGCTTTATTTCTTACAATTTTTAAAAGCTGTTATTTGATATCGGTGCCGTGACACCTGTGCTTGTGGAAAGAGATGAAGAATAATTAGTTTTATTAAGGTGATTGTGTTCCCCCACTCACAGTTTTGTGAATAAGCTGGTATTTAAATATAGACACTAGTGAATAGATGAGACTGCATGTTGATGAATTAGTAATGCCTGTGTGAATTTTCAATTTCCTGCAATTATAGGTGTGGCTTTTACATGAAAGTTTATTTGAAGCCATAGATATAGAGTACCCGAGTGTTTCCACAGGGGCAGCGCCGTACCCTGGGCACTCCCCTGCCGTATGCATTATGCTTATGCTTTATTTCTTACAATTTTTAAAAGCTGTTTTTGATATGAGTGCCGTGACAGCTGTGCTTGTGGAAAGAGATGAAGAATAATGAGTTTTATTAAGGTGATTGTGTTCCCCCACTCACAGTTTTGTGAATAAGCTGGTATTTAAATATAAACACTAGTGAATAGATGAGACTGCACGTTGATGAATTAGTAATGCCTGTGCGAATTTTCAATTTCCTGCAATTATAGGTGTGGCTTTTACATGAAAGTTTATTTGAAGCCATAGATATAGGCCAAGTTAATTCGTGAAAATTTCATTCCTAAAAAAATCAAAGATAAAATTCGTGATTTAATTCGACCATAAGATGTAATGTCCCCATTTTTGAAGACCCTTAGCCTAACTTTCCCGTGGGCTTTGGGATGTTGCAAGGGGAAAAATTATATTAAATAATTAAATATTATTGCTTGGAGAGTGATTTTTATCATTTGACATTATAAAGCAATAATTATTTAATTATTTAATTATGTAATTTATTTAATTTAATTCCCACAATGCAAAATTAAAAGGGAATTAATTAAATAATATTAAAGTGGCTTTTAATGTCATAAAGACCCTTAGAAAGGGGACGCCACACTTAGAGGGGGAAATTAAAATTAAAAGGGGAAATTATAAGCATGCCTTATAATTTCAAATTATGGTTTTCCCTCCAAAAGGGAGTCGCTCCACCCTAGGAGAAATCTATAAATATATGTTTTGACATTGAGGGAAGGGTTATGTTGGATGATCATTTGATTTCACTCCATGCTTGGAGTATTGGGATGTATGCCCTAGTTCTTGCATTTTGCTCTCTCTCATTTGGAAGCCATTGTTGAAGACATTGAAGACTCTCTTGTTCCATTCATTGTGTTTCATTGTGTTGAAGTGTCTTTGTGCATGATTTATGCTTTCTAGCTTTGGCGACTTGTCTAGAGTATTGGCGCATTTTATTGAGAGTAAAATCTGCATGTTATTGAATATTGTGAAGGGTTTTATGGTGCTTTAGATCTGCTGGTTATTATTGCATTAATTAAGCCATAGCGACTTGCATAAATGGTTGTTTGGGCATGTTTGGGTGTCTATTGAAGTGGTTTAAAAATCTGATCTGCAATAGTGTTTTGTGACTCCATCCTAGGTGATTTTGGAGGGGTTTCATAGTGTTTATGAGCTGCTGGTTATTGCTGGTTTTATTCTAATTATGGCAACTTGAATTGAGCATCTTTTGGCATGTTTTAAGGGTGAACAAACTATATTTGTAATCTGATCTGAGTTGGCTTATTTTTCTGAGTGTGAGTAGCCATTTTGGGATGTTTTTGAAGGGTTCTAAGAGCTGGAAATAATTTACATGTTTTATGCTAACCCTAGCGACTGGGTTTAGGATTTTGGGGGCTGTTTTGGAGGGTTTTCGGTGGTCTAAAAATTCAGATTTTAATATCTTTGGAAAGCTCTTGAATTATAGATTAGTCTACACTTTATTTCATGGCAAAAGACAAAGTATTGAGCAAGTTATGAATTTTCCAAGTTTCAGCTGTCTGTGCCAAGGTTTTATCTACATAGTTTCAGATTTCGTGGGTTGATTTGCATGCCTTCTACTTATCCAAAAATTGTGATCTATAGCTTGTTGGAAAGCTAAAAATATGAAGAATCTTTTGGCATTGGTTTGATAGAAAAATATTGGACGGTGAAGGAGTTATTAATTTTTGAAGTTTGCAGCAGTCTAGTGCATTTATTAATTAATTACTGCTGTAATTAATTTCAGATTTGAAGTGATTAATTTCCTAACTGGTTCTCCCATCTAATCCACCACCTTGGCTCACTCCAACCCTATTTGGGTTGTATTGAAGCTAACATTGGATTATTTGAGGTCGAACTAGGAGGGTTTAGTCCTTCTAGAGTCGATTCAATAAATTAAATTGCATATTTGGATAATATCCCGAAAGGGGATATTACATAAAAAATATACATTTAAATTAAATATTTTAAAATGAAAGATAATTTCACATTTCTATTTAGAAATATAATATCACATTTGTAAATAAACTTTATGAATCATAAAAATTTAACAATATAAAATTAAAATTGATAAAATTCTAGATTACCAAAAGGAACGAGTTTATTAAATTTTATAAACCATATTTAATATAAAAACATTAACAAAAAACTTTATACACTAATTATTTAATATAAAAACATTAACAAAATACTTTATACACTAAATATTTAATATAAAAACATTGACTACGGTTTATAAACTAATTAAGCAAACATTAAATAAATTAAGAAATAATATTTGATAAAATCTAGGATACCGATACTTGAACTTTGATCATGACTAATTTGATTTAAATTTTAATAGATTGAATTTAATATATCATGACATTGATTGTGTTCGAAAGTATTTTAATTTAACTTTTAAGTTTTTAAGTTTCTAAGTTTTATCGGTATCCTAGCTTGTTTGTTGTGGTTATTCACTTATTTAGCTTATAACTTGTCTTTCATATGCATAATATGTGGTTAATAACTTAATTCCTATTTAGAAGGCTGAAATTTATATATTTCTTAATTTTTATATATTTTTGTCTTGTTGTATCTTATGCCGTATCCAGGCCCAATTTTTTTGCCATTTCGCGTATCGAATACTCGTACCTGCTCCCATATCCAAAACATATTGGTTACTTAGCATCTTACTCATTAATGTTGCATGGTCTGTGTAAAAGATGTCAATCCCAGATTACCCGGATGAGATCAAATAGACAGTATAGGCATCCACGTTTTCAGTTAGGCTACATGGTTAACCTCATTACAACATATTTGCCCCGGGGTTTCAAATGTTAGAGATTGACCGAGTAGCATGACACTTGTATATGGTGAATACCATTGGTGTTTTTGAGAATCTTTCTAGATGCCTTTTCTGGCTTCCCATTCTCAGTTGTCCTGAGTTTTCTCTGTTTCATTGTATTATTTGGACTTTCTTTTCGCTTTTTTTGTCAATTAGTCCTTTTTTGCAGATGTGATGGTCACTCCTGTTTAGAATGTCTGGTATACTCTTTTGCAGTCGCATTGGCTCTTTTTGACCTATGGTGAACATAATGAGTTAATTTAAATTGCATATGTGATATGAGCTTTAATTGTGAATAATAGATAAATCCTGCAAGCAAACGCATTGAAATGTAACTCCACAAAACATATACCGCATTAACTTCTTAGAGGATGCCAAAGTCATTAATGTATGAAGTTCAAGCTTCCAACATAAACAAAAGTTGCATTTATTACCCTATCTTCCATTCCAGATAATGAGTGGGAATTAGTTCAGTTATTATTTAAAAAATTACTTGGAAGTAGGTGCTATGTTATCAATTGTACTGTGCAACAAGGATGAAACAGAAATATAAGAATGCACATACTTCTTTGTCACTGCAGACAACCTCAGAAATACTAGGATATATACTTTTATAAAGCCAGTAACAGAACTTGGCCTTACTGGATAAAATTGTGTCTTGCAGTGCACATCATTGATCAGTGAGGGTCAAAAACACATGGAAAATGTACAGCAACAATAATGTCAATTCCAGAGAGTTACTAATTTTCATATAGTTTGCTTTCTTATTTCTATATAGTCTTCAAATCTTTGAATGCACTTTATACTGTGGAATACACTCTGCTTTGTGTGAACGTATTTTCTCGCCGTGAATCATGCAAAAGAAAACACTTTCGAGTCTTTTACAGTTCATGTATGTTCTGCAATTTTTTTATTAAATTTTTTTTACCAAATTATGTGTAGACTTTTATAACACTATGTACTATGAACAGGCTGAATATATATCAAGTGGAGAAGTATCAGAACCGTCAAGCTTTTATCATTATGGACTGGCCCTGGAGTAAGTTACTAATTTTCTCATGAACTTATTATCTATTACCATAAATTACCCTTTTCTTCTGTGTTCTCTAAAATAACATTCCCATATTTTTTGTAGAGTTTCACCAGAAAATTAGTGTTTCACAGTTGAGGCAAAAATGTGTGCAAATCAGAAGCATGAATAAGTTGCAAGTGTCCTATCAGTCTTAGAGTACAATATCTATGCTAATGTTGTAACCTTTTGGAACCTTAATGCAAATTCTATTTCTTCTAAAAATGAGCATTTAACTGAAGAATTTGGATTCAGAAACGGACACAATGTTGCATACATAATTAAAGGACACTGGATCCATTCTGATAGCTCAGGTACATATGACACGTCGGAGGACAAATATAATACCGAATAACAATTTTAGTGTATGTTTGGGCTACATCATTACTCGAATATTTCATTCAAACTGAAATATCTCCTATACGGCAGCTTCAATAAAATTACAAAATCAGCTTTTGTAAAATCAGATCATAGATCTGCATGCAATTCCAGTTTTTGGGCCTTAAGCTCAGTGGCACTAAGGGCAGTGTTCAATATGTATTTTCAGCACAATCATAAATCTCAAAATTATCATTTCAATGATAATAGCAACCTGCATTTCTTGAGAAATAAGACATGAAGTTTGTTCATTAAATCTTGCAATGAAGTATGAATCGGCATTCTTACATTCTTCAAACAATGTGCAATTGTGCACCAATTTGGCCTTCATAACCTGTGATTTTTCAGGATCTGCAATGGTGAGGATGGCCCGAACCTCTGTATTAATACTAGCGATTTCTTGTGAGAAACCTGCAAAACTTACCTGCCGAGAAAATGCCCCAGTACTCGTGAGCTGAGTATCAGGCACATACTTGTTAGTTGTTAGTAATTAGTTGCCATTACTCGTGATTTGTCGGCATCACTTGTGAATCTGCGGTTGATACTGGGCTAGAAGCAGAACATAATGTCCCGCAGCAGAAAAACTTTTTATTTTACAATCATGATTTTTGGCAGTTTTTGCTCGCCCAAGGCAATTTTTTTCATTTTTCAGTTTCTGCAACATGACTGTCAGTGATCTCCATCAGCTTCGAAGGATTTTCACGGGGATTCAAAAGGTAACATTCTGTATTTTAGAATCTAGATATTTGGTTTTGATTTTTTTTCCCCATTTTATATCTGCAGGCCCACAGGGTTTGAAGTTTATTCTTTTTTTGTTTGTTTTCCCATTTTCTTCTACTTATCCTTTAGATGAGCATTAACATCTAGAGTTTTAACCTACTTTTTCCCCTTGTTTAAAAGGGTTTCTATTTGCAATTTTTTTAAAAATATATTGACGAGGCTTTTATTAAAACAATATTTGTCCATTAAGGACATACGATAGTATCGAGTTCAGTTATCAGCTCTCCATGAGAGCATCATCAAAAACTATATAAAATGACATATATGTTCACAACATCAATATTAAAAAAGCACCTACACCAACCAACATGACAAAACACTCACATAGAAAGCCTCAGCAAGAGGTAACAACATTAAGAACAGATTAACTAATTTCATTGACATTCTCAGGTTCAGTAGGATCCATTCCCACATAAGTAACGACAGGCCCAGGGTGCAATTGAACATGTCCCTTAACACTCATCAGCTTCTTACCTCTGTCAAGAATATCATGGGCGCTCATATCAATACCTTACTCAGTCTCCATGTTTTCAACAGCCTGTCTTTTTACATGTCCTATTGCTGTTTTGTTGACTTTCAAAAGGCATTTGATACTGTACCTAGACACCTTCTAATCCAACAACTTTGTGACCTTCAAATTCCAGAGCATTTGGTTCTTCTTGTGATGACACTCTATGAAAAGGTGGTTGGCCAAGTCCGAACTCCTACTGGTTATACAGGTGATATCAATAGCACCATCGGTGTTAAACAAGGCTGCCCACTTTCTCCTACTCTATTTGGTCTTTACATTGATGAACTAGAGCACATCATTGCAAATTCGGTCTTAGAGATGATGGTTGTCTTTATATGATATCATCATTGCTATTTTATTATTTGCAGATGATATCATTCTCATGTCACATACTATTGCAGGCCTACAACGACACCTTGACATCTTAAGCTCTTTTTGTGATACTCATGGTTTACAAGTGAACTTGAGGAAAACTAAGGTCATGGTATTTAATACAACCAAGAGGGTTGCCCATGCAACTAACCTCATGTACAAAGGAAACTTGGTGGAAGTGGTCTCCTCTTACACTTATCTTGGAGTGACTTTCACGGGCCCTCCTTTGAACATGCTTCATGTAGCAGAAGAGAGATTATGTAAAGGTTATGCAGCCCTCAATACACTTGAGAGACAATGTTTCCAACTTCAATTTCAAGATGCCAAAGCAAAATTGCGCATTTTCCAAACTCTAGTGACACCAACAGTGTTGTATGGTTGTGAGATTTGGGGCCCTGATCTTCGGCACATTGGTTGGGCTCGTGTTGATAGAGTACTCGTCTCCATGCTATCCAGGACTCTCCGGGCAAAACGCTCAGTTCCACATGCAATCATCTTGGCTGAATTTGGCACACACCCTCTCCGTATCTCAACTATATTTCATCTTGTGATGCTACTTCATAGACTAAGATGTATGGCAGATACACCAACTAGGCAGAATAGATATCCCTTCAAGGCTCTCCAATCATCCATGAGGCTATGTGAATTGGGGATCCAAACCACTTGGTATGCACATTGTACAACTTTCCTCCAAAGCATCGGATTGGATATTAATCGTCTTCCCCCTCTCACATTCTCTATTAATTCTCCCCACATGCTAAGAAGGGAAATTCATAGAGGAATTAGAGAGGAGATCTACAAAGCTTACATAAAATCAACTTGGATTGAACCAATAGAACCATTGCCAACAAAAATGCACCACTATTTGGAGCATTATCTCCAAATTGAAGATGAACGTGTCATTCCCCCCAAATACATCAGGCTTCCACTTGGTTTGAGATTCCCCTTGGGCCAACTATGAGTTTGTTCTCATCAGCTTCGCATGGAGACAGAGCATTACATTCCTAGAGACCAACGCACTTGCACACTTTGCAACAATGAACTGAATCAGAGGAGCACTTTATATTTCGTTGTCCTATGTACTATGAGATCCATGGCAGGTACTATTGTCTCTTCCGAGAAACTCAAGGCTCATTACGGGCCCTTATCCATTATGAAGACCAAAGGTGTGTAGCTTTATTTATTAGGAGATGACCCAACATAGATATGGCCTCCTCAAACATCATCATGGCAGCCTTGGGTCTCAGACTATTGATTCATTCCTTCAGCCTTCTACACAACATCGGTGGCATAAACGAGCTCATGACTCCACACAACAGTCACGATCTACCAGTGTAGAACCTCTTAAGCATGACACATAGACTTGTTGTATCTTGTCTCTTTCCAGTTGCTTCTTGTATTTTTTTGTCTTTGTTTTTGCTTTCCTACATTTTCTTGTTCTCTTTGCTCCTCTTGTAGTCCCATTAACCTTTTTGGTTACTTATGGACATTAATTTTTAAATTTAAATTTATTGTATGATCCCGAGATGATTAATTATCTCTTATTTACTTTGTCCACTATTGCCAATAACTTCCTTGATTTTATTATTCATATTGTTGATTGCCTTCCATGAATTCTTCTATCCAAACATGCAACACACCACCATATTTGGCCCGGGCACATGTTGAGAAAGACGGGAAGAATCGAATGTATTATGATGCTCCACAAGTGGTTTACCCATGTTATTGTCAACTCTTAAAGACTCATTACTAACATTAGGCACATCAAGAACTTGTTCTTACCACATTGCGAGGGCATGAAGAACGCTCGTTGGGAGCTCCTCATTATTGTCATCCGTACTAACATCAAGGTTATCATCAAAAGACCCAACTAAATCTGGATTAGGAAAATCCACTTGATAAAAGTATGCATCCTTAATTAGTTCCCATTCATATTTGGGTATCTCATGTACCATTGCAACATCATTTTGTAAAATTTGTATGTCCGAAGAGGAACTAAATCTCGGGAAGCCTCCAGCAAAATGGTAATTGGATTAAATTTTCGTCATCCCTATCTTCCGAGTTTCTCCTATTTAGTTTGAGTAATCTTTAAGCAGGAAATTTGCCTGAGACATGGATATGCATTATGAGTTCACTAGTGAAGTCGGTAAGCATCTTGCTCCTAAATTGAAAGACTTCATTATTATGTTGTTTCAATATAAACTATAGACTTTTGGTGGAGAAGATAAGCCATAGTTTCTTTAAGAACAAAGGAACCCTAGTTTCAGTAAATACATATCCAAAAGCAATATTGATTCATAGAATATTCTTATTAAAAAAATTGACCATGCAAAAAAGGCACGGCTTCCAAATGGAAGAAACACAGGGGCATTAAAAGAAAAGATGTTCAATGGTTTCCACTTCCCCACACAAGGTACAAAATGATTACAGAAAGAGCAAAGTTTGCAAGAACAAAGCCAAGAAGAAGCTTTTGGTGGATTAATAACCATCTAAAATAAGATTTTTCATGTTCAAGACATATTTGCAATGGCATAAGAATGTCATGAGGTTCAGGTAACCATACTAAGCCTAAGAAGTAGCCGTGAAAGCTTCACGCTTGAAAAGTACACCTAGGTAACAACTGATCGACTATTGCACTCACCTTTTCTTGATACGTATTTAGACCTTCATTGGGTATTGCAAAACTCAAATATACTAATTCTTCTTGTAGAAAATTACATTTCTTTAGGTTCACAAGCAAAGTCTCATCTTGCAATCTCATCAACACTTTGTGCAAGTGCTCCACTCTTGTCTATCTTAAAATCAAAATATCATTTAAGTAGACAACCACAAACTCACTGAAATATGGTTTCAAAACTTCATTCATCAAACACATAAATGTACTTGGCGCATTTGTCAACCCAAATGGCATGACCAACCATTCATAAACTTTCGTGTCTTAAAATGTTGTTTTCCATTCATTGCCTTCTTTGATGTAAATTCGATGATATTTGCTCTTTAACTCAACGTTAGAAAAATACCTCGCACCACTCAAGCAATCCATCAAATCATCCATTAGTGGTAATGAAAAATCTGTATTTGATTGCGATCTTGGTGATTGCTTGGCTATTTGTGCACATTCTCCATTTAACATTTTTCGTTGTTGCTTAATCTGCTGATACTAAGCATAGGCTTGAGGATTCCCATATTAACCCTCTATCTAACAACTCTTGGATTTGCTTCTATACCTCAACACTTTCTTTGCAATGTCAACCTATATGATGTGTTGTTCGGTAGATGCGATCTTGGGATGAAATCCATTTGATGAATTATTCTTCTAATCGGTGGTAATCCACCTAGTAGATTTCATGAAATAATCTCTGGAAATTCTCCAATCAAATCCTTCACTTCGGAAATGTCTCATCAATTTCTATTTTGCCCAACTTTGCGCAAGCTTTTCTATAAGAAAAAAATATTTGCACTCCATCTCACTTTGAAGAATTGCTTTCCCAACATCAACAAAACCTTAGAATTAGCTTCTACTTCTCATTTATCCTTTAGTGGATTCGGAGTGTGCATTACTCCATCTTTCGCCATCAAAGTATATGTATTCATGTGGCCATCATGTTGCACCTTGTGGTCAAACTACCAAGCCCTTCCAAGTAAAATATGGAAAGCATCAATGGGCATGACATCACACGTAACTTGATCTCGGTATGCACGAATCTGGAAGTTCATTGAGCATTGCTCATTTACTAGAATTTGATGACCTTTCAACAACCACAAAACCTTATATAGATTCTATTATGCTATCCTCTTCAATTCAAGCTTGTTTACCATTTGTTGTGAAACAATGTCATCAATACTACCACATACATGATCAACGCCTAACACTTACCTCTTGATATACAAATTGTTCGAACAATTTTTCTCTTTCTGTGGGACTATTCTTCTCCTTTGAGGCTTCAACAATATTCTCTTCATCATGAGTGCCTCCAATGTTTAAGTTTCATTGGTGTGATGCATTGATTAATCACTCTCTTCTTGACTTGTTCCATAGGCGTACTCACACTCTCGAGAGAATTAAAACAGATCCATGAATAATTGATTCCTTTGTTATTGTGTACTTGGATGACATTATGGTTTTTAGTAGAACTTTTGAGGAGCATATTGATCATTTGCACCAAGTTTTGCAAGTTCTTAAGGAGAACCGACTAGTGTTGAATGAGAAGTGCGAGTTTTCTCAATAGTCACTTGTCTTTTTGGGACATGTGGTTGGAGATGGAGAGTTGAGGATTGATTCGGCTAAGATAGAGGCCATTTAGAATTGGCCTACACCATCAAGTTTGACCGAGACCAGGAGCTTTGTTGGTGCAGTTCAAGTATTTGAGGAAGTTCATTAAGAACTTCTCATCCATAACAATGCACCTACATTCAAAGTGACAACGGGGGTAAGGATTTTGATTGGGGTAAGAAACAACATATTGCTTTTGAGTCATTTAAATATAAGATTAGTCATGCTCTAGTTTTGGCATTACCTAACTTACATCTACCTTTCGAAGCAGGAACTAATGCTAGTGATTATGCTATGGGGATTTTCCTACTACAGGGAGGTAGCCTATATGTTATCACTCTAAATTGTTTTATGGTGCAGTTCTGAATTATTTTACATACGATAAGGAATTGTATGCTCTTGTGTAAGTGGTCAAGAAATGGAAACATTATCTGATGGGTAAAGAAACTATCATTCACACATATCACTAACCTCTCCAATATCTGCAGGCTCAGAACAAACTTCAACAGACTAGACACTATAAATGGACGGGTTTTTACAACAATTTCATTTGATTATAAAATATAAGAAAGGTGTGACTAACAAGTTAGCTGATATGTATCTAGACCTTCTTTGCTTTCAGCTATGGGCACGTTAACTCTTCTTGAGCCTTTTGTGTGAAGCATATCAGGAAGGTTATGAGCAGGATCTAGATTTTGCAGAGATCTTACAGCAGATTCCTCCAAGTTAAGGATTTGCACCTAGAGGAGAATACTACTTCTAGGATGGTTTGCTCTACAAGAACAAGAAACTTTGTGTGCCTAAGGGGTAAAGAGTTCAATTGATGAGGGAAGCACACACTTCCAAGGTCTTTAGGCACTTTGGTGTGACAAAGTTTGTAGCACACTTTGAGAGGTATGTCTATTGGCCAAACATGCAAGAAAAAGTTGCTAAATTCATCAGGGGTTGTGTTTTGTGCGATGCAATGCAAGCACGATAATAGAAGTTGGGGTTATATATGCTATTACCAGTTCCTTCCCGACCATGGGAAAGCATTCCATGGACTTTGTGGGTGGTTTGTCTCCTTCAAGAAAGGTCATGATTACATTTTTGTGGTAGTAGACCGATTTAGTAAAATGTGTATTCTAATTCCTTGTAGGAAGACCATTAAGGCCATTGATGTAGCTGAGTTATTTTTGATAATGTGTGGGTTGATTTTGGTTTGCCTAATTCTATTGTGTCAAACAAGGACTCACGGTTCATAGGAAAGTTTTGGTCTACTTTGTGGGAGAAAATGGATACGAAGCTGAAAAGGTCTTCGCTTTTCATCCGCAGATAGATGGGCAAACAAAAGTGGTGAACCGTACCTTGGTCCAGCTCTTGAGAGGGTAGAACAGGAAACAGTGGAGGACTTGGTATATATTCAACATTTGTATAATAGGGTCATTCATGCTTCGACTAGTAAGACTCCTTTTGAAACATGTTTTGGTTATTTACCTAAGAGTTTTTTTGATGTTGTTTTGAGATTACCATGCAAAGACAACGGAAAAGTGGAATTGGAGGTCCACAAAGTTGAGAAATTCATTGAGAAAATTCTCCAAGTACACCTCCAGGTACAAGAGAGGTTGACAGAGTCACAAGCCAAGTCTACAATGTGCGACATGATCAACATTCTTTCCTTGTTGGAGACAAGGTATGGTTGTACTTGAGAAGAGAAAGGCTACAAGGAAAAGCTAAGAAACTCAAGCCTCTTCGGTATGGCCCATTTGAGATTCTGGAACAAGTGGGTAAGAATGCATTTCGCTTGGATTTGCCTCCTTATATGAGGATCTACTCAGTTGTGAATGTTGAAAATTTACGTCTCTTTGAGCCCTCCATGTTGGATGAGGAAGAAGAGGGAGTGTCATCTATCGAGGATCTTGCTCTAGATATTCGGAGTGGAATTGGAGGAAGATGTGGTGTTGCGAGAGAATGAGAGAACGACATAGAGAGGAGTGCGGGGACGGTGGTTGATTGAGTTGAAAGGCCAGTTTCCTACCAAGGCCAAGTGGTATTCTAGAGAAGATGTGGGGAAGAAATTTCCTCACCTCATCGATAGAAAAGCCTCAAATGGGGAGGTATGATCCAAAAATGGATCTGAAAATACCCAATTCTATGTATTCTCCATATTTGATACTTACAGTGCAGATTCTCAACATATTCTTTATTCAAGAGATGGTCTAGTTAGGCTGAGGGTGATCCAGACACCTTCGAATGACATCTACGAGGCCATCATTGTTCTATCATAGGACCGGTGATTGTGACGCATGATCTATCTTTACCCGTGGTCCTATCACGACAACACCAAAATTGAGACAACTCAATAGTTGCAAATGTTTGGGCTTCCAAATGGTTCGGTTCGTCTTTCCATCCGTCTAGTAGAGCAACTATAAATATGCATGCATTTGATCATTCTAGACAAGTGTTTTGGGTGAATTCAAGTGTGAGCAAAGCGAGAGGAAGCTAAGAATGTTTTTGTCATTCATGAAAAGAGTTGAGTTCTTTTTGAGAGTTGTAAGCAAGTCATACATGTATGAGTTAGAATCTTTGTGGTCTTTGTATGACAATAAACTTGTATTATTTGGAGATTTGCATAGTGAAGGGAAGTAATTGCTTACCCAGCTGGAGTTTTTCCCACATCGGGTGTCTCGGGATAAACACTTGTGTCTCCTTGTCTTGCAATTTCCTCTTTCAGTATTGTGTGGATGTTTCTTTCATAAATATGTTGGTTAATGAACTTTGTTAGATTCTTCATTCAATATCACTTAGACAGGATCTGTTCATTGTTTTAAAAGGCAGTTCTAGATCACTTTTATAAATCAAGGAATTTCCATGTCACAATGCTTCTTTAGGTTCTCTTGTAAACTCACGTAAGGTTATGTTCATACAAAAGCGCATATGGTGTTTTTTATAATATAAAAGTATAGAGAAGGAAAATGCAACATGACCATTAGGAGGTAGCATTTTCATGCACACTTCCCTCAATGACAACTTTGAATAGCCTGGCATTGCTCAGAACTTGTACAAATTTAGAGCATAGAGAGGCTTTGTGAAGATATTTGCAACTTGATCTTTAGATTCAAAAATGTTTACCACATGATCATCTAATTGAAAGGTGAAGATCAAGGTCTTCTACATAATCATCTAATTCAAAGGTGGAGATCACTATCACCATTGAGGACTTTTATCGAATCAATGCATGACTCTTGATATGCTTCGCGTTTGATATTGAAGCTGGAATGTCCGCAAGAGCTATGTATCTTTGGCTATCAAACAGAAATGGTATGCTTTCTTTGACATCCATATGGAGTTCTACCAACAACTGCTCAGCCACATGGATTCTTTATCCACTTCCATAACACTTCTTTACTCTGCTTCAAAGTAGAAGAGATACCTTTGTTGTTTTTGTTGTGTGTTGATAACACCTATACGAAACTTGAAAGACATTTTCAAAAGAAGACTTTTTGTCTACAACTTCACCAACTTGGTTAACATCATAATAACCAATCAAATTACCATCATTAGTACAAGAATAATATAATCCATAATCTACACTTTGCTTTTGATATGCCTTAGTGTTCTCAATCATGTGTATATACCAAAAATAAAGAATGACCATATTGTGTAAAATAGGATATCAATAATATGATGAAAGTACTTTTAGGAGATAAGAGCTCCCTTGGAAGATGAGATCCAATTGTCACTATTTATAATCATTGCAAAATTCCATCTCCTACAATCTATATCATCCTACAAGATCATTCTCCAAATCATTGGCATCCAATAATGACTTATTTAACTCTTAGAATGCCAACAAATTATATGTGATGAGGATAAGTAGTGATCAAAGATAAAATCATTATAAAATATGTTGATGGCCATATTGATATCTCAAATAAACTAGTATGTATATATCGGGTAGTTATACACTAAGTTACCGCATTCGGCGGATTTTATGCAAGAAAATCGAAATTCGCCGAATTATTTATTGAACCCAAAAGTTCGTTGAAATTCGCCAAATTTAATCATCCCAATGAAGTCCCATTTTTCGAGGGCAAATAATATTAAAAAATTCGTTTAAAATTCCTTCAGATTCATAAAAGGTGTTTTAGGGTTTTATTCTAAAACTATAAAACGACCATTCACGATTCAATATAACACATTTGATTTAGGGTAATCTCTGAAGTTTGCAGGATTTTTAGTGATTTTAGTGGCTTGGGCTATCGTTTGCAGGTGGCTCATTTGTCGTTTGCACTTGCAAGCTGCCATTTGTAGTTGTTTTAGTCTACGTGTATCGTGGAGTGTGGATCTGTTGATGCAAACCTCGAACCAGTGCCACCATGCCAACCACTTGCGATTGCATTCACTTGTTATAGGCGAAGCGGCCTAGGAACACAACAATGAACTCAACAAGTAGCGTGAAAGCTTCACTTCGGCGATTCAGTATCAGGGTTCAATGTGAAAGGTATGTATAAAAGATAAAAATTATAGTTACATTTTAGGTTTGATAAATTTTAGGGTTAACTTAAGTTTGTTTTTAAATTTAATAAAATTTAAGTTTAATTTTTAATGTTAATAAAAATTATGTTTAAGTTTTACCATATATATTTTATGGAGTATAGTTTGTTTTTAAGTTAATAAAATTTAGTTTTAATTTTTAGCTTAACAAATCTTAAATGAAGATAGTTTTAAAAATAATCATTTTTAAATTTATAGAGTAATTTATTTTATTTTATTTTTAATATAAGATAATAAATTAATAGTTTATTAAAAAGTTAAAGTTTTAGTTTAATTTCCATGTTACGTAGATATTTATTTTAAAAAAATCATTTATAGATTTATAATCAAATAATTTATTTTAAATGAATAATTTATCATCAATATTATCGTTTTAAGTTTTCACCGTATTATTTTAAATTTTAAGTTTTAAGATACGATAATAATTTAATTTAGTTTTATTTTATTTTTCTATTATTTTTAAACATATGATAATAATTTAGAATCAATATCATAATTTTAATGTTTCTTTATATTATTTTATTTTTAAAATTAATTATTATCTAATTTTATAATTTTAATATCAAATTAACGTTTATTTTTAATTTTATTTATATAAGTTCGTTTTTACTTTAATATCAAAATAGTATTCATTTTTATTTTAATATCAAATAGTTTAACTTTATTTTTAATTTTTAATTTATTTTATTTTTATTTGTCAAAAATGTAGGGACATCAATACATTACTATGGCACCTCCAAAATCAAGTGTAGAAGGATGGAAATATGTGAGCTGCGAGGGACAAACCAATAACGTCACATGCAACTTATGTCAGCACCACTTTATAGGGACATTAACAAGGGTAATGGACCACCTTCTTGCCATATCAGGTGGTCAAGGAGGTGGCGTCGAAGCATGTCCGAATGTCACCCCTGTAATAAAAGAAGCATTGGAGAAAGACTACGGGAATTCATTAGTACTAAATCAACAAAGGGCACAAAAGAAACGAGTCCAAGATGAGCTTTGTAGGTCCAAGATACCCCACACATCTTGCTCCTCTGGCATGTCCGCAAGCTCAGTAATGCCATAGAAAGAGAGTGGGATAACAACACTAAACAGATTTCTAGAAGCCTGTACAAAAACAACAGGTTGATGATGCATGGGTTGATTTCTTTTATGAATCTTCCATTCCATTTAATGTTGTTAGGAGTCCTTATTTTACAAATGTTGTTCAACAATCAGTTTCATTTAGAAAAAGGTGCACAACACTAGGTTCAGAAGCTTTAAGGACAACACTTTTGAGGAGATCAAAAAACAGGGTCACTGAAAAACTGACAGACATTAAAGACTCTTGGAGGGCAATAGGTTGCACCATCCTGAGTGATGGTTGGTCCGATATGCGTCAAAGGCCATTAATCAATGTGTTGGTCTCTTGCCCCAAAGGTGTTGTATTCTTGAAGGTGATTGACACCATGGAACATACAAAAACTTCTGAGTATATCTTCAACATTCTAGATGAAGCCATTCTCGAAGTTGGTGTACAAAATGTGGTCCAAGTTGTTACTGATAGTGCTAGCAATTGTGTGGGGGTTGGAAAGTTGGTAGAAGAAAAGTACCCACATATTTATTGGAGCCCTTGTGTTGTGCATTGCATTGATTTACTACTCCATGACTTGGCCAAATTTCCTTGGGTACATGAGACAGTGCATAGAGGAAGAGCAATTGCCAATTTCATAAAAAATCATCACCTCACATTGAGTATATATAGAAAGCATGCAACGAAGGAGTTGTTGAAGCCGTGTGACACAAGATTTGCCTCTTTCTATATCCCTTTGAAAAGAATTGTTGAGGAGAAAGGAACTCTCCGATCTCGTGATTTCAGTAGCAACGAGTGCGAAGAATTTGTGCTTTGCAAAACATTCTAAGCTCTACCTTTTGGGAAAATTTTATGAAGCTTCTAAAAGTATGTGCACCCATAGTCCGCATGCTTCGTATGGTTGATCTTGACATCCCTTGTATTGACATGGTTTGTGAGAGCATGGACTGCTTTTAAAGAATCCATCCAAAAGGCTTTCAATAATGTGGAAGCGGAATACAATGAAATATGGGATGTTTGTGATGGAAGTTGGAGGATGATGCATACCCATTTGCATGCAGCAACATTGTTATTTGGAGCCAACTTTGTTTCATATAGAAAGAGAAAGTGATCGTAAAGTCATGAGTGGTGTTTATGCAGTGATTGAAAAGTTGGTTCTTGATAGAGAAATTGCAAAGAAAATAAGAGAGCAACTTAGAGCATACAGGCGAGGAGATGGGTTATTTGGAACCCAATCAACTATAGATGATAGAGAGGACATGGATGGAGATGAATGGTGGTGATTCTATGGAGTAGAGACTCCTGAACTACAACATTTTGCAATTTGAGTTTTGAGTCAAGGAGTAAGTGCATCAACTTGTGAGAGGAATTGGAGCAACTTTAACCATGTTCAATCAAAGAAAAGGAATAGATTGTTGTCAGGAAAGTTGGGGATCTTGTTTATGTGCGTAGCAATTTGCGACTGACCATGAGAAAAGTGGCAAAAGATGCATGTGTTTCAAGAAGAAGAAGAAGCTTCAACATTTTCTAGAAGACTCTTTTGATGAAGATGAACCTGATTTTGTCTGTGATGAGCTTGAGGATGACACTAATGATGTTGGTAATGATATTGTTGATGCTAGTGATGATGACATTGAGCCAAGTGCTCTTGATGATCTAGAGCTTTTGATGTAACAAGTTGATGAGCCTTAGCTGTAGGAAAATCCAAGAATCGAAGTTGAACTATCACTTTTTCAAAGCATTTTTAATATTGTTGTTCAAAATGTTTTTCAATCAATATATGACAGCTAGTTATTGGAAAGCTATTTTTGACATGTTTACTTATACGAAATGTGAAATTATAATTGTATTTCTATTAGCCGAATTTAATCACAAATTTTATCTTTTTTTTTTTAGCAACGAATTTCTTACAAATTTTATATTGGCGAATTCGAACACGAATTCGAATGTGGTGACTTAAGTTATACATCATGTGTATATGTGTATAATACGTGAAAATGTGGAATTGTTTAATCATAAGAAGCAATTTCAAAACACACTAAAAGACATATTTGACTCAAAAGAGTAAAGCATGTATTTTAGAAACAATTGAACACTCTAGAGTGCAACAACTATTCCCAAATTTGTTATATAAATCCAAGTAGATGGGAAAACCTCGTCGCTAATATCTATCGTTACGGAAAACAAAGATCCATCTTATAAAAAGTTTATCGATAATAATGCATGCCACATGAATCTCAAGATTGACGTTAATGTAATCCCTTAATACCATTAACATTCGGTGTAATCGGATTTCATTGCTTAGTCTTCCATGACATGTATTTGATATCTGAAACTTTGTCCATCCACCCACCCAAATTTTCACATTGTATTATTTGTTTTGAGCCACAAGAAACTTCCAAATCACATTCTTCCGTTGCGGGGGACATAAAATGTGGAAAATCTGGCATAAACAATAACAAATGCTTTCATCATCATTATTATGGTCTATTTTCTGCCCTTAGGCTTGTATCCAAAAAGATGAAAGAATTTTAAAAAAGGAAAACCTACACCATGTTGTATAGTCAGCTCCACTTTGGATAGCCAACCACGTTGTTTTATTAATTTTGAATGGATTTAGGGAAAAAGAGATTTGAGATTATAAAGTTTGTTTTTAGTATTCAGTTTCATGTTTTCTCGTTGCTTCCTTAGTTCTAATGCTGCCGTCCTAGGTTGTAGGTGTCTTCATGTGAGAGGGAGTAGGAATGGCTAGATCAGATACTTTGATAGCTCCAAGAGTTGGAAGTGAGCAGGGTGCACTAGACAGGGCTGAAGAAGGTGTTAAATGGACAAGTCATTGCAAATTGAACGTATCCAACGTGGGGGTTCAATCCTCCGTCAAAAAAATTGTCTATTGGGCATCACATTTGCAAAGGAATGATACATTCTAGGAATAGTGGAAGGTGCCAGTGTAGAGAATCCACTCCCAAGAGATACAAAAGGTCTATATAGATATGGAGCAAGAGTTGGATTCATTCCCAAAGTGCCCAAGTGACGGTTTCTTCCTCCTCTCCATTTACAATTATAATCTCTTCATTGGGCAGAATGAGCATGTCTCCCATAACCCTCAGGGTGGGCATGTCAGTAATAATAATTCTTCTGCAGCTCTTAAGAGTATACACAAAATTCCTGGCCTTTATAATCATGGATCGAGAAGTTGAGATGCAAAAACATTTGTTTGGAAATAGGTTGGGACACGATATAACTTTCACTTTGTATTCTATGACAAGTTAGATAAGTTTGAGTCTGCAATCTCTTCAAGAAAAGTCTGAGACGTGTAATTATTATTTTGAAGTGAAACATTTTAGACTTACATCCCTAAAGATTTATCGGTGTAGCAAGATTCTTGTTATTATACTTATTGTCTACTTAATTAGTTCATATCATTTTTTCAATTTTTTTCTTAACATGATTTTTATGGCCGCTAAAAACATTTGTGGTAGCTCAGGAAAACTTTGGTTCTTGACAATGTTAGCTCCCACACGAGGCCTAACATATGTCTCGTAGTTGGGCCGATTTATCTTACCCTCTAGTTATACGGGTAACATGTAGGACTCCCAACACTACACAATGACAAGTATCAATATGTTAGCCGTTGCAATATCCAAGCACTAGCATTAGTTGGAGGTGGGGGATGATTGGGTGTTAATTTCTTTCAACATAGCCACCATGCCATAGACAAGAAGGGAAATTCCAAAAGAATGACGATGAGCTGCCTCCCACTAGCAGATTTATTTTGTAACAACTTAATTAGACAAGTGGGCTCAAAGCTCTTCCTTTTTATTTGGTATCATGATTGACCCCACATATTTGTTTAATTTGTCTCTATTGCTTTCTCTATACACTTGAATGTTGCTTTTTTAGAAGCTATTGCATTTATGATTGCGGAGTTAACATGCCAATTAATTGCTCATTAGGTAGCTCCCATGAGTGTAATGTAGGTCCATTAATTTTTCTTCAATGGCATGCTTCCTTATGCTTGCTTCTTTTTGTATGAAAAACTTTCTATTGTAATTGTAAACGGAAACGACCTAGACCCCTCGTATTAGGCTTCGTACGTGCGGCACAGATGCAGTGCGGGTATGGGTATGTCCCAAGTATGCTTTGGGTATGTACCCACAGGTCCTGGGTACGTCTTGGCTACAAAAATCTGTACCCGGGAAGTACCCAGGGCCTGTGGGTACGTACCCACAAAGTACCCACAGTTTTTTTCTTTTCTTTTTAAGTGCAAAAAAATAAATAAAACATGAGGGCTTTGACTGGAATTGAACTTTGGAAAGTTTGTGTGAGATTCAATATTGCCAATAGGCTCTGAACGGTCAAGAGAGATGAAAAGGACTTCATTTAGTTGACTTGCTATTTGGGGGCTTTCTTGTTGCTCCTCATGGGTCCTTTATTCTTAATTAATTTGGAAGGCATGGGAACAAGTGAAACACTTGGTGGTTGGGTAGCCTATCTTTTCTTCATTTGATACTAGGTGCCAAGCATACAAATCGATTTCGTTGAATCAGAAATATAATGACAAGATCCTTGCCTTGACAAGAGGTTGTTTTTCCCTCCTTTGGTTTGAGAAAGGAATTAAAATATTTCATAACTTGTACAGATTTGGGAAGTGGATGGAATGGATAGACCTTAAAGCTTTTTATAAGTTTCCTGAATCTCAGTTCAAAATGTATAAAACGCTCAGAAATCCTTTCACAACTCCCTCTACTGGACTAATTATGGAGGATGAGACGTCTAACTCAAAATTTGGTGTCCCAGATTTCACCCGAAAACTGGGACTACCCTATGTAAAAAAATTTCATAATTTTAAAATAATGGGTCGTTTTGTGTTTTTATTGCGTAAAGTGTCTTTATTGTGTCAAGATATTCCTAGAGAGCCATATTAGCCAATTTCGCCAAATACCCGGATGCCCGAAATTGTTATATTCTCGCATTGGGGTTTCACTGTGGGAAATTTGTATTTAATTATTTTGAGCCTCGTTTGGGGCAAATTGTGCTTTGAGTTTAACCTTGTTGTGATCTTACATGTCAATATTCCCATACACCAAGTAGGGTTTTAACCGGGAATGAATCCCGGGCTTTATCGTGACTTTTGGCAACGTTTTGTGTTTTTGGTGTTTTTCTATTCATTTCCTATGAAATTTCTCTAGGTCAATTCCTTTGATGGTTTGATCTGATTGCTTGCCTGGAGTATCTGGAGATCACCTATGGACGTTATGTCAGACGGAATTTGTCACAGGAGGTCTGGTTCTCTCTGAAAAGACAAAGTCATGCATGAAAAAGCTTCTTCTGGGCAGGTCGCATTTTTGGGAAAAAAATGTTTTAAGCTACAATGGGATTTTTGGTAGTAGCAGGTAGGGGGGAATTTTGTACGCCACAGAGTACTTTTTCCCATGGGGGCAAAGCCACTTAAGTCAAGATGGGATTATTAGAGGCAGCAGGCAGGCGGGAATTTCTTACCTGCCTTGCAGGGTGAAAATTCCCATTGTGAAATAAAAGAAAATCACTTAAGGCATTGATGGGAATTTCTTGCCTGCCTTGCAGGGTTAAAAATTTCATTATGAAAGTCAAACAGCTTAAGTGGATCATGGAATTTTGGAGCTGTGGTGTAGGGTGAATAATCCCATTGAAAATTGGCTTTTAAAAATAGAAATGGCTTATGTCAAAAAGTGCGACCCCTTTTGGGATAGAAGGTCAGCTTTAAATGCATTAATTAATTAATTCTTTCTCCAAATTTGGCACCCAAGCATGAGGAAAAGTCAACAAAGGGAAAGTGGATAAATGGAAATTAGAATTATAATTCTAAAATTAAATAAATATTATTTATTTAATGCAGCCCTTCATGTCAAAAAGTGTGCCCCAGATGGAAGAGGAATAATACTTTTTTAACTATTAATTAATGTAATTAATTCCTATTTTTAGTGGATGAGGTCAAAGCACACTGTGAAGCTTAAGTGAACTGGAAGTAGAGAGCTAAAATTAAATAAATTTAATTTATTTAATGGCAGCCATGAGCATGCACAAAATAGGCGCCCAAATTGAAGAGAAAAGCATGATTTTTAATTAATTAATTGTCGGAAATAGGAAGGGCAATTATTAATTATAGAATGATGAAGGTTATATAAGCATGAGTTGCCATATTAATGGAGTTATTAATTCTTTAGCAAGGAAGTGCAGCCCAGGCAATTTTGGCGCCCAAAGGAGGAGGAATTTTGCTTAAAGGAAGGTGTTTTCACTGCCGGAAAGCTTCAAAGTTTGGCGCCTAGGTTTGAAGGAGCTTGATTTAAGTTTGATTAATTGTCTGCATAGTGGTACAGGTGCTCAGTGAAGTTGACAAAATTCATGCTTGGTTTGCATGCAAACAAAACATCAAATTTTGGGGCAGCAGACTTGATATATGCAGATTTTTATAATTAAAATCAAGTGTTCATGTTCGGTTGCCATCTTTGTCTGAATTAATTGTAGGAATTCATTACAGGTGCTTTTATAAGAGAAAGGAGCTTAAATCAATGTCCAATACATTGAACATATCCTCCGAATCTGAAGAAATCTCCAGATCTGCACCGGTTGTAAAGAATTCTGGCTGAATAAAAAGAAAAAGAATTGCTCAGACAAAGATCGCTCCAGCCATGGCAAAGCGGGATGAACGAGAAAGATCAGCAGAATCATGCATAGATCCAGATCCAGATTCAGATCCAGATCCATAATTGCAAAGGCTTCATCCTCTTGTTTCGAATGCAGCCCGTGAAGAAGTTAGTGCATGGAGAATTCCTTCCAGGACCTTGTGCATGTTCTCTCAATCTTCAGTTGAAGCCTTCATTGAATTTGCATTCACCTGGAGTGCTTTCCAGAATTTTTAATTACTCATATGCAATTAAAAATAAAAATGATGAGTTATTTATGGCAAACATTGCTGATGCATGTACTAGAGAAGAACTGCAAAAGCTTCAAGGATAAGAAGGAAGACAAGTCAAAGGCAATACCCACAAGCAAATCACAGTCACTTGCTTCCAGATCCAGTTTGGTGAGAATCAAAGGCAAAAGAATCAATTGCATGCAGAATATGAAAAAGGACAAGACTGCAACTTTCCTCTTTCTTCTTCTTTCTCTTATTTCCTCCGACAAAGTAATTGAGCGATCAATTAAATTATAAAACTTAAGTGATTGGTTTAAAAGCCATTACTTGAAGAAGTCAACTACTTGGAAATAGGTGGCAGACATGCAAAATAGAAGGTTTTATCTTCAGTTGCAAATCATGCATGTCATGCAAAAAGGAATTCCAGGAGGGAGATTGTCAGATGTTTCTTTTCCGACTTCCACATGTGCCGTTCAACTAAAATCTTCCAACTTGTAATTGCCCCTCTACATTCTATAAGTAGAGGAAGAACCTTCGGGTTAAGGGATTAGAATTTGTAAGCAACATTCTTGTGTTCAGGACTTCGTCTTTGAAACCCACGATAGCTATTTGAAGCAAAGGAATACAAATGAGCAGATTTCCGGAGAACTTTGTGTCACACTGCATTTTGTTTTTAGCATTTGTTTTAGATCTACTTATAAACTTTGTGTTATTTTAGATCTGGATCTAAAGGCTGCCTTTGTTTATAATTCGTGTGTTGATATCTATTGGTTCCGTCTATGTGCATGCAATCAACTCTGTTATCTATTGATTGGGTTGCACATCTTCCCTATTTCTTCCCTGTGTTTTATTATTTCCTTCTTTAAATATTTCCTTTCTTTAACAGTTGCTTACTTGTTGCAAAACTATACAGCTATGGTTCATGAGCTGCATGGTTAAAGTAAAACCCCCATATAGATACTAGCATATTTTATTGACAAATCTGACATGGGAGCCTCACTGGTAAATGAGGGAGATTTATCTCATGACTGCCTAGGTTTTCAGCTATGCAGAAAATCTAGCCAACATAAGCTTAAGGCATTAATAATGTGTTGTCAAATCTATAATACGTCTATGTTATTAACTATTATGTTTTGAACATTATGAATTAATTCAAACTCAAGTCTCAATTCTTGAAGTATTGGAAATTTGTTTTCATGTTCTATGAATGATTTTAAGTTTTATTAGTATTAAATTTCAATAAGTAGTTAAATGCTTCTTTAAATTTATATATATAATGTACCCAAAAGCGTACTGCGTGTAGAGGTTTTCAAAATTTGTGTTTCAACGTACGAACCCGTGCACCCTGTACTCAAGACGATCTTCGAAATAGTCTAGGTTATACAGTAACATGTAGGACTCCCAACACTACACAATGACAAGTATCAATATGTTGGCCCTTGCAATATCCGATCACTAGCATCGGTTGGAGGTGGGGGATGTTTGGTTTTTAATTTCTTTCAACATAGCCACCGTGCCATAGATAGAAAGGGGAAATTTCAAAAAGAATGACGATGAGCTGCCTCCTGGCTGGCAAGTTTATTTTGAACAACTCAATCGGAGAAGTAGGCTCAAATCTCTTCCTTTTTATTTGGTATCATGATTGACCCCACATATTTGTTTAATTTGTCTCTATTGCTTTCTCTATACACTTGAATGTTGCTTTTTTGAAAGCTATTGCATTTATGATTGCGGAGTTAACATGCCAATTAATTGCTCATTAGGTAGCTCCCATGAATGTAATGTAGGCCCATTAATTTTTTTCAATGGCATGCTTCCTCATGCTTGTTTCTTTTTGTATGAAAAACTTTCAACTGCAATTGTAAATTAGCATATAAAAAGCTTATTTACCATAAAAAAATAAAAGTATTAAGGCTTTGACTTACATAAAAATTTCTCGTTGAATTTGACAAATGACCTTTCCTACCATTAACTCCTCGGAATCTTTTTTTCTTGGGTTTCTTCGTTATCACTTATATTATACTTTTATATGTTCACATGCGCCTATAACCTTAGATTTCGCACCTGTACTTGCAAAGCGTACCTATCTTCGTGCAAGAACCTCAAGCCCCCATTAGATCTAAAAATAAAATATGCAAATGCTTGAGTCGGACTGACCTCGACAGTCACCTTGTTTGTGAGTCACCGAGTGATGCACTACATTTCAGACTCAATGTCGTTCTCCTAGTGCGTTTTGGAAGTGTGCATGTGATCTAATCCCTTAACCTAGTGTTGCCCTTGTGCTTCTACACCGATAACGGGCTATGCTAATTTTCTCTCATGAAACCCTTGTGTGCAGATGTCAAAAATAGATTTATGCCCTCCTATGTTGTGATATGCAATATGAAGATAGTACTCTTGAATTTTTATCCTTGTATTTGGTACATAGATAAGTGCTTGCTAGATGATAAATGCTTAAGATGAACTTGTATATATAGGAGTTTATCACTTTGAAATTTGAATCTTAGTGGCGCACAAAGCCAACCATAAATATAAATTGCGAAAGACAAAAAGGTGGAGAAGAGACCCAGTGGGCAGAAAGGACCCGATGCGTAAAAGGGGCAATATATATCTTGGTCAGGACTGTAGTGTGGTCTTGACCAATCTGTATGGTTTTGACACAACATTAGAAAAATGCAAATGAACAATGAAACAGGTCAGAGATCTTTGTGACACAACATAAAAGCATAAGCAAACATTTAAAAAGTCAATTTGAAGACAAATCAAGCAACATAAAAGTAAAATGACAAGGACTTGCGCCACTAAGAATTAATTCCGTTGTTCAAGAGCCACATATATAAAGTTTGTCAAAAGCATGATGTAATAATCATTTTTATGCAATTTTTAGTGTATACACACATATGCCTTACTTTCAAGCGGTGGCACGGGAATTAGCAGGAGAACATCCACTTGCTGATATTGAGCTCGAACCGGAGCTAGATGCCATTGTATGCTAAACTGCAGCACGTTCAAATACAAATTTTGTTTAAAACACTTAAAAACCTTAAATTCGGAATTGTCAAGCTCAACCCTAAGTTCAAGTAAACCCTATGTAATTGTAAACCCTATAAACAAGAAAATACAGAAAAAATAAAAACAACATTAAGAATATCTTCCCTAATTTCATTCGTAAATGATGATAAACTACTGTAAATCAAAATTAAAATTAATGGGAATTGAATGGAATGCATGCAAATTTGCAAATCATGTTTGAAAACTTAATTTTAACGATATAGAAAGAATTTAAACGCTTGGAAAGAAGAAGAAGAGGAAAAAAAGAACTAAGTTCCAAATGAAATTCTTCAAATCTACTCTTCAAATTTGTTATAAAATACCTTCAATTCACTTAAAGGATGCTCAATAGCTGTGTTATTACAATGTGTGGTGGTGTGTGGCTTATAGAGAGAAATAATAGTGTTTTTTCCATGTCTATTCCGAGTTTGGACTTTTTGTTGCATTCAAACTATATTTTCCATGTCTCTTCTGCATTTGGCGAGTTTGGGTGTCATACTTGCCAAGTATGGGCAAGTAATCACCGTGATTAATGCCTGCAGGCTCGTCAAAAACTGACCTCCTTCACTTGCGAGTTTTCATGGAGATTACTTGCCTAATGTTTTTATTGCTAGTACTACGCGAGTATGTATACCATGGTTTTAACCTTTATAGAAGAAGTTTGTTTGGTTTTTAATTTTTTTATTTCTTGCTTATAATAGTATTTATTGTGCATTTCTAGTGTAGAGCACATGCCTAACTTCATATTCTATGATCACTAATGCTACCACTAGGACATGGACTATCGTTGTACTCATATGCAGGCATTCCTCAAGAAGTGGTATTGAAAAACTGTAATTGTAGATTGTCAGATTTGGTTTATGCCAGGAGTGTTGCCACCTTGATGTTGTCCTATTTTTATAAACTCAAGCTCGCATTCCTAGTGTTACTCAAGTTTTAAGAAAGCAAGACCTAGTTTGCATAGAGTCTCATTAAGGAACTATAGTAGGGTCTACAGATGCTTCAAAGGAGTTACCCAAAGGAAGATAATGATATAATTAATGGAAGTGCTATCAATGGAAAACATATTTGTAGAACTTGGGAATGAATGAGATAGTGTGGTGATATTTAGATGATCTTGTAGAGATATCACTGGTATTTGCAAAGTCCACCCCACTTAGTACTCAAATATACCTCTACATAAGATTACTACGGCCTACTATTTCTCTGTTACAACTGCAAGTCTTTTGTATATCTTGTCTCAAAGGCTAGCTACGTCCTTCTCAAAATATTATCTATATATCTTGTATGTATATCAATCATCTTCAAGGTAGGCATAGATATGCAACAACTAGTATTTAAAAGCAGAAGTGTGAAACATATTGAGGTATACAAGATGGTATAAACTCTGAAGGAACAATTCTCACTTCAGAGCGATTGTCCTGCTGTGCAGTCTAGAAATCAAATTATATAATAAGGGATACATATGCCTTAAAAATTTTCAGTATGAATTTTTATCCTTAGCTGTAGCGTTGTTAACCTTTTATGTTAAGTATTGTTAATATCAGTTGTTGTTGTATACAAATTTTCCTCAGACTTGTGAGGGATGTTAGGTATTTTATGAAAAACGAAGGGAATTATACTGTGTTTTGCAATTTATTTCGTTTCAAAAAGAGAAATTTTAATGATATTTGCATCTATTCCATCATTTAGTATTTTCTTCCGACTAAATATTATTTTCTTGCGGCAAATCTTTCCTAAAGTCAATATGTTGTGCTAATCATTTCTTATTTGTAGGTTCTACACGCATTTCACATCTCCAATACGGCGTTACGCAGACATTGTTGTGCATCGGATGCTTATCGCATCATGTTTGAATGTTATTTCTGGTCAAGGGTCCATGAACAAAAGCAACATTGGTTTTGAAAAATCTAGACATAATGTTTTCATTGCTGGAGATCAGAAAGAGGTAAAGGAATTAAATATTTTTTCAAACCTGTTCCTTGCCTAACACAATAATAATATTATTCTGTCAACTGTCTCCTCACTACATTCTGTGAGGTTAACATATAATGTTTCCTATGACCTATTCATATTGAAATGACAGTTGACAGTTGACAAAATAAAGTATGCCTTCATTGTAGGCTATCGCATCATGGTCATATATGAAACCATCTAACTGAACTATTATTTCAAGTACATCATATCAGCTGGCCATTTAGCCACAATAAATCACTTAATCACAACCAAAATAATGATCAAATTTCTCTACTTTCCAATGTTTCTCTGTGTTAACATGTTGGGTGTGGGGGATGTGCAAATGCATTTCTGGGATGGTTAAAAATTCCTGGATTTGGGAGACGGAAATGAAATGGTTTCAATTATGTCCACGAGACTGAATGGTGTATGGGACCACTGAAAACTTTAACTACTTAAAGATTTACAGGCTTAGTGGTATCTTTTAGAAGGCTGTTCCTCCTCTTGCTGATTTGAGTTAGCATCTCCCCCAAACCTTTTATTTTGCTTTCCTCGAATAGCTCTATCATGGAACCAACTCTTAAAATTTCCTCATACTTGGCTCTGATGTCCGTGTACCTTGGACATTCAAGGATGAAATGCTCTTCTGACATTCAAGGATGGAAAGGGGACCCTTGAAATACATGCATACACGCACGCACACACACACATACATATACATGTGTGTTGTATTTAAAGAAAGCACACATTTCTAACGTTTTAATTGTATAATTAAACTGATAAACATCAATAAGCAATCAAAAGATCCAAAATTCAAATAGCAATATCTATTACATTGAACATTGATCAATGAAGATTCAGAGGTACGTTTGAAAGAAAAAAATTAGTGAAACACTAAAATATGTATACGAAAATGGAAACATGAATATCTGGTTGTTTAATTCTGAATAATCATGCAAATAAATGTTTGAAAATGCCCATTTACTTTTCGTTTTACAAATATGTTTAAAAAAAAATTGTTGGCACCTGTTGTACTGAGTATGTCACCAGGAGATTGGTGACATCCCTCAATTTATTTCCCTCGGGAAGTTGGGACATCCCCAAGAACCTCCTGTAAAACAGTGGATCTCCATGGGATGCCTAAAAATCAGTAATGTCACCTAGACATGAGAAATTCACTCAAAATAAAAGCAGACGCACAGGCAATGTCCCCTATGTGTCCCTGAAATGTCTAGGACGGCCCTAAATGGCAGGGTACACATCCCCGTGGAACACTGATAATTTCAAATCAGTTTTAGACTTTTGAGGAGCGCCAGCATTAAACTAACAGTTTTGAGACAACTGTAATTTCAGCAATCTTTGTTATAAAAATCATCTATTTTATTGAACTCTGTGCACTTCTTGATGCTATTGTTACTTGGTTCATCAATTGGAGGATTAAGACAAGGAAGTAGAGTCATCACATTATCACCTGCTAGATCTGTACCCATTGATACTAACTATGGTAGAACTATCCGCATCATTCTTCCCATGGTGTTATCCTTGGAGTCCTCTACAACTTCTGTAATCAGACATTTCATGCCACTTTAAAAGTCTTTTTCAAGTTGCCAAAATGCTAGACTGCCCGGAAATGCCAAGTACCCCCATACCAGGCCTGATACGTACCTGGTATGGGTACTAGTGCGGTACAATTTGGGTATGCTGTGGGTACGTACCCACACGGTTTTTTTTTTAAGTGCAAAAAAATAAATAAAACTTGAGGGCTTTGACTGGAATTGAACCTTGGAAAGTTTGTGTGAGATTCAATATTGCCAATAGGCTCCAAAGGGTCAAGAGAGATGAAAAGAACTTCATTTGGTTGACTTACTATTTGGGGGCTTTCTTGTTGCTCCTCAGGGGTCCTTTATTCTGCAGTCAATTTGGAAGGCTTGGGAACAAGTGAAGCAGTTGGTGGTTGGGCAGCATATCTTCTCTTCCTTTGACACTAGGTGCCAAGCCTACAAATCAATTTCGTCGAATCTGAAATATAATGACAAGATCCTTGCCTTGACAAGAGGCTACTCTGCCATCCTTTGGTTTGAGAAAGGAATCAAAATATTTCATGATTTGTACAGATTTGGGAAGTGGATGGAATGGACAGACCTTAAAACTTTCTATAAGCTTCCTCAATCTCAGTTCAGAATGTATATGATGCTCAGAAATGCTTTCACAGCTCCCTCTACTGGACTAATTATAGAGGATGCTAATGATTTTGGGATGCTATGAGGTGGCTCAAAGGCCCCCTCTCCAAGAGGCTACCTCCAACAACAACTCTATGAAAAGATTGCCTTCTCCCCAAACCTTTCCCTGGCCCTTAACAATAAGTGGAATGTTTGTGAGCTCATTAGTAGATGGACTTATAGATTTAATGTTTTGTGACCTTCTTGTATTCAGTCAAAGAAAACTTGCTTTAGATGGCTTCTAATATTTTATAGGTTGCTGAGACTATAAGCTTGTTGTTTTCTTTAATTTTTATATATATTTATATTTTTTTACTTTTTAAAAATATATTGTACGAACATACCCACTGCGTACCGTACCCGAGGTTTTTAAATAAATGCCGTTTCAGCGTACCGCACCCACACCCCGTACCCGAAACAGTCTAGCCAAAATGATTATCTTCTAACAGGCTTCCACCATTAACCACTATCTTCCCCTTCCTTGCGGACTCAACATTTGGTCTGAAAAAGAGGGAAGAAACACCTTTTGGTCTGCCATGAGGTACCCAGTAATAGCTAACACATCATGCTCAACATTATCTATCTTGAATGGCCACTCGTCTATCACTTGACCAATCATGGAATTTACCTCAATCTTTTCACTGCCTTCTTTGTCTTTTTCCCTACTCTGACCTTATGCTGTTGGCAGAAATCCCCTCAAAATCCTACTGGCATCTTTGAGGATGGTTTGATAGTGAGGCATTTCTTGGCATACATCAATTTTCATCACAATTTTAGGCAAAAACTTTCCTGGGGTAACTCCTCCAAAGATTCTTCCCAATGCTTAACCAGAAAATTGGTATTACCATCTCCATTTACTCATTTACCTCTTGTTGGAGGCTCAGATTCTGGGGGTAGATATATATCAAAAGATCTGAAGCGCTGACAATGTTACCTTGTATTTGTTCAGGTGGCTGGGAAAGCTCTGATGTGCTCATGTTTTTCTCAATCCCAACCATTTATTTCAACACCTCTTCACCATCAAAGTCTTCTCTGTACTCACCAATCCTTGGCTGCCTTTTCTCATTAGGAGGCATGGGAGTCCTTGAAAGGATTCCTCTCCATTTGCTGGGAAGTTGCCTAGTTTGCAAGGCTTGTCTCAGATCATGTTTTTCTCTAATCTGGAAATACACATGCACAGTTACCAAGGACATAATGACCTTGCTTGGGAAGCATGTAGGGCGCTATCCCTTATTACAAAAAAATATGTTTATTTCTTTTTTCTGAAGAAACCATAGAACATTAGTTGACAAAAAGCCAGATAATATTAAAGAATTTATTATGTTCAAAACCTCTAATTGAGCCTGTCCGTGTATCATCCCGTGAGATTAGTCTCTTAGCAAAACATCTCCAACCATGCAAGAAATTTTTCCAAGCAAGTTTAACAAAATGCCACTCATAAAACATATGCTTAATCGTTTCAGGAGCAGAGCAAAGTAAACAGATATTGACATTCATGCCAGATTTTCTTAGAACTTCAGAGAAATTATTTCTACCATAAGAGGAGCCATCTAAAGCAAGCTTCTCTAGGTTCAAGAGAAGAAAGTCATGCAAGTTCAAATCTCATTTTCCTTGCTTTTTTAGTGTCCAACTCTTTCCACAACTCATTCACTTTGAAGTAACAATCCATTTTTCTAGTCAAAATTCGGTAGAGGTCTTTTGCTGTCATATCGTGAAGAGGAGTGCCATTGATCCAGTTTATCCTTTCCCATTCTGTATTGGCATCTGTATCCCAGTCCAAGGAATGGTCATTATGTTTCCTTGGGAGAGACTTCACCAGATAAGTGAAAGTCCTTGTGTTACTATATATAAGGGGATATCTTGCTTTCTACTGATCCCAATTTAGCCACTTCCCTTGCCAAACGATATCCCCAAATGTTCTAAACCTTTTCTGGATTAGGCCATGGCAGAGCTTCCCCTTATATTACTGAGTTTCTTATTCTTGTATGAATGGATCCCCACAAGTATTTGAATGCTTGAGATGTCTTCCCCATATAGGTGAACACTTGAACAAAAAAAAATGTTTCTCATGTTTCCAGGCCTTCCAAATTGATCTGAAGAAGTCTTCTACTTAGCAGTCAATATCTCCAAAATTATTATCAATTATTCTCAGGCCTGTCAACTCTTTTTACCTTTTAGAACTTCTCTACTTATGTTCATAATCAAAAAAATTATGGGGCTTCCTTGTTTTAGCCTTTAGAATCCACTTAACAGAAAATGTGACTCCTTGAACTTGTAGGTCTTGTAATCCTAAGCCACTTATTGATCTTGGCTTTGTGTGCATGTGTGTGTGTGTTTGTATGTATGTGTGTGTTCGTCTGTCTGTCTGTCTGTATGTGTGTTTGCGTATGTATGTATACACACACACACACACACACACACACACATACATCTTCGAATTTACAACCAGTATTTTTTTCTTGATTTTCCCTTCCAAACACAAGAAATCCCTTACAAATCTATGTATTTGATTAAATTGGGTATCTTTGCATAGCCAACATGAGGCATAGTAGATGTAAGAGGAGAAGACCTTTTTACATTCTTGGAATCTTCTAGAGAAGAAGAGCAAGTTCCCTTTCCATTTCTCCATCTTGATACTAAATTTTCTTGCAACACACTTCCACATATCCTTAAAGAGGGATGCAAGGCAGACGAAATTCATAAGTACCTCACAATCTGCCAACTATGCCAGAATGTTTGTTATAAAAACTACAATACCAAAGGAATATCAATTGTAGAATAATAAATACATGCCACTGTATAACTTATAAGAACAGGAGAGTAATAACAGATTTTATATCATAGGTAGCATATAGTACAATGTTCAGTATAGGAAGGAGCTGTTAGACAGCACCCCTACCCTGACATGTAACAGTCTATTTATATGACAAATAACCTAATGATTGCTGGTTAAAACATAGCCGACAACAACTGAACATACTAAAGAGAGTCATTACAACAGTCTACATAGTGCATACTCAAACCAACCAAGTGGGAGGGTCTTGCGTCCAACATAGAATATAAGACTTAAGTTGCTGCAATCTTTGAGCCTGATGCTTTAGAGTGAATTCCGAGCTTCTTTTGCATGTTAACAATGTACTCTCAGTCTAGTTGTGGGAATAGAGCAATGCCATCTGCAAATTGGATCTCAGTTAACTGTTTATCGTTTGGGAGTGTAATAACATTCACTTAGGGTCCATATTGATAATCTCCAAGCAAAAAATGGATGACGCCTGCCGCTAATGCAAACAATGATGGAGCTAGAGGGCACCCTTTCCTTATATAGCTCTGTAGTTCAATTGAATCTGAAATCCCCATTCACTTCAACTTGGGCAGGTACGTTTCTTAAAAGAATAATTACCATTCTAATAAAATTTCTTCTCAATCCCACTATCCTCATCATCAGTTCTATGAGTATGAACCCCCATTCAATCCCTTCTCGAACTCTATACGAGCCGTACATACATTTTGTTCTATGGACTTATCCCAATGCATTCCTTCGCAAGTGGTAATCAAACTGTCCAGAATATAATTTCCCTTTACAAAACCAGCCTGCATTTCTCTCACATTTGGGGAGGACCTTATTCAATCTGAAGGCCAGTATGTTTACCACAATATTATATGAGACATTCAACAAGGTTATCAGTCTCCAATACTTCACTAGCTGCCCGTCCCCTTCCTTAGGGACAAGTTTGGTTATTCCTTTATTTATGCTTTCCCCAAGAACTCCCACTTATAATGCCTCTCTTTATGAATTAGCTTGTCACCTACCATTCACTCTTCATTTTCCTTGTAGAACTCTACTGGAAAACCATTCCATCCTAGGGATTTGTTGGCCTTCGTATGTGTAATAGCCAACACCACTTTATCTCCTGAAATTTCCCCTTCAAGGTTTGATGCCTCAGATACAGAAATTTCCTTGGCACGGCCCTCCCACAAATTTGACTATTTCTTGTGATTTCCTCATTTATTGTATGTTTAAGAGAAGAGGTCCTTGTAGAACTCAAAGAATGCCTTGATCATCTTTTCATGATATGTCACCAACTGTCTTCCATGCTGAACTTCCTTTTCACTACTTTCCTTGGCCTTCAGGATCCTGAAATAGCACTAGAGCCCTCATCTATGACCTCGTTACATTTGGAATACAATGTGGTTAATTAAAACTTATTCTATTGATTTACTGCAATAGCACTCTTTATACAAACTTACTCATTTTGTATGGAGAGTTTGATCCTATTACAAGGTTTACGAGACCTATTGATTGAATGGAATTTTTAAAACGTTGTTACTAAAACTCTTGCCATGTTGCTAGTATTATTTATGCCTTGTATAATTGTACTCAATACATGTCACAAATGCATGTCGAGGTTGCAGATCATCTAAACCAGCGCCATAGGGCAAGCAAGAGAGCACAAAAGATGTGCATTGAGCTGCACCTTTTGATGTACTTACAGAAACATGCTGAAGCAGAATGGGCCGTGGTAAGTTTTGAATGAACAGATAGAAAGGATAGTTCTTTTGAACATGAAACTGGTACTATTTCATCAGATATGATACATTATATTTGGATTTGGCTTTGTTTCTAGGTAATAGGCATACTTGAAAGGGGTCTTCTTGTTTTTGTGCCCAAGTATGATCTTCGGGGACTTGTTCAGTTACAGGTAATAGATAAATGTTTTCAACTCAGTTCGAGTTTAATATTTATTAAATTATCTGATGCCTATTTCATTATTGTTTTAGTTAAATGCAAAGGTGTGAAGTGAATTATGATGCATTTTTCTGAGTCTAAGTTAAGTGGAATACTGTTTGAATAAGTGCACAGAGTGCTGGAAAGCATAATGAACACAGAATTACTCAATTAAATTAATGAAAGGAATGGGAATCCATAGAGTGCAGGATGGTATCCCAAGTTAGAGATGCCTACACAGTGGTGATAAGACTGAGGATTTGTATCAAGTATGAATGGAGACTTGTTTGTTCAGGTACCCACACTGTTCTTCAACTATTCGCAAGTGCACCATGTGCTTAATTTATTGCAGTACACTTTACACTTGCTGTGTACACAACTTTAACGTTTAACTTTATTATAAACTAACCTCGCATATAGTTCAGTTCTCTTCGGGAGTTTTATCATTCATGCCAGTCATTAACGAATTTATGAATGCCAAGGTGCACTGTCAACCCTATCGTCTATATGGATCGGGAGGCCCTATCAATAGTCTTTGCCACGTCAAAGTAGAGCTAACGACTTTCCTGACCTCTAGGTTTGAGCTTCCTACTCATTGAATCGTGTTGGGTCTTCTTTTAAATTCAGTGTTACCCACATGCCGGGACGGGAGTGGGGTGTCAAGGATGGAAAATATTTTTCCATATTTTTGGGAGGGGAAATTTCCTCCGAATTTTGGGGACAGCTATTAAAATAATATATAAAAATAGTAATTGAAATTCAAATAAGAATTTGTAAATCTATGATCTTAAAGTAGTGTTACGTGGGGACGCATCCCCTACATTTTTGTGATGTCCCGAACGTTTTGAGGACTTGGGGACTGTTACCATATTTTTCCATGCAAGAACGAACAAGGCTATTTTTGGCAGAATGGCTATTTTTACCGTTTTGCTATTTTTCAGTGTTACACGGGACACATCCCCTAGATTTTGGTGACGCCCCGGACGTCCCAAATGTTTCGGGACTTGGGGACTTGGAGGGACGTCCCCAATTTTAAAAAATCTTTCAAAAAAATTATGATGTTTTTACTGTTAAAAGCTGTTATTTTTACCAAGAGCATTTAGTTACAATCTTGAAAGTACCTAAAATACATTAAATACAATTTAAATCCCTAAATGTCATCGAAAAAGTTAAAAATATTGAAATATTAATTTTTATGTATTATTTTAATAGACGTCCCTTGCTGTCCCCAAAATTTAGGATTTTTTTGCATCCTGAAACCCCGTCCCCGAGACTCGAGGTAACTATGCTATTTTTAGCATTCGCTAAAATAAAGTGTGCTAAGTGGAAATTGGGTGAGTGATGAAAGTGGCTATTTTTGGCATTCGCTAAAAATAACAAAGTGTCTAAAGATAGCAGCTGCATGCATAGGGAATTGGTGCCAAAAGAAGGTTAGTTGAAAGCTGCTAAAAATAGCAAAAGGCATGCCAAAGATTAGCAGCCAAGTATAAGGAGTTTTGGCGCTAGAAATAAGATTGAAAGGGCATGCTAAAATAGGAAATACGCTGACTCTGCTATTTTTAATAAAAGCAGCTGCGAAAAGGTTAAGGGGACACATTATTGGAGGATTAAAGTGTGGTTATATTCAGTTGCATGCCTGAATTCCCACGCAGCAGCCTTAGCCAAAAAGACAACAGCAAAAAGTCAGCTACAAAAAGTAGTTAGAACAGAAAAGACAAAGCAGGAAAAGCCAAAAATAGAAAAAGCAGATAAAGACAAAGAATTAAAGTGTTGATTACAGTCATTGCATGCTAAATATACACAAAGGTGGCGCCAAAGGGACAGTTTTGGGTGCTAGAATGCCTAGTTTTCAATGCAGCATGTCTAAATTCCCACGCAGCAGCCTAGAAGGGCAAATTTAATTGTTTTACAACTCAGCAGCATGCCAATTTTCAACGCAGCAGGGTATTAGAGGAATTTCTTTATTATTTCATGACACTTGCATGCTTCAGGGCATTATGTGGTGGAATAAAATAATACTTTTATTCTTGCATGCACAGCAAGGGTCTAGAAATAGATGGCAGCAGTCTAATAAGACTGATTTTTGTAAAAGAAATCAGATACACACTACTTCCAACTGTTTTGCTATTGTAATCCTAGGTTGTACTTGCATCTCTGAATAAAAAAGCTCCATTTTGCCTTCTCATATCGCTGGTTTTCTAAGTTTTCATCGTGTTTAGCAGGGTATTGTATTGCTTTGGTGTGGAAAATATTCCCTCTACTGCTGTCCCTTCACCCAAACCTTTGAATTAATTTTGCAGATTAGCTTAAAGTTGTGCAGGTGTGTGGATCTTTGTATTTTTGTATGCAGTAGTACGTATGTGTGTCAAATCATTGGTGTATCACCTCAATTTTCCATTTCCTGCATTCCTTCTCCCTTTTCCTTGTCAATTTTATTAGTTTTAGGTGATTCAAGGGGAACCAGCCCACTCTAGAGGTTCACCTCAATCATAGGTTACCCACAACCTTGAGGTGTTCCAATTTTGTCAACATGAGAGAGAGTACACACCATTCTCTATCAAGGTGCACTTTTGGGTGATAACGGGGACTTGGACGAGACGTCCCCTTATTTTTGTAGATCTTTCAAAAAACTTCTGATGTTTTTACTTCTAAAAAGTTGTTATTTTTACGAAGAACGTTAAATTACAATCTTGAAAGTACTCTAATAGAGTTTAAATCCCTAAATTTCATTGAATAAAGTTAAAATATTCAAATATTAATATTTTATATATTATTTTAATATCGGTTCCCTTGTCGTCCCCAAAATTTGGGAATTTTTTCCTTCTTGTAAACCCTTTCCCTCGGTCTCCCTGTCCCCCGTCCTTGAGACTTCATAGGTAACTATGCCTTAAAGTCTGTAAATAGCTATGGCATTAAGCAATTGCAGATTCCTTTGATAAAACCATGAAGAAATAACATATTTATAGTAGTCTAAGTTAGTACACGCTATTATTTAGGGATGTATTTGCTATTTTGTGTTTCTCATGTTGATTGCATCCAGCAAATAGATTAGTGAGAATCCTAAATTCTAGAGTAGTGACTAATACTAATTTGTGAGAGAAAAATCTTATTTATTATGTGGAGTAAAATAAGGCAAAAGATAAAATTTATAATATAAAATAATCCTAAGTACCCTATATTCCCTAGGTATCCTCATTATTCCTCCTCACAACAAAAGCACTAGACTTCAATGCTCTCAATAAAGATGGAAAAGGATGAGTAATCCATTGGACCTGATGCAGAAGCCGACCTTCTTTTGCAAGAATGTATGAAATCGTTGACTTTGTTGGGTCTGGCGAGTCTTCTGCTGAAAACTCGACTGGCATCCAACGGAAGCTGAAAATCACAAACATCTACATGATGACTAGTAGGAAGCTCAGACTCTTCTGCCAGCCCATGGTAGTATTTGAGGAGATAAACACCCACAACATTGTGGATGCCCAACTGTGCTGGAAGATCCAGTTGAAAAGCATTCTCAGACACCTATTTAAGAATAGTATAAAGTCCATAATGCAAAGGTTTCACCTTACTGTGTGTCTTCTCCTTGAAATTATGTTTGTACAAGTGTAACCAATCTTTGTTCCCAACCCAAAACGATGAGCGACACAAAGAGGATCCATAAACTAAATTTGTATGAGTTTGGATTGAAGAGACTACAAATGTTGAATGAAGTAGTTGGCCGTATCTTGCTTAATTTGTATAAGTCCAGCAGACGGATTCCGAGGTGATGAGGCCACTAGTGTCGGCGAGAAGTTGTATTGATGATGTGTGCCTAATTGCAACTGCAAGAAAAGGAGGGCATTGCAGATTAACAATGAGTAAGAGCAATGTTTAATTGCAAATTTAGTAGACATGCCATTCATATTTAGTAGCATAACAAAAGAACATTTCTTTAAGAGAGTAGGACATAATTGTAGAAGGATGTTTGTCCTGAGAAGGGCTTCAATGGAGACAAATATAATAGTACCAGCATGTGAGCAAGCACGAGAAAGCATCCAAGCAATAAGAAAGAATGAATGTTCAGCACGGGAGAAGAATATAAGCAAAAGGAATCTTGTCTAGACATCAGTCAAGGAACTTGAAGGTGCAATCGTGAGGAAAACACAACAACATAATGCAAATTTCAATATGACGTGGAAAAGTGAACTGGAAGAATATGTTGAGCTAGAAGACAAAGTACAAAGTGCCGACCAAGAGGTGGAGATTGTGAAGAAAGACAAAAGGATAATCCTTTCCATTGCCTCTTACAGTGAGTGTAATCTGTTTCTATTTTCTACATGACCAAGTTATTTCTTCCACTGGGTGGAAGATTGACTATATTTTAGTTTTTCCTAGAAGTATTACAAGCCTAAGATGAGCCAGAACAAGAAGTAGGCAGAGTTGAAGCCTACGAAACTTGATGCCCATGTAGAATCCAGCTGAGGAGGATTTTCAAGCAAATGGCAAAGAAGAGGTCTGCCAGCTAAGGAATCAGCCATTGCTGATTAAGGTAGAGACAGATTTTTTTAATTGATGAAACTAACACAAAATGGAGTCTAGAAAAATCAAAAGATGGCGAAGTTATCTCTTTCGCTCAGTGGAAGATTGACTCTATTTTAGTTTCTGAGAAGTATGACAAGCCTAAGATGAAGCAGCACAAGAAGTAGGCAGATTTGAAGACTACACAACTTGATGCCCATGTAGAATCCGGATGAGAAGAGGATTGTAAACTGAGTGGTGAAGAAGAGGTCTGCCAGCCAAGGAATCGGCCATAGCTAAAGTCAGAATTATTTGACGTGCAGAGGCTAACACAAACTGGAGTCTAGGAAAAATTAAAAGACAGACAACCAAAAGGGAAAACCCCAAATGATGAAGAGTTGCAAGAGCAAATCAAGTTGATCATTTGCAAGAAAATTCAGTTGCGAAGAGTTAGAAGATGGCAGCAACAGTTGGGGAAAATCCCTAGCATTGTATGGCTGCAAGAAGTACTAAAATTGTACATGAGCAAGTCATACGTTTATTGTAGGTTGTACAGTAGTAGGTTGGCTCCCATATGACAAATCAGTTGTATGGACACAGGGTGCCCATATAAGTACATGGTTTTTTGTACATGTACCAATAACACATGGCGTTGTACTGAGGCAATTTTTGGAAATTTTTTTGAGAAAAAAGAAGAAAAAAGTAGTTTAAGTACAATGTTTTAGAGTTCCTCAGCAGAGGTTGGCGAGACTGTTGGAAATTTTTTCCAGATAAAGACTGAATTCGGGCACTGTCAAAAAGATGATTGTATAAGCTGTCTCCCTATCCAAGTCTTCTTTAGCAATATATTCTTCTATGGGGATGGGTCTTGTTCGTTCATGGCTATTTATAATGTTTGGAATGCATCACATCACCTCTATTGACATTTTTAGGGTTTATCCATTTTGAATATACCCATCCTATTTAGTTTGAAATTTGAATCTTTGTTGTGTTCTTAGGTTTTAGGTTGCAGTCTCTCTCTTTAGGGTTCCCTATGCAATTGTTCTTGGTTGTGATTTTGAGTCCCATTGACCTAATTTGCTCACTCGTGGACATCAAATATAATTTCATTCTTTCTTTTTGGTTCAATGTCAATTTACATGCTCTTCAATTAGAAGTTGGAGTATATATTCTTATGGGGTTTGTCAAATCCTATACATGTCTTGCAAAATCGTATGTGTGGCCATGCTCAAGTACCTTTTGAATGAGAAGAAGTGGCTCCTTAAGTAGATATGGTGTTAGAAGAAGATGATACTTTTTCCCTCCCTCACCAAGATTTCCTTTGTTTCTATTTGTAATGTCTTGTCAAAAGAATGTGGGAGGGCCACTCATGTAATCTTGAAGTAGTTCTTCCAGCCATGTTGGTTGGCAAACAAAGATAGCATGAAGAAGAAGCAGTTCATCATGGTATGAAAAATTATTCCATCACGTTCTCTTTTCCCCTCTTAAATATCATCTCAAATTCATAAGTATATAAGAAACAATCTATTTTTTATGCCACTCTCTTCATGTGTTGCACAATTCAGCAATTAAGGTGGTCAGTCTTAACGAAGAACTTTCTTCCTAGGAGAAATTGATGCCACTTGATCACTCCATGTAATATGGCTAACATTTCTTTGTTGTATTTTGGCACACACCTTTCCTTGTCATTAAAATTCCTAGTCTCAAATGTAATGGGGTGATCATGTTCTATGAACACTGCACCTAACCCAAATCAAGAGTCGTCACATTCACTGACCAAGAGCTTGGAAAATCAGAGATAGCTATCATTAGGGTCGAAGCAAGGGCTTATTGATGCTTTCAAGGGGGTATAAGCCATCAGAAAATATCCTTCTTGGTAAAATCAGTTTGGGTTCACACTCTGGCAAAGATATTCCACTCAAATATTCAGTAAAAAACAGAAAATATTAACTTGTAGAGTTTCATAAGAATCTTAGATAGACGCCATTCATTGCTTGTCTTTATCTTTGCATGGTTTGTACATACACCGCCCATTGAAATAATGTGGCCAAGGTGCTTTGAAGATATCCTAGGAAATCAGATTGCATAGAATTCCTTATCTAAGATGTCAACTACAATATACACAGGTGCCCTAACTGTCTTTTTGTGTTAGTTTTTGCAGATCAAGATAAACCATATTTAATATTTGGTAAAAAATAGTTAATCTTAAAACTCTGCAGAGCTTTATAAGACTCTTAGATACACACCATTCATGTCTTACCTCGATCTTTGCAAGGTTTTTGTGCACAACTATAGTTGAAATAACGTGGCCAGGGTGCTTCAAGGATACCTGGGCTAATCACATTTGGATTCCTTGGCATACAACTCCTTAGCTAAAATGTCAAATACAATATATGTAGGTTCTCTAAATGTTTTTCTACTATTTGTTGCAAATCAAGATAAACCATATTCCATATATGGTAAAAGTTCATTAATCTTAAAATTTTGTAGAGCTTGATAAGAATCTTAGATACTAACCATTCCTGTCTTGTCTTGATCTTTGCAAGGTTTGTGTGCACACCTTCAGTTGAAAAAATTTGGCCAACGTGTTTTAGGATACCTTGGAAAATCACATTCAGATTCCTTTCCATACAACTCCTTAGCAAGAAGTCAAATACAATGCACAAATGCTTTAAATGTTTTTTCTGTGGATAAACCATATACATCAATGCCTTGTGGTTAGGCCATTTCAAACCCCAAAAGGCATCATTCAAAATTGAGTGGGTTCTAATAATTTTCTTCTCTTGGCCCTATAGCTAAATTAGTATTTAGTAGTAGGCTGATAGCTGAATTAGTATTTAGTAGTAGGCTGATAGCATATGATCTGAGATCGCTTGGGAAACATTTTAGCTGCATTAAACTCATTCATAAACATCAGTCTTGTGCTTAGGATATTTGTCTTGATTTCAATTCAATAAAATTATTTGTAATCTATACATAGATGGTAGGATGTATCCTTATTTTTAGCCAAAACTATTGGTGTGGTGTAAGGATTCTTAGTAGGAATTGTAATCCCTACCTCCAATAGCCCCACAAGTCTTTCAGTCTCGTATTTTTGAAAGGGTCCACATGTGTAACGGTGGACCACTACAAGGCCCTTAGTGGGATCAAGCTCAATCACAAGTTCCAATCTTCTATCTGAGAGCAGTCTCGTGGATAGCTATAGGAAGACTACTGTATACTTTTGAAGCAATTCTAGAATCCCGTAGGTTTTATTAACTTTATGAGAAAGATCTATGCCCATGCAATACAAGCAGGCCATAAAACTAAAATTCCTCTTATTTAAAGATTTGTTCATGTGCTTAGAATCCACACTCTTGAATTCCTGAGTTGGTGGTAACAATTCAATTGTATACTCATGGCCATCCTACTTGAAGGAAGACATCACACTTCCTAATTGGTGGAGAATATTCCCAAGGAGTACAACCACTGAAATTTCAGAACAACAATAACCTCTCAACATCTACGACATGAAATTCATCGAAGAGGGTATCCTCAACCATTGAAATGCCCACATTATGCACTACACCCACACAGTTATTTTAGGAACTCAAATGTGAAAAGCTCTTTCTGATGTATACCCAGCCATTTAAGGTATTTCTTATCCAAATGTAAAGTTTGCTCCCAAGGTCTATCATGGCAATAACCCTGACATTTTTATATTGGAAAAATGTTTAAAAGTTTTAATACGGTCACACTAAGGTTTCCCTAGTTTCAAATTTCTTGTTCAAATTCAACTCCTAGTTGCTTTGAGGCAACATCCTTATTAGGGTCTGATTTTGACTCTAATGGGCAGACATCTTCGGCCATATAAAAAGGTAGCCAAGTTTACAAAAGTAGCCTTTATTCCAAGGCTATCACCACTTACAACATAGATTTGAGGTTAAAGAATCTAGGGTTTGGACTGAGTGATGACTAGAGTTTCTCAATTTATAATGTTTTTTGATTTCTCATCTTCTTTAGTACTTCTATCCAGAGTATATTTCTTTTTACTACGACCAAGAACTTATCTTTTATCACTTCAACATGAATCCTTTCTCTTCTAGATACAGTAATTAGTCTATACAAAGAGTGTGATTCGAAAAATCTAACCTCGATCTGGATTTCCAAAAGAAGATTTGAGATGTAGATTTTCCACGCCAATTCTGTGGAGTGTTTGGCCTTACACACCAAGACATGAAAATTTTCAGTCTTTTTGGAGCAGGTGTTTGAACTAAACTTCATAGGGCACATTCCAATTTGGATCTACTCTATAAGTTAACGCATATGCAGGCATGCTGAAATCCCCATCGAAGATTTTAGAGATCCACCTCCCTCCCCATGTATGGCCTGCTTCATTCAAGTGCTATAAGGTAACAACATTTAATGTATCATCTTCATTGTAAATGTGTTGCACCTTGAAAGCTAACTCAATCTTGCTCATTCACTTGTGTATTTATTTACCCTTAGTCATATTGTGAGATTTTCCTCTAGAGGTTGAAAATGGGTTTGTGAAAGCTCCTGGATCTATTAACTTTTTTGTGAGTCATTAAAATATTTTTATTTATCATACTTTTTGAGGATTCTAAATTGCAGTAAACATGTAGTAACCTATTGTCATTCATGATTTGACAATTGAAAGGATTTACATGGAGTATATGCTTCCTCAAACTAATCTTATTTTTTAAAGCTATAATAGCAGACTTAACCATGTCTGCACTTTCTGTTGATGTGAAACATGTCAGTCACCCTTTGAAGTTTGAATTTGTAACAATGCTCCTCTAGAAATCAACCAAGAAAGTCTCAAAACAATGTTAAACACCCCTAGAAGCAAATTATTGTCTATTTGATCTTCTAATCCCATGACATCATCTGTTCCTAGAAATAGTATATTTTCTTGAACTGTTAAAATCATTTGAGGCAATTAAGGCTCTTCTTCCACGTTGAATGTAGTTTCCGTGGTCTTATTCACAAAGACGTGTATCATGTTGTTTTGGGTTGTAGCTTTATCCTTGTCAAACATGAACTCAAACACAAACTTTGTGATTTAATTATGGGAACAACATCATAGTGATGACATCTAAGGGAAGCTATTGAAATATTCCATTAATAACAATGATAGAGATAATAGTTGGAACCTATGTTGCTAGGCTGCAAAAATGGGTATGTGTCTAAAATGCGGAAACACCGATTTAAAAAAAAAAAAAAGAAATTAGGTACGAAATGTTACAGAAACGTTCGTACAATATATACACACATACATATATATGCATACTCATTTACAAAATTTTAATCCATAAGAGATAAAACACTCAAAATATTTTGTATTCATTGAATTTCAGAAGATTCAACATGGTTATAATTTCATAAATACATGATTATAATATAGATTCTAGAATATATCATCTAGATTATCCTCGTAATCATCTCCATGAATGCCATTGATAGTTAAAGATTAGGGTTGGAAATAATAAATGTTAAAAAGAATGTGTTTTTGCCTTTTAACGTACTCCATGGCCGTGGTACAGCCTGAAAACGCCCTGGGTTTGGCCTGGAAATGTCCCAGGTATGGCAGAGCCATACCCACAATGTTTTTAGGACGTACCCGGTTTGTGCGTGCGTTTTGGTGATGTTTTCCCCTCGTTCCCGTACCCGAAACATTTCTAAGGAGGTACGGGTAAGGGGGATGTTTCCATGCTACATAGATTGGAACACAAGAAATACTTGGAAACATGTTATCCCAATATTAGAAAAGACTAAGAAGATAGTTTAAGAACATAAACTTCAACATAGATGTTAATAATGTTTTGATTTAGTTTAAGGATGTCTAGTTGTCTAACATAATTGATAACTATTATGAATATTTATTAGAATATATCTATCGTCTTTAATTACCCAATGACAAATAAGCTATAAAACAATGAAAACAATCCATATGCCTATCATCGATCATTTCCTCAAGAGTGGTCTAGAAGTAAAACCCAAAATGTCAAGTAAATAAAAGATAAACATAGCTACGTCCAAATACATTTTGCAATTGTATTCTTGTGAAAAACTCAAGACTTTAAGCCTATCAATTATTTTATTCATTCTAATTCATTGTAATTAAATATCTAGTAAGTTTGTGTCTCCATGCAATGGATACTTCATAGCCCATCTTTGTGATGGAAAAGGATGATATTAGAGAAAATTAAAGAGTACTATTATTATAACCATAATAAGAGAAAAAATAGGTTTCCTATTACACTCGAGTTGATGATCCCGCATTCAATGTTTATAGATCTTTTCCTCCTGTGCAATACTCTTATGAGCCACTTGGCGGATTTCAAAAAATGAAATGGTATCCAATCCTTTGATACATTGAACCACTTGTTAATTTGTCTTTGCGGGAGAACACTTTTGGCAACCCCCAAAGCGAAGAACTCCTTTAGCTAGATGACTCTAAAACACCGCTCAAGGAAATCGAAGATCTAGCAAAAGAATCTACAAACTTAGCCTCGGTGCTAAGAGCGTGAATTGAAGAAGGTAGGGTAAAATCCTTCAAAGAAATGGAGGATTGGGTCGTCAATACTGAGACCTCAATTTGTTGGAAGATGAAGACAAAGTCAAGCATCTAGAAGAAAGATCACTTCATCCTTCTTTGTTCTGAGAGAAGGGGTGGAAATCCCGCCTCCTTAGTGAAGATTCTCTCTTGGAATGTTAGGGGCATGATTGCCCCTAACAAGCAACACTTACTAAAGCATTTCCTTTTGGCCCAACAGCCGATATATTCATGTGTAGGAAACAAAAATGTCAGCCATAGAAGCCAGAAGCCTATGGAGCAAAAATGGTATGGGTGGAACGGACTCTTTACGAGATGTGGGGGGTGTGTCAAGAGGCTTAGACTCATTTGGAAAATTTATAAGGCCACAATCTCAATCATAAAGCAACACCCTAATTGTATTATTAGCAAAGTTCAGCCTTGTAAGTGCGATTTAAAATTTTTCCTTGTCCACATATATGTTCCAAATAACCCCATCTCAACGAAGCATATTTGGTGGGTCCTCTTCGAGGCTATTCAGAACCTCAATCTCCAAAAGTGTGTAACTGAGGGGGAATTCATTGCCATCCTCACTCCAAGGGACAAAGTTGGGGGTGCCTTTGTTGACAACAAACGCAATCGAGACAATAAGTATTTCACCATCACCAATAAAATTGTGGCTATTGAGCCCAAGCATGGTTGCTTCACATGGACTAGTAGATGGTTGGGATTCAACAACATTTTGGAACCATTAGAACGTTTCTTGGTTAATCCAATTTGGTTGCTAGAGGATTGGGTGACCAAAAGCAAGGTTGTCCTGTTCTCTCGGTCGATCGCTATCTCATTCTTCTCTCCATTATTGGCGACTCCACTCCTCGTAATTGTCCCTTCGAATTCGATCTCATGTGGCTTAGAGAAAAACTCTCCCCATGGTAGTGGCATCCTAGTGGAAGTCTATTTGAATAAGAGGCTCAAAAGTGTTCATTCTCTCAAAAAAGTTCGTCCAGATAAAAATCCACCTAAAAGAATGGAACAATCCTCATTTCAAGAATATTTTCAATGAAAAAGAAAGGGTGGAGAAAGAATTGGAAACCCTCAACAATCTCATTTTTATAGGTGGGAATGGAAAAATCTGCGTTAATCAAGAAAAAGGAGCTTCGGCTAAATTAGAAGAGCTCTTTCTTAAAGAGGAGATTTATTGGAAACAACAATCACGGGAAGGATGGATAAAGCTAGGAAGCATGGGTATGCACACCCCCACCCTCCCGAATCCCACCTCCCCTGGAGACATATTTGGTAATGTCCCTTTCTAGGGCTGAAACTGAAAAATAGGAACAACAACAATCCCACTCGAGAGTAATCTGATTTTTATAACAGTAGATCTAAAAAATAGCAGTGAACTGTATAGGGACTTCAACTCATCACACAACCATGTAATAACTGCTGAAAAATGCTTCTAAATAATTAATCCAATCACGGCAACATTTATCAATCTAGTTTACATGAAAGAAATGGAGAAAACAAGTGTTTACACCCAGCTGCAATTAATTTTATGACAGCAGCGATGCAGCCACAACCAAGGGCTGGAAATAGCTCTTAGACAACTCCTAAAATCATAAAAATGTAGATTTCAACCTTATAAAATATGAGGAATTGAATGATGCAAACCAAACATGGAGAAACCCTTCAAATCAATGCAAACCCCACTCCTATGCAATTCGCCCCACTTGGAAAAGCTGAATTATTGGCTCAATATGCAAAGAAATGATTGCTTCCACCTTTAGAAATTAGTACAAGTCCATCCATGCAAGAATCAAACCATACATCCATCAAAACACCTCCAAAATGCTCATGATGCAAGCCGCCTAGGGCTAGATAAAAATATATCAGCTCCAAATACCTTAAGATATTCAATTATACCAAATGCCCTTCATTGAAGGTTTTCGTCCCCAACGCAAGTTCCACCATCAAGGGTTTTCGTCCTTGAAGGGATCTCAAACACGGAGTTTGTCCTTGATGAGAGAGATAAGAAAGGTACAACCTTTACCAAGAAGAAATAATAAGATTCAATGCATTACATGATGACCAAGCATCCTCCTTTTATAACATAAGGGGTGCTACATCATAACTTATGGCTGACCTTATAATATTAAAGTCTATTTCTAATTTGAGCATATATGCTCACCAAACAACTAATTAACTAAGTAATTTATTTCATCTATTGGCATAGTTACCTAAGACTTCGGGACGACAATTTTTTTGAAAATTTGGGGACGGCTAATAAAAAATATATAAAAATATATATAATTTATTAATTTTACAAATATAACATGAATAATTCAATAAACTAAGACTTAAAATTGAAAGTTTGAAGATTGAAACCATTAATGATTAATCCAATTATTCATCACATAAGCCAAGGCCCAAAATGCTATATATATATATTATATTCAATGTTCAAAACTTCAACATGACAATGAAAGACTAAAGCTGAAAATTAAAAACAAGTCTTACTCTTCAATAATCAACATGAGAAGAGTACACCTACATATGCTATGAAATATTATGTCATGACTCATAACCAAAATGACATTACATAACCAAAATGACAAGTGACAAGTACAACTCAAAAATCACTATCAGAGCCCTCTGAAGGAACACTTGCGAACTACTCCTCACTAGAAGTATCTGTATCAGCATCATCTGCATTTGCAAAGGAGATATCAACCAATCCTCGTTGCTCCTGATCTTCATCAATCTGCCTTGCATCCTCAGGATCCACATCCCACCTCAATGTTGGGGTCTCCTTGTACGTAGGTGTCTTGCGATCCATGAGATGCAAGGCACTATGTACAACAACAAGTTTCTCTGCTCTCTTAGAGGTAAGTTTGTTCCTCTTAAGAGAGTGGATCCACCCATATGTTGACCAATTCCTCTTAGAAGCTAGAGGAACTAGAAACTTGAGAAAGAAGACGAATAACAAGTTGTGATGTCCCCTTTTTGGGATGATTTGGGAATTTGCAACAAATAATTAAAAATCAACTCAAGAAGGATTAGATCCTTTTGAATCAACCTAAAATAGCCCAATGTCAACCAATTACAACCCAAATGGGGTTGGAAGTGGTCAAGGTGGTGAGCTAGATTGGTGGAGACAATCAGATTTTTATTCTTCTTAATTCTGATTTTTATAACAGCAGTGAATTAATTTAAAATAGTTGCAAACAACTGAAAACTTCAAAAATGCATAACTCTCTTGATACTCAGTCTTTTTGCACGAAACAAAGTGCACAATAAACTTGAGATTTTTCCCTTTCCAATGAACTAAGGATCAAATTTTTCTGAGCACTAAAACCCCTTCAAAATAGCATCCAAACTTCCAGATCTAGGTGCTAGGGTTAGCAGAAATTATTAAATTAATAACCAACACTTCCCTCAACTATTTTCACCCTCCAAAAGCTTGTTTTGATGCACAAAAATGCCAAGAACAGATCTGAACTGAAATCACAATTTTTAAGCATCAAAATGTGTCCCAAACAATTAATAATCCAACCCCAGACTGCTGCAACTTCTAAAATTATTTCCCACTTAACCAACCAAGCAAAAGCCTTCAAACTTTGGATTTTGGGCCACAAAAATATGAAGAATAATATTCCAAAATTAGTTTTCGCACAACAAACACGAAACCCTAATTTTTCCCTAAAAGTAGGTCGCCCAACACATTTAGGGCATCAAATCATCTCCAAAAATTATGAAATTAATTGCAAAACACAACAGATCTGAAATTCACTTGTTTAACCATCAAAACATGCAAACAAACTCATATTTCCTTCAATAATCAATTTGCTAGGGTTAAGAACACTTTTCCAATCAATTTGCCTCGTAATAGATGCAATATGCACACAAATGGATCCTTAGCAAAATCATATTTACTTCAATTCCAAATCGAATGAGAGAGAGAGCACAATGAAGAGTTAGGGCATACATCCCTTGGGCATACATCCCATTTCTTCAAGCATGGAGTGATATCAAATGATCAAATCAACATCCCCAATGATGGCCACGCAACCTCCTTTTATAACATAAGGGGTGCAACATTCAAATGGCCAACCTCTTCTCTTTTGGAGGGAAAACATAAAACTTAATTAAAATACTTAAAAGACTCACTTAATGTGCACTTTATTATTTTCTAATTAAATAATAAAGAGTAACTAACCTATGTGCACATTTTTAAACTAACTAGAGACTCCCACTTGTAGCGCTAGGCATGCCAAGGGGTTACAATGCAAATAAAAGAGATGAACAGATATATTAGTAATGCCCTAAAAGGGGACATTACAGTCCTCCCCTCTTGGAGATTGCTTGCCCTCAAGCAATAACAAGCTCATAGATCCATGTATCATGCACCCAAGAGAAGAGATGAAGTGATGCATCCAAAGTCTTGCTCCGGTGCCAGTCAAGTGATGAAGCACTTGGAAGAACATGTGGGCTTCCTTCGTGGCAATCCAAACATGTGTGTGATCATCTTCGTAGTAGGAACTCCAAGTGGTAGTGCCTTCATCATAGGAAGATGAATGAAAATCCGCATGAGCTTTGATAAGCCCCAAGATGCCCACTCAATAATGCCCTCATGAAGTGAATAGGACAACAGTCTTTCTTCACATGTCTTCAATCCTGCACATGAAGCAAACACATTAGAAAAATCATAAGTGTTGAGAAACACTTTTTCAGCTTCTTCTCCATGTCTCCAAGGCATGAATGGCTCACAACTCATCCTCATACATGGGTTGTTCCCAAACTCTGTCATGCTGCCCCAAATGTTGTTGTAGTCATGCATTTTCTTCCCAAAAATCAGAACTAAAGTGGCTGGTATCCACCCCAAAGTAACCATGCATAAGTCAACAATGATCACCAACAACAAGTCCATCAACTTCATGGCTAAAAACTCAACTGTAGAAGCGATAAGAGGGCTGGAAATAATGATGACAACCATGAAAATGATAGGACAACAGCTATCATACTTCAAAAACTTTACCCCAACATGAAAGAGCAACAAACCAGTGGAGGAAAATGACTTCAACATGACTAAAACTTCACCCCCAACTTTAGCAAACTGAAAAATACTCAAATGCATGGCCAAATGGATAGAAAAAATTGCATCTTGGTGAGTGTGAATCATGCAATGAGGAGTAATCAATCTGAAACACATCTTGCCCTTGCTCATGCCAAGTGCACCATCAAAGCATTGAATGACAAAATCCATAGTGGCTGCCCTACCAAGTTTTTAAACTGAAAATCATCATTAGCACTCAGAAAAACACCTTTCCCATTGATTTCTGGATCTACCAAGGTTAGGACATGCTTGCCAACACTTTTGTTTACCATATTCAATTATGAAATTTCACTTAACCCCATGAAATCAAATGTAAAAATCAGAAAAATCAGAAATATAACTCATGCAAGGAATTTCATACCATTCATTGTGCCAATGGACTTCCCTTATGAAAGGAAGCAATTCACCTGAAAAATGATTGGGGCTGCCCATCATACCTTTGTGCCATGGAACACCTTCATACTCCTTAGAATTTTCAAACCAAACATCACCTTCTACCTTGGAATCATGCAACCTTATTTGTGATTTGCGTGGGACTTCCTTAGACTTCATTTTTGAGTGAATGAAGTCATTTATTTGCTCTCTAATGACTATTGTTATGCGTAGACCAGCCAGCTAAAAATGATCTAGAGTACCTGGGAATGCTTCTTCTCCATGGGTATAAATTCTACCCATGCCACCCTCATGTTCCCTCTTCAAAACTGATTTTTTTCTACTCATGTCCAACTCAATGTAGTTAGTAGGCACCAATAATTTATCAAGCATCAACAAATTATTACCACTAGATAAATGCTCTATGGTTTCCTCTTTTGACTCATCTCCCATGATCACTTTATCATCATGCATGCAATCATCAAAAGGCAAAGAAACCTCTTCAATCAACAATGAATCTTTACCTTGCTTATTTTCATCCGGTGGCTCTTCTTCCTTCACTTCCTCTTGAATCAAATCTGATTTTTCTGTGTAATCACCAAGTCCCATGCAAACATTAGATATCAAAAATTTATCATCAAACACCAAATGACTCATACCTTGGAGAGTTGATCCTTCTTGCTTCATAGGAGACCTTGCTAACATATATGCCTTCACCTTGCTTGAACATTGATCCAAAACACCTTTGGCTAAAGTATGAGCAATACATGACTCCTCTTGTCTCAAACCTTCCTCAAGTATGGATAACAATTGTTGTGGAGGATCCACATATTCATTCAATGTTAGGGACATGATGGTTTGCATTGCAACCATTATTTTTTGTGAATGATCATCATGTAGGACAACAAAGAATACTTCAAACATGTGTAGAATGAGATCATCACAATCAAGATCTAACATTGGTATACAAGTTCTTACCTTTGCCATGTTCTCCAAGATCTTAACCCTCTTATCAAAGTAAGGGTTTGTGGTGTCCCAAAGCTTTTGAAAGCTTCCTATCATGAGCTCAAAGACTTCTTCCATGGTGGTGTCATTGTATGGCAAATTTGGGGTTGTTATCCTTGTCACCTCACTAATGCAAGTGATGACCAAAAGTTTCACCTCCACCTCATCATGTCTAAATAGTTCGGATCTAGCCAAGTGAGTCACCAAGGAGTCCATCGCCGAAAACATGGAGCCATAATCCGATTGCTTTACCATGGACAAACAATTTGCAACTTCCTCCAAAATCCTAAGCAACACATCTCTTGAAAGGTGTGGAGGATCAAGCCATCTCCCAATCTACAAAACTGCATCTTCATTTCTCCTTCTCTTGTTAACCCCATGATTCATACCCTATATATCCAGATTTGCAAACACAAACCCCACAAGAGTAGAGGAAAGTTGCTCTGATACAAATGTGATGTCCCCTTTTTGGGATGAGTTGGGAATTTGCAACAAATAATTAAAAATCAACTCAAGAAGGATTAGACCCTTTTGAATCAACCTAAAATAGCCCAATGTCAACCAATTACAACCCAAATGGGGTTGGAAGTGGTCAAGGTGGTGAGCTAGATTGGTGGAGACAATCAAATTTTTATTCTTCTTAATTCATTTTTTTATAATGATGAATTAATTTAAAATAGTTTAAACAACTGAAAACTTAAAAAATGCATAACTCTGATACTCAGTCTTTTTTAAAGTGCACAATAAACTTGAGATTTTTGCCTTTCCAGTGAACTAAGGATCAGTTTTTTCTGAGCACTAAAACCCCTTCAAAATAGAATCCAAACTTCCAGTGTCCTGGGTGTTAGGTTAGCATTAATTATTAAATTAATAAGCAGCACTTCCGTGAACTATTTTAACCCTCTAAAAGCTTGTTTTGATGCACAAAAATGCCAATATCATATCTGAACTGAAATCACAATTTTTAAGCATCAAAATGTGTCCCAAACAATTAATAATCCAACCCCAGACTGCTGCAACTTCTAAAACTAGTAATCGTACGTGAAATGTACGATGGAAATGCCGAAGGGGATCTTTCGAAGGAGCCAAATTCGAGAGAGAGAAACAATAGGAGAGGAAAAAGGGTGAAGAAGAAGGGGTTAAAGGACGGAGAAGTGAGAGTGTGGAGAAGTAAAAGGGTGGAAAAATTGGAATACCAAGCATTTTGTCAAAATGCATATCTAATACTCTTGTTGCCATGTTACTCTTGCAGTCCTTTATTTAGGATCAGTCATACCATCTGAAGCAATCTAAAAGCCAGGGATGTGATAACTGGTAAGGTCCCTGACTGTAGCAGGCATAAGGAATGCCAAGAACAAGTAATTAAACTGAACTTGAACACGAGAATTGGAAACTACATTACAAAAACCAAAACTAAGTTGGGCCGACAACTAATTTCTTAACCCTCTTTAAGTATATAAGATTCCCAATATTCGCATAATGTCCAACAGAATAGAAATTATTCTCATTTTCAAATATGGTTGTCTTTATAGTAATCTCACATCTTTCCTCAAACATTTTAAATTTTGAATTTAAAGAGATGCATCCCATTGACATGGAGCTTCAAAGTCAAACCATACCATATTGTCATATTGCCCATTAAGCAAAAAAATGAATCTTAGTTTCATGGTTTTTTGTGCAGAGTGTTTTCTACAGCTATCATCAAAAAGATGAATTGCCTAATGGAGAAGCAGTTATACATTCTGCGCTGGGCTTTTTTTAGAGAGTCTAAAATTTGCATCATTTCAACCCTAGCACACTCAATTATAACACTAAAAAATATGTATTAGAATAATACATAAATGCCTAGTGCTTGCATACAAAAATATCATAGATAAATAATGGCAACCAAGAGACAAATGATCACATGCACAAGACTGATCTCATAATCATATTGATGATTCACGAATCTGAAGCAAGAAACATGAAATCTACATGCAAGTAAAATATTGGTATGCAATCACCCTAACTATCGTATCGCGCATGAAATCTTATTCAAAGCGCTTTAACTGAAGTTGTAGCATAGGAGGAAAATCAATGAACAGAACACCCTTCTTTGCATCCTGAAAGCACAAGAGTACATCAGTACTTATTATTTCAATGATTCGGATAAAATGTTTTGCTGGTTATTGAAAGAACAAAACATCAACAAAATATGCAGGACACAGATTCAAACATCTATTGGTTAAAATCACTCGCGAACCTAACAATTCAAAAAACAAGCAAGCAGATTCTTACGAACTTCACACACAGGAAAGCATAAAATAAAATGTTCTCAACCTGTAAACCATGTTTTTCAGCATGGTACTTATTATCTCCCTCAAGGCGTTCAACTTCAACATATTTATCAAATGATGCATAGACGTCTCGGCACCCTTTGACATCAAGCTGCAGATCTGTACAAGAAATTTCACATAGAGACAAATTGACAACTCTGTAAGGCCAATGGAATGCTACCAGATGGCATGTCATTTTCATTTATAGGCATGTGATACACAACCTGATAATCATTTAAAAGTAACGAGACAATCATCATTAGGATAATACACTTATGAAGCCCATAACCCATGATGCAGAAACCAAATTACAGCCAACTAATTAACAAAATGTAGGAAATGAAAACTTCAACCACTCACACTATGAGTAGTAAAAATCAACGCATGCAGGTAAGGAAATGAAAGAAAATAGCCATGAATGCTAGATAATGACAATAACTGTTGCTTCTCTGATCTAGTGCAAAAAGGACAACAGTGGAACTATTAAATAACCTTTCTGAAGTAAGGAACATGATATAGTGTTTGAAGAAGTGAGTTCATGTAGCAAGTAGCTCCTTGATTCTTGAGTCCCACAAACCCTGTTTCTTTCTCGAGTCATATTGCCAACAACTATCAACTTTTCAGACGACAACATCTGCTTCTACAACAAGTGAGTCATATACAATTTTGGACGTATCTATCCAACAAAAACTGGAATTGAACCTTCTTGCGAGTACAAATAATTTGTTGGATAGACAACTTATATGATTTTTACCATGAATTTGGCCAACTCTTATACATGGCATAAGTAACATCCCATACAAATAATCCAATATATCAAAAGAAGCAAATACATACCATATTGATATGAATACATATCATAGCTTTAAATGATAAACCAAAAGATTGAAATTGCTACAGCAAAATAAAGATAATTGTAAAAATAATCCTGACCTTTTCGTATTGAATATTTTGAGCTAATCTGATTGACAACAGCCAGGCTAAATTGTGCTTGTTTGCTCCAACCATAAGGTAATGTAGCAGCATCAGCCACATCCAAATACATAGATAGCTGGTGTACATTGTTTCCTTTAGGAAAAATTAGCACCCGCCCGCCTGTCTCACAACAACAAAATTCGGTTCTTAACAAAATTCACTCTCCCTTACTCAAATTAACCACAAATAATCCATAAACGTCAAAATTAAAGTCCGCGTGCTTTGAAGTGATCTGCTGGGGTTTTACACAATGTGGAGCATATTTAAACTGTCTGAATTTTAATCCTTTTGCATTCTGACAGACTTCAACTCCTACAAATGTCACTTCTCACTAACTCAAACTAACCACATTAATCCATGGATTTTAGATTTTACAAGCTTTAAAGTGAATTGCTAGGGTTTTGCAAGCAGAGGAATATATTTATTCATGGAATTTAATGTTGCGGCATGTATGCATAATTTCCTTCACCCAATTTAATTTAACAGAAATGGAAAACAACTAAGCAGGAAAAATGATTATAGTTCACTTACCATTTAAATTCTCCAACTGTAAAAACATCAGAATAATGTTTCTTCACATTTAACCTTTAAAAGTTATCAATTGCCCAGGTAAATCTAGATGGAGGATCTTCGGGGGGTTGATTTTCCATGGTGTAGCGATGCCTCGCCTTGCCCTAAGTCCGAGAGCTTGCAAATAGTGATCAAAGGAAATAAGAGAAGAAGCGGGCGGTCCAAGAGCGGCCCCTTTAAGTACTACTGATTGCCATTAACAACTACACCTGTTCCCCCGTCCAAAAACAACCCCAAATCCATCTTTTCCGTAAACTCAAGCATCCGATTTAAATAGGGTTGTATACCATCAACATGAATTGCCAAAATCGTCCATTGTAAGAAATAAAATCATAATTGCAGTGAAAAAACGCAAAGTCCAGAGTATAGGGTATTTGGCGGCCGTTATAAAAAATAGAGCTTCATTCCCCTCAAAACGTGCTCATAACAACAAATTGAAACAGTGAGCTTTCGCCAAAGCCAACAGCAAACCCCAATGCAAATGAATTCCCAGAAAATGTCTTGCAATAAAAACACGAACCAAGATGTGGGTAGTGGCAGATTTTTATGGATGACAACAAGAGAGAACGCCAAACTCGGAGCCTTGCCCACCATGGCCGCAAAACAGAGAACCCAGATTTGGAATACACGGCCTAGCATTGCAGGTTTTCAGAGCATAAAAAACAGAGCTCGACCCCTTTGCAGGTAAATGGCGAGCTTTCCCATGCAATAATCGAAACCCCAATGCGGGTGGGAGGGGGGGTAATACAATCAAAGCCTCATACAAAAAAAAAATTGGGTCAAAGATACAGAGAAACCCCATGAAATGGCAGAGGTTCTTACCACCGAAGGTAGAGCCTCATACAAGGAGCTCATCCAACACGACTCCATGGCAAGGAATGTGCACCAAACCAGAGCCCGAAGATCCTCCAGGCATGGATTCGCCCCATTTCACAATTCAGAGCCAACATAATGAGTTAATGTCAAGCTACAACAAAAAGATTAAGCAACCTTTTAAAGAAAAAATGCACAAACTTGAGAACTCTCAGTGCTTGAAGAAGGAGAAACCAAAGCTCCCAATCTATGGCAGCCAAGATCATTACAAAGACCAGGGCATTCTTCCTCATTAATGGCGGCCACTGAATCAGAAGATGTCATAGCAACATTCGAGCTTCATCTTGCAATAATGTCCTCCGTTAAAATTTTTGCAGAGTTTCATCAAGGCAGAAGCCCTCAATTTTCCTTACCAAAGGCGTCGACCTTCAAAGACAAAAAAACGTGTGGTCAAAGGAAAAGTTAACAAAAAACAAAAGTGACTCAGATCCAGTTTTAGCGCATATCCAAACAACTTTCTCAGAAGCTTCGCCATGTGGACGTCCCAGAAGGTGAAATGCTTTTGGCCGAACAATTTCAATGCAACCCACCAAACTAATTTCGACGTCGAATCTTTGGATGTTGTCGACACACAACAGTTGCATCTCACTACAAGAACGCCTTCGGCGTAATTATTTCCCACTTAACCAACTAAGCAAAAGCCTTCAAACTTTGGATTTTGGGCCACAAAAATATGAAAAATAATATTCCAAAATTAGTTTTCGACAGAAAACACGAAACCCTATTTTTTTCCTAAAAAGTAGGTCGCCCAACACATTTAGGGCATCAAATCATCTCCAAAAATTATGAAATTAATTGCAAAACACAACAGATCTGAAATTCACTTGTTTAACCATCAAAACATGCAAACAAACTCATATTTCCTTCAACAATCAATTCGCTAGGGTTAGGAACACTTTCCCTATCAATTCGCCACACAATAGATGCAACATACACACAAATGGATCCTTAGCAAAATCAAATTTACTTCAATTCCAAATCGAATGAGAGAGAGAGAGAGAGCACAATGAAGAGCTAGGGCATACATCCCATTTCTCCAAGCATGGAGTGATATCAAATGATCAAATCAACATCCCCAATGATGGCCACACAACCTCCTTTTATAACATAAGGGGTGCAACATTCAAATGGCCGACCTCTTCCCTTTTGGAGGGAAAACATAAAACTTAATTAAAATACTTAAAAGACTCACTTAATGTGCACTTTATTATTTTCTAATTAAATAATAAAGAGTAACTAACCTATGTGCACATTTTAAAACTAACTAGAGACTCCCACTTGTAGCTAGGCATGCCAAGGGGTTACAATGCAAATAAAAGAGATGAACAAATATATTAGTACTGCCCCAGAAAAGGGGACATTACACAAGTGTACATAGCAATCCCGCAGGTCCATACAATCGCCACCAACTTACTGGACTCTCTTGTGCCAATGTTGTCATGTCTCTCTTTGATGATTTTTTGTAGCCATCCGAGATAAGCAAACATGAGCCAATCATTTTTGACTCGTGAAGCATCCTCTCGCACTATACTTTTTTTTAGGGTTTTCAAGAAACCCTTCCTCACCACCTCATCATCTATTGGGAGAACTTTGTCGGTCCTCTCAACATACCACTTTTGATTTAATACATATGTAGCCATGTGTAAAGGAGTGTTCAACTTTTCCCATCTCCGCTCAAAGATACGCCGAATATGGTGATGGTAGAACTCCAAGGTGGGGTCCTTTGCCCGAACAACAACCTTCATCTGGCCAAGCATACTATCAATACATTCATATATCTCACCAAGGTTAGGGCTATTAGAATCCCCATATTTTATCACATTGAAAACCGGAGATACTATGGATGTGATATATCTCACATCTATCCAAAATGTTTCTTTCACCACAATTGCTTTCACCTTCTTCCCCTACTCTGTCTTCAACCCATCCCACCTAGACCACTCTGATGTCATGACCATACACTGTAATGATTCTTGCAACTCAGCCATCCTATCCAACAAAATAAAGTATGATGCAAAACGTGTGTCCACTGGCTTGAGGAATTCCTTCCTCGAAAAGTTACAGAAGAGTGCCAATGACGTATAGTGGTTGCGCAGATGAACATGTGCACATTTGTAGCATTAACCACTACATTTTTACCCGAACAATTTTTCCAATATCTTTTAGTGCATTGTTCATGGCATGCACACAACATGGGGTCCAAAATATATGTCGGTAATGAGCCTCAACAAGTTTACCTGTTGCCCTGCACACATAAGTTGCATCTGTGACAACTTCAGACAATATCAAGTGGGCCAACCTCCTTAATGGCATCTCATAAAATGGTGAATTGGAACCCTGCATCCTTCTTTCCTGAACAATCAATTGCCCTCAAAAAGTAAGGACTCTCTCTGTATGAAACAATGATATTTATGAGTGGGTGGTGTCTGATATCTGTCCACCCATCCATGATGATGCTGCAACCATGAGAGACCCATGTGCACCTCATTTCCTCCATCAGTATATTAACTTTGGAATAGTTCCTATCCAAGATTGCGGTTCTCAACTTAATGTCTCTTGGGGGCACATAACTCGCACCTATTTTGACTACCTTAGCCATAGCCTCCTTGAAATAAGGAGAGCGAGCAACGTGAAATGGAATGCTAGTAGCAAAAAAGAATTTTCCAATGGCATCATCATCCTCTTCTCTAGCCTTTGTATCATACATGTCAACAACTGGATTGGAGGCCACAACCTTCCTCTTCCCCTACTACTACCAAAAGCATCCAATTCAGACACCTTATAAGAAGCACCTACAACACTACCAGTATTAATTCTCACAGAACTAGAAGGGGTGTCAGTGCCACTGACATGACGGCCACAAACTTCTGAAACTTTTTCCACCATATCTCCATTATACAACCTCACCATTTTTGACCTCTCTTCAAGTGATAGTTGTCCACACATGCCTACACCTTTCCCTGGGATGTGCAATAAATGTGCATTCAACCTAGTAATGTTGCCTGACCAAGATAATGAACATATGTTGCATTTCCATATTTTAGTGCCCCCGAAATGCTTGATCTAGGACCCTGCATAATTTGACCAAATTGTTTCAAAGGTTTTTTCTTATCAAAAGGCCCCCTAGCATACTTTTTCAACATGGGCAGAGGGCAACTGAACTTGTCCACACTCCCTTGTGAACTAGCAGTATTAGGTGTTTTTGATTGTGTTCCTTCTCCTTGCACACCCATCTCATCACCCATTTCAACCTCACATTCAACTTGATAATCACTATCTGAACTCATTTTGAAGCTGCAATAATTAAAAAACAAAACAATATAACTATACAATACAATAAAACAATGAATACACTTTTAAAAAAACAGCGATGAATACATTTAAATTTTTTAAAAAATAAGCAATAAATAGGCCCTACCAAATAGGAAAAAAAATACAAGGAAATGCAATGCCTTCACTTTCAACTTTGCATTTGGAAATTTAAAAAAAAAAACAAAGAATGGTTGTAATGTATGTACATACCTCTTGCTCTTGCTCCTTGCTCCTTGCTCCTTGCTCTTTCCTTCTTTTTTTTTTGCTCTTGCTTGGTGCGATTAGAATGAGTGTGAAATGCTCTTTTTATAAGTTTTTTTGTTGCTTTTAGGTTTAGGCATGTTGTTTTTATTAGAATGTATTAAAAGTTTAAAAGTTAAAATTGACGTGTTTTAATGTTGGAAATGTGGCAGACTTTGTTGGGACGCCGTGATGTCACAGGGGACGCCACAACATCCCCAACAAAGTCCCCAATAGCCCTTTGCACCCTGGACATCCTGGGTGTGTTCCTTGTTTTTGGGGACGTCCCCCTTTTTCTTTTGGAAATTAGGGATGGCGGGAAAACATCCCTCCCTTCCCAAGACCGGGGACGTCGGGACGTGAGGAAAAGGGGGACGCATCCCCGCGTAACACTATCTATTGGAGCGCTAAGCATCCGATAGGAATACAACATAAAATAGTGCAATTTTCCTAAAACTACTCCGAAATCTTTAGACAACTTTCCTTTAGCTCCAAATCCTTAGTCCCACAAGGAAGGATGGGATAAGTTCTTCCATAGCGACTAGGTTGGAAAAAGGGGACATTACAAGAAGGAACTTTTGGCTGAATTAGAATATCTATTACTTAAAGAGGAGATTTATTGGAAACAACAATCACGGGAAGGATGGCTAAAGCTAGGAAGCATGGGTATGCCCCCTTCCCATCCCAAACCCCCCTAGATATGTATTTGATAGGGATTCGTCCTGGCACGATATGAATATGTGTTGAGTACGCCGAAGTACGTCACAAACGTGCTCGGGACATACCCATGATGTACCCATAGGATTTTTTTTTTTAAACTTTGATGGTGAGGATGTTTAGAAAATGTTTTTACTTTTATTTTGACTTAGTCAATGACCAAAAAAACAAACCCTAACTCATAAATGAATAAAATAATAAGCTCTAAACTCCTCTAAAAGCTATAAAAGGCACTCAACCATTACCAAAACACAAACAATTCATTGTTGGCTTTTGCAAGTGTAAGAGCAAAGAGCCAAAGAGGAATTGAAGAGGAGGCAGCCATTGGAAGAAGGATTTGTTTGGAGGCAACCATTGCAAGGAGGATGAGATTGGAGGCAGCCATTGCTTGCAAGGAGTTCAAGTTTGTTTAGAGGCAGCCATTGTTTAGAGGAAGACATTGTTTTATTGATCATTGATCATTCAAAGGAGGAGACATGATATTCATATAGACACGATATTCTAGATTGTTTGTATTCATATTGACATGATATTCATATATCATATGTATGGCAGCCACATGATCAATGAAAATGTAAAATTTTAAGCATATTGAATGTTTTGAACCTTGATCCTACTATATTTTTCAAGTTTTGTATTTCTTATGGACTAAAAAAAAAGAGTTTATATAATATATATATTCTTTTATATATGTATGGACATACCCAAGACATATCATACTGTTTATTAAAATCAATATTTTGGTATACCAAACCCGTACCCGAATCTTGGCAACTTAGGGCTAAAAGAGGGAGATTGCAATACAAAATTCTTCCATAACTCAGTTTGAGCTCTCCAAAATTCTAACAAAATGTCCTTCTATTAAATCAATGTCAGGATAGGTGCTAAAAGATGAGGTGTAGATCACAGTTGAATCTGCAAGCTTCTTTGAAAATTTGCTTGCTAGCATGGAAGGTTCCGATTTGTCAGCCCAAAATGAACTCCTCTAGCTTACTCTCCCCGCCCCACTAATCAATTAGGAATAGGATGGTCGTCTGTAGGCTCCTTTCTCAAAAGAAGTTTGACAAGCTCTCTTTTCCATGGCCAGAGACAAAGCTCCTAGACCAAACAGCTTCCTTGCAGCCTTTTTCCAGGATTTTTGGCATGTTGTGGGGGATTAGGTATCAATGGTCGTAGAATAATCTAGAAAATCTAAAAAGGTCTTGTGAGAGACCAATTGTTCTTTCATATCTCTCCTCCCGAAAAGATCAATCGAAAACTTTTGCGGATTTTTGTCCAATCTCCCTTTGTAACACTATCTACAAAATCATCTCCAAAGTTATAACTACAATGCTCAAACCCCTCAGTTTGGTCATTTCTCCTGAGCAAAGTGATTCCGTCCCTGGAAGGGTAATCTCATAAAGCATCATTATCAGTCACAAGATCTTACACTCCCTCTCCACCAAACATCAACAAGGAATGCTTAATAAAATGGACATCCACAAGGCATATGATCAAGTAGGTTGGAGATTTCTAATGAAAATTTTGGAATGTTTTGGATTTTCTCCAAATTAGTGTCGATGGATCTTTAGCCATATCTCGGGTCCCATGCTTTCAGTGTTTGTTTATAGTAACCCTGCTAGCTTCTTCTCTTCCTCAAGAGGGCTAAGATAGGGGATTCCCTATCCTCCTTTCCATATATAATCATGGCAGAAGTGCTTGGGAGATCAATTACACAGGCCTGCAAAAGTGGATCATTGAGGGAATTTTAGTTACAGACAATATGGAACCATTCTCACATCAGCAATTTGTTGATGACACTTCAGTTTGGACAAGCTAGCAAAAGAGAGAAAAGAGCATTCAAAGATAGTATGGAGTTTGGACAATTAATCCCTCGCTTTGGCTTAGCTAATCAATAATGCTAAGTCAGATATCTTCTTCTTCAACACTCTGGATCACCGCCAAGCTCAGATAAATTCTACCATCGGCTTCCATTTGGGTGCTTTGCCTCATAAATATTTGGGTGTCCCTTTGTTTGTTGGTGTAGGGAAGGCTACTCATCATTGCCTTGCAAAATTTCTTGAGCGGTTGAAAAGGTCATTGGCTCACTTTGACAGGCTGAATTACTCTTATAAAATCAGTTCTAAATTCCCCTCCCATCTATATGATGTATGTACTAAGAGCCCCAACTGCTGTATAGAGAAATCTCATCAGTGTCATGAGAACTTTTTTATTGCAAGGCACAGAAGATGATAAGAAAATTCCCCTAATCAAATTGGAAAATGTTTTTCTTAAGGAAAATGGAGCCACGGGGTAAAAATGTTAACATTCAAATTACGGCCCTCGGTGCCAAGATGGTTTGGAGTATGATTAAATCCCCATAGGCAAAATGGTGTAAACTCCTACAGTATAAATACCCGGTGTCACCCTAGCCAAACTTGATCTTCATCATTGTTAATCCTCGAGAGAGGTTCTCATCTCTCTAATTTTATTCTCAAATGCTGATCCATAATCAATAGACTTTCCTCTTGGCAAATAAAATTCGGTACCTATGTAGACTTTTGGTTAGATTCATGGAATGAATTCCCTCCTTCGGGTGATATCCTAAAGCTCAGGGACATTAAAGTAATTTTCTCTTATGCCTAGGGCACTAAAGTGATAGATTCTTGGGAGATTCAGAATTAGGAAGGCTTCTATATGGCCAGTGGGAAAAACCTCTAAATGCTCCCTTCACACACGCAATGCTGGACATATATGTGGAGGAGATATCCAAAAGACAGATTCATTTCTCTCCGAGGCGGACTCCAATAAGTGGGTGGTGGCCAAATCAGGTGAATACCCAATCAAGATAGGCTATGACATTATTTTGCATTCTGAATCATATGTAGATGAGGTTTGGAGTGGTTTCTGGGCACGGGAATGCCTTCCCAAAGCCAAAGCCTTTGCATGGCTAGTAGCTAGTGGAAAAATCCTCTCCCAAAAGCACAAGCAGTAGATGGGACTCTTTGGTCCTAACATTTGTTGTCTTTTCCATTTGGATGAGGAAGACATTGATCATCTTCTACTCCATTGCCCCTTTGTGAAGGGTTGTTAGGATTGGCTCTGCTCAAGTTTAGCCTTTGTTGGGTCTTCCCGGCTTCTATTTCTCAATCTCTTCAATCTTGGCCTCTCCTTTGCTTCAAGGATCTATTTGCCTCAGTTTGGGTAAGCAGTCCTCCTATTCTCATCTAATGTGTATGGTGGGAGAGAAACAAGTGAATCTTCATAAATGAGGCCTACTCCTTGGCCTAGGTAATCAATAAACTGGAATCAGCAAACTCTAAATCAGTAATGTCAAATGTTGCATGCTCAATCTCCGCTCTCGTTTCCTAGGAATGTTGATCTTACAAATAGGCAGCTTCTCCCCAAATTCTCCCCGTTAATGGGTCAAGTGTAGCTGCTCTGAATAAGATTGAATTGAGACAATGAAATTCTCGTTGGCTTCCTTCAAATCCTAGCTTTTTAAAACTAAATTTTGATGGTGCCTCTAGGGGGAATCCTAGAGTCTCTGAAGCTGGTTGTGTCATTCAGGATCACTAGTGCTCCTTAATTTAAGATGGATCTTTTCACTTATCCTCTGTCATCAGTAACAATGCAGAAGCTGTGACACTGGTCAAGGGTCTCCAAATGGTTTAGAATTGTAGCATTGGGCGATTAATTATTGAAGGGGATTCTCTTGTTATGGTTCAAGCTATAAAATCTGGAAACTCAAAAACATGGAGGATCAATTATATCCTTAGCGAAGCTTGTCATCTACTTCAAGGCTTCTCCAAATGGGAAATTCATCATTGTTTCCATGAAGCCAACAAAGTGGCCGATCTCCTTGCCAATTATGGGGCTTGATCAACTTGAAGATATCAAGGTCAATAACATTTCCTCCCCATGGCATGGCTTGTCAGATCTTCTTTCCAAGGACCTACCGAACCCCCTTCCTCATAAGCATCCACTCTTGTTCCTTAAGCTTTCTTTTCTATTAATTGGGGCCCACTATCCTATTGGCTCCTTCTATCTTCGTTAGATAGTTATTAGCACTGTTATCATGATTTGGCATGGGCTTTGATCAGGTTCTCAAAGTAAAGGCTGGCGTTGGGTGCTTCCCGACTCTTTCTAGTGTCCGGGCTTTCTATTTCTCCTTTGTCATACCCAATCGCTCAAATCCCATTTCTCTCACTTGTGTTCTGTTTCGCCCCTCTTATTTTTCCCACTTGCCATGGCAGACCTCATGTTCCCTTGGATCTGTCTCACTGGTCTTATTAGGGAGATGGCTTTTCAATCTCTGGTTTCTAATCGCCAGCTCCATTGCATCTTTATCATCTAGGTTGGCACTGTGTTGTCTACCATTAAAAGGGATTTGAGCCCCGATTACTTGGCCTTTTCTTCAAGGTACTTTGTCAACTTTGAAATTGCTTCTGCCTTTGTGGATAATTTGTGCCACATTTTTCCTGATCCGCAGGTCACTCTGGCAATTTCCGTCACATTCATCTGGATGGGGAATTGACCAGGATCTTCCCATCCTCTTTCCTTCTATTGGGGTCAATACTCAAGGCTTTGCAGTCTTTGGCAGCATTCCATGAGCTGGAAGGGCACTTCAGTTTGGTGGCTGCATCTGCTGAGCAGGTGATGTCCCACTGGTGTGCCCAGTCTATTGAGGGCCTCTTTCCCCGAGCTGGATTTGGATGCTCTGTCTTCCCATCCTTCCAATGGGTCCTCGGCTCCTCTCCTTGAAGAAGAAGGTGGTGCAAGCTCATTGCTTCCTAGCGCATCAGGGTGGTGTGTTCAAAAAGGACAAATTCTTTGGTGGTTGAAGGGTTCCAGATGGTGCTTGTGGCAGGGGTTTTGAGGCTGTTGGCCATGATGGTAGACCCTGCATCTCTTTTGGGTCTCTATAAGCTTTTGTATGTAATGTCCCCTCTTGGGACAATCTTTGCCTTAGGTGGATTTTAGGCACTTCCTTTAGCAATGAGACAGCTCAACGAAGATATCACAAATTTATTACTGCAGATCAGATTTGTTGAAGGAAAAAGCGAATAGAAAATTCATGTAACAAGGTGAATACTCTTAACTACCAACTCAGCTATGAATTTTCAGATTTTAAGAACTCCAAATCAGCCCTCATGATGATATATATGATCATACAAAGATCAGATCACACTGCTGCAATAAATATTCCCTAATGGCAACTAGGGTTTGAACATGAAACTCATACAAACAGTACTCAAACAAATATGTTTCTTGTCAAAACTAATCTCTGTATTTTTAACAGCCCACACATAGGAAAAGTCTGATTTTTAGGAACAAAAATGGACTGAAAATAATATCAGAAATCTGCAGATGAGAGAGGATTAAAACAGCTATATAAACCCTTCCAAAAATTGTGAAAATGCCTTCTTTTGATCCACAATAATTAATGCAACAGGTAGCAACAGATTTCAGACCTGGGAATGCCTTCCATTACATCATGACAGCCAAAAAGATGGTCGATCCAAGTGAGAAAAATAGTATGGCACTGCTGCAATATTATCCTTCATTCCTTTGACACAAATCTACAAAATCCATCATAACTATTGTTGAAATCATAGATGGAAAACTCGCCAAAAACTCGCCGGTTTTCAAAAAACTCGCCAAAAAACCCTGAAACCGGTTAAACCGCCCAAAAACTCGCCGCCAAAACGGGGCTCGCGAGCTCGGCAGTACTGCCAAAACTCGGCGAGCCCTGCATAAAACTCTGCGACGCGCTCAGACGCTGAAACGCGGTTTTCAAAGGAAAAAAACACGGATTTTACACGGTTTTGGCTCTTTTTAAGGCCCTCAACTCCCTCATTGTCACTCACACAACCATTTGAGCTTGCATTGCTTGTGTTGAGTGGATTTTGGAGCGAATTCGAGGAGAGAATTTGGAGATTTGCATTTGGAGGTAGGTTTTTTTTTTTTTAATTCTTTGAAGTTTTTCCAAATTTTGAATATATTATTTAGGTTTTATAGATTCCTATTGTGATTCTAAATACATGCAATGTAAAATCGAATGCTTGTACTTTTTTTATACTCATTTGCAGCCAGAGGTATGTAATTTTATTTTATTTTAACGCAAATTCATTGTAAATTAGTTAAATTTTATGTATGTGTATTGTAATCGATTCGTTGTGTAATTCTAAATACATGTAATGTAAAATTGAATACTTGTAAATTTTTAATACTCATTTGCAGCTAGAGGTACGTATTTTTTTTTTAATTAACGCAAATTCATTGTAAATTAGTTAAATTTTATGTATGTGTATTGTAATCGATTCGTTGTGTAATTCTAGAATCTAAATACATGTAATGTAAAATTGAATGCTTGTAATGTATTTTTTTTACTTACGCAAATTTGTTATTCAGGCATGTTTTGTTTTTAAAATTAAATTAAGTTTACATTTTCTAATTTTTTAAATGTGCATTGTGTTACAGATTAGAGTTTAACAATGGCATCAGGCTCGGCATCAGGTTCGGCATCTGGATCACTAGCAGGGACCGTTCCTCCGAATGCCCGTTCCATAGCATGGAAGTATGCTGTACGTGGAACTTGTGCGGGCGAAATTTTTTGCACTTTCTCAGAATAAGAAAATGAATGGAGGCATCAATCGCTTGAAATATCACCTTTCAACTATTCCTGCCGAGATGTTACGCTTTTGCCCCAACATGTCGAAGAGGCAACGCGAGAGATTAAAGCAGAAGAGCGGCAGAGTTAGAGGAGAAAAAACTAGAGAACGCAAGGTCAAGGCAGCCATAAAGACAAGCTATTAGACACGGGGCTGCAATGGAAGAGAATTTAGACGATGATGCAAAGAACAATTGTGGGCTCTACTCGTGGTCCACGCATACGAAGAGGAAGAGCCTAAGAGGCTCATCTTCATCGAGTTCGAGCAAAGGCATACCGAGTTATTTTGTGGCAAGGAACACACCTGGAGCACAACCTTCATTGGATGGTGCATTCTGGAACAAAGATATGCACGAGGAAGTGGATAAAGCTTGTGCAAATTTTGGTACTACAACAACCTGCCATTCAATGTGGCAAAGAGCCCATACTGGGAGTACTTGGTAAGACAAAGCGTTGACAACAGTAGGGAAAGGGTACAAGGCACCCTCTCCAAAAGATTTGAGCGGAAATTACTTGAGGGTGCGATTGCAGATGCCACTACCATGCTAGAAGAGCACAAGAAACAATGGAAAAAATTCGGATGCACCATTCTTTCAGATGGGTGGACGGATGGAAGGAACCGCACCCTTGTTAATTTTTAAGCAGACTTCAAACGGTGAGATGGTGTTTTTAAAATCTATTAATGCCTCGACATAATAAAAATGCAGTAAAATTTGAGTGTTATGTTAGAGAGAGTTAAACAGATTAGAGGTTGGTGTACGATGTAATGTTGTGCAAGTGTTATTACGCATAATAATGCAGCAAAGATATGGCAAATTTTGGGAGACTATGCAGGAGAGACATCCATCACTCTTTTGGACTCCTCAGTGCACCTCATCGCATTGACCTTCTTTTCGAGGACATAGGCAAAATTGATTGGGTGAGGCCGGTTGTAGAAGATGCAAGATCTATAACGAAGTACATATACAATCACCCTGGGTTCCGAGCTTGATGAGAGTACACACAAAGGGGAAAGAACTTGTTCGAGCCGGTGTCACAAGGTTTCGCAACTAACTTTCGACGTGCAAAGTATTTCTAGTTTGTTGACATCTTTCAAACAAATGTTTGTGAGTCAAGCATGGCTAGACTCACAATATTCAAAGAAAGTCGATGGAGAGAGGGTCAGAAGATAGTTTTTGATGATATCTTTCGCAAAGAGAGCTATAGAGATCATCAAGGTAATTTCAAACTTCGATTTATATTTCATTCCTTTATTTTAATTTGTTAAATTATAAATATTAAATACATTGTTCTACTTTTCACTTTTTTATTTCATTTCTAATATGTATCAGAACTTGTAAGTTTGCAATCTTACATTTTAATTTGTGTGTAGGTGTCGAGCCGTTGGTGAGAGTTTTTGCGTTTGGTCGATGGGGAGCAAAACCCCATGGGTTTTCAGATATGAGGCCATGGATAGGACCAAAGAGTCTATCCAAAACTATTACAGGGGGATATCGTCGATATGGTCCCTTTTGGGAGATTATCGATCGGAGGTGGAACAATCAACTCCACCAACCTATTCATGCGCAATGGGTACTACCTCAACCCCAAGTATTTCTACTCTGACAGCTTCACAGATGTGAATGGAGAGGTTATGGAGGGCCTTTCGACATGTATGAGAGGATGATACCGGATGTTGAGACGAGGGACCTCGTTATTTTAGAGCTGCAGAGTTACAAACATGGTAGGGGAGACTCTTTTCATCGGTGCTAGCATTTATTCGAGGGAGAACCACACAATCACTGTGTAATACCAAGTTACTTAGAATGTTTACAAGTTACTTATTAGTTACATATTTGATTTTATTAATTAATTATAAATTTTTGATTATCTTGTTAAATGTTCAGAGGTTCTCGTGGGAGGATTGGGAGGGAATACCCCAAATCTTCAAAAGTTAGCCCTCGTAATTCTATCTCAACCTCAGAGCGCTTTCGGATGTGAACGCAATCGGAGTTTGTTTGAGGCCATTCACACGAAGAAGCGCAACAAGTTGACTCAAAAAAGGCTCAACGACTTGGTTTTTGTGCAATACAATCTCCGGCTTCGCACAAAAAAAGTTGAGGCCACATCAGAGGAGCTCATTGATTTGGATGAGATAGATCCATACAGTGAGTGGATTGGGCAAGAAGAGGAAAACCCTGCATTCACAACGGACGAGATTGCTTCTTTTGAGAGGGAGGCTATGGAGGGAGAAGCACTAGCAGGACTCCGAGGAGATATTGGACTGGATGACATCTTTGGAGGTGATCTCCAACATGCAGCAGAGGAGCCACCAAAGACCACCATCTAGTTCCGTGATCGAGCGTTTCACAGCCTTTAGAGGAGCGTGAGACGCACACTGAGTGTGGGGACTAGTGGAGCCAGAGGCACTAGACCCTCTCCCCAATATTTCTCTAGATTGGGGAAGAGGAAAATGTAATTTATCAGATATTGTAACTTCAGATAGATATGAAATTTATGATGATATTTTTCAATGTCAATCATCATAAATTCATATTACTTATCACCGGTTATTGTCGTATTCGCATGATGATGCGATTTTGTATTGTATTTGTATTCAAATCTAATAGAAAACACTTCTCCAACATTTTATGGGCTCATTTGATACATTTTGTAGCTATGTGTTGCTTAAAATTTATGTTTTTAAAAAAATTGAGTATTTTTTAAGTTGTCGAATATTCCCAGTATTGGCCGAATATTGGCGAGTTTTTCAAGCGAGTTTTTTTTTTTTTTGGGGGTCCAAGCGAGTTTTTGGTTTTAAGCAGTTTTCCTACTATGGTTGAATTATCCTATGCAAGCACAATAGAATTTCCTGTTTGGAAATCCCTCTCAAGCTCTAAGAGGGTTTTCGTCCTCGAGAGTATTTTTATACAAAAACACCAGGCTTAAGATAAAATTTGAATTCAGAATTTGAAAGATGAGTATAAAACGATCTCTTCTAAGTTGACCTCTCCTTTATAAAGGAAAAGTGACCCAAAGGAACCTTTTTCTCCTCCAATCAGATTGTAGTGTTTTCTTCTATGCCCATTTTCCCTCCTAGGCCTAGTCGCATTTTTGCCTAGGGGAGATACAAAATTATTATGGGTCTATTTTACTTTCTAGGCAGCCATTATTCCTCTTCTAGACAAGTTGGCAAACTTCCTAGGGAGGATACAACATAAAATTAGACCCTTTGCACTATTCTAGAAATTACAACTTTTATTTATAAGTGCATTCCTTTATTAAGCCCAATAAATTAACATAAGTGCCTTAATAATTTAATTTTTTCTCTTTTAGGCACTTAATATTAATTTGTTGTGACTTAAGTCACCCTTGGATTCATCCTTTAGCCGTCGGGTAGACCAAATAGGCTAAAGGTCTTCATTATTATTATTCTAGGAAGAGGGACATTTCATTGTATCCGTGTGATGTGACAGATCATCAATTTTGCTAAAATTTTGAACTCTGTCCTTTTTGGGCTTTTGATTCTAGCTGTCCATAGCTGATAAGCTAGAAGGAATTCTAGTAGAATCAAGCATAGGCTGCCTATAACCTGTTGGCTGATGTGCTTTTTCAACCAGACCTACGTGGTCTGTTGAAATCAGATCCAAATGTAAATCTTTCTGAAATTTTTAATATAAATGGGAAGGGGACCCGCCGACCCTTGCTTAGATATCGGAAAAAACTACTCTTATGAGCCAGTTACAAATCTGTGTAGTTTGATGTTATTCCAAAATGTCAGCAAATGGTCAATAATTTATCTGTCTGATATCAATTATTTGTGACCAAGAGCAACACCACAAGTCACTCTCTTTTTTAAGTAAGAAACAAAGGCACCATGACTATGAAATTCTTTTGTGGGGGTTCATTTCTGCAAGAGAATCTCTTTTTCTCATCTGATCAATAAACTTCTCTGTAGGACAAGAATGGTAATGTAATACTTCCATTGGATAAAGATGAGACAGACAGTGATACATATAACAATGAAGTTGACAGTCACAAAGGGAAAAACTTCAGATTACATTATCAAGTACAGTGTATTAGCATAATTGTGAGTACAGATTCCCTTGCCCTCTTTTAGCTTTCCAATTCTATTTATTTACTGCATAATAAGAATGGAGATTATATATTGTTGGTTCTAAATTTTCATGTAGGACTCACTTGACAACATCATACACCAATACAAACTAATGACAACACTTTGGGTCCGGATGCGAGCAGATGGTAAAATTAATCTTTTAAGACAGGATTGGATAGTTTATGTAAATGAATCCCAAGTTTATTTTTCTAATTCGCACCTTTTTACAATTAAAAGCTCTTCATGTTTCTATTACTGAATATTGTTGCTGAAAGGTTCTCGAGCTCGTACCCCTAGCCTTCGGATGCAACTTTTAAGTGAAAAGCATCCGGCATCTTTTACTGCCCAAAAACAGCGTACCTCTCTTGCTGATTTAACATCTCCAGCATTGAAGCAAAAAGGCCATGTACTTCCCAGACACGCATATAAAGATCAAACTTCAAATCAGAGCGAAGAAAAGCAATCCTCAAAATGGCAGAATTAGCGGCTTCAGAACAATCTACTGAAGAAAGAAATGAAAAGGGCCGGGAAAAAGGGATCTGCCTGAAATGAAAGTGACAGTTCATGAAGCCATGGAGGATATAGAGCATATTTTCTATGAAGGTTTGTGCTGCTATTATTACTGCACTATTTCAATGCTTTCTGTAATAGACCTGTATTATTATGTCCTGTGAATAGTACAATCATGATTCTAAAAGCGTCCTTACATCAAAAATTTGTTTCCTTTTGTGAATAGTAAGCATAATAGAATAAAGGAAATGGGATCTCTAATATAACGATCACTTAAAAATATACTCATCAACATAAAAATGATTATTGCTAATCACCATTAACCATTTTAGCTATTTTATATTGTTAATCGCTTACTTATGGCAAAAATATTGAATGTAGAGACTAAAAAGTTAACTAGCCATGATATTTCAAGGAATCTGTGCTCTTAATTATATAGGGTTTGGAAAATCCTCTAAATGTTGATTTAAAATCATTGGTCAATTTTGTTTTGAAAAACAAAGTGGCTTCGCATATAATGGATTTGAATTGTAGAAATATTGCAGAAACATTGAAGTAGGATACTCTAGCTAAAGTATATCTTTTCCTTATAGAAAGAACTTATTATTAGACAGAGGCCAAGTTAAAATACAAGAAGCATCATAATATGTGTATTATGAATAACTCATTTAAATATTCCAATCCTTTATTAACTTCCTTATTTTCATTTGAATGCTATTTATTTCTAATTTTTGACCGTCAGTTTATGATTTACCATTTAAGAGTATAAATTTAAAGTGTAGTCAAAAGATAACAATGATATTATCTCCGTGAAAGAATATAAGAAGTCAATCGTTGTAAGGAATCTCATCCTTCACTCCTGTATAATTAAAATTAAAAAGCTCTACACATTCAACACTGATTGTATTACATTAGTCCAAACACCATCTAATTTTATGTTTGGATGTGAATTCATAAAAGCAAATATTAATCAAGGGCCTTTGTTTCCAAGGAGAGGGAAGTGGCATAAAATGGTGCTGATATATGTGTTGAAGAACACCAAGTGAATTACATGTGGTTCATTACAGACAATTCGTATATTCATCTGGTGTTACAGAGCTCACAAGCCTCTTTAGAAGCACTATCCATCCTCATTAAAGGGGTTAGCCAAAATTTGCCTTTTTACCCTCAGCTGAATGCTATTAGCTGAGATTGATGACTGTTGGCTAGAACCATGGATGCATGAAGACTTTGATGTAGTACTGCTATAACAGTTTATTGTTAGCCTCAAATCATACTGTTTTGTATGCATTGAGTAATAGTTATTTTCAACTTGGATCAGTGATATATGGACTGGAAATGTATATGAGCAAGGACACAAAATGCATGAGCTCATATGTTCCAATGTTGAATCTCAACTTCGTTACTCAACTCTATTGAAAATGTCAATGACAAGGGCTATCATCTATAAATGGGCATTTGTAACAATGTAAAACAATATGCGTGTTCTATATCTAATAATCTTGCCACCAGATCCATAGTCTTAAGATGCATCCTCCAAAAACATCTAGGGTTCAAAAACACTAGGTTTGACTTTGCAGCTTCATACTTGAATGTTAAATTATTATTTTAAACAAAATCTCTTATGAAAATAATAAAATAAGCAATAGATATAAAAACATCAAACATATTCTCTTTGATCTTGATAGAATTCTAGTTTCTGACCATTAGTTATGGCCAGATAAGAAAAGAGTTTTAGATTTGAGACTAGCTACTTTGCAGTGTAATATTGAGTAAATGTTTTCTGAAACCAGCTGTGTGAATGTATTTTCATCCGGCATTGCAGACCCTACCCCTGGGTCCATCTTCAAGGACGATAAGAGAGGAAGCCAATGGTTGAGGGGGATAAAAGAATAAAACTTTTATAAATGGTAATGCAACACATTTAATGCGGTAATGGAGTTTGGTACGGTTAAAGTCAGCCATAATACAAAAACTATTAGTAACCATTATATTAGAATAATTAGTTTAGGCCTAATTTTCTTACTCATGTACTTTTATTAATTTATCATCAATTGATTGATCACATGATTTCTTATAATCTCTTACTAATTTATAATTTTAGTCTTATTTTTAATTTAAATTATCCATTTTTGTAATTTAATTTAATGAATAAATTTACTAATTATTTAAGTTAATAATTGATTATTTCATCATTAATATAATTATTAATTAAAATGTGGATTACTGCAAATAATAGACTAATTAATAATTCATACAATAAATTAATAAAATTATTTATAATCATAGTTCAAAAAATCGTTATCGGCAATTAATCGGCAGACCAAATTTTGACTCAGAAATCGGGAATCGGCAATTTATCGGCATTAATCGGCAACTTTATCGCTACTTTTAATAACATTTAAATTCATAAAATAAACTTAAATTAAATGTAAAAACATTGTTATGACTCTATAGAATGCATACTTTATCGTTATACAATATACTATTATAAATTTATAGTGTATACTGTAACAGGTAACTATAAATTTATATTAGTGTATACTGATTGTATACTATTATAATAAATGTATAATTTATAAATTTATTACTGTTATAAATTATATAAAAAATATCATTGTGTTCTCTGTTAACAATGGGTATATTACTATTACTGTTACGAATTATTATTATTATTGTTATGTTATATATCATTGTTAAAAACTTAAATGTTATAAATTATGATCTGTTTATAATAGTAATATATATTATAGTATAAATTATAACAGTCTTATATAATTACTATAACAGTTTATAACAGTCTTATAAATTTATTACTATTATAAATTATAGTATATAGTTACTAGTATATACAAAACGAATTAATCTATACTTATAGATTTTAATATTTTATACACTGTACAGTATACGAATTAGTGTATACTGTACATTGTATACTATTGAAAATCTTAAAAAAAAGAAAACTAAATATACTCTTACTTGTATACAAATTTATAGAGGGCTAGGGCCACGAAACTGTTGCCACCAACTGGCCACGAAATGGCACGAAACTGCCACGAAATGCCCTGAAACCGCCACGAAATCCGCGAACCACTACGAAATGCTGGAAACCAAACACGAAACCTAAGACTCGCGATTTTCAACGATTTTCCCGCGAGTTTTGACGATTTTTTAGGGTTTTAATCGCCGGAAATCACCGATTTATCGGCACTTCACAAATCGCGATTTTTCAGAAAGATTAATCGTTTTACTTGCCCTAAACGATTAATCATGATTATCACCGATTAATGGTGATTTTTAATACGAGTTTATAATTATTGAATTAAAAAATTGACCCATAAATTAGTTCATTAATTTGTAATCTAGATTGTATTAATTATTTAGTTAATTGTATAATCATCGATTTTTTAGTTTATTCTTTTTCTCGATTAATGCTAGGTCTATAATCCCTAGTGAAATGATGCTATCAAGTCATGAACACCCTAGCCCGACCGATCTTGCGGATAAGGGGTTTCTACGTGTGGCTAAGCTTGTACCCATCATCTCTCCTAAGATTGAGGTAGTTTCTACTATCAAGTCATGATCTCCTAGCCTTGATTGATCTTGTGGATCGGGGTTTCCCACGGCCGGACAGGGGGCTCGGGCGCCTGGAGACCTCTTCGCGGCGTCTCGTGATTGCGAAAATGGTCGAGCCTCGATCTTTACTATGTCACACAAGTGTCGCAAATATTCTCGTGTGTTGATGCACTCGTGTCGGTCTTTGATCGCCGAGGGTACCTGTAACCTGCAAAACAAATATCACCTGCAAAACCCACAAACCACATCAAATCCAAAAAAAGAAAGATGCAGAATGGGGAGTCGGACTGACCCCGACAGTCACCTCGAGAGTGAACTTACAACCGAGCATTGTAGTACATCTCAGACTCCATGTAGTTTTGGTGCGTGTGTGTAAGAATCGTGTCCTAGGATGCCCTTGGGCAAGTGCAGCGATACAGCCTTGTAGCTAGATGTAGCAATGTAAGAGAATTTGTGGATTTAATAAAGAACATCCCCTTCCTATTTTGTGTATGCAAAAAATGCAGTCTTTTGTCCCTTGAATGGATGCTAGATGGATGCCTTCAAGTGCTTTAGGTGATGCTAGTAATTCTTAGTTCTTGGTCCTTTATTTTGAACACATAACTATGTATTTATATGATTCTCTTGTTTGAATTTCGTAATTGACAACTGGAAGGCCGACCCATAAGTGAAAAAGATGCCCAAAAGATAAAAGAGACCCAAAAGGAGCGAGTAAGATAAGAAAGGGTCAGGAGCGTGTGGGTGCTCTGTCCCTGGCTGCTGTCCCTGGCAGCGCCGGTGTCTGCAGAGCCACAAAAGATAAATAAGTAAAATACCGACTGAGTGTAGAGTGTAAAAGACCAAGTAGAAAAAAAAAAAAAAAAAAAAAAAAAAAAGGAAAGGGGCCAAAGACAGTTGTCAATTACTAGTTTTCTTGCTTAGGAATCATATGAATGCTAGTATGTATTTAGGACCTAGAAATGTACCCAAGTGCGTGATTTTGTGTCTACATTTGCCCCCACTTTATGTTGAATGAATACTTGATAACATAAAGTAGATAAGAGATGCGTACCTGATAACCATGTAGAGTATGCGGCGAAGAATGTGCCGAGTGGACAAGTGAAGCGTGGAATGATGCAAAAATGAAGTGTGGAAACTAGGAAGAGAAAGTGACCCTAGGGGTGAAGCATGTGTTGTACCATGTTGTACTGTTGTGTTTGTTGTTGTTGCTTCAGAAGGACGGACTTGCAAAAGAAGAGCAAGAATGTAGTCAAAGTCACGTATATGGTAAATCAGAGAAAAGTGTGCATAAGTATGTAAAAGTATGTAAAAGGAAAGTGTGCACTGATGTAGAAAAGTGTAAAAGGATACAAAAGTGTCCTGAAAATGCTATGTAGAGCGAGCTTTTTGGGCGATCTCACGCCAAGAGAGAATTTTTTGTGCGATTTCACGCCAAGTGCTAGTTTTTAGGGCAATCTCATGCCAAGTACGAGTTTTTAGGGCGATCTACGCCAAGTGCAAGTTTTTTGGGTGATGTCACGTCAAGGAGCAAGTGTTGTGGAGAGAGGTCTAGTGTTACTCTCCTTCCATGACTTTGCACGATAAACACCACTGCAGATGGTTAATTTTTTGTTTTGTTCCTGTTGTCCCTAATTTGTTCCGAATGTACTGATTGTTCCGATTGAAATGGAAATTGCATACATTCTGTTTGTTGCAGGATCTGTGCTCGATATCTTTGTTAAACTCTTTGAATGCTTATGTGAACCGTGTGTTGATCTAAGAAACCAATTGTGTGCCCCAGTGACATTAGTGCCTGGGGAAGACACAGTGCCTAAGCCCTCTCCTGAGCTCGGGCGCCGGTGTCTCATATTGTGATTCTAACCCAAGTCTTATTCTGAGCCAGTGTTGTAACTATAACATGTGCCAATTCTATGATGTGTAGCTCGAGCTGCTTTGTATGGGGTGATTTTTTACCCAATGTATGCCCCCTTATTTGGGGTGCATGCGACGTTGGTAGAAGTGTGCAGCCCAAAATAGAGGCCCCGATCTTGCTACATTTGGAGTGGATACCTACAAGGGGTAGGGGATGTGCATGGTAGAAACCAAGGCACATGCAAACAAAGTAGCTAGATACATGTGTTAGTAGCAAAAGAAGCAAGCATGTCATAGAAAAACAATGTAACAAGCAAATTTGCATACAAGATAGACCATGAAAAGCGGGTTTCAAACATGGGACATCACTCATAATGTCACAAGACAATCAGGGCCGAAGTGGCCAAAAACATACAAACAAAGTGATCAAAGAAGACATAGGGCCTAGCCCAAAACAATAGCATGCAAGTAGAAAACAATGACAAGCAAAATGTATTAGACAGCCATGGTGGCATATAGTCCTACAAAGAAAATCCTACATATTAAGCACCGTTAGCTAGGAAGATAAATAATATGTCCAAGCATGTATGTATCAATGGAATAAGTAATGTGCTAGAAGTAAGAGCAATAAATAATGAAACAATAACACCTGTAATGTGTGAGAAAGTAGATGCCCCCAAGAGCCTCGATGGGACTGGTAAGAGGTACAATGCCAAGCATCATTGCAACGTGTAAGGACTTGTAAGAGATCTGCATTCACTCCAAAAGACCAAGTGAATGCGCACATGTATATAGAAAAGATATTGACATACTAAGTATCCGTCTAGCATGGGAAACAAAGTGTACATGTAAGTATAAGCAAGCAAGAGTAAGTGCAACCAAGATATGCAATATATGCAGTGTATGAGTGAGATGGAATGGTATATAATGTGAATGTGATAGGAGCAGCGTGCCCTCAAAGACATATGTGGATGAGTATGAGATGAGGTTCATTTATAAAAGACCCTCAATAATCAAGAATGGACCATAGAACAAGAGTGCATCATCGGGAAATGGTTTGAAAAATGTGCACTAGATAGAATAGAACATGAAGCGTAGAGTGTAAAAAGTGAACAATGCGAGGTTCATTTCAGATTTAGACCCTTAGCAATCGAGTATGAACCGTGGAACTAGAGTGCGTCATAGGGTAGTGAAGATACAAGTTGTGTATCAATGTGCGTAAGAGAAACTAGATGTAAAGCACGAAGCGTAATGTGTATGTGTAGAGATTAAAAGGAATTGGTAATGATTGAAGGGGGGGCATAAAGTACAATTCCCCCCAAGTGTGAGAAAGATAGAAAGCTATCTAATGAGAGTGAAGGGCAAGGATCCTCCACCCGATGTCCGAGGAGATAAAGGCGTGTGACAATGCTCTAAGATTGGTGGTGTATGAGAGTAATGATGTACATGTGAAGGAGACCTATGTGGTGAAGGAGGTGGTGAACACCTATGTGAAGAAGACCTAGGAGGTGAAGGAGGTGGTGGACACCTATGTGAAGGGATTGCCCGAGTAGGGGACTTATGCTGACGAGATGGACTAGTGGACCGATAAGGACGACAACGTCGTGAAGCAGACGCGCATGCGTGCGAATAGGAGAACAAGGTGCGAGAATATGCCTTGGATTTTAGAGGTCTAGAGACCCGAAGCTAAAGTTGGTGGAAGAATGTCGTCAAGAGGAGGTAGAGGCAATGGTGTGCATGGTGGAATGCCTTTAATAGTGATAACTTGTTTATTGTGAATGAATTTAAGACACAAATGATGCATGGAGGGAATAGCTTGAGCAACACGGAGCCAATGGAGACCTAAGAACATGTCATAGCCTTGGATTGAAGATGCCACAATGAATGGCACAAGCATAGCAAGATGCCCAATGGTAATGGGAAGCCTGATGTAGTCAAAAGAATTAGGGACTGGATAGGTGATAGTAGATATTGGACATTTGATAGCCATAAGAAGTGCAATAGAGCATACACTGATAGAGTGCTTGGATAGATCATAGTGTTATTGATAGTATATGAACCGATAAAAGCGGTGATGTGTAATGAATCAGAAGAAAATGTTGCATGATAATCGTGATCGGAAAATGTAATAGCTGGTGGTGATGCATTAGCAAAAGCAACAAGAAAATCAAGGGGCCCCAATGAAGGAGGGGGCACAACGTGATATGCATGATTAGTAGAAGAGTTAGAAGCTTGTGTATCGTGCTTAGGCAAAGGGTCATTGAAGATTTTGAGCTTTTCTTATCGTTGATCAGTTTAGAAGAAGATGTAGGGAGCTCAAAGGAATTATTGTCAATAAGATCTTGAATTCGATGCCTGAGTTTAAAACGGTGATCAGTGGAATGCCCAAAACATTGATGATAATCACATTTAGCATTTTCGTCATAATTGCGGCCACAGGGGCGAGATGGATCAAGATTGAGTGGCAATGGAAGAGTGATGAGATTACTTTCGAGAAGTTGAGGTAATTGTAATGTCCCCTGTCTAGGACAAGTTAGGAAATAATATAAATCGATCACACATTCTGGAAAATAATTAATTTTCAAACCCCAATTGGTGCAATTTTCAACCCCAATTGGTGCAATTTTCAAAAATTCATATCTTTGGCTAGAGGAGTCCAAATGAGCTGAGATTTTGGATATTGGACCACAAAAATATGAAGAATAATATGCAAAAATCAAATTTCGCACAGCCAACACGAAACCCTAATTTTGCCCTAAAAAGTAGGTCGCCCAACACATTTAGGGCACGAAATCTAATCCAAAAATTATAGAATTGCCTTCTACTTATTTCTCCTAATTGCTACAATCACATTCAATATTAAATTGATCCCAAACTGCATATCAGAAATTAATATTTAATTGTTAGCAACCAAATAGTTGGCAGACAGCTGAAATCTTCTAAAATTCATAACTCCTTCAATATTCCTTATTTTCCCTTCAAATAAAATGCAGATAATTCTATAAATTAAGATCTTTCCAAAGAACTAAAAATCTGATTTTTAGGATAATTGAAACCCCTCCAAAACAGCCCCCAAAATCCCCAAACCAGTCGTTAGGGTTAGAATAAATTGCATAAATAATTTTGGCACTTAATAACCCTTCAATATACTCAAAATAGCTGCCCAAACTTAGCAAAAATAAGCCAACACAAATCAGATCTTGAATATAGATGATTTACCCTTAAAACATGCCAAAATAAGACCCATATCAAGTCGCCATGGTTGGAATAATTACAGCATTAAAGTCAGACCATAAAGACATCAAAAATCACCACTAATCATTCAAATATCCTCATCAAACAATGTGCCACATCCCAAAGCAAGTCGCCAATGTTAGCAAGTATGAATCATGCATAGAACATACTTCAACACAAGAGAACTCAACAAATGGAACAAGAGAGAATACTTCAATTGATCAAAACCAGCTCACTAACTTCCCACGCAAGAGAGAGAGAGAAAGCATTAATGGGCATGCATCCCAACTCCAAGCATGGAGTATCAAATAAATCTCATCATAACATAAGTCTAACAATGATCCTAGCACTCCTTTTATAAGCAAAGAGACACAAAATTCGAAATCCCTAGGAGAGGGAAATTATTAAATAAAAGTAGTTTATTTTCCCTAGGTGTGGCGTCCCCTTTTCAAAGGGTGATTTTAATATGTAAAATCCACCTAAATATTATTTAATTAACTCTCCTTTTTAATTTGCATTTTGGGAATTTAATTAAATAATTAAATACATTACTTGCTCTATAAATATTAAATAATTATATAAATATTGTTTTATAATTTCAAATGATTAAAATCACTCTTTAGGCAATATTATCTAATTATTTAATATAATTTTCCCTTTGCAACATCCCTAAAGCCCACAGGGAATGATAGGCCAAGGGTCTTCAAAAAATGGGTACATTACCATCCTCCTTCTCGAGATTGCTTGCCCTCAAGCAATAGCAAGCTCATGTGTCTCGTGTCCAAAAGTGTGGTACTCCAAAACCGTGCTTCCAAGCCATTCAAGTGAAGTAGCATTTGCAATATCTTGGACCGCTTCATTCTCCTAAAAGTTAGGAGTGTAGTCTGTTGTAATTTCTTCTTCAAACCTGCGCATGAAGCAAACAAATTAGAAAAATAAGTGTTGAAGAACACTTTTCTAATGTGTCTCCATGGCATGTAAGACTCCTCCATGTATGGGCTGCCCCCAAACTTTGTTATGTGGCCCCAAGTGCTGTTGTAATCTCCAAAAATCAGAATTGGAGTGGCTAGTTTCCACCCCCAAATAGTCACCCATGAGTCAAAATCAAGTACCAACACCCATATCATCAACTGCATGTGAAAAATCTGAATGATGGAAGTGATAGTAGAGTTGGTCATAAAGATATCTTCCATAAAAATGAGAGGACAACTATCATATTTCAGAATTCTTTTCCCCACATGAATGAGCAACAATCTAGTGAATGAGATAGGCCCCCATGCAACTGAAATTCCATTCCCAACAATAACAAACTGAAGACTATCCATATGCTTGGCTGGAAATGAAACTCTTACCATGCAAAATGTGGTCCATGTGATCCATTCTTCATCTTCACAACCCTCAATACATTGTTCCCAAGAAAACAAATGCTGAAACTCAATCATATGCATGATATAGAGCTGATTCAAAGTGAATCTCATGACAAATGTGGTACTTCTCACTATCATGGCTGAAAATACAACATGCTTACCCTTTTTTCTCAGAACATAACATGACAACTCAACACCATACCTTCCTCTTCGCTGCTCCCAATGTAAAAGAAGTGCTAAATGGTCAAAAGAAGAACCTGTAACATGTACCAATGATGCTCCAAACTGAAAATCAGCGTACCATGTGACTAAATCCTTTTGTAAGCATGCTAACATGTCCTCAAACAAACCAAAAATGTACATTACAGCAGTGTGAACATTAAGCATACACATATTCCTCTTGGTTGCCAATTCAAACATGCATAGATGATGCTCATACCTTCCCCTTGTGATCTCAACAATAAAAAACTGAATTGTATCATGATATAGGATGAATAGAATATCCATCTTAATCATCTCATAAGCACTAGCCAATGCAAACAATTGGTTACTTACATCTTTATACCATATGATAGTATGTGCATGATTACACCACCTTATCTCCACCTCATCATTCACATATGGAAAAGAAAAATCAGAAATGCAAGGAAAATCATACCATTCATTGAGCTCATGGATTTTCCTTATGTAAGGAAGCAACATAACTGAAACAAAATGCTTAGGGCTGCCCATCATACCTTTGTGCCATGTAGTACCCTCATATTCCTTGGGATTTTCAACCCAAACATCTTCTTCTACCTTGGAATCATGCATCCTTGCTTGTACTTGGTGTGAGGCCTCCTTAGGCTTCATCTTTGAGCAAATGAAGTCATCTTTTTGCCCTCTAATGTCTGTTGTTATACACAGGCCAGCAAGCTTACTGTCATGATTTTTGTTTGTGGAAAGAATCTTAGTCATCCCTTTCCTTTTTCCATGTTGCCCCTTATGCACCCAAGTGTTAGGAGCAAAAACATCAACAATAGTATGACCAAAATACCTCTCATCCATCCATCTAGCATGCTCATACCCATATTCATCAAAGCTCAACATATAAGGAGGAAATAGACATGAATAATCATACCTTGGGCTGCCCCCAACATCTACAAAACTCAGAATTTCTGAGTTTAGGACAGCGCTCTTTCCCTCGTCATTTTCTTCATCTAAACCCCTTTTTTCTCCTTTACCAATGCTCATGTTATGTGGTCCCCGATGGGATACCACTAAAAATGCACAAAATATTGAAAACTTGCAGCCACATAAAATACTGATTTTACCAAATTTTTATAGTAAGGACAACAAACTAAATAGAATCAATATCTCCCAAGATATCCACTCGAATCACATGAAAACTTAAAGAGAGCTTGACATTAATATAAAGGACATAATAAAACTGTTTTTGGGAATTTTACAGAGATTAAACTGCTGCCAGAAAAAGTACAGAATGCCCTAGGCGGCTGTAAAACTTCAGAGGTTCGTGTCCCTCTAATACAAGAGCAAAAATAAGGGTCTTTGGAAATAACAGTAATAGATACAGGCAATAACGTTTCCACCTTCGGATCTAAAACGACCGACTAGAAAAACCCCAAATAAAGGCTGCAGGTCACCACGCTTGGTGAAGGGGTCGGAAAATGATGGACGCGCCTTCAGCGTGCTGCCACGCCCAGCCCAAAAGGCTGCCGTGAATCTGATCGGGCCCTCTGCTTGTCTTCCCCAAACGCCCCCAATACCCGCGAAATCCTTCACGAGATGCCTCCAACGAATTGTCCCGCTCTGCCCAAATGGCTGCTGTGGATCTGATCTGCTGCCGGGATTCAGATCTGGAGCCCACTGATTATCCTCTCCCAATGCCGCCAAATATCTGCAAAAACCTTTCTCTGCGACCTCTGATATTGTCTCTGCCACACAACCTTGAAAACGGATCCGGAATGACAGACTAGGGAAGATCTCTCACTACCAAAGAATGCCCTGCTAGCTAGGGACGGGTCTCTCACCATCGAAGCTAGGGTCCCTGTGGGATTTGACTCCACAAGCTATAGATGCGCGATAGCAACAACTGCACATGAAGGGGTCAATAAAATGTATATCCAAAAAATGTCCCTTTCCTTACTCTCCCCACTCCTTATATACTTCTCTCGGCAAACGAGCCCCAACAGACCCAATACGCATTTCTTTCTATGGAGGGGCCAATAAAATAAAGTGACTTAAGTTACTTTTCCCCTTTTAGTCACCATGGTCCAAAAGTGACCCCCAAATGCCAAACGTGAATATTAGTACCATGCGGCCCCTTCTCAAAAGCCCCCAAAGCATTCACAAGCTCCTTGGGTCTGACCACGGATTGGACTCGACCTGGCCCTTCGGCCTTTGGTGCAGGAAAAGGGGACATTACAGTCCTCCCTTCCCGAGAAATGCTTGACCCCAAGCATTATCTGTTCTACTGCAGCAGCGGAATACCGCACCGTAAGTTTCTCCACCTCACCCTGCCTCCACCAAGGATCCGTGTAATCCGAGGCAACCAAGAAACCCCATGTCGTCATCATGACCTCCATATGGTACCGAGAGCAATGTTGTCCATGAAGTAGAATGATACCCAAACCGACTCTCCACTGGTACCCGCACCGAAATTTCCAATCGGTCCAATCCCTGCCAATGCAAGGCTGCCATCATGGAATCACTCACGGCCTCTCCAATCAACTCCTGGGTATGAAAGTTCACTCTGAATCTGTAGGGTCCCCTGAATCAGCCGTGAAACAACCTGTTTACGCACAAATGGTGCTAACTCTCCCACCTGACCTGCACTCGTGTGAGAGCATGGCTCCTCATACTGTATCTCGATGTGTCCCGTGGAGGAAAAGTCCCAAGACTCTAGTAGACAGTCAACTGGCACTATCAGCTCCATGTAGTCCACCTCCTGCGCTGAATGCGAACCTACTGAATCACCATGAGTCAATTTCGTCTCTCCACTGACTAACACGTGGGTGAAGTGCCCACCGGCATAGAAACAACAAAAAGCATAGGAGTGTTGTCCCATGTCGATTCAAAAAAACATGGTCCCGTAAGCTCAAAGCTTGTCATAGTGACAAACCGTATATGCCTGTATAAAGTTGAGGAGATCCTCCCTCAACCTCTGCCATATGAACTTCTCGACATGAGCCTATAGGTCTCATCGAAGCTCAAGCGCCCAGTCATGAAGAACAATGCACATGTCGCAATATCTCCATCCTCCACCATGAATCTGACACAAGGCTCCATCTTCCCGAGAGAAGATCATCTCATCCTCCAATCTGCAGTTGTCATCCTATATGTGGCCATCCAAAATCTCACAAGAGTGTCGGTTCTTGGAGTACTCAACAAGTAAATGAGATCTCCAGTCTACCGAAACTTCAGATGACCAACATAATGATAAACTTGGATGATCTGAACCTGTAGTCCCAATCTCTGTAACTGTCTCAAGTGCAACATTGCTGGTCACACCCACATCCATCATTCTCCACATCGATCCGCAATAATTAAACTCTTCACCAAGCGGAACGTCCTCTCCATCCCCTCAATTGTAACCACCCTAGGTGCTCCTGTAGGTAATCCCCTCGAAATCACATTCTTGCCCTCGGATTTAAACTTCAGCTCCATTGTCTGAAAGTTAGTCCGAAACTCACCAAGGGAGTGAAGCCACTGCACTCTCAGCACTATGTTGGTCTCTCCCATACCAATGATGTGGATATCATCGGTAACTGTATAGTTACCCATCATGATGCTCACTTGGGGAACCCGTCGTGTGCCCCTCATAGACTCTCCATTGGCTATAACCCCGTTGAGGCCCTCAAAATCCTCTGTCTGTAATCCTCGCCTCTCAACCAATGAGGCATCAATACAGTTGTGGGTTGCCCCACTCTCAATGAGTACCCCAACTTGTTGACCCTGCATAACTCCTCTAATCCTAAATGCCTTGTACATCAGAGTACTAGACAATGTGGCTATAATCTCCCGAGGAAAAGTCTCCTCCTCCTACCCCACATCAGCACTATCCAATGCAACCCCATCTCCATCATCCATCTCGCGAGCAAACAACCCGTCGGAATAGGAGTCATCAAATATCCCACTTGTCTCATACCTCGTGATGTCACCATGACCCACAAGAGGCTGTGTTCCTTCACAATTCGACCGCTGCAACGACATGCTTCTTTCTTCACCAATCACATCTTTTGCAATCTGCCCTTGTATACCCTGAAATCTGATTTCTTTGTTTTCCTTGAAAATTTTCGGTTTATCCACATGAGGGATGAATGCAAATTTCCCAAAAGATGGAAGCCAATATGTCCAATGAATGATTCCAACTCCAAGTAACCCAAATGTACAAACACATTCAAGTACTTCACATCTCTTAATGACAATAAAGAAATGAGTTACCTTCTTTGTGCAAGACATATCTTTCCATGGACATAACTCATCAATTCCCTGTATGTTGGGAATACACATGGCTGCTCCCTCATCATACTTTATTCTCTTTCCCCATATTTTCATTTCACCGTAAATGCAAGAGAAAGGGAAATCAATATTAGAACTCATGCATCCATAAACTTTATCATAAGGAACTTCATACCCTTTGTTGTACCCATGGATTCTCATCATGAGAGAAGACAACACCTCTGAAATAACATAATTGGGGCTGCTCATCATACCTTTGCAACTCAAAATTTCTGATATAGGATCAACATCTTCATTCTCCTTTGATTTTTCAACCCATGCATCATCGTTTTCCTTAACATCATGCAACCATTGCATCCCAAAAATAGTCTTACCTCTAGCAAATTCAACCACAATAAATATACCCCATACCTCATGTCCTTTCACTATCATGGGCTCCTGCATTGTTTTCTTTGCCAACATATGCTTATTAGCTAAATCAAGAGCAATGTGAATGGAGGATGTGTTTATCCCATCTAGCATACCTTGAGACGTGATTATGAAATAGTCTTCCCCAATCATCCAAGCATATAAATGTTGTCCCAAATAATAGAAACATGGCAACAACATAGGAGAACTCAACAAGCTAGGAAGATGGTAACCATTCTCATACCTTAGGATGCTAAAGTCATGAATGCACCTTGAATTCAACTCTTCTTTTTTAACAGCAAAGTGCACCTTGATTCTTTGAGCACTTTGAGGACCAAATGCCCCCACTAACCCTTCCAAGGGTTCCACCATGTAGCTGGTATAAAAATCAGTCATGGGCTCTATTAATAAAACACTTTCTCCTCTCTTTATGACTGTTGTTATACACAGTCCAGCAGGCTGAAGATGATTAAAAAATATTCTCTTACCCTTTTTAGCAATCAGAAAACCAACGCTAGTACCTTGAGAGTTAATCTCCCTACTTGCACCGGAGTCCCCAATGAAGAAATCATGCTTGCCAACCCTTGTAATCCCAAAAGGCACATTTGAATTCCTTCTTTGGCTTATGAAGTCAGTCACAAAGTTTTTAAAATCAGAATAGATAGTTTTCGATAATGGCCACATATTACCAGGATCCCATAGCTTATAATGCCCATGAGCCCTTGTATCTATTAAGTGAGCTAAAACTTGCCACCATATATCATCCACCAGATGCTCATATACACATAGTTGGAGCAATGGTCCAACAAGCCCCATGATGAAGACTTCATCATCTACCTTACCATGCATCTCATGATGGAAATAAATGGGAATAGGCCACCATAAACAAGACACATTAGTGTGCTCTTCGTACCTTTCAAGGCCATCAATGTCCTCCGTGTGTTCAAGATAGACATATGTTGAGCTACCCCCAACATTGTTGCTTGAGTGCCTATTGAAAGTATTTGAAAGCTGATCAATAGTTGTTGGTTTGGAAATTATAACAGGCTGCAATTTTACACCAATGTCCATGTGAGGCTCCTCCTCATGTGCCAGCTGCTCCATAGAGTCTTCTTTCGTGGGTGTAGGCTTCCTTGCATCATTTGCCCTCATCGTTTCCTTGAACTCTTGTATGTGTTGTCTTGCTTGAGTCACAATCAACCTAGCAGCTCTAGCTCTGTTATTCCTTCCCTCACACTTTTTAAGAGTTTCCATTACATCCTCCTTGCTTGCACAAACAAGTTTCTTCTCCTGAGCTGGAATAATTTCTCTAACAAGCAAAGTTTCACTAATGCAATTATTTTGCTCAATGGAAATCATACCTTTTTATTTAGAAGCTTCTTCTACAAATGAGTTCCTTTGTGATTCAGGTACCGGCATATGATGACCCCATTTGGGCTTGCTACCAATCTTCATCATGCAATAATCTAGAAATGGCATATTATCTCTGAAACCCCTACTCAAAGATTGATACTTCCTCTAACAAGAATCCTCATCAATCACCTCTATTGGCCGCCCTCTATCACTGTTCTCACCATGTTCCTTAGTGTCCCTAGGTCTGCTTTGATTCACATTCTGAGTGAGCTGACTCAAATAAAGGTTAGTGGCTTCCTGCTGTTTCACCATGTTGGTGAACATTTCCTTCATAAAACCCCCTTTGAGATCTTTCCAAACTGCCATATTTAACCAACACAAGCTGGAGGAACAACAACTCTGATACCACTGAAATATCCCTGATGGGATACCACTAAAAAATGCACAAAATATTGAAAACTTGCAGCCACATAAAATATTGATTTTACCAGATTTTTATAGTAAGGACAACAAACTAAATAGAATCAATATCTCCCAAGATATCCACTCGAATCACATGAAAACTTAAAGAGAGCTTGACATTAATATAAAGGACATAATAAAATTGTTTTTGGGAATTTTACAGAGATTAAACTGCTGCTAGAAAAAGTACAGAATGCCCTAGGCGGCTCTAAAACTTCAGAGGTTCATGTCCCTCTAATACAAGAGCAAAAATAAGGGTCTTTGGAAATAACAATAATAGATACAGGCAATAATGTTTCCACCTTCGGATCTGAAACGACCGAATGGAAAAACCCCAAATAAAGGCTGCAGGTCGCCACGCTTGGTGAAGGGGTCGGAAAATGATGGACGCACCTTCAACGTGCTACCACAACTAACCCAAAAGGTTGTCGTGAATCTGATCGGGCCCCTCTACTTGTCTTCCCCAAACGCCCCCAATACCCACAAAATCCTTCACGAGATGCCTCCAACGAACTGTCCCGCTCTGCCCAAATGGCTTTGTGGATCTGATCTGCTATCGGGATTTGGATCTGAAGCCCATTGATTATCCTCTCCCAATGCCGCCAAATATCTGCGAAAACCTTTCTCTGCGACCTCTGATATTGTCTCTGCCGCAAAGCCTTGAAAATGGATCCGAAATGACAGACTAGGGCAGATCTCTCACTACCGAAGAATGCCCTGCTAGCTAGGGACGGGTCTCTCACCACCGAAGCTAGGGTCCCTATGGGATTTGACTCCACAAGCTGTAGATGCGCGACAGCAGCAGCTGCACGTGAAGGGGTCAATAAAATGTATATCCAAAAAGAATGTCCCTTTCCTTACTCTCCCCTCTCCTTATATACTTCTCCTCGGCAAACGAGCCCCAACAGACCCAATACACATTTCTTTCTATGAAGGGGCCAATAAAATAAAGTGACTTAAGTTACTTTTCCCCTTTTAGTCGCCATGGTCCAAAAGTGACCCCCAAATGCCAAACGTGAATATTAGTACCATGCGGCCCCTTCTCAAAATCCCCCAGCGTTCACAACTCCTTGGGTCTGACCACAGCTTGGACTCGACCTGGCCCTTCGGCCTTTGGTGCAGGAAAAGGGGACATTACAGATATCCGTCAAATGTGATTTGTATCCCATAAGTTCTTTAGCCATCATTTCTTTTCCATCATGCACATGCTTGACACTAATGCCCTCTTCATGCTCATCATCCAAATCTGATTTCTTGCACCCATTCAAACCCATGCAATCATTAGATGCTAAAAATGTATCATCAAAAACAAAAGAGCTCATACCTTGGAGAATCATAGTCTTTACTTTGCTTGAACATTGCTCTAGAACACCTTTGGCAAGTGTATGAGCAACACGTGATGCCTCTTGACTCAATCCTTCCTCAAGAAGTGATAGCAACTGTGGTGGGGGATTCTCATATTCATTTAACACCAAAGACATAATGGTTTGCATGGGAACCAATACCTCTTGAGTGTGATCATCATGTACAACATCAAGGAACACTTCAAACATGTGAGAAACAAGATCATTACATTCTAGGTCCATCATTATCACACAAGATCTTACCTTTGCCATAGTGTTTAAAATACTAACCCTCTTACCAAAGCAAGGGCTTGCAAGGTCCCAAAGGCCTTGGAAACTTCCCACCATGACCTCAAATATGTCCTCCATGATGGCATCACTATACGGAAATTTAGGGGCTGCAATCCTCATGACCTCACTAATGCAGAAAATGACCATAATTTTGACTTCCCCATCTTTGTGATCCAACAACTCATGCTTAGCCAACTGTATCACCAAGGAATCCCTTGTAAGAAGCATGGATCCATAATCATCTTGCTTTATTGTTGCCAAGCAACTTGTTGCTTCTTCCAAAATTTGAGCAACTCATCCTTTGATGGAGGTAGGTGCTTGAGTGCTCTACCAAGTTTCGGAATCTTGCCTTCATGTTACCTGCACTAGATAAATCCATAATTCATAGGCAATGTCAAACCACACAGGTGCAGAAGAACATACTCTGATACCACTGTAGTGTCCCTGTATAGGACAAGTTAGGAAATAATATAAATCTCATCACACTGCTAGAAAATAATTAATTTTCAAACCCCAATCGGTGTAATTTTCAAAAATTCATATCTTTGGCTAGAGGAGCCCAAATGAGCTGAAATTTTGGATATTGGACAAAAAATATGAAGAATAATATGCAAAAATCAAATTTCGCACAGCCAACACGAAACCCTAATTTTTCCCTAAAAAGTAGGTCGCCCAACACATTTAGGGCACCAAATCTACTCCAAAAATTATAGAATCACCTTCTCCTTATTTCTCCTAATTGCTACAATCACATTCAATATTAAATTGATCCCAAACTACAGATCTGAAATTAATATTTAATTGTTAGCAACCAAATAGCTGGCAGACAGCTGAAATCTTCTAAAATTCATAACTCCTTCAATATTCCATATTTTCCCTTCAAATAAAATGCAGATAATTCTATAAATTAAGATCTTTCCAAAGAACTAAAGATCTGATTTTTAGGATAACTAAAACCCCTCCAAAACAATCCCCAAACTAGTCACTAGGGTTAGAATAAATTGCATAAATAATTTCCGGCACTTAATAACCCTTCAATACACTCAAAATAGCTGCCCAAACTTAGCAAAAATAAGCCAACACAGATCAGATCTTGAATATAGATGATTTACCCTTAAAACATGCCAAAATAAGACCCATATCAAGTCGCCATGGTTGGAATAATTACAGCATTAAAGTTTGACCATAAAGACATCAAAAATCGCCACTAATCATTCAAATATCTTCATCAAACAATGTGCCACATCCCAAAGCAAGTCGCCAATGTTAGCAAGTATGAATCATGCATAGAACATACTTCAACACGAGAACTCAACAAATGGAACAAGAGAGAATACTTTAATTGATCAAAACCAGCTCACTAACTTCCCACGCAAGAGAGAGAGTGAAAGCATTAATGGGCATGCATCTTAACTCTAAGCATGGAGTATCAAATAAATCTCATCATAACATAAGTCTAACAATGATCCTAGCACTCCTTTTATAAGCAAGGAGACACAAAGTTTGAAATCCCTAGAGAGGGAAATTATTAAATAGTAGTTTATTTTCCTAGGTGTGGCATCCTTTTCAAAGGGTGATTTTAATATTTAAAAGCCACCTAAATATTATTTAATTAATTCCCCTTTTAATTTGCATTTTGGGAATTTAGTTAAATAATTAAATACATTACTTGCTCTATAAATATTAAATAATTAAATAAATATTGTTTTATAATGTCGAATGATTAAAATCACTCTCTAGGCAATATTATCTAATTATTTAATATAATTTTCCCCTTGCAACATCCCTAAAGCCCGCGGGGAATGATAAGCTAAGGGTCTTCAAAAAAATGGGGACATTACAAGTAATAGAAATTGAGGTGCATATGGCAATTTGGTGAAAGTATGCTTTGGAGGTCGACGTTGAATCTTTTCAGGAGGAGAGACGACATTAATTGTTGCCTTTGCTTTGGTGGGCCTAGGTCTTTGACTTGAATGTTGATTTAGATTGAAACCTATTAGAAGAAGATGAAGAAGTATCATGATATTTGAGTTTGCCCATAGATAGAAGTTTGAATTCACACATTTTAAGCATATGGCATAATTGATCAAATGAAGGAGAGGTCTCAAAGATAACACTCTCTTGAAGTGGTGGTAAGAGGCTTTGAACAAATAGATCTTGTAGTTCGAATCAACAAGCACATTGGTCATCTTAGCTAGGTTGTTCTTATAACGTAATACATAGTCCACTAGATGTTCATTAGATCGTTGTTTGATTTGAGCGAGTTGTGCATAAGAGATCTTAGTGTCGATATTGATTGAAAAATGAGCAAGAAAAACATCAGCTAAATGCGTAAAAGAAGTTACCGAATGAACAGGTAGATCGTAAAACCAACACATGGCGTAATCTGAAGACTCCTAGGAAATAGCTTAGCTAGTAAGGTATGATCATCCACATAATCTAGACATGCCACATGAAAAGCTCGGAGATGCTCTTGAGGGTCACCATGGCCATTGAAAGTGGGTAGCTTAGGGGTGACGAAATTGAGAGGAAGTGGATATGCAGAAATGGCGGGTGCGAAAGGAGTGTGAAGAAGTAAAGAGGAGTCAAGAGATGGAGAGGCACGCGAAGTAGCTAACTGAAGTTGATGGATTTGAACTTGTAGATCCTAATATAAAGAAGCCAAATCATGGGTGCCGAAAGAGGAACCAAGTTGTGCATTAGAAGCATTGGTGTGGAGGAGGGGAGCGGTAGAAATAGGAATGTGAAGGGGTTGGGTGGAGGCCATGGCAGCCGAAGAGGAACCTACAAGAGGTATAGCAACATCTCGAGAGTGTTTGGCAGCAAGTAAAGCATTAAGAACATGCGAGAAGATGTGAAGGATTGGCACGCATAGCTTGATGAAAATTAGTAAGCTTGTCTAATTGTTCTTGATCAACATTAGTGTCCTCATCGTATGATTGCTCGCTATCAGAGGTTTCAATGTCTTTTAGAGGAACATTCTATGAGTTAGCAAAGGGGTTATCAGATTCAGCCATTGACCTAGAAGAGTGACGAATAGATGGAGGAAGCTCAATGTACTCAAAGGAACCAAAACAACCACTACGAGTGATAGGCATAAAAAGAAAATCCTAGAGAGAAGGTGGGATTCAAGCGATGGGTTCACCAAATGATTTAACAAAAATATAGATTTTATTAAACCCTAATTTTAGAGTAATTGATGTAAACTATGTTATACAATTGCTAAGTATAATATGGCGCAAGCAAATAAGCAAGAGACGTAGAAAGAATGACTGAGTTGATTTATGCTTGATCCAAAAGTTCTCTGGACTAGGAAAATTGTTGAACAAGAAGTGAACAAAGTGTCGTAAACGCTCAGGATAAATTCTGGACTACAGAATAAGAATAAGGCCGGACATGGGTGCCCCACGGCTGCGCTGGCACCGCTGAGACCTCTTCTAGCGCACAGAATCGCGAAAAATGGTTAGAAACTCGATCTTTACTTGTGTCGCCTAAGTGTCGCAAATATTCCCTATTGATCGCATGTGTGTCGCTTTGTGATCGTCGAGGGTACCTATAACTTGCAAAACCCACAAACCACATCAAATCTAAAAAAGAAAGATGCAAATGGGGAGTCGGACTGACCTCGACGGTCACCTCGAGAGTGAACTTACAACCGAGTGTTGCACTACATCTCAGACTCCATGTAGTTAGGTGTGTGTGTGTAAGAATCATGCCCTAGGATGCCCTTGTGCAAGTGCACTTGATAGCGGGTTGTAGCTAGATGTAGCAATGTAATAGAATGTGTGGATGGAATAAAGAACTTCCCCTTCCTATTTTGTGTATGCAGTAAAAAAGCAGTCCCTTGTCCCTTGAATGGATGTTAGATGGATGCCTTGAAGTGCTTTAAATGCTTTTGGATGCAAGCTTAGGTGATGCTAGATCTTGCTTAGTGCTTGGTCCTTTTGTTGAACACATAACTATGTATTTATATGATTCCCTTGTTTGAATTTCATAATTAACAACTAGAAGGTCGACCCATAAGTGAAAAAGATGCCCAAAATATAAAAGAGACCCAAAAGGAGCGAGTAAGATAAGAAAGCGTCAGGGGCACCCAGAGGGGCAAGGATGCCTGGTCGCTCTTGTCCTAGTTAGGCCGGTAACTGGAGCCATAAAAGATAAATAAGTAAAATATCGACTAGGTTGTAGGGTGTAAAAGACCAAATAGAAAACAAGAAGCAAAGGAAAGAGGCCAAAGACAATCATCAATTACTAGTTTTCTTGCTTAGGAATCATATGAATGCTAGTATGTATTTAGGACCTAGAAATGTACCCAAATGCGTGATTTTGTGTATACTAATCCAAATTAACCTAAAATACAAACATCTCGCAAGATTCAAAGCCTATTGGTCTTTCATTGTGTCTAAAGCAATCCCATAGAACCCAAAACTTTGCCTTATCCACCTTATAATTATCTAATGTTTTTCAGGATATGGATCATGTTTTCTTCTTTACCTTCCAAGTTCTAGCTACTCTTGTGTGTAGGATCAAATCACCACTCATTCAAGAAGTATGCCACACACTGCAAGAAATCAATTTATGACATTTCTCGCAAAACCATTTTCTTGTAAAATTTAAAATTTGTTTAACATGGATTTGTACCCTTTTCCTTTGCATTTCCTTACAACATTTCGTTTCATAGGGTAACTTGTATTAGTATCATTCTCTTTGCCATAATTCAATTATACAGTCACAAATACAACTAATACTGAGTTCCTCGTAGAACCAAAAGGTGGCCTCAAGTCTTGTGCTTGGTTTTTATGCTTATTAGGATTTTAATCTTCTACAATATGTAAATGTGGGATTGGAGACTCCAAATGGATTTTTTTTTTGTCCCAATCCGTTAAGCCCAATTTAACAAGAACTTTTGTTTATGAAATTATGAGTACTAATCTTGAACATTTTTTCCCTGCCACCTAATGGTTTCTCATCCTTATATCTAATCAAATAGAATGAGTCCCGATGGCATGTTTGAATTGCTTCTAGTTTGTCACATGAGTTTGTATATTCTTATGGATGATCTCGCACATTACTCTTCCATCAAATTAGGATGTCCGTGATCATCTCTAGCTTAAAAACTACACTTTCTACTTTTTCGTTAATCCTTGACAACCAAAATACACCCGAGGTTGGTGTAGTTTGCTATTAAGCTAACTCCGTACAAAGAATTCTTCAAACAATTCTTGGAAAAAATACCAAGTGCCACCAACACATGCTTGACTCAACCACTCTTCTCCTCTAGTCAGTCTTTTCTTTGGTATTATAGAAGTCTCTAGCATTAAGTTTTCTTTGGTGCAATGCTTAAGTGCTTGTGCAGCCCCACTTTTAGGCACCAATGTGGTTCTTGTGTCAAGTGTTAGGCACAACATAGATTTTAGCACCAATCTTATCCGATAACTTTTTGTACAACCTTTCATGTTTGGCACAATGACTTAGAACGGCCCTTAAGTTCGAATCACCTCAAAATTTAACATAAGGTCTCTTTTTAGCTAGATATATCTCTCATGCTTAAGCCTTATTCTTGGTTTTATTCAAGTCCAAGCAACTTAGAGGTCGATCAAGTTGATCCCTCATGAATCAACTAAGGGTTAATAACATCATTATTATTGACTATTACCTTAAAATGTCTTCATCGTCACGTTTGTTTTTATTTTTATATATTTTTCTGTAAAAATGCCTCTTTCTCATCTTTGAGCCAACTTGGCAATAATGACTATTAAAAAATGTGCACAAAGAAGAAATGAAGAGAAAACTGAATGCACACATTATCATTGTGGGTCCATCATTTTATAAATTTATTATGAGAGAGAAGGTTACAAAATGACTAGACGTGGTTATAGTCATTTATTAACTAATATTAACTAACTTATAAATTAAAAGCCTTATATTTTAATATCCCCTCTTAAGGCTTATAAGATCTTGAAAAGAAGATAGAATTACAATCTTCAGAAGTTTTTGTTTTGAATGATAATTCTTGGACTAGGTAGATCTCCATCAAGTTGCCTCCTAACCCTTGTAAAGGTGTAGTTCCCAAGTTGAATTCCCGAGTTCCTGGATTCTACCTCCCTGAACTCCCAAATTACAAAATCTCCCGAATTGTTGGACAACCCTCCATGTTGAGCTACTACCAAATTGCTCCATCAGATTATCTTGTGACCCTTGTAAGGGTAAATTCCCGAGATCCAAAGACTCAAATTATCTAGACATCCATCCATGTGGAGTTTTACCTACACCGGATCCCTTCCCGTCATCAAAACATTACTTTTTCATAGTACATATTCTTCATCAATAAAATCTTCAATAAATTCAGCCTTTGGTGGATTGTCAACAAAGGCCACATTTGCTTCTTGCAAGTTATCTTTGAGTTTTCCTTTGAGAACATCATTAGCTCGAATGTGACAATTCTAGGCTGTATGACCTCTTTTCTTGCAATAATAACACTCAACTTGCCTAGTGTCTTTATCTAATTTTTGTGATTATTTCTCATGCGGGAGTATAGTGCACTTTCATGTGAATTACTTTTATATCATCTGCAGTTCTCTTTTCTTCAGCTAGAAGAGCTGAAATCATATCTTCCAGGCTTTGCGAAGGCATCTGACTAAGAGTAAAAATTACATTGCTATACAAAGAAGGCAAACTGTTTAACAGAATGGCTTTAAAATCTTCGTCATCTATTGAAGCTTTAACCTCTACTAATTGTCTAAGAAGAGATCTCAATATGATTGGACATAGTAACATCATCAACCATCTTGAATCGAAAGAGTTGAAGCTTTAAAGAAAATTTAGCATTCACTACTTTTGCCCCAAACAGCCTATTCAGGTTATCCCAAATATCTTTGGACGATTTGTCTAAATCTATATGATGTTCAAAATCAGAAAGAGCAAGCCCGATTATAGCTTTAGCTTTATCATCGCGGCTTTCCCACTCTAATAGTTTGGCAGCATTGGTGGGTCGTGTTTCTTTTCCATTAACAATACCCCACAATTTTTTGTTCATTAATTGCATTTGTATTTTAACTTTCCAAGTGTGAAAGTTAAAGCCAAAATATTTCTCCATTGGGATTTCCATTCTGAAATATTGTTTTGACTCTGAAATATTTATTTAGACGAAAAAAATAAGCAAATAACAAATATGTATGAATACCCAAAAATGTTTGAGACAATGAAACCCTTCGCAGCTGTAAAACTTGTGAAAACAGTCTAAAATTTTGTCCCTGCCCTAGCAGAGTTGTGAATTCTATCTAGAATTAATTGTGGATGGTGTAAGGGTTAAAAAAATCCCGTGCCCTTGCTACTTTTGTGACTGAAATTCATAAAAAATCGCAACTAGTATATGTGCCCTTTGTTCATGACTGTGACTATATATTGTTCCTTTTCACGTGTGTAAATGCACCCTTTGTTCACAACTGCAACTGTATATTATTCCTTTTCAAATGTCTAAAACCCTTAGAAAATTGCCAAATTCGTGATTTTCTTCAGTCTTTTGAACTCGCTCATGATTTTCTCTAGTCTTCCACTCGCAATTTCTTTTATTCTTTTTTTGGTCCTTCGGATCAACCATCAATATTCCTATGCCCTTCAAGAATATATGACTCATGTTTTTCCCTAGCTGACCCTGGAAAATATTCTGAGTGTTCTTTCTTCGGTTTGTAGATCACTTTGAGCACCATGGGCTCTAATACCAATGTTAGAAAATGTGCATAAAGAAGAAATGAAGAGAAACTGAAATGCACACATTATCATTGTGTGTCAGGCATTTTTCATGAGAGAGAGTTGGAAAATGGTTGATGTGGTTACAACCGTTTTTAACTAATATATTAACTACTAAATTCATAAGCTTATATGTTAATAATAATATTTATTATAGGAATGATTGTTAACGAAACTGACCAGTGCCATGTTGTCCCCAAGAAACCACATCAAAGGCACATAAATACACATTAAAACCCATTAAATGCACCATTCAAGTCAGATTTTCTTTTTTGACCAACAAGGAAGTGAAGGACAAGTCAAAAGATTTGAAGGGTATATTGTAAACATGGCCCTTGTTATATCAACAAGATACCAATGATAACTTGTACCCTTTTGTTGACCAATTTGACCCATTATTGATCAAATTTCGATATGTTTGTTGACCTAGTAAGGATCCAAATTCGCTTTTGTTTAGACTGTTAACTTGCAGTGAGTGTAGGGTTTTGACTCTTTCAAGAGGCAAATTGACAATTGAATTGCTCTTTGATTGTTCTACTTGTTTTATCAAACTTAAAATGCTTCTGGCTGTTGCACTAAGGTTTGACTAAGGAATATATCTTTACCTGTTAATATTGGATTGTGTACTAGACTTGACTGGAAATAATAGTGATTGATTTATCATCAATGTTGTACTTTTCTCAGTTAAAAGCAAAGGCAAGGCGCAGCTGAATTATCTTGTTATTTGATGTCTGTGAGTCATCACAGTGATGTCGATTGATTCCGATCAAAACACCTAAGTCGTTCTATGCAAATACTGATTGGTTTGCTCCCAATCAATGCTTAAATTGTCTTGCAGGCATATTGAACGGGCTACAAAGAGCTCTTAAAGGGTGATTGTGTGTCTTGGTACAACCTTGTCTTGTGGTTATCAGATCCACGTTTTTTTGGCTTTGGGAAATGGTTGAAAGGAATGGAGAACAAAGGTTACTACCTAGATATTTGGTGCCTGCTCATTACTTATTCACAACAAGTAATGAGCCCATTATTCCATGGGTAGTAAGTACCATGTTTCTACACAAGACCATTTGGTGAAGTGGATAGGGCCGGACCTATCCATGTAATCCCTATAGGTGAACACGTGTAAATTTTCCTATGGAGATATCTTGATCATTGTTCCCTTGAAGTTCAATATGTCATCCTTTAGGCAGGGTGTATGTATGTTGTATATAGAAAGCTTGTTTGGATTTAGCTTATATATTTGTATATTGTTTAGCTAGATTATTGTTAAAGGAATAATGGTGAAGACGATATTGGTTAGTGTCCCAAATTAGTAATGCATATCAGCTAGAAATGTCAAGGCATATCCTGAAGAAGTGGTGCTGATTGTTTCTACCGTTGTGGCAGGCTTCTATATGGAATAATTTGCAACACCAATTCTCCTACTAAATTAATTGTTGATCAAATTTTTAGTAATCTTTATTTGACCTCCCCATGGATGGTGGGACTGCAAGTAAAGGCTATGCTTCTAACCCTTCTGGGGGCAAATCCATCTTGCGACTATTGTATGGTGGCCTATGAATGTTTCCTTTTCCTTAGCAGTGGTCATCTGTTATTCTGGAAAATATGTTTCCTTTTCCACCTTATTCATGATATCATACATCACCTTGAAGACCAATCAAGGTAAATGTGGACTCACAAAGCATCATTTTATTTGAGGCTGTGGCAGAACACATTGGACAGACTTTAATCATTTCTTGAATGAGGTGTTCATTCACAAAATTTGATTTTTAAGCCTTGAAATATATCCAAAGTGACTTTTTCTATGTCAGTAATAATCTAAATTGGTCTCAATATACTACTACATTTTCTTTTTAGATTTTGAGGCTTGTGAGCTCCATTCCAGCCAAAATTTCTCCTCGAACTGGACTGGAACAAAAGCAATCATCAAATCATACAAATCCTAATTGAGCTTCCAATAGTAGATATGGAAATGCTACTTTAGTTTTCCAAGAAAGGATTATGCAGAAAACATAGCGATAATACATTCATGCTCGACTGATGATGCTCCCTCTCTGAATGCATGATAAATTTAAGTAATGTTGTAGCAAGAGCAATATACTTTTTTATGTATATAGTCACTTTTAGGGTAGTTGTCTGATTTATAAAGTTGAGGAAACTATGCTTGCTACAAATTCACAAGATATGTCATGTTGCTGGCTCAATGAATTTGCTACTGAAATTCAACATACAAAGCTGATTTTATATGTAACACTACTAATAGCTGCCCCATATATCATTTATGCAAAATTATTATGTGTGAATGTGCACATACATCTGCAGTCTTATATGTTGAACAATTACACCCACTGCGTTACTTCAAGTGTCATCCTATTCCAAGAGTCCATACATTCCATGCTCAATTACCATGATAATATGGGGAAAAAAGTTCAAACGTACACACAAAGAATACTCACAACCTAAGTCACAGAAATCACCGAATTTTGGCAAAAAAAAAATTAAAATTTGGCGAATTCAAACAAAATCGTAAAAAAATGTTGGAATTCGGTGGAAAATTCGAATCCCTTGTTAGAAAACGCCGCCAAGGTCACTGGACACTGTCTGAAACACAGTCAAGGTCAAAACCCTGTGAAGTGTGAACTGCGAATGTTGAAGGCTTGAAAGTCCTGGGATCTGCAAAAGTTTTGGCATTGTATTGACGTTGATCTTGGAAGTTTTCTTGTAGTGCATCGACTTTGCCGCCAGCACAGCCCACAACAAACCAGCCCACCGCCGACACAGGGTAGTTTTAAGTTGCATGCATTCCATTTCGCATTAGGTAATATAAATAATAATATACATTAGGTATTATTATTATGCATTAGGTATTATTATTACACATTACAAATTCACATTAGGTATTATATGAATAATAATATGCATTAAGAATTATTATTACACATTACGAATAGGCTATTAGCATTAGGTATTAATTTATATATTGCGATAGAAAAAAAGATATGCAAGTAATTCATTACGATTAGGTATTAATTCATTAGTAATTTTATTTTAGCATTAGGAATTATGCATTAGCCATTAGCTTTTAGGAATACCATATTATTGTTAGGTGTTTACAAATTGGCATATTAATTTATTAAGTTTAGCATTTTAATTTATGAAGTTTAATATTATTCGTAAGTTAATAGGATTTTAATTTATTTGGTGTTTGGTGTTTTACTATTAATTTTGAATCTTGATTCTTTAGGTTTTATTTATATATTTATTAGTATTTTTAAAGTATAAACATCGTTATTTTATATTAATAGGTAAAAATTTAGAATTAAAAAATTATTTATTTTATATTAATAGGTAGAAATTTAGAATTAAAAAATTATTTATTTAATATTTAATTGATATAATTTGAACTTATTGACTATATTTTTACCCAATTTTATTGGTTGACGATTTTTTTCGAATTTCATCCTCGCCAAACACGAACATGAATGTGGTGACTTAGCTCACAACACAAGGATTTATCTTGAAGAAACCCGATTCGGAAAATCTCTAGCTTGGGAACAGTTGCATCATGGGCTTGGTATTAACTTAATACAATCACAAAGTAGAGATGGCTCCAATGGAGTAAGATACAAGTGCAGAAAATCCATCGAATCAACCTTACATCTCCTACTACAGGCTGAAGCTCTTCCCTTGTATAATACTCAATACAGAATGCTTCTTTTGAGCTCTCACATTCTGCCCAAAGGTCTGCTACTACTCAGCTATGGAGCAGACCCATATCAGTCTCTTTTACTTCTTCTTTGCCAAAAGGATTCATTGGTTAGGCTTCTAATCATTTATTTCTCATATTTCCCATTTGTTCCAAGATGGCAGATCTGGAGTATTTTTCCAAGTTCTAGAATAGTAAACAGATGATACTTGATCTGATTTCTGATGATCATGTGGACATGTGTCATAATGCTTTGTTTTCAATTTCAAGTTGTTTGGACTTCATTTGCCCAATTATTAAGAAAATATGGAAGATTGTATCTTAACTTTTAGAGGTCAAATGGATGCAATTTTATCTGAATTTTTTTGGACATGTGAGCGTATGTACCACTGTCCTACAGTTAAAAATTCAACTAAGTCCAACTTCATATGACCAAAGTTATGGCCAAAATTCAGTGGGCCAATCCCACACATTTTTCAAGGTCATATGATGGAATTTAGACCCGCAACTGGTTTTTGAACTTTTCAGTCCATTTTAGGAACACTCTATATGAGTTTTAGCTCATTTGGATATCATAAGAAGTTGTTTTGGCTATTGTACCTTCTGCTCATGCTTCCATCAATTAGCTGACTAGGCATATGCCATGAGGATTGTTTATTTATCGCTGTTCCCCTTACTCACACCTGAGTGGAGTGATAATTTGATGTCGACCATTATTCTTAGATCTATGTTTGTTTTTTTACTGATCATTATCACAGTAGTATGATGTTTCCACATGTCTTAATCATTAATGCTTGAAAATTTGAAATATTAGTCAATCTAACTGTACTTCTAGTCATAGTTCAAAACTCGTACTCAGCTGCCCAAAATTTGACTTGGAACTTGGGAGTTTCTTGGCAATTACTCAGCATTACTCGGCAACTTTATTGCTACTATAAAAACATTTAAATTCATAAAATAAGAATTGCCAGTGTTTTGAGCTGAGTAATTGCCAACTACAAGCTTTTGAACTATGATGTACGCTGTTACTCCTGTAGGCTCTGCCGCTATATTCCTTGAAGGCTTGAAGATGAGGATTGATCTTTGAAGTTTGAACAATGAAAAGTGAAAACACAGAAAAGTATGTATTGACTCCTTGAAGTTTGATAATTGAAAATTGCGAGTGGACTCAGCAGAGGACTGTGTAACAATGACAACTTGAAACCCTAGTAGGCAGTCACACCATTTGCAGAGAGAGAACTTGTGGAGAAACAAATTGCGGAAAAATGACCTTTTTTTGTTCTGGGCATTTTATATTCACCATCAGGCGATTTTTGGCAATTTAGTCACTGATTTTCGGCACTTAATCACCCTGAATCATATCGCGATTTTCAGATAGTTTTATATTTTACAGTCTGTATCGTGATTTATCGCTGATTTTTGGCGATTTCTAAATCTATTCTTCTAGTAAAGCTTTTCATTACCATTTCCAGGTGTGCAATTAAAAACAAAAATGACCATATGGACATGATAAAAACAATCGTCATGACAATAATATGGTGCGGGATAAGCAGGCCAAGTGTTTTTATTAGTATTTTATTTTTCAGTTTGTAATTGAAAGTGAACCATTTTCTTTCACCTAGTGTTTTTATTAATATTTAATTTTTCAGTTTGTAATTGAAAGTGAACCATTTTCTTTCACTGAATTGGGGATTATTGCACTAAAATGGTTATTTGATTGACAGTCACATCAGTATATGCAAGCATTGAAGATGGAAAAATGGAGCATACAGTAACACTTCCAGCAGGGGAAGAATCAAAATCTGTTGACATTAACAATGCCTTACTCAGTAAATCGTTGTCAATATATCTATCATTGGGGAATTCTTGCATCAAATCCGAGGAGGAAGACAGTGTGCGCTACGAAAGTTTTGGCAAAAACGACTGGTATGTTAGCCTGAAAACATCAATGGAAGTTGCACCACCTTTAGATTGAGAATTGAATTGGTTAAAGTTTCAAACTCTTTGGATGTTGTCCTTTGTTTATGGCTGGGTTGGATGATTATTGTTGGCTTGGATGTTTATGTGGTAAAACATTATTAAGGTATATGATTCATTGATTATCTGTTTATTCCTATGTTCCACCGAGTCCTCTTTTGGAGGATGGGAAAATGTGGGAATGTAAAATGAGGACACCCAGAAGTACCCTCAAAATCTGAGAAATGCTATTTGTATAGGAAAATAGCATGGGAACACGGACAGGGGACTGATGGTAGGAACATGTCCCCATGGAACATAGGTATATACTGATCTCATTGTTAGTTGATTTTTTTCCCAAGATATAACTTAAGCCTGTTCAGCCATGTAAAGGGGTTTTATAATGATATCAATGACTTATTATACGAAGTTAATCAATGAAGTGTGAATAATATGCACTGATTAGTTTACACTACTTTATCATGCAATAGATACATTCTGAAAAAATATCTCGTGGATTTAATTATTATATATGAATGAAAGTACAATGTAGTTAATCCATCTGGAAGAAGGGTTGGAGTGGAACTCCTGACATATCTGCACATAAGCACTGGTGGATGGCAATGAAGAAAAATGGAATACGATTTGAAAGAAATGTATAAAACCAAATTGAGCAACTGTTTCTCATTGTGCCCCAACTGTCTAGGAAATTATTATAGCCCCAGCTATAATTTATATCATGAAGATGACTCCACTAAAATAGTTATTAATAACATATGTGGGATCAACCACATTCATAGTTCAAAGCACAATGTCATTATCAAGTGAATAAAGAGAGCAGATTCTATAGGCGAGGACCCCAATAGAACCCATCACTTAACCGCTCAAAATAAAGTGAATAAAGAGCCGCTAACAAATGCTGATTGCACTCAAGCTCTGGCTTATTTGTGGTGTGTGTGTAATTGAATGTCATACAAGAAGGCCTTCTGGTTCAATTTACTAAAACAGTTTTGTTCTAATAAGTTAATAACTATCAAATTAAGGTTGTGACGTTAGAAAACACACAACTTAAGGATTGAGGAAGTTAGAAAGTCAAGGCAAGAGAACCTTCCAGAAATAGATGGACTAGCTAATATGCAAATATGTAAAGCACAGAGGAAACAAAAACTTGGTGGGAGAATCACAGAAAAATAAAGGAGCAAAAAGGCAACACCCTCTCTTAGAACCACAGAAAACAGAAAAGAAGAGAAATATCAGCCAGCACAAAGTAAGCGAAGATAACAGCTCTGTTAGAAACAGCCATACGTCAATTTATAAGATAGACATTTGAAGCAATGGAAGAAATTTGACATCGCAGAAAATACTAGAATATTATAAAACCAAAAAGTAGACATGAAACTAGTTTCCTAAAATATAAGACAAAGCTCAGATACAGACAGGAGATATCTAAAAAAGAAAGTAGAACGAAGTAAAATGAAGTTTTGGATGATTCAAGAGACAAACTAAACTCACAGGATCTGGAAGAGGCTGAAAAGCAAGTTTGGAAGCAGCAGTTAGCAGGAGGAACTGCAGTTCTTTCGAATCCAACAAAATTATCTATTGAATCTTTGACAAGACACCACGACAGATAGCTGGAGAATTTTGCTCAAATGAATCTAGTATAAATCTGATTTGCATATTGGTCTACAGAGCTCCGTCTTGGCCAGTCAAGGTCAGAGCTCTAAAAAAATTATATTTGTTAGAAACACAAGGGAATGTGTTAAGTTTGGGTGAAGACTATAATATAACTAAAATAAAGTACACCCTTGTTAGATCACTTGCCAAAATGAGAAAATGTGCAGTAATATGTCTGGATTTCTTTCAAGACCAATACTCATTGCAACAGAAAAAGAGAAAACTACCACATAGCGGAGAAACTGGTCAGATTCCTAATATTTGAAGATTGAATAATGAATTAATGGAAATTGGCTGCAAATTCCTACGACCTGTTGATATTTGACCAATAGCCAATTCAATTGGAAATTGCTACTATTATTTGTTGGAGGAAAGCAACCCTTAAATTTGAAAATATCTAGCTGTAGCTCTCAGAAATCCTCCAAAGTCATCAACCAAAAGAAAACTTACACATCAATGTATTAGTGTAGAACACTGAGATATGGTGGATTCCTTTCAGGCACCCTAAACACAATATACTCAATATAGAATTAGAAAGAATGAATGATACGGGATTGATATAGGTGGGACAAAGCCCTCTATTTGTACACGAATCCTTAAAAGTTAATATAACGTAAGGAGAGTCAACATTCTGTGGCTTATGTCGTCAACGTCAATCCCAAGGGTATACTGCACTATTGGGAAAACTCTTTAACGTCCCTTTTTAAACACAACTTAGAGGGCACAAAAGAAAGTGGCATTTACTTGCCAAACCTTGCCTCCAACATAACCCCTAAAAGAAGAATCATAGAAGGTGGCATTTACATGCAAAACCTTCTTACTAATGTTCCCCTAAGACGTTAGCCATCATGAAAGATGTCATATAGAAAGGTAATATTAAACTAACGTGTCCCCTTAACAACGGCTTTCCCAATCCAAATGATGATGATCATTGAAATGCTAAAGCCAATTATGATCTGAACACATGTTCGCGAAACACTTCCAGCTGCATAATATGCTCGAAGCACTTCAACAATGGGTCCACAAGCTTACAATCCTCAAACCACCCATCTGAACAAGTTCTCCAACAGAATGATGAACAATATTCTAAATCTTAATTTGAATTGTGACCCAGCCACCACCTGATTACCAAATGCTTCCAACCAAGTGCATGATTTACCAAACTTGTACAATCCGGTGATGTGTAGCAAAGCACTAAGAACATGCCATCCATAGAAGTGGTGAGGATGGTGGCCAAACTTTTGAAGCCAACTATGAACCATCTTATCACAAAATGCTCCCAACCATGTCAATGTGCTTCCAAAACCAGCATGATACATTGATCCATCCCATAAACTGAAGTCCTGCACAACCTACCATCCACAGGGTCTTCCACAAACACCCTGAAAATGGTTTTGGGCTTTGCAACAGTAAAATCATTGCTAGGCCCACAAGCCATGATTCTATTCATGGTCCACAATGCCACAATATTCCTTGGATGAACATAGTGATCACATAACAACAATAAAGCAAGTTCTCTTTAGACATGTGACCTCGAACAGAATAATGAAGATTATTTTTGGATACTTGATCTCCAACAAAACAATGTAGTCAAACCTCTTCAGACTCGTGACCTCTTTCATCCTTCCAAACCAACTCTAGGAAGCAAAGATGTAATCAACATAATAGTGATGACTCCATGGGATGGCCCATGCTTGCAAAGCGTCCCATACTTTAGATGCAATAGAGAATCCATTGGTGATGACAGCAAATGCTCCCATCACCATCAAAGGCAACTTCAACGCTGATTTCCAAATCAAAACCAAAATCAGATCCATATTCTGGCTTGATCAAGGATAGGTTAGAAGCCTCCCAATACCAAAAATGATGGCACCAATGCATCACTGAAATACCTATACAGTGCTTCAAATGGGAGGTCAATCTTTCCTTGTGACAATCAAATGGACATCAAATATAAACTAAAAGTTTCAAGCCCTAAATGAAAACCTCTGAAAAATGTTGAACAGTAACCCTTAGCGACTTTTTTTGCAAGCAATCCAAATAGGTGATTAGGTCTGACAAATTCCACCGTAGGACCAGAGTTGCAACATAAACCACCAATCCCCTATACGGACAAATTCTAGTGGCAAAAGGACCAACATGAGGTCATTACTCTTTGAACCAGCACTCCCCACTTCAACAAGTTGACAGGAATATCATATCCATCACCATAAAATGTCTTTTACTTCAGTATCTTGCCAAATCACCTCTTCAAAAAAGAACCCCTACAGAATGCCAAAATGTGACCAAAGACCACCTTGTGCATCATGTGGTTGCAATGGACAATCACCTGGAGGATTTTAAGCCCTTGGCTGTTGTACCATCTGTTAATTAAGTGCAAAGTCCCATCAACAAAAAAATTAATCCCACACATCAATAGATTAATTTACAAGAGCACCAAGAATATTCTATAAAATCAAAAAAATTAATGGCACAAGTTGATTCAAGATGGATACAAGTGGTGCAAAGTCCTCTATTTCTAATGTGACATAGGGAGAATCAACACTTTATGGTGTACATTGCTGACGTCAATTTCAAGTGTATACCCCACAGTATTAGGAGTACAATGGGCCCAACAAGATGGGCTTTATGACTCTTGACACTATTTTTGTGCTTTCTGAATGTATATTGTTCACATCCAACATTTGTATCATCTCCATCATCAAAGGATGTCAAAACTGTATTGTACACCTCATCCTCATCTCCAAGAAATTCGGCAGAGTTATTTACTTGGCATTCATTGGCACAATGGCTGAATTTTTGCACCTATAATATGTCATTGTTCACTTAAGTCATTTTCCAACACAATAACCACCTTGGAAGCTTCTTCCTTGAGCATAACCAATTCTCCTTCTGCCACTTGACTTGACTGGCAGTAAAAGCATTTGGTTTCAATTAATTTTTCCTAAGACAAATCTTATATCTTCTTTAAGACACTTCGCGCCTCTATCTCCATTGCATGAACACAACCGTTTAACTTTCAAGACATATGTCAAGGTTTATCCCTTATTAGACTGGTAGCGTGCAAATTGAAATGTAAATTGTCTTCAGGCTGTGATGTAAGTCTTAGAATCAACTACTGTTTTCTCTAGCAGTTCCAAAAATAGCACACACAGTTAGGAGTGCATTTTTGTAAATGTAATTTTTTTCTTTACCTCAATTTAAAAAAGTTATCTGGCTAGGATTCAGAAGTACATAACCATTTTCCTGTTATGTTGAACATGTGGCTCTAAATAGGTACAGTGAAATCTATAGCAAAACCCATTTTCCACAAATGTAACTTGTAACCTGGGCTTTTGGACTCAACTAACTCTCTTATTTGAGTACATTTTATTAACTGATATCCATATTATTGATGTGTTTGCAAACCGATGCAGATTTTTTCAAGGAAACGTCTTCCATATATGCATCTATAGCTTTTTTAAGTTATTTCTGTACTCGAAAATAATCTTGAGTGTTTAGCCTAACTTTTCATTTAACAAGATTTCCTTGTATCATAATTTAGGCCTACAAGAATGTTTTCAATCCTCCACTCCTTCCGCATAACCTGTAGTGTATGCATCATCCTTTTAAAATGCCTACTTAACCTCAGTCTTGAAACTACCCTGTACACTAAATGTGGAAATTGCAGGAACACGAATTACATTAAAATACAAATTTTTGTTTGTTGAAAGCTCCAACTTTAATTTAGAAAATAGCTCTCCTGTCATGAATTGAATTGATCTACACACTAAAATAAAGTTCTCTGTTGCAGTCTCAAGCAGCTGAACTTCGTTCAAGGCAATTGCGCTCTAGTTCAAGTGATAAGGAGGAAAAACAGAAATTGAGGCTTACTAAGGAACAGAAAGCCCGTCAGCAAGCACAACACATTGCAGAATATGTTGGATTAATCAACATTTCAAGAGATGAATTTTAAAAGAGAGAAAATTGAGTGTTTATAACTCCTAAGATTGTTACAGGTGCAATCTGTCATTCCGCATTGTCAAATGGATCTATAATCAGGGAGAATGATAAAAGGCTTTACATGCCCTATGACCCAAGGCTTTCTACATTGCATTTTATATGAATCCTAGGGAATATTGTGTTTTGACATTCGCTAATTGGTGAATTGCGTTTTTTTTTTCCTTTTTTTTTCCCGTGTGTGAGAAAAACTAGGCAATTGGTGAAAAATTGCATTGAAATTGCCTTGCTTCAAATGAATAGTTTTGCTAAGTTAAAAATATGTATTAATTTCAACAGAGAAATTAATTGTATAAGAAAGTGTTTTTCTTTTGTGAAGGACCTAAAACAAGATATTGCCTAAATCAGATTCTTGTACAACTAAATTTTAGGCACATTTTGTCTTATTGCTTATGAAGATGGCACTGTATCTGCTAACGAAGACTGCTACATTTTGATATTTTAATTTTTGTGTTTAGAATAGACTTTGGACTCGAAACTTGTTCATCTTCTTCAGCTTTATACTCTTTGATTTGTAGACTGTGGTAGATGGTTTGGAACTTGTACTGTTGCTTCTCTAGTAAGCTACAACACTACTTATTGTGCTGCAGTTTCAATTTTGCCTTGCCCTTTTTAGGGGCAAACTCATAGCTAAACTTTTCGAGGTTTTTCTCTTAAAAAGTTTAAGGCAGATTTTATTCGAATAATGTTTTGTTCTTGCAAATGGATGAAAATTGTAAGAAAATATTGAACTTAACCAAAGTTACAAGTTTGGTGACGGTTGGAAGGGTGAAGAGGTATACTGTTGCTTCGTGGATTTCAAAAAGCCTTTGACACGGTTCCGAGAAGCAAATTGTGGAACAGAATGGAAGAGTTGGGCATTCCGGATAAGTATAGGGCAGCGGTGCACAGACTTTATGAGCAGGTACGGGCTAAAATCAGGACTAAAGATGGCCTATCAGAGTGCTTTGGGAGTGACATTGGGGTCAAACAAGGTTGTCTGTTGTCACCCACCTTGTTCGGGTTATATATAGACAAGCTAGAGGAATGGATTGACAAAAAGGGCGGAGGCGGGATTCATCTAGCATCATATGTAGTGAAATTATTGCTCTATGCAGATGATCTTATCCTAATGGCTAAAACAGAGCAAGGTTTGCAGGAGCATTTGAGAGCTTTAGAGCTATTTTGCCAAGAGGTGGGAATGCAAGTGAACATTGGTAAAACCAAAATCATGATATTTACCTTAAAGAAGAAAAGGAGACAAGTAAGCTTTGAGTTCAAGGGGACTCCTTGCAAGTTGTCAAGGAGTACAAATATTTGGGACTGGACTTTCACAATTGTCTCAGCTGGGAAACTTGTAGAGCTAAGAGAATCCAAGGGGGTGGAAAGCGCTATATATGCTCCAAAACAGATGTAGAACATCGAATTATGGGACTGGAAGACCCATTTGAACCTTTTTGAGTTATTGGTAATCCCGGTAATGCTATACGGTTGTGAGATTTGGGGCAGCAGTACATCTATGAAGAAATGGAAGCAAATTGAAAGAATTCAAAAGCATCTAATTACAAGTAGTTTCAAAATGAAAACCACGGTCCCATACGAAATCATTCTAGCGGAAGTGGAGCCTATCCGGTGGAAGCGACGGCGATGACCCAACTATTAGGATACTTCAAAAAAGTGGAAAGCATGGAGGATTCCCGGTGGCCTAAAATAGCAATTGAGGAAAAGTTAAACAGGAGGAAGAAAACATGGATGAAGCAAAACAAGCGAGTGGATGAGCAAATGGGGCATTAGCATGCAGGAGTGCCCTAGCACTAATGAAGAAATAAAGAAGTATGTAAGAGAGAAGTTCAGAAATACCATGTGGAATAAGCAGCTTGGTCGAAAAAGAGAATACTATGTCAAGAATTTTAATCCCACTTGTGATCACAGACAAAAGCACTACATTGGAGCGACGATAAAGTGGAAGGCTAAAATGTTAATTGTACAACTAAAAACTAGTTCACATCACCTTAGGTGTGAAATCGAGAGATGGAAAATGCCCAAGGAGGAGTGGTCTGAAAGGGTTTGTTAGTTTTGCAAGTCGGGTGCAGTGGAATCTGAATGGCACTTCGTCATGGAATGTGTCGCTTATGAGGACATAAGGAGAAATTACATAGATATTTTAATAGGGGCTGATCTTACAAATTTGTTTGAAGAGGAAAGGGTGGCAAAGACAGCAGATTTCCTGATAAAAATTCATAGTAGACGAAGCAAAAATAGCAAAGAGCTGGAAGAAAGGTTGAAGTAGCGGTTTTCTCGGGCATCTTTTGGTGTTTGGATGCCTTGCTCGTGTTTACCTTTGGGTCCCATAGACTGCTCGGTCTCGTGGACGTCATTAAAAACTTTCATTCATTCATTCATTAAGAAAAAAGAAGTAACCACATAATTTGTGTAGGATAAAAGATATATTGATAATGACAACTAAATGCCAAATGTCATGATAAATATTAATTAAATTAAAATGAGATACTACACAATATCTTATACTTGGCAAAAACGCTCTCTAGATTTATTTGTAATATTTGACTGTGTGGCCACTCTTTATAGCTGCCATGAGCACTGTTAGTAGAATATATTTGTCAAATAAGGATTATTAAGTTTCAACTAAAATTAAAAATAATTTTTGAACAAACTCTTATGTATTAGTGTAAAACTAGGAAGACAAGTACATGGAGTCCAATGGTTTTACTTATTTAGATTTATATTCGGGTTGTGTATGTAGTGAGTATTTAATGTAATAATTACTTCGTCTTAGTTGCTCCATGTATTGTAAATTGGATTAGAGTGATCCATCCACAAATGATGAAAACAACATATACATGTGTAGGGGGTATTTTTATTTTTGAATTAATTAATGAAAGTCAAAGTAGTAAAGATATTATTTTTAATGAAATAGTAGCGATATTATTGAACATAATATAATACATCTATTCACAAAAAGGGTTGGTGGTATGGAAACACACAATGAGAATGCAATACGAGGCCAACAAAGTGATGGCGTAGGAACAACTTACAAAAACACTAAAACAACCAATTAAAACATAATAACATCAAGCAACAACCGTGAATAGAAAATCCCAGGAGGATCTCTATTGTTTTGTTTGCCCCAACCATCATTTGGAAGGTCATACTATTTGGAATGGGATTGTAGCTAATTCGTAGTATCTTCTACATCTTCAATGTCATGGTCTTAGCCATGGGTCGTAGAAATGACTGGGAGTTGTGGGACCTTGTTTGAAGAAGGTGGTGGAGTCCGGTTGTTGCGTAAGGGTAGTGGCAAGCCCCACCCATGCAAGAACTTAGTTGATACTCTTCCCAATGACTAAATTATCTACATATTAAATTATAAATAATATTACAAGTGCATCTTAAATCATACAATAGTGTATGGAAATTAAATACACTAACATCCCCCTTAAGATGTACTTCAATGAAGGGAGTGACAGAGGATTCACATAACAAATAAAATTAATCTTTAAATAAAGTATTGTAAAAAAATAGAAATGTGAGAAATAAAAATCTAACCTAATTATCTAGCCATCATAAAGGGGCCAAAGACATAAAAATTAGTATATTTATTTGTGAAAAGGGTTATCTATGAAAAGTGGAAGAGAATGATATAAGCGCCAATCAATTGACCATGAGGAAGTATAAAGTGGAATGAAGAGTGTGGAGGGAGAGGAGCAGGCGATCATGGGGAAGTATAGAGTGGAAGCTGTTGTCATGCAAAATGTATGGCGTGAAAAGTTGAAACTTCAAGCATAACTAAGCCCATAGTTGAATATTTTGTTTCCCGATCACCTTTGTGCATCCTTCCTCTAGCCAATCTACCTCTAGTCCCACCCTCATCCAGTGTCAGAGGAAAGTGTTAACAAGATCGTTAAGTTTTTTTAGTGTGCAGGGATGATTACCCAAGGTGATAAATGAATTCAGTAAGATTCGGTGAAAAATAACTTCCTCCGAAGGGCTAAAAAGGCCATTTTTGGCCATTTCGCAGTTGGTAAACACCCTCTAGGAACATTCAAGGAAATTCTAAAACATCCGAGGGTGGTGTCGAAGAGTATTGAAGATGTTAGAAGCAATTTAGGAAGATTTAGGAAAGAAAATCTCATTCAGGGACAATTTGTTCAAGACCGGGTTTTCAGGATGTGGGAAATGAAGGCTCCTCGGTGAAACCTGACTTCTCCGGATGATTCTAGGAGTTCCCAAAGGAGTTAGAAGGAAATCAAATATGCATTAGAAAGCTATGGGAATCCTCTACAAGGTGGAAACATTAGATTTGCTTCAAGGCTCAAGAACTTGAGGTATTTCAAAACTTTGTAGTTGCCCTCTAATTCAAAATGAAATAGGACCTAAATTTTGAGTTGCAAGAAGAATTGGCTTTTGGGAATACTTTCATTGATCTTAAAATGTCATTGAAGTCAAAATCGTATAAAATTTGACCCCAAACAATCTTCCTCAACACATGTGGTGAAAAACTCAAGTTCGGTGTCCAAATTTGGACATGTGAGGCAAAATTGTCTTTTCCAAAATGGAAAAGTAAAACTTTGGACACTCTTGTGTCCCCTCTATCCCCCAAGGGGCAAGGGGAACACCAAAGTGTGACCTCAACCTCCTCCTCAAGTCGCACTTTGGCTCTTTTTAGTGTCCCCTCTACCCCCCTTAGTGTAATAGGGACAAGGGGGACACCAAAGTGCCACATCCCTCCTTCCCCCACATCGCAATTTGGTGTCCCCTATATTCCCCAAGGAACAAGAGGGGCATAACAATGCAACCAAGACATGCATGTGGCCCTCGGACACCATACGGCCTCACCAAACCACTCCAAAGTGTCATTTCCCAACTCCTAGACCTCACTTTCACCCCCACAAACTCCCAAGTCGCACTTTGGACACTTTTTGTCCCCTTTGTCCCCCAAGGGACAAGGGAGACACAAAAGTGCGACCCAGGTCTTTCATACAATTTGCTGCCAAGATCAAAATATGGTCAGAAATCACATAAAAACACATGGAAACCTAATTAAATCTCTCTCCAAAACTCATCACTTTAACCTACAAAATTTTTTCTTGTAAATTGTTGAAACCTCTCCGACCTCCATTAATGGCTGACATGCCCACAGTAGAAAAATGACAACAAGTTGTTTTTTATTCTACGGAGATCCAGGCAAGTAGAATCATCTAAAACTTGGAGCGAACATTCCTCGAAAAATCTACTTTCATCTGAGCCATTTTGCATGATGAGGTGGTTGATTTTTAGGGATATGGAGGATTGAGTTTTCTCTCAGCATTCTTCCCTCTTCAAAGAATTTGAATTTTCTCGAAGATTCGGTAGGTGAAATCATTTGAAACTTGGAGTGAATGTGCCTCATAAAATTAGCTTTCATCTCGAGCCATTTCTTGCATGATGAGGTGGCTGATTTTTGGAGATATGGAGGATAGATTTTTTTAGTATTTTTCCCCTTGATGAAATTCTCATTTTCCCGCTAATCTGGATAAGAAAATCATTTGAAAAATGGAGCAAAGCATCCTTGAAAAATCATGAAACTTTTGAGACTAGTTTCATATCAAGTTGACACATGTAGTTATCATTTCTAAAATTAGCAGGTATTCGTGATTGGACATGTCTAAAAATAGTAAGTGGTCAAAAAGGTGAATTTTCAGCATCCGCAACATCCCAAACTGATATGAAACATCAAGGAGTGAAAACAAGTGAAAATTGCTAAAAATAACAGTCTTAGATATGACTGCTAAAAATAGTAAGTCTTGGAATTGAGCTCAGAAAGCTATGGCAACTCCCATTTTTCTTATCTCATTGATTTTTGCCATCATTGTGAGGCCGAGAAGTGGTTTCGTGGCCCAAACAAGAAAGAAAACCCCTCATATGGTCTCAAAGCATCGTTCCAGAGGTGATTTCTACAAGGCACAATCTGATGCAAGAGGGTGGAGGATCTAACTCATTCCAATTTTGTAGAAGAGAGCCATCCTGGTTGAATTCATTCATGAAAAGGACATCATATAAATCACATTGTGTTGAGGAACAAGTCAGAGATAAGTCACTCAGACAATGAGTGAAATTAGGAACATCTTGTGGTCTATGAGGGATCTGAAACATCAAGAGCTCCATTGAAATTCAAAGTCATTGAGGAGATGGTCATAGGGCATGATGAGAGAAGCTCACTGTGAGTGATGATGGTAGTCATCTCAAGCAATGCATACCTTGTGAAGTGTTTCTAAACACTTGATCCATGCTTGATAATGTCCTCACATCTCACCAGTCAAGGAGGTAGCATTCACAAGTGTTTTAGTGTAGTGTGGAGGTCAAGAAAATGGAACTCACTCTCAAACATCTCTTCAAGTTCCATTCAAGAATCAATCCTCCTATCTTGGTGAAGGAAATCCATTCCCATGAGTAGTGATTAAAGAAAAAAGGTGTTCATAAACCATATAAGTAGGTTTCCACTCATATGACATCTTGGTCATGAAGGTGAATTGAAAAGAGGTCATCATGTTCAAAGGTGAAATGGAAGCTCATGTGATAAGTTAAGGATCATCATATCTTGACTCTACCATTGTGTCCAAATATCTCTCGAGGAATGAGTCAAAATGAGCTAATCAAGCCACTGAGATACTCAAGACCATCATATGTGAAGAATCAAAGAGTCATTTATTCCCTTGAGAGGCATATGAGCAAGAAGGTGAGGATTTTGGAACTAGAAAGGGTAAGAGGATGATCTTCATTTGGAGTACCATGTTTGCAAGAATGAGAAACCATCTCAGTTTCACTGTTGCAACTCACTTAGTAGTGTTCCTAAACACTCATTCATCACCTTGGTAGTGTGATCACACCCCAAAGGAAGAAACATGTGCAATCACCTCATTTCGGTTCAATGGATGGCCATAGGACAAGAATCTCATTCAAGGAGAAATCCTCTATCTGCAAAGTGAGGATCCATTTCAGTGAGTGAAAGACAAGCATAAAAGGGTTTGAGCATCATGGAGTTGATTTGTGATCACTAGGGTGAATTGTGAAGGCCTAGAAAAGTATGGAAGTGATCCTCACTCCTGCCTTGTAATCAAAAGAGATCATCATGTTCCCATTTCAATGGATCTCATGACAAGTGTTTCGAACACTTATTTGATGCTCTAGAATGTTCTTGCATCTCACAAAAGAAGGAGATTGTGATCTAGTGCTTCAAGTCAACAAGCTCTTCATCAAAAAAGGCTTCATCATCATTGGATTGGTCAATCTCTCTCTCTCTCTCTTCTCTTCTCTCTCTCCATATTCTAATTCTTCACCAAGAATGTACTTTTTCCTATTTGTCTATTCACTTAAGTGACCCTCAATCAACATTGTAAGAGTCTTTTTCATCAATAAGAAAAAGACTCACCTCCTAGGAATGTGGAAGGTCACAAGTGATGAGGAAAGGTGAAAAGTCATGTGGGGGAGATGAAAGGACAATTTGTAATGTTATAAATTGGAATGGCTTCTCCATTCCAAAGGGTTGGCAATTGTTGATTGATTGTATGTTGTTGAGATTTACCACTACTACATCAAGCAATAAAAGTTACATTTCTTCTATTTTTATGCTTATGTTCCTCTCTCTCTCTCTCTCTACTTTCCAACTTTGTAAGCATGGTGATCTTGCATAACCAAAAGAAGGACCTTGTGTCCTTGATTGATGAATCCAGAACTGTGTGTCTCTAGTTTGTTAGTCTTGTTGATTGCTTACATTGTTGCATTCTTCTAATTGAATGTGGACCTACTCTGGTTGATATATGAATTTATAAGCCTACTCACAACATTAACCCTCTCTCCTTATTTCTCCAACTCCCTTTACCTCCCTTCACAACAAATTCCTCCCTTGTACTCTGTACAAGCACTTTTCCACAGGTTTAGTGGAGTATTCCTATGTGATCCCCGGCCTAACGGCCACCCCAAATTTAGGTTAGTTTACATTCAATAATGGAGCCTTCCCATATCAAAAAGGAGGGCTTAGCCCGTGACCATTAGTGAAACCAATAATTTTCACTGCTGATAAATTATTTCACCAAAAGTTTTTGGTGACTCTGCTTGGGAAGATATGCCCTTTGTGCACCATAAAGATCTCTTAAAAATAAAAAAAAATAGATATTTGAAAATCCATAAAAACTGAAAAAAAAAATACCAAAAATACCATTTGAATGTTCAAAAGCCTTGTGATCCTATTGAAAAATATGCATTTTTCTAGTTTCATTCCTCTCTAATGCTTTGAGAAAAAATTGGTAAAAAAAGATACACATAGAGCTGATCATGCAAGTGGCATTGTTGACCCCGCATGAGGATAACAAAGAACAAATGATTTTAGACTTTCCATTATCAAGTGGAAAGACAAGTTCTAGAATTTGATCCTAACTTTCCTCTTGAAGGTCATATTGAAGAAGAACCTAGAATTGTAGAACTACTAGTCCTCATTCCCTGAAGAAGAAAGAGAAGAAGAAACAGAGGAAGAAGGAGAAAGGATGGTTGCACCTCTGCCATGGGGACAAAATATATTGGTCCGTTGACCTTAACTCCACCACTTCATGAATTTCCAAAAGGATCAAGAAAGAACTTTCCCAAATTCTATGGAGATGGAAAGCAATGACCAAATGATCATATTACAACTTTTCATCACATCTTGTGGCATTCTTGGAGTGCAACATGAAGATGTTTTATTTGATTATTCATGGAGTCATTGCATGATGTCATTATGGATTGGTTTTACTACTTTCCATCACGCTCAATTATTGATTGGGATGATATAAAAACCAAGTTTGAAGCAAGATTCAAGACTATAGAAGATTCTCATGCCCTCCTTTCTCAACTTACAAGATGAAGAAAGAACCACAAGAGTCCATGTGAGATTTTGTAGAAAAATTCAATAAGTTGATCAACAAGATTCCCACTGATGCTCATCCTATTATGGATAATCAAAAAGGTTCTTCATGAATGCCCAGTTTCCTGAAGTTAGTTTCATACTACGGAGAGCTCAACCAAACAATTTGGAATAATGCTCAAGAACTTTCCATTGATGTGGAAGATGACCTCATCATGTCAGGAAAATCAAGAACCATTCAATGAAGGATAAGGCCCAAAGTTTCAAAGATGAAAGAGTTGATCCATTATTACAAAATTTATCAATGACTTGACTTCATTGAAGAAGGAAATTGCTCAATGTGCCTCACATCAAAATAAGAACAAGAATCAGATTGTAGGAGCACCCAAAGGCTTGCCTTGGAAGCTCCATTAATTAATGCAATATGTGGGACCAGTGAAGATGAAGGAGAAGAAATTGTTGAATCAAAATTGAAGAAGAAGAAGAAGATGAATGTGCCAAGATTGGATATTTTGAATACTCATCGATGAATATTTTGAAGAATCCATGGATAGCTACACATGTGCAGTATTCACTCGATCACAAATGGAGAAAGAAGCCTCTCTTCTTCTTCATTTCCCAAGCTAAGCATTTGGATCCTCAAATGGTGAATCTATAAAAAAAAAAAAACAAAAAAAGGAGGATCATCGATGTACACTTCCATGGGGTCATCCAAGAAGAATCCACGAGACTACCTCAATCAAGAATCCATCCACCTCTTCAAGTAAGTCTCTTTCATCTCCTCTTGACAAATCAGCTTACCTTTATTGATCCTAAGAATACAAATCTTTCTCATGCCAAATTTTTCATAGTTCTCGATGTGCTTACCACTTCTACACCTTTTGACATCATTGACCATTACAAGAAATCCAAAATTCAAATTTATGAGTCTGAGTACTTGAGAAACTCATCCCAAGCAATTTGATAGGCTTTTTCTAATTCATTAGAGAAAGTAGTTCAAGTTCATGTTCCAAAATGCCATTACCAAAGAACTACCTCCGCTCCTCATACCACTCCTTCTCGTAACTTTCTCACTTCCACACCCTCCACCTCTTGGGAAAGTAGAACCTTTCTATCTAGCCTTGTTGGTCAATGGATACAAACTGAATAATTGCATTATTGACTCTGGTGCCTCTGACAATGTCATGCCTGCAAAATTTGCTAAAAATCTCTTGGTCTCTCTCTCTCCCTGTTACTAGCCATTATTACTCCATGGAAACCAAAGAAGTACCTCTTGTTGGCTAGGTCAAGGATGCTCAAGTAGCATTTGCATATTTTCTTGACAAGAAGATCATGATGAAAATTCTTGTAGTGGACATGTCAACCTCATATGGTATGTTGTTGAGTCAAATATTTTGTAGGGATGTTGGGGAGATATATAAATGGATTGGTCACATGCCACCATTTTGGTCAATGGTAAGATGAAAAATCCTCCTTCCTATTAGAAAATGAAATACATTGTTCAAAGACCAGATGACCCAAGGGTGGATATCCTATTTCAAGATTCAAGGCATTACAACTTTTTCATAGCTTCAGAGGAATATGTTGAGATTCCCATGTTGATGAGGAGTATCCAAGTATGATGGAGCTAGTTGGAAAGCATCATGGTGATTTGATGGAATTCAGAATTTGAAAGCATGTACTTCCCACTAGATGTGAGCATGAACACAATTTCTCTATTGGGTGGTGATGATGGTCATGAAAACATTGACTTACAAAAATCAATTCTGAAGTGATGAACAATGCAGTCATGAATGCAAAATGATACCAAACAATTTCTTGGCAGGTAAGCCCTATGTTTCCAATCATGTTCTTAATGTTCATCATGAAGATTTATTCAATAAGTATGATTGTGAATACGAAGATTTCTCCTTCCCATTGGGAGAGGATGACTCTCCTTCAAAAAGGAATGCATGAATGAAAAGATTCTTAAGCCTCTTGAAATTGAATCTACTCAAGAAGAGGATGAATTCATCATGGAAATGGACTCCCTAGTTCATGGTGTTCAAGATTGGGAAAATGACAATCTAGATATTTCAGCCCCAACCTTGTGCTCATTCCCCTTTCATGAAGATGGATACCTTCTCAATGAAGGAATGGATAGATGAGATGGTGCTTGATTCCCCCAAGGATGATTCCATTCAAGATGGAAACCCTCTCAACAAAGAAATATATGAACAAAAACATTCTTGAATCTTTCAAAGATGACTCCACCCAAAGAAAGATTGATTTCATGATGAAGCTAGATTTTGAGGCTCAAAATGAACAAGATGAAGAAGGTAATGTTTTCCATTCTTCATATCTGACCTCACACCCATTTTCATTCAATAGGACAAAACATTGTGCAAGCCACACCACATGGAGCAAGTAAGTCAAAAATAAGTTAGTGTGTGTAAAAGAAGACAGTTTTGGAGCAGTTGAGTAAACATAGAACACCATAAGGCTTGTGATAGTTTTGAAACTCTTAAAACATATGTTGAGAACCAACTTGTGGAAACAGTGGTCATGAAGTAGATGAAAAGTGAAGGTCTAATACCCATCAGAGATCATGAGCCTCATTGTGGAAGCAAAATCCTAGTATGATCAAGGCTCATTCTCGTAACAATGAAGGAAAATCAACAATTGGAATGAACTTGGGAAATAAATGAACAGAAGGAACCATTGTGTCAAAATAAAAAAGGCAATGACATGACTAAGTGGACCTCAATTCCAAGAACCATCATGCAAGATTTCTCAAGAAATTGAGAAAGGGTTCATATTTTAGTGATCCATGTCAATGGATTTGTGGAAGAAAGGCATTCGGTGATACCCGTGTATGGGTAAGCATTTAATAAGAATTGGTGCTTCAATGAAAGTGGGTTTTCCCCGCATGTACATAGGTGATTTAGGATGTTATGTCATTTTCCCTTTTTTTATGTTTTCTTTCCTCCTAGTCTTGTTTCATTTCCTTGTTGTGTGTTTATCTTTTCCCTTTGTGTGTGTTTATCGCTTTTGTTGTAGTGAAGAAATGACTCTATTACCCAATTGAGCTAGGTATTGGTCTACTTACCAAGAGAGTTATGAGGTTCTCCATTTCCCCTTACATTCCAATGTCCCAAACCTATAGCCATCTATTGTCATGAAAAATGTATGGCATGAAAAATTGAAATTTTGAGCATGACAACTAAGCCCATAAGTTGAATCTTTCACTTCTTGGTCATTATGCATCCTTCCTCTGGCCAACATCTTTCCTTTAGTTCCACCCTCATCCAAGATAATAGGAAAATGTTAAAAGATCATTAAGTTTGTTTTTGTGTGTAAGGATGATTACCCATGTGATAAATGAATTCAGTAAGATTTAGTGAAAGATAACTTCTTCCAAAGGCCTAAAAAGGCCATTTTGGCCATTTCATAGTAAACACCCTTCAGAAAGTTCAAGGAAATTATAAATCATCCAAGGGTGATTTTAGAGAGTATTGAATATGTTAGAAGTAATTTAGGAATATTTAGGAAAGAAAATATCATTTAGGGACAATTTGTTCAAGATCGAGTTTTTAGGATGTGGGAAATGAACTCTAATGGTGAAACTAACTTCTTGGATGATTTAGGGATTCTATAAGGAGTTAGAAGGAAATAAATAGGAATCATTGGAAAATATATGGAATCCTCTACAAGGTTGAAACATCGTATTTTCTCTAAGGCTCAAGGAATTATTATGGTATTTCAAAACTACGCAGCTTACCCCTCTAAGTTCAAAATGAAATAAGACTAAATTTTGATTTGCAGAATAATTGGATTTTAAATGCTTCCATTGATCTTAAAATTTCATTTGGAGTCAAAATCATATAAAATTTGACCCCAAACCATTTTCCTAAGCTCCATGTGGGAAAAAATCAAGTTTAGTGTCCAAATTTGGACATCTAAGGCAAAAATGGCTTTCCAAAATGACAAAATCGCACTTTAGACACTCTTGTCCCCCATGTCCCCAAAGGGGAAAAGAGATAATGGGGACACCAAAGTGTGACCTCAACCTCCTCCCCAAGTTGCACTTTGGATCCTTTGGTGTCCCATGTGTCCCCTTTCCCCCACGGTGCAAGGGGGGGACACCAAAGTGCAACCGCCCTCCTTCCCCCAAGTCACACTTTGGTGTCCTTGTTATCTCCTATGTCCCCTAAGGGACAATGAGACACAAAAACACAACCATGTATGTATCCCCCAGACACCATGGACCTCACCAAACCCCTCTAGTGTCATTTCCTAGCCCCCAGGCCTCACTTTCAGTCCCCACAAACTCCCAAGTTGCACTTTGGACACCTTGGTATCCCCTCTATCCCTCTTTTCCCCCCAAGGGACAGGGGGAAATTCTCACCCAGTCATTGACCCAAGTCTTTCATAACATGTCAAGATCAAAATATGGTCATAAATTGCATAAAAACACATGGAAACCTGATTAAATATATCTCTCCAAAACTCAATCACTTTAACATGTAATTAATGTTTTTTGCCTCCTACCTCCATTAATGAATTTACATGCCACAACAAAAAAATGACAACAAGTTGTTTTTTTATTCTACGGAGATGCGATGGGCGAAATCATCTGAAACTTGGAGCAAATGTTCCTCGAAAAATCTACTTTCATCTGAGCCATTTTTATATGATGAGGTGGTTGATTTTTAGGGATATGGAGGACTAAGTTTTTCTCTCAAAGCATTCTTCCCTCTTCAAATAATTTTTACATTTTCTCGAAGATCCCATGAGGTGAAATCATCGAAACTTGGAGTGAAAAATCCTCTAAAAATTAGTTTTCATTTGAGCCATTCCTCACATGATGAGGTGGCTGATTTTTTAGAGATATGGAGGACTGATTTTTCTTAGTATTCTTCCCCCTTGATGAAATTATCATTTTCCCACTAATCTAGACAAGAAAATCATTTGAAAAATGGAGCAGAGCATCCTTGAAAAAATCACAAAATTTTGAGATGAATTTCATCTCAATTGATACTATAAGTATCCTTTAAAATTAGTAGGTATTCATGACTAGGAATGTCTAAAAATAGTAAGTGGTCAAAAAGGTGAATTATCGGCATCCATTCTGACACTTGAATGAGCAAGAAACATCAGGAAGTGAAAATAGTGAAAAATTGCTAAAAATAGTAGTCTGGATAAGACCTACTAAAAATAGTAAGTCTTGGAATTGAGCTCATAAAGTTGTGAAAACTCCCATTTTTCTTATCTCATTGATTTTTTCCATCATTATAATGTCGAGAAGTGGTTTTGGCCCAAATAAAAAAAAACCCCCCAGGGCTCTCAAAGCATCGTTCAAGAGGTGATTTCTATAAGGCATGGTCTGATGCAAGAGGGTGGAGGATCTAACTCATTCCAATTGTGGTAGAAGGGATCCATCTTGGTTGAATTCATTCATGAAAAGTACATCATATAGATCACATTGTGTCAGGGAACAAGTCAGAGATAGTCACTCAAACAATGGGTGAAATTAGGAACATCTTGTGGTCAATGAGGGATCTGAAACATCAAAAGCTCCATTAAAATTCAAATTCATTGAGGAGATGGTCATAGGGATCATGATGAGAGAATCTCACCATGAGTGATGATGGTGGTCATCTAAAATGCAATACATACCTTGTGAATTGTTTTAAACACTTGATCCATGCTTGATAATGTCCTCACATTTTCAATCGGGGAAGTAACATTCACAAGTGTTTAGTGTAGTGTAGAGGTCAAGAAAATGGAACTCACTCTCAAACATCTCTTCAAGTTCCATTCAGGAATCAATCCTCCTATCTGGTGAAGGAAATCCATTCCCATGAGTAGCGATTAAAGCAAAAATGTGTTCATAAACCGTAAGTAGGTTTCCACTCATGTGACATCTTGGTCAGGAAGGTGAATTGAAAAGAGGTCATCATGTTTAAAGGTGAAATGGGAAGCTCATGTGATAAGTTAAGGATCATCATATCCCGACTTTGCCATTGTGTCCAAATCTCTCTAAGAATGAGTCAAAATGAGCTAATCAAGCCACTGAGATACTTAGGACCATCATATGTAAAGAATCAAAGAGTTCATCTATTCCTTAAGAGGCATATGAGCAAGAAGGTGAGGATTCTAGAACTAGAAAGGGTAAGAGGATGATCTTCATTTGGAGTACCATGTTTGCAAGAACGAGAAACCATCTCAATTTCACTTATTGCAACTCACTTAGTAGTGTTCCTAAAACACTCATTCACCACCTGGTAGTGTGATCACACCCTAAAGAAAAAAAAACATTGTAATCACCTCATTTTGGTTCAATAGATGGTCATAGGACATGAATCTCATTCAAGGAGAAATCTTTTATCTGCAAAGTGAGGATCCATTTCAGTGAGTGAAAGACAAACATAAAAGGGGTTTGAGCATCATGGAGTTGATTTGTGATCACTAGGGTGAATTGTGAAGGCCTAGAAATGTATGGAAGTGATCCTCACTCCTACCTTGTAATCAAAAGAGATCATCATGTTTTCATTCAATGTGGATCTCATGAAAGTGTTTTTGAACACTTATTCGATGCTCTAGAATGTTCTGCATCTCACAAAAGAAGAATATTGTGATCTTAGTGCTTCAAGTCAAATCTCTTCGTCAGCAAAGGATTCATCATCATCAGATTATTCAACCCTTCTCTCTCTCCTCTCTCTCTCTCTCTCTCTTGTTCTCTCTCCATATTCTAATTCTTCACCAAAAATGTACTTTTCCCTATTTTTATCCTATTCACTTAAGTGACCCTCAATTCAACATTGTAAGAGTCCTTTTTCATCAATAAGAAAAAGACTCACCTCCTAGGAATGTGGAGGTCACAAGTGATGAGGAAAGGTGAAAATTCATGTGGGGGAGATGAAAGGACAATTTGTAATGCTATAAATTGGAATGGCTTCTCCATCCAAAGGGGTTGGAAATTGTTGATTGATTGTATGTTGTTGAGATTTACCACTACTACATCAAGCAATAAAATTTGCATTTCTTTATTTCTATGTTTTATGTTCCTCTACCCTCTCTCTCTACTTTCCAAATTTGTAAGCATGGTGATCTTGCATAACCAAGAAGGAACCTTGTGTCCTTGATTGATGAATCTACAAAATTGTGTGTCTCTAGTTTGTTAGTCTTGCTAATTGCTTGCATTGTTGCATTCTTCTAATTGAATGTGGACCTACTTGGTTGATGTATGTGAATTTTGTAATCCTACTCACAAAATTAACCCTCTCTCCTTATTTCTCCAACTCCCCTTTACCTCCCTTCACAACAAATTCCTCCCTTGTACTTTGTACAAACACTTTGCCACAGGTCTAGTGGAGTATTCATGTGTGATCCTTGACACCTAATAGCCACCCCACAACCCTAGTTAGCCATGTGAATGTTGGTGGAAACCAATGTTATGGTATTGTTTTACATTATATTAATGGGAGAAAGGGTATTTGACAAAAATGGGATTTAGGTTATCAGTCCATAGGAGATGATGTAGAGGAAGGAGACTAAAGGAATAGTGAGAAATGAGCTTTCATAGACAGAGGATTACATAGTAAGTGAGAAAATAATTTTTCCTTGTTTAGGAAAAAGGCATGGAAATAATACCTTGGTTTTGAGAGCCTACATATACTTTACAATCGTTCACTTGGTTCATTGATATTTCGATTGTTTTCAAAACATTTTCCTTATCATCCTCCTTATGAAATTTGACTTATATTAATATTGTAATCTAGATCTCCCACCTTTACTCTTCATGTATACACTTCGTCCAACTCATTGAGCGTGAATATATGTGTGGCACAGTGATTGTCATAAGTGAGAGAAAATACTTAATGTGTTGTGATGAACCTAGATAATGAGCATTTGTTCCCTAAAATGGAAATAGTGAATTTAATATCTCTAAAGTTCATGCTCTAGATGAAAAATTTGAATCAATACTCTTTTAGTGTTTTTAGAGTATGTTATAGGCTCCAAATAAGTGAGGATTAAACAAGTATTGTCTTATGTTTCTATTTAGTAAATTGTGGTTGTTTGATGACCCTATAATTTTAAGATATGTGTACAAAATCATATTGCATGAATATTTTATATTTATAATGCAATTAATGTGTTTTGTGTGTGTGCGCACATGCAAGGTATGTGTTGTGGATGTATTATTTTGGGATACTATTGTGTGAACTCTTTGAGTTCATTGTCCTTTTCATTTAAGAAGGTTCTCTTTGTGATTTCACCTAATAATTCTATTGATGAATTTTTGGAGGTGGAATATTACCACAACGGAGGACTCAATTGTTCCATATTTGTTAGAAGCTCTTAATATGTGGTTGCAGTAATCAACTATTTGGGTGTTGCCCCTTAGCTATAAATAACATCAAGTGCAATAATGAAATTTGATGTAGAAGACTATATTAGTTTCAGTTTCATGCTTGTTTGGTGTAATTTTAGATAAATTAATCTTGATTTTGTAAGGGTATAAGAAACATGTAATGTCAAAGAATAATTTGTTATAATAACATAATTCTTTTACATCAAGATACTAATGATTAGGTGGATCACTTTGTGACTATATATCTTATAGCCTATAAAAATTGTGGTCTTAAGAAATATACAATATTTATTGCTTGTAAAAAAGTAATAAGTAAACCCTATATTATTGGTCATCGTAGTTAATCCTTATTCATGAGCAAGTTTGAAGTTATTCATTCTTAAGATCAATAATTTTGTAAAACCCTATTAAGATTTATCCTAAGAAACACTTGCTAATATAGTATCTCTATTTATTGAATGTCGTTTACGTTACAACTGTACTTTAGATAATGTTGGTAACAATCCTTGGACAAAAAGAGACATGATTTGGATATTCATTTTGATAAACATCTTGTTTATACATATGAGGTTTAGTTCTAGAAAATGACATGAAGTCAAATTTTTGTTCAATTAAAAGGTGTAAATTTTAACTTGGTTTATTTGATTGGGAAGTGGGTTTTGGTTATCTATCTCAACCTATTGGTTTACATTTTCACACTCTCGCTAATCCATAAGGTAATTATTTCAAGACTATAATATTAAGGAGTGTTATCATATAGTAAGAGATAACATGAATCATTGTGGTATCCTATTTTTTTGGTTCATATTATTGTGTTGGTCATCTTACTGCAACCACTAAAACTCATAATTCAAAAACTAATGTCAATGGCATGTTTCTTTGAACCATAGTTTAAAAACTCATTCTTGGCAGCCCAAAATTTGACTTGGAACTTGAGACTCGGGATTTTCTTAGCAATTACTCAACAAATTAATCAATACTTTAAAAAATATTTAAAATCATAGAATAAACTTAAATTAAGTGTAAAACATTGTTAAATGACATGAGTAGTGAATGTAAATATTTGCTAATGTTTTGACACGAGTGATTGCCAAGTAAGAGTTTTAAAACTATGTTGTAACTTATTATTCATGAAATTTTTTCAACTGTATTCCTTGAAGGCTTTAAGATGAAGCTTGAACTTTGAAGTTTAAACAATGAAAAGTGAAAACACATAAAAGTATGTATTTACTCCTTGAAGTTTTACCATTGAAAATCTCGAGTAGAATCAATAGAGGATTGTGTAAAGATGAGAACTTGAAACCCTAGCAAACAGTCACGCCATTTAGAGACATAAATCACAAAGAGAAAAAATGCCAAAAATGACCTTTTTCATGATGGGAATTTTATACTCGTCATAATGTGAATTTTAGAGATTTAGTCATAATTTTTTTGTGATTACTCATCGTGAATCATATCGTGTTTTCTTATAGAATTTTATCATTTGCGGTTTATATCACAATTTATTGGTGATTTTTAGCATTTTCGAGACTTTATGTTGTAGACATACAACATTTACATCATCTCTATCGACAAAAGCTACCAACACTTTATCGTACACCTCATCTTCAAGAAATTGGGAAAGTCAGTCATTTGCATATTTTCCAAATTTCACGTCTATAATATGTCATTTTCTCTTATATCATTTTCCTCCATCTTATCTCGTAGCATAACCATTTCTCCTTAAGCCGCTTGACTTGAATTGGAAATAAAATCATATTTTTTAAAAGACTTTTCCTAAGATAAATTTTACATCTTCTTTAAGACACTTCATGCCTATATCGCCTTTGCATTGACACAACCATATAACTTTACAATACCATTTTTCCATGGTTGCAATAAAAACCCTTTATAATTTTAAAATGTTCAATGACCCTCACCCATGAATGAATGAATGAAAGATTTTAATAACGTCCACAAGACCAAGCGGTTTATGTGACCAAGAGTAGCAGGAAGACTATTATGTGTCAACACAACCAACTAGCATAGGTGGTTCCCTTATTTTTCTAAATTTATGGCCTCTTCTCGATTTTAAGTCTTCTGCTATGGATCTTGATTAGGAAACTTGTTGTTTTGTTTAACCTTGCCTCCTCAAACAAGTCGATTAGGTTGTTGACCTGTAGATTGTCTTTGTACTTGTTATGAATTTCACTAGACCTTGTACACTCCATGATGTAATGGCATTCTGTCTCCACTACACCCTAATCACAAAAAGAACAAGTTCTTGTTTCCCATGCCTCCTCAAGAATTGTCCACCTTCTTGTTTCACATCTAAGATGGTGGGAGTTTTTCCTTAAGTGAATTTCTACCCCTATGTATGCCTTTTCTTTGTGGTCCCACGTGGGGTAAAATTATTTGATGTAGTATGCCTTCTTCCACCCTATTTGTTTTGTCCACATGGCTACCATGAATTAATATATCGCATTCTTTTTAATGTCTTCCTTGGTGTTTGGACATGCTTGTATGTTGATGTCCTGTTTACTCATACATTCGTTGAATTATTTCATCCATGTGTTTTTTTAATTTCAGCTCTTTTTCTATTGCCATTTTGGGCCATAGGTGATTTTCCATATTTTGTGTCTTTTTTAAATAACTTAACGTCGAGCCATTGTTGATGCTTCAAATGGAAAATTTCATGTTTCATCCAATTAAATTTCTTATGGGATTGAATCTTTGACTTTTAGGTTGCTTGTGATTAAATGTTTTTGGATTCTCTCTATCTGTCTCCAATTTATGTCGGACACATTGTTGCCCCAAACTTCACATCCATATAGGACCACTGACATGACAAGTAGGCCAAATAAATTTCTCTTGGTTTTCCAGTCCCATATTTTTGCATTCATGCACTGTTTTGGCGAGTATAACACCTTCTATCCCCTTGAATTCTTTTGGACCTATAGGTCTCCCAATTGAGCTTGTTGTGAAAGTCAATCCCAAGATACTTGTATTCATCCACTATTTCTAATGGGCTTCCTTCGAAAAGGAAATCAATTTGTTTCTCATTTTTTCGTAGAGAAAAGATCATGATTTTGGTTTTTCTATTGATTACTTGCATTCCCACTTCTTGACAAAAGAGCTCAAGATCCCTAAAATTCTCTCTCAAGCTATGAGTTGTTTTGAAATTAGAATAAGGTCAAATATTATCACCTTGAATTTCACCTCTCCTTGATAAACTCTTGTCTTCATGAAGATGAAGACCATTAACATGTAGATTTGTCTTCTCTCACATGGCATTGTCCATCTCTTGATTTTCCCTCACCATGTGTCTTTTATTTCAAACTGGATTTTTTTAATGGATTAATGAAAATTTGACTTTAAAAACAAACTAAAAGCCTTTGAGAAATGCTTTGATGAGTGTAACTTTATTTTTATACATTTTTGCCACCTTACTCTAGTAACTTCAATGTGTCAAAGTGTTCAACACTCTCATGTTAGGATTTTCTTTGGTAAAACATCATTACCACAACATTTATTGTATAAATGAAAAATACATCAAATAATCACGTGTGAAAATTAAGCACAAACATAACAAGATAGTGAAATAGACAAGTCTTTGTATATTCATGTATGCTCTATGACTCTTTGATTTATAATTGGGAGTCACCAATTTAAATAACTAGAATATTTTGTTCTAAGATATCATATTAGGTATCTTGGAACAAACAATAAGATAATGGAATCAAATAATAAGCACAAGAAATATTTTGTATGTGCACAAATAGTTTAGATGCCACAAAATAATAAACTAACTCCATATTAAAGCTTAACCCCTTGAGTGTAATGTGGCTCAACTGTGTTGGTTGCAATTAACCCAAACCATCCACAAGTGTGAACACAAACACTCCAATACCCTCCCTTAAACATAGAATGGAGAGTGAAAAAGAGGAAGAATAAAGACTAATTGGTATGAAATCTTGACAATAGTTACATTCGAAATATTTCATGACATAATATAAGTGGGGATTTCTATTAAATTGGTTAGGGAGATAGTTTCACAACAACCAAATGGTTGTTGTGATCACCTCAAATAAGGGAAGATTCATTATATTTGTGCACTCGACAAATTGGACATGCACATTATAGTGTCAATCCCAACAATAACATTGAACTTTAAAATAATTTAACCCTTTAGGTGGAATGTGAAATAAAAACAAATAAGCCTAGATATGCAATATCGGATAATCTAGGCTTAGTGTGAACACACTACTCCAACACCCTCCTCCATTAAGCATGAATTTGGGAAGTGGAGAAAGAGAAAAGCTAGGAGACATCCAAATATGGGTCAGGGGAAAATTTTAGTGGCGAATCTTTGTTAATTCACAAATATTCCAGATTTCAAATTTTGGTTTTGGTGAATTTTTTTAGGGGTTGACAAATCAATATTTCACCTAAATTTTATGGGTATAAGTTATTTTGGGTCATTTCGCCAGGCATTGAAACTAATAACTAATATTTTATATTAAATTTCATTTTACCACGAAAGATAAATTTGCCACATTCGCATATATATATATATATATATATATATATATATATATATATATATATATATATATATATATATATAATATATATATTATATATATATATATATATATATATATATTCTCAATATTAAACATAAACTCACAATTCTGATTTTAGTGTGGGTGTTGACGAGCAACAGAAAATCACATACATGACCCTAGGTATTGTACATTCGGTAGCATATATGCTACTAGTTGGTAACATGAATATATGCTCTGGGACAAGTAGCATATATTTATGCTACCGATCGGTAGCATGTGGTATGGATCTGTAACTAGTTTTATTGTTTACATCTAGCTCATCCATGATTCCATACTTAAATTACATTTGGATTTTCATTGGTCTTAGGTAAAATGGCCTCTAGTAATAATGACAAGAAGACATATCAATTAAAAAGGAAAAGAAACATATTTAAATTATAACTATTCCATTGATTATTAAATATGCTACAAGTCGGCAACATATATGTGTCATCCTTTCCTATAAGATTGCAAAAATAGCATATATGTTGTCGATTAATAGCATATATTCATGCTACCGACTAGTAGCATTTGGTATGGATTTGTGGCTAGTTTAATAGTTTACATATGGCTCAGCCATGATTACATAATTAAATTACATTCTATTGGTCTCAAGTAAAGTGGCCTATGGTAACAAAAAAATCAATTAAAAAGGAAAAGAAACATATTTAATTATTTCAACCAGCCAAAAAAATCACGCACACAACTTGCATCCACTTCAAACACATGTAAGAGATTGTTTTTAATGCATTTTTAGTTTAATTTAAATTTTCAAGATCACAGTCAAACCCTTTTCCCTTTTGAATGCAGAAACCCCCATTGATAATTGTATTCCACATGAAACAATTAATGAGAAGAACATGTCACCAGACACACCACATGGAACAATTAATCATAATAACATGTCACCACACTCACCACATGGAACAATTAATCAGAATAACATGTCAACATATGAAGATATTATTGATGACATGCCAGAGTTTGGAAGATAATCCTCATTATAAAATGCCTCCAATGGAAGACATTCCTAATGATGAGATTCAAATAGTATAATATATTTCCAATTCTCAATCTCATGAAACAGAGACTCAAGTTGAAAATTCTAAACAAAAATCTATGCGAATGAAGAAAACTTGGGAGGTCATTTAAGGTAGACTTTTCATCTAAATATTCATTCATTAAACCTATAGAGCAGGAGAATGGTAGTGATACTCCAAAGAATGTAGATGTACAATATGTAGTTGGAAAGTAAAAAAATACCACAAATTACAACTGAATTTGGACACAATTGAGAAACATTGTGGAAAAGTATATGTGACAATCACGGAAAAATATGGAAAAAATTAAAGACACATAAATGGAAAACTACAAAAGATTGATTTCATGTAAGATATGCAACCGGGTATGAAAATGAACAAAAATGTCGACAACTTGTTGAGAAAGGGGGAACAGATTAATGCAAAATTTCAAAAAGTAATGAATACCAATCTATACAAAAAAAATGTAGAGTTCTCTTCTATATTTTCCACATTCTTAAAAATGGCAGACCAATTTCAAATTTTGTAGATTATAAGGTTTTATTTCAATATAATGGGTTTCTCAACATTCCACAACCACATTGGTCGGAGAGTAGTGCTTGGGAAATGGAAAAGTGTCTAGCAAAAAATGAAATGGAATATTTGCAAGAAAAATTAAAAAATTAATGTTTATCTCATTGTCCATCGATGAGGTCATAGTAATTGACAACACATTGTGGGTTTGCATGCACGTCTACACTTTTGAGAATCATTCAAGGTAAACTCATTTTTTAGATATTAATAAAATGGTTGAAAATTGTAATGTTGAAAACCTTTACAAATTGGTTATTTCTAATTTGAGGAATTTAGTTGAGATGGATGACTATATGCAATCTTGCTAAGTTGGTGTGTGTTGGTACTAATGGTGCATCAGTAATGCAGGGTCATATAAATGTACTTTGTGTTCTCTTACAAACAAAAATTTCCCCATATATGATTCCAATTCATTGCATGGCTCATAGAATGAACCTTGCATACAAAATTGTTAGCACATTTGAAAATGTCGCTAAAATGGAAGAGCTCATCCGTGACATACATGCTTACATGGCGAGTAGTCCAAAAATATTTTTAGAGTTTCAGAAATTTTTAATTGGAGTTACTGATGTAAAAATATCCTTAAAGATGTTGATACAAGATGAATTTCCATGTATGAGATTCCATGCGGGATTTTTGAAGAATATCCATCTTTATCAAATTTCATGTTTAAATACCGTAGGGAAGTTGACAAAGCGAAAGATTTTTCATATTGTTTAAAATGTTTGGAAACATTATTGATATTATGCAGTATTTTCCCTATGTTGAAGGAAATCAATTGCTTAACTAAACATGTTCAAGAAAGATCCATATATATTTTTGACTTCATAAGGTTGAAAAAACATGTATGTTTATCTCTTGATATATTATACAACTTTGAAGAAAGTTTTAAGCGACCTATTTTTAGTAGTTGGAAAACTTTAATAGATATAAAGGATCCAAAAAACTATTTTAAATTCAATATCAATGACCATCTTTATATCATAGTTAATGGGGTGGTGTAAACACAAAATCTATGCACTCGGGTATATTTCTAGGTCCTAGAGCATATTAGTATATACATGATTCCTAAGCAAGAAAACTAGTAATTGACAATGTCTTTTGGGCCTTTTTATTTGTCTATTATACTTTTATTGACCTTGCACACCCTACAACCCTATTGGTATTTGACGGATTAATATTTTATGACCTTGAACACTAGCGCGCACTTAGGAAACTAGCGCTGGCGCTCATGTCCCTCATGGGAACTCCAGCCCCCTCCTCTCCTTTTCTCACTCTTTTGGGTCTCTTTTACTTCTTGGGCATCTTTTATACTTTGGGTCAGCCTTTCAGTTTTCAATTACGAAATTCAAATAAGGGAATCATATATATACATAGTTATAGCTCTCAAATAAGGGGCCAAGCACTAGAATTATCTACTATCACCTAATCTTGCATCCAAAGGAACAAGAGCATTACAAAACATCCATCTAGCACATCCACATAAGGGACAAGGGTTGCATTACTCTGTATACACAACATAGGAGGGGAAGTTCATTTTATTCCATTTCACACATTTGCATACTTGGAGAAATCTAGATCTATCCCACTATCATAGTGCAACTTGCACAAGGGCAACCTAGGGCATCATTACACACACGAGAACTACATGGATTTTGAGGTGTAGTGCATTTCTCGGTACTCGATTCACTCTTCAAGTGACCAGTAGGGGCTTGTCCAACACCACATTCTACATATTTTTTTATTAGATTTGATGTGGTTTGTGGACATGTGTAGGTAGACATTTGTTTTGTAGGTTACATGTGTGATCGAGAACCCTAACAATGAATTCATAGTAACAAAATGAATATTGGAGCAAAGACCTTCCAACCAAAAAAATCATAACTTGAGCATCTAAGTGAACACTAGCGCTAGATCGGACACTAGCGCCTACCACTAGTGTCCTCTTATGGCAGTTTTTCTACATACTTCTAAGTTCTAGAATCTTCATCAAGCCTTTACAATTTTGTTTCTAGCCTATTCCAACAAATACTCAGTCCAAATCACTCCTAGATCACACAGAAAAAGCTAAGTCACTTTTCCTTCTCATTTGCTTAGGGTTTCGTATTATTGCTTGCTTATTTGTTGTGCACTATTGTATGCTACTTCTTGAATACCATTAGTACAATAAAGTTACTCTAAAATATAGATTTAACATAATTTATATTAAATCATTTGGTGAACTCGTTCCTTACATGCCCATTATCGGATATTTCATGGCTTCTCATCCCTTTGATTCTAATCTTCCCCATTGTATATCCAAGTTCAACTTCATAATATTCTTGTTAAGCATGTCCTAGTTGATCCTAAATCTGGTCTTAATGTATGTAATATTTCCTTTCTCCATCAAATAGGAATTTCTGCTACTCATCTCAATCCATCTACTCTTTGTATTTGTGGCTTTGATAATATACCTAAGCAAGTGTTGGGAACAATCTCTCTTCCCCTTACTATGGGATCTTGCACTCTTAATGTTCTATGTCACGTTATACCTCATGATGTTCCTTATACTATCCTTCTAGGCCATCCTTGGTTACATACTATGCATACACTTCTTTTTACCCATGCCATAACACACAATGCCCTTGTTACACCTTCTTCTATGGATACTATTATAGTAGATTTTGCACCTCATGTTGCTACTCCTTGTGATATTCCTCTTACACATGATGCTCATGACATTACCTACATTGTACATCCTTCTCCTCTTGGGATGCACCCTAGTACTACTGATTTACACGATCAATTTTTATTGGTACCCATGATACTCCTCCCATTATGTCTCACTCTCAATGCACTTCTATTGATCCTATGCTTAGTGCTTACAATGTTACATCTCTCCCTACACTTTCATCATCACACGTTAGAGCACCGTACACTGCTTTTACAGTGATTCCTAATGTTCCCACTTTCCAAGATCATATGCATGATTCATTTACTATGGCTACACCTTATCTTGTTACATTCATGGGGCCATTTGTTCCCATCTTGTTACATTTTTCTAAGTTCATATTGTTTTATTGCTTCTAATATTCCAAAATTACACTTATTGATTTTTATTACTACTAATGAGCATCCCAACATTACATATGTTACACATATTTTGACTCACATATTGATCCTTATGTTTGCACTTAATTTTTCCACTATTGTCAACACAAAATGTTACACCTATTCTATTTTCTCCTAATGGGTACATTCTTATTTCTCATACACTTCCTATTCATCCAGTTGGGATCTTGGACTCTATCAGTTTTCCCCTCACCATGTTGACATTATTCTTTGGTAGCTCTTGTGTTTACCAATGTTCTACCTATTCTAGTTTTTCCACATGCATGGCACAATCCTACTCCACATGCTATGATACATGCACTTTCACACAACATATAATAGGACTTTTTAGAAGAGTCAAATAGGACTTTTAGAAGAGGGGATCAAGAAGTCCCTCCTCTTTAATGGGAGAGGTTCCCTTATTCGAGAAAGCGAACTTATTTACAAATGTACGAACATTGTTTTATGGTCAAACTTGGATATTACGAAAGTGTTTTCCACAAGGATCATCAATTACACAGGGTGAGGAAAGGGAATAAGAAGATGAGCGAGAATAGCAACATTGAGAATTATAGATAGCGAGAATAATTCTTATGTATATGCGAAGCTTCAAAGAATTTAAGACAAGATCATTTGCATTGGCTGAATGAGATTAAATTTAAAGACACAAAGTTCCATAAATAACCTTCTTCAGATTCATTCATCAAGGACACAAAGTTCCTTCTTGGTTATACAAGATCACTGTATTTGCAAAACTGAACAGTATGCAATCAGAGAGACTAACGAGTTAGGAACAAAATGATCTTCACAATATTAAAGGAAAACACAGAGATAACAAGAATTAGATAGACAAAGAATGGAAAGCCCTTTTGTATTGATTTCTTTAAGATCTATTTACACTTTCAGCAAATATCCAAGTTCTTCCTCCTAGCAAAATGGCGTGGAAAGGCCATTATATAGCTTACAAGTCAGTTACTCTTCGTAACCGTTTCTTTTAACTAAAGAATAGTTAAGGATCGCCGATTGCAATACCTTAACTAATTACAAAGAATACGAAAAGAATGGGAAGAAGAGAAAAGAAAGGAGAAGGAGGCGGTGGCGGCTCTTGGGAGGGACCCCTTGTCTTGAGAATCCATTGCTGAATTTCTTGATGCCTCGGCTATGTCTACGCCACGTGGAGCCCGCGTGTTGGCTGAGGTGAGTCAAAATCCCGAGACACTTCTCCATCTCTTTATCAAACTCGACGTGAGTATGATAATCTTTATTTGCTTCTTCGATGGCAGATTGAAGAGAACAAATTTCCTTCATCTTTTCCTTAGAGATGGAGCTTTCCTTGAATAGATTATCTTTGACAAAAGCTCGGGCCGAGCTTTGATTTCTTGCGAGGACGAGGGAAACACCAGAGTTTTCATCCTGAAGATGACAATGTATATCCTTGAAAGCAGCAACAGCCAGTGTCTTGAAAGCTTCTCCCTTCTGCCAGCTGTTCTTCATTTCTCCCAAAGCTTCCTCCAAAACTCTGATCTTCCACTCCATGCTGTAGACCCAGGATTTTGATAGATTGTCCTTAGCATCATCGAAAATCTTATTCGCGATAAGATGTTCTCATCATGTCTGTCCCATAAGGCGAAGGTCTACTATACTACTACTCAGATTTTTAGTTCTTTATCCATGGTATTGATAGTGGAGGAGAGCTTCAGTTGCACATTACTCACCTTTTCGTGGAGTTTGAAAGCTTCATCGATGAAGTTTAATCCAGCAACAAGCATGTCATCCACCATGGCTTCGATAGCTCTGCCATAGACAGAATACTTGTGCATATCTTTGATACTTTGCACTTCATCTTGGCTTAGAATTACGAGGAGGTGGAAGAGTAGTCAATGGGGTAGGGTCAAGACTTTATCCTTAGATAAAAGAGACTTGATGAAACTGTGAGAATGCGGGCTTGTTCTTCAATTTGTTTGATAGTTTGCTGCCCTTTCTCTACCCTTCGATGACTCTTGTATTTGTTTCTGGAGGTTGTGAATTTCACCTTCGAGGAGTAGACTCTCATAGGGATTCTTGAAAGCTCAAGTCGGATGCCGGCAAGTCGATTCGATTTGTCTTTGTAGGCTTAGCGATCTCCAAGAATTGCTGACCTTGGGCATCGAGACACTATTGCGGAAGTGGTTACGGCTTTCTTGGCACGAGAAGGAGTGGTGCCCAACAAGGCTGCAACAGCATCGAAATTTGGTCCCAAGCTTTGAGAGGAGGATTTTCTCTTCCTTTTGTCGACCAAAGGTTGCACCCAAGCAAAAGAGGAAGAAGAATCTGCGGGAGAAGCAAGGGGACCAAGAGGCGAGGAGCTCATGACACTCGAGTGCTGCGCATTTGTTGACTCAAGTGAGATGTGAGTAGAAACCTTTGGGAAGCGATAGCGGTAGAAGAATCGTAGCACACTGGAAGTTCAGTGCTCTGGACCTCCTTGTCCTTATCTGCTGGATCTTCAGGAACATTTGCAGGAGTTGGCATCTCACTTTCTTCACTTTCACTGAGAACAATGATGTTCTCTGGCCCTATAGGCAACTCTGCCTGTTTTCTTGGAGGGTCATTCTCTGCGGGCTCCTTCTTTACCTCTTTGAGTTTCTTCTTATATACAGGTAGATGAAGAGGGAGTAGATTGATGAGTCCTTGTGTTGATGAGGCAGGAGGGGTTTGCATTAGTGTTTCAGACCTTGGAAGTGATGCCTCTCTTATTGGTGTCGAGTCATCCTTGGAGCTGGATTCTCCTGAGTGCCTCTTGAATTCTCGGATCTTCTTACTGAACCAGACCTTAGTCCTGACTAAGACTGGAGCAAGAATCTCAGCCAGATCATCCCTCTCTTTCCTGTTCCAATCCAGGTCCTCCAGAGGGGTGTGCTTAATCACATTTTCATACTCATACGAGTATAGGTCAGAATTGTCATCCTGGAGACCTTCAGGAACTTGGTACAGACCGAGTTCTTGAATCAATTGCAGGGAGAACCTGCCACAATGCCTTCTCCTGGCTTCAAAATCATCTGCACAGTCAGCCCAGTAGTCTTACGTATACGCCCTATGATGATAGATTATCTTGATGTTACATTGATAAACTTCTTCAAGTCAAAGCGGGTTCTTGGCTTGAAGAAATGAAGCGATGATAGGGACAGGGCTCTTTTACATGTTACGAGCATCGAGCTGTTTTGCATGTGTAGTTTCCCGAGAGAGATGGGAAAGTGCAAGCGAGAAATCTTCTTGTCTCTGCAAGTTCTGTGCAACTTGTCTAGTTGCCTGCATATTTCTATCAAGGCCATTTTATCATTGCAGAACATGGGAAGCCGTAGAGGAGTGCTTTCATGGCAGCAAGCTTTGATATAGGAAAATTTCTGAATTGGATGAAATAGGCTCCATCTTTGCGATATCGGAGTTCATGGCTTCATCGAAAACCTTCTAGAGTATCACCTTGAGCAATCGACCACGTACATGGTGAAAGCATCATTGACCCTTACGAAATTCCGATTTCTTTGGTCTCGGGGGTGAGCTATGGGCAATAGGCATACTTTGGATCATCTTTGTGTGCATCTATATAGGAGAAACCAAACCCTTTGCCTTGATCTTTGCTAGGGTATACATCGGGTATGAAGTCATATAGAACTTCTTTGTTTCTTTGAGCGTTGGATAGCTGCTCGCCAAATTCATGCGATGATCTCTGCCCAGATTGATGTTTTGTGTTCCCTCGCACACCATCTTGATGGCGGGCACATCAGAAATGAAACTCATTGGTGGAGGGCAAACCCATAACCGAGCCAGCGGGATTATGAAGTCGACAATTCCTCATTGAAATCTACTCGGGAAGGGTTTTGGTTAGGCGAGAAGCACCTTTCTTAGGGTTCTTCACAAGACTTCGCCACTCGCGCCTTATATTTGTCCTTTGTCTTGATCGAATAGAGTGCGTGCTTGATCCGGGGGAGGCGACTATAGCATTGTCCAACTCCGGAATCCTCAGAGCAGCGCCAATGGCGGCAGCGTCCAGCTTAGCAATGAGTTCCCCATGTACATTTGTCAATTCGCTCGAAGCGGGGTCGAAGTGAGCTCGCGCATGAAAGCACGATGTCGGCTGCTTTATCTTGAGATTGGGAAACCACCGGCAAAAGCCAAACCGCTATCATGAATCGTTTGTGCTATTGGTGTAGGGTTTGCATCTGCCATTCTTGCCCAAAAATCACCGAAGTCGAGATGGCGAGCTTATTTGTCCCAATATTGCTAACAATGAGACTCAAGCGGAGAAATTTGCTCTGTCACTGAAACTTGATCTTCATATTGATAGTCTCGGAGCTGCTGACCTAGACTCGGGAAGGAATTTGCAAAGGGAGGGGATATTTGCGCAGGTTTTCAAATTGCAAGGGTTCGAGCAAAGATAGCATGGAAGCAATGCGAAAAATGCAAAGGGGAAATGCTCGTTATATAGCCGTTTGGAGAGAGGAATGAATTTAATGCGCATTGAATACACAACCACCAATTTGAATAGCATCATACTCGGAGTGAGCGGGAAAAACTAAGTGTGAATGACACTTGGTACGCTTGGGACATGTGAGGCGAATCACGCGAAACACGCGGCTCGGCGGTCGGGTGAAGCAGGGAGAGGATGCACAAATGCTTTTGGAACGATTGGGACGAAAATGCGTGGAGTACGCGGTTCGGGTGATTCGGCCGAAAATGGAACAGTGGGCCCGTTTGGACTTGGGACATTCGGGACAAAAAGTTCCGGAGTACGCGGTTTGGCCAGTTCGGGTGAAATTGAAACAGCTTGCATTTTTCGATTTGGGACAAGGAGCTCTGAAGTACGCGACACGGGAGTTTCGGCCGAAAATTGGAAAGCTCGCACTTTTTAACTTTGGGACATTTGAGACATGAAAGTGCGTAGTACGCGGTTCGGGTGTTTCGGCCGAAATTGGAACAACTCGCACAATAAGTTTTGGGACACTTGGGACAAAACTTTCCGACGGGCCCGAAAATGGGACAGCTTCGGGGATTTCGGCCGATCGGGAGCGAGTGCACTTTCGTACTTGGGGACAGTTGGGACAAAAGTTAAAGCAGGCCGAAAATCACACAAAATGACCCAAAACATAGATTTTTTCAATTTCACGACTTAGGCACTTCAGAGAAAAACACTTAAACTCAAAATTTTGAAATTTTTACTCTTATCAGAGCGGGGAATTTTGAGTGGACAACAGCTGGCTCCTTCTGGGGATGACTTGGTATAAATTCTCGGAATGAGACAAGGCAAGAACTTAGACAAACTCGGTGAAGCAGACCAGTGCCTTATCCATTGGGCAAAGGAGTCAAAAACAAACCAATACAGAGGGCAACACACACAACAACAGAAGGAAAACACACCAAAAGCAGAAAAGCAAAAACACTGTACAGAATATACAAAGGGACTCCCTAGTCACCTATGACTTGAACAACTTCAAATACTGCCCACTATAAGGAAGTGGGAGGGGAGAACCATCCATGTAATCAAGATAGAAAGAGTTCTTACCAGCAAAGTGTCTTATCTTGAAGTCAGAGCCACGAGGAATCAAATTTTCCATGGCTGCCACGAGGTTCATGTCTTTTGTCCCATAACAGCACGGTATCTCCAACTTGGAACTCTCTGAACCTAGCTTTCTTGTCAAAGCAGAACCTTTACCTTACTGCTTTGGTGGTGAGTAGATATCCTATCAATGACCTCAATCTGTCCTCGTTCGGTTTGTGCGGAGTACATGATTCTTTTATCGAGCATCACTTGAAACTAGTATCCTCGATGGCCTTCATCAGTGCGAGGTGGCGGTTCCATTATCCTTTGGCAATTGAGCTTCTACTCCATACACCACTTGAAAAGGAGACATTCAATGGCTCTTTTAGGTGTGATCTGTCTGCCCAAAAGAGCATCATAAAGCTTCTTATGCCGGTTTATTTGAGACTCATTGACCAACTTCCTTATGATAGTCACCAGATTTTTGTTGGTGGATTACCTTGTCCATTTCCACAGGGATAATAATCGAAGAATGAGCGAGAGAGATGCCATACCGTGAGAAATCCATTATCTCGGTTGAGGAGAAGTTCGAAGCATTATCTATTACAATCTTGTTAGGTACACCATACCTTACCAAGATGTTCTCTTTGATGAAGTTGCATACCACTTCAGAAGTAGTGCTCTTGACTGGAATAGCTTCCACCCATTTGGTGAAGTAGTCAGTGGCGGTTAGCACATGAGTGTGACCAGCACTAGAAACAGGGTTGAGTGCACCAATGAAGTCCAGACCCCACTGTTGAAATGGTTCCTCAATCACAACTGGCTTGAGAGGCAAAGAGGCCAATTTAGGTCTTCCCACAAAGGTCTGACAAGCCTCGCATTTATCCACCCACTTGGATGCATCTCTGAACAAGGAAGGCCAGTAATATCCTCCCCGGAGTATCTTGTGGTGTATTTGTTGATGAATAGTGCCCTCCACATGTCTGATCATGAAAGCTGAGAGCAACTTTCTCTGTTGTTCCTTGTCCACACACTTCAGAAATCTCCCATCTAAACCACGCTTGAACAAGGCATTTTCCCACAGTACATATTGTGCTGATCTCAATTTAACAGTCCTCTTTTCCTTGGTAGTTAAATGAGAGGGGCATTCCCCATAGGTGAGAAAATGGGCGATGTCAGAATACCATTCATCGACTGAACTAAGGAATAGAACAGTAGGAATGTCAGCTTTCTCCTCCAGCAACTCATGTTTGGCTCCTTCAGCAATGAGCTCACAAAGACCTTTTCCACGAACCAGCTTGGTCGGTTTGATATCAATGTCATACTCCTGGACTTTAGCCACCCAGTTTCCTCTCTTGGACCCAAATTCTTGCTGTGTAAGAATTGACTTAATAGTTGTATCTGGAACCAGCACCATAGAGTGAGAGTTGAGGATATAGAAAGCGGGCTGGCTTGTGACCTTGACTCAAAAGCATGCTTCTCCATCATGGTGTATTTTAGCTCATGATTCTTCAGGATATAGCTCATGAAGGCAATTGGTAGCTCATGTTTATCAGAGTCTTCTTGGGTTAAGACAGCAGCCAGGGTATTATCTGTAGCATAGCAATAGATGATGAAATCTTTGCTGAAATCAGGACAGGCCAAAACTGGAGTTTTAGCAATAGCTTTCTTGATACCCTCAAAGGATTCCTTTCCTTCAGAAGACCAACCAAATGTTTGCTTCCCTTTCATCATCTGAGAAATATTCAAAGTTAATTCAGCAAAATCAGGGATGAATCTTCTTAAAAAATTGATCTTACCGAAGAAGGAATGCACGCCTTTTTTACTGGTTGGGAGAGGAATTTCTGTTGGATGGCTTGAACTCGTTCAGGATCAATCTTAATACCATCCTTGGAGACGATGTGCCCTAATAGTTTTCCTTCTGTAACACAGAAGACAGATTTTTTAGGATTTAAAGAAATCCCATGCTCTCGGCATCTCAGCAGAACCGTTTCCAGGTGGTCGAAGTGATCCGCTCTTGTCTTTGAAAACACTGTCAGGTCATCAAGGTATATGACAATACATTTCCCTTTCAAGCTTCCAAAAGCCAGATCCATAGCTCTCTGGAAAGTGGCACCAGCATTAATCAGCCCAAAAGGCATTCTCTTGTAGGCAAAGGTACCCCAAGGAGTGGTGAAGGCTGTCTTGTGTTGATCTGCAGTATCAACCTCTACCTGATTGTATCCCGAGAATCCATCAAGCATAGATAACATTTCAGATCACATTCTTGCTTGCAATATTTGATCCATCATAGGCAAAGGGTAGTTATCTTTCAGAGAAGCCTGATTCAGGTTCCTGAAATCAACACAGATGCGGATCTCACCATTTTTCTTCCTAACAGGCACTATATTTGCGATCCATGTCGAATGGTGAATGGGAAAAATAATTTTAGCCTTCAACAACTTCTGGATCTCCTGAAAGATGGTGTCAGCTATTTTTGGATTGTACTGCCTCTGCTTCTGCTTGAAAGGCTTAATTCCTGGTTTGAGAGGAATAGAATGCTGCATATCTTTTGGCTTGAAGGCTTTTAGATCTTCATAAGAATAAGCAAGAACATCCTTATACCTCCTTAGAAGATCAATTGCTTTTCTCCTCTCGTCGGTTGTGCAACATTTTCCAATATTTACTAGCTTGGGGTCAGTAGAACTCCCTATATCAATCTTATCATACTCAGCTGATTGCTGAGGTCCAGTAGAAGCTTTAGATTTCACATATCTGTCATGTTTATCAAACAACTCCTCCAAACTCACCAAACCTTTGGGAATCTTGTTTCCTTTGAGTTTAATGCACCCTTCCTGATCTGTTTCTTCTCCTTGGGTGACAGGATGGTCAGAGGACACACTCTCACGAGGCAGGTTGTCACTTCCCTCAAAATACAGTTGTTCGAAATTACCCTTGAGTTCCAGGAAGGAAAGCAAATGCTGGTCATCGTTGAAAACTTGCCAGTTATTGGTATTGTCAGGTACACTAGGCGGTGGACCATTTGATAGTGAACTTATCTGAGAGAATTCGGGATGGGGAATCGATAGTGATCTGAGGCGGCCGGTGAATCAGCCTGCTTTGTTCTTTTCTCTAGGTATTGCTTGATGGAGAAAGCATCGAGAATTCAATTGAATCCCAAACCTGATTCCGGTAATGCTTCAGCCTCCCATTTTTTACCTGAAAAAGGCTTCTGACTTGCTTCACAATCAGCTCTGCATCACCACGAGCCAGAAGATTTTTTACACCTCGTTCTTTGGCCACTTGCAGTCCAAGAATGAGAGCCTCATACTCTGCTGTATTGTTAGTGTTTTCAAACTGCAACTTAAATGAAAAAGGGTGTAGGCAGCCTTCAGGTGACACTAGCAGGACACCAGCTCCAGAACCAGCCGAGGAACAACTTCCATCAAATTCTAAAATCCAAACACCATTGGGATCTTTGGGTGATACTTTGGAGGGTTGGATTTCATCAGGGGACAGAATCATGTAATTACCATGGCCCATATCCTCATAGAGTATTTGTGCCTTAGGATCATCCGTTTTCTGCACAATATACTCAGATTGTTTCTCAGGCAGCAGCTTCTTCATGTGTCCATTGACAGGTATGAGTGCATGTGACCAATCCATTTGAATCTCTCCACCCACATCTTTACAGAAGTTCCTACTTAGCAACATTCCATAAGAAGGAGGGAATCTACTGCTACTAGGATGGTAGCCAAGACTTTCTTTTCGAGGTAAAGCGGCAAAAGCCACTTGTGCATCTTTAATCCTTCAACAAAGGCACTTCCTTACTTTCCATGGAGTAGCAAGATCCATAAATGCAGTGAGGTCAAGCCTAAAGCATGAGCTACTTTAGCAGGCATCACATTATCTGAGGCTCCGGAATCTATGACACAGTTACTGAGCCTATGGCCAGCTATAAGAAGTGTTACATAAAAAGGCTTGATTTTGTCACCAGGCGAGGTGACAGCAGCTACCAGACTAGGCTGTGGTGCAGAAGGAGGAGTGGGCAAAAGGCCTTTAGAGGTGGTCTTGGAATGGGAATTAACAAATTGGATCATCTTGGCAAAAGCTTTGGGATGGGTTTGATAGTATTCAGCTTCTGAAATTTGAACCTTGGTCCTTTTTAGGTGATCAACAATATCAAAGGATCCAGAGGTGGATGGACCATCATCATTTGGAATTCTAGGCTTATCAACTTTAGGAGAAAAAGAAGGAACTTTGCTAGTAGGATTGACAGGACTTACCTTTGGTGCAGATGAGGTAGGGATAGGAGATCCTCTTTTGGCAATTACAGGAATAGTTGCCGGCTGCTCCTTAGATTTCTTCATGGGCTGTGTTACTTTCTCCTTCTGCCTTGTCTGTTCTCGAGTCATGACAGCAAATGATTCACTGTTCATATCTGCTACCACTTCATCATAGTCATCTCCATCATCAGTGCCTTCGGTGGTAAAGAAATTAACCCGAGATCCCTCAAGTTCTTCCGCCTCATCATCAAATTCCTCCAGGAACTCCTCACGAGCTTCATCGTCCACATCATCATCTGGCTCTTCAACTTCACAGGTTGCATTCACAGGAACTTTAACAGGAGGTCCTTCAAGTGCTAGTCTTGTGTGAGGAGCGGCGAAAAGCGATTTCTGGGCTGAAAATTTCTTCTTGGAACATCTGCATACGGGGCATCTTTGAGCAATTGTTTCTTTATAGCTACTAGATCATTTGCAAGTTTCTGGACTAATGGATCAGTATTGGGTCCAGAGGTGGAAGAGGAAGAAGCAGCAGATTTAGATTTGGGAGGATCTCTTCTCAACTTCCCTGACATGATCAAGTCATCCTCGACACTAACAGCCAGTTCTTGATCCAGAACTAACGTTCCGAGATTAGCCCTTCTTAGAGCATAACTGACTTTGGGCGTTTGAGCATTTAGAAAGAAACATTTTTGAATTTGATCAACCGGTCGAGTATTTACAGGAATTTTGTTGATCAGTCTGTTGAATCGAGCCACAAATTCTCTCATGGGTTCTGATGGATCTTTCTTTATCTGAGAAATTTGGGCAAGCAGGGCATGCACATCTTCTGGGCTTGAAACGGCTTTCGAACTGAGTTCTCATTGTATTCCAGTCGGTGATGGCACCAGCCGGAAGGTGATAGAACCAATCGGCGGCATTATCTTGTAGCGTCTCAGCGAAGCGGCCTTGCGAGGCGTCTTCATGTTGACTCCCAAGACTCCACATGCAACTATGAAGGCTGCGATGTGTTCATCGAGTGTACTTTGCCATCTCCTTTAAATTTGGGAAGTTCTTCCGGTTACCTCTAGGTAACTCATGCGAAAAGGCGAGTAAGGGCCGGGGCCCGACACGTTGACCCCATGGCAATTGTGCCGCCATTCTTGGAAATACGGCTTGGAGGGGCTGTAACACCAGCTAGGATCAAAGCTCGTAGATTGGGACTAGCGAGGTTACGAAGGAATACCACCCGTAGGACTTCTATCTTGAGCAGGTGGAGTGCTCGTCGAGCGAGTTCTTCTATTTGAAGGAAAGGAAAACCTGTTGCTCAAAAGCTGGCGAGAATCTTCGATACGAGGGCCCTTCTCCCTCGAGTGAAGCGGAGTCGCGGATCAAAGGATGATCGAAAAATTGCGATCTTGGAATGCGATTTTCCCAGTAGTCGCCAAAAGCTGTTGGTCGTCAAATAGGACTTTTTAGAAGAGCGGCGGTCGGGGGACAAGAAGTCCCTCCTCTTTAATGGGAGAGGTTCCCTTATTCGAGAAAGCGAACTTATTTACAAATGTACGAACATTGTTTTATGGTCAAACTTGGATATTACGAAAGTGTTTTCCACAAGGATCATCAATTACACAAGGGTGAGGAAAGGGAATAAGAAGATGAGCGAGAATAGCAACATTCGAGAATTATAGATAGCGAGAATAATTCTTATGTATGCGAAGCTTCAAAGAATTTAAGACAAGATCATTTGCGTTGGCTGAATGAGATTAAATTTAAAGACACAAAGTTCCATAAATAACCTTCTTCAGATTCATTCATCAAGGACACAAAGTTCCTTCTTGGTTATACAAGATCCTTTGTATTTGCAAAAGCTGAGCAGTGTATGCAATCAGAGAGACTAACGAATCAGGAACAAAATGATCTTCACAATATTAAAGGAAAACACAGAGATAACAAGAATTAGATAGACAAAGAATGGAAAGCCCTTTTGTATTGATTTCTTTAAGATCTATTTACACTTTAAGCAAATATCCAAGTTCTTCCTCCTCAAAATGGCGTGGAAAGGCCATTATATAGCTTACAAGTCGGTTACTCTTCGTAACCGTTTCTTTTAACTAAAGAATAGTTAAGGATCGCTTGATTGCAATACCTTAACTAATTACAAAGAATACGAAAAGAATGGGAAGAAAGAAAAGAAAGGAGAAGGAGGCGGTGGCAGCTCTTGGGAGGGACCCCTTGTCTTGAGAATCCATTGCTGAATTTCTTGATGCCTCGGCTATGTCTACGCCACGTGGGCGCGTGTTGGCTGCGGTGAGTCAAAATCCCGAGACACTTCTCCATCTCTTTATCAAACTCGCGTGAGTATGATAATCTTTATTTGCTTCTTGATGGCAGATTGAAGAGAACAAATTTCCTTCATCTTTTCCTTAGAGATGGAGCTTTCCTTGAATAGATTATCTTTGACAAAAGCTACGGCCGAGCTTTGATTTCTTGCGAGACGAGGAAACACGAGTTTTCATCACGAAGATGACAATGTATATCCTTGAAAGCAGACGGCCGATTAGTGTCTTGAAAGCTTCTCCCTTACGCATTTGTTCTTCATTTCTCCCAAAGCTTCCTCAAAACTACGATCTTCCACTCCTTTGTAGACCCAGGATTTTGATAGATTGTCCTTAGCATCATCGAAAATCTTATTCGATAAGATGTTCTCATCATCTGTCCCATAAGGCGAAGGTCTACTATATCTGCTACTCAGATTTTTAGTTCTTTATCCATGGTATTGATAGTGGAGGAGAGCTTGGTTGCACATTACTCACCTTTTCGTGGAGTTTGAAAGCTTCATCGATGAAGTTTAATCCAGCAACAAGCATGTCATCCACCATGGCTTCAATAGCTGCTGCTGCCATAGACAGAATACTTGTGCATATCTTTGATACTTTGCACTTCATCTTGGCTTAGAATTACGGGAGGTGGAAGAGTAGTCGATGGGGTAGGGTCAAGACTTTATCCTTAGATAAAAGAGACTTGATGAAAACTGTGAGAAACTTGGGCTTGTTCTTCCAATTTGTTTGATAGTTTGCTGCCCTTTCTCTACCCTCCGATGACTCTTGTATTTGTTTCTGGAGGTTGTGAATTTCACCTTCGGGAGTAGACTCTCCCATAGGGATTCTTGAAAGCTCAAGTCGGATGCCTGCAAGTCGATTCGATTTGTCTCTTTGTAGGCTTAGCAATCTCCAAGAATTGCTGACCTTGGGCATCGAGACACTATTGCGGAAGTGGTTACGGCTTTCTTGGCACGAGAAGGAGTGGTGCCCAACAAGGCTGCTGCAATGACATCGAAATTTGGTCCCAAGCTTTGAGAGGAGGATTTTCTCTTCCTTTTGTCGACCAAAGGTTGCACCCAAGCAAAAAGAGGAAGAAGAATCTGCGGGGAGAAGCAAGGGGACCAAGAGGCAGGGAGCTCATGACACTCGGGGAGTGCTGCTTGCATTTGTTGACTCAAGTGAGAGATGTGAGTAGAAACCTTTGGAGGCGATAGCGGTAGAAGAATCAGTAGCACTGGAAGTTCGGTGCTCTGGACCTCCTTGTCCTTATCTGCTTTGGATCTTCGGGAACATTTGTAGGAGTTGGCATCTCACTTTCTTCACTTTCACTTTGAGAACAATGATGTTTCTGCGGCCCTATAGGCAACTCTGCTGTTTTCTTGGAGGGTCATTCTCTGCGAGGCTCCTTCTTTACCTCTTTGAGTTTCTTCTTATATACAGGTAGATGAAGAGGGAGTAGATTGATGAGTCCTTGTGTTGATGAGGCGGGAGGGGTTTGCATTAGTGTTTCAGACCTTGGAAGTGATGCCTCTCTTATTGGTGTCGAGTCATCCTTGGAGCTGGATTCTCCTGAGTGCCTCTTGAATTCTCGGATCTTCTTACTGAACCGGACCTTAGTCGACTAGAGGCTGGAGCAAGAATCTCGGCCGAGATCATCCCTCTCTTTCCTGTTCCAATCCAGGTCCTCCAGAGGGGTGTGCTTAATCACATTTTCATACTCATACGAGTATAGGTCAGAATTGTCATCCTGGAGACCTTCAGGAACTTGGTACAGACCGAGTTCTTGAATCGGTGCGGGGAGAACTGCCACAATGCCTTCTCACGGCAAAATCATCTGCACGAGTCGGCCCGGTAGTCTTACGTATCGCCCTATGATGATAGATTATCTTGATGTTACATTGATAAACTTCTTCAAGTCAAAGCGGGTTCTTGGCTTGAAGAAATGAAAGCATGATGATAGGGACAGGGCTCTTTACATGTTACGAGCATCGAGCTGTTTTGCATGTGTAGTTTCCCAGAGAGATGGGAAAGTGCAAGCCAGAAATCTTCTTATCTCTGCAAGTTCTGTGCAACTTGTCTAGTTTCCTGCATATTTCTATCAAGGCCATTTTATCATTGCAGAACATGGGAAGCCGTAGAGGAGTGCTCTCATAGCGTGAAGCTTTGATATAGGAAAATTTCTGAATTGGATGAAATAGGCTCCATCTTTGCGATATCGGAGTTCATGGCTTCATCTCGAAAACCTTCTAGCGAGTATCACCTTGAGCAATCGACCACGTACATGGTGAAAGCATCATTGACCCTTACGAAATTCCGATTTTGGTCTCGGGGGTGAGCTATGGGCAATAGGCATACACTGGATCATCTTTGTGTGCATCATATAGGAGAAACCAAACCCTTTGCCTTGATTTGCTAGGGTATACATCGGGTATGAAGTCATATAGAACTTCTTTGTTTCTTTGAGCGTTGGATAGCTGCTCCGCCAAATTCATGCGATGATCTCTGCCCGATTGATGTTTTGTGTTCCCTCGCACACCATCTTGATGGCGGGCACATCCAGAAATGAAACTCATTGGTGGAGGGCAAACCCATAACCCGAGCAGCGGGATTATGAAGTCGACAATTCCTCATTGAAATCTACTCGGAAGAGGGTTTTGGTTAGGCGAAGCACCTTTCTTAGGGTTCTTCAACCAAGACTTCGCCACTCGCGCCTTATATTTGTCCTTTGTCTTGATCGAATAGAGTGCGTGCTTGATCCGGGAGGCGACTATAGCATTGTCCAACTCCGGAATCCTCGAGCGCGCCTTGATGGCGCGGCGTCGGCAGCGATGAGTTCCCCATGTACATTTGTCAATTCGCTCGAAGCGGGGTCGAAGTGAGCTCCGCATGAAAGCACTGTATCAGCACACTGTACTGAGATTGGGAAACCACCGGCAAAAGCCAAACCGCTATCATGAATCGTTTGTGCTATTGGTGTAGGGTTTGCATCTGCCATTCTTGCCCAAAAATCACCGAAGTCGAGATGACGAGCTTCGCTGTCCCCAATATTGCTAACAGCAGACTCAAGCGGAGAAATTTGCTCCTGTCCCTGAAACTTGATCTTCATATTGATAGTCTCGGAGCTGCAACCTAGACTCGGGAAGGAATTTGCAAAGGGAGGGGATATTTGCGCAGGTTTTCAAATTGCAAGGGTTCGAGCAAAGATAGCATGGAAGCAATGCGAAAAATGCAAAGGGGAAATGCTCGTTATATAGCCGTTTGGAGAGAGGAATGAATTTAATGCGCATTGAATACACAACCACCAATTTGAATAGCATCATACTCGGAGTGAGCGGGAAAAACTAAGTGTGAATGACACTTGGTACGCTTGGGACATGTGAGACGCGAATGCGCGAAACACGCGGCTCGGCCGATTCGGGTGAAACGGGGAGAGGATGCACAAATGCTTTTTGGAACGATTGGGACGAAAATGCGCGGAGTACGCGGTTCGGGTGATTCGGCCGAAAATGGAACAGTGGGCCCGTTTGGACTTGGGACATTCGGGACAAAAAGTTCGAGTGCAGCGGTTTGGCAGTTCGGGCGAAATTGAAGCGACTTGCATTTTCGATTTGGGACAAGGAGCTACGAAGTACGCGACACGGGAGTTTCGTAGAAAATTGGAAAGCTCGCACTTTTTAACTTTGGGACATTTGAGACATGAAAGTCGTAGTACGCGGTTCGGGTGTTTCGGCCGAAATTGGAACAACTCGCTGATAAGTTTTGGGACACTTGGGACAAAACTTTCCAGCGGGCCCGAAAATGGGGACGGCCGGGGGGATTCGGCCGATCGGGAGCGAGTGCACTTTCGTACTTGGGACAGTTGGGACAAAAAGTTGAAAGCGAGGCCGAAAATCACACAAAATGACCCAAAACACAGATTTTTTCAATTTCACGACTTAGGCACTTGAGAGAAAAACACTTAAACTGAAATTTTTACTCTTAAAATTTTGAAATTTTTACTCTTTAGTCATATTCTTAGTATGTCATTATCTTTTATATATACACATACATGTTCACTTGGTATACGGAGGTGAATTCGAGAACCTATTAAAGATTCATACATGATGCATGATGCTTAACACAACTCTTTACCATTCCCACTGAGGCTCTTGGGGGCATCTAATTTTGCTACTCTTATGCTTCATACATCACAAGTTCTATTGTCACACTTTTTACCACTTCTCATTACCGTCACTTTATTTTTTACTAATCTATAAACACTTTGACATACTATTCATCTCTCTAACATACTAACAGGGGCTTCATGTGTATCATTTGTCTTGCATGATCAATATAACCATGGTTACATATCACTCTATTGTTGTTCTTGTTTTCTATTATTTGCGGGTTATGCCCTATGTTTGGATTGATCATTGTATTCTTTTAAATGCTTCAGCCACGATTGTCTTGTGACATTATGAGTGATGTCTCATTTATGAAACCCAATTTTTCAGTCCATCTTGTCTTCCTAATTTCTTGTTACATTGTCTTTTATTGCATGTTATCTCATTTTCATTAACACTTGTTTACTAGTCCATATTGTTTTCATGTGCCTTGGTTTCTACCATGCACATCCCCTACCCCTTATAGGAGTCCACTTCAGATCATTATTGAGTCTTATCCTTTGGACCACATTCTCCTACAATCGTTGCATACACCCCAAATGAGGGGGAATCTATTGGGTGAAAAAATCACCCATATAGCACTCATAACTACAATACAACACATCATAGTACATGAACAACATAGACACACAATCACATATTGGCCCGAAAGCAGACATGGGTCTAAAATACATAAGCGAGAAACTAGTGCCCGGACCTAGAAAATAATGGTGGGCACTTGTGTCCCCCTAAGCTCTTAATTCATGGGGAAAAAATAGTCAATTTATCATATCGAGTACAATCTCTAGCAATTTTCATATCATTTGTACAATATCGGGAACTTGCCTCCGATTCATGTAATTCGATCTATTAGTACAATGAAACAAATCAAAAAAATCGGGACTAATCGTAACAAATTAGTACGTACCATTTTGTAGTGGTGTTTATTCGGTTTGCATCATGGAAGGAGAGAAAAGATAGACCTCTCTCCCCAACACTCTTCTCTTGGCGTGAGATCGCCTGAAAAACTCGCTCTTGGAATGAGATCGCCCAAAACCTCACCATTGATATTCAAATCCAACATCTCCAAGAAAATCAGGATAATTTTCTATCTTTTACAATTTTACACATCAGGCACACACTTTCCTTTTACATAATTTCACGTTTTTACTTACTTATATACATGTTATTTTTATTTCTCATATACATAACTTTGACTACTCTTTCACTCTTATTTTATAGCTTTAACCTTAATACGCAACAAAGAGTAGCTCACATCAGCAAACACAACAAACTACTTTGCATACACTTCACCCCTAGGGTCTACTTCGCTTTCCTAGTTACCATGCTTCACATTTCTATTGACGCCTTCACCTTGGTCCACTCGGCATGCTATCGGCTACACTCTTCTCTACATGATCATAAGGTACACATATTCTATCTACTTTATGTTATCAAGTATTCACTGAACAACATAAAGTGGGAGGAAAATGTAAACACAAAACCTCTACACTTAGGTACATTTCTAGGTCCTAGAGCATACTAATATATACATGATTCCTAAGCAACAAAACTAGTAATTGACAATGTCTTTTGGGCCTTTTGCTTTATCTCAAGGGAAAATTTTAAGGAACCCCCTTGAAAAAAACTTATAGAAATTGTGGCAAATATACCTGTAACCAATTTTGTGGTTTTGGCGAATATACCTGTAACTAGTTTCGTGGTTTTGGTGAATATCCCTTTAACTGTTTCGTTCTTTCGGTGAAAATGGTAAAAATATTAAAAATAGTTGGAAATTGAATGGTGAATCTCTTGTAACTTGTTTGGTGAGTACCCTCTATCAAATTTGACTGTAATGAGGCCCAAAATTTTACTTTCTTTTGCATGCCTTACCTTTACGCTCAAGTTCTGGAATGTGTGACACTTGGCCACTCGGAGGAACATGAAAATGACACATGGTATCTTTTGATTACTCACTACCACTTTGTCTTACTTCACCGATACATCGGACCTGAAACCTTATTAAATCGGTTCATTCCACGGGCTTGGAGTCTAGGGAATGTCTTTGACTTGGGAATCACGAAATCTTGCCACGTGTATGCATGCGATGGGAAGGGAAGGATTAATAACTTTAATAATAAGGCAAAAATAACTTATATTTAATAATCAAGGATACGTTGTTGGTTGTTATTAATTTTTTTATGTTAGGTATGTGCAATAGTAAGAATGTGTTTTTTAACAAGGGCACGATATGGCAAATCTTGCCGAAGCTATTTTCATTTAATAAATAATGAAAAATAGTATGGGAGCATAATTACTATGTCTAAAATTAAAAATCACATGTATTTACAGGGTCTTGGCACAATTCTCATCGTTAATCACAACAACAAAAACAACAGATCATTCAATAATCGAATAAAGATGTCAAATGGTCATATTTGAATGCATAGGTAGCTCTGCATGTGTGGGAATAGGGATAAAGATGAGTGTCGAGTATGCCTTTGCATGCAACTATGGAAAGCAATAGAATTAAGAAATTTTAAAAACATGCCAAAAACACAAGAAACGAAAATCATGCTACTAAAAGAGAAAAATTAGTTTCCACTAGAGAATAATTGTGCCTTAAATATAGAACTTTCCATTTTTTGGATGCTTGGATTTTAGAAGATAGACCATAATAGTAAAAATAAGAAAAATGCTACAAATTTGTAATTTTTTTTAGGAAGAAAATATGTAGTTGTCTTAAATCATCTAGGCTCAAAGGCGATGTCACTGTTATAACAGATGCCAATTGTGTTTATATATTCTGGAAGCCACGACCAAGACCCTTGATTTAAATGAAAACAAAGGATGAGGATATTTCTGGAAAACACCTTTCTGAAACATAAGAACTCTCCCACCGCAGTGCAACTAAATAAGAATATCCTTTTCCTCACAGAAATACACTGGCACATTACGTGGGGCATCCTTGCAATTTCTTTCCAAGACCAAACATTGCCTCTCCTCCTTCCAAACTCAAGCTCGAGCTCAAACACAATTATGTCCTTCAAATGGTCCCCATCTACAATTGGTATTGCAAGTAGCACCCTCTCTTCAGATACAACCAACCTTGGTCTGTAGTGAGGGAAATGGTCTCTTCCATATCTTACAGGTAACAACACAAAATGCACAATAGCATAATCTTGAGTGTTATAAATTATCACACCCAACATAGGTTCATATGACATTAAGAAGAAAAAATTGTTGCTGAAGACAACATGTCCATAGAAGAAACAATCTCTCAATCATTCCACAATCCTCCAAGTCCCGTAGAAGAATCATAAATTTCTATAGTTTTACCATTTCTGCATTAACTCCATATCTATTAGCACCTACTTGAACCACTTTGTACCCCTTGTTTTCATCCGCAACTAGAATGCCCCGCGCATAAATATAAAAGTTTCATTCATTAGTTGATAACATTTGAGGAAGCTTGAAGGAGGTTCCAACCTTCAGTGGATTACATACCCTTAAAACGTGACTTGATTCACTCAAACAAAATAAGATTATCCCTCGATGTGAATCTTCAAACCATACCCCATCAAAGCATGATAACCATGAAAAGTTGAGAATTTTCCATGTCCTACTGTAACAGTCGTATCTCAGCCAATGATGACCACTATCATGATTTACAAGTATCCATGGATGTTTGTTCCTTGTTTGTTGTAATACCTAAAGAATCGGTGGAAGACATGAGTGCTTTCCATTCCTTAGAAACTAGAGAGAACCTACATATGGATTCTAATGGAAGCCAAAGAAATACATTTTCCCAAACATCTTGAGGTAGTGAATGATCCCACAGAACATGATTTCCATGTTACTCCTCATTCTTTGACATTAAATCATCGTCCATTTCTAGGATTTCTCTTTTTCCTTTTCTCGATGACAACTGAAAAGAAAAGGAAAAGAAAATTCAACGATAATTGATGATGCTAAAGGAAGCATGCAACAAGCACATGATACAAGTAGGGGGTTCGGGGTTGTAGGTTAAATGGCTAGGTAAGGTTTCAATGCTTACATTGGAAATAACCTAGAATGAAGAACAAATTCTGGTGTTTCAAGAAGGAGAAGACAAATCAAAAGGTGTGACATTATAGCAATGTAAGAGTATCCACAAGAATAGGTGCTAATAAGGAAAAATATATTTGTTGAAACATAAACAAGAGTATCTCATATATTTTTGAAACATAAACATTACATATCATAACATAGGCATACCAAAAAATCTATAAGCCCTTAGCCTATAACTATATTATAACATAAATATTACATATCATAATATATTTCTCAGTTCTTGTGCCGCTTTCCTAACTACATCGGTATCGATCTTCTCCACCAAAGTGTTCAGTCAGGGTTAGTATCAAGACACATTCTTTATCAACGATAGCTCTATAGGTGTCTGTTAAGTCTTGCCAGGTTTTAATCACCTCAAAAGATCGTTGCAAACTTGCAAGGATGGAAGACACCATTTCGAATTGACTATCCATCTGAGGGGTCACCACTATGAGGATTGATTGCCATAAATTTCCATATCCACATCATTTATAGTAGCATGTGGAGAATCCATAGGTTTCGAGTCTAGGGATTCTAGATAAATAGCAGAGAGTTCTAGTAATACTTCGAGAATCGGTTACTCAGATAGGGAATCCGGTTGGAGCTCTACAAAATAAGTTCAAGAGAATGAAGGGGAACAATGGTAGCAGTTGACTGGCCAAGAGAGGGGGGGTGGAAGCACCATCAGGAGGAGAACTAGAAGTAGAGAGGGAAAAGGATTTCCCAATAGTAACCTCGTCTGAGTCCGTATCAGAACTAGAAGAAACCATGATGTATTTATGGCTTGATACTGGTTTGATTGCTCAATTTGGTCCCCCATGATTTTGCAAAAGAAAGCAAGTGTCAGAAAATGACCATGGGCCTTGAATTTATAATTATGAGTGAGTTCTTTGACTAGACCTTTACATGTGTCAACCAAACCCGGGTATGAATTGACGGTTAATATTAAATGCAAATCATGGCGAAAAATTTGCATTGAAATCGGTGTCACTATCCCACATGCATCTACCTACCTTTTAAACGTCCTTTTATCATGATAGTGACATCGGTGAGAAATTATCGATAGCCTTGGCCCTCGACCTGAGTTTTATATGAAAAAATTAATTACAATTTACCTATTCATGACACATGTATAAAGTGTACCACCAGAGATTTAATTGGTACCCTCGTAGTTAATAAATGTCTTATCAATTTTAATTCTTGGTGGCATTTATATTTTCTAGCATGAAGGTCTAAGAAACGAGATATTTAATAAATATGGAAAAGACTTATTTCATAAAAGTGGCATATTTAATAAATATGTATATTCAAAAGTTACTAAGCTTTATGAAAAGGGCACTTTCTTGCAAAATATATTAAAATGGCCATCATTGCATTCAATGATCAAATTTGAAGGGCTCCCCATACTTTAATTTGATTGGCTAGGTTAAGCTTTACCCATTGTAAATGAGATATTAGAAAACACATTACCCTTCAACAAAAAAATGAAAATGTTAATTTTCTTTCAATATATATCTGATTAATTTGAATAAAATAAATATGAGAAATGTCAAAATTATGAAATATATAACATCTAAAAATAATTTTGAAAACACTATATATATGTGAAAACACTATATATATGTGAAAACACTATATTTCATCAGTAATGACATCAACAATTTTGAATTCTATTTAAAAACAACATTTTCATTAGTTATTTCAATTCAAATAGTAAATAATATTAAGCAACATTTGATTTTATTCATATTCATTTTCTTTAGAAAGACTTTCTTTGATCTATTCTCATCTTAAATCTATGGATATTTGGTTTTGTATTTTGAAAATTGAACTTGTGTAAAAAAATTTAAATTTTTAAACACTTTTGACTGGAGCTATGAACCAAGGGTTATGGACACCCCACCCATACAATATAAAATGAAGGTACGAAAACCTAAAAGACTAAAAAAATTTGTACAAATATCGAGGACCCATCGAGAAGAGAACAAGATCTAGAAGGACTAACCAAAAGCCAAGGTTGAGCCTGGAAAACAAAAACCAAAATGACCAAAAGAGCAAAGGAAACATGTCAATGCCAACTAATGTTAGTGAATAGGAGCTTTCCCTATAGGGAATGCTCACATCCTCCCTCCCAGACCAAGGATCAAGTCACTCCTGTTGTGCCACCTAGCGCATCGCGAAGCTTCCCAAACAGAGACAAAATTCTACCCCGACGCGATCCCGTAATTCATTAAGTTGTCAATGGTAGAGTGTAGAGGGAAGTGGGCTTCAGATATATCAGGGGGTAGAAGGTGAGGATCTGGGTGGCCGTGTATGAGAATGGTATCCACATTTTCTGCATAATGGAGTAAATATCTTGTATTTTTCACCGAGCCACTGAATCCCCCTCCCTAGACCAATCACCATTTCATCCACTTCCTCAACCCATATTAAGGGATCAGAAGTTGAAAATCAACCAGTTCTTCATGCAGACCACCTCGTGAACTGGGTATATGAGGTCTTTGGTGAAAAACTTGACATCGGTAGGAACAGGGTGGATGAAAAGACAAAAGGAAACAAACACAACCTTAATGTCTGAATTGGCTCGTGCTCGACGTGAGTCATGCATGAAGGACTTGCCCAAAATGTTCTCAATGGCTTCAACTTCTTGAGTTGAGGAGCAAGCAAAAAATATTTGAGAGACATCTACGAGAAATGGCCGAGGATAGGGCCATCTCCAATTGCTCACCATGAAGTGAGATGAACGGAAAACCCAAGAATGCCATTTAAAATGAGCCAGATAAGTAAAGGAGAGAGGTAGAGTAGATTGAGTCAATGGCAGGTTTAATAAACTTGTGTAAATTATATGTGTGTGTAGTCGACGTGTGTGTGTGTATGTATGTATGTATGTATGTATATATATATATATATATATATATATATATGAATGGAAAACCAGAATGCCATTTAAAATGAGCCAGACAAGCAAAGGAGAGATGTAGAGTAGATTGAGTCAATGGCAACATGTTTAATAAACTTGTGTAAATTATATATTATATATATATATATATATATATATATATATGTATGTATATGTATGTATATATATATATATGTATATATATATATGTATGTATGTATAATATATATATATATTATTTATATATATATATTTAATATATGATATATTTAATATATATAAATAATATATTTATATCATAATATATATATTGGAATTTGGGATGGTCTCGAAATCATCTTAAATATGGAAGGGCCTTAAATATATGTTGTCGCCAATCTTTTCGAGCGTGTGAAGGGCCTTGTTTTTGCCTATTTATTGTGGGTCATTTTTTTCATTTTCATCCTTTTTTCGGTGAGCACCTATGGATTCCCCTCGAGTTCCCTGTTGTATTTATTTTTAATAAAAGGGAAATGAATTTCAGGTCATCTATATCCGATAATCATCTCTGCGGTGGATCTTCAAAATTGGTAATGGTAGTGATCTGGAGGCAATTAAATTTATTTTGGGGAAAAATATTTGTTTGAGGATGGATGGTGTAGGGTTAATAGTAGTGTGGCCTCATTTTTTTTGGAAAATATTTTGATAATTGAGCCATCGAAGCCTGATGCAGTCAACCTTTCTCTCTGCTTTGGGTTTGGCCTTCTTTTTCGGGAAATTTGGTTGCAAAAGTGCAAAAGTGTAATGTTGCTTTCTGGGAAGTGGGGGAGGAGGTGAAGCTCTGGGGTGGTGTGGATTTGAGCATCTTAAGGAACTAGAACATCACCATGGGGAGTTGATGGCCTTTGTAGAGAAGTTGGCGGTGTTCATTTGTGACAAGAATGCTAGAAGGATGCACTTCAAACTCCCTAATTTGGCTGCCCTCAATTCTCCCATCATCGATCTAATGCCACTTTGGTGGATGGAAATCTATGAAACTATAGGGGAAGCTTATAATCATCTTTGGCATGGTTGGGCCAATGAAGTTTCTTCTCAGGACTCGAGGAGGGTGTGGTTGAGAGGTAGGGATCTCTAGTTGTATTTTTTTATGTCTTCTGATTTAGGGGATTAATCCTCGATCTAAATATATGTTGTAATGTCTATAGTATAGTATAGCTATAGTCTTCCTTCCTTCTATGGATTTTGCTTGATATACCCAACAATCATGATTGACGAAGTTTTTTGCATCTTCATGTTGTATCTAAGGTTCGGAGGTTGGCCTCTCTCTTTTATAAAGGGAATGAGACTCTTCAACCTACTTTAACAATAAAAAATATATATATATATAATGTATTTAAATTATATTAATTCATCCGCATGGAAGGTCCCAAAGAATGTTGATTTACAACCATTTGAAGAAAAACCTTTAATCAAGAGACCTTCAATTGAGGGTATATTAAACTGGCCTTGATGATCTTATCTATTTGTTTTAATCAATAATAGACTCTCTAACATCATATAATTGAGGTATTATGTTTGTATTCTTGGGTTTAGGTATAAAGAAAGTCAATAATTATCCTCCTCCAGCTCCCAAGGAGAAGGCCAAGTTAGCTACCCTTGTATTGGCCTATCCATTTTCGTGCTAAAGCCCAGTGGGGTTGAAGGAGATGTGACCCTGAATGATATAAACAAGAGAATTTTGATGCCTCCCAAAAGACCCATCCAACATCTTGTTGGGGATTATGCCAGACCTCCATCTGCTACTTCAACTGGCTCTGGGCTCTCAAGAAAGGCAGTAGTTGCTCTCACCAAAATACACACAGGGAAAAGGAACCATTACAATTATGAGGACAAAAGGTTGAGTTGTATATTACATGCATCCATGTATTATATTGTCAACTGCAAACGTGTGTGATTTTTAGGAACAATATGTATTATAAGACCTTTTTTTCTCCGAAGGTACACTTTCCTAAGTTTAGACAATCAAAGTTTTTTGAAAACCTGTTAGACATGTTGTAGATGTTCTTCCAAAGTCTTGTAATGGATGAGGTGAAATCACTAAATAAAAACACCAAAGGTAGACCTAAGAGGTCAAAGGAGGAGATTAAGGGTATGAGTACAACCAAAGTAGAAGTTAAAGGCTTCACAAAGGAGTAGTGGAGTTTAAGGGCATGAGAATTTTATGATCAAGAAAATGAATTAGTAGAATGTTTCTTCTTACAATTAGTCTGTATTATATATGTATGCTAACTGGATTTGAGAGGTGTCGGAGATATGAGAATTGAGGAATAATGTATTGTATTGGGATTTTATGAAGCTCTAATTTATGTATTGCTGACGAGGCTTAGGGTATATGATCCACATTTGGAACACCTAGATCAGGGGACTAATACAATTAATTCTAGGAAAAATACTCTCTAGCCCAGTAAATGGAGGAATCCCAATGGTCAAAATAAAAAAACTTATATCGTTCAACATTCACATTGCATTGTACACATGCGATTGCTAGTTTATTGAAAACTTTAAATTAGTTTAAGAAATAAATAATATAATTTAAGAAATCGGTAATGTAAACACTATATAAATGTGAAAAAACTATACATATAATATACATATATATATATATATATATATATATATATATATATATATATATCTATATATATATATATATGTATATATATATATATATATATATATATATATATATATGTATATATATATGTATATATATATATATATATATGTATATATATATATATATATATGATGTTTAAACACTTTTTTTGGAGCTATGAACCAGAGGGTTAAGGGACCCCACCCTTACAACTATACTACTCAACAAAACCAAACATAAACCAATAACACAAGGCCCCACTGAATGGCCCGCACGGAGAAGAAGGAAACACCATTTGAACAAATAGAAGTGGCTTCAAGACAACAAATACACATGGCCACAGAACCAAAAAAACAAGCTAGAAAAGAGTATTAATCCTCATCTAAAATAATTGTCGCCACCGAAAATGCATTGACCATTGCCATAAGAAACATCACCTTCCAATTGCTTGGTCTTACCTAGTAGAAGAAAAAAGGCCTCACTGGCATTATCCCAAAACTCATTGAGGTGGTCAATGGCCGAGTCGATAGGTAAGTGAGCATCAATGAGATACATAGGAGGCAATCACTAGGTCAAATCCATCATGCCAAAAAGAATGTGAATAGCCTCTGTGCAGAGAGTAAAGCTCCCTCTACCACTTGCCAAGCCAATCTTCCCCGCATCCAGTGCCATTCACTTGAGTGTCCGCCTCCTCCACCTAGAGTAGAGGGTATGGGACATGGCACCTATCAATTTCTTCACAAAAACCGACTCAATGGATAGGGTAAATAAAGAACTCCATGATAGCCACGACATCCACCTTGACCGGATGGAGCAAGAGGCAATTAGAAATGAATGTCGCAGTTCACGAGTTCGAGTTAACTTCGGCCTAACATAAAGGAATATCCTATCACATGCTCAATGGCCTCGGCCTCAAGCACAGAATCATAGTAAAACACCTCTTGAAGCACGCTTTTATTTGGAAATGGCGAAGTAAAGGCCATTTCCCTTATCTCCCCATGTGAGAAATGAAAGGAAACCCCAAAAAAACCATTCTCTCGCCAACCCAAAAACACAAACAAATAAAGGTAGGGAGAGAGGAATGCGAGCGACCACCAATAATAAAGGCCCAAAGTGTGGCATGTGCCACCATTAATTCTTTGAGCTTTGTGTGCACCACCCATCATAAATGATAATATCTTCCAATTCGTGCCAATCTTCTATATTATTAGAAATTAATTCAACTCTTGGGCCATCAATTGCCTCATTAGCTAGATGATCGGTCCAATTCCAATGTCCATGACCAACAAATTAACAATGAACAATTAATCCTGGACCCAAAATTATAATTCATCTTGCCTAAATCGGGAGATTCACATCCATCGAGGCATGAAAAAAATAAATCCATGGAATTCTTCCATGTGGCATGGGAAAAAGTGGGGGTTTATTATTTAAAATGTTTCAACGGCCCCCAAAAATTTCAATGGCCAAGTCATTAAATGCAAAACACTGTCACCGCGGACCCAAACTTTATTATTGAATCGGTTCATTCTATGGGCTTGGATTCGGGAATTCCTTTGCCTCGAGGATGCCCTGGAATCCTGCCACATGGCCATCTGATAAGTGAAAATTGTCATCCACTGAATGGAATTTGATTAATGACTAAATTTGACATCTATAAAGTATAGTGAAAGACCTAATCATTTATAGTGATGTTGACAATCAAAATTTTGTTTCTGGAAGGCATACTGCAATGAAAAGACATAATAGATTCATATAAGTTGTGGACCGTGTAATACTCAAAATTTTCATATTTCCGAGTAAGTATCATCCTGCATTTGTGTCTTGATTCTTTAAATATTATGTTTTTTTATAAGTAGCACTGTATAAGCCTTCACTTTCAAATATTTCAATATAAGGTTGAGAAATTAGGGTTGAGGGTTTACAAAATCCAAAATTCCAAGCATGTCTACTTCCACAGGATCCCAAAGTAAAAGTAAAACCCAAATCCCATACGCCAAACTACTTAAAAGTAAAACCCTTGGTTTTACTGATGAATATCATGATATTTATGATCTTGTAATTGGCACAAGAGCTTCACAACTTAGATACACATCTGAGATGAAGATGAGGGAAAGTAGAAGTTTGAACCAATCAAGTAGACATAAAGATTTTGGTTGGATAACATGGGCGTCTAGATTGGGACGCATGATGTTCCACGAGGTTTTCCCCCTGCCTTGAATTTTTCAATATATGTGCCCAAAATTACAATGAGACAAAAAAATAAATTATTACAAAGGGAAACAGACAAGAAATTTTGTACATTATGGAGGTAAATCTTGGCAGTGCGTTTGGGGTTTGAAAGCAAATATTTAGGAACCATCCACATAAACCTAGAAAAAATTGCTAGCGATTATCATGCCACAAATAAAAAAGACAGAGATGCGTTTTTACGAAAATTAACATTTGATGCAGAGGTACCAAAAGGGAAGGCTCCATATGTAATTAACATATTTAAATTGTGGGTTAGGGATACCATTTCTATGCTAGTATTTTGCCTTGGCTTCGATAGCAATGAGACAATGGATGAAACCCTCTTGGAAATGGTATACAATATCCATTTCGTTAATCCACCTTGTCAATACATATTTGTTGGGTACATTGCAGAATCTATGCATAAACAATTATTAACAATCAAAGAATGCTCCGACACTAAGACATTTAGGTTCACTACCTACTTGTTGGATGGTTTGAAAAAATAAACTTGCAATTGAGCTCCAACCAGAAGTCATGCATCCATTAACTGAGTGGGCCCCCAAGATAAGGATGTATTATAATAGAGGGGACTACATTAAGTTTGTGGAGAATTTTTGGGCTCTAGAGTATGAAGCATTTACAAAAAGTACAATTCCTAGATTGCTTCCTGTGAAATGTAGAGATTGCATTCAACTGGGATCATAAATACAGTTAACAGACTGGTACTTCACAGAGGATTATATTGTGCTAAGGTTTTATGGATCGGGAGTATAACCTTACAAATTTCCAATACATGTGGCAGAGAGATTTTTTTCCTTGGAATATATACGAAAGATGGAAAGCACGAATAATCTCTATTTTTTTCTCAACAAAAGAAGAGCATATTTCCTTCCTTATTGTTCTCATGTGGAGGGTTCACATTTGAAAGAAAAGTATTCTATGTGGCACATGAAATCTTATAGATTTTTAAGTTTGATGTTGAATCTCACTGGGTGTATGACCCATGTGAGGTGATTAAAGAAAGGGTAGTGGCAAACAGAACTCGCCACTAAAATTCAACATGAAATCAAACCCTTGCTAGAAAAATTGAAAAACAAGAACTCTTGGGATGAAGTACAAATAGAAATGAATGAAATTTCTATTGAGAAAGGAATTAGTTCTCAAGAGTTGTCAAAACAAATTTTTGGATTTCCTGAGCCTCCAAAAAAAAGGAAGAGGATTTTCAATCTAAAAACCTGATAAAAATTCCTCTAAAAGCATGCCAAAGGCATTACAAAAAGAATTGAAAGATAGAAATTAGACAAGGTCAAAAATTATTGCCTTTTGGTCTATGAGGCAGGACCTAGGCCATCCAAAATCTATAGAAGACTATGATTCTATTCTAGAAGATGTAGATTTCAACAAATTGTGGAATAAAGAGCATCCTCGAGAGGAAAGTAGTGATGATGACACTACCTATGAGGAATTACACAGTCCCCCTAGCAGTAGCACATATAAACCAAGTCTCGATGAAGGTTTGAAAGAAAGATATACTACAGGAGCAATTATTGTTGAAAATTTGGGTTTTACTGGTGGTGGTTTGGGTTCAAGAGGACAAGGCATTTGGCTTCCACTAGAGGTACAGTCTAGAAAAAATTTTGATAGGTCAGGCCTTAGAACTTTTCCTTCAAAGAAAGGACCATTGCATACTACAACATCTACAAGTGTTAATCTAGTGTAATTTACTCTGGAGTCAAATCCTTAGCAAACAGTTCAGCCACACGTTGAAAATCCTAGAGGAGAATTTGGCCATGAAATCATTACATTATTGATAAGGTTTTCAGTTCTAGTGATGATGGTAGCATTCAATAGAGTTTTGGAAACTTAAAGAAGCCAATAGAGATATTTGAAATTTCTAGGAATATTGTCCAACAAGGAATAGAGAAGAGGAAGAAGACAAAGGTAGACACAGGGACAAGCGTTACTCTTGGCTCAACTCAACTATTTATAGAAGGTGGTGCCACTACCACCCCTAAAAAACTGTCATTCCATAGGGAAATTCTCCCAAAATTCAATTACTCCTTCTCCATTCAAGGTGGAATAGTTCACTCCTACGAAAACCTCAGGTTTTGATTACCAAGCTGAGTTTGCCAATAAATCATAAAGATATAAAAACAAGAAGAAAATTCTACAGGTTACTGGAACTTCAAATCCAGCCACAATGAGGGTATTGCCTACATATAACCCAAACACAGATACCCTGGAATACATGTATGTTGTGCCCAAAGTTGTAAAACCAGAGAATGAAATGCTTCCCGACTATGATGTGACCTCCCTTCAAATGGATCTTAAGGCAATGAAACCTTTTGACAAAATTAATGTATCAAAAAGGAACAATGATGTGGTTTACACAACATTACTAAAGGCAAAGAGGGAGAACAATAAGTTGAATAATAAGATTCAAAAGTTAGAGGAAGACTTGGAAAATGAGAAAGCAAAAGGAAAAGCAATAGTTAATAAGACAAGTGAGTTGGAGAGGAAGATAAAATCATCTACCTCTATGACTATAGTTGTTTTGAATGAACATGCACATGTAGAACTAGAAGATGTGAAGAAAAAGTTACAAGAAACAACAAGTAAGAATAATAGATTACAAAAAACATTGGGATAATTGAAAGAGGTTGTGAAGGAAGATAAATAAAAGCTCAAAAAATGGGAATAGATCCTAGATGATGAGAAAAAACAAGATGAAATGTTGTAACAGGAATTGGCAAAAGAAAAAAAGAAATAGAGTCTTCCAACATCAAACTATCTAGATTTCAACAGAGCCTAGATGATGAGAAAAAACAAAATGAAATATTGCAACAGGAATTGGCAAAAGCAAAAAAGGAAATAGAGTCTTCCAACATCAAACTATCTGGATTTCATAAAAAGGCATTGATTAATATGACGGATAATGTTTGGGGGAAAATAAACCAAAAAATTGATGATTTGATTAGATTGTTTGAATTCATGACTGATCTATAGAGAATCTTTGATAAGCTTTGCGAATATGTAACATGTAGCATAAAAGTGATGGATTTAAGAGAGGATACAACAAAGAAAATTTTGGAAGCTATCTACAAATTCAATGACACAAAATTGACATCCAGAGGAATTCAGAACCGGTTTGATGCCTCAATAAAGGTATCATCTATCATTCGGAAGTGTGTGATGTTGGGAAAAGCACATGAATTGTTGAATAAGTGTCAAATAATGTTACAAGAGTTGCATGGAAAGGTACATGAGTTCACAAATCTTGGTTTGCCAATTCCTTTTGACAATACATGCCAATTCATTAAGAAGGATGCATTCCAGAAGAAGATGAAAGAAAAAATGACTCAAGAGAAGGACCGAATTCCTAAGAAGCTAGATGAGAAAAAAATTGACTCTGTTAAACCATTGATAACCTTGTCAGTAAGTTTGCATTCAATAGTAAAGGAAATCTCCACTATTAGTTATGAATTGCTAACAAAGTTACATGTCAGTCACTCTAATTTACAACAAATTGCAATTCCAACAGATAAAGAGTGGAACATGTTACAAAAGATGATATAATTTTTTAAATTTTTGGAGCTTGATTCCAAGTTGAAGTGGTAGTTTGGTTTTATTGTTTCTATTATTTGGGAGGGAATCATGGTCATGGATGAAAATAGTAAATTGTCTTATTAATAAACAAGAGTTATCTTTATGTTTATTGTATTAATAAACATGTGATATTTAGGTTGTTTGTGGTTGAAGAAAACTTTTACAAAGAGGTGCACAAGTTAAATATATATATGTGTATGGATTTACTCTTTAGTGTATTTAGATCCATTTTGAAAATTGTTTCGTTTGTTGCAATGACAATCTTTAATTTTTTCATACAAGGCATGTCTCAAGCAAGTTGAATGAGGAATAATGTTATTTTTAAATTTTAATTTTGGTAACGATTCAAAAAAATCCACTTATTCTATCTCAGAATCAAGCACCACAACTCTTATACGCCTAAAGTATATAATAATGTAAGTGCATTGTGATTTAATAGCCAACTAGCCGCAGTGTATGATTTCTATAAAAGAGATCAACAACATTGTATGTGAAATATATTAAATACTCATTAAAACATGACTTTGTAATGTTTCTACAATCAAAATGGAAATGGAATCAATATGATTACCTTTAGGCACATGTAAGTTTGGGGTGAGTGCTAATCCTTGTTTTAGATTCAGAACAATGTACTAAATATTTGAATATGTTAATTATTATATGAACATCTATATCATGGGATATCCACCAATGGAAGCTTCCAACTTGATGGACTTGGATCATCTCTATCATTTTATTCACCAGATATCTGAGACCAACTCTCTCTTTCTTGATAGTCAACTGCTGCAATAGGGTCCATTGTTGTATTTATGCCATTATTTTCAGCCTCTCTCCTTTCAGTAATCGACTTCCATCTCGCGAGCCCTATTGTAGGGAAAATTATCCATTGAGTACCATGATGTATATATTCTCAAACAATTTTCCAAATTTTTGTCAAGCTTGTTTCGAAATTTTGACATTATAAAGGCCAAGGCACTGAAAATTATCTCATCTTTAACTGAACCCAAAATCATTATTTGACATAGATTAGCCAATGAGAAAAACTCGGACATCATTTTCTATAAAATAGTACTCACCCAAAATTTGTTCCATAGCCAGGTTATTGCTCCACACTGTAAGGGACTATCCAAATCTTTGAATTGTTGAATCATTGTAGTGGAGAATTCATGAGATTGAGAAGTCAAACTATCCTTGCTTAAAATACATGTAATATTCATTCCATTGATATCAATAGGCTTACAAAAATGTTGAATCAATGTAGTCAACCTCTTGAAGTAGTCTTCCTGCATATGTCTTTCATTTTGGATAGGATTCCAAAAGGTCAGATTTACTATAGTCATTGCTTCAAGTAAAACATCCCTTCTAAATTGCTCCCTTATTTCTTCTAGTAGACGATGCAGTTTATCTTAACCTCACCCTTGTTGATGATACAATGTTATCAAATAGCATCCTTGTGACTTTTACCTCCTCAACCTTACCGGCTACTACTTTAAACATGTACATTGGTATCTCATATCCATGTACATAAGCACATACTTCCCAAAAAAATTGAGCTTTAGAAAGCTACTTGCATTTCTAATCTTTATCAAATCATTCCAGCCATCAAACGTTGGACCTGTAAAAGCAATTTCATTGAGATACAAATATTCTATTGTTAAACAAATTTGTTTCCTCAAACTAGAAAAATAAACAATATAGATAGTTCTTTCTTATGCTTGTTTAATTAAACGATGCATTTCTTCCAACATGGGAAGGAGACCACACAACATCAGCAATGAATCCATATTATTCAAACGATATATCGAATCTCGGGCCTTGTCCATTTCCATGCAATTCTACCACATCACTCCTAATAAGGATTGATACTCTTCGTACACCCTACGAACTGGTTGGTATAATGAGATCCACTTGGTGTTGACATCTTTTAAAAGTTTATGCCCATTTTTATTCCTTCTCCGAGATATTTGGAATTCCATGAAACTTTTAGGACTACAAGAGAAATAAGCATGCACCTCTCAAACAAGGTCTTCAAATTTTGCTACAGGTTTAAATTTGCCAACTATTTTGTAAGATAGGTTCATTCTATGAGCCATACAATGAATGACACTAATATAAGGGTACTTTGTGATGTTTGGAGTCTTATACATAGGCCATTATAATGACCTTGCATTACAGATTCCCCATATGCCACAACACATACTAGCTTTGATGCAATTATAGCATCATCCATGTCATTGATCTCTTTCAAACTTTTTATCACCAACTCACAAAGGTTTTTAACATTGGAGTTCTCTCTCATCTTGTGAATGAAAAGTAAGTGAGGTTGTCTCATAGAATTCTCAACAGTATACACATGCATACAAACCCAAGTAGTATTATCTACTGTTGTAACCTCATCAATAGACAAAGATATGTATCGTGCAGACTTCAGTTTCTCTTTCAAGTCTTCTTTCTCAACCATAGCTAGGCATTTTTCCCAATCCCAACCACTACTTTCTGACTAGTGAGAATGAGGAAAGTGTGGGACACCAAGGAAAGACAACATCTTCTTTTGTTCAGAAAATCTGTTATAGGATGACCTCTTTTCAAAATGTGAAAAATAGTAGCTAGCTGAACTGTTTTACCCAAAAGATTGTTTTGAACGATCTTGTTGAATTGAGAGGTAATTGTCCCTCCATTCGCTGCAACTATTCTTTCATTTCTCTTGTGATCTTCAAATTATTTTTCATACCTAATATGCAAACAATCATCTGTATTTTTCCATCTGGAAACATTCTTCTCAACGCCATCTACAATTATATTTTCATATATCTTTCCTACATGCTTCTCAATAGTATCCAACTTAAGTTGTATTGTCTTGTCCCTACCCAATCTCCAACTACAGATTGTACATTTGAATTCTTTGAGAGGTTCAACTTTATTCTAATTTTCAACAAGTTTAATAAATGGAAACTTAGAAACCCACTCTAACTTGAAACTCCTTCCCAAGTCCCATTTTCTTTCCTTTCTCTTTCTTCTAGAAATAGGTGTCCGCTAAGTATTTTCCTTGGTGGAATTTATACTTTGTTGACTGCCATTGCCATAATTTTCACCTCCAACATTCACTTGGGCCTTTGGCGGTGATGTCGTGTCATCTTCATTCAATTGGGAAGGTGGTATAGTGTCAAACTCAACATCATTCAATGGAATGTCTTCAAGGGGAGGCATTTCATTATTGTTGTCATTGACAACATTAGGAAATAAAAATGAACACATTCTCATTTTGAGTTTCATTTTGAATGTAATCATTATCCCTTGATTGTGATGGTCATGCTGGAAAAGGATGGGTTCCTTAGATGATTTCTCAAAATAAGATGTTATTTTTTGAATGCCAATACCACTACCAGGAGGGGTTGGAATAAAAAAATTTCCTCAAAGCTAAGCTTCCCTTTTTAGGTGCCATTTTTCTGAATCAGTGAATCATGTAGAATTGAAAGAAAAAAATATACAACATGTTAGACTAAATAATATTGATATGTGCACAGACATCTCAACATGAGAAATATGTATAGAGAAAAATGATGTTGTGTCACTTAACATGTACTACTTTTTGCAAGAGTGTTACATTAGTATAATAAGAATTAGAACATACATCAAGAAAAGCGAAGATGTATCAGAGGTTTGAGAAGAGAATAAGCAATTTTAAATTTTAAATAATTTATTAAGTAACCAAAGAAAATCTAATGATAAGACACTCTAGTGATAAGAAGTCTCTATTGTAGCTAATCAAACATGAAATAGGTGATCTCAAGGTCTATGCTCAGTTTGAAATCAAAGTATAGTATGTATCTACTCATGAAGGACTTTGAGTTCATGATCTGTCTTTAGTTGATTAATGAAGGAGTCTTGATGATCGAGCTTTGTCATAATGTATAGAGGTTTTTCCTATTGTATAGAGGTTCTAAATGTTGTCATCAAGCCAAATAAGGTGTGCATCTGCTCATGAAGAAATTATTGATTCATCAGAGGTATGAGGTCTGTCATAATCCAATTACCAAGAGTGTTCATAATTTCAAAGGAGTTGAGATAGAATATATGGTCTTCCATCTATGACTCGTTGTGGTATGAGACTGTGAATTCAAGGTTGAGAATGTATGCAGGGTTCTTTGGCTTGACAATGAAATTTCAATGTGTCAAAGCTAGCTAAAGTATCATTATTCTTGAGAGAATCTTGAATTCTTTGATCCGATGTTTCACATATGATACAATCATGATAAGGGTATTCTTTGTATACTATCGTGTTCCTACTTGGAAAATGAGTTCAAGAAACTTGAAGGATGCAGGAATTAAAAATATCCCTAGATGTTGATGTTTTTCCTTTATATTAAATATTATAGACATGTTTCTCGGACTATGAAAAGTACAAGAAAAGACACCGAAGAATGATCTCACTACGTAATCTTTATGGAGGAAGAAGAGGTGGTGTAAACCCCTACATTCTTTTTGGAAAATTCTTGTTGTGGAGAGATAGATTCCAACTTTGCCTCAACATTAATAAAAGTGAATTAGTATTACTATATAGTTTCTGATGGATTTATAACACGATTATTTTCATAGACGATAAAGTGTTGGAAGTGAATGTGAAGATAAAGAAAGCATTTTTTGCTCCTCATATTTTTCAAGGAATGTGCTATAGTTGATATGTTTTCGAGTCCGAGTGGGTCTCATCTCTCGGGAGGTCCATTCCACACATCACCATTCTCGTTAGTCTTCCAAGGAAATTCCCCTAGAGAACGTGAAACCTGCGGAATGTACCCCATTTTATATATCCTTCGAGTTTGTTGTGGGATGAGGCAGTGTCAGCAAAAAATGATAAACATTCATGGTATTGGTCGTGGAATAAATAGAAAGTGAAACCGAATTATGATACATACATATATATATATATATATATATATATATACACACACACACACACACACATATATATACACTACAGAAGAGAGAACATTAACAAAAATATTCAAAGAAGATACACTAATAAAGAAAGGAATATATAGAGCAGCAACTCTTGTATATGTATGATTATTTTACGTTTAATCTAGATGTATCTAAGAGAGGAATACTATTTATGATTATCTGTGCAAGTGGAGGACTATTCTCGATGACATAAAAATCATAGTGGTTATGAGTATGAGGATGTTCAGGCTTTGTAATAACTTACAAATGTGGAATCATAGATAAATCAATGCAACATGAAAGAAAACAGGTCTCAAATAGACTGAGGACTCACCTGTAGTAAGTGCTTCTAGGATGTAAATTGCAACACACTAGTCGGGCGCTAGCAAGACCTAGATTTATTTGAAATTTTGTAAGCAAATTGTAATATGCCGATTCACTAAATCCCTTTCTACTACTTCACAAATACGTAAATTGGAAAATCGTAGGAGAACATCACCTCTATGTATATATCGGGAAAATTTTGGGATGTTTTCTTGGCCAAATAAGGTTCCGTAGATTTCTTGGCAAAAATTAATGTTTTCAAATCCCAGCGCATTGATTTCTTGGTGAAACATTAATGTTTTCAAATCTTGACGTTGATTTATTGGTGAAACATTAATGTTTTCAAATCCCTATATGTCGATTTATTGGTGAAACATTATTGTTTTCAAATACCTATGCATCAATTTTTTGACGAAACATTAATGTTTTCGAATCCTTTGCATTGATTTCTTGATGAAACATTAATGTTTTCAAATCCTGCGTGACGATCACGCAACGATTTAATATAAAAATATACATTTGGATTGGAAATTCCTTGGTGATTTAGATGGGATAGATTATTGTTTATGGGATTTTTGGGCAAAACACAGTGCATCGCCGTTCTTTGTAGTATTCACCAAAATCAAATTTCCAGAATTCTACTATTCGCCAAACTACAAATATTCACTGCTAAAATTTTCCCTATTTATCTCTTAAACTTTTATTGACTTTGCACACCCTACAACCCTATTAGTATTTGACTAATTTATCTTTTATGGCCTCGGACACTAACTCCCAATTAGGACACTAGTGCCCAGGTGCTCTTGTCTCTCATGGGAACTCCTGACCCTTTCTCCCTTTTCTCACTCTTTTGGGTCTCTTTTACTTCTTGGGCATCTTTTATACTTTTGGATCAACCTTTCAGTTGTCAATTACAAAATTCAAACAAGGGAATCATATATATACATAATTATAGCTCTCAAATAAGGGGCCAAGAACTAACATTATCTACTATCACCTAAGCTTACATCCAAAGGCATAAGATCATTACAAAGCATCCATCTAGCATATCCATGTAAGGGAAAAGGGTTGCCTCTCTCTACATACACAACATAGAGGGGAATTTCATTCTATCCCATCTCACACATTTGCATACATAGAACAATCTAGATCTAGCATGCTATCATATTGCAACTTGCATAAGGGAATCATTACACACACATACACACAAAACAACATGGATTCTCGAGATGTAGTGCAACAGTCGGTATTGAGTTCACTCTTCGTGTGTCCGCTAGGGTCATCTCGACTCCACATTTTACATATTTTTATTAAATTTGATGTGTTTTGTGGACATGTGCAAGTAGAAATTTGTTTTCTAGGTTACACGTGTGATCAAAACCTAACAGTGAAGGCAAAGTGAAAAAATAAATATTAGAGCGAAGACCTTCCAACCCAGAAAAATTCAAAACTTGAGCATCTAAGAAGACACTAGCACCTGCAAATAGTGTCCCCTTGTAGAAATTTTTTTCCTACATACTTTTGAGTTCCAGAATCTTCATTCAGCCTTTACAATGTTGTTATTATCCTATTCCAAAGTGAGATACTAGGTCCATATCACTACGGATCACATAGAATAAGCTAAGTCACTTTTCCTTCTCATTTTCTTAGGGTTTCATATTATTACTTGTGAACTATTGTATTCTACATTTTACATACCATTAGTACAAGAAAGTTACTCGAAGTATAGCTTTAACGCAATTTATATTAAATCATATGGAGATTTCAATGCACACTTTCAAAAAAGTAGAGATATCACGAAGTGAGATCTTAAAGAAGTACCTGTAACACATAATTTATACAAAAATTATATATGACACAAGAATAAAATTAAGATTTTTTTAGAAAGTTTATCCCGTGATATTAAAGAACTTTTTAAAAGGGATGACCTACTTGAGGCCATGACAATGGTGTATCCTAATTTTTGGAATCCTGATAGAGGTAAAAAAGGCATAAGAAATTTATTTTACAAATTTATGGAAACTCTCATGTTAAGCATTTCAGTAAATCAGAGATTTCCAAGGATTTGAAATTAAATATCTTCTACAAAAGGAATTATTGACATCTCAGTCATCTCATTTCGCACTCATAATGATTGATCAATATAATTGTCTAATTGAACCAACTAGAAAAATGTGTTATTACACAACTATGGAATTGTTTTTATCCTAATAACATCCTGCAGGAAATTATTAGTGAATATTTATGATTATATGAATTGTGTCAAATAATGATATTGGGCTCAATGGAAGATGAAAGGGTTTTTAGTGCATTAACATTTGTTAAGTCAAAAATCTAAAACAGATTGGATAAAAATTTAGAGACTTGTTTGAGATTGTATGTTTCACCATATTCTGTGGACACATTCCCATATGAAAGAGCACTGGAAATATGGAGTTATCTTATAGATAGGAGAGGGGTATTTAATACAACCACCAGAAGAGAAGATATGGACATTCACATTGAATATGCCTTTGGGATGTTAGATATGAGTGCGAGTTATGAAGAACAAGTTAGTGAAGGTCCAGGAATGTTTCAGCTACTTGATTTTAACTAATGATTTAAGAACATTGTATTTCTTAACTTAAATTTCATATAACATTGTTATGTAGTTGACATGTTGTGTTCTTTATTGAAAGATAGTTTCAATATCATTGTTTCTTGTTTTTATTTACAAATATATGAATTATTTAATTTTTTCCATTGTCTTTCCTATTTAAGTTTTGACTATTACAACTTACTATATGATTTTTTTGACTCTTGAGGTATGTTAAAAATAGTAACTTGATTGGCTAGATTTTATGCAAGATAAAACCTAGGCAACCGTTTTTGGAAAATCGGCTGGGACAACACATTTAGCGAGACCATAGATTTTCTTGCAGATTCCCACCTATATTAAAATCTCAACTGACATAATGTCCATTCACTCGGTCTAGCAGAGCTCAAGGAAGTACTGATCATTTTTATAGATTGCAGGAGAAATTCAATTTCAATCATCCTCCTCAAGTTAGAAGCAACAGATCCGGCCTTTCACCTTTGGAAAGAAGAGTGCAAAATCCTTGAGATCTTGATCATGTTCAAGACAATCCATTAGTTAGTATTATTCACCAAGTCTATTCTCAGAGAAGATGCACTCCCTTCATAATGAATCAACAACCACTTGTTGTAGCACCGGTTCCATGGGGCGTAGCTTTCGGACCTCTGAATCTGAATCCTCCTATGCATGAATTTCCTAAAGGATCAAGAAAGAATTTTCCAAAATTCTTTGGAGATGGAAAGTAAAATCCATATGACCATTTGGTTACGTTTTTTATATATTGTGGAGTGCTCGTAGTGGAACATGAAGATGTATCTATCAGAATCTTCATAGAGACTTTGCATGATCTGGCTGGAGAATGGTTCTACCGGTTAGCTCCTGGTTCCATAACCAACTGGGCTACTATGAGAGATGCATTCCTGAAAAGGTTCAAGCTAGCTAAAGATTCCAGTACATTGATAACTCAAATGACTCGGTGAAGAAGGATCCAAAAGATCACATGCGGGATTTTATTGCAAACTTCCAAATCATACTTTACAAAATTCTCGACATCTACTTCTCGAGTCATGAGAATCAAAAGGTATTCTTAGTCAATGAATTACTTCATGAATTAGGTTATCAATCGTGAAAAGCACGTCTTGCTGACTTGTTAGTAGCCCAAAACATGGAGGTTGAAATTGAAGATGACCTCATCATAATTTGGAAAGATAAAAAGTTCAAATGTCGAAATCGAATACGAGAGCCTTTCATAAGATGCTAAATAGGATAGTCAAATATGTGTAATCACCAGGACCATCTAATGCATTAAAATGCCTTTTCCGAACCCAAGGATACTCCTTCCCAAAACAATGTTACAGATTGTTAACCCCCATCATCTTCTCGAAAGAGTAGAACCTTTCTATGTATCCTTATTGCTTAATGGTTTCAAGTTAAGTAAGCGCATTTTAGATTCATGTGCTTCGACAATATCATGCCACTAAAGTTGTGAATTCTCTTGGATTTACCCTGACAAAGACCATAGGAAGGTGTTATTACATGGAAAGATAGGTCCCTTTAATTAGACAAATCAAACATGCACAAATTTTTTCGATCGCTTTTCTTGACAAAATATTAAAGATGACAATCTTAGTTGAAGATATTCCTATATCATATGGGATGTTGCTAAGTAGAAGCTTTTGAAAAGAGTTGGGAGGAGAAGTAAAGATGGATTGGTCCTGTACCCATATTCCTATCAAGGGAATAAGCTAGAAATTGGAGTTGGAAAATAAGTTCAAGTACATATTACAAAATCAAGATCCTAGATCTCGATTATTTTTCGAGGGTTTGACCATGGTGTATACTTCTTGGAAACGGATAAATGCGTGCCCAGATCTAGAACTTCAACCATATCCAGAGCGGTAGAAGAAGAGGATAAATGTTGGATGCTGGAGTTTAAGGGCAATTGTTTTTATTTTGGATCAAGAGTTGGTGTTCTACTAATATCTGTAGATCATGAGATATTCTCATACTTCCACAAGCTGATGTTCGAGAACACCAACAATACGGTGAAGTATGAAGCATTTCCACTAGGAATGGAACAAGTTAGAAATAAAGGAGTAAAACTCCTCAAACCCCAAGGAGATGATGATATTATAGTAAAGAAATTTTGAGGGAAAAAACAAGTCAAAAGAGATAAGATGAAGAATTATAGAGATAGAGTGCTTTCTTCCACACTCGATTTTGTAGCCTTCTTTATCAACTTCATTCCAATAAATCAGAATTCCAAGGCTAGACTCTTTAGCAGTCACAGTTGCACTATTGAATCCGGATAGACCATCGTCCATATTCAGACAAGGAAACTATAAAGTGGAGATGGTCTACCACCCCAAAGTCCCTGATAGTATTGAACAATGGTAGACTTTCAATGATGAAAAACAAATATCTACATTTCGGGAACAAGGCAACTTTGACGAGTTGTATGTTGAAGGGAGTAAATCACTACCACGAAAAATAGTCACAGGTGAAACTGATCCATATTATGATGACAGTAGTGGAGTAATCCAACTAAAAGGTAACAAAATCCCCAAGGGTATACTTAGAAGATACTTTTATAAGCATGATTAATACTTGAAGAAAAATAAAGAATATGGTGGGAGTTCTTCCTTTGAAGTTGTTAGCATATGGATTTGCACACATGCAAATGACATGCAATAGTGTGGGAACGAAGTCCCTCCTCAATGAAGGTGAGGCTGCCTTTATTGAAAACCAAAACTGTATTTACATCTGTACATTCAAAATTGTATGTGGGGGGTGTTTTGGAACATCAATGGAAGAAAAGTGAATGAAGGAAATGGAATGAAATGAAAGAAAGGAGTGGAATGGAATGGACTGAAAGAACATGAAAGGGTTAGGTAAAAACAGAGCCTAATATTGCATGAAGAGAAAATATGAATAACCAACACAAATAAAACGGAGTTTGAGTTAGCCAAACAAGAACATGCAAAAGGGAACACACATGAGCAAGTAGATAGTCAGAGCTTGATCACTGTGAACTAGAACAACTGATTACTAATGTTGACAATAAGATCAAAGATAATATTCACATGCAAGATTCAAACACCTAACATCTAATGAACATAAGAACACCAAATGCTACAAGAGACAATGAATGAGACACAAAGTTCTTATTCTATTAACTCCAAAATGTTTTTCACAAAGAACACAAAGTTTCTTCTGGAAACAAAGCTTGCACAAAAGTATCTTCTTCTCCTCTCTCAAAGTCACCATTACAAATGAGCCCCTCACTTCCTTTTATAACCCAAAAGTTGGTTACGAAGTAGTTAGGGTTTTAAATGCACATTAAATAGGGCACTTAAGTGACTTTGACTTTTTCAACCAACCTTTAAAAAGTGACTAAAAATAGAAACCACTTAAGTTAAAAGGTCATTTAAGGAAAAATACATAAATAAAAGAAATGGGTACATGTGGACCCCACTTAAATGACTTGTATGCACACGTAGACATCCTAGTCAACAATGTGCCACCTAGATCAAGACACCTAAGATCAGTGCCTTATCCATTGGGCCAAGAGTCCGCCTATCCCGATCGTATGGGAATGAACTCATTGACTGTGCTCTGTAATCCTCCAAATGACAAGAGTGTTGAGTTTGAAACTTGAGCAATTCATCCACCCCTCTATCTGAGCAATATCCTGGTGTGAGAAGATTTGTCTTCATTTGTATTCATATTCACAATTCTCCACATGCTCAGAGTACCTTTCCATGGTGAATTATTCATTTGTCACGAGACCGTAGTCGTTACGCCACCTTGGTTTATCAGAATCCAGCTTCTGGTCTTTCGCCATTGAGAAGATCTCCAAGAGCCAAAATTGCAATTCACTACCTGGAGTTATGTCCTTTGTCTTTGTCACCATCCCAAAGTGTTGATCTCCCGAGCAGAATTCGTGAGACTTCAGAGTCTTGGAAATCCATCTCCTTTGCCCCATTGTGAATGAGTGGTGTTGAAAAATCATCGAAGTGATTTATGAATTCGTTGACACACACCTTAGCGTAGTATTTGGTCTTTTTTGGAGTGATGGATTCTAACATTTACTTAATCGCTTCCAAGTTTATCACTATTGGCTTGATGACCCTCTTTCAATTCTCCAGGGTATCATGTAGCCAGGTGGGAACCTCTCCAAGTACCTCATTGTACATGGTTCTCGTGTTCGTTGGGAATTGATCTTCATCACGCTAAAGGGATCACCTTCGGGTGTTGCTGAAATTGGATCTTCTTGTTGTGAGAAAGATGTTGTCGCCATTTTCTCCATTTGTGATGATTCCGGATCATCAACTTTTGGTTGAGAAGTTGTGACTACTTCCACAAGTTGGGCTAGTATATTTTGAGGTACTTCATCAACGAGTTCCACCTCTAGAAATTGTGTGATATAGATTACAGGTGCTTGCGCATGAACCAATGCTTTGAATTATAGTGTTGTGTTGTTGATTAGGCCTGAAGAATTAGGGCAATCATGCAAAGACGAATGATGACTGGAATGAGAAATTCTCGAGATGTGCTCCTTCTTCACTTAGGTGTTTAGACGACTCAACTCACGAATGAGCCCTCAATCGTATCGCTCCTAGCTTGATTATGAGTTCATGCATTTTCAACTTGAATTCGAACTCCCATGGCGATCCATGCCCTTCGTGTCATCTTACCTTCTTTCCAGAACCGAACTCCCTGAGTTCTTCTCTGGCTCAACTCACTTGAATACCGAGCTTAACCCAACATTTTTGAAAAGAATGGTTTTACCACAATGCTCACGGTTCTTCCTTATTATATAACACTTGTAGTAAGAATGTTTTGGCTTTGCCATAATAAGCACAATTGTCCCTTTCAAACGATGAGAAAATGCCATTACCAATAAAGACCTAATGCTGCCATGATGATGACCCAGGTTCAAGCCCTCAGCATGTCGATAGACACCCTTAAGACTGATTCTTGCTTTGCTGTCCCTCGGTATTTTGGCAGTGGATTCTGCAATCCCGGCTCCAATCAACAAGTTTCTCTGAACTTGGTAAAAGAATACTTTTTTTTATTGTCTGATTGGATGTACATAATGGAAGGGTATAAATATTGCCTATTGCCCTTAGAGTTTCTCAAAGAGACCATTTACAGGTAACAAGGATGTAGTACACGAAACGGCCAACCAGGTATTTTCAGAGTTGGCCTTCACATTCAATTCATTTCTAGGGAAAAGAATAAATAAAATGCTGAACAATATGAATCGTTTCATTCTGCACCGTAATAACCTTCATCAGGTCTCCTGGTAACACTCTCACTGTCACTTAATCGATTTTGATAAAAATGTTTTGAAGGAAAATCCCGAATTTGAGGATGTATTCGATACTGAGCAGATAACAACATAGTTGGTCGATCTGCTTGTTGGAAGTGACTTTCCAAAATGAAAAGGCGAGTCAACTCAACTAAAACTTTATCTCGTTCTTCTACTATAGCTGCAAGATTTTGCAACAACTGATGACGACTGTGGTCATTATTGTAGGATTTCCTGTAGCTTTCAGGAGAAAATTTCTTAAGCAGTGTGCCGTAATAGTGCTGATATTGAACAAGATGAATAACATTCAACATTCCCTGGTGTGTGTGTCCCTGTCCTTGGGGCATGAAGTTTCTTGAATGGGCGCGTGAAGTTTCTTAAGAGTATGGGTCGCGCACTGTTCTGTATGCTTCCTAAACTTCACCCAAAATCACGAATGCTTGTCTACGTTCTCATCCTTTGCATGCACGGAAAGCTTCTGGTGTTCTGGCGCCTTCTCTTCCTGGCGCATGGAAAGTTCTTTCCTCTAGCTGGTGCGTGCCTGAGCTGCTCCTTTCTGCATGCGTGGAGTGGTCTCCTTTCCTCAGCTGTTCATGTGATTACATCCCTTTTTGGATTATCCTTCTTCGGCCAGTGCGTGGCTTTTGTCAATTTCTGAGTCCTTTAAAAACTGTTCTAGTTCTTTCCTTATGTTGGGCGCCTCCTCCCAGCGTAGGAAGTTTTCCTTTGGACTGTTCACTTGCTGCGTTGAACAATGGTCTTGGGAAATGTGATAGAACAGCTGTTCTTCTTCAAAAACGTGGTGATCCTCAAACTGTTCCTCCTTCCTTTAAAACGTGGAAACCCTTCTCCCACAGCTGTGTGTGAAATTCAACTTTAGATTTTGATAAAACCTTTTTGATGAATGCGTGGAGCTTGAAAAACTAAAAACCTTCTTTGGATGCACAACTGATATTTCTTCGTTCACAATGGCGTGAGTTCTCTTGCATAATGTTAACAAAATATTATGTCTTCCTGAAGAAAAAGAAGCTTCTGAATTTTTCCACCGGGTTGGATGGAGGAAGTTACGAGGATTAATTCAACTTCCTCTCATCCCGGGTAGTGGCTTAAGTGCCAGGGGGAAATGGGAAAAGTAACGGGCAATTGCCAACGGGAATGGCAAAATGGGTTGGCAATCCCCGTCCAATTTCCCCATGTGGGAAATTGGGGAATTTTATGCCCGTTTGCCAATCCATGATTTGGCAATTGGCAGAGGAAAACCCACGTGCGGGAAATTTGAAGGAAATTGCCAGGAAAGTGGAAATCCGGGTTCGGGATGCCAACCCGGCAGTTGGAAACAAAAGCTAACTTCCCCGGCACTAAAACTTGTCGGATGAACCTTCATTTATATTTATTTAATTAAATACTCCTTAAGTGATTAATTTAATCAAACAAGGAGCAATTAATTAATTAAATATTAATTAATTATTTTAATGCGTTTTATAGCCTGGCGGGAAGAGTTCTTGCCCGAAAATCACGAAACGAAGACCGAAACGATCACAAAAATAAGACGATCGCAAGGAGTCCAATGAACCGCACAAAGTAATACTTTTCAAAATTTTCTAATTTTTAATTATTCAATTGTTTTTTGACAATTTTATGCTTGATCAAAATTGGCTGATAAATGTAATACAACCAATAAATCAAGGTACAGAGGATGAACCCAAGATTTTGAATCTTGGGAAGTGCTGCTCTAAATAGGATGATCCATCACAATATGAAGTTGATGAGGACTTTCCCAAGTTATTTGACGAGAAGGCCAAAGAAAGGAAGTTTGAGATCGGAGACTGGGTACTCTTGTGGGACAAGAGGCACAAACCAAAGGGCATGCATGGAAAATTTGATTCACTGGACAAGGCCCTTTCATGATCAAGAGAATTTCTGGAATGGATACTTTTTTCCTTGCCTACTAGGATGGAATTGAGTTACCACTGCCTTTCAAAGGGAAACATCCGAAGTTGCTTGGGAATTGAGATGAGTGGTAAAACTTGTGTGTACATAAATAAAATTCTCAGTTGTTTTCTTTTCTTTTTGTTTGTTTTATGTTTCCTTTGGCTTGACCCCAAACCCAATAGACAAGACACGAAACTAGAGATGTTGGGATATCATCTTCACTTATTTCATTTCGACAAAAATAAAGATGTCCACAAACCGAGCAAATTGGTGTCCCCAGTTTTCGCCTAAAATCTAGGACAAACCCCGCTTGTTTGAATTTTTGTTCTTTTTAAGTGAAGAGTCATGTTTTTGTTTGTTTTTGCATGCGAGTTTCTCACATTGCTCAAAGATACCTTCAGAATTCATAGAGTCTCTTCGTAAAATACCCACTTGCCAAAGCTCACTCATTCCTTTCCTAGACTTAGCTTTGAAAGCGTTTTATTTATTTTTATATTAAATAAATAAAATTATTTTAAAAATAGGTTGCGCCAAATAGAAATTTGGGTTATATAAATAATTTTACCCCATTATTATTACCACAGAGCATTCACCAGTGGGAGAGTTTTGCAGACTATCTAATTGGAGTAATTTTCCAAGAAATTTCTAGCAACTTCTTTTGGGTGTTGTTTTTTTATATTTTATTTCTTTTTTCTATGTTTTGGTATTTCTCCATTTTCCATCCGAAAATCCCCGTAGTCTATACTTTCTTCCCTGTCGACCTTTTCCTGGGCCTAGGGTTTTGAAAAACTATCCATTGTTTTTAATTGCTAATCAATTTGTCTGTCAAAGCTTGTTTTTGAAGGTGACCAGATCAAACAAGAGGAAATCTCAGGGTTTTTGCCTTGTATGAGGTTTAATCCAGGTTAAATGATTAAATAGATCATGGATCTGGAAAAGGTTGTCTTCCTTTTGCATAGCAGTCATGGCCAAGGAAGAAAAATCAGCATTATATAGGATCGTTTAATGAGAAGAATCACTCAAGAAATTGCGTCAATGATAAAAGAAGAATCCTCTAGAGGAATTCGTGGTTTCTGGAAGCCAATTCTTCCAAAAATCAACACAATTATCCAAGGAGTCAATACAAAGTCAGTTTAAGTGCAAATTGTGGTTTTCCAGCCTGTTGTCTTCTATTGTGAATAATCCTCCACCTTGGAATTCCACGAAATTCATAAAAGAGGGGAAATTACTTGTGTTTGTTGTGAATTTGGAGCAGCTTGTCTTCTTTATTTCCATGCACTTTTTGAAGTAGAAATCACTTAAATTCATCTTGATTTTCCAAGGCTTTGTCTTCTACTTTCTAATAGCCAAGTCTTTCAAAATCCACGCAATTTCCTAAAGGAGAAATCACTTAATTCATCATGGATTCTCAGCCTTGAGTCTTCTAAAAGCAACCTGCCTTCCTTCTTTATTTTCAACGTAATTCTTGGTATTAAAAACACAAGGAAAAGATCTTAAGTTATCATGGATTTCAAGCAGCTCTTCTTCTTGAGTTTCAATGCAATTTCAAGGGGAAATCACTCTTGAATTCCACACAATTTCAAGAAGATGCCTCTTATCAATTTCCACACAAATTTTAGGAGAAGGAGCCCATGCAAGTCACAAATCTTAGCTGCCCTTCCACTTGATTTTCCACGCAAATTTTAAAAGAGTCAAGTTTAAGTGCAAATTATGGAAATAGAAGTTGCCTTCCACCTTAGATTTCCATGCAAATTTTAAAGAAAGAGTTTAAGTGCAAATTGTGGAAATGTTAGCTGCCCTCCATGTCTTGTTTTAATGTTGCCTTGACTTATGCATTTCCACGCAATTTTAAAGCGAGTTCACTTAAGTAAGTTGCCTTCCACTTCTATTTTCCATGTTGCCTTCTTCTTCAGGTTTTCACGCAAAAATTAGAAGTTTGCAAAAAACTGAAACGTGAATATTATTTGCTTCTACCCCTTGTGAAAATCCATGAAATATTTATAAGTTGCTTCCCCTTGTGAAAATCCATGAAGTTATTTTAAAAGAAGCAAAATTAAATCACTTATAGAAATCATGATTTTTCAAGCTGCCTTGTCTTACCAAAATCCACGCAATCTCTTGAGAGTGAATTGTGTAAATGTTAAGAAGATCATCCTCTTGTTTCTAATGCAGCCCATATGGAATTAATTACATGGAAAATCCCTTTTAGAAGCTTATGCATGTGCTCCCAATCTTCCAGTTGAAGCCCTCATTGAGTTTACTTATATTTGCCTTCACCAGTGCTTTCCAGAATTCAAAATTGCTCATATGTAATTAAAAATAAAATGGTGATGAGTTTTTCTAAATTTTTATGACAAGCATTTCACCGGGGAACATACTAGATAATAACTACACATACTTGACAAGATTTGCAAAAGCTTCAAGGATAAGAGGGGAAGACAGTCCGAGGCAAAACCCACAAGGAAATTACGGGCGGTGTGCTTCCAGATCCAATTCGGTGAGAATCAAAGGGAAAGAGTCAATATCATGTGGGAGAAAAATCTTCTCGGAGTTCGGGACAGATGAGATATCATTCATATCATTCATGAGGCATATGGAAGAAAAATCAAACTGATAGTGTTGCAACTTTCTTCTAATTTATTCTCCTCTTTCTTCTTCTTTCTCTTATTTTCTTTGACAAAGTAATTGAGTAATCAATTTAATTGTAAAAATTAAGTGATTGGTTTAAAATCCATTACTTTAAGTTCTTGGAAGAAGTCAATTACTTTGAAATAGTTGGCAAACATGCAGAATAGAAGGTTCTATTTTTCAGTTGTAAATCATGCATGTCATGCAAAGAGGAATTCTAGGAGGAAGACTACCAATGGTTTCCTTTACGACTTCCATATGCAGGAATTCATAGAAGCTTCCTCTTTGTAACTATCCTCTATGCACTATAAATAGAGGAAGATCCTACAGGTTGAAGGATCACAATTTGTTCATCAGAATAGGTTTAGCAAAGCATTCTTGAGTTTTCATACTTTGTGTTGGAACCCTTGGTGTGATTTCTGTGAAAGTTGGGGGATTGAATAAAAGGTGGATTTTGGAGAACTTTGTGTCTACGGTGCTTTTCTCATCACTTCTATTTGAGGTTTTAGATAAACTTTGTGTTATCTTAGATCTAGGTTAGAAGCTATTTCTTTCCCTTACTGTTGAATGTTGTGATTTATCTATTTATTTAATTTGTGTGGATGAGACCAACTCGATAACTATTGGTTGAGTCAACACATCTTCCTTTCTTCTTTCCCTACTTCTATTTCCCCCTTTTGTAAATATCCCATCACACTGCTTACTTGCTGCCAAATTACCCAACTATGGTTCACGAGATGTGGGAATTAAAGTAAAACCCATGAAAATAGTTATTAGGATTCATCGTTACAAAATAGATAAACATCTTACACAGGAGCTTCACTATTAAATGAAGAAGATTTATCTCATGATTGCCTATGTTCTAAGTTGTGTATAAAATCTAGCCAAAAAACCAATCATAACACTCATTGGTGGACACAAGAAATATTAAAATGCCAATATATAAAGAACTAAATCATAACGATCACAAAAATTTTTTTTCCATAAATCTTAAGCATGGAAAGAATAAGACACATAATATTCGTAGAAACTACCAATTTATTTATACAATCAAATACAAAGAAAATAAAAGAACAATTTCTCCACATACAAAAGAAATCATTTTCTTGATTTCATTTCTTACAAAAAAAACAGTTTTTCCAGGTTATAAAAGAAATCATTTTTCTCAATTTATATCAATAGTAGTAATTTCTTCTCCATTATTTTTCTTGTTCAAAATAACAACCTTTTCTTTCAACCCAATGAATCCATTCAAAAAAAAAAATTCACATTTTCCAGTTTCACATCAAGCACATGTACCTCATTCTTCAGATTCTAATACTTGGACTACATTTAGAAAATAAACAATAGTAAGACAAAAAATTAAAATAATGATTTAATAAAATCAGTATTAAATCTAATTACAGAGTAACATATATGATGAAATACAATAGATATACAAATGCTAAGCACTCAAGAAATGCAACACCTATAAATAAATAACACATCAAATTGGAATGAAAATGTAATATGTGAAGTCGAAGACTAACCCTGGCGGTCACCCGATGAGTGAACTTATGACCGAGCATTACACTACATTCTAGAACTCCATGTAGTTTTTTTTGTTGTGTGTGTAATAGTGTCCTTAGGTTTCCCTCATGCCAATGATGCCAAGATAGATAATGGATATGGCTAGATAAAATGCAAATGTGTGATATGGAATTGAGCACTTCCCTTATGCAAGTGTATGTGCACCAAAAAAATGTAGTCCCTTTGTAATGGTAGTGATAGTATGTAGATGAGATTTCCCCTTAGAATTTCCATCCAGCCAGAATAATAGAGTGTATGTTGTGTATATATATGGATCTCTTGTTTGAATTTTGACACTAGTGACCCAAAAGGTGACTGACTATGAGCTCGGGATAAGGATAAGAAAACTAAAAAGGATGACCACAAATGTCAAAAAGTGTAAAAAGAAAAAGAGGACAAGAAAGCGCCCAGAATGGATAGGAGTGCACGGGTCTAGTGTTAGAATGGGTCCCTAGTGTCTAGGATAAATGATGACAGATGTGAAAAATACTGATAGAAAGGGATCCATGTGACTTGACCAAAACTAGGTACAAAAATGATAGATGTGAGAGAGAAAGACAATAGAAACAATCAAAACAAAGTGGATGGACAAAGGATTGTGTCACCAGTGAATACTTTTCTTACTTAAGATCCATGCATATAACAACATACTTGATGGACATAGTAAAATAGTAATATGTGTGTGATTTTGTGTCTACATTTCCCCCCTTTATGTTATTTGAATGAAATTCAAGTAGTGTAAAGGAAGTAAGGAACATACATGTATAAGTTCGGAGAAGCCATGTTGCAAAGTGTGTGTAGAGTGTAGAAACTTGTAGTGTGGTGAACCATGGATCAACATTTTGACCCATGTGGCATAAGTGGAGATAGAGAACCATCATAAGGAGCACTTGGAGAAATAGTTGAAATGATTTGGAGATTTTGGAGATTTTGAATTTTTTCAAAGGAGATTGAAGAGGTAGGGAGTGATCAATTCCCAACTGATTTTGTTTGTAAATGGGAGGATTTTGGGCATCCTACCACCAGAGGAAGAGTGTTGGGGAGAGAGAGGTCTAGTTTAGTTTTTCTCTCCATCCATGACTACATCCCCAAAAGGTCCAACCACTATAGATGGATAGAGACCAAATTTAGTTTATTTGTTTTATTAGTTTGTTTGAAAAAGTGTTTTTTTATTGATAAGAACCCATATAGGAGTAGTATAGGAAAGGAAATGACATCTCATTTCCCCACTCCTATAATAATGGGTGTTTTGATTTGAATAATTCTAGATGGCTTCCAAGTTAGGTCATATGGAAGAATTTATAATGTAATGAACTCCCAAGTTAGGTCATCTAGGAGAGATAGTAAAATGATGTAGCTCCCAAGTTAGGTCATCTGGGAGAGATAGTAAAAAGTATGCTTATTGATTGATTGATTGATTTGATTTGAATGATAGAAGATTGCTTTGAGATTATGTACTTAGTAAATTACTCATGGGAGATTTTTTTTTTTTCCCCCATATTAGGTCATTTGGGGGAATAGATTTGAAATAGTAGAAAAGTATTGATTGTAGTATAGAATGATTGTTCCTTTTTGAAATGAGATCAAGAGAAAAAGTTGTAATAGTAATATGCTAGGAGTGTCGATTGATTGTATTGTAACCTAAGAGGGATTATGGGATGATCTTGATTGTATGCCCCCCCTTTGGTGAAAGGGTGAAGGGGGAGAGAAATGAGCATTGAGCTAAAAGTAAGATGTATAAGATGTTGTAATAGTAAATGAGAAATAGTATTGGATAATATATAGTCATAGTGTGAATAGATATTGAATAGTACATGTTAGATGTGAATATGAGATGTTGAAATTTATATGGTATAATGTTAGAGGAAATTATGATTTGTATGGCACAAATGGAGAGACAAATGGAGTTATGAGGCTCAAGATATGAGAAAAAATGTGCATGTGTATTAGTTGTAAAAAAGTGGTTGTAAATAGTAACTATAGTATATGAAAAATTGGAATTACTATATATAGTAATAGTGAAAAGTGAATAGTATTTCATTTGTACCGAGATTGAGATTGAGATTTGGAGCTCTGAGTTGTGAGGATGCCACATGTTGTTAGAAGTGAGTTTGACTAGATTTGAGAGAGAGAGTAGTGGTGGTCGTGGCTTCTTTGCAGATGACCGATGAGTTGGTAAGTGTGATTATTTTTGGAATTTTTTTGTCAAATATGTTTTTTTGTCAATTTTAGAAAAATTTATTTTTATGTATTTTTGGTGTTTTTGACCTAGGTGGAAGTGGCTAGGGTTTTTTCCCTTGGGGACACTAGCACCTAGTTCCAAGCACTAGTGACTAATGATTTTGGGTGCCGTGACTGCTCTGGGGGCTGTGTTTGGCATCCCAGAGTAGGGATTTGGGCATTGTATTGTGAAATGTTGATATTTTGATTAGTTTGATGTTATGATAAGTGATTTTTGTAGTATGTATGGTGTACTAATGGAAGAATTTTGTTTTTTTTGTGTTGTGTAGAGGGATATACACTCGAGAGAGTTTTGGGTGGGCCGCCATTTGAGTACATTTACTTACATTGGGGTTGTTAGATGTTGAGTGGGATATATTGGACCATGTCGGCTTGTGGCACATTGCTAGATTGGGGGAGGTACCCCATAATATGCCTATGTTGACTACTTTTGTGTGATAGATGGTGTGCACATATACATGTACATTTTGGTTTCCCTCTTGGTGAGATGACAGTGACCTAGAGGATGTATATAGATATTGTGGTTGCCTATTATAGGAGAGAGAGTATATGTGATGACTATAGTGGATGCCCAGAGGACAGATGAGGGAGCATGAGGTGGTATTTTATAGGCACATGAGTATAGAAAGAGACTCATATCAGTTTAGATGTGATATTGAGATCTAGTGTTCCATGGTTGTGGAAGTTTATTGTAGTGATTCTAGCATCATGGTGGTAGTGGAGGGTGGTGGAGTTGGTATATTGTATAAGATGCATGATATTTTTCATATGATATAGAGGAGCATGGGACTAGGTATGCATGGGTGTGGTGTGTATTGGCCCACTTGTATAGAGATTTGTATAGATTTACTCAGGAGGATCATGGGGGTGGACTAGGAGCCATGAATTTTTTTACATGTATGGGCATATGAGCATATATAGTGATATTGAGGCCACTAGTGGGCCATGGGCCGATTGGGCTAGACTTGAGATATTTTTAGCGAGGTGGGTAGGCACCCATAGTAGGAGGATGGATATGACCACCTATAGGTTGATGCTAGATCAGATGGGCCCTGGGGCCATTATATGGAGACCATATAGAGATCTATGGTGGATGGGTAGAGGATGATGTGGAGTTGTGGTGCATTTGGTGCACACCATGTGGTTAGAGGATCACTTCCAGGGTGTGATAGAGTTGTTTTAGGGTGAGTGAGTATCTAGATAGTTTGGCATGGCCTAGGATGTGCCCCCAGAGCCATATATATGGTTGAGATCTACTAGAGTGGTGAGATGACATGAGAGGAGGTGAGGCCAAGCCCGAACGATAGAGCACAACTAGTGCATCTGGTCCAGATGAGGTAGATGTGGCTATAGATATAGAGCCTATACAGGTTGATGATGTGGGGTGTACACCTAGGCCTATAGTGAGTGGTGGGTGACACATCGATGGGTGTTTTTATTTCCAGTAGTGGTGGATGTGCTGGTGGTGGGTGGAAGTTGGAGGAGTAGAGGGGAAGACACCTACCCCCGATGATATAGATGTGTAGCAGTGAGCATGAGATGAGCGTAAGTATTTTTCATTGTTATTTGTTAGTTGTTTTTTATTATTAGATATTACAAAGGTGTGTAGTAACTAATGGTGGTTTTTGTGATGTGAGTGTGATGCCTATTGGTCATTGATATAGATTCATCGATACACATGTTGATGACATGAGAATGTGCCTCCAGATGTGCTCATGGGAGGTGGTATGTTAGAGAGAGTTGATGTTATATTATGGGTGAGCATGCCCATTTTTTGAGCTGTGGTGGCTATAGCATAAGTAACCATGTGTACCATGTTATTGAGAGAGAGCATGATGAGGCTCGTGTAGAGACTGAGAGAGTGAGATAGACATAGCCATGTAGGAGGAGGATCCCTAGCTCAAGATGTTTTGCTAAATATGTTGAGCTATAGGGGCTGATTTTGAGAAAAGATGAATGAGATTTCTATATTATATGAGAGTTGGAGAGAGATATAGAGGCCGAGATCAGTGATGTAGAGTGAGCGGTGAAGCTTCTAGTTCTAGAGCTCCCATGATTATATATAGTGATAGATGAGGATGATGTATGATGTATTTTATATGTTGTAGTGATGCATGGGGCTTGGGCTTTCCCAATGATTGTATTTTAAAACTTATGATTTTTTGATATTATATATATATATATATATATATATATATATATATATATATATATATATATATATGATATGTTATATATATGATTTATGATGTATATGATGTATGATATGATACATTATGTATATTATATTGATATGTATGATTTGATAATTATTGAAATGATTGATGTTTTTTGATTGATGAAATTTGATATGAATGTATGTATGATGTGAAAAATATATAATAATGATAGAATATAAATTTGTTTATGAATAAATGAAATGAAAAAATGATATGTAGATGATGATAAATATGTATGTATGTGATGTAATAAATAGATAAAGAAAAAGAAAATGTAATGTAATAAATAAGAGAATAAAATAATGATGTGTTGATATGATAATAATGAGAGAATGTAAAATAATGGTTGTAATATGCATGATGATGAGAATGAAGAGGGGGGGGAAGAAGAGTGATTTCCCCTAGTGTGAGAATGAGGTTCATTTATAAATCCCCCTCAATAGTCAAGAATGAACCATAGAACAAGAGTGCATCATCGGGAAATGGTTTTTCACATGTGTAAGGAGATGTTAGAAAAGATATGACATGAAGCACAAATGCATGAGTTGTGAAAGGAGAGGTTCATTGATGTAGTATTCCCTCAACAGTCAAGTGTGAACCATAGCATGAGAGTGTGTCATAGGGTAATGAAATGGAAAGTGGATGTCATCTACCAGATATTAAGAGGCCTGCAAGGCATAGATGGAGCATGTGAAGCAAAAACAGTGTGAGAATAAGTGCCAAATTGGATGCTAGATGGAATGGGACCAAGAATAGAAGGTGTGGTGGGAGGAAGTGTGGAAGCAAGAGGCTTAGGAAGCCAATGAGGTAGTGTAGAAATTTGTGAAGAATGAGATGATGCAACCATAGGTGGATTGGATGGAGGATGTGGATGGATGATGACCTTAGGAGGTGGATGGATGACAACTTTAGATGGAGGTGAAGGAGATAAGTGAACAGTGGTGGAAGCATGCTTATGTGGAATAGGAGAAAGAGAGCACTCATGAGAGGGTGAGTGGAAAACAATGACACCTTTGTCTTCTAATTGTTGTGAAAGTGATCATGGAGAGCATAACAATCATTATCATGATGGCCATTGATGTGGTGGAAATTATAGAAAAGGGTGGTCATTGGCATTGCAAGTGGTGAGGTGGATGATGCTCAGTAGAAGGTAAGTGGATTAAGCACTTTGTCAAGTAAAGCACACAAGACATCATGAGGTTTTGCATTATGTGAGAATTGTAATGGTTCATGAGTAGGAGGTGGAGAAGACTTAGGTGTATGTATGACATGGTGGAGGAGAAGAATGATGCTTATGTAGAGGAGGAGATGGTGACCATGGAGGAAGCTTAATGGATGGAAGAGGAGAATAAAGTAGTAGATGAAGAAGTAGTAGAAGAAGTAGAAGGGGGTGATATAACATGTGCAACAATTAAATCTTGTTCTAAATCAATAACTTTGTAGCATAAGAGAGTAAAATATTCACATGTATCATATAATATTTTTTCTTTCAATGCAAGAATTAAGCCATGACAAAAGATAAATTGCTTTTCTAAATCAATGGGCTGAAATAATAATTGATGCATACAAGAATTAAAGTGTAAAATGTAATCTAAAATTGGTTCTTTCTTTCCTTGATGCAATGAAGGAAAGCATTCATATGTAACTTTAGGACCATTGTTAGAAATAAATTGTCTAAGAAAAACATCCTCCATATCATAATAAGTACTAATGGATCCATAAGGAAAATGAGTGTACCATTGGAGAGCATGATCAACAAGACTATGATGAAATGCTTTGAGTAATAAGTGATCATTAGAATAAGACATACATGGTTGAATGATAATGCTTGAGATGTAAATAAGGATTTTAGTGCCATCAAAACATGAGAAATTAGGCATGATGAAGTCCTTTGGGAAAAAAAATTGTGAATATTTTTAGGAATAGGATTTCCATGCAAAGAATTATTGTCAATGGAAGCATATAGGCTTTACTTTCAAGAGTGAGTGTATGAACTTGAGATTGCAAAGTGCCAACAACATGCATGAGAGATAGAATATCATGTGAAGGAATGGTTGGTGAAGTAAGAGGTATATTGAGAGGTTGGATCTTTCCATTGTGAGTGATCATGGGAATGTGAGAAGAAGGAGTGGATGTGGAAGGAGGAGAAGGAGGAGGAGAAGAGGAGGAAGAAGAAGATAGAAGAGAATAATAAGAGGTGATGGGAATAGGAGTAGAATCATAGATGTAGATCAAGAGAAGAAATAATAAGAGGAGGTGGAACTAGCTAAGTAGTAGATTAGAAGACATCATAAGAGGTGTACTAAGTAAGAATCATCATGAAAAGAAGAAGAAGAAAGAGGTGGAAGAGGAGGAGAAATGGAGGCTCTATGGAGGATAGATGTAGAATGCTAGATGTAGATTTAGAAGAAATAATAAGAGGTGTACTAGTAGTAGGAGTAGAATCATCATGAGTAAAGTAGTAGTAACATTGAGTAAAAGAAGAAGAAAGAGGAGTAGTAAATTCACATTCAGTATTCTTAAGAGAAGTAACATCATCACTAACATGTTCATGATCAGAAGCATAATCTACATCACTATCAGACATATTTTCACAAGAAAGTATTTCATCAAGACTATCATCAACATAAAAAGAAGTGGTAGGAGTACTAATATCAGATTTATCATTGCATTCATTAGAAGCACTTTTAAGAAGTAGGAAGAGTAGGAGATAAACTTTACATTCATCTTGACTACTACTAGTAGAAATAACATCATGCATATGTACATTTTCAACATTAGAAGTAGAAAGTATTGGCATCCATATTATCACAACCAAGAACATGATCAAGAAAATAATCTATAATAATATTATCATGTGCTATAAGAGGAGTGGAAGAAGGTGCAACAACATGGGTGACTATGGAGAGAAAGGAAAACATGAAGTAAAGTTTTGGTTAGGAGAGACTATGCAAATGCTAGAGTTGTGAAAGTTAGTAGGAAGGGTGTTTTGGAAAGAAAGAAGTTGTTGGAGGATGGAATGAATCACATTGAGGGTTTTGATAAAGGTCACAAAATTCAGATTGCATAACAACATCATCAAAAACAAGGTTCAAGCATGTATCGGCCATATGGTGCTTAGGAGATGAGGACCTCTTCTTAGCCATGAGGGTTTTGGGGATCCTAGGGAAAGAAGTTGAAGAAAAGTGGGTTCACCAAATGATTTAATAAAATTGAATTAAATCTAATTACAGAGTAACATATATGATAAAATATAATAGATATATAAATGTTAAGCACTCAAACAATACAACACTATAAGTAAATAAGAGAGATAGATGACTTAGTTGAATCATCTATGCAATTGGAACTGATCTGGGTAGTGTAAAGTGTTGAACATGGTTGGAACTATGTCGCAATAACTCTCTGTAAAATATAGATTTTGAGAATAATGTCGGACATGGGCACCTAGTGTGTTGGACAGGGGCACCTGGGTATTAGTGACTATTCTTGGGCATTGGTGATTCGTATGTAGAAGCTCGAATCTTCTTTTTTTTGTGTCACTAGGGTTTTCTATCACTTCTTGTTGATCACTTGATATTCACTCTTTGATCACCGAGGGTACTGTAACCTAAAACAAAACCCTACTACCTACACAAGCTCACAAACACATCAAATTGGAATGAAAATGCAATATGTGAAGTCAAATTGACCCCGATGGTCACTGATGAGTGAACTTATGACCGAAGCATTACACTACATTCCAAAATCCATGTAGTTCTTTGTGCTTGTGTGTGTAATAGTGTCCTTAGGTTTCCCTCACGCCAATGATGCCAAGATAGTGGGATATGGCTAGATAAGATGCAAATGTGTGATATGGAATTGAGCACTCCCCTTCTATATGTAGTGTATGCAGCCCAAAAATGTAGTCCCTTTGATGGTAGTGATAGTATGTAGATGAGATTGCCCCTTAGAATTTCCAGCCAAATAATAATAGAGTGTATGTTGTGTATATATATGGATCTCTTGTTTGAAAATATAGAAACAATCAAAACAAGTGGATGGACAAAGGATTGTGTCACTAGTGAATACTTTTCTTACTTAAGATTCATGCATATAAAAACATACTTGATGGCATAGTAAAATAATAATATGTGTGTGATTTTGTTATTTATAAATAATTTATTTAACGTTGGTGAATAATTATCATCCAAAAGACTTTCCAATGAAAACTTTGTGATCTCATCATCGATAATGACATTTCCCTCGGAGTTGGAGATGGTGTATTGGAAATTTGTTCTCTTTTTGGGGAAGCTTGTGTTGGACCTTGAATCAGATGTTGAGGATTGAAATTTGTAGGGGCCTAGTCCCCACTTCCAAAACTAATATATTCCTTGTATAAATCAGTTTTATTTAGAACTAAAATTCCACCCATGCTTTGTAATCCATTGACAAAAAAGTGGGGAACTCGGAGGTAGAAAAATGGACAGTTCCCACACTAGCAGTTGGAAATCTAATATTTTTACCCCTTGTGCGAACATTGTGGGGAGGTGGTCGCAAGAGTGGTGGAAAATGTGGTCTAACAATAACACTATGAGTATGAGATGGTGGAGGCACTACAATAGGAAATAAAATCAGAAATTAAGAACATATAAATAATAGAATGATTGAATAATTGAAGGTTAAATAATTGTTTTTGCAAGAAACATTACTTAGTTGTGTATTCTATTGTTGTATTGTTTGATTGGCTCAGTGCTGCAACAATACATGTGCCCTTGTTAAACAACATTAAAAGTAACACCATGATGACCAGCTCCTGATTAACCATAAAATTAATCAATAACTTGATTTAAAAATAAATGAAACTAAAATATATTGAAATGTAAAAGGTAATTGGAAACATACATTGGGCTTGACAAGGAGACACATTTTACGGAGATTGTACTTCATCAAATTCATATTCATATCTTTGGGAAACTAGAGGAGGTCGATGGAGGCTCGTGTTTGTAGGAGGAGGTTGTAAAATTGAATGAGTACATTATAAAGAATGTAAAATACTAATATTTCTGAAAAATATTTAACATTACTACAAATTGAAATGCAAAAACTTGCAAATGTCTCAAGTTCTTGAGGTGTTAAAGAAATCCTCATGTGTTTTTCAGATCTTCCCAACATGGTGCCGGTGAATTTGTCTGGCAGCGATTGTCCCTAATACTATCTTTGGCACCCTCATGTGGTAAGAGTCTTCTTATAGCAGTGCCTCTTTGGGAGACAATTGTAGCCTCAATGCTCTATTAAAAATAAATAGAATATAAATATTTAATATAACACTATAACAAAATAGGAGAATTCTTAATGTAAAAAATTAATTTGAATTAAAGAAAGGTAAAGTTTAAACTCATCTCACCTCTAACTTTTCAATGGAAAAGGACAATGTCTTCAACTTTTGGTGGCATGCATTTGGAACAGGGGTGTTGCGTAAATTGTGAAAAGTCTCAAAATATAATGAAAGTATATAATTACATATTGTAATTACAACAAATTCTTTCACAAGATCATTATTGATGTCATTCCTTATCTTGGTAGATAAGTAGGTGCACCAGTCATATTGGTGACCACCAAGGGTATGTATAATGTAAACCAATGCCAGTTGGGAATTTTAGTATATATTCCCTATAAAATAATCCCACTCGGGGAAAAATTCCACCATGGCATGCAAAAACGAGTGTGTGACATCCTGAAGTGAAATTCCCCTTTTGGAAGGATTTGTTGCTGTTGGATTAATTTTCAGGCCGAATTTAGACTCCAAGTACTTGACATCTTCATCAATCAAGTTCTTCGTTGTGACAAGATCCACATTTTTGTGTGGAAGTCCTATCAAATGTTGAATATCTTCAGGGGATGTTCCAAACAAAAGTGTGTGCGACATGGTTTGTACTTAAAAATATAATCTTGTTTGTTGAAATTCGATGCCAAGTAGTTAACTTGTAGTCTATTTCAAATTTTGGATTATAGATGAGCCCAATAAAATTGTTATGTTCAAACCATGAAGAAAAACAATTTGGCTCCTCCAACATCCTCAAGAGTTGAGGAAACACCAAGCTCTTATATGTGAATTTGGGAACGAGTGGTGTCTTGTTTTGTTGCCCTACTTCCTAGGTCAACCCATGGTAGTGGATTTGACTTTGTAGACATATTTGAACAAGATGGATTGTTGGTCCTTGGATTTGACTCTATAACTATATGGTGAGTGGTAGAGCCGAGAAGGGTTTGTTCTCCTTTTATTGCAATTTGTCGGTGAGAGAAATTACTAAAAGTGAAAAAACAGTGCATTTGGTCTATTTATAGAATATGGGAGCACGTGGTGTGCATTGGTTGGCATGATAACATGCTATATGCTACCGATCAATAGCATGTTGCATGCTACTAGCTGGTTTCCTTTAGAAATTTTACAGGTCTTCAACATTATGAAATAATTCGCCAACCATTTGAAACTTGTTTTGTTCTTATTCTCCATTATTTTGAAATCCTCTTTCACATATTCGCCAAGTAATATCCACAGGTTTTTTTGGGGGGATGGGTCTTAAAATTTTCCCCGATATGGGCCCGAAAACTAATCCCAATCAAGTACCCATTTACAAAAAATTAGAAAAAAGTGACCAATGATGAAAAAGGTCACTACAAAGAACCCCAATAACCAATAAAGAACAACAAGGAGAAGAGAGCACAACTCAAAACTCATAAATAATTCTAAAGAATATGGACACAAAAGTCACAATTTTTTTATGGGAACACATGGTCCGAAAACTACTAAAGAGCTAACAGTGTTGGTAATACATGAATACAAAAATTGCAAGTCTATATCCACTACTCTTTCGGGAGTTGAAGTTCTACTAACCAAAAACAAAATTGGTTCATTAGTCTATCACTACAAAACAACTAACATTGTAATTTAATTGAATAGCTCCATGCAAGGAGACTACTAATAGTGTGTCGAGAGTGTAAAATTTCACCATACTTAAATTTAATCTACTGATTAAAGTTGTGGTGCACCAACTATAAAAGAGAAAGAGACACGACACCCAGAAGAAGCGAGGATCAACACCATTCCTATCCATGTTGTTGAATGAAAGGGTTGATGCTACAAATTTATATGAGTTGTCGAATCTAACTACTTGAACAATCACAAGATGACACTAGGTTAAACCAGACTAGCTACACTTTAGAAGGAGGGAAAGCTTGAATAAAATCTAAAGGATACTTTCAACATGCCTCAAAGAAGTTCAAAAATACATATACAATATAAAGAAAGAGAATTTATCTACATTTGCTAAAGAAAATAGCCCAAACAATAAAGAAGTGTTACAATGCAAAAGAAGGGGTGAGAAAATGAATAATTTGAATGGTGGAAGTTCCGGACATGTAGTTCCCTCTCTATGAGAATTTACATTTCTGTCATAATTGATCAAATATCCATCCTAGCTGAACATAAATGGCTAAGGAGGGTGCCTACATATGATTTGGTGTAAAATGAAGTATAGGTACACGTGAAGAAACATTTGAAGGTGTGTTAGGTTGATCGTGTCTAACAACTGAAATCTTAAGATTATCATGTATGAGTGAGGATACACGATCACCACATAAAGTGGAATGAAAAAAATTAGGATCGACATCAAGGGATCCTAATGAAGTGCATGTGTTAAAACCAATTCTTGGTGAGAGTTCCACTTAACATGTTGGATAGGGGAAGATATACCATGTGAATGTTTGGCAACACCTCCGCCAAGAAATCCCATGGAATGAAGTATGTGAGAACAAAAGATGTATTATGCTTCTCAAAAGAGCGAGAAAAATAAGGAGTTGAAGTGAGATACAAGGATTGTGTAACTATAATAGGCACCAACGCGAGAAGGTGAAGTCGAAGCGACAAAAGTAGTAGGCATGAGAAAAATCTAGAGTTAGAGCATTAGGAGCAAGAGTAGGCTTAACTACTCATAAATCAATGTCAATAAATTTGGGAATATTGACTAAATGTGGACTAGGAAGAAGGTATTGACTATCCATATTATGAGGGGGATGTAACAAGATTACAAGTTTTGATGGAAGGAGTGTATGAGGTCATCTTTATTGTGAATGGGGAGAAAAGAATAGAATTTTTATTATTGATGTTTTTGTTTCTCTTTCACAAATTAGACCATTTTCTCTTGAAGAACACAAATTTCAGAGAAAAACATCTCAATCTTAGATTGTAGGGAAAGATGATCGGGGTTAGAATTCATAATAGAGAGCAGGAGAGGCAAGTAAGCAAGAATCAAAACGGGGTGAGTAAGGAGTAGCATGAAAAGAAAGAGTGTTTTCCTGTGGTGGGGTCTAAGTGACTATTAGACATGACTTCTCCCTACAATATGAGTATGTCACAAATAATTACAAGTGACAAGAAAAGAACATGCCTTTCAAAAAAGGACTTGCACAAATTTCACCTCTTTCAAAAATTAGCCTCCCTTTTACAAAAGTATAGCTCCCATAAAAGGATGCCCTCCTTTTCAAAATTTTCGCTCCTTGCTTATAAATATTACCCATTACATAAACAATTTTTTTGCTATTTAAAATTATATATTAAAAAAATATCTTCTTTCTTTTATTGCAAAGGTCTTTAAAAATTATAAAAAAATTAATTGAAGTAAAAAAAGATTCAAGAATATCAATCCCTTTCACCTCTTTGAACCCCCAATACCTTACAAAAGGGAGCGTCCACTTGGAATATCAAGTAACTCAAACATACATGTGGGGGACTTGTCTTCAACCTTATAAAATTTCACGAATCTCTTTTTAAAAAGGAGCGACATTGGTGTTAAGCAGGGTTGTCCTTTATCACCCACACTCTTTGGTTTATATATAGACCAACTTGAAGAATTGTTAAATATGGAGGGTGGCGATGGTATCCGGTTGGGTGAGTATGTTATAAGGCTTCTTCTATATGTTGATGACCTTATATTGATTGCTATGTTTGCTTAAGGATTGCAAAAATAATTGCTCACACTTGAATTTTTTTACAAAAAGTGGGTATGCAAGTTAATATCAACAAGACCAAGATTATGATCTTTAGCAATAGAAGGAAAAGAAATCAACAACAATTTTTCTTTGAGGGTAGTATTCTAGAAGAAGTAACCGACTATAAATACTTGGGATGCTTGCAGAAAAATAGAACGAAAGGAGGGTTGAAAGCCCTTTATGCTTTACAAAAGAAATGCAGAGAAGCAAAGTTATGGGATTGAATTCAACAACAAACTTACTTGGGAGACTTGCAGAAAAAAGAGAACGACAGGAGGGTGGAAATCCCTTTATGCTTTACAAAACAAATGCAGAGAAGCAAAGTTATGGGATTGGAAAACTACTCAGACCCTCTTTTAATTATTAGTTACTCCTGTTGTACTTTATGGGTGTGAAATATGGGCCAACAGCATACCATTATCAAAATGGAAACAAATTGAGAGAATTCAAAAACATATGATCACAAGCAAGTTCAAGTTGAAATTTTCTGTCCCTTATGAGATTCTTTTAGCTGAAACAGTGCAATTCCAATCGAAGCCATTGTTATGATTCAACTTCTAAGATACCTCAACAAAATTGAATAGATGAAAACAAACGGTGGCCCAACATAGTCTTCAAAGAGCCATTATGCAAGAGAAAAAGGTCATGGGTGAATCAAAACATCAAGTGGATGAAAAGATGGAATATTGAATGGAATGCATGGCCCAAAGACAATAAAGAAATAAAAGCATTTGTAATAGATAAGGTCCACAAAGCTATGTGGGATAAAAGAGGAAGAAAAAAGAGATACTACCTTGAAGAATTTAACTACACTTGTGATCATCAACAAAAGGCCTACATAGGGGCCCTCATCCCTTGGAGAGCTAAGATTCTCATAGCTCAACTAAGGACTAACTCCCATCGGCTTAGATGTGAAATAGGTAGATGGAAAAGGCCTAAAGAAAAATGGGAAGAGAGACTCTATGTCTTTTGTTTGGATGGGGCAGTGGAATCAGAAAAACACTTTATTATAGAATGCAATGCTTATAATGACATTCGTTTGAGATATGCAATCAATTTCACGACATTGTCATTACATGTTATGTTCAATGAGGATTTGATAGCTAAAATGGGGGACTTCATCATCAAGATTAACAAAAATATCAGAATTGATGAAACTAAAATAAACTGGTTTTATTGTCTCATAGGCTATTTTTACACTCGGGGACGTTAACAAGTTTTCATTTCATTTCAAGCAACTCAAACATACATATGAGAAAACTTCTTTTTAACTTTAAAAAGTCATAAATTCCTATTTTTAATGATCAAATCTTACATTTAGGGTTCACATTGGGTTGAAGTCAAGTGTGTTTTTCTCTTGTTGAGAGGATCCGCCACCATTGTGTTTGGATTTAGAGATGTGAGTAAAGAAATCACCACCTTTTCCAATGGGAGTTAAAAGGGCGAGTTTATAGCATTGTCCGCCAATAAAGATCTTTGTATAACAGAGAAATGTTGGCCGAGAGGCAAGGGTCGATGCGGGATCAAAGGATCTTAGGTCAAGGTCGATGGGATGGGGTTTGTAGTGACTGCAAGCAAAAACTAGCTCGAGACACATGTTGTGCATTCGAACAATTTTCCAAGGGGCAGCTCGTTGGGCTTTGCACTATAAAATTTATTTTCAATGCAATTTTTCCTTTCAATCCTATAACGATTGCGAAGGTAGCTCTAATTTCATGATCTCATGAAGATCGCTTCAACAAAACACCATTACCACAACATCTATTGTAGAATTGAAAGATACGTAAAACAAGCACAAACATAACAAGACAATAAAATGTGCAAGTCTCTATATATATTCATGTATGCTCTCTATTCACGATGGAAAGTTCCAAATTAATTAAGCGGGAGAGTTTGTTCCAAGATAATGGATTAGCCATCTTGGAACAAATAATAAAATAACAGAATTAACTAAATAAGTGCACGGAATATAGTTTAGACTCTAAAAGATGATAAATATAACTCCCTTTTAAAGCTTCACCCCTTGAATTGAATTGAATTGAATTGAATTGAAAGATTTTAATGATGTCCACAAGGCCAAGCAGCCTATGTCACCCGAAAACAAAGACAAGCCTGCCAAATACACCAAAGAAACAAGCCTAAAACCGCTATTTTTGCTTTTTATCGATTTCTTTGCTAATCTTGAGCCTTCTATTATGGATTTTAGTCAAGTAATATGTTGTTTTAACAATCTTATCCTCTTCAAATATAGTTGTGAGGGATTTTGGTTTTATAAAATTAACATAACTACTCCAACTGTCCTCATTTGCTACATACTCCATTAGGAATTCCCATTCCATTTATACAAACCCTGACTTGCAAAACTGGAAAAATCTTTTAGACCATTCTTTTTTCAGTGTTGTTCGTCTTCCTGTTTCACATTTGAGATGGTGCGAACTAGTTTTCAACTAGGAAATTAACATTTTATCTTTCCACTTTGTTTTCGACTCCATATAGTGATTTTGCTCATGATCACATGTGGGATTAAAGTTCTTGACACAATATTCTCTTTTTCTTCCCAATTGTTTCATCCACATGATAGTTTTGAATTTCTCTCTCACATACTTTTTATATTCCCATAAGTGTTGGGACATTCTGCATGCATGTTGATTCACCAATTATTCATGCACTTTTCATTATGCTTCATCCAAGTGCACTTCCTTCTATTCAAATTTTCTTCCACTACTATCTTGGGCCACCAGAGACTGTCCATGTTTTCCACTTTCTTCAAGTACCCCAAAATTCGAATCAAATCTGTTGCTTCCATCGGGAAGGCCCCAACTTCAACAAGAATGATCTCGTAAGGAACCATGGATTTTATTTTGAAGCTACTTGTGATAAAATAAATTGTAACCTTTCTATTTGTCTCCATTTCATTGTCGACATGTTGCTGCCCCAAACTTCACAACCATATAGAACCACCGGAGAAACAAGCAACCCAAAAAGGGTCAACTTGGTTTTCCAATCCCATAATTATGTTGATCTGCATCTATTTTAGAGCATATATAAAGCTTTCCATCCCCCTTATATCCTCTTAGCTCTACATGCATCCCAACTGAGATTACTATGGAGGTCAACACCCAAATACTTGTAATCATTTACCACTTGCAAGGACCACCTTCAAACTCAAAATTTATTTGCCTTGGTTTTCTTCTTAACATAAAAATCATTATTTTGGTTTTACTCGTGTTCACCTACATCCCCACCTCTTTACAGAATAATTCCAGAGCTCTCAAGTGTTCTTGCAATCCATGTGTTGTTTTAGCCATTAGGATAAGGTCATCAAGCATAAAGCAACAATTTTACCACATAAGAGGCTAGGTGGACTCCACTCCCACCCATCATGTCAATCCACTCCTCTAACTTGTCTATGTATAGCCCAAACAAAGTGGGAGATAAAAGACATCCCTGCTTGACCCCGATGTCACTCCCAAAGCACTTGGATAAGCCATCCTTCATTCTTATTTTGGCTTGAACTTGATCATAAAGCCTATGAACCGCTGCCCTATACTTTTCTGGTATACCCAATTCTTCCATTCTGGCCCAAAGTTTGCTTCTAGGCACCATGTCAAATGCCTTTTTGAAGTCAACAAAACAGCAATAGACCTCTTCCCCTTGCTTGTCCCATACCTTTTCAATCAGGTGTTTGAGGGTGACACAATGATCAATAGTAGAATGTTTTGGTCTGAAACCAACCTACCCTTTCACCCTCTTACCTTCCTTTTCAACCCAAATACTAATTCTACGTTCCACCATACTACCAAAGAGTTTTCCAAAAATAGGATTAATCATAATAGTGCGGTAGTTTGATGGATTGTTGACATCACCACTTTTGTGAAGAGGAATGACAATGTTGGTTGTCTAGTTTTTCGGAAAACTCGTACCAAATAACTCTATTGAAAATCTCTTTTATGTATGGCGCAATGTCATCCATACTCCATTTTAAAAATTCCACTTGTAGCCCATCAATATCTTGAGCTTTGCCTGCTGCTAACTTTTTTATTCCTTCCTTGATGTCCTTTGTAGAAAAGAGTTTGTCCTTATTTTCAATTACGAAGGAGGGGAGGATCTTTGTTTTGATACAACATTTTTGCATATTCTAACCATTGGATATCTGTGATACTATTCTCCACATTTGTTCTAGTTTGTTGAAGCTCTCTCTAAAAACCTCTTGAATTATTCTTCCCCATAGAAATCAGCTCCTTCCTCCTTATCTTCATGAATTCTTCTTTTTTATCTCTCACTAGATTTTTGTATGCTTTTATATATGTTTTATCCTTTCTCGAGATATTCACCATTTTCTTTGCAGCCTTGCAATCATCATCAAACCACAAATTAGTTGAGAAACTATTTTTGGTACTTCTTCTGGCTCTAGAACGCTTGCACTCCAGGAGTGCCCTGTGAATTATAACCATCAAATCCTCACTGTTCATAAATCTCTTGTTCCCTTTGAAATTGTCAAAATCTTGAATTTCTGAATTTGTTTTGTAATCATAGCTTTAAAAGTGTCTTGATTCTCTCGAGTCAAAAGAATTTTGCTTTGAGCCTCTATTTTTTTATTTGGTGAAGATTAGTCCTTTGTTGATCATATTAATCTTCATAAGAACGGGGTTGTGATCTGATTTCATTTCAGTTGGGCAACTTCCTATCTCTACCTTTGATACCCATGACATAATGCTTTGTGAACAAATAGCATAATCCACAATGCTTTGTCCATTGTGAGTATGACATGTGATGCTTCCTGACTTCGGCCATGCTTTTACCCCATTACAAATGATCAAATTATGTAAACTGCATATCCCCAATAATTCAGCTCCAAAATGAGAGATACCACCTTTTTTGTCTTGTGAGATCCTTTCCCACTTCTGCTGCTCATCTTCATCTAACCACAAAGGGTTGTTGTTCCACCCCTCTTTCATACCAAGGTAAAGACTTTTCTTGCATTAAAGTCCCCTAATAAAATGACCTCACCCGTGGCATAAAATTCTACAATATCTTTTTTCAATGTTGCAAAAGGATCTTCTCTATCCAGGTTCCTTTTCTTGTATGTTTTAGAACCATAGGGAGTAAAGTAACAAGTTGCTATATAAATTGTATCTTCTTTGTCTTTCAATTTCATCCATATGTATTGATTATGCGGATCCTTTTTCCTCCTTTATGACTCCTTGCCATGTTTCCCTAACCAAGATCGTTACCCCTCCATGCATTCCAAACCGAGACTTTTACATAACCTTCAAATTGGCACTCTGCAGCCCTCATGCTCATGAGTTTCAACTAAGACAATAATATCCTTACCCTCTGCTATGGGCCCCAACCCAGGACCCCTCCTCCAAGGGTAGCCTCTACAATTCCAGCTAACCAAAGTAAGATGATCTGGGGGACCCTGACTCCCTATTTATTATGTGTTTTCTTATCACTAAATTGGGATTTCCCCTTGTATAGCCACACTTCTCTTCCTTCCTTTCTTGTTGCCATCACTTTTTCCCATTCTTTCCTTCTTTCTTCCAGTTATACAGGAGTTAGATCCTCATCTATATAGAATTGTGTGCCTTTGAGAGACCGTTTGTTTCTTAATATTTTATTCTTATCTTCCACGCTTTTCAAGGTTATCTTTATATTTCTAGTTCTGCCCCCTTCAACCACTTTACCAATTTTGTTTGCTTGGAGAATATGCCCTACCCATTGTAGTTTATCTAGTAAGAAGTCATTTACAAGCTGTTAGTAATTTCTCCTTCTCCCTGTTCTTTCAACCCCTTGATTATTATGTTTGATGCTCTATCCTGACGATCTTTTTCTTCCCACATTTGCAGCTTGATCTGCTTATTTATCATCTCTTTTTGTGTTTCTGTTGGTTCTCTTACTATACCGTGCCCATGACTTGACCTCTTCTAATTTTTCCAACATTTTATTTTCCTTGATTTCCATGTTTTCCGATTGTATCTCTTTGATCTGCGGAGTATCTCTTTCTCCACCTGTTGAAGATATGTTATTATTCGCTTTGTTTTAGCTCAAGCTTTAATGATATTATCTCTTGCTGCCCTGTTTCCATGATGTGTTGCAAATTATTTATCTGGTCTTTGAGCATCTTATTTTCTTGTTCTAATTTCGGTTGGATTCAACAATCTCATGAAACTTAGTATATTTCATTTGCTCCTTCATCTCCATGCTATCCACCCTTCTCTTTAAACTCAGTAACTCCTTAACATACAACTTTGATGACCATGTTAGTGGTGTTGGCATGGGACTATATTCCCTTGATTTTTTTATTTCCAACCTCTCTCTTCATGTTAAATTCCGGTGTTTCTCGAATTCATGTTGTTTCGCTTCCTCTTTCTTCCAATAAATTGTCTTTGAGTGATCACCTTGGTTGTTTACCCACATTTTGAGCAGTTCTTGTGTTATGTTTGCATTTGGCGAGACAAGGGTGTTGCTGGTAGACTTGGGAAGAATTGCTACAATTTTTTTACCTCCCAACCGTTTTATATTTCTTGTTATTTTAACTGTCTGCGAAACAAGATCTTTTTATACTGTTTTGCATTCACATATGTTAGTCTCTTTTCTGTATCAACAAGTTTGATCTGATTGTCCTCATGCTTTTTAGGGTGAATGAGAAATGCTTCTATGTCTTCTATTGTGGGCGTTGTGTGGTCAGCCCTGTATGCCGAAACCTGAGTCAAGCTATATGGGATTAACATGCTTGTTTGAGGATCCAAATGTTTAATCTCTGAAACCACTTTTCCCTCTTGAATTTTTGTTGCCCTGTTAAGACACAATATTTGTGTTCATCAAATTTCCGGTTATTGCTTGTTGTGGGTGTGGCATTCTCATCCATGATTCTCTTGTTTCCTTGAGGAAGTTTTATGGTTGTGTCATCACATTAAATTAGTGCAGATGAGATCATTTCAGGCAACAATGAAGCCCTCAAATGCTTATGAGCTGCCTCTATAATCAACAGATGAAAAAACATGAGTAGTAATTTTGTCAAACACTTCATAGACAACCCAGAATAACCTAGTGCATTTTGTCAAACAATTACCAATCAACCAAAATACCCAACACTTTTCAATGTTCACACACGGATCGCCTAAGATTTGCTTCGTCTATGTTTAGATCCAATAGTGAACACGCTTCAGCCAAAATCGTGTAGGATCTGGATTTCTCTAAATGCGGTTCAACTTCTGCTTAGACTCACCTGTTCATATGTTCTATGTTGAACTGTTGCGATATGCCCTTCTTCCTCACTTTCTGTCTTTCTGCCTTCTTTCTTTCTCCTTTCTATCACTTGTGGATTGACTGTCACTTTGTGCAAGTGGAAGTAAACCTGTGAATCTGTGTTTGGAAGAATACGACTCCCTATTCAACCACCTTCGATTGCACGCAACCTATACTCTATCACCTACAATTTCTTCCTGCGATTGGAACCTGTGATGTCTTCCTGCAACTGGAACCTATCCTCTTCCTTTCTGCAACTAAACCTTATGCGTGCATTACACTTATGACTGTGCAAATTTACAAAGTTGCATTACACTTATGACTCTGCAAATTTTTGAGTGTAATGTAACCCAAACCGATCTACATGTGTGAACACAAACACTCCAACAATATGGCTCTATTTTACTTCCAAAATAATAACTTTTATTTCCCCCTTTTCAAGAGATTTGAATTCCTATTCATTAACAAGTAACCTAAGGAAAACTTATGATGGGACCACTATGAACTTTGTAGCCTTCTCAACTGTGTTGAACATTAGATATGTTCCTCTCCAAATTGTGTTGAACACCGGAGCTTCTCCTCTCCAACTTTTGTAATAGTTTCACATCCTTATATAGATTTATCGCTAATTTGGATCAACCTCTTTATGTATGCTAGTAATCGCACGCGGGAAGTGCTATGTGAATTTGAAAGGTATGTAGTTGTTGAAAGGGAGGTATTGTATGAAGATGGGTGTAGTTGGTGTGGAAAATTGGTAGGGATGAAAGGAGATTTTGTTATGAGATAAAGGATTGAGGTGAAACTGGTTTGTGAGGGTGGTTGAAATTACTACTACTAATGTTGTAGTTGATATGTGGTAAGATGTAATGGTTAAAAGTTTGGTGAAAGAGAGGGGAAGGAGGAGAGAAAATCGGAAGAAGTATATATATATATATATTAACCTTATGATTCATATGGAGACAAGATAATGGTTCATAATTTTGAAAATAACATTAGCAAATGTTTATTATAAGGAGAAGAAAGTATGTAACATTTTTATTTACTTAAAATATGCATACACTTTTTGGGAATTGAAAGGCTAAGCTAAAATGCTATAGGAAGTAGAAAATATTGTAAAGTGGTTGGGAGAGAGAAGTAAAGGGTCCTTTTTAAGATGGTGGGATTAGGTTGAGTGAAAGAAATCTTGACTCCTCATATCTTCGTGTGGGGCATGCACCAGTTTTGAGTATTGTTGGAATGAAAAGAGTGGTGCAATGTGAAGATTTGCATGTGAGAGAATTTATATATTGTTGTGAATGTTATACCTTTTCTTTTAACATTCCCAATGTTGTGATTGTTATTTGCAGTAAAGTAAGACCCTAGGACTTGTGGATAGTTAACCCCCAAGCCATTTTAATCGAATTTTTTTTTATTCCCTCTTAAAATAATGGTCACTAGAATATGTAATGGGTTGGAGGGATCCCAACATGGGCTAGTGTATCTATCAATTTTGATTACAAAAATAGTGGAAGTTAGGGGTGGTTTGGTTGAGTTGTAAACAATATCGACGATTGTTATACATTACACCATTTAAAAGTTCTCTGCCAACCAATAAATTAGCAATAAGCATGACTTTTTCATGTTTTTAAAGAAGAAATTTGTGTTGCAATTGATCATTATCAAGTTCTCTGAACTATCTCAAATGCGGTACTCTAAGCAACAGATTGAGCAATATAAATTTTCAAGACTTACAACATTTGAAGGTTGTGGGAGTCTACCCATTGTTTTTGCAAACAAATGTGGTGCATCCTTGAAATTTTTGATCTCCTATTGAGAAAGGTGTGAGTTGGTGTGAGACATAAGGAATTCATAGTATTTAAAGAGAGAATTTGAATCTTGAATGTGGAGAAGAAGTTGGCGAAAATAAACTTGTACTAGGGTGGTTCCTTGTTGAAGAAATATTGTTTGCAAGGAGATGGAAGAATGGAAGCCCTTCTAAAGGCTAGCTCCATATGAATGGATTGAATACAAAGTAATTTCCATGACCGGTGATAATTTCCTGAGGTCACCGATGAGGATGACAAATTTGTTTTTGAATTTAAATGTCTTGGAATGTGGAATTTTGGACCGATGAAGCTCATTTCATTAATAAGAATATACTCAATATGCTTAAGGGACTCTTGAAATACCAAAAATGCATGGCCAAGGTGTTTCGGGTATTTGATAGGAATATGAAGGCATGCATGGATCGTGGATGCAAAGATGTTGAATGCTAAAACCCCGGTATGGGCAAGTAGAAGGAGAGATGACAGAGATGTGGTGGAAGCAATTGTGAATGAACCCCTAATTTTATTTATGGGATATGATTTTATTGTTCCATTCGTACCCTAAATTACTAATTTTAGTATAGGTAGATGGGTTTTGTTCGAGTAGTGGTGCAATATGGTATTAAGAACCATATTTTGTTATAAGGACAAAGGAAATTTAGATGTCAAGGACAGGGCATGCATGTTGGTGGAAATTATTTCATCCTTATTCACCTTGATGAATGATAGACCACTTATTTGCAAAGGAGGGGGAACATCATGAGCGTTCCAATTGTTTTGGTTGTCAAATTATCGGTTTCCCAACATTTCAAGATTTGTTAAGACTGTGGAGTTTCGGGATGGAGTTGTGCGAAAAAAATTCCATTCATGCATATGTTCCGATGAAGAGTGTTCTCGATTTCAGATTCCAATGCACTATTTGAAGAATGCCCATTATTTGTGGTAGAGCATGTAACATGCCATGGTTTGTAGTTGTTTTTAAACAAGTTCGTGTACAATTGATTTTAGGGGGTTGAGACAATTTCGGAAAAATATTACAAAAAGGCTTGTATAAAAGGAGTTCGACTAGAAGAAAAGGTCAAAAGAAATTGAATCATGAAGGGGAAAATCCAAAAATATGGGGTGGACATGAACAATTTCTAGGCATGAACATAATTTCCATTTATCACCATTATGGTACTTATTGTAGCTCCATTCTCGAGCAACCTGAATAAGAGATAAGGGCACCATATTTGAAGGAAGAACCATATATGCATCCAAGAAAAGGGTTGTTTCTTGTATTTAGGTATCATTTTCAACAACTCGTATCAATATCTTCTTGCCAACATTTAATAAAATAAAATAATGGTTGCACATAACATGCGGTAATTTTTAGAACATGTGGTAGGTTTCTTGTGTGCCGATGTCATGTTTAAAAACACTTTCCAAATGGCTTGAATAGGCTCTCAGGGGTCTCTCCCATTCGAGAGAGGGGGTTATAATATTTAAGGTTAATGTTCTTTTTGGGGTTTAGGGGTTAATTTTTTGTTTGTTACGGGGTTACACCCCAACATGGGTGTACCTTGATAGGGGTAGGGGGTTATAATATTTTTTCCTTTGTTCTCTCGGGGTCAATATATAAGTACAAAACATGTTTTTTTAGTGGAAAATATGATTAAGAACCATAATATTGATAACCACAAGTTGGATATGTTATAGAAGGAAAGGATTATTATTAATATGAAACATTACAATATGTGCACATAGTCGAAAAGGATGCAAATATTTACAAAATAAAAAACAAGGAAGATTCATTTATATCTTGTATAATAGTTTTAGTATGTTGTCATAGAGGAGTCAAGAGGATGTCATTTGAAAAGGAAACACAACAAGTGACTTGAGAAATGAAAAAAGAGATGCAAACATTTTTAAGTTTCATCTTATGAGTGGGAAGAGGTTTAAGGTAAGGCATACATATAAAAATTAACAAAGCGTACATCATATAGAGTATAGAAAAGGTTAGGGGAGGGTGAAAATTTTGATGACATGGGTGTTTTAGAAAATTCCATGTGTAAAAAAGGTTATGGAGGAGATGCACAAATTTATGTTTTCTTCTAGTTGAGAATGACACATTTCAATTGCTTGTTACCATGATATGTTTCCTTTTTAAGGGAAAGAGTGAAACATAATTGTTTGTCGATGAAAATGTTTGCAACTTCACTAGTCATTTCTTCATCTATGGACAATAAGTGGAGGTCACTAGTGTGACACCTATGATTGATTCAATCATCTCGTCAAAATTCATAACTCGATCGAAGTTCCCGAGGTGGGGTCCTTTAGATCGGTCCTATGTGCATATTTATAATCATAGTTCTCAACATCCGCCTTGCAACTTGAGTAGAACTAGAAACCATTGTCTTGCTCTCTACATTTTTTCTTTATTGTTTTTCACCTTTTATAAGAGGGCATGTCATGTAAAATAAATTTTCCATGTTGATATTTTTGTTTTCAACTATAACCATGGCCCATTCAAATTTTTAGTGTTCTCCATTTTTAGGACATGTGAGATTATTTTTGTGGAGACCGAGATATTTTGAGGGACTATAAATTTACTTGTGATAGAGGGTGTTGATTGGTAATAATCAGAAAGAACCAACCCATTCAAGAAGTGTAGTAGTTTTAGAATTGGAGCGTTAATAAACCATTTGGTACTTGAAAAAATGTTAATCGATGTCCCATTGAAATTGGAGACATGAGAAAAATTTAATGTCAATACTGGAAGATGTGGAATAGAAAGAATGTCTTCAAGTTCGTTGCTCAACCCATCTAAATGTTATCCCCACAAATTACGAAAACACTTGAATCTAGACATGTCCTTCAATTGTAGATTTTTTTTTGTTTCAAACTGGTCATGCCTTGAATAGTGGAACATGGTGAAATGACAAGAATAATGCCAATCAAATCAATAGAAGATGCGGAAATGATTCCAAGTATGCCTTTGATTTTTTTAAAGTGAAGGTGATGTGAAGGTATTGCTTCCTCATTTGCTAAAAGAGGAGTTATGGTTGAGGAGGTTCACAAATAAATCTCCAAAGGATTGTTTAAGTGGTTATAACATGGTTTTCATTTCGATCCTCCCATTTGTAATTATATATTTGTTTCCATTTTCAATTTGACCATAAAATGTTTCCAACATCCTCATTGAAACAAGTGATGTGGATTTCCCCTCCATCTTAGTCCACAAAATTAAACCCAAAGAAGGAATCATGCCCCTTTGCATTGTGATATTCTCGGAGGTTGTTTTTGCAAGGGCATGACCTTCTATAGAAAACAATCACATGGATGTATTCAATGCACTTATTTGAGTTAGCGTAATTGCAAATTTTGATTGAACATACTTTACAACTAGAGGTGTTTGTGGAAGTTGACTACTTTGGAGAGTATTTGTTGTTTTCAAGGCTATTTTATTGCCACTTGCAATATGGTTTGGAAATCAAGTTGGAGCACTGATTATCATATGTGTTTCTAAAACAATATCCATATCAATGATAAGAACAGTCATGCAAGAAAATAGGTGAATAGAATAAAATTAGAAATAGTTTAGGGGGAAGTAAATACATTGGCAATAGAGCAAGGGTTGAAGCTTACAATTCATGTTTGATCATTCTACCTATGGATTTGGGTAAACACACAATGGAGCCTTCACGTATTGTTTTGTATAGCACATGACTTGCGAATTTGGAGGGTAAAAGTGTTGTTTGAAAGTGCGGTCCATTTGAAAGGTTGAAACAATGTTGGATCTCCATGTTTAGAGTATATCATAGGGGGAATGTAGTAACTAAAATATAGGTTCGATACTAGAACATCCCTCAAGCGATAAATGCCTTTGGGTGTCAAAATTGTGTCCATGGTAAGGAAAATATGCTCGGGAAAGTGGGAAGTCTACATAATTATGCTAAATACTTAAATATGTTGTAAATGCAAACAAAAACAAGAGAATGTAGTTTAGGGATATGGGAAAACGCTTTAGTTTTGCATAGTCAAACATGAAATGGAGGATGTTTGCATTTGTGATTTTTTTGCGTACACCCAAATGAGGGGTACACATCATAGTAAAGGTTATGTACATTCAAGTGAATGCAACACATGTATAATAAAAACAAAATCTATTTTGAATAGTTGCAACTTTGTTGATTTGAAGGACAATAGCTAAAAAAGGCTTTCCAAACAAAACTTCATAAGATATACATAACATTTTTTCTATACATCCACAAAAACACAAGGCATTTACAACCAAAACTTTTTATATGTAGAGCATCTCCAAATATGCATGAAAGTAAAGCATATAACATGAAGGAATAGACCTACATAAACTATTTGTTTCAAAGGGATATACAACAACAACATTTTCATATAGAATGCAAACAATTATGTAATCTAAATTCAACATAAACTTTAACATTTTACGAAATGTAATTAAACGTGTATAAATGCCAAAATAAATGTGAAATTGTATAGTTAGGTGCAAGGTACAAGTGAATTTTTTTGCAAGCAATTACATTTTTGTGTTCTCTTCAAAATTAGAATTTTAAAACAATAACAAGCCCTAAATGCTTTATGTAAAAAAGAGATATCATGTACAAAGCTTTGGCTGAAAATATCTATAAATTTTATATTTTATGACATTGTATAACTATAGTTTTTAGTATACAGACATACTAAAAGAGGCAATTAGAATTTTGTTTTTTAAGTTCAAATTTAGAAGCATTACACAATAACAAAAAAATTGAACATGAATTTTAAAAAGTTTAATTTTTTTCCCATACGTCTTGCCATAATATATACATGAATTGAAATAAAACGAGTTGCATATTCCAATCTAAAAACAACTCAAAACATGACCATTACAAGTTATTTTTTTGTAGAAAATTTCTTGTTGCTTGCGTGCATAATTTTTTTAACAATTTTTTTTTGTTTTTTTTCTAGTTGTTGGTTCTTTGATTTTTTCCCATCTTCTTTAATTTGTGGGGAGGTTCATATTTAAGTGTATCTTCACTATAATAGTAAGCCAAACAAAATCCTCATGAATGTGGTCCAATTTTACCGAACTTGGAGAGATAAAGTGGGCACGTTGGAAACAAGTGGAGGTGATATCGACCATATCTGTTATCATTGGTTTCAATGGTTTTAGTTGCTTGCAATGCTTTACAACACATTGAATCATTTTAACCTCTTCCCCCTTTACAATTACAATTTAGCTATTGACACACCCATCGAAGGGGGAATGTGTTTCTAGTCTTCATCATTTTAAACCGGAGAGGAAAACAAACAAAAGTGTCACTCTAAGAACACATTCTTCTCTTCGACGTGAAGATTTAAAATCCTTGTCACTAACCAATCTAACACCCAACTTGGGGTGTTTGAAATGGACTCACAAGGGAACCAACCCCTTAGCACACAATGAATCTTGTCATCGATGAAGGCACATGCCCCCACATGTTGATTTGGAAATGGAAATGAAGAAAAATGTTTATCTTGTGTATTTTTATTTTCTTTAAATGAAGATGCCACAAGAAAAAGAAGAAATGAAAACATAAGTGAATTTATGACAAGGATGACAAGCAAGTATAAATGCACATAATAAACACAACAAAAAAGATATTTTAAACATAACAATGAATTGATTTAAAATAATTTCATAGTCCATAACATACAAAACAAATTTATAATCTTACCACAAAAAGCAAATTAGTTTATTTTAAGAAAAATAAAACATAGTAGTATATATGTTAAAATAACAAGTAAATAATACAATTTTGAAATAAAAGTAAATAATACGTTTATGAATTGCAAGCACATAGTACATTTAAAACATACTAGTTTATATCTTAAAATAACAAGTAAATTTTGGGAACATGAGTTGTAAACATACATGAAGATAACCAAAAATAGTATGTCAACATGGAAAGATTGTGATTTAATAAAAGAAAAATAATCCTTTACTACTAATTTAGGAGGTTTTCTATTTAATAATATAACCATCAAAATATAACGTGTAATGTACATGTCTGAAATATATTCCTTTATTTTTTAATATAAATTTCCGCATAATTCTTCTAAGGAAAAATAGTTTGATGGAAGCGATGATTTTAGGAAGCATGGGTACAAACAAGCATTGATAATTGAGACCATCCAACACTTGATCGTATGGGAAATGAGCAATTTTTTCAATTACTTCGCTTTCTTAATTTAGGATTTTACATACATATTACTTAATTAATACCATACATTTATTGTGAGAGGTGATAGTCTAGTTACATTAGAATTTTTCAAGATGGGTCTACAATGACAATCTATTTCCTTTACTATGAATGGTTGAGTAAACCACGTCAACAGTTCTGCCCCTTGTTTCCAAACAAAAATCTATGGTTCAAAAAAAACCATTTAAATTCTTACAAAATATATAAGTTTCTACTATGTTTGAAGTGACAACTTGGGTAAAAAATATTAAATTCAACATACATCTTATACCAAAAAAATCATAAAATAAACACACAGTTATCTGTTTTTAGTAATATAATTGAATGGTGTCTACATTTCCAGCTAAGAAGTCACATGAATACAACTGACATGTTTTCTGACATCCTTGATTATAACATGTAACTATTTCTTCCAAAAATATAGGAATAAATTGCAACATGTAACTCTTATGTAATGCACAAGTCTGAAAGAGATTCATTTGGTTACTTAATTTTAAATTTGACATACATAATTAGGTTAAAGAAGTTGGTTTCCCAAATCTAGCTATGGAACTGGAAAAGGTAATAACCAAAATTGGAGAATTTTTGAACTTCAAACATGTTGGATCAGATAGGGACCCACATATCAATGAAAAAAGGTGTAAATAGATAGGGAGCGATTATTCTAAAACAAACACAGTTAATGTCTTTACCATGGAATAAAGGCCCATTCATTATAGGATTATAAACTTTGGTTTTTTGATTATATGGTTATAGACTATACAAATGTAAATTAAAGTTTTAATGAATAAATATAAATTGATTTAACAATATATATATATATATATATATATATATATATATATAATTTATAATTTTAGAGTAACTAATATGATAAAATATAGTAAAATATAGATGTTAAGCACTCAAGCAATGCAAAACTATAAGTAAATGGGAGAGATAAATGACTTAGTTGGTTTTACGTGTGATCGGAAATGATACGAGGCAAGATAAAATGTTGGATAGGATGTAAAAGACATCACACATATCCCTTATGAATTCTAGAGCTCAGGAGAAGAGTTGGACAGGGGCACCCGGTGCGGGCAGAGGTGCTTAAGAACCGGTGACTAGTTATGGGTGTTGGTGTTGTGAAGAGACTCAAGATCTTATTTCCTCTCGTGTCGTTATGGTTTCTCTACTAATTCATGTTATTCACTTGATATTTTATCTTTGATCTCAGAAGGTACTTGTATCCTGACAAAAAAAACCCTAGCTAACTGCACAAGCTTACAAACACATCAAATCTAAATAAAATATACAATATGTAAAGTCGTATTGACCCCGACTGTCACCCGAAGAGTGAACTTATGGTGAGTATTGCACTACATTCCAAATTGCATGTAGTTCTTTGTGTTTGTTTTTGAAATAGTGCATTACCTTGCCCTCGTGCCAATGATGCCAAAATAGTGGGTTGTAGCTATATTAAATTCAAATGTGTAGTATGGAATTCAAAACTTCCCCTTCTATGCAATGTATGCATCCCAAAAATGCAGCCCCTTTGATGGTAGTAATAACATGTAGATGTGATTGCCCCTTAGAATTTCCATCCAAAATAATAGTGTGTATGTTATGTATATATATGAATCTCATGTTTGAATTTCGACACTAATGACACAAAAGTTTGAATATGAACATGCGATAATGATAAGAAAACTAAAAATGCCGACCACGAATGTCAAAATAAGTAAAAATAATAAACAATACAGAGGCACCCATAATGGACATAGGTGCTTGGGTGCTAGTGTCCTAGAATAAATGATGACAAATGTGAAAAGAGAGACAAACATGGATCCTTGTGACCTAACCAGAAGTGGGTACAAAAATGATAGATGTAGGAGAGCAATACAATAGAAATCAATCAAAGCAAGTAGATGGACAAGGAATTGTGTCACCAATGAATAATTTTCTTACTTAAGATCCATGCATATAACAACATACTTAACGACATAATAAAATAGTAGTATGTGTGTGATTTTGTGTCTACATAAATATATACAGATTCTACCTATAAAAATCAATATATAAATTGTAAATATGACCAATTAGATAGAAAGAAGAAACAAAAAAATAATATATTTAATGGACTAAAGATCCTAGGACAACCTAATTATTTTCTTACATTTTCAAGAAGCGAATCGTTGTCTGCGATTTGCATAAAGGATTTTTTTCACAAATCAAACAATATTTAATTTACGAAGACGATTATTAGTAAAAAAATTGAACTATACCACGTAATGTACAACACTAAAACATATTCTTTATTCTCCTTAATTTAAGATTTGGTATCAAGCATAGCTCGAATATGATGTATTGAAAAAACATAATAAAAATCAAAAGTGATATATGAATAAAGTTGTTTTCTAACAAATGCACACAAAGGGTTGCATTGTTGAATTAACAAGACAAGGAAAATAATTGTAAACACCTAATACTAGTCAAATTCAAAAGCCATTTATTAGTTATAGATAAGTATTTTTTTAATAATAATAGAAAATATATTTGTCTATTTAGTACTTCTTAATTAAGATGGTTTTAAAGTTAATGTTATTAGTGTTGAAGTCTATTTTTCTTCGTAAAAATTTCCTTTTTTGTTTAAAAATAAATGGGTGTTTTAGGAAGAGTTTATTTATTCTCTTTTTGTTGTAGAATATGCATAATTTTTCTTTATAATTTATAGTCTAATCATGATGATGCGATCTCGTTAAAGAGAAATTACCTTTTTGTGAACTCTATATTCTTATCACATAGTTCTTGTATAGCCAAACAATATGTGTACTTGTTATTTTCCTTTTTATTTCTAAAAATAATAGGGTTCTTAAAGCTTTAAATTTTGGGGTTCCTAAGGTATTTCTCAATCAAAATTCAACACTGCATATTTACCTAGCATTGGCTTATTACTCTTTATTTTTTAATTTGGAGAGGCTTTCTACTCTAGATAATTTGGTGAACAATTTTAGGAAAATGTGTTACACAAAGCTTTCGTTTCATTAATATGCCTTCTCTAAATAATTTTACATACCCGGATAGGCAATATATATCAAATTAGTTGGTTAAAATATCATCGATCATCCCCGAACAAGAGTTAGTTTTGAAATGGTAACACTAGTTGCATTCCAAGTATGTTTGATAAGAGAATGTATTCGCTTAAAACCACTAGTAATATTCTATATAAGAGTATGAAAACTTTGAAAATGGACAAACCTTTTGTCAATAAATATTATATACATTGGAATTCCATGCACAAAATCACAACCAACAAAGTAGAAGATAAGTAAACCCCTCAAACATGGATCCTATGAGAATGGTGAGACCGAGCTATGGAAAAATTATTGTTTTGTGTAAAAAGTCTATTTTATACATACTGATAGTATTTGTCTATTATTGATTGCATATCACACATAGCAATTTGTTTCCCTACAAAAGTAATGAGATTCGATTTAGGGCTTGCAAATTTTTTTAAAATGGAAACATTTTGACACGGAGGAAATAATAGTATTTTATGTGTAAAGATGAAAAAAGGAAAGTATTCTAGCATCCATGAATAAATCAACACAATTTTAAATACAAATATGGTAACATCTCTCACACATTTACATGGTTCATGTTTTTAATCACGCAGAAGGCATTCCCCTATGGGATTGGCCCTTAGGACATTTACTTTTGTGTGTTAAATTTGACATTTTGATGACATTTGAGTGTTTGTGTTTTTACGCCTTTTATAGCTTTTCTCTCTATTTTTAATAATTTTGTTTTTAATAATTAGCAATTTTAGATTTTCTCTCTTATTTTTAAAATTTTGTATTTAATTGAGTCCTTCTCTAGAGACGGATGTGGTAATAGATAAAATCTAACATGACCCGCCAATGGAACAAAATAGAACTTTGAGAAGTCATCCAGAGCCCATGAAGCAATACATGTTTTAATTCTCACAGTTTTTCATCAAATTTCAAAAGAAGATTCTCATTGTCATTTCTATTTACGCACTTCAAGTATGGTCTTGATGGTTTCTCTACTTGGTCTCTAATGTATAAAATTATTTTTATCAAGACAATCGAGATCTATATAAATAGATAACACGAGATAACTTTCTCAATTATCTAAACCTTTGTGTATTATAAGTAGGATAGGTTTTAACTCATGACATGTCATAGATGTCTCTTCAAGATCCCTTTTAGGTATTACAGAGGATTATTTGAAGACACAAGACTAGATGTCGAAAGCTGTGGAATCCATAGATTCACTTCTTGTTGCTTCTTTGTTGTCTATAGTATTTTCTTATGTCTTAGTAGTGATAAAAAAAAATTGGTTGTCATCAATAGGTTTCAAATTGGTAATTTCACCCCTTGAGGCCTTTCAGTGGAACCATAAGCCAATATGGCAATGTTTGATTGAACTCCCACCATATTCGAGCTCTTTAAAACATTTTCTGTGTTCACCAAGAGCGAATTGTCATGATGATTTTTGGCAAGGTACCTCATGAATATTTTGATCCATTGTAGAGGACTCTGTTTAGAGCCATTGATTGGCATTTTCACAGATTGAATATGCATCTTGAACATTATTGGAACATTTCTTAAGCTCAACAATGAGTTCATATGTAAAGCTTGTGGAATCCATAGATTCACTTCTTGTTGCTCCTTTTTTGTCTATAGTTGTTTCTTGTGTCTTAGTAGTGATAAAAAAAAATTGGTTGTCATCGATAGGTTTCAAATTGGTAATTTCACCCCCGTGCAGGCCACCGGTGGAACCATAAGCCAATATGGCAATGTTTGATTGAACTCCCACCATATTCGAGCTCTTTAAAACATTTTCTGTGTTCACCAAGAGCGAATTGTCATGATGATTTTGGCATGGTACCTCATGAATATTTTTCGATCCTTTGTAGAGGACTCTGTTTAGAGCCATTGATTGGCATTTTCGCGATTGAATATGCATCTTGAACATTATTGGAACATTTCTTAAGCTCAACAATGAGTTCATATGTCGAAACTGTGGAATCCATAGATTCACTTCTTGTTGCTCCTTTTTTGTCTATAGTTGTTTCTTGTGTCTTAGTAGTGATAAAAGTGTTTTGGTTGTCATCAATAGGTTTCAAATTGGTAATTTCACCCCGTGGAGGCCTTTCCAGTGGAACCATCATCCAAGTATGGCAATGTTTGATTGAATTCCCACCATCTTGAGCTCTAAAAAAAAATTCCTATGTGTTCACCAAGAGTGAATTGTCATGATGATTTTGATTAGTGCCTCATGAATATATTCGATCCTTTGTAGAGGACTCTCTGTTGAGCCACCGTTGCCATTGTCATGTTTGAATATGCATCTTGAACATTATTGGAAATTTTCTTAAGCTCAACAATGAGTTCATTCGCAGTATCATAGTCTGCAACGATATTTCCATTTCTTGGTACTGTGGCAGCCAAACATTCATCTTGGACATTTCTGGAAACACAATTGCCCAAAACCGTCTTTTCAATATTTGTGTCAAGAGCATAATTGTTATTGACATGTAAAGTGGTACCCAGAGGTTTATCTTCAACATCTACATTGTATTGATCAGTAACCATAGTATTATTAAATTCAGGGCCTTGAGTGTTCCCGCGTCATCATTATAATTATTATTAATTAATAGTTTATAATTGTTGCAAATATTGAGAGAGTATTGTGAACAGACTTTTGATCTATTATTTTGCACACAAAGATGAATTTGATGACTGCTATATTGCTTAAGGGTGTAAAAATCCAATTCCATATCCCTGATGCAGACTAAAACTCTAAATCCATTTCAATAGAATTGCCACATAAGTGGATTTTTTCCCAATATCTTAAGATTTGAGGGGAAGAGAAAAGTGTCTTAAGTGATGTGAGAACCCAATTATATCATCCTCTCATTTACATTTCTAATTTCTCATTTCAAGCTTTTTACATCTTGGGGACTCCTCGCTTGCAAATCTACGCATTTCACCTATTTTTTCATTCGAGAGATACTCAAATATGGCGCACGTACCAACACTTGGAGCAAGAAGAAAGGAGGAAGAAAGACTACTATCACTCAACCCATCATAAATACCACCCTCTGCTTTGATAGAACCTCCACAAATACTATACTCAACACTTCTTGTATCCAAAGTGGCACACCGCCATTCAAGGGGTATCAAATGTAATCATGTTTATTGAAACTAAAATTGCCCACTAAAGGCTACCATTCATGATATAAATACTACAAATGTATAAATGTCTCATTATGTGCACGTAGATATACATGTATTTGATGTTGTTAAATATGATTTGCAACTTTAAATATATGAATTTGTAACAAAATTGAATGTACACATACACCATTTCAATGTAATGTTTCATCTATATTCCTACACTACCACTATCAATCACACACATTATCAATTGTACAATAAATGTTTTTTCAACAAAACACCAACCAAACAACCGATGCACAACTAACATAATAAACCCAAATTAAATACATACAACATCAACTATAAAATAAATTAACTATCGAAAACGGTATCAAATGTATTCATGTACAAATTTTTAACAAGTTTGAAATGTAGAAACAACCTTAAAATTAAGTAATAACTATATCAATCAATCACACCCCTTATCAACATCAACTACAAAAGTAATAACTATAACTCTAAATCAAATAACATATATTGTTCAATGTTCACATTGCATGGAAAACATGTGATTGCTTAGTAGAATACAAACTTATAAAGAAAATGTAACCAAACCCACCGGTGTATCCAGAGACGAGGAGATAATCAAAGAAAAGTCAAAATAAATCCACATGTGCCAAAAAATAGAGCAAAACTCTTCCTAGAAAGGAAATGTAGACATCATTAAAAACCTTTTTCTTCCAAAACTTAATGCGGGTTGCATCATAACGCATCTCATATGGCACATAACTATAGGATACCATAAGGTGTACATCTCTAGTTTGCATCTAAAATAATGGCACCATACCCATCATCAACCATTGTAGATAGATATCAAACATAGCGCATTCAATACCTAGATCATTAGTAAGCAATTTTACTTCCCTTTCACAAAACATACAACTCCCCTAACGAAATCCATTGGTATTTACATTTATCAACCATCCCTTCTTCAAAAAGACAAAAACCATAACTATGGCCTCACCAAATAGTTGTGATTAGGGATTCCTACAAATTATGGTTCACTTCTCCTCCATCCATGACTCTCGCATGCGCATATCACGTCAAAGACCATCTTTGATGCATCCTTTTCATCGAAAAAAATTAACACGTGATAGTGGTGGGAGCCCTTTCTTCCGGAAGACACCTTTTGGCATAATAATACTCTATTTTTATCCTTTCTTTTACATATTTCTATTGATATAAACAAATTTACACTTAGATTTACCACCTCTAACTCTAACATGTTTCTTCATCACTCATATTCCACATGAGTATCTCTTCTTCTAATGAATCACCCTTCATGTGCTCCTTTAATGTTGATCTTTCTTTTTTTTCCTTCAACTTATTTTTAACTATCAGTAAAATTTCATATTCCCAACATGTTCCCAAACACGTTACTCTGTTTTATTGTTGGCTAGATTTTACGTGCATAGCATCAAACCTAGGCGGTCATGAGATAAATCTCCCTCATTTAACCGGTGAGGCTCTCCAGTGTCGGATTTGTCAATAAAAATGTGTTTCTATCTATCGTGGGTTTTACTTTAACAACTTAGTTCATGAACCATAACTAAGGAGTTCTGCAATGCAAAGTTGCAAATTTGTTTAAGAAAGGAAAATTATAGAAGAAGGAAGTAAAGGAATTACTGAGAGAAGAAGTAAGGAAGATGTGCATCCCAGTAGATATCAGAGCTAATTGCATGCACATAGAAGAAACTCAAATAGATTTGAACACTCAGAATTCTAAAGCAAAGGTAGTTCTAGATCCAGATCTAAAATAACACAAAGTTTACTTTAAAGATCTAAGATTTAAAAGCAAGAAACACGATGACGCCGTGACACAAAGTTCTCCGAGAAACCTACTTCTTTGTATTCCTCTCGCAACAAGTGGAAAGACAAAGTTTAGAACACAAGATTGCTTCTTACAAATTTCGATCGATGATTAATGAAGGTTCTTCCTCTACTTATAGAATGTAGAGGGCAATTACAAGTGGAAGCTTGGTTGAATCGGCACATGTGGAAGTCGAAAAGAAAGCATTTGGCAATCTCCTTCCTGGAATTCCTCTTTGCATGACATATATGATTTGCAGAACTGAAAATAGAAGCTTCTATTTTGCATGTCCGCCACCTATCTCCAAGTAATTGACTTCTTCAAGTAATGGCTTTTAAACCAATCACTTAAGTTGTATAATTTAATTGATCTCTCAATTACTTTGTCGAAGGAAAGAAGAAGGAAGAGGAAAGTTGACTATGTCGGATGAAAGAAGAAGGAAGAGGAAAGCTGACTTTATCCTTTTTCATGTCTGCATGCAGCTGATTCAAACTAGATCTGGAAGCAGCTGGATCTGGAAACAAGCTGGAATTAGTTGGATCTTGAAGCGGCTGGATCTGGAAACAAGCTGGAATTAGTTGGATCTTGAAGCGGCTGGATCTGGAAACAAGCTGGAATTGCAAGTAGTTGGAATTGGAAGCAAGCTGGAATTTTGCCTTCGCCTTGTCTTCTTTTTTATCCTTGAAGCTTTTGCAGTTCTTCTCCAGTACATGCATCAATGCATTGTTTGCCGTAGATAACTCATCATCCTTATTTTTAATTGCATATGAGCAATTAAAAATCCTGGAAAGCACTTTGGATGAATGAAAATTCAATGAAGGCTTCAACTGGAAGATGAGAGCACATGCACAAGGTCTTGGAAGGAATTTCCACGCACTGTCTTCTTCATGGGCTGCATTTGAAACAAGAGGATGAAGCCTTTGTGCCGGAAGCTTTTGCAACTATGAGATCTAGATCTGGATCTGCATATGGATTTGCATCTGCATCTGCATCTGGATATGGATCTGCACCTGCATAACAAATTTTGGCAACTGGGCTATGGATGGAAAAGCTGCAGCTCGAATAATTCCACTGCTTTTAATCTGCACGCATGAGTGAAGTTTCTCCTGCACGCATGAGTGAAGTCTTTCCTGCTCTGGATCTGTCTATCAATTTAGCAAGAGGTTCCGAGCCTAGATCCGTGTTTCCAATATCTGCAAATTTAGAAGTGATGCATGACTCCGTTGTGCTTTCTTTTTCATCTTTCTTCGCCATAGCTTTGTCTATCTTTGTCTGAATGTCTTTTTCTTCTTATTTGACTGGAATTCTTCAATGCAGGAAAGTAGATCTCTGGACAATTCTTCAGATTCGGAGGATATATGCAATGTATTGGACATTGATAAAAGCTCCTTTTCCTTTGTAAAGCACCTGTAATGAATTCCTGCAATTTATTCAGACAAAAATGGCCACCGAAGCATGAATAGTGAATTTTAATTGTAAAAATCTGCACTTTTCAAGCCTGCTGCCCCAAAAATGGTGTTTAATTTGCACATAAAGAGAGCATGAATCCTTTCAACAACACTTGAGCTCCTGTAACACCTGTGCAAACAATTATGCAGACAAAGATCAACCTCCTTCAAAGCATGCGCCAAATTTGGAAGCTTTTAGCCTTGTTTCCACCTTGCCTAAGCAAAATCCTTCTTTAATGGGGGCGCACTTTTCCTCTGGCTGCAATTCTTTACCTGTGAATTAAATTATTCACCCATATGGCTGCCCATGCTTATATAACCTTCACAATTCTATAATTAATAATTGCCCTAGCAATTAAAGGCAATTAATTAATTAAAAATCATGTTTTTCTCTTTTAAAAATAGCATGTTTAAGGACAACCATCCAATAAATTAAATTAATCCAATTTAATCCTTCACACATCACTTCACTCAAGCTTCACAGTGTGCTTTGACCATAGCCACTGAAAATAGGAATTAATATAATCATTTAATACTTTAAAAAGTATTAATTCCTTCTCAAAAGGGGCTGCATTAAATAAATTAAATTTATTTAATTTTAGAATTCTATTTCCAATTGATTTATTCCCCTTTGCTTTTGTTGACTTTTCCACAAGCCTGGGTGCCAAAATTGGGTGAATAAATATTAACAAATATTTATTTAATGCATTATTATTCACCCAAGGTGGGTCGCACTTTTTGCATAATAGAATTCTATTTTTAAGAATTTATGACAATGGGATTCTTTACCCTGCAAGGCAGCCCCGGAAATCCCATGATCCACTTAAGTGATTTGACTTTGACAATGGGATTATTTACCTTGCAAGGCAGGCAATAAAATCCCATGATTTCACTTAAGTCACTTTTCTTTTATTTCACCATGGGAATTTTTACCCTGCAAGGCAGGCAATAAATTCCGCCTTTGCAACCTCTAACTTTCCCACTGCAGCTTAAGTGAATTTTATATCACGGGAAAAAGTACCTTTTAGGCGTGTACAAAATTCCCACACTGCTGCAGCTTCTATTTTCCCATGCTGCTTAAGTGAATTTTCTATCACGGGAAAAAGTACCTGCAGGCAATAAAATCCCACATGCCTTTCGCGCTTTCTTTTTTCCACTGCATGACTTAAGTGAATTTTATAACATGAGAAAAAGTACCTGTTGAGGCGTGTATAAAATTCCCACCACACTGCGACTTATATTTTTCCCTTGCAGCTTAAATCCTTTGTTTTCCAAAAATGTGCCCATCCCATCGGGGCTTTTACATGCACGACTTTGCTTTTCCAGTGATCTGGACCTCGATGGCGACTTCCTCCGGGCATAATGTGCGTATATGTTTTCCATTGCTCCAAGCCAAAATCGGGCTTACCGATGAAAGGAATTGTTCAGAGAAATTTCACAGAAAAGCGAAATGGGACACCACAAAAACACGAAAAATTGCCAAAAGTTACAAATAAAGCCCAAAACTTAAAATAAGTTAAAATCCTTCGGCACATAGGAATAATAACATATTCGCTCATAATAGAGTTAAAACAAAGCGCAAATAGCCTCATACGGGGCTCAAAATAATTAAATACAAATTTCCCTTGAGACAATCCCAATGACAGAATAAAACAATTTTGGGCATCTAGGTATTTGGCGAAAAAGGGCTAATATGGCTCTTTGGGATTATCTTGACTTGTAATACAAGAACTTTCAAGCAATAAAAACAACAAAGCGACCTATTATTTTAAAAGTACGAAAAATTTTCGGATTGGGTATCACAGATTTTGGTGAAATGGTGACTTCATTTATGTTATTACATATAAAAATTATTTTGATACATTTTTGGTTTACTTTCTTTAAGTGCCTCTACCTAAGCTTTGTTCTTTGTGGTTAGACTATAGTTCCAAAACTAAAAATACATTACCACTCAATTATTTAATAAACACAACAAAGACCTAGTGTAATGTCTAGAAAAAATCAATCCAAAAAAGGAATATTTTTATTTATTTATAGGTTTACAATCATACATATGTAAGACAAAACATAATTTAAGAAATCAATGTATTAATTCACTTTTAGTTTCCTTGAAGAGTTGTAACCATGTTTAAATATCATTATGTTTTGAGAAAATTTATTTTCAATAAAGATTATCATGATTCCAAGTTCACGAACAAAGAGTTTCAACACGAAGTTCTAAGAAGGACCCTTGCATAGATCATGAACCATCTCATTTGAACATAAGGTTGTTTGTGCCAATGCACAACTCCCCAAAAAAATTCCCAAGGTTATTTATGTAGGTTATGCATATCTTGAATTGCATCAAATTTTTGGCATCTAGCTTGATAACAAATTGGGGGGATGAATAAATAAAGTTATGCAACCCACTAACGAGCCTACACAACTTATTACAAATTTTCCCAAAAGGGACCCATAATTAATTAAGTCTAACCAAGACGTTTAATTAATTACCATTTCATGTAACCAGTTTAAAATTGATGTTATTAAATTTTAACCCTAGGTTGGGCTCAAAACACTCATTAGAATATTAACATGAAGATTTTATAATACCTTTTATCTCTATTTCCGATAATCATCTATTAATAAATTAATTCTATTAATTTACGGAAACAACATACCCTTGATTTAATTTAATTTCCAAAAATTAAATTAAGCCACTTGATTAAATTTATTTTCTCGTTTAAAATTATTTCATTTGATTAATATTAATTTCACTATATTAGATTAACTTCACTAAAAACATTAACCAAAACACTTAAAGTTAACTATCCTATTATTACACAATTAAAAGAGATATTATAGCCTCAAGTTAAATTATTTAAGTTGGGTGGGAGATGGAGCATCCATCTCCCACCCTTATATCATTTCTATCTCCACCCTATATCCTAGGGCAACACATTAAAACCCTAAATATCTCTATATTGTCTTATATTAATTTTCCCCAATTTTCCTTCTCTTTTCTCTCTTCTTTTGTATGGAGGATTTTAGAGCTCTCATGGGAGCATGGCAATAGGGATAACTCTCTATTTTGGATCCACACTCCAAGGATATACATTCTTTCTTCTTGTTTTTTTATGTCCCCAATCTAGTTTTCATGGGGTTTTTATTTAAATGCACATTAATAGATTTTTAATTTATTTTAAATGTTGAAGGCAACTCCCATTGGTGGATGTGTGTGTACATATACACATACACATACGCATACGCATACGCATACGCATACACACATACATACATAAATACATACATACATACATACATACATAAAGATAATAGTGCTTAGAGTATGCAGCCAAGGGTTAGGTCACTTTATATGGGTGGTTGTATACATAGTCCTCCCTACAACTTATAAGGCCCTCCACGGTTGGGATGCACATTTTCAGCAATTTAAACAATTTACAACAATTTATAGATAACCTAAATTGTGTGTGTGTGTGTGTGTGTGTGTGTGTGTGTGTGTGTGTGTGTGTGTGTGTGTGTGTGTGTGTGTGTGTGTGTGTGTGTGTGTTTTATTTCCAAAGAGAAAAATCTTTAGGAAAGAATTATGTGAAAATAACCATTAGTATATTTCATATAATTATGTGAAAACAACCATTAGTATATTTCATACATATACATACATACATACATACATACATACATGTGGGTTTAAGTATAATTTCATGACTAGTTTAAATATGCATTTAGTTTGAAATGGAATTGTTAGGATAAAACAAATCACTAAGTACATGATAATTTTGTAAACAACTTCTTCAATCCCTTTTAAAATTCCAAAGAAAATATGAATCACTTTTTAATATCACATAATAAATTTTGTTTCGCAATAATCCAAAGGAGATAAATAATTCAACTATTCACAAGAACATTCCCAAAGTCAGCACTATCCATTTAACTCATTTAATTAAAACAATGCAGTTTGAACACTTCTATTTCAACATCATTTCAATACATTACTTCCATTACAATGAAGAAGAAAAACAACAATTAACCTCTTTCATTTACATACTCAAAATAACCATTAAATTCCTCTTTTATTCCATAAAACAAACCATCTTTTGAGAAACATTTATAGCTTTAAAAAATTAAATAATTATACAAGTGAACAAGCCTCCCTAAAAGAGAGAACAACATGCCAAATATTTAAGCAACTTGCACTTTACCAAAACAATCCCAAAAACTCCATTGCACAACTCCAATATTTTTAAAATAGTAAAGCCTCAATGTCCTCCCAACCTATAGGCATCATCATATTCCCATTATCAAGGTGATAAGCATATTATCCTCCTTTCAAGTCCATGGGAGAGAGAAGATGTTTCTATAATAGCACAAGGGTTCAAAAAAATAAACATAACAAACAAGTGTAAAAATCAGTTTCATGACAATCGAGTAAGGAGTACCATCTCCACTTTGTGTCATTGGGAGAGGGTAGAAATCTATAGATATACATAGATCTTTTAAATATTTTTGTAATATAAATAAGTAACCATGCCTCTAAAATATTTATCCCTCCATGAACCTCATATCTCCCAAGCTCCTCCTTGTAAGGATTTTCAAACATGTAAGGTTTTCTTAACAAGGAGATGTTCCTTCCACCATAGGAAAGAGGTTCTCCCAATCCGATCGTATGGAGGAGGAAATACCCATATATGGGGGCTCTAAAATCCCTCACTTGTCCAAAATACCTATACAAATTGGAGAGGGTGGACTAATAAAATGCAAAACAATAACAAATTTTAAAACAACCCAAGCATACGCAACCATAAGTAAAATAGAATCTCCATGATAATAATCCTAGCTTATAAAATTCAAGCCAAAAATTCAAGCTTCCAATATCTCCAAGCCAATACAAGAACAATCCAAAAAGACTCCAAGAATTCACATGTTCTCCCAAATTTTAGAAATTAAAACAATAATCGAGCAAGTGGAACCTCAATTCCTCAAAAATTTGAAGATAAATAACAAGCGAAAATAGTAACCAATGGAGAGAGATCCATGTGGAAAATATTCTTACTCCAAATAGGTGCCATGTCAACTTCTCTCCCCCAAAACCAAGACAAAAGGGAAAGTCATAAAAGAGGATATCCCAAAATCCAAGAAGAATTATTCACCCACTTGAGGTGAATTGAACTCACCTCAAGTGATCTTGGAAAGACCAAGAATCATAAAGAATGTGGGTGAGTAAATGCACCTAGGAAGGTATAAAGGCACCTTTTGCATTAGAAAGAGCCTTACCTAGCCATATGTATGGCTTGGGGGAATTTTTCAAGGAAAAGAGGCTCTCTACAAGCCATGCACACTTCCCAAAAATACCATTCTTCCCAAATTCGAATTTGGGTGAAGGGGTGCCTTGGGAAGAGTTTTGATTTAACATAATTAAATCTTAATCGAGAGAACTAAGATCAAATCAATATAGTAGTAATAAGCAATATCTATCATGCAATAAGTAATTAAGTGTGTATAATAGGAAAATAAGAGTGACTTAGCTTGTATTGGGATATTTTAGCTAATCCTAGGTCGGAAACTAAGTGTAATAGGATGAATCTAGACTGAATCAACTATTTCTAGGGATTTATAATATGGAACCTCTTGACTTTGTAAGAATTTGTAGATGAGGACAAGATCACCCAGAAATGGTGTATTAACTAGGTGTTGGTTTCTTGTCAACAAATTTGCTTCCGATCTTTTTAAGGTCTGAAAATTTCTTCCTTTCACTCTTTATCACATTCACTTTACTTTAGGGTTTTACTCTCGCACTTGAACCTATAAAACAAACCCTAGCTACATACACAAGACTTAAGCATACATTATATGAAATAAATCATGCATATTCTTGATTCAAGTGACCTCGACAATCATCCCAATGTGATTGTCACTGAGTGATGTACTACATTCCATACTCTATGTAGTTCTAGTGTGTGTGTGTGTGTGTGTGTGTGTGTGTGTGTGTGTGTGTGTGTGTGTGTGTGTGTGTGTGTGTGTGTGTGTGTGTGTGTGTGTGATTTAATTGTCCCTTGAAACTAGTTTACCCTTGTTTCATTTGCACCAAGATAATGGGATACAACTAATTTTCCCTAAGGATGAATGTGCAAGATGGAATTCAGAAATAGCCCCTCTATGCAGTGAATAATGCAACCCAAATGTAGTCGTTGAATAGTAAGTAATAGCCCAAAGTTGTCTAGCCCCTAATAGTAGTGAGTAAGTCATGTATATATATATGATTCCCTTGTTTGAATTTCATCATTAACAACTAAAAAGGATGACCTTAAGTGAAGAGTGGTAATTTAGAAAATATAACAAATGATGTGGCATTTCAAATATGAGAAAAAAGAGGGAAAATGATAGAAGTGCCCAAAGGGGGTAGTAGTGTGTGGGTTCTCATGTCCCCGATGGGTGGTACTATCCAAGATGCTCGATGACATAATGAAAATACAGTTGGGTCATATGTTGTCCAATGTCCAAAAGTATAGTGACCATTCGAGAAAGGTAAATAAAAAGAGTGTAGAAATGATAAAGCAATGTAAGAGAAAAAACATGTATTGTTTATGTCTAGTTTTATTACTTAGAAATCATGTATATAATGACATACTTAGAGGCGTGATGTAAATATAAAGTGTGTGATTTCATGACTACATTTTCCCCCACTTTATGTTGGTGAATGAATATTTAGTAGCATAAAGTAGATAAGAAGAGCGTACCTTGTGGATAGCCGAAGGGAGTTGTAACCAATAACATTCGAATGAGGATTGTGCTTGATACCATGTCGAATGGAGATTATAGAATGTGTATCATGGAATCTAGAAGAGGATAAGGATCCTATGGGTGACCTTGTGTGTATAGTAGAAATGATGTTTGTGTTTGTTCCTTGGATATTTCCTTTGCAGAGCATCTTTTCTTGAGATTGTTCCTTGTTCCATTTGTGTGTTGCCCTTTTTTCAGAGTAAGGTCAGACCTACAAAAGAAGATAAGTGTATTCAATGCTCATGATAAATGAAATTTAACTTTAACTTAGTAAATGTGAAAATATAAATGTGTATTGAAAGAAAAGTGAATCAAGGATAGAATACACTTGTATGTCATGAGAGAAGAGATAAAATTGTTCTTGTATGTTTTTTGCCTTGGATATGGTTGGAATAGTGTTGAGGATTTATGCATCCTATCGCCAAACTAAGGATTTAAGTGTCTTATCGCTAAACTAAGGATTTAAGCATCTTGTCATTAAGTTAAGGATTTAAGTGTCCTATCACTCAATTGAGGATTTGAGCATCATGTCACCAAGGGAATAGTATTGGGAGAGTTGTAGGCATTTCCCTCAGATCATTAATGCTTCACCATAGATAAGTGTCGTTGTAGATGGTCACAAACCCAATAGAAACTAGTCACGGATGATCCCAAGAAAACAAAGTAATTAGTTCCCTTTCTCAAAGTGTGTAACTTGCCACTAATTTTTTTCAAACAATTTTGTTAATAACCTCTAAGCGATGCTAGAAATTAGAAAATACTATCATTGATAACTTTTTGATTTTGTAATGTACTTATTTCTGCCCTCATGATAGGACTGCCCAGGTGAGACACTAGCACCCACTGTTCATGTATAATTTGGGTGCTTCTGTCCCTACACTTATTTTGTCCCAAGTCGATTCTAAACCTTTTTCTTAGCTCTATTTTATGTTCATTTTGTTGTGTACCATTATGTGTATAGTCTTTGAACTGTTGAAAGGGTGAAATAGTCACCCGATGGTTTCCCCACTTGTTTGGGGTGCATGAGATGAACCAAGGTGAGTGCGGCCCAAATGAGGAAATATGAAACTGATGTGCACATCTGAAATAGAACTCTTGCATGGGGAATAGGTAAATATGCATGGTAACAACCATGGTGCATGAAATGCAATGGAAAAGGCTAGCCAAAAGTGTTAGTCACAAATAAACATGGCATGATGTAATATAAACTAGTCAAAGCATATAAAGTAACATGGAAAAGACACGGTGAATAGATGGTTGAAAACATGGGACACCACTCAGGATATTGCAAGACACTTGAATTTTCAAGGCTATAGAAGAAAACACACAATAAATCATATGGCATAACCTGCAAACAATGACATTCAATACGTAATCATCGACAAGATACAAGAAAATTATATAACCATGGTTGGAAGTAGTCCTACAAGGAAAATGCTACACATGAAGCACCTGTTAGCATGTTATAAAAATAAATAGTATGCCACAATGTATACAACTCAAAATAGGAATGAAATTTATAGATTTTGCGGTCATAGAACCTAAATATAGAGAAAATAGGAAAGGTAGATGCCCCTAGTAACCTCGGTGGGACTAGTAGGGACCAATACCAAGCAACATACATTGAGTAAGAACATGTATGTAATATGCATTCACCTCAAGAGTACCATATGAATGCGCATATTTGTATGGAAAAAATATAGAGCATACTATGAATCAAAGTGACATGGTAAGAAAGGTGATATGGAATAATATAAGCAAGAAAGGATGCATGTAATCAATATCTAAGCTATCCTTTTTGAATTATTGTAAATATTTCAATTTTTTAAATTATTAGAATATAAAATGCAATTACTATGAGAAGGGATCAAGGTTTCCCATAGTGTATGTGTGAAAAGTGAGGTTCATGTCGGTAATTGCACCTTCAACGGTCATGTTTGAACCTAGAACAAGACTATATCATCAAGTAACAAAGGGGATAACACAAGAGATACCAAAGAACATTGTCAATATGGTGAGGGAAAACCCTATAGATTCCAAGATCCCAAATGCATGAGTAGGAAGTGTATAAATAATAAGAGTGTGTCCAGTAGGAGAAACTAGAATAGGTGGAATGTTGGGTTTTTGGAAATAGTGGAAAAATTAAGTGCAAACATAAGGATAAATGTGTGATTCAAGAGATGTGTAACATATATAGTGATATGAGGCTCATCAGTATTAACAAAAATAATGGAGGGAGAGACACAAGAATCATCATAAGCAATAGGTGCAATTTGGGAAGATTGGAAGCATTAAAGTTGTATGAACTAGCCCCTATGACCATAGACATAAATGTGGAAAGATGTGAAATTATTGCCTCCATAGATGTAGCAATATGAGGTGTAGCCATACTAAATGAATCATGCATAGAATCTTGGAAAGTGAAATTGTTAGGAATCATTTTCAAATCGACACACTATGTTCTAACTTGTCGTGGGGAATTTGCAACAAGTGATGTAACATTGAATGTATTAAGAATTGGATAATGGATCTTAATAGAAAGTTCATCGTGTAAACCAATAGCATTTCAATCCATCACAAGGGGATAATGTATGAGAGATATATCACAAATATTAATAACATGAGGTGTGGAATCTAATGTATAATTATTCATGGAAGAATGTGTTGGAAACACATTGTGTGTTATGGCATGGGTAGAAGTGACTACGTGGATAGTATATAACCAAGGGCGGCCTACGATGATATTACAATGGAAACTACTACGAATAACATGACATAGAACATAAAGAGTGCATGGTCATATAGTTATAGGTAAAAATATTTCTCCCAACACCAACTTAGATGTGTTATCAAAGCCACATATGCATAGAGTAGATGGAGTTAGATCAATAGAGGAAAGGCCTAATTGATGGATAAAGGAAATGTTACACATATTAAGGCCATATCCATAATCAATAAAAGAACGCTTAACAAGCACATTTTGAATATGAAATTGAATATAGAATGTGGGAGCATTGTGAGCAATTGTTTAGAAGGAACATAAGACTCAAGAGATTGTGTGTGTTATATGAAGATTCATGGGAGCCATTAAGACGATAGCTAGGAGATACAAGAAAGTGAGATAGATATTGATAATGATACTTGAGAGTTGGCATGATGAATGAAATATATTGAAGTACACAATGATCTAATAAAGGGCCCAAAGAGTGATGTTAAACAAAAAGTGACTGTCATTAAATGAATAAAATGACTATATCTTGAAAATAGAATTTTAATTTTACTGAGAGACAAAATAGATTATTGTGAATTGTATAAATTGAAAGAAAAACCTTCAAGCAATTTGGTCAAAAATGTATACTTTTTGAATTATGCCTTATTTAGTGAAAATTATAATTTTGAATTTCCAAAAATTGAGCTCAAAATAGTGGCAAAAAAAGAGGTTTTCATTGAATATAGAAAAGGAAATATAACCTCAAAGTAATTTGAAAATAGATTTTTCATGGTCAAGATATGAAATAAAAGGTGATTTGAAAATTGGGAGCCCTAGAAAGTGACCCAAAGGGTAGGATCAACCATGAAACCCTAGGAAAAATTTTGCAGATCATATTTATGGTAGATGATATATTAAAATCAGGTGTTAATCTGAAGATAATATGTAGATATGAACCCTAATGAACTAGGGTGTGGTCTTGGAGAAGAATAAATCCAATAAAGAGCATACAAGGATTGGTTTCCTGATTTAACAAAATTAAATCTTAATCATATGACTCGATCAAATGAATATAGCATAAGTAATAAGAAATATCTATCATGTAAGAAACAAGCAAGTGTATGCGATAGGGAGATAAGAGTGACTTATCTTGTATTCAAAGATATGGGTTGATCCCCATTTGGAAACTAAGTGGAATAGGCTATATTTGGAATGAATTAGCTCTGTCTGAGAAACTAGAATATGGAACCTCTTCATAAAGGAATGCCCGAATAAGGACAAGAAATCTCAAGTGTTAGTGTCGAACTAGGCATTAGTTTCTTGGTAGCATCTTTACTTCTAATATTTTCAGGGTCTGAACTTGTCTTCTTCCTTTTGCTCTTTTCGCATCCACTTCGTTGTAGGGTTTCACTTTCACAGCTGAACCTAAAAAATAAACCCTAACTACATACATAAGGCTCAAATAAACATTAGATGAAATAAATAATGCATCTTCTTGAGTTTGAATGATCTTGACAATCACCCAATGTGATTGTCAATGAGCATACACTACATTTCAGACTCTATGTAGTTATGTGTGTGTGTGTGTGTGTGTGTGTGTGTGTGTGTGTGTGTGTGTGTGTGTGTGTGTGTGTGTGTGATTGAATTGTGTCCCTTGAAGCTAGGTTTCCCTTGTTCTAGTCACACCAAGATAGTGGGATATAAGCGATTCCTTCCAAGATGAATGTGTGAGATAGAATTCAAAAATAACCCCTCTATGTAGTGAATAATGTAGCCCAAATGCAGTCCTTGAATATTGTTCTTTGCTCAAATAGTAGATAGTAAGTAATATCCCAAAGTTTAATAGTAGTGAGTAAATCATGTATTTATATGTTTCCATTTTTTTAATTTCATCATTTAAAACCAAAAATACCGACCCAAAGTGATGGGTAGTAATTTATAAAATATAACAAACGATGTGAAATTCAAACCTAAGAAAAAAAGGGAAAAGGAAAAAAGTGCCCAAAGGGGATAATAATGCTTGGGTGCTCCTATCCCTAATGGGAAGTAATTTCCGGGATGCTTGAAGGATATAATGGTAAATACAAAATTGGTTCATATATTTTCTAATGTCCAAAACTAAAGTGATCATTCGATAAAGGAAAATAACAAGAGTGTAGAAAGGATAAAACAATGTAAAAGCAAAAACTGTGTTGTTAATGTCTAGTTTTCTTACTTAGGAATCATGCATATAACGACATACTTAGAGGCTTGATGTAAATAGAAAGTGTGTTATTTCATGACTACAAGTGTAGAATCCACTAAACAGGGTAAGATAATTCATAAGCGGTGTTAACACCAAGTTAGACACAAGCAACTTGATTTGATTAAGGAAGGGAGAAGAAAAACAATGAAAAATATAAACCAATAATTAGAATTAAATTTGATAAATTGAAGAAATAAAGGAACTAAGAAATAAAAGGGTAAAATTACCATACCAAATTAATTAAGTGCAAGACCATGAGGAAAAGCAATAATCTCCAAGTCATAAGGTTCCCAAAATAATACGCAAGCAATACGATGATAACACATAAGGGGACCATAGAATTTGGCCAACATCCAATTGTGCCACTATGAGAGAAATCTCCTAAAAATCACGTTCACCAGCCATGAACCCTACACACTCAATGCACACACAGATAATATCTACTCAATATAATATAGTTGAATGAACATACAATCCATATAAATCAAAAACTAACATGTTATCAATCCATGACACACCAATCTCATACAAGAGGTGTGTACATCCAAAACATGATACACAACCAAATATCAAATGTGATACCATAACAATCAATGAAAAATAAAATATCATCCATATCTAATTGTCATGAAATGGACATCCATAATATGGTCACCCAAAGTCTCATAATGTCAAACAGATAAGCATACCTCTTGTCAACAAGTTAGTAAAGAAACCACAATGTACATCATATACCCATCAAAATCTAAATTTCATGTACCTAAATCATAATCATAATAGTATAATAGTATACTATGTCAGCACGATAGATCAAAATATGAGTCACAAGCCTAACTCTTTTTGACATTGTAATCTAGGTATTACAAAGGGATTCATAGTTGCTTTGGAATTTGAAAAGGGATTGAAGAAGTTACTTACAAAATCATCATGTACTTGGTGATTTGTTTTATCCTTAAAATTCCATTTCAAACTAAATGCAATTTTAAACTAGTCATGAAATTATACCTAAACTCACTCACTACACACACACACACACACACACACACACACACACACACACACACACACACACACACACACACACACACACACACACACACACACACACACACACACACACACACACACACACACACACACACACACACACACACACACAATTTTTTTCCTACAATATAATTCACCACTTGCATTTTATAATAGAATGAAGCTCGCATACATAATTGTGTGTGTAAGGTTATATATAAATTATTGTAAATGCATTTAAATTGCTGAAAAATACATAGTCAAGAAGAGGTGGGTGTAGTCATGAAATAACACGCTTTATATTTATATCAAGCCTCTAAGTATGTTGTTACATGCATAATTCCTAAGTGAGAAAACTAGACATTAACAATATGTGTTTTTCTTTTACATTGTTTTATCCTCTTACACACTCTTCTTATTTATTTTTTGGAATGACCACTTTACTCTTGGACATTAGACAACATATGACCTAGATATGTATTTATTGTTATATCCTCCGAGCATCCCAGATATTACCACCCATTAGGGATAAGAGTTCCCAAGCGCTATTGTCCCCTTTGGGCGCTTCTGTCATTTTCCTTCCTTTTTCCAATTTTCAAATGCTACATCATTTGGTACCTTTTCTAAAATCTTTCTTATTACTTTGGGTCATCTTTTCTTGTTGTTAATGAAAAATTCAAACAAGGGAATCATATATATACATGACTTACTTACCACTTATTAGGGCCTAGGCAATTGGGGCTAATACTTACTACCTACTACTTGGGCAAGGATCAACATTCAAAGAATGCATTTGGGTTGCATTATTCACTACATAGGAGGATATTTCTAAATTCCATCTCACACATTCATCTTGGGGAAAATTACTTGTATCCCTCTATATTATTGTGAATGACACAAAGGAAACCAAGGGACACAATTTAAATCACACACAGACACACTAGAAGCGCATAGCATCTTAAATGTAGTGTAATGCTTGGTGAAAATCACATTGGGGTGATCGAGGTCAATACGCCTCAAGCATATGCATTAATTATTCCATATAATGTTTTATTAAGACTTGTACATGTAGCTAGGGTTTTTTTCAAGAACATGTGTAACACAAGTGCCCTATAATAGATTTAATGCAACAAACAATGAAAGGAAGAAGACATTGACAAACCCTAAAAAGAGAAGAAGAAAAACATCTACTAGGACACTAGCGATGAGGTCAGACACTAGCACCAAGGAGGTCATATCCCCCTTTGGGTGGTTTTTTCCAAAGGAGTTCCAAACTCTTGTTTCTCATACATAGCCCGCACATTCCAGATCTAGCCTTCTCATCTTATTTTTCAATCTAGAATCAATCCACATCTCTTGATACTAGATAAGTCATTCTTACCTCATATTTTGCACACTTGCTTGTACTTTTTATGTTATATCTTGATTTTTATTGTTATATTCATTTACTATCAGTCCTCTTATAAAGATTTAAATTTATTTAAATCATTTGGTGAACCCGATCCTAACATTCCCATTCTTGTATCTTTCTATCTTCTATCATGGCTAGCACCTCTCATGAGTTTACCATTAAAATCTTAATTACCTAAATACATACCTTATTGATCATCCTGAAAATGTTAATCTCTTGATCTTTAATTATAAAAAATAATCCCAATAGATATTTTCCTCTGATCCTCTAAATACCACCATTATCCCCACTATGACCACCACATATTCTATTCCACTCTCCTCCCCTTTTATCAATGTGGGGATTCCACTAGCCATATTCCTATTTCTGCACCTAACACTCATCTTTCTTCTCCCATTTCTAACATAACACTTCTTCATAAACCCATGCCTTAGATTCTTTGTATCATGATTTGTAAGATCAAATTCATCAATTATAATAGGCCTCTTCTTCTTCTTCTCCATCCCTTGATTATTCACTTCTTCTTCATAGTCCTCTTACACCCGAGGTTTATTCTTATCCACTTCCTCCCAATTTTTAATCACCTAAGATTCTTCTCTTTTATGCCATCGAAATACCCAAGATCACCTTTGATCATTTCATGTTGCATGCTTGGATTATGCTTGTGATGAAACACTCTTAACCAAGTTGTTTCCTAGGAGTTTACAGGACTATGCTTTATGATGATTTTACAATTTTCCTTTACATTCCATTCGATATTTTACCACTCTTGCAAATATGTTTTTATCTCACTTTTATATGATTGTTGGCACGAAGATATCATATGAAAAAATGGAAAATGAGGAGAGGAACTAATGAGCATCTTAGTGACTATGTGTTGTGTTACAATACTAATCTTTCTAAAATGAACAATTTCTTGGTTGAGTCTAAATTACAAGATATTTTAATCCAAATCCTCTTACATCCTTTGTAAGAATGTGTACTCTTTGATTCTTTTCACTCTTTTGATCAATTATGTCATACTTTAAAAATTTGTGAGATCAAGTTACTTTCTTTGGGAAAACTTAAATACATTGCTAATGTTTCGCTTCTTCTACTAACAAGTTACCAAATAAGTCTACCTTTAAGGGCAAGCCTAATGACCCTAAACCTATTGTCAATGTTTTATTTTAACCTACAAAGATACAATTGCAGCCTACACACCGCAATTTTACTCCATTTCCATACCCACCACATATGTTGTTGCCTCAACTCCTTGAAAGAAATCTAATTTCTCTTCTGCCTCCTCTTGAGATAGATCCTAATAGGCCTCATGGAAAAAAATTCAATGAACATGAAAATTTTGATTATAATATATGCAATGGTCATTCTATTGATATAATTTTCTTGGTTATATAGATAGGGGATGGACAAGGCTCAGAGTGAAGATAGAGATCTAGAGATAGATATAGAGATAAAGAGAGAAGAAAGAGATATAGAGAAGTGCTTCAAACTTAGACATATCATTCAAGATATGATTGAAAATCATGATATTGAGTTTCCTTGAGTCTACCATTTTTATTCCTAAATAAACTAATGACAATGGAAAGCTTAAAATATTCAATGATCCACTTCTTAAACATAAAAAATCAGCTCCTGAATCCTCTTTGAATCATGCTTATCATGTTGTTCCTCTTCCTTCATCTTCATATCATCCTCTTGGATTTATTGTTGGTATTATTGATCTACCTTCACCTATCATTTCTTTCATTGATGTTGATTTTCATGCTTATTTTTCATCACATAGATTACACATTGATGCTTTTATTGGTTCTCATGTTATCAACAATGTTATAGTGCATCCTACTTACAAGCGTAATGCATGTTAATTATATTTCTTACAAGCTATTGGTTTTCCATTATCTCAAATGACCCATAAATCACCTACTTCTCATGGGCATGTCATTCTTCCCATTATTTTGGTGCCTCTCACTATCTATATGTCTTTCCCTATTGGGTCTACAATTGCGCATTGTAACATGATTTTAGGACTCCCTTGGCTTAGGGATGCCAAAGTCGTGTCATCCATAGTCCACTTATGCCTTAGTTTGTACATGAGAGGAATGTTATCACTATTTGAGGCATCCCACCATGGACTCCTTTGTCTTTTCCTCCTCCTACTGCAACATTTTCCACTACTATTATCACTAGTGCACTTACTCTTACATATTTTCATGATGTTCCCATAGATTTTTTGAGTACCCCTCTAGAATATAAATTTATTACTATCCCTACTTCTACTATTATACATACACATAGATCACCTCTACATGTGACTTCTACTTATCACTCATGATGGTTACATCAGTCTCATAGTCCACCTCATAAGGATAGGTCTCCACCTAGTAAAAATACTAGCCATGGTGCATATAGTCCCATTTCACGGTCCCTTTTTCCACATATATTCCATTGTGGCCATAGAAAATTTAATCATTATCACATGTGTATCTCCATCACACTAGCAGATAGTGAGACCTCATCCCCTATCCTTATTGGATATATCACCGTAGCATTCGCACTCAAGGGCACACTCCCCTCCCTCGCTACTCGATGATTCACTCTTGTTCTAGGTTTAAACACGACTATTGAGGGGGAATTTACTTACATGGACCTCACTTTGCACACATACATCTGTGGGATCATGACTCATATTTTTATCTATCGTGTTGACACGGAGACTATTATACTATTTTGATTATGATTTAGGCACATGAAATTTAGAATTTGATGGATATATGATGTATATTGTGTTTTTTTACCGACACATGATTAGTTGTTTGACAATTTCATCCTTTAGGTGGCTATACTATGGATTTCCATTTCATGATGATTAGCTATGGATGCTATTTGATTTTTCAATAATGTTTATGGTAGACGTATGATATTTGGTTGTACATATCATGTTTTTGATATATGAACCTCTTGTATGAGGTTGGTGTGTCTGATTGCTATCATGTTAGTTATTGATTTACATGGATTATGTGTTCATTCAACTATATTATATTGACTAGGTATGATGTATGTGTATTGAGTGTACAAGGTTCAGGATGGATAACATGGGTTTCAAAATATTTCTCTCACAGTGGCACAATTGGTCGTTGGCCAAATTATACCCCCTTGTGTATCATTGTTGTATTGCTTGCATATTGGTTTGGGAACCTTATGACTTGGTGATTATTGTTTTTCCTTATGGTTTTGCACTTAATTACTTTGGTATGGGTAATTTTACCCTTGGGTTTCTTAATCCCTTCATTACTTCAATTTATCAAATTTAATTCTAACTATTGGTTTATTTATTTAGTATTTTCCTTCTCCCTTCCTTAATTAAATTGAGTTGATTATATCTAACTTAGTGTTAACCTTGCTTATGAATTTTCTTACCTTGTTTAGTGGAGTATACACTCTTCCCAAGGCACCCCTTCACCCAAATAATTTGGATTTGGGAAGAATGGGAATTTTGGGAAGTGTGCATGGATTATAGAGGGCCTTTTTTTCCTAGGTGCATTTTCTCACCCACATTCTTTATTATTCTTGGTCTTTACAATATCATTTGAGGGGAGTTCAATTCACCTCATGTGCGTGAATAATTCTTCTTGGATTTTGGGATATCCTCTTTTACAACTTTCCCTTTTATCTTGGGTTTTAGAGGAGAAGATGACATAGCACCTAGTTGGAGGATGACTATATGCCACATGAATCTCTCTCCATTGGTTCCTATTTTGGTGCTTGTTGCTATTTATCCTCAAAATTTGGGGGAATTGAGGTTCCACTTACTTTGATTCTTGTTTGAATTTCTAAAAATTAGGAGAACTTGTGAATTCTTGGAGTCTTTTTGGATCACTCTTGGATTGTTTGGATTTTCTAGCTTTACTTTTGCAAGGTAGGCTTCTTATCATGGAAATTCTATTTTTCTTATGGTTTCATATGCTTGGGTTGCTTTAAAAGTTGTTATTGTTTTCACATTTTATTGGTTCATCCCTCTCCAATTTGGAAGGGGATTTTGGACAAGGGATTTGAGGAGCCCCCATACATTGGTATTTCATCCCTCCATATGGTTGGAGTGGGAGAACCTCCTTCCTATGGTAGAAGGAGTATCTCCCTTCCTTGTAAAGGAAACCTTGCAGGTTTGAAAAGCCTTGCAAGGAGGAGCTTGGGAGATATAAGGTTCATGGAGGCATAAGGAGTTTGGAGGCATGGTTACTTATTCTATATTACAAACATATTTTAAATACCTATGGCTATGTATGGATTACTACCCTATCCCGTGGTACAAAGTGGAAAATGGTACTCCTTACTTTGATTGTCATGAAAATGCTTTTTGGACTCTTTGTTTGTTATGTTGTGAATGTTTGTGAACCCGTATGCTATTATGGAAGCATCTCCTCTCTCATGTGGGCTTGGAGTGAGGATAATGTGCTCATTACCTTAATATTGGGCATATTTTGATGCCTATAGGTCGAGGAAACCAAGACTTTGATATTTTGGAAATCTTGGAGCTTGCATGAATGGAGTATTTGGGACTTTTTGGTAAAGTGAAAGATGCTTAAAATTTGGCATGTTGTTCCCTCTTTTGGGAGGCTTGTCTACTTGTATTATTATTTAATTTTTTTTAAACCTATAAATGTTGCTCAAAATGAAAATGGTTTGTTGTATAGAATAAAAGAGGAATTTAATGGTTTTTTTTAGTACAAAAATGAAAGAGGTTAGTTGTTGTTTTTCTTCTTCATTATAATTGAAGTGATGTATTGATGTTTAAATAGAAGTGTTCAAACTACATTGTTTTGATTGTATGAGTTAAATGGAGGGTAAATTCATAAAAATGGGGGCCAAAAAGTTGACAAAACGGATGAGAAATGGAAAAAATTATTAGGATGAGGCTAATTTTTGTATGGTAATTACTAAACAATAACACGTACGTGTTATAACGTATACGTTTTTTTAGGAAATATCAAAAAAGGTAAATGCTTACGCGTTTCCATTTTTTCATATCCCAAGGCAAATCTCTTGGCTTGGATCTTGTTTGGAACCCCAAGCCTAAGGCATGGACCTTCTAAAGCACGGAAAACAACGTGTTTTTGATTAAAAAAATGGTAAAATGTGTCTTTTACCATAATAAATCCCACAAAAAGGATCAACAAAATTATTTAAAATATGACTACAAGGTCAAAGAAACTTTCTTCTTTCTAAATATATGATTTTTCAAATTTTTGACTAGTATAAGGTTTCCATCCTTATTATTTTCTAACTATGTCTTTTTATAGCTCTATTTTTGTATTTATACATGTCTATCTTTCATCATGTATATTTTGTTTCACTCATCCAAATTGAATAAAAATTATATAGTCCCAAACTAGGACTAATTCTATACATATTAAAAAAATCTAATTTTCAATATTTTTGAGGTAGTTAGTGGGGGCATGGTCGACTATCCATTATTTTTCAAATTTCAAAATATTTGTACTTGGAAAATCATAAAAAAAAAAATACTCACTAAAAAATCTAAAAAAATATCTATCCCAAACTAGATGATTCTATCTATCTTTCTACCAAAGGGTTTTCAAAAATACTAAATAGTGCTAAAAAATTGGGGGAGGGGGGCACGACTGATTATCTATTATGTTTTTTTACAAAAACATGAGCACCTATTGGCATTTTAGCTCGTTAACCCACTTACACTTAACCATTTTCAAAAAATATAGTAGTTTAGAAACTAGACTCGAAATGCTACAATTCATGTTCTTATAACATCTTCAAATTTTTAGTGTAACTATCTCAAATAACTCGTACAAGTTGATGTTTTTATTTTTCATTAAAAATGTCCACTTAAGACCCCCTTTTGGCCCCCATTTCCATGCATTTGCCCTGGATAGTGTTGATTTTTGGGAATGCTCTTGTGAATAGTTTAATTCTTTATCTCCTTTGGATTATTGTAAAACAAAGTCTATGTGATATTAAAAAGGGATCATAATTGATTTGGAATTTTAAAGGGATTCAAGAAGTTATTTACAAAATTATCATGTACTTAGTGACTGTTTTATCTTACAATTATATTTCAAACTAAATGCATATTTAAACTAGTTATGAAATTATACTTCAACCTGTGTGTGTGTGTGTGTGTGTGTGTGTGTGTGTGTGTGTGTGTGTGTGTGTGTGTGTGTGTGTGTGTGTGTGTGTGTGTGTGGTGTGTGTGTGTGTGTGTGTGTGTGTGTGGTGTAAGGGTGCGGTCACTTGTATGTTTGGCTGGGACACATAGAGGAATAAAAATAAACATGTATGTATGTATGTATATCCCTCAATGGGATTTTCCTTCAACATTTAAAAGAAATAAAAAGAATCCATTACTGTTGCATTTGAATACAAACCCCATGAAAACCAAATTGGGGAGATAACAAAATAAATAAACAAGAAGCAAGAATGCATATCCTTGGAGTGTGGATCCAAAATGGAGAGTTTATCTCCATTTCCATGCTCCCATGAGAGCTCCAAAATCCTGCATACAAAAGAAGAGAGAAAAGAGATAATGTAATTTGGGGAAAACCTAATATAAACAAATATAGAGATATTTAGGGTTTTGGAGTGTTTCCCTAAGATCTAGGGTGGAGATAAAAGGATCTAATGGTGGGAGATGGATGCTTCATCTCCCACCCAACTTAAATAATTTAACTTGAGACTATAGACTCTATTTTAATTTTGTAATAATGAGATAATTAACTTTAGGTGTTTTGGTTAATGTTTTTGGTGAAGTTAATCTAATTTAGGGAAATTAAATTAACCAAGCAGAAAAATCTTATATAGTGAAATTAGATTAATCAAGTGAAGTAAGTTTAAATTGGGAAAATAAATTTAATCAAGTGAATTAATTAGAAATTAAATTAAATCAAGGGGATGTCGTTCTCGCAAATTAATGGACTTAATTTACTAATAGATGATTTTTAGAAAATAGAGATAGAAGGTATTATAAAACTCTTCCCATTAAAATTCTAACGGGAATTTTGAGCCCAACTTAGGGTTAAAAGTTATTAATCTAAAATTTTAAATTGTTTACGGAAATGGTAGTTAATTAAACATCTTGGTTAGACTTAATTACCCTTTTGGGAAAGTGTTTAATTTGTCGTGTGGGATAGTTAGGGGTTTTACATTTATTTTATAACTCAATTTATTCAAAAGAAACAATCCCAAATTGTTTTCTCTAGTTTTAGGATCTGTTTTTGGCACTAGCGGAGTGAGAGCTATAGTCTTTCTCAACTCACCCAACTAGACTTACAAACTATGTGAAGTAACCTTATTTTGCCTCATGCACACTTCCTCACATAGTCCCATTGAAACACAAAATAATGACCCCAAAGGTTGTTATTGGAAGTTCCTCAACAAACCCTAATTACATTTTAAGCCAAAAAACTAACTCCAAACTTTCCATTTCTACCCAATATGGGTGCCCCATGACTTTTATTCGACCCCATTGATCTCCCTATCTATCTAGATCTTTACACAATACCCTTATAGTGCCATAAGCTCCTCCTTAACCAATTCAACCCTTTCCCCTTTCCTCTTGAGTTCTTTATCTCAAAGAGTGTAGGTAATGCACATAATAATAATTTGTAATATGAGAAAATATAGTTCATCTATGTTTGTAGGGAATGATGGTCAAAGAAAAATGTCCTACATCAAAAGATATGATGGTTTAAAATCACGTTAATGTTTCTCATAGTAAAAATTATGTTCAATTTCTCTTTAATAGCCCATAGTCTAATTCAATGTTCACATTTACTTTACAAGGTTTCAAATGTCTAATTTAATGTTTAAATACACTTAACTTGTTCAAGCCTATTCAAGTGTTCACTTTAAATATGAAATCTAGGTTAAATATTAAATGTACATAATTTATCATAACGCTAATTAATGTTGTGAATGGGCCACTTACACAGTAAATTACACCCACTGGCAAGTCACTTAAGTGACCACTTAACACCATAACCTCACCATAAATAATTAAAGTGCACACACCTAAAGGCTCATTTGGCTTCCCATTTGACTTAGTCAAAGTTCATGTGAAATTCAAATCTCATCCTCAACCTAAAAGTGTTGGGGATAATTTATACCTTTGGATAAATGTAAATTAACATATTAGATTGATTCATCCCAACCACACGATTCATCCAATATTAGATATACATTATATGAAAACCTTAGAATTTATTAAGGATGTCATAAAGGTATTTCCTCATCCATACTAACACAAATTATTCTATTGGTTTTTTAGTGAAAATACAAGAGTGAGAAATGTGGGATGCAAGGGTTTGACTCAAACAAGACACCTCCATTAATGGTTTCCCTCCAAACTTCCTAAGTTTTTCCAAATCCTTATAGGGATTTTACAAGAGTCCAAAGACACTTTTGTTAAGTTTTATTAAAATTTTGAACTTGAGTTAAAACTAAACCCCAAGTGGGTTTTTTTCTAATTAGTCTAATTCCAAAACCTTTTCAAGATAACTTAAGGATTGATAAAGTATAGCTAAATTATCCAAAAAGGTTGATCACTCAAATTCCAAGATTCTGTAACTAATAACCTACCAATTAAACAATTATGAAAATTTAAATTACTATTCTTCGTATTACAGTCTAAATATATTTTTAAAATTATATAAAATGGTTTAAATGAAGGTGGAAATGACATTACAAAATATTTTCCGATCGAATTGTAAATTAACAAAGGAAGTATCTTAAGATAAGTACATGGAGCTTTACATAAAATAGTCAAAATATTATTTTCTACAAGTATTGAGATCCTAATTCCAAAGAGTATTATCCTAATTTACATTTTATAAAAACTACTCTTATAAACATGATTCAAAATTCCACCTTCATCATGCAAATTTAGCCTATTTAGCAAAATTAATGATTGGGCTTTACCACATCCAACTTCTAATTTATAGTTGTATATTTATATCATACATTCTTTAAAAATGTCATGTCATTATCATCAAATTAATCATATGCTAAATTTTTCTTCAATTTACTTTTTAAAAAGAGGGTGTTGGTTTTCATTTTTATCATAACTCACAATTGGAAGTCATAGAGGGTTGATCCAAAAGGAGAATTTATACCAAATTTTAAGAGGAATATATTGCAATCATAAAAAATTTAATCTTGGTAATATTTAATGATTGATTATTATATTTGAAAGGAATGATATTTTTTTAAAAGAAACTGCATATTTTTTTAGTCTTAACCCATTTCCATTCTTCCCTCATTATTAACATGCAAATATAATTCATAGTTACATTTTTTTCCCAATCCCATTTATTTCCATTCATCTCAATAAAAAATCATAAGAATTAAATACACATTTTGAGCATAAAACTATAAGAAGGGTCATACATAAAACATTTCCAAGATATCTATAGTGCATTATTACAAATTAGTCTCAAAGCCACTTGATGAATGTAAAGAAAACTATCAAATAAAAGAATCAAGATAGGATCCAAGTTCTTCAAATTATTTTTGCTTGTAGCATTACACAAGCTCCTCCAAAAACACCAATGAAGAGATGGGATGTGTACCTCCCAAACTACTTGGTTAGTGAGATCCATTAACTAACCCCCAATCACAAATTCACGAATGTTTTCTCTCACTATTTTGAGACATTCACATGGGTAACTATAGTTTTTCATAAGGTGTCATGGGAAGAATCTTACAAGTTAAAAACTCCATACATGGCCACAATATACACAAGAAAACAATAATCAAAACAATAGGCTCACTTTGGTAACTCTAAGTTACTTAAAAAGGATGAGAGGTTGCATCAATTTTCTTAAAAACAAAGCCGAAATCTTCCAAATAATGGAGTAAGAAATAGTTCTCTACCTCCAAGGTAAGAATCTACATCCAAGGTACACATGAATTTAATCACCTACCTCCAAGGTGGGAATAAAAAAGGTACCTCTACCTCTAATGTGGGAATGAATGTACCGCGCCTCCAAGATGAGAAATAAATGGGGAAGGAATGTCGGTGGCTTCCTTAGAAATCTCATTAGTCCAACACATTGTGGATTATCTAGAAATCATATATATATATATATATATATATATATATATATGGTGCACCCACATCCCATTCACATCCACTTGTTATCCAAATTTTAGTAGCAATTTTTTTACAAAATTCATCTCAAAAATACATAAAAACTAGTAAGCTAAAAACAAATACAAAGCTCAAAGTCCATTGATCAAGTGATCAAATCCACAAATGAAAATTTTAGAAACTCATGAAATTTAACTAGATGTTCATGGCCAAATTTGGCATAAATCTCATAAACCATTAGAAACTATTTTCAAATTTCATAAAGAATTACAAAATCTTAACAAGGAATCCATAGAAGGATGAATACTAGAAATCACCCATTTGGTTTTTTCTAGCCTTCTCTCTTAAGATCTTCCTTCCAAATTGTGGTAAAAGATCCCTCACAACTCAAAGGGAAACATTATATAGGAAAGTTATTAAAACCCTATCTAACCAAGGAATGACACGTGTCTCAAGGGAATCTCTTTTTATTTTTTCTCCATACTACCAACTTCTAGCCCCTTTTAGAACTTTTAAAGCATCCCAAGAACTAAAATATGTTTCCAAATTAAGCCTATATATTCACATGTGGGTCTCACTAAGGTTTAACATGTTAAACAATGTTTACTTGCCCCAATTTATTGGAGAGCTAAGTAGAGTCGATACATATCTCAAAGGCATGTTACAATCACTTCTCATTTTCCATTTAATAGAAAATTTCACAAGATAAGATTTAGGAGAAGGAAACTATCAAAGTTTTTAGGATTAATTATATATATCTCATCAAATAATCATGTCATGATTTTAAAGTGTAAAAATAATTCTTATAAATTATAACATATGAAATATGCATAATATAAGAATCACACAACACAATATTCTATGTGGGGAAACATGTTAGAGGTTAAAAATCACATTCAAATGTGCTATCCATTTTATTACAAAAGGGAACTTCAAAACTTTGTCGACAAACAACAGACCATGAGATCCCAACATATTAATATTTATCCTTAATTTTTCATATGCATTTGATAAATTCTCAATAATATTTCAATCTTCATTCTATATTTCGATTTCCCAAGGAAAATCACCTTCGTGAGGTGGGTGATTGGTTATAAATGAAAGGTTGATCGAATCACTATTCCTAACTAGTTTAATTTGTTGGTCAAACTTTATAATATATATATATATTATATATATATATATAATAAGTTTATTTAATAAACATCATGTATATATTATGATTTTAAACTTGATGGATGGGTGGGCGGAACAAGAATATATTCCAATGATCCTCTTAATCTTTAATAGGGATACATGTCATCATTACCTTATTAGACAAAAGGAATTACAATCCATTAATCATATAAGATGATTTTAGGCTAGCATGTCAATGAGATTATCTAACATATAATATCCTAAGTTCCTCCTAGATAAGTGCATACATGAATTCTTATATAACTTTTTGGATTCTTTTATAAAACAAGGAATATCCAAACACAATGCTTATTTAAGTTCTCTTCTAAACTTGCATAGGGTGATTTTTACAATGATTTTTACATTTTTAGAATAAATATATATAAGGAAGATACAACAAGGATTTTAGAAGGTGACATTTTCATGTGAACTCCCCACAATGACAACTCTTAAAGGCATAAGATTTCTCTAAACTTACAAAACTTCATAAAGACAGAGAGACTTTGTGAAAATATTTACAATTTGATCTTTTTGTAGGACGAGAATTGAAGATAAATAGCACCATTGAGGTCATTTTCTTTAATTAAATGCATATGAAACTCTATCATCTGAAAAAGGGTGTGAAAATCCGAGGCGATAGGATCACGAGGGACAACATGAACATCCATAGATGTGCAAAAAGATAGTGTGACGACATCTCAAGAGGAGCGAGCATCAACCGAATTTGCATGCAAAGACTCGGTAAGTGGAAAGAACCTCGTTAATGCAAAACAACTCTCTCTCAAAACTCTCTCTCTCTCTATCTCTATCTCATAGATCTGAAGGGGTGTACATATAGAGGGTGTTGAGTAACCCCCAGTGTTGTAATCATGACAACTCAAGTGGATAGGGGGAGTTACATTCTCATAATGGAAAGTAATTCCCAATGACACACTAACGCATAAGAGAATCTCATGATGACCCCTAAATGACATGCAAACCTACAATCTCGCATGAATGAGATGATTCACCTGATGATGTGGAAAATGAATCAAACCAACAACCCCACTTCATCAAAACTTAGGATGAGGCGGCAAGTCAAAAAATAGAAATGGGTCCCAGCACAAAATCCTAATGAGGTACCCATGCACAACAAGGGGATCCCAAGCAGTGAAGGAGAACCAAGGGGGAAAAACATCCACCACAAGAGATGAAAACATGCTCTCTAATCTAAGAAAGATGCCAAAGATGGGTCACGACTATAAACAAGCTCCTCGAAAGGTACCCATGTACAAAAGGAAAATCTCTCGAAAAGAAGAAGAAGAGAGAAGAAGAGGGAGACAAGAGGAATATTGAAGATTCCATGGACGGATATGAACTCGCAACTCGAGGAAGTCTCCCGAGAGAAGAGTTTCGATGACATGGTCCTCTACCTTGAATCGAAGAAGAGCCACCGCACCAAGTTGTGTGCATGTCCTTAGGAAGGAAAAAAATGAAGTGCTTTGGAAGTCTTTCCACTCGCATGAAGGAAACCAAAGGTAGCAACATGAATAACTCTGAGTTTGGTCCATGGAAGTGTGACCTAGGTCTAGCAAGTGAGCACCAAGGAACCAAAGGTAATGCCTCACGCCTATAACTATTAGAGTGTGAAGAGGAAACCCCTGCAGAAAGGATGTCCATGTGATGTGAAGGCAACATAACCACCCCCACATCGAGTAAAGGGGTCCACAAGAAAGGGTGGATCAAAGAAGGTCTCTTGCAAGGTGGAAGTGATAAGAGTCCCATAAGGGGTAATCCTAACAACAAGAGATGATTAAATTCTCCAAAACACTTAGAGACGGATGAGAAACCTGTAGTGCATCACAAGTGGGCTATGTGAAAATATGACCAAGGTGGGCATATACTCGTCCCAATAAGGGTCTCAAAAAAGAGAAGAGTGATGTTAGACAAGTATAAGACATCCAATGAAGGTAGAGGAGTGGAAAGGGCCTCACACACTGGAAGTGGAAACAACGATAAGATGTGAGGGGTGGAAACACTCTTTGTAACAATGAGAGGAGGAGAGGAGTCCTCTATAGTACTCTCGACATTAGAACTGGGTGGACAATCCTCATCATCAGAAGAAGAACCAAGCGAGTCTGAGTCAATGAGACTACCACCACATGAAGAAGAAGAGGAGACAATTGGATCAACAATAGCAAAAGTGGCGGTAGTATGTGAAGGGTCCCCAAAAAGGGAGGATCTCGAGTCCGGTCAAGTGAATGTGGAGAGGTCTGGTGATGGACAACATCAAGTGACCAACAACATGGTCACATGTGTCGAGAAATTCCTCAAGATGATGACTGGAATCAGTGGGTGCAGGAACTGCGCCCAAGCAAGAAGTGTGTAAGACCCTCGTAGGTGAAGTAGTGTTCCATAGAAGCACATCATGTTGAATAGTTCTCTCTCCCAAGAAGAAGTGGTGGAGGTTGTAACACGATCTTGTGATGCTCAAGTAAGGAAAGAGAATCTTCCATGATGTGGAAGCGAAAACAAGAAGTGCAAGGTGCACAAGAAGAAGAGGGTGTAAGAATGTAAGACATTAGACTCAATCGATAATGTGTCAACAAGCAACACAACACCGAGAGAAGCAACGATAACACCCCTTTCGCAACACTTTATAATATAGTGTGTGACTATAATAGGATGCGTTCATGCGATGTCGAAAATTGACCACTCACCTCGTAGTAGGAGACAAGTCATGCGAGAGTGGAGGCCACAATGAAGTCCTAAGTCGGAAGCGAGAGGAACACATGAAATCAAGCACAAAATTACATAAGCAATATAAGGGAACACCGCTCAATGTGAAAAAAAGGGCATCTCACGATGCAAAAGAGAAGGCTTTCTTGCCACAAGGCCGTGGCAGACGCGCGTCCATAAGCCCAAGCGAAGAAGAGCACTACAAAGATGAGCCAAAAAAAACGGCCCGAAAAGCCCAATAACCCTATAAAAGGAGCTCGGAAAAAATTCCCCGTGGAAATGATTGTTTTTGTTTTCCCCTTTTTACAATGCCATACGGGGGTAAGAAAGGAGGAAAAATAAAATAAATAAAAAAGGGCGAGAGGGGGTGTCCTAGAGCTCTGGAGGCAAAAAGGGGTATAGTGAGCTGGACCAGCTCGGCAAGCTGAGATGGGAGCTTGGGGAGTGGGCTCGAGCTACTCGGGGCGAGTTGCAGAGGCAACTCGGTGAGTTGTAAAAATGGCTCGGTGGTCTACTTGCAGGGAGCGTCGAGTGAAGCGGATGTAGAAACACATTTAACGAGGGGGTCAAGTCGGCGAGTGGTCGGGCTAGCTAGGCACAAGCATGATTTTTGTGCCGAATGACAAGGTGAATGCCAAAGGCCGGCACGTGTTGGAATCCCCGAACAAGGTGCTGAGAACGCAGGTGGAGACTACCGAGTCAGATAAAGAACCCAAGGTGGGTCGTGGGAGGCAAGCGGGAGGTCCGAGTCGTTTTGAGGTCGTCGGAAAGTAAATGAGTCAGTGAGTGGTCAGATGAAGTTTGTCAAGCTGGCGTGAATGGCCCTGTGAGAAAAGGATGTCGAGTTGAGTCAAAAGTAATGATCACATTCGGGGCAGGCCGGAGCAGTGAAACCGAGGCACTGGAGATCCAAACACAGAAGCCAAATCCTGAGAAAACGACGCCGAAAGCCAAGGCCGAAGCAACCAGGGGCGGCCAACACAAGGCAGGGAGCTGGAGTCACTAACGCGGGCAAGAAAAACACGACATGTCAAGCAAAATGAAAGGGTGAAACCACGAGCAGGGTAGTGAAACCACGAGGCAGGGACAGGGAGCTCGGTCGTCATGCAGGGAAGGTAGGAACTTCCAATGCGAGCACATGACAATGAAGGCACGGAAGCAGAGGCACTAGAGTCAGGAGCTGGCATGAATACAAACCAGGGTCAATCGGAAATGAGCAATTGAAGCCGTAAAAAGGAAAAGCAACGACCGAATGAACTCAACCGAGCTAAGACCAATGAAAGCGGAGGGTCAAAGAAGACATGACAAATTGGGGGCCAGTTCGATTCCCAGCGCGGCTAGCTGGGGCCAAGTTGAGCCCAAATGCAGCTCAACAACCCTCAGAAATGCACAACCAGCTCCTTTAAAACTTAAAACTGAATCTCAAACCTACATGTAAGACACCAAAACTGCATGCAAACCCCGAAATGCTGTAACCACGGAAAACACGAACACGAACCATGAACACCCGAACAGAGGTATGAAGCCCGAATCAATGCAATAACCACACAATGAACACAATAACCATCACGACACTACAACAAGCTTTGTATATCACTTACGAAGAGCCGGAAAACACAAAAAACATGAGGAGTTGCACGGATCCACAATGTGCGCTATGATACCATGAAAGAGGGTACAAAAACCCAAAGTATGAGGATCACGATGGACAATGTGAACATCCACGGACGTGCGAATGATAGCGTAATGAGATCTCGAGAGGAGCAAGCATCAATTGAATGTGCATGCAAAGACTCAGTAAATGGGTAGAACCTCGTTAATGCAAAAAACTCTCTCTATCTCATAGATATGAAGAGGTGTACATATAGAGGGTGTTATGTAACCTTGATTATGTAATCATGACAACTCGAGTGGAGAAGGGGAGTTACATTCTAGGAATGGAAAGTAACTTCCAATGACGCATATGACACACCGACGTGTAAGAGAATCTCATGATAACCCCTAAATGACATGCAAACCTATAATCCCACCTAAGTGAGATAACTCACCCAGTGATGTGGAAAATGACTCACACCAACATCATCTTTTCTCTACATTTTTCAAACCTACAAAAAAATGGATTCCTATACGACTTACATCTAATGTTTTTAAGTCTTACATGTGCCCTTAGGGATTATCCAATACATGTAGATCTTACATGGTTAGATGTAAATCGAGTAATGAATGTCTCCAATATTGATTAGTGTTATGTTTGTGGAGCCTATTTGCATGTTAGAATGTGGTACACATTCTATGTGTTTACACTCGGGTATTTTTATGGCGGTCCCGCTCGCCGATGAGTGGGTCAGGGGTTCGGGGCGAAGCCCCTGAAGCAAATTTTCATGGGTGGTTTATTAACCCATGGGTAATGGGTAACCGTTATGGGCTATTTTTGGGCCCATGGTTTTTTTTCGGTCTTTTGCCCATTGTTTTGATACCCACGGTTTTTTTTGCCCTTGGTTTTGATACCCACGGTTTTTTATCAAACTGCTTAAGCAGTTGTCTATTTATATGGTCTTATGTATATGATAGATGCACAAGTAAATGTATTGCAGATGTGTTTTGAATTCGGGTGTGAATTTCAGTAAAGTTTGTTAAGCATAGCTCCAAACAGATCTGGGTATTGTATTGAGAGAGTGGAGGCTTGTAATAAAATCTAAGCAAGTGATTCTTGGTGGATGTAGCCCAAATTGGGTGAACCACGTTAAATTTTGTCTCTCTCGTGTTGTGTTATTTATTACGCACTTTTATTTGAGATTTGTAATATTTTCGCATATTAGTTTCTCTGCTTATTGCGATTTTGTAAGGGATTATTCCGCATATTTTATCTCTTATTTCCTAACAATTAGATGGTCATCCCCAATTGTTATATGATAGCCATCCATTGATATAGCTCACACACACACACACACACAATGATATGGTTGCATATCTATTTGATATCTTGTATCATTTGTTACACTTCTCAAAATAATCTTTAAAAGTTCTTTCATGTTGGACTAGATTTCTGGTTAGAGCTACGCAACTTTGAATATTACATGAAGGATTGTATTTTCATTGACACTTAGATATGGTTCTTCCGATACTCTTCTCGGTCATATTGCATCTTTTGTAGCGTTTATAACACTCTCATACTTAGTTTTTATCGGAAATAAACTATTTAATTTACATTTGATGATTGATATAATGATCATACATGTAAATATATACATGCTTGTGAGAGGGTAGAAACTAAACAGACACATGTGAAGTTGTACAATCAAGAGACATTTGTTATAATGAAATATGTCAACATTCCCCCTTATTTCATTGTTTTTACAAAGGTAACCCGAAACATCATCATCTTCGTCTTCTGATTTTGGTACTTCTTCTTCTGAGTCATCATCTTGTTGAGTCGCGACGTGGCCTTTATACTTCGTGTGGAGAGGATGACGTCTAGATTTTTTGAACCACTACGACCATATGTGCTCTTGTTTCTTGAGTTGCGGATAAAGAGGTGAGGTTGGTATGCTCATGCAATACGACGCAAACGCTCTTGTGGGCATTCAATCTCGGGTTCGTTATCTACATCATAGCATTCTTCAAGCTTGGCACAAATCTTCTCCGTCTGGTACTGTATTTCGAACAAGATTCATTCACACAATTCTTTTATTCACTATGTCCTCGAATCGTAAGTTTTGGAGACTTTTAACAACTCAAAGTAGAAACCAAGGTGCTCTCTTGGGCTTGACTTTGGTCTCTCAAAGGTTACACATCCCTATGGTTGCTTGCAGTACTACTAGCATCTCTAGGCCTTATTTTCATGTGCTCAGATTGCTACACGGGATCACATGCCTTACCTTGTTGACTAGTTGCCCGCGTTCTTGTAGCTTTATAGCAGAATTGATGAAGTTAGGGTTTGTATTAAACCATTTTTGCTCTTATTGAAGCATCTTTAACTTATTTTGGAAATAATTCCTCGCACCTTTACACACCAAGTCTCTCCTTCTAGAGGTAGTTGAAATATTTTCCTTACATGTTCCCTTCGTCTTCTTGTGCTTTAGGTCACTTGGTTGTTTATTGGAGCTCTCTTATAGGATCCGAACTGTTAGACTGCATCTCACACTCTTCTTTGGAAAGACACGTCCTTTTAGCAGTTTCTACGTTGTGATATGCTGGTCGTTGCACCATTTCTTAGACTTATCATCTTCCACAGATCCACGCATGAATCGCTCACAGCAGGTCGATGCCTTTACAATAGTTTCTCCACATCTTCAGGTCACTTGGACTACACGCAGGCCGTTTGCAGATAACTTTGATGTTGGTCGTTGGTTGGAGCTCATTTTATTAAGCTCATATGCACATTAATGTTTTGTTTACTCTCTGGGAATTTCAAGATGTAGAGCATAATTTTAAAGTTTATTGATGCAATATTCAATGCAAAAGCAAGTATATATACAACGCATCGAAGATGTGAAGGGACAAGTTGACCCCATTGCACAGCTATGTGGGGTCAATGTAATAAATTTACGCCAAAACCGACATAAAACATAATGAATTGGTCGTTGTGATGTCTGTGCCAAAGGCCAAAGACAGCAGACTTCTTTGAAACTGCCACCCGTAGTTCGCTGGTCGTCCAAATCACCTAGGTCTGCGCTAATTCTTATACCACGTTTCTTTCAAACAGTCCCTCAACAGTAATTTGAAGAAGAATAAGAAATTTTAACGTCCACGAGGCTACCAAAGATAATAATAATTTGAAGCAGGTCTCCAAAAAATACACACCAATTCACCACATTTCCAATCAAATACTCCACGCTAAAGAGGTCAATTTTGCACTCAGGCCACCCAAGGAAGGTGTTGCATACAACAAGAGAAAAACAGTCTGAAACCGCCACCAAATTGGGCACAGGTCTGCTGGGAAGACGGTTGCTCTGATACCAATGTCAGGAAATAAATACTATTGAATTACATTGGATGATTTATATAATGATCATACAGGTAAATATATACATGCTCGTGAGAGGGGAGAAGCTAAACAGACACGTGTGAATCTAGACAGTCAAGAGATGTCGATTATAATGAAATATGCCAATAGTTTCTATAAATGAGATAAAAACTGTAGGTTACATTTTAGTGCTTCAATTTATATCTACTTCACCAAACTTAAAAAAATAATATTTAAAAGTAGACATTCTACATATAATATTATTAGTAACATTATACTAACTTATCATCTTTGTCACTCATCCAAACTCTACTTGTTTGTAAAACTTTCCATGGAATATCAAATTTGAGTTTGTATAATACATTTTATCATTGAAATATTTTATATTTCTATATCACGAATTCACTTAGTCTCGCATTTAATAATAATTACTAGATAAGAGACCCACATTATACATAAGCACCATAGATATTTATTACAAGGAGGAGCATCCCTTATCGAGTTAAGTGTTTAGAAGTAAAAGTTCTCCATTTCCTTAATGTAATATGAAATTCACTACACTATAAACCTTTAAAATTAAATTATGGATACTTAACCCATCTTTTAATAGGTGTTAAAACATAATTTGTATTAATTCCATGTGTAAACTATAGTATAGTCTTAAAGAAGGTATCTACATATTCTTGTAGCCCCAAATGATTCTATTATCATTATTCATTTATCTCATATGGGACTTTCTTGTGGAAATAAATCACTTAGCTTAGTGGTTGTGATCACCTTTCAAACCTTTTGAAATGTTAACTTTTGTCATTTGATTTTATTATCCCCAAACACACAACTAAGATGAATATCATAAGCTGATTTCAAAAGAAATTTTGAGATGTGAATCTAGTCAAAGAACACAAACCTAAACTTTGGAACATATGAGAAGTAGAGGCACATAGATAATCATTACATTTGAGAAAAATGAAGTTAATAGAGGAGTTCCCCAAACTTTTTGTCTAGTTACTAGTGAGTTGAGGTTCCATGTGGAAAATTAGCATCAAGTGAAAATTTAGAACCCACTTCAAGCATATTTTCTTCCCTTTCTCAATCAAGATACTTTTGTTCATTACACATGTAGCACCTTGAGCATGCATTCATACAAATGTGACATTATTTCTGCAAGTCTAAAATAATGTTTACCTTTTATCCCTTTTAGGAATTTGATTTTGTGTCATGCTCATTTTCACCAAATTCCTCTAGACAGTGTTTATGTAGTCACTTTTTGTATTGAGACATTTATATAGCAGACACTAGATGTTGGGATAGAACTTTTGATATGGTTTATATTCTTTTTATGATGTTTGTTATGAGTAGAACATGACAACTAGTACATGATGTTACTTCTATTGTATTGATTATGATGATGATGATGATGATGTTAGGCAATATGGGTTTGAGTTGGTTACTTATTGCTCGTACTCAATTATGATGAGTACGGAAAGAAATAATTATTGATGTTTAGTTGTTTATTGTTCTTATTGATTGTGGTATTCATGACATGAGACTAATTTGACATATTGAACAAGATGTGTACTTTGCATATGATGAATAAAACATTGTGGATGATGATTATTAATGTTGATTTTGTTTCCTATGATGTGAATGTAATGAAGCATTCATTGTTAATTAAGATGTAATTAGTTATTGATAGCATAATTTTTGGACATATATGACACTTGAGTCGAGTGTGTAGGGAATTGTTATTTGACATGCTTCTCGGCATCCACGAGTTGGAGAGGCAAGGAACCAATCTATCAAAGACATCACTCTTACTCCATATGTCCGAGGATGTGGTTGGGTGTTAGTTCTCCTAGGGTCCTTGATGTTATTCTTTCTCTGTTAATTTAAAATGTGGCCTTATGTGTACTTAACCCTTTTGAGAATTTTTGGGTGTGGGGTATTTTAATCTATTAATTGTTTCGTGTATGTTTGTAATCCACATTTGTATATTTTAAGATTTGAAAATCCGGATTTGTGCTTAGAGACTAATTTAGAGTTGAGTTTGGGGAAAGAAACATATATTTCTCACTGAAAACTTAGTTCTAGTCACTATCCATATGGTAGGATTTTTTTAGGCTTCTTACACCCTTGAGTGAAGTAAATAATGATTTAGAGCCCTTGGAATTGTGCAAATTATTTCTAAAATTATGGTTGGATGAAGTATAATGGAGATAGTGCATTGAGAGTTGACCTTGCGGATGCAAATTTGGGATATGTGAATAATGATGTTTTTATTTTGATCAAGAGAGTGAATCATTTCCTTACTTTGAATTGTGGGCATATGTTTGAGGTTTTGTAATTATAGCTTTGTTTAGGAGTGAGGTGGAAGTTTTGAGAGCTAAGTATGTTGCAATGTGGTTGTTTTGTGATTGGTGTTTAGGTTGGTTATGTTAGGAATATTTATTGTTAGTGCTTACATTGGTAAGTTGTAATAATATTTATTACAAGTGAGTTGTATTAATAATTCATGTAGACTAGGTTTTATGTTAAAGAGTGTTTTATTACGAGTTGTTAAAACAACTCATCCATGTTAGTGAGTAGTTTTGGGAAATTGTTAAAAACTATTTAATTATTATATATCCTCTCTTATATATGTACATTATGTGTTAAATATAATAACATAACGAAACAAGTTTATTATGTGAATAATTTTATTCTATGTAAAAATCTAAACTAAAATTTCCTTTTTTGTATAGATCCATTTAACTATATACTCATTAAAGTTGTGGATATGAGAATAGAAGGTACAAAATATTTCTTACATCTAAGATGACTTTAGATCAATTCTCACCATGTGGTCTTCATGATTAGATTTTTTGGTCTCACTAATTAAAACATCGACACCCTCCAACTTCACAAGCCTATGTTTACTTGAATTAGAAAAACCCTTCAATTGCGAAGCTCGAGACTGCCTCGCTCTCACCACTCAAACACACGATATTTCCAAAATAAAAGGTGTGATTTTGTTACCAAAGTTGCATTGATTAAAATTCAAATAATATATAATTTCTATTACCATATAGTTTGAATGGATTTTAATATTTTGGTAAAACCTTCAACATAATGGGATCAAGCCCCAACAACAAAAAGTGGCATAGCATGTTTTAGATTTTTATACCTTTTTTAAGTTATTAAAACATTTATTCATTAAGTTTGTTGATGGTAAAATTGCTTTTAGATTTATAGTTGGTAATTTTGTGTTTATATATCATTTAGATTATTGATGTTATATAAATTTGTTTTAAAAATATCCAAAGTGCATACTTTGTTAATTAATATGTAATTAGTTAATTTATTTTGGTTGGTGAAAGAGCATTTATTGGAACTGAAAATGGGAATTATTGAGTTCACATATATAGGTCATCTTTGTAGTAAATATCCATAATAGCATAACAAGAGACATAAAGCTTACATCTAGTAAGGACATGTGTTTCTATTTCAAGTACCCAGCAGTATAATTACTCCCCTATTCACAATAAGGGAGGAAGATTAGCAATATTTATTGTTAGTGCTTACATTAGCAAGTTCTAATAATATTATAGTATAAGTGTGATGTATTAATAACTCATGTAAAATAGGTTTAATGTTGAAGAGTGTTTTGTTACAAATTGTTAGAACAAATTTTCTATGTTGATTGAGTAGTTTTGGGAGATTGTTAAGGAATCCTTAATTAGTGGAGATCCTCTTATATATATATATATATATATATATATATATATATATATATATATATATATATATATATATATATATATGTATGTATATATATATACATACATACATACATACATATATATATGTATACATATATATATACATACATATATATATATATACATACATACATACATACATACATACATACATACATACATACATACATACATACATAAATTATGTGATGAATAAAACAACACAATGAAACGAGTTTATTATGTGAAGAATTTAACTATATGTAAAATTTATAACTAAATTCCACATGCTAGTCTTATTTATGTTAAGTTGTAATGGGGGTTAAGGGTTATACAATTCTCAAATTTGGATAACGTTGTAGTAAAATTCTAGAATGTGTTGGAGCTTGGAAAGGATTATATGCTAGAATTGTTGGTTGATCTTATTAGAGATCACAAGCTAACTGAGAGGGGGGGGTGAATCAGTTATTCAAAATTATATCTCAATTTCAATTATTAACTTATACACATTCACTGATTCATTAAACCATTCACCATTCAAAACAAATAGTGTGCATCAGATATCAAGCATAAGAACACAATACACAACACGCTAACACCATATATAAGTGGGAAACCCTCATGGGGAAGAAAACCCACTGAAACTCTGCTTATATTACTCAAAGCAAAGAAGTTTAGTGAAGCACCAACTTCACAAGGAGCACCAACCCCGATTTAGTGAGACACTAATCCCACAAGGAGCACCAACCCTTGATTTAGTGAGACACCAATCCCACAAGGAGCACTAACCCCTAATTTAGCAAGATGTAACTTACAGGGAGCACCCCCTTTTATCTAAGCACCCACTTAGAATAAGATATTACAATTTGATCATACATAGTCAATATTTCTTACTCAACAAATTATGATCACTTTTCTGTATCTTTTTGCACTCGCTCTTTCCTTTATCTCTCTGGATCTGGATCTTTGATCGTTGCTCTTTGTCTCTTCTTTATCTCAAATAATTCAGTTTCACTTGAGCTCTCTTTCTCCTTTTGTATCCCTTCTAACTTGCATGCATCGATTCCTTGCACAGACAATAGCTAATGATATCTCTGATCAGCTCTCATATTCTACTCTCATAACTGCAAATGATTTTCTACTTTGTGACATAATTTCTTAGAGCATCTTTCACATGCATGAGCAACAATTGCAACTAAGCCGAAGTTTTACTTTTGTATGCATCTAATTTCTTCAATGTAAAAGAGGTCATCATTTTATCTAGATTCGACCCAAAACCCTTCATTTAATTCAGGTTGCAATGGTCACATATGACCCAAGTAAGTCATCTTTTTACCTTTTGTAGAATCTTCAATTTTATTATCTATACTATGAGTCAGCCTTCCCTTTTTGTAATCTTCAATTAAACAATTGATCGCCTGATTTTTGAAATTTTCATGGCATAATGTCGGCTCCTGCGAATTTCCTCTGCTTAGAGTGACTTAAATTGTGTTAGAGACTATTCTCTTTACTTCGCGTATTTTTAGTCCTTCGCGGCATTTTTAGTTTTCTACGGCATTCCCTAGTCTTTCCCGACACTTTTAGTATTACGTGACATTCTCTAGTCTTTCGCGGCACTTTTAGTCTTCCGCGGCTTTCTCTAGTCTTTCGCGGCACTTTTAGTCTTCCCGGATTTCCTTCAAATTTCCTTACTCCCGTGACTTGCTTTTAGATAGTTCTTACTTCGTGGGTCTTCCTTCACATCCATGGCCTTACCATTTTTACTCACTGCACATTCTTTAACTCCTTTTTCTTTGGTGGCTTCATTTCTTTATCCATGGCCATCACTTTTCTTCCGCAGCTTCTTCTAGAGTCTCATGGCTTCTTACAGACTTTGGTGGCTACTTCAAGACTTTTCTGCGGTTATCCCGTCATATCTACAATATGTAAAAAAAGTTGATTAAGTCCCTTAGAACTTATCCCGACATCGAGAGCTGACACTACCAATCAACCTTCATTATTCTCACTTGCTCATTTTACCAATAATCCATTTTTTCATCAATACAACTTTGACATTAATGACATCACATATGACAAAGATAGAGGTCCAACAATCTCCCCATATGCTTTTTGCAACAATCTCGCCAATTGCTTCTTGACATCAATGACAATACACACTATAATGACAGATCTCCAATAATCTCCCCCTTTGTCATTGATGGCAACACCTCACTTTTAATATGACAGAAACCTAAAACCTTTGATGAAAAATACTTTTTTGCATACCTTTTCCTTGACAAATTTATGTTTTCAGTTTCTTTCTCTTTTCTCATGACAATTGGCTTCTAGTTTTAGTTTCTCTCCCCTTTGCATGTATCAAGTTGGTTTCGACTGTAGCTTCTCTCCCTCTTTCAGACTTGTCAGGACTTTAGTTTCTCTCCCCTTTGACAACAATGACAAAGGATCATCTATTCTGCTTTGTGATCCTAATGATCTGATGTATACATAGAAGTACTCCCCTTAAGATGATGCATGTTCTGACTAAATTGAGCTAGCAGACTAGCTCCCCCTTGCTTCAATATTGTTTAACACTAATTAGGAGCTGATATTACCTGAGAATGCTCCCTCACTTTGTCTGCACATCTTCTAGTTGTTGGCGGGATCATAAATGACCCCCAAATCATCCCTTAAGTGCTCAAATGTTGCTTTTGGTAATGGTTTTGTCATGATATCAACAACTTATTCTTTTGTATTCACATATTCAGACTGATTTTCTTATCATTCACTTGTTCTCTCAAGAAGTGATACCTTATTGGTATATGCTTTTTCTTTGAGTGGAACAAAGGATTCTTAGAGACACTTATTGCACTTGTGCTATCACAAAATAAAGGAATTGGACTTAGATATTACCTTGTTCCCATGAGATATCTCGAGTACAAATTCTCTTTATTGCCTTAAATGTGTTTCTCTTGGATCTTCTTGAAATATTCCAACTAAGCCAATTGCTTGCATGATATCTGGTCTTGATGATGTGGAGTAGAGTAAACTATCCATCATAGATCTATACACTACCTTGAAGTGTGTTTTTTATCTATTTTTCTAAGCCAATTGCTTGCATGATATGTCATCCTTACTCATCTTACAACCCACTTCCATTGGTGTGCCTATAGGTTTGCAATCTTCCATCCTAAACCTTTTCAACATTTCTTTTATATATTTGGTTTGGGATATAAAAATACCTTGGTCTGTTTGATTGATTTGCAGTCCCAGGAAGAATGAGAGATCTCCAAGAATAGACATTTCAAACTCTTTTCTCATTACATCAGCAAACTCATGAGTCATTTTATCATGATCTCCTCCAAATATGATATCATCCACATAGACTATGAAAAAAGTAGATGATTACCTTCCTCTTTGATATAGAGATTGTTGTCAGCTACACCTTTTCTAAAACCTTTCTCAATGAGATATTTGTCCAGCTTGTTATACCATGCTCTAGGAGCTTGTTTTAATCCATATAAATCCTTCTTCAACTTACACACATAATATTTATCATTTGTTAAAGAAAAACCATCAAGTTTTTCAATATATACCTCTTCATTTAAATAGCCATTTAGGAATGTTGACTTAACATCCATTTGGTATACTCTGATTTTCTTGTGAGCCGTGTATGCCGAAACAATCTTATTGCTTCCATTCTTGCCACTGGTGAAAATGTTTCTTCAAATTCAATTCCTTCCATCTTGTGCATATCCCTTACATACTAGTATTTCCTTGTTTCTTGTCACTTCTCCTTTCTCATTCAGTTTGTTTTGAATACCCATTTAGTTCCAATCACATTCTTATCCTTAGGTCTTGGAACAAGTTCCCAAGTTTCATTCTTTTCTATCTGATCAAGTTCTTCATTCATGGCGTCAACCCAATGTTGATCCTTGCATGCTTCTGCAACATTCTTAGGTTCTATCATTGACATGAGTGTTATGTCTTCATGGTTCTGTTGTTCCTTTAGTCTTCTTCTTGTGAGAACATCTCCTTCTCTATTTCCAATGATCTGATTTGAGGGATGATCCCTCTTAACTTGTCTTGAGGAGCCTTAGTGTCTGGTCTCTCTTCCACTTATTCTACTTATTTAGAGTTCCGCGGACTCTCCATTTCTTCATCATCTTCTTGTTCTTCATGACCGCCTCGGGGTTGAGTGTTGATCTTGGGAGATTCATCTACCTTTACATTTGTGCTTTCAACAATTTTTTGTAACCTCTTATTGTAGCACCTATAAGCCGCATTGACTGTTGAGTAACCAAGAAATATACCTTCATCACATCTAGAGTCGAACTTACCCATATTTTTTCATCTCTTTTGATATAACATTTGCTTCCAAAAACTCTTATGTGTTTCACATTTGTAGGCATGTTCTTCCACAGTTCATAAGGTGTCTTGTCACTGTTTACCCTCAATTGTGTTTTGTTTAAGATGTAGACCATTGTGTATACCGCTTCACTCCAATATTTATCTGGAAGCTTAGATTCATTTAGCATAGTTCTTGCCATTTCTTGTATAGTCCTGTTCTTTCTTTCAACCACTCCATTCTGCTGAGGTGTCCTTATGGCTGAGAATTGTCTTCTAATTCCATGTTCTTCACAAAACTCATCAAACTCATTGGACCAAAACTCTCCACCTCATCTGATCTTAAGAATTTGATCTTCTTGTTCTTCTCATTCTCCACTAGTGCCTTGAACTTCTTGAATCTATCTAGAGCTTTTGAATTTTGTTTTAAACAAGCCACCCATGTCATTCTAGTGTAATCATCTATCAGCAACATGAAATATACCTCACCTTGTATGCTTTAGTTCTGGTAGGACCATAGAGATATGTATGAATCAACTCCAGTGGTCAGGTTGTTGAGTACTCCTTTGATTTGAATGGTCTCCTTGTTTTTTTTGTGCAGGCATGCTTTGCAGAGTGTGTCTTCCGGTTTACAATATTTGGCATATGCCACACACAACCTTTAGCACTTAGTTTTACCAGATTCTCAAAGCTCATGTGTCCAAGCCTTATGTGCCATAACCAGTTGTCATCAACCTTACTTGTGAAGCATTTCTCCTTGTTTATTTCATTCAGAACATACATATTATTCTTGGTCCACTTGGCCTTTGTAACTTTCTTCCATGTTTTTCAGTTTATAATATCACAACCTTTATCATGGAATATTACATTATATCCTTTCTTGCACATTTGACTCACACTTAATAGATTATGTTTGAGTCCTTCAACATATAAAACATTCTCTGTGATTGTCTTGTCATTGTCTAAACTCAGAGTACCCTTTCCAACTATGTTTTTGAGTTGTTGTCACCAAATCTAACAGCTCATGATGCATTATTTGTTAGAGTGATGAATTTACTTTTATCACTTGTCATGTGACTGGAACATCCACTATCAGGTACCATATTTTATCTTCATTTTGCACATGAAATGCAGTTTGTACTATTGAACAAGACTCTTTCCTCTCATTCATATCTTTCTTAGCAACATACATCCATTTCTATTTAGGAGATTCTTTCTTACTTACTGATGCCTCATTCCTTTTCTTGTAATAATTATGGTTGACAACCTTATAGTTCAATCTGGTGTATGATGGACCATAATTTCTTCTATATCCTTTAGAGAACTTTCTACACTTAGTAGCCTTATGTCCAAACTAATTACATGAATAACAATAACCATAGAAAGAATGTGTGTACCTCATGGCATATAAAATTGGGTAGTAGTAGTCCTTCTCCTAGTAGTTTTGATGACTTTGTTGTTTGCGTAGAAGAAGAAGTGCTTGGTGTTGATGTAGTTTTGATCTCCTTCTTCTTCTCTGATTCATCTCCTTTGCTTTCTTCCTTGAAACCAATTCCAGATTTATCATGAGAATCACGTTGACTACTAAGTATGTTAGTCAAGACATTAGAGATATTTTCTAACTTCTCATACATTATCACTTGTTACCCATTTGTTCCATTTCACTCTTTAGTTTCTCTAGTTTAATTCAGTCTTATGCACTCATTCTCCTTTGATTTGTAAGTTTGTGAAATCTTGTCTAGTTGGGTCTCAAGCTCTTTGAGCTCATTAGCCTCTTCTTCTTCTCTTAGATTTTGTCTTTGTTCAAAGACATGATTTGTTCTTCATAGTCTTTTAATGTGCATCTCATCTTTTTATTTTTCTTTCTACATAGTCTCAATTCTTCAAGAGCACTTATCAGTTCAACTTCTAGATTCACTTTTGCTTCTTCTTCTTCATCGAGTCTTCACATTCAACTGCATTCTTTCCTCTTGAACTACCTTCTTCAGGGAAATCCATTGCCATAAATAGACATTCAGACTAGTCTTCATCATTCTCTCCTTCAGACATGTCTGAGTTTCCTGAATCTGATTCACTTGACTTTTCTTCTATGTATAAATTCTTATTTTCTTTGAAGTACTTCTTCTTACCATCTTTCTTTTTGTGATTCTTATTTTTCTGGTTGTGTCTGTGACTTTCTTCTTCATGTTCAGACTAGTTTTCTCTATCCTTATTTGGGAATTTATTTGTAAAATGACCTACTTGTCCACATTCAAAACATTTGAAAGGAAGTTTTCCTTTGTACTTACCTAAGCCTCTTTTCAAGTCTTCTAACGAACATGGATTCGATCTTTTCATCATCTATTTCTTTCTCTGAATCTAATTCTTCTTCTTCTTTCTTAGATTGGGTCTCTTTCTTGGCTTTGAACACAACCTCTTTCTTGGTGATCTTTGATCCAATAGTCCTCATTTCATATGTTAAAAGGATACTCTGTAGTTCATCCATTGTCAGAGTTTTCATATCTTTGGCTTCTTCCATAGCTAAAACCTTCGCATCATATTTGGTGGTCAAAGATCAAAATTTTCTAAAAATAGCAGATTCTTCTAGTTTTTCACCTAATCCTCTGATCATATTGATCACTTCATCTACCCTATGCATATAAGTTGCAATAGTCTCATCTTATTTCATCTTTAAGCTTTCAAATTGGGCCCTATAAGTTTGTAGCTTAGCTAGTTTTACTTTTTCATCACCTTCATAAATATTCTAAAGCGTTGTCTAGATTTATTTGGCAGTGGTGTAGTGCATTACCTTTACAAACTCTATTTCATTCAAACCACACAATATAACGTTCATAGCTCTTGAGTTGAATTCATATTTTTGTCTACAGTTGAGGTGATTGGCGTGGTTGGAGGATTTACCTTTTTCAACACATTCCCAAATATTAAATCGAGTGAAACAATATATTTTTTCATCCTTATTTTACAGAGTGTGTAATTTGTTCTAGTGAAGAGTGGTGATCTTGACACAGATAATCCACCTTGTGCTTGATTCATTGCCATGCTTGTGAATAGAGGATCTCCTTGAAGATGTTAAGCTTTTGCTAGAAGGACTCACTATGATACCAATTGTTAGAGATCACAAGATAACTGAGGGGGGGTGAATCATTTATTCAAAATTATATCTCAATTTTAATTATTAACTTATACGCATTCACTAATTCATTAAACCATTCACCATTCAAAACAAATAGTGTGCATCAGATATCAAGCATAAGAACACAATACACAACATGGTAGCACCATATATAAGTTAGAAACCCTCATGGGGAAGAAAACCCATTGAAACTCTGCTTATATTACTCAAAGAAAAGAATTTTAGTGAAGCACAAACTTCAAAAGGAGCACTAACCCCTAATTTAGTGAGACACCAATCCCAAAAGGAGCACCAACCCCTGATTTAGCAAGATGCAACTTGTAGGGAGCACCAACCCCTTTTATCTAAGCACCCACTTAGAATAAGATATTACAATTTGATCATACAAATTCAATATTACTTACTCAACAGATTATGATCACTTTTTTTGTATCTTTCTACACTCACTTTTTCCTCTATCTCTCGATGATCTCTGATCGTTGCTCTTTGTCTCTTCTTTAGCTCAAATAATTCAATTTCACTCGAGCTCTCTTTCTCCTTCTGTCTCCCTTATAACTCGCATGCATTGATTCCTTGCACAGATAATAACTAATGATATCTCTGATTAGCTCTCATATTCTACTCTCACAATTGCGAATGATTTTCTACTTTGCCACACAATTTCTTAGAGAATCTTTTGCACGCACGAGAAAAAATTACAACTGAGCCGAAGTTTTAATTTTATATGCATCTAATTTCTTCAATGCGAAAGACGCCGTCCTTTTATCTAGATTAAAACCAAAACCCTTCATTTAATTCAAGCTGCAATGGTCACATATGACCCAAGAGAGTCGATCTTTACCTTTTGTAGAATCTTCAATTTGATTATCTATACTATGAGTTGGCCTTCCCTTTTCTAGAATCTTCAATTAAACAATTCATCACCTAATTTTTGAAATTTTCATGGCACAATGTCGGCTCATGCGAATTTCCTTTTCTTAAAGTGACTTAATTTTGTTCTCACGACTATTCTCTTTACTTCGTGGCTTTTTTAGTCCTTTATGACATTTTTTAGTTTTTTTGGCATTCTTTAGTCTTTCACAACACTTTAGTCTTCCACGTCATTCTCTAGTATTTCGCATCACTTTTAGTCTTCTCGTAACATTCTCTAGTATTTCATTGCACTTTTAGTCTTCCTCGGCTTTCCTTGAACTTCCTTACTCCCCATGACTTACTTTTAGATAGTTCTTACTTCTCGCAATTCTTCCTTCACATCCCGACCTTACCATTTTTACTCACTGCACATTCTTTAACTCCTTTTTCTTTGGCGGCTTCATTTCTTTATCTCGCACCCATCACTTTTATTCGTGGCTTCTTCTAGAGTCCCATGGATTCTTACCAACTTCAGTGGCTACTTCAAGACTTTGTGGCTATCCCCTCATATCTCGCGACATGCACACAAAGCTGATTAAGTCCCTTAGAACTTCTCCTTGACCATCCTGAGGCATCTGAGAGCTGACACTACCAATCAACCTTCATTATTCTCACTTTCTCATTTTACCAATAATCCATTTTGTCATCAATATAACTTTGACATTAATTACATCACATATGACAAAGACAGAGGCCCAATAATATCCCCATATGTTTTTTGTAAACATATCGCCAATTGCTTCTTGACATCAATGACAATACACATTATAATGACAGATCTCCAATATATATTCTACTTCAATATTGTAAATAGGCTTGATAGGATATAGGTTCTATTTATTTTTATTTTTTGAACTTCTCTTCCACTTGATATTCTCATTATGGTAAATTTTTATGCTTCTTTGAGAGGTGTTATTTATTTTTAAATGGAAACCATTATTCAATTTAGTGAATTGTTATTTTGGATATAATGTATATGTGTGGGAGGGGCCCAATATTATTTTACTATGGTGAATAGGGAGGAAAAATTACAGCTATGATTAATATGAAATTAGATTTGGAGAATGTACCTCAATGGATTATTCCACCGCCTCATAGGAGAAGTGAATGTAGGGACTCATTAAGGAGGGTTTAGTTTACACCTTGAGGTATTTCAAGACTAGTATGGATGTAGGGATCTAAGGTTTTTAGTTGTCTTGGGTATTCATCCCCCTTAAGCGAGTCTTTTTATAAGTTTACAATATGTGTATTAGTTTCAAAAAAATAAAAAATTGAATTCTTACATTTTCTAGGTGTTGTTCAAGCAATGTTGTGTGTGATTGTCTCAAAGTGTTGAAATTGTTTTTACTATGTGGTGAAGTTGTTGTTATCCCTATTTTTATAAACCTAGAAATATTGAGTGATTTACCCTCTTAGATCAATAATTTTTGGGACAATATGGAAGAGATCATTCCCATACTATATGGTGGGAGGTGAATGTCACTTGCCCTCCCTTGGGTGAAAGTCTTGTTTGACATTATTATAGGAATAAAAAAGGAACAATTAGAGCTTATGATGTATAAATAATTCATATTAGTATTGTAACAATAGTATGAGTTGTTGTGAAGGCATGTTTACCATTTTGGGATGTGTATGTGAATATGCTATTGTTATTTGGAATAGTCGTATGTGTTTCATCGGGGGAAAATTCTAGTGGTGATTCTTCGCTAATTCACAAATATTTACATTTTTGAAATTTTCATTTGTTTATTTAGAGGAATCCTCCAAGCAACATTTCGACTAAAATTTTGAGGTGCAAGTTACTTTTGTGGGTCGTCTCGCCTAGTGTTTATAATAAATTTCATATGTATGCATATATATCGCCAATGCATCGAAACATAAATTAAGTACATTCACCAACATATGCATACGCCTAAAAACTCTAAGCATCACCATCTTCTCTTTCAAAAATAGCATAGGCCATACGTACGACCCATCGGCATAGTCCGAAAAATGAATGCCTATTCCATATGCTCGGTTGCTTGCTCGAGACACTTGACTATATTTTGTAGATGCTCAACTACATATCCTCGAGCCCATTTCCTTGCTTGACGTCAACCGCTTAACAGCTGCCCGACTATATTTTTAGATGTCCGGCTACACCGTAGATGCCGATAACATATTTAGATGCTTAATTTCTTGATTTCAGATTGTGTGCTTAATATGCGTGACAATACAAACACCTAACTTTCCATCCAGACGGTCGCAATGCCTTGTCATGGATCATCTGGTGCTCGAAATGTGGAGGGACAATCATTAAAGGGAATCTTTTATCTTGTTTTAGCTATCCACAAAAAGGGTCTAGGGTAGATGTAACCACCATACACACCAAATACAAGTACTTTGTATTAACTAAATAATAAATCCTTCTTATTTATTTTCAAATTACAAATTCCAATAATATACTTAATAATACAAATTTCAAAATCCTTTTTTTTTCAAAATGCACCGATGTGTACATGCATCCACTTGAGAATAATCATCATTGTGTGCCCACGTTAGACATGTAACAAGCAGAAGATATGCCTCCACTTGAGGACAATCTTGATTACGATATGCAACAAAGAGAAGACATTTCTAATCATCAAATACCAACTTCAACTGGAAACCCTACTCTCAATTCTTTGAAAAGGAAGAGAATAGATGTCATTCCCATTGATGTCAATGAGATCCACCAAAATGAAGATATTTCTACATAGTGTGATCAAACACCTATTACAGGTGATAATACAACCCAAAAATTTGTGCAAAGAAAGAGAATTACATGGACCATTGGAAGGACTTTTAAGTTTGACTAGGCAACTAAGTATCCATTCATTGAACCAATACAACCAGAAAAAGGTAATGATACTCCAACCAAATGTAAATGTATTATTTGTAGCTGGAAACTTAGAAAGGATCACAAAATGCAACTCAAGCTGGACATAATTGAGAAACATTATGGTAAAATATATGTAGTAGTTAAACAAGTAGATGGTCAAATAAAACAAACACACAAATGGAAAAATGCAAAAGAATGCATGCATGTCAGATATGCAGAAGAGTATGAAAATGAACAGAAATGCCTAGAAAATCTTGTTGAGAAAGGAGGAACAATTACAACTCAACTAGGAAAAGATGTTCAATCTAATATTCTACCATAAGAAATATACAAAACAAGAGACATAAATCAACACCAGATTTAACATGGTTCACCCAGTGTGGGCTACGTCCACCAAGAAACAATCCAATCTATTATCCAAAGCTTTGACAAGATATACAATGAAGATTTACAATCTTCCACACCTCTCAGATGTTCAGTACTTTCTTCCTTCAAGCTTTTTTTCTCTCACCAAGAATTCTCTCTCACCAACCTTTTTCAAGTTCTTTCTAATTCTTGTTGATCATACTCACTTCTAAACCCTAGCTTTTGTGCTTATATAGTCATTTATAGACTTAGGGCACTTAGCCATGCAATTACAATCAATAAATCTATTTTAATGCTAAAAATAGATATAATTCCCGAGAGTTAATTAAAACTTCATCACAGGTAATCGACCCATTTCTCTACCTAACCGCTACCGGTTCCTTACTTGCTTGACCGATGTCGGTCATACCGAATGATGTCGATGTCCCCCTTAACCGATGATGTTACTATATTTTCCAAGAAGTTCCAATTGCATGCTAAAATGAAGTAATTAAGCTCCACAACTCAACAATCTCCCACTTGGAGTTTAATTACTGCACCATACCTGTACAACATCATTCTTGGATCCTTCCTTGGCTTTTTTTCTTCCTCTTCAAGTCTCAAACTTGAAGACCAACAAAAGTGGAGTGTAGCTCCAACTTCTCCTTTGCTAATGGCTTCATTAGCATATCCGCAGGGTTCTTGCTCGTATGAATCTTTTCATATTCAACTTTCCATCCTCCAATACATGTCATATGAAGTGATACCTCAATTGAATGTGTTTCATTTCTTGAATGAAATGCTGAGTTCTTTTCCAAATGAATTGCACTTTGATTGTCACTAAACAGTTTACAATCACTTTGCTCCTTTCCCAACTCTTCCATGAACCTACTCATCCATATCATCTCCTTGCTAGCCTCTAGTAGCTGCAACATACTCTGCCTCTATAGTAGACAAAGCCACAACCTTCTATAATCTCAAAATCCAAGCTAACTGTCATTCCACCTACTATGAAAATATATCTAGTAGTGCTCCTCCTACCATCCAGATCTCCAGCCATATCCGAATCAACATAGCCACGTAATGAAATATCCAAACCTCCATAGCATAACTGCATGCTAGATGTCCCTTTCAAATACCTGAGTATCCATTGGACTACTTTCCAATGCTCTTTACCTGGATTAGCCATATATCTACTCACAACTCCCACTACCTGTGTAATGTCTGGTCTGGTACAAACCATAGCATACATGAGACTTCCAACTATGAAGCATATGGCACTTGTGTCATGTATTTGACCTCCTCATGTGATGAAGGACACTGATCTTTACTCAATTTGAAGTGTCCAGCCATAGGTGTGCTAACAGGTTTTACATTCTGCATGTTGAACCTTTCTAACACCTTGTAGATATAATCCTCCTGAGACAAATACAATTTCTTGTTTTTCCTATCTCTATGTATTTACATGCCAAGGATTATTTTTTTACAGCTCCTAAATCCTTCATAGAAAATGTGTGAGCTAGCTTTCTCTTAAGCTCACCAATGTCCTGCATACTAGATCCTGCAATAAGCATATCATCCACATACAAGTAAAAAATAATATAGCTCCCATTTTCAAGCTTCTTGAAATAAACACAATGGTCAAATTCACATCTCAAGTAACCATGCTCATGCATAAAACTATCAAACCTCATGTACCATTTCCTTGGAGCTTGTTTGAGCCCATATAGGCTCTTTTTCAACCTGCACACTAATTTCTCCTTACCCTTGACTTCATACCCAAGTGCAATGTTTGCATATAAATATCTTCATCCAAATCACCATGAAGGAAAGCCATCTTCACATCTAGTTGCTCTAAATGTAAATCTTCTACTGCAACTAAACTCAATATAGTATGAATAGAAGTCATCTTAACAACAGGAGAAAATATTTCACCAAAGTCAATACCTACTTTTTGTGTAAATCCCTTTACTACAAGCCTTGCCTTGTACCTTTTCTATCCACCCTCTTCTTCCTTAATCTTGTAAACCCACTTGTTCTATGCAATGTTCTCTTACTTGCTGTTGAAAACTTAACCAAATCCCAAGTTGGTTCTATTCCAAGGAGTCCATCTCCTCATCCATGCCATGCTCCCACTGAATGTGAGTCTTATCCTGCATTGCTTCTTCAAAGCTCTCAGTTCACCACTATCAGTCAATAATAAATAAAATAGAGAAGGTGTAAATCTTTCTAGAAGTTTACTTACCCTTTGTGACCTTCTCACATAGGAGTTTGGGGTACCAGAGGCTCTATCTGGGCCTCTTGAACATTAGTATCAACTTTTGACAATGACCGACACGCCGGTCACCTCTAACCGATGTCGGTTCTGCTAACCGATGCCGGTTTGGATCCTCTGTAATCGATATCGGTGGTTCATCTAACCAATGTCGGTCAAGGACTAACCGACCACACATTACTGTGTATTTTTGTAGGTGTTTTTTAAAACCCGAGAGTTCATTTTCATCAATAAACTTCTCAATTTTCTCATCCTTGGGTACCAAAATTTGATCCCTATACATTCTCTTTTCATTCCATTCAACATCACGACTCCTAATAATTTTAGAATTCTCTAAATCCCAAAAATGGAAACCGAAATCACCAGATCCATAACCAATGAAAGTGCACCTCTTGGATTTTACATCCAACTTTTTTCTATTTTCCTATCAACATGCACAAAAGCTTCTGAACCAAAAACTTTAAGAAAAGAAAGATCTACCTCTTTTTTTGGTCCAAGCTTCCTCTGGTATTCCTCCATCTAGTGAACTTGAAGGCCCATGGTTAATCAAATAAACCATCTGTATCAACTGCTTCTCCCAAAACTGCAAGGGAAATCTAGAATGTATCCTCATACTTCTAGCACGTTCCATGATTGTCCTGTTCATTCTTTCTGCAACACCATTCTCTTGTGGTGTTCTTGGAACCATTCTTTCTCTACGTATCCCATTCACTGAACAATAATCATTAAAATCCTTGCTACAATATTCACCACCATTGTCAGATCTAAGGCACTTTAACTTAGAATTTGATTCATTCTCAACAAGGGCTTTCCATCTTTTAAAAGTCTCAAAAACATCATATTTACGTTTAATACAATAAACCCATACCTTTCTTGTAGCATCATCAATGAAAGTAACATAATACTGGGGATCCTCCATGAGAAGCTACCTGAGCTGGTCCCCACACATCTGAGTGTACAAGCTCCAATTTTGCTCCTTCTTAGTTGCCCCAACTTTGAGAAATCTCACTCTCTTTTTCTTTCCAAAGATACAATGCTCACAGTAAATCAAGATCTAAATCTTTCAAATCTGATAACTTACCCTTAGCCTTTAAGATCTGCATTCCTTTTTGACTCATATGACCCAACCGATTATGCCACATGCATGCATCTGAATCTGAAGTAGATAATGTAGAAAAGGAATCAAGTAATACAAGTAGATAAATATAATGTTCCTACCTTCTTACCTCTTGCCACAACAAAATCACCCTTGGTGACTTTCCAAGAGTCTCTTGTAAAAGTAACCATGCAACCAGATTCACCTAGTTTCCCTACAGAAATAAGATTCCTCCTGAGGCTTGGCACATGCCTCACATCTTTCAATACCCATGTATTTCCATTCTACAATTTTAGATGAACTTCCCCTTTACCAGTAATACTGCAAGGTTCATCATCACCCAAATAAACATGCCCAAAATTACCCTAGACATAATTTCTAAAATAACCCTTATTAGGGGTTGCATGGAAAGAAGCTCCTGAATCTAAAACCCATGATTCAATTCTACTATCTAAAGAAAGAATAAGAGCATCTTGCATTACCTCTGATGTAGCAAGATTCACCTCTTTACCTTTTGTCTGGTTGTTGGTTCTCTTTATCCTTTGACCAACAATCTTTTTTTGCATGTCCTTTCTTTCCACATTTCCAACAAGTAATTCCCCTTTACTGGATTTAGATATGTTATCCCTTGACTTTGATTTCCCATTATTCTTACTCTTGGATCTCTCCTTCTTCCTACCCCTACTTTCTACATTCAAAGCATTTCCAGATGATGATTCCTCTGTACTCTTCCTGTGAATTTCTTCATTCAAGATTATACTAACCACATCATCAAACTTCAAAATATTATTAGTAGATGTTGTATTACTAACAACCATTACCAAGTTGTCCCAACTATCAGGCAAAGAACATAAGAATAAAAGTTCTTTTACTTCATCATCAAATGGTATGCAACCGATTTTAATTGATTTACAATAGATCAGAAATCATTCAAATGACTAGAGGAAGATTCACCTTCATGCATCTTAGAACTAAATAGTTTCTTCATCAAATAAACTTTATTTGAAGCACTAGGTTTTTCATATAAATTAGCAAGAGATTTCATTAAGTCTACTGTAGAAGCCACTTCTATAATATTGGAAGCCATGGATGCTGTGCCAAGCTCAATCTTATAGATCCCAAAGCCTTTCTGTCAAGAATCTTCCATTCTTCATCAATCATCTTCGTAGGTCTAGACTTCTCATCCAACGGTAAGTACAAATCTCTTTGATATAGATAATCCTCAATCTACATCTTCCATAATTGATAATTTTGGCCGTCAAATTTCTCTACCTTGTATTTTTTTCTTCTACCATTGATGTAGCTCCCACTCAATAGAAAACCCCTGTGAGTAAATCTGTCAACACACAAAACCCTCAAACAAAGCTCTGATACCATTTGTTGGGGTTAGCACACCGGTTGTATAGATAATATATCATATCTAAGCATACATGCAAATAAAAGTAGATATTCTACCAAAAGAAATATACAAAACAAGAGACATAAATCAACACCAGATTTAACGTGGTTCACCCAGTGTGGGCTACGTCCACCAAGAAACAAGCCAATCTATTATCCAAAGCTTTGACAAGATATACAATGAAGATTTACAATCTTCCACACCTCTCAGATGTTCAAGTACTTTCTTCCTTCAAGATTTTCTCTACCACCAAGAATTCTCTCTCACCAACCTTTTTCAAGTTCTTTCTAATTCTTGTTGATCATACTTCTAAACCCTATCTTTTGTGCTTATATAGTCGTTTATAGACTTAGGGCACTTAGCCATGCAATTATAATCAATAAATCTATTTTAATGCTAAAAATAGATATAATTCCCAAGAGTTAATTAAAACTTTGTCGCACATGTAACCGCGGTTTTACCTAACTTATTCCGTTGGTTCCTTACTTGCTTGACCGATGTTGGTTACTGTATTTTCCAGCAAGTTCCAATTGCATGCTAAAATGAAGTAATTGAGCTTCACAACTCAACATCTTTCATACAAAATAGTTAACACATTTGAGAGTGTTGAGAAAGTCGAGTTAGCCTAATCCGTGACCTACATGCATATATGTCCAACAGTCCCAAAATATTCCTAGAGTTCCAAAAATTTGTAATTGGTGTGACTGATGCTAAAATTCTTCTAAAAGATGTTGATATAAGGTGGATTTCCATGTATGAACTTTCATGCATAGTTTTTGAAGAATATCCATCGTTGGCAGGTTTTATGTATAAATATCACACAGAAGTTGACAAGGCAAAAGATTTTTTGTATTGTTTAATATATTTTATACACGGATGAAATTGAGAAAGATTTCACAAAGTTTATCTATAGAAATTCATGATCATTTTAAAAGGGATGATCTTATAGAGGTTATGGGAGTAGTGAATCCCATATTTTGGAACATCGTTGATGGTCATAGTGAAGAACTTGTAAGTAATTTATTTCGAAAATATATGATTGTTCTGGTAAAGCATTTCAACAAGACTATATAAATAAATGGAGTTGAGATTAAAGGTATTTTGAAAAAAGATTCATTGACATCTCAATCAACACATTTTGCACTTACCATGCTTGATCAATATTGACATCTAAATGAACCAACAGAAAATGGAGCTATAACAAGGCTATGGAAAAAATTGTATCCAAGTAAGAGTCCTACAGAAAATATTAGTGAATATTTTTGGTTATATGAGCTTTTCCAAATGATGATTTTGGGATCAGTAGAAGATGAACGTGTCTTTAGTGCATTATATTTTGTGAAATCAAAGCTTCAAAATAGGTTGGATAAAAATTTGGAGACATGTTTGAGATTGTATGTTTCACATTATCTAGTGGATGCATTTCCTTATGAAAGGGAAATTGCAACTTGGACTTCACTTATTGAAAGAAGAGGAGTCACTAACACAACAAGAAACAAAGATGATCTTAATAATGACCTGGAGGTGGATGCTCTTCTGACACAGTATATACAAATTTCTCTAAGGAAAAGATATTACTCAAACATTGTTTCAATTGCCTAAGTTTTAGGTTTTTACCTTGGTAAGAGGCATGTTTTATAAATATAATCCTATCTAAAAATTTCATATGAAATTATTACAATTATTTTTTTAATAAATAATTTTAGTATCCTTATTCCTTTTAATTTTTTAATACAATGCAAGAATAAGATATGAAAACATTAATTATGAATAGAACACATATATTATACTTTACATTGTTATGAAAAACAAAACACCAAAGATGTTATGAAAATAATATAATAATAAAGTGTTGATTCATATTGTTTCAAAATAATTTACAAAAGTGCAAAACATCGAATTGATATTCAATACTTATGGTTAACTAAAAAAGTAGATTATTATTAAGTTAATCTAAGAAGTACAATAGTAAATAAGAGCTAAATAAATAAGGAAAGTGAACCAAGCAACTAAGAAAGTGGAGATAGGCAAAACCCTAATGTACAATGAGAGTTAGAAAGAACTCAATTGATTCGACAATTTTGTTGGAATGTGTCATAGATTTGGCTAGAAAAACAGGGAGGAGACGGCTGTGCTTTGAGGCCCAAAAAATGCATATCTAGGCAATCCGAGTGGATTGGAGTGCCTGAGAGAGGATTGGGATGTCTCCATGGGTGCCCTAGTCCGAGTTTTGAGCTCCTAGTATGTGGAGGTCTAAAAATCATATTTTTAGGACTCGCAAGGTGATGCAAATCCTTCGATGTCTATCACGTTGATGTTACAAAGCTATGTTGTATGTCGTTGATAATCAAGAGTGCAAAAAGAATCTACAAAACCCCAAGATAAGCATCAAACCCTAAAAAATAAAAATGCAATTAAAGGGGTCGACTATCCTCGGCATGACCCACAATGGTGGACTTACTAACTGAGCATTGCACTACATTTTAGACCCAAATGTAGTTATGAGAGTGTGTGCGTGTGTGTGAATCATGCCCTAGGTGCTCTTGTGTCAGTCACACTTTGTGAAGTAGCAAGCAATAACTAAGTGTAGAGAATGTAATAAATGGTGGATGGAATAAAATAAACTTCCCTCCTATGATGTGTGATGCTAGATGAACCAACCTTGTCCCTTGTGATGGAGCTAGATGGATGCAAATGAGATCTAGATGCCTTAGATGGATGCAACTCTAGGTGGATGATAGTAGTGACTAGTTTTTGGTCCCTCATTATGGTCTCATAACTTTATATTTATATGGTTCTCTTGATATAATTTTGTTATTAACCTTGAAGATGCGGACCACCAAAAATATAGAAAACTCAAATGGCTAGAAAGTGCCTAAAAGATGGAATTAAAGTTGGAAAAGGATCAGGGTGCTCTAACCGGGACTAGGTGCCTACGGGTGCCCCAAGACTAGCCTCGAGTGCCCCAAGAAATTGTAAAAAAACGTGGGATGATTAAAACAAACTGGGCAATCATGTGTTAAAGGTCGGGAATGATGAAGAAAGTAAATTAAAATGGCCAAAAGACAAGGGTTAATTAGTACTTTCTTCACTCAAAAACATATGAATAGTAGTATGAGACCGGGACTAAATAATACCCAAAGTGCATGATTTTGTGTCTACATTTACCCCCACTTTATGTTGGTGAGCAGAACACTCGGTAACATAAAGTAGATAGATATGCATACTTTATGTCCTTGTAGAGTGTTGTAGAAAGTGTGTCGATGGACTAGAAAAAGCGTGGAGTGACAAAAAGACGATGGAGCATGGAAACTAAAGATGCAAAAGTGCAAAAAGTGATGAGAGTGAACCTAGGGTGAAAATGCGTGTGTAGCTTCCGATGTGTGTAATGTACCTGCATGTTAGTATGAGGTGTGTGCTTCCACAAAATGTTGTTGTTGTTTGTTGCCGACTACTTTCTTCTCATACGATTCAACCTGCAAGGAGAAGACAATTTAAGTCAAATACACATGTATATATGTAAAAATACATGTAAATACGCATATATATAGTAAAAAGTATGTAAATGTAAAATATGTAAATCAAAAATGGAACATGTGCACCTAATCCACGATGTGAGAGAGTGTGTAGAATGATATCCTATCTTTGCCGAGGTTTCTTAGGTGATCTCGAGGCCATAGGTCGAAGAAGTGTAGGGAGGAATTTTGTTGTATCTTCCAACCTATAACTACTTCCCCGATAATGTGTGAAGAGATCTTTGTCTTGCCTAGGTTTTTGGGTAATCGATGCCACCTTTGGTATAAGAAGTGTAGGGAGGAATTCCGTTGTATCCTCCAACCTTTAACCGCTCCTCGAATGCTAAGGAAATCATGTCCTGTAAAATCCATGTTTACGAGGTTTGTATACCGGGTCCGAACCCACTTTTTTATAACCCACAACGCCAAGGGTGGAAAGCGAACTAAAATGAACCAATATAGAGAAGTGTTGTGTAGTATATAAAACCCCAAATTATTCCCCCTTTTAGGGGGTGCATGCGACGTTTTTGATAGGATAATGTATCCCCAAAAGAGAATCAACCACATAAATTGTGCCTTGCATGGGGAAAGGAATGTGCTTGGTAGAAACCACAATGTGCAAAAACAAGTGGCTATCCAAAAATAAGTGTTAGTATGAGCAAGCATGCATGTGTAAAACAAGTGCAAGTTGCACAAACAATCATAAAAGCTAGAAAGGAAGTAAACATGCTAGAAGTCCAAAGATAAAGCGCCAAAGCAGGGTTAAAAACATGGGACATGACTCATGATGTTGTAAGACATGCAAGGCCATAATGAACACATACAACAAACAAGTGTACACACCAAACAAAGGGCAAGGCCCACATACAATAGAAAACAATAGCAAATAAGTACACACAAAAGATAGCCATGGAAGCAAGTAATCTTGCAAAATAAATGATGCACATGAAGCACCTGTTAGCATGTTAGAAAGATAAATAGTATCTCAAAAGTGTGTATAAGAAATAAATTAATGTGCTAAGTAGAATATGAAACAATAGCACCTATTAGAGACGAATGTGGATGCCCCCAGTGACCAATGTAGGATGGGTGGAAGGTGAGCAGCCGTGATGCATGCAAAAGGCATGTATCTGCGATCAAAAATAATCAAAGACATGAACGTGCATGTACTTATGGTTTAGATAAATGGCATACAAGAGATCTAACTAGCATGTGTAATGAGATGAACATATACAAGAAAACGCATGCAAGAGTAAAAGAAACCGAGATATGCGGTATGTAGTGGATGGATGGAGTGGAATGCAAGATGGATGGTAGGATCCACATGCCCCCGAGTGAATGGAAATGTATGCACTTGAGTTTCATTTAGTTTTCCCCCTCGTGAGTCAAGAATGAACCATAAAAAAATTGTGTCATCGGGAAATGGTCAAAGTGTGTGTTGTGTCTAACACACTGTGGTGAACGTGTATGAGTATTGATGATATACGACGTAACGATGATGTGTATGTGACCCTATAGCTAAATCATATATCACGACAAGATGAGCTTAGGAGTGATGATTTAGCCTAAAGTGTGTATCATCCTGTTAGATAAATAGAGGGAGTGGTGTTGTAGCCTAAAGTGTATACCAATACAAGATGATAGATTAGGTGGCCATTTAGCATATAACACATGTCACTAACCTATAAATTTCACATGATGGAAGGTCGATAGATGAAGGTGTGATGAGGATAAGGTCCATTTGATTTGTAAACCCTTGGCAATCACGTATGGACCAAGTAACTAAAGTGCGTCATAGGGTAGTGAGTGCAACATGTAGAAGATGATGTAGTATGCATGGGGATAAATGATGACCATATGATGTGTAAGATGTGTAATGTACGATGTATAAGATACAATGCAAAATGCGTATGTAGACTAAAAGTGTAAGATACATGCAATATAGTATGTAGAATGAGTAGTATGATGTAAGACATGCAAAAATAGAATTGTGACATATGTGTGATGAGGACTAGTATGATATATGATATGTAAATTATGTATGGTTTGTAGAATGTAGGATGTACGAAAGCGAGATATGTGAAATAGGACGTAGTGTGTAGGACCTATGGTGTAGTGTGTGGAGTTAGGTGTGTGTGGTATGCCCTCAATAATCAAGTGTGAACCATAGCACAAGAGTGTGTCATCGGGTAATGATGAAGATAAGACATGTGATGAGTATGCCTATGTAAGAAGAATGATTTCATATAATACAAGGAGGAGTGATGCGCTAATGCTAATATGATGGGGGGAAGTGTGGTAGATGTTATGCCCCCAAATGTATGTAAATGAATGAACTATCCAATGAAAGTGAAGGACGAAGGTCCTTTATCCAATGCATGTGGTGATGAAAACATATGACCATGCTCTAATAGTGGTGGTATAGTAGACAAATGTTGTGTTGGTGAATGAAGTCTATGTGCATGTGATGGATGAATATATGATGAAGGTTGTGGCGTAGAAAAATGTGTCGGTGATGGAGATATATGTGATGTTGATTACAAATATGATGGACACCCATGTGGAATAAACCAAGGTGGTGACCTACATTGATATGTAATAATTATCCTAGGAATGGGCCTATACCTATGCGTAGGACTAGCGGAGCGGTGAGGTCGTGTAGACAATGTGGGAGTGGGTGAAGTGGGAATAGATTGCATGTTGAGTAACATAGAGTGTAATGTACTAGTTGATGTAGATGGTGTGATAACTATTGTTGTGAATAAATTTGAGTCGCAAATGATTCATAGAGATGATAGATTGAGATTGATGAATCTAATTGAGATCAAGAAGCATGTTGCACCTATCAATTGTGTTTCCAATGAGGAAAGGCACAAGCATAGTAAGAGGACCAACCGTAACATGTAGTTTGATGACACCAAAGGCCTTATTAAGTGGGTATTCAATTTATGATAAAGGGTAACCAATAGCCTTAAGAAATGGAATGGAACATGCACTAATGGGCCATGATGGGTCAACCTTAGTATTATTGATGGAGGTTGAGCCAATAGATGCATTAATATGTAAATTATTAGATGTGAAATTCACATGATAATTATAGTCAGAGAAGTAGATGATTAGTGGTGAAGCGTCAGTATGTGTAACTAAGAATTCAAGAGCCCCGATGAAGGAGGAGCCGCTGCGTGATAGACATGATTAGCCGATGACTCACTTGTTTTTGTATCATGTTTGGGTATGGGATTGTTAAATATTTTGAGCTTATGGTTTTCATTGATAGGTGGATATATTGTAGATTCTAGAATCTCAATTGGACCATTGTCAATCAAATCCCTAATGAGATATCCTAATCGATAACAACTATCGGTGAAGTGTCCTATGCATGGATGATTATCACAATGGGAATTTTCATCAAAGTTGCACCATTTTGGTTGCAATGGATTGATTTTAGAGTATGTAATGTAATAAGGTTATTATCGATTAGTTGTAGTAACAAAATTCTTGGAGGGATACTAAACCTAGAAAAGCTACACCTAAATGGTTGTGATTGAATATCCTTAGTAGAGGATGGTACGTTGACATTGACCTTTGTATCCGAAGTTTTATTCATAGATGGCTTAAATGTGAGCTTACCTTTAAAATGTGTAGATGACGATGCTTTCTTTTGGTACTTAAGTTTTCCTATAGTTAATAGCTTAGTTTCACACAACTCAAGGGTGTGAAAAAGTTGATCAAACAAAGGAGATGTCTCAAAAATAACACTCTCCTGAGAGAGGTGGCAAGAGACTTTGAATGAATAAATCTTGGAGCTCGGCATCCGCAAGTACATTAGACATCTTAGCTAAGTTTTTTTTATAGCGCAAGACATAATCCAACAAGTGTTCATTAGACCCTTGTTTAAGTTGTGCAAGTTGAGAATAAAATATCTTAGACCCAATATTAATGGAGAAGTGAGCAAGAAAAGTGTCGGTTGGATGTGTTAAAGAGGCTACCGAATGGACAGGAGGTTGTAAAACCAACACATCACTTAATCTTGCAAACTACAAGGAAAAATCTTAGCAAATATGGTGTGATCATCTCGCATAGTCGAGACATGCTACATGAAAAGCTTGGAGATGCTCTTATGGGTCACCATGGCCTTTAAAGATGGGTAATTTGGGAGAGATAAAGTTAGGTGGAAATGGATAAGTAGATATAGCTAGTGGGAAAGGGGTATGCAATAATGAAGTAGAGTCTAAAGATGGTGATGCATGAGAAGTAGCGAATTAGAGCTGGTGAATTTGATTTTACAAATCCTGATATAAAGATGTTAAATCATGAGTGTTCGAGGAAGAGCCAAGATGCATATTAATTGTGTTAGGGTGAGTAATGAGAGCGGTAGTTGTAAGAATAGGAGAAGAAACATAAGTGGGTGGAGTGGAGACCATGGGAGCTGAAGAATGAGAAAGCATAGAGGTTGAAGCTTCATGATTTTTCTTAGTAGCAATTAGAGCATGCAAGACATGAGGAAGATGAGTAGGATTATCACGAAAATCTTGTCAAAAGTCAGTAATAGTGTTGAGTTGATCTTGGTCAACATTGGTGTCTTCATCATAGGACTTCTCACTATCAGATGTTTCTATTTTATGAAGAGGAACACGGTGGGAATTCTCTAAGAGGTTATCAGTTGTATCCATAGAGGTAGTGGTATAATCCATGCGCTTATAATTGCAATGGGTAAATGGAGGAAGCTCACAATATTGAAAAGACCTAAAACGACCACTACGGGTGACGGGCATAAGAAGATGAAAATGGAAGAAGAGAGAAAATTCAAAATTCGGGTTCACCAAAATGATTAACTAAAAATTTATATTATTATGAAGTTAATCTAAGAAGTAGAGCAATAAATAAGAGCTAAACTAAATAAGTAAAGTGACCCAAACAACTAAGAAAGTGGAAATGTAAAACCCTAATGTGCAAGGAGAGTTAGAAAGAACTCAACTAATTCGACAAGCTTGTTGGATTGTGTCGCAGAGATAGCTGGAGAAACAAGAGGAGGAGATGATTGTGCCAAGGCCTAGAAAAATGTAGATCTAGGGGATCTAATTGGATTGGGGCGCCTAGGAGAGGATCAAGGTACCTATGGGTGCCCTAGTCTGAGTTTTAGGCACCTCGGTATGTGTAGGAGGTCCAAAAATCAGAATTGTAGGGTTACAAGGTGATGTGAAGCCTTTTCTTTATATTATGTTGATGTTACCAAGCTACGTTGTATGTTTTGATAATCGAGTAATGGAGAAAGAACCTGTAAAACCCTAATACAAGCATCAAACCCTAAAAATAAAAATGCAAATGAAGGGGTCAGACTATCCTTAGTGACCACAATGGTGGACTTACTAAATGAGCATTGCACTACATTTCAGACCCAAATGTAATTGTGTGTGTGTGTGTGTGTGTGTGTGTGTGTGTGTGTGTGTGTGTGTGTGTGTGTGTGTGTGTGTGTGTGTGAATCATACCCTAGTTGCTCTTGTGTCAGTCCCACTTTGTGAAGTAACAAGCAATAACTAAGTGTAGAGAATGTAATAAATGGTGGATGGAATAAAATAAACTTCCCTCCTATAATGTGTGATGCAGATGAACCAGCCTTGTCCCTTATGATGGAGCTAGATGGATGCAAATGAGCACTAGATTCATTAGATGGATGCAGCTCTATGTGGATGATAGTAGTGACTAGTGCTTGGTCCCTCATTATGGTCTCATAACTTTATATTTATATGGTTCTCTTGATCTAATTTTGTAATTAACCCTAAAGAGGTGACCACCAAAATAATAGAAATATAAAATGGATAAAAAGTTCCCAAAAGATGGAAGTAAATTGGGAAAAGGATTAGGGTGCCCCGAATGGGACCAAGGCATCTACAGGCGCCCAAGAGTACTAGCCTAGGTGTCCCATTCAAGTTTAGAATAACATGAGATGATAAAAAATATTGGGAAATCATGTGTTAAATGTCGGGGATGACGACAAAAAGTAAAGTAAAATGGCCAAAAGACGAGGGTTAATTAATACTTTCTTCACTCAAAACCATATGAAGGGTGATTTTGTGTCTACAACTTATATTTCAATTCTCGGTATTACAATGTCATATAATATAATAAAATATTGTCTCATTCTATGATGTTCCCTTTGGTCTTGTATCATCTTTTAGTGCTCCTAATTTAATTAGATCTTTAGTTGCAACATTGATACTAGCAATATTTTCAATATCTTGTTTCGCCACATCACCTACTAAAAGTAAACTAGGATCCGCATCATATTTCTACTTGAACAATATATCTGGATCCATTCCATGCTCCTTAATAATTTTCTTCAACGTATTTTTCTATTTATTAAGGGGCACAAGTTTCCTTTAATGCAATATGCAACAGTGAAAAAAATTGTGCATTCTTCAGATGAAGATCCAAGACTAGTACTTCATTCTTCAAATTTTCATATTTTGACTGCATTTGAAAAAATAAATATTATTAGTTAAAAATTTAAATATGTAAAACTAAAATTTCAATGCAAAGAAAGAGCTAAACTTATGACAACTTTATCTTTTCCCTATTTTTAATGACAAGCTGGTTTTTGAAAGGCCATCTATTATAGTCTTGACTTCACCATTTAAATTTTCTAACATGTTTAACATTATATCCAAAACATTATCATTATAGTCATTATCTACTGTAATGACACCTGAGAGATCCTTATTCATCAATACAACAATCTTTTCTGGCTCATTTTAAACTAAAGCAAATAAATAATTTCTTTTGGAATAGTTGTGATAATGTGCCATTTATTTCCTTCATCAAATATTTTTCCAGAATTCCCATGTTTTTAATGTCTCTATATCAGACATAACAACATCATTAATATTAGCATAACATATATCTACCAACAAATTATGCAACGAAAAATTTGTTAATTGATCATCAAACTGTGGTAATGTATGAGTTGGAGAGGGCATACCAGTATGGTGAACTAGGTTTATGTGCCTGTAAAACAAGATCTATTTGGGTCTAGCCTTGAATCATATTATGTGGATTAAAGGTAGATGGATCCCCAGTACCACTCTCGATACCCAAGAAATCATCATCAAGATCAATTTGTTGTAAAATGGTGGTGCCCATTGCACTAGGGAGACCACCAAAGGAGAAATTTGGAAACTTTGTTCCTATCAAATGAACTGTGCCACCACTTTGAGCTAGAAAAGATATTCTTTTCCCCCTTGTTTGAACTTGTCTTTGTGGCGGTGGTGGTGGCATATTTTTTGTTTGAGAAGTGTGAAAAGGAATTGCAAAATTTAAATGTGAAAAAACACAAGAATTCAATGTTTAGTAAATTTAGCATAAAAGTTAAAGTTTGAAGTGACTGATAATAATAATGTACATTATACCTACCTTGCAAAGTATGTTTAGGGGTAGTATTTTCTTCCACTGTCAGTGGTTGAATCCTCGTGGATTCCATTGGTTCAACTTCATGTTGGGAAGTTTGATGAATACTATCAGATGAATCTATAAATATGCAATAATGTTTAAAAATATGCATAGTTTGATTAATAAAAATTTAAATAATGTATGTCTCATTACTTCATATCTTAACATAATGATATTAATACCTATAATAATTTATGCAATTACAAACACTACTCACTTTTCAAATCCAGGAGAACAAACAATTTAAATGCAACCTCTACTCACTTGGGGAGCAGAATCATCATCATGGTGAAAACAAAGCCTTTCATCTTTCACCTAAGTAAGAAGATTCAATAATGGATGGTCAAGATGTAGCTGAAAATTATTCTCATACTGCTGCCCCAACATGGTTCTCTGCTTCTTACCAAGAATAAGATGATATGGATTTTGAGCTTGAAGGAGTGCCCTTCCCATGAAGCTTGGACATCTTCTCCTTATCAGTAGGTGTCATGAATCAAGTATACCCATGTTTGCAAGAAATTGAATCTTTGGCAATGCAAATCATGGAAGAGGTGAACGAGAATGTTTCAAATGAATCATGGGCATGTATGGATCAGATTTTTAACCATCTCTAGAGGAACAACAAGAATATTCTTCCAATGAAGATAAAAATGAGCCTATGGAAATTTCAAAAGAACTATATGTACAAGATATCTTGAAGGTTGTGGAAGAAATTGAAGATCCTTAACTCATCCTTGAACTCTTAACCCTAGGCTATGGAGATACAAGACATGTATGAATCAATTTGTGCTTCCTATTTTGGTGGACCAATTTTTTATGTTGAGATGGAGCAGTTGGATAATCTTGATGACTTCCCTAATACTTTGGTTGATGAGAATGGACATGAAAGCATGTCTTTTCTTCCACATCGTTCGAAGAAGTTCATGAGTGTAAAAGAAGAAAAGTTCATGTTTGGACATCTCCATTTTTCAAGACAACACCTCCACCATGAGAGAAGATCTCTAGCTTAATGATTTAACCATAATGTTTGAAAACATTTACTCAAAGAAACAAAGCGGGATGTTCGGGAAGTTCTTGAATGGGAAGAAAACTAGTTTTTTCTCACTCCTTCCAAGTGTTTTGCTGATATGAGAGACAATTTGAGGTTGCAATTCAAATAAGATGAATTTTTTCATGATAGCAGCAATTTTCCCACTCTCGAAGACATGGAAGGATGGTGTCTCATGTTTGTGAGACATCAAGAGGAATCTTCAAAATGCAAAATTTTCAAGAGGTTAACCAAATTTCCAATGGATGAAGAAACATTATCAATATAGTATGAGTACAAGGATGGAATTATGGTCAACCTTCTCTTCTCAAGCCATGCAAATCCATCACCAAATCATGGTTTGATCATATAATAGTTTTGTGCTTCAATGTTCATACTTCAATCCGTTATTTCATGATGGCATGTACTTTTCTCAACCCATTGCTAGGTATGTGTATATCCTTTTCCTACCTCTATAGATTTCCCTCCCCTTGTATATAATTTCCTTTTTGTGGTGTGTTTCCATTTATGTTGTGTGTCATGTGTTTCCTTTCCATCTTTTTGTGTGATGGTGTGTGTGTGTGTGTGTTTCCTTCTTCATTATCCTTCTCTCTTGTAAGTTGTACATGACTCCACAGGGCCCAATGGATAAGGCACTAGTCAATGGATTATATGGTCTGAAATTGAGATTCTAGATTCTCCATGTCATGTCTTCATTGTGCTCATTCCATGCCATGTCCCCAAGCTAGAGCCAATTATTTTCGTGCAAATGTGCGACAGGTAAATTTTAAGTTTCCAAGCACGATAATTATACCCCCTGTCTTTGAAATTTTCATGTTTTATCATTCCTAGGAACCCTGGGTCAAATACGTTAGTCCTGGTCATCCCCTATTTTATTTAAAATCAGTCCCCTAGGTGATTTAGGAAAGTCCATTCATTCCCCCTAGGTGATTTTAGGAGTTCTTTAAAAATGCAAATTTTGAGCGATCACATGAAAGGGCTACCACCGCCTTCCAAAGACTGGATCAACCCCTGAAGTGGAATGGAAGGTAAAAGTTCAACATGGAGGTGAATTCAAGACCTTATAACATCATGGAAATTATTTTTTAAGTTTTGGGAAGTTTTGAAAGACTTGGAGTAGTCTAAATTAAAAACAGGGTTCACAAACCTAAGCAGTACACAAGCCTAAAACAAATGCTAAGCTTCAGAAGAAGATTTCGGGAGCTCCAGATGGATTTAGGAGTAAAAAAACATCTCCAGAAATATAATTCCAATCCCTATAAGATGATGAAATCATATTTTTCACAACACCTTAGCGCATAGGGTTTCATGCAGACGCTTTTCTCAGGAATAGGTAGAGTACAAAATTAAACACTCCATGTTTTTAGGGATTATATGGAAGAATAAAGACATGAGACCCCAAAATTGGATTCAAAATTCCATTTCCATTCAGGATCATATAAAATTTCACCAATAAATTCCACCGAGAGCTCAAGTTATCATCGTTCCAAGTTACCCTCTTGGAGACAATTCGGGAGTTAGTCAATTTTCGGGAGGACACGTGTCAGCACCAAGAGCCTGGCGGGATTTTATGTCCCCAAAGTCCCTGAGGTCAGGTACATCAACCTTGGAAAAATTCACCCAGCCCCCATGTGACCTCTGGGACCCTCATGTGACCTTCAGATTTGACAATTTAGCCCCAAGTGCATTTTTGGAGCTCAAATTCCCTACCGTTGGATCGAGGACACGTGTCGTCCTCTTGCTCACCATGGAATTTTATGTCCCTCACGTCCCTAAGGTCAGGGATATAAGACATGTAAAAATGTTCCCATCCCCTATGGGGATTCCTTTGGTCATTCACGTGACCGACTTTCAGCCCCCAGTGCTTTAAAGTCACATTTTTCACCTCCATTCCCAATCGTCTGATCATTACCACGTGTCAGCTCTAGGACCACCATGGAATTTGATTTTCTTCATGTCCCTAAGGTTAGGAATATCAAGACATGAAAAATGTACCAAACTCAAACTCAAAATTTTGAAAAAATTTCTAACTATTAGCTACTTCTTGTTGCTTTTTTTTGCTTCTCACTGCTAGAAGAAAAGTTGTAAAGAAAATCAGTCCACCACTCCACCATTGCCAAAGATCAAACCAGCTACATCATAGAACATTATCCCTCACTCCATGATGGCACACAGGTCACAGAAGGAAGATTTACCAAACCAAGAAGAAATAATGAAGAACAAAGGAAAATAAGTCTAAAAACTCCATTGTCATAAAACCAAGAATCGAACATATCTTGCAAATTGTTCCACAAATTGACAAACCGTTTGTTGCTGAATTATTCTCTCTTGAAGGACATTAAAAAATCATATTCAAAACTCCAATTTTCAGCAAGGAATTCTCACAGTAAATAAATTTCACTTCCGGCTCCACGAAGAACAAAGTTCAATTTCCCATCAAATTGGTTGTCGGATTGAAGTAAAATTTCGCGTGAAGCACCAAAAGAAAAAACCTATCGCAATGGAATTTATTTCATCGTGAATGGAAAAAAACAATACCTGAAAATTTAAAGCTCCATTAATGGCTTCCATGACATAGTAATGGAAAAAATCAGTGAGTTACCTCTCCGCTTCTCAGGGTTCCAGTGGGCAAAATCACCCAAAAATGGAGGAAATGATCGTTGAAAAATCTAGTTTCGCGTGAACTAGTTTTCACACCATGAAGTCCCTATTTTTTAGGGATATGGAGGGATGTGTTTTTTATCATAATTCTTCCCTATTCGAATAAATTTTCAAATTCTCGAAGATCCGGCATGGATGAAATCATCCAAAATTTAGAGGGAAGGGTCTCAAAAAAATCTAGTTTCTCTCAAACTAGTTTTTACACGACTGAAGTTGCCATTTTCTTGAGATATGAAGGAATAATTTTTATCAGTATTCTTCCCTAGTAGCTCCATACCCAAAGCTCTTATAAGACATAAATTTCCATTTTTCATTTCTAAGCTTTTTGGAAAGCGAATCATGATGAAAATTGGAGCACGAGTTTGTGATGAAGATTTGAATCCAAAAATTTGTTCCCATCACAAACAGAGGTTGTTTTCACCACTTACTAAAAATAACATATGTTATATTTCCTCGCATTCTATAAATGATGAGTCCCACTAAATTGCAAGTTTTGTCACTCAGGACAATCAGAAAAGGGGTAAAATGAAAAGTAAGACAGAAAATGACTTCTTCCCAAAATAGCAAGTCCCAGAATAGAAATGTGCTAAAAAGTAATATCTCAAAAAAATAGGTTGGAATATGGTATATAGTTCAAAATTTGAAACTTGAACAAGACAGTGATATGTCTCGAATAGCAGAGCACGTGCTCGTATTCTAAAAATACTACTTTTGGACTCCCTTTTGGATAATGAGATGGTTTCATGAGTTGAAAAGGAGGAATGAGAACTTTTTGGAGGTCTTAGAAGCATCATCTTGAGATCAATGGTTTACGAAGTAAAGCGAGGCATCTCAAGGCACGTCATCTGAATTCATCTTCATCACTTAAGGAACCAAGTGATCCAAAGTGAATTGGTCAGAATGATTTCAACGATTCAAAGGGTTCATTAACCATGTTTCAAGGAGGGTCATCGTGGGCATTGTATGTGTTCATCTCAAGTTTGTAGTGGTAAGCATCATAATCATATTTCTAGACACTCATTCTATGGTTCAGGATGTCCATGCATCATAGAGTTTGTGCTCATCACTAGATTGGGAAAATGATTCAAAGTTATTCAAGGAAGCAATCTTCATCAATGTAGAAGATCACTAGTAAAAGAAATCCTCGCTCAAATTTCATGGTTGCATCAAGGCATTCAAAGCATTTCATCACGAGGAGTGTTTTCCCCTCCATCCCTTCCCTCTCCCTCTCTTTCCCTCTCTACTTTCTCTCTCCGTTCTAATTCTTCATTATGTGTCATCATTGTATTTCATCCTATTCACTTAAGTGACCCATTTTAATTGTAAAAAGTATCTTCTCAAAATTATAAGAGAAATACTTAATTCATGGAAAATGAAAGGTCACGAGTGGAATATGGAAATGAAGAGTCATGTGAGGGAGGTGAAAGGTCAATTCAGATTGCTATAAATTGTAATGAGCTCTTCATTCCAAAGGGTTCTTCTAATTCTGAAATTCTTCTAGCTGGTTGTATTCTTGTAAGTTCATGAGAGATATTTTTCTCCCTTGTGAGTGAAAATAGTTAGCCACTTCTCCCCTATTCTCAATGTCTTCCATTCTCAAACTATGTATAATTTTTGCTTGAGCATCAATACAAGAAGAAGGAGTTTCAAGCATTTTTTGACTAAGGGGTTTACTGATACTTTGTGTTCATTAAATTCTAATTGGTCTTGTTGTTGTTTGTAGTATTGTTTCTTCCTAACTTTAGTGCATGTGATGAAACTTATAACTAGTGTGTGCAGGAATCTGATTTTCTACCTGCAACATTAGTTCCCCTACCTCTTTTCTCACTCCCCTTTCCCACTCTTCAGAAAAATTCTCCCTAGCAAGAGATTGCTAGATTTGCCATAGGGTCATTGGAGTGCCCCTGTTGGATCCCCGGCCACAAGGCCACCAAGAAAATCCACCTTTACTTGTGCATGCATATACGGAAGTTACACCGGTTAAGTAGAGGGACTTAGATTCCTAGAGTGTTGGTAAGACATCCAAAATTTTGTCCACCCAAAAAAATTCTCGCCAATAGTTTTTGCACACCACCATGGGGCGATTTAGTAGCATTGCACCCAAAATACAATCGCAAGGTCTTAAAAAAATTTTAAAAAAAACATATTTCAAAAGAAAATCATTTGTGAAGGCAACTCCATCAAGGAATGAACCCCTATCATGTTTTTTTCCCACATCATGAAGAAATTTCCATATTAGAGTGAAGTACCAATGAGTGACAATAAAGAAGAAGAAGAAGATGTCTTCCGAAAAATAAGATCATTGATCAACCATGGTTCTGGACTAGTGTTAACAAAGGAAAGAAGAAAGAACATGTCACCAATAAAGAGGAATGGATTAATAGGAGACATAACCTAAGGTGTGAAGTTGAGAATATGTCAAATTCTTACAAGAGATGAATGAGAAACTTGAAGCGGCCCATAGCGAGGAAGAAGAAGAGGAGAGTTTTCCTATAGAGGAAGATCCTGAAGATCATTCATACCATAGGGTTTTCATACCCAAAAGGTTCTTAAATGTTGCTGAAGAAAATCCTATCCTTGAGCCTTTTGATGAAGATAAAATCAACATTCAAGAAGATGATGAAAGACAGAGACGATACAAGATCCATCGAAGAAGATTTTTGCAATCTCACACAGACTCACTACAAAAATGAGAATGTTGTCCCTCTGTTCTCTAGATGAATTCATTACATATGGTGATGAAGAAATGAACATGTTGAAAAGAGAATATGTGGAAAGACTTGAGAGCATAATAAAAGGAAATTTTGACCCCGAAGTCTTTGATGAAATTTGGAGGTATGCTTTAGCTCTACAAAGAAGATATGAACATCTTGAAGCTCCACATCAAATGGAGGAAGAAGATGAGATGTGCCCTATGGAAGAAGACCCAAATTGCTGCCCATATTATGAGGCTTTCATTCCCGAAAGATTCTTGGATGCTCCTGAAGAAGATCTTATCATGGAACCTTCTAATGAAATCCAAAGCAACATCATGGAGGAAGAAGTAGAAGAGATGAAGATAGAATCACCATTCAACAATTCCATTTGGCTTGAGTCACACCCATAGGGGGAATAATATATTCAACAAAGGAATATCCTTTTTACATAATGGATGATCCAATGCTCTCTCGAAGAATCCACCAATGATGAAGAGGATGGCCAATTCAAAGTAAGCATGGATGATCCCTTTTCAATTTTTGATCTTTCAATTGATGATGAAATGGAGAGATGTGAATAAGTGTACAAAAGTCAACTGACATCATGGTCCAAAAATGATGAATTCAAGATGGTCATAGATAATCATCCTTCCTATTTTGATTCTTCAAGTGATGTAGAAATGTTGCATGAAGAAATGAAGGAATTCAAAGAATAAAACTCTCTTCCCGATGTAATCATGGATGATCAAATGGAAGAAGCCCACTCTCTTTTCAAATCCAAGGAGAACAAACAATTTAAACACAACCTCTACTCACTCGGGGAGCAGAATCATCATCATGGTGAAAACATAGCCTTTCATCTTTCACCTAAGCAAGAAGATTCAATAATTAATGGTCAATATGTAGTTGAAAACTCTTCTCATACTGCTGCCCCAACATGGTTCTCTACTTCTTATCAAGAATAAGATGAGATGGATTTTGAGCTTGAAGGAGTTCCCTTCCACGAAGCTTGGACATCTTCTCCTTGTCAGTAGGTTTCATGAATCAAGTATGCCCATGTTTACAAGAAATTTAATCTTTGGCAACACAAAGCATGGAAGAGGTGAACGAGAATGTTTCAAATGAATCATTGGCATGTATGGATCAGATTGTTAACCATCTCCTAGAGGCACAACAAGAAGATTCTTCTAATGAAGATAAAAATGAGCCTATAGAAATTTCAGAAGAACTATCTCAGACAATATATTTTGAAGATTGTGGAAGAAATTGAAGATCATCAACTCAACCTTGAATTCTTAACCTAGGTGTGGAGATACAAGATAGGTATGAATCAATTTGTGCTTCCTATTTTGGTGGACCGAATTTTGATGTTGAGATTGAGTAGGTTGATAATCTTGATGACTCCCCTAATACTTTGGTTGATGAGAATGGACATGAAAGCATGTCTTTTTCTTCCACATCATTTGAAGAAGTTCATGAGTTCAAAAGAAGAAAAATTCATGTTTGGACATCTCCATTTTTGAAGACAACACCTCCGCCATGGAAGAAGATCTCCAACTCAATGATTTAACCTCCATGTCCGAAAATACTTACTCAAAGAAACAAAGCGGGATTTTCTAGGAAGTCCTTGAATGGGAAGAAAAATATCTTTTTCTCACTCCTTCCAAGTTTTTGCTAATATGAGAGACAATTTGAGGTTACAATTCAAAGAAGAGGATTTTTTCATAATAGCAATTTTCCCACTCTCGAAGACATGGAGGGATGGTGTCTCATGTTTGTGGGACATCAAGAGGAATATTCAAAATGCAAAATTTTCAAGAGGTTAACCAAATTTTCAATGGATGAAGAAACATTCTCAATACAATATGAGTACAAGGATGGAATTATGGTCAGCATTATTCTTCTCAAGCCATGCAAAGCCATCACCAAAGCATGGTTTGATCATATAATAGTTTTTGTGCTTCAATGGTCATACTTCAATCCATTATTTCATGATGGCATGTAATTTTCTCAACCCATTGTCGGGTATGTGTATATCCTTTTCTTGCCTCTCTGTAGATTTCCCTACCCCTTGTATATAATTTCCTTTATGTGGTGTGTTTCCCTTTATGTTGTGTGTTGTGTGTTTCCTTTCTATCATTTTGTGTGTGTGTGTGTGTTTCCATTTCGTTATATTTCTCTATTGTAAGTTGTACATGACTCGTAGGGCCCAATGGATAAAGCACTCGATCAATGGATTATATGCTCTAAAATTGAGATTTTGGATTCTCCATGGCATGTCTTTGTTATGCTCTATCCATGCCATGTCCCCTAGCTAGAGCCAATTGTTTTTGTTGTTTTCACCCTCAAAATTCTCCTCTTTTGAAGTCAAGTTTTGAAAATTTTGAGTATGTACCTTCATTGTATTGGATCGCGTCGAGCCTAGCATTATTTACAATTTTCCCATTCATGGAGAACAATTTGAAAGTCAGGTGTATTGGTGAAGTTTCTTCCCTTCTTTTTATTTTCTTCCCACAGTCGAAATGACAGGTGTATCTTCCCCATTAATTTTTCCCTAGAATCCATGGGTAGTACGTGGGCATCTCTGATTAGATGTGGTTTGGCCATGTTTCAAGCGTCAGCGGAAGCCTCCACGCATCTAAATGACACAACCTGGGGGTAGGGTCTAAGGGACAATCCTCAAATAAGCGCAGGCTTTCCACATGTCCTAGGTTCAAAATGAAGGCAAAACAAGCTCAAATCAGCTAAGTATGGAAGGTTCAGTAGACGGTTCCACGTGCCTCATTGGCACAACTTCAAGAGTTAAAGTCGGGGGTAGTTCTCAAACTTGTGCCAGTCCTCCACATGTCCCAGGTCCAAAAGAGAAAGAGTCGATCATTAAAATTGACTAAGTATGGGCGGGTTGGTGGAAGTCTCCACATGCCTTAACGGCACAATTTTAGAAGTGAAATCAAAGGTTTAGTCTCTAAGTAGTGCCAGCTCACCACGTGGTTAAATTCAATGAGGAGATAGAATTAGCCATTAAAAAGTCCAAGACCGATGGAAGGAGACACACGTCAACTCAACACAATTTCAGGAGGTGTTTCCAAAATGGAAACTCAAATGAGTGCCAGCCCTCCACGTGTCTAGGGGTCAACATAAGTTAAGCAGAAATAGATCCGAATCAGGCGAAGTATGAATCGGTGGAGCTCTCCATGTGTCAACTCGGGCACGACTTCAAAGGTAAAAAATGTAAAAGGCATTCGCAGCCCGCTCCAATCAATTCCTTCCACGTGGGTGGCCCAAATTTAAATTTGTAGAAGAAAATCAAATGGCCCATGTTTTAACTGGTGAAATAATGAAATGGTCGTATATTTAAAAAACTAGTTTTTTCGCCATTAACATTTCTTTGTAAATCAAGAATTCGAAAGGGCACGAATGATTGGAATAAGTTGTAACTATTTCTTGCTTTCTCGAGGAAGTTGTAACCATCTCTTGTGAGCTATATCATGGGCTTTCAAATCCATTGTACGGGTTGGGAATTTTGATATTCTGAAACTGTAATTTTGAATTGGAAGAAATCAATACAAAGGTTTTCCCCTTTTCCTCTACTTTCTCTTTCCTTCTTGCTCTAATGTGAATCATTTAATCCTTGCATGCTTAGAAACTTTGTGTTCTATTCTATACAATCTCAATAACTTTGAGTCTTTGGATTATGCCCGTTATAAACGTGAATGGTTCTACTCTATATCTCATTTTCTCAATACATATAAGGTTTTTCTCTGCCATCTCTTTTCCCTAAAATTATTGTCTTCTTTTGCCTCCCTCCTCTCTTCAAGTCTTCTATCCTCATGTATTGATAACTTTCAAGCATAAAACACATTTCAAGATATCGGGAAACCACCATTGAATGAAAGATTGTGTATTTGTACATAGGTTTTGCCCCTGCTTTCAATAAGGGAACCTCTCCCATTAAAGAGGAGGGACTTTTTGTCCCCTGACTGTGGTTTCATTCCAAGTGCAAATCTGAAACCCAATAGTTTTTTTGTGACTCCACTGGGGATTTGTTCAACAAATTTCCTTTCTAAAAAGAACAACTAATTTGATCATTTATTTGATCTGGCGACTCTAAGATACACTCGTGGTAGAAGGGCTCTTGGAATTGAAGATCCCCAATTTCAACTCTTGGATCAAAAAGGTTTTCAACTTCCTCCAACAAGAAGAAATAGAAGAGCTCATTCCATAAGCACACCTCCTGTTGAAGATAGAGCTTCTAGTAGTATCATTCCTCAAGCACAACTTAGCCCTAATATTTGTACCCTAATTCTTGCTAGTGTCTCAATTCCACTTCAAGAAATCTTTCAAAGAATGGAAACACCTCGCCTTGGGGACAAAGAGTTGGGCCTCTAGCTCTTCCTCAACCATTGCATGAGTTACCTAGGGGTAACAGGAAGAATTTTCCCAAATTTAGAGGTGATGGCAAAGTACACCCTGATGAACACATTGCAGCCTTCATTGTTGCATGTGGGGTCCTTGGAGTTGAACATGAGGATGTCTCTGTTAGGTTGTTTGTGGAGACCTTGCAAGATAATGTTGCAGATTGGTTTTACCATCTTCCTACTGGGACCATCATCGATTGGACTACTATGAGGACTAAATTTGAGCAGTGTTTCAAACCTATTGAAGATGTGCATGCTTTGTTAGCTCATATTTCTCAAATCAAGAAGGAGCCACATGAACCTATGAGAGAATTTGTGGCCAAGTTCAACAAGTTGGTTAACAAGATTCCACTAGATACTAGGCTTGTTGATCAAGATTCAGAAGTGTTTCTTCTTGAATGTTCAATTGTCGAAGTAAGCTATGCCCTGAGGAGAGCAAATCTTGCTACTTTGGATGTTGATCAGAGATTGGTCGTTAGTGTGGAAGATGACTTCATCATGTTTGGAAAGCTAAAAAGGAGTTTTTCAAATCCAAAGCATCTTCTTCTTCCTCTCCTCTTGGAGGTAATGCAGATCGGTTGGCTAATGACCTCATTTCCATCAAGAAACAATTGGCTCAACATGCTCCATATCAAGATGTTCCAAGGAAGAACTTTTAGCCTATGAATCACTTACCTTCTTCTCAAACTAGGTTGGCCATTAAAGGTCCACCCCTCAAGGTGCCTGTCAATGCTACTTGTGAGGTTCTTAAGCCTAATGATGAGGAAGAAAATGGGCTCTATGATGAACAAGAAGAGGAAGTTGATGAAGAACTGGAGGAGCCTGGTGGTTCTCGAGTTCATTTCCTCACCACTGAAGGTGTGGATGATGAAGATGACTATGATGATGTAGTTTCTGAGATGAATAGTGAGTCATATGCTGTTATGACTCGAGAGTAGACCAAAAAAAAGGAAAAAGTGGTGCAACCTGCAAAAATATCCAAGGAGTACCCCATCACCATCCCGGTGATTGTAAGAAGAGGAGATCCTATTCCTACTACTTCCACCCGAAAGGTAAGCTCTGCTAGTCCTTCCTCTACTTCTTCTTCTGAGAATTATTTTCCAACAAATGATAAAATTGATAGATCAAAAGCTCCTCCTACTCCTAGTAGTGATTCCCCATCCACATCTGGATCTTTTAACATTATAGACCATCTTAAAAAGACCAAGATTTAGATTTTTGAGGCAGATTTCTATCAAAGCCCATCCTAAAGCCTTTGCCAAAATGGTTAACTTTGTAAATTATAAATCTAAAAACCCAACCCATTCCTATAAAGGCCTTTTTCCCACTCCTTCTCTACCTCAACCCAGCCTTGTGGCTGTAGTCACTTCACCCAATGAGAATATCAAACCCTTCTATGTGACTCTCCTCATAGCTAGCCACAAGCTTAGCAATTGTGTCATTTATTTTGGTGCATCTGATAATGTAATGCCTACAAAATTGGCTCATGCTTTTGGTCTAACCCTAACCCGTATTTATGGCTCTTGTTATTCCATGGAAAGTAGAGAAGTTCCTTTGGTTGGGAGAATCAAGGATGGACAAGTAACTTTTGTTGCTTTACCAAAAAAGAAGGTCTTGGCTACCATCTTGGTTGTTGATATCTCTCCTTCCTATGGCATGCTTTGCTAAGTAGGAACTTTTTCAAAGATGTTGGAGGTGAGATCCAAATGGATTGGTCACATGCCTTGATCCCTGTTAATGGGAAGATGAAGAATTTTTGCCTGAGAAATGAGCAGAGTATATTGTTCAAAAGATAGATGATCCTAACGCACAAATATTGTATGAAGACATTGGGCATGGGAACTACATGATCATGTCACAAGAGGAGACAAGTCTACCAAAGGGAGTGTTGCTTGATCCTAATGGTGTGTGGACTTTGGAGTTTGATGGAAGTTGCTCTTCAAGCTGGTTTTGGAGCTGGTGTAGTGCTCATTTCTCCTGGGGAGAGGTTCATCCTTTCTCCTTCAAATTTCAATTTGAAAATACCAACAATATTGCCGAGTATGAGGCCCTTATTCTTAGTTTGAGCATGGCGAAGGAAATGGGAGTGAAGAACCTTCTTGCTCGTGGAGATGCTGAGCTAATTGTAAAACAAGTTAGAGACCTTTATCAGGTAAAGAACAGAAGGTTCAAAACACTATAGGAATTTGGTTTGGGATTCCTTTGAATTTGTTGATGTGTTTTCCATTGAAGTTGTGCTAAGGGAAAGGAACACTAGGGCTGACTCTCTAGTTGTTTCGGGGTCCTTGATTCCTCACCCCGATTTCCCTCGTGGAGAAATTCACCATTGAGCTGATCCATATACCCCCAGTGTGCTCTGACAATGCAAATAATTGGCAAGTTTTTAATGATGACCAGCATTTGCTTTCTTTCTTGGAGCTCAGAGATAACTTTGATCAGTTGTACTTTGAAGGAAGTGACAATATTCCTAGAGAGTGTGTGTCATCAAATGAAGAGGGTGTCAAAGAAGAGATGGATCAAGATAGATGCATCAAACCGAAAGGCAACAAAATTCCTAAAGGGTGATGAGTTTGGAGGATATTTTTATAAACATGATAGATATATGAAGTCTAAAGTTTCCTTAGGAGCTCGAAATCATTGAGACGAGAAAGTAAATATTGGGAGTCTTGATGATCCCAAAATGGTCAACATTGGAAAATGTTGCACTCAGAAGAGAAAAAGAAGGTGGTGAATCTGTTGAAGAGGTATGTTGATGTTCTAGCTTACTCTTATGATGATCTTAAGGCTTTTCATCCTAAATAAATGCAATATTTCATTCCTCTTAAGCATGGGATCAAACCCTTCAAATAGAAGCAAAGGCAATATAATCCAAAGATAACTGATACAATTTTCCAAGAAATACAAAATCTTTTGAAGGCTAGGATCATCTTCCCCATCCACCATTCAACGTGGATTGCTAATATAGTGCCTGTCAGGAAGAAGAATGGTGAGATCCGGATCTATGTGGACTTTAGAAATCTAAATCAGGGTTCTTTAAAGGACAACTACCCTCTCCCCATGATGGACCAAGTATTACAAGTTGTCATAGGCTGGAGATGCTATCTATGTTAGATGGATTCTCAACGTACAATCAAGTAGAGGTGAATACTGCAGATCAACATAAGATTGCCTTTACTACTCCTTGGGGCACCTTTGCATACAAGAGGATGCCATTTGGTCTCATCAATGTTGGTGCTACTTTCCAGAGGGCCATGGACTTGGCTTTTGGCAGTTTGAAAGGGAAATGCATTGTTGTGTATTTGGATGACTTGACATTGTTTTCTAAAGCAAGAAAAGATCACTTCCAACACCTTGAAACAAGTATTGCAGAAGTGTAGAGAGCATGGAATTTATTTAAACCCTAAGAAGTCTTTATTTTGTGTCACAGAAGGAAATTTTTGGGACACATTGTTTCAAAGGAAGGGATCAAGATTGATCCAGATAGAGTTCCGGCCATCTAGTAAATTCCTCTTCCATCAAGTAAGAAAGGTATCCATTATTTTGTTGGTAAGATCAATTTCCTAAGGAGATTCATCCTTGATTTTGAAGAACTTACTATGAGAATTTCTCACATGATGCAAGGGAAGCAAACTTTTGGTTGGTCCTCTGAAGGGAAGAAATCATTTGAGGACATTAAACAAGCTATTGTAAAGACTCCAATCTTGGCGTGCCCTAAATTTAGCAAAGATTTCATTATCTATTGTTATGCCACTGAAAATACCCTAGCTGTTGTGTTAGCTTAGAAGAATGTTGAAGATCATGAGCTCCCAATTGCATTCATGAGTTATGTCTTGAAAACTTATGAGCTAAAGTACACCATGATGGAGAAACATGATTTTTAGTTGTCAAATTTTTCAAGCGGTTTAGGTTTTACATCCTTAATTCTCATTTGTGGTGTCGAGTGTCGATACAACAATCAAATCCATTCTTACTCGGCAAGAATTTGAACCAAGAGAGGTAATTGGGTAAGCATAGGTGCAAGAGTATGATCTTGACATTAGCAAAAAAATCTGGTTCGGGGTAAGGGCATGTGTGAACTCATTGTTGAGGGAGCTTCCAAGGAGTTGTCCAAAGATGGAGTTGATGTCCCTGTTGTTCTGTTCCTCATCTCGACAGATGTATGGTATGCTGACATTGCTCACTTTCTAACCTATGGAGAGTGTCCATCTCACTTGAGTGCTAAAGAGAAGAGAGCCATCAAACTGAGGTATGCACAATATGTGCTATGGGAGAATGATTTTTTCAAATGAGGCATAGATGGAAGGTTTTTGAAGTGTGTAGACAAAGAGCAAAAAAGAAGTTGTTCTCTTGCTTTTCATGACCAAGCTTGTGGAGGTCATTTCTCCTCTATTGTAACAGCTCATAAAATACTTCATGCTGGTTATTATTAGCCCACTCTATTCAGAGATGCATCAAAATGGGTTGGTAAATGTGAAGCATGCCAAACGTTTGTTGGAAGACCTAAGTTGGTTGCTTTACCACTAAATCTAGTAGTGATTGATGAGCCCTTTCAACAATGGGGATTGGATTTCATTGGAACTCTTAACCCATCTTCCAGTGTTGGACATACCCATGTGTTGACTACCATAGATTACTTCACCAAGTGGGTGGAAGCCATCCTAGTCAAGAGCACTACTTCTGAGGTAGTTTGTAACTTCATTAAGGAGAACATATTGATCAAGTTTGGGACCCCAAACAAAATTGTGACTGAAAATGCTTCCAAATTTTCTTCTGCTAAGATGATGGACTTATTTTATGGGTATGGGATCTCACTTGCTCATTATTTAGATTACTACCCCAAGGGAAAGGACAGCATAATCAACAAACAAGAACTTGGTGAACATAGTTAGAAAGCTTGTAAATGATTCTCATAGGAATTGGCATAAGAAGCTATATGATGCACTTTGGGCTGATAGAATTACACCCAAGAGAGCAATTGGAATGTCTCCTTTTCAAGTGGTGTATGGTGTGGAAGCTCAACTTCCAATCACAGTGGAATTTCCAGCCTTGCATATGATGAAAACTATTGAAGATTCAAGTTTCAGTAGCTCTTTGGACAAGAGAATTTTGTACCTTCAGAAGCTTGATGAGGAAAAATTACAAGTGGTTGACAGGATAGTAGATCATCAGTTAAAAGTGAAGGATTTGTTTGACAAGAAATCCAAACCCATATTTTTCCAAGTGGGAGACATTGTGCTACTTTGGGACAAAAGACATGAGCCACGAGGAAGCCATGGTAAGTTTGATTCTCTTTGGCTTGGTCCTTTTAGAATTAGACATTTTGTTAGAGAGAACTCTTTTTATCTGGATTATATGGATGGATCTCCTCTCCCACTTCCTTATAATGGGTAGTATCTAAATTTTTTTAAGTCCTAGGTGAGTAGGTGGTCATTATGTATATTCTATACAGTGTTTTGGTTTTGGGTCATTCCTTTGTGTTTCGTTTCTATTCTTCCCTTTTGGTTTGTTTTGTTTCTTTTCCCATCTTGTGTGTGTTTGCCTTGTATTGGTTTTTCTTTTGACTCCTTTGCCCAATGGATAAGACATTGGTACTCTTTCCCAGAGTTATCTACAGTTATTGATCTTGCCTTGTGTCTTTGTTCCAAGCCAAGTCATCCCCAGAAAGAGCTAGTTGTTGTCACCCTCAAAATTCCCCTCTTTTGAAGTCAAGTTTCAAAAATTTGATTTTGTACCTTGGAGTATTGGATCACGTCGAGCTTGGCATTGTTTATAGTTTTCCCATTCATGGAGAAAAATTTGAAAGTCGGGCGTATTGTGAAGTTTCTTCCCTTCTTTTTATTTTCTTCCTGCAATGAGAATGACAGGCATATCTTCCCATTAATTTTTCCCCTGAATCCATAGGTAGTACGTGGGCATCTCTAATTGGATGTGGTTTGGCCATGTTTCAAGCATCAACAGAAGCCTCCATGCATCCAAACGATGCAACTCTAGGGGCAGGGTCCAAGGGATAGTCCTCAAATAAGCGCAGCTTTCCGCGTGTCCCAGGTTCAAAATGAAGGCAAAACAATCTCAAATTGGCTAAGTATGGAAGATTCAAAGTGACGGCACCACGTGCCTCATTAGAGTAGCTTCAAGATTCAAATTTGGGAGTAGTTCTAGAACTTACACCATTCCTCCATGTGTCCCAGGTCCAAAAAGAGAAAGAGTCGATCGTTAAAATTGACTAAGTATGGGTGGGTTGGCGGAATTCTCCACGTGCCTTAACAACGCAATTTCAAAAGTGAAATCAAAGGGTCAGTCTCCAAGTAGTGTTAGCTCACCACATGGTTAAATTCAATGAGGAGACAGAGTTTGCCATTGAAAATTCCAAGATCGGCGGAAGGAGACACGCGTCAACTCAACACAATTTCAGGAGGCGTTTCCAAAATGGAAACTCAAATGAGCGCCATCCCTCCACATGTTTAGGGGTCAACATAAGTCAAGTAGGAAATAGACCGAATCAACAAAGTATAAAGGAACCAATGGAGCTCTCCACGTGTCAGCCTGGTGTGCAACTTCAAAGGTAAAAATGTAAAAGGTGTCTGCAGGCCCACTCCAATCAATTCCTTCCAAGTGGGCGGCCCAAATTTAAAGTTGTAGAAGCAAATCAAATGGCCCATGTTTTAATTGGTGAAATAATGAAATGGTTGTATATTTAAAAAATGGTTTTTCCACCATTAACGTTTCTTTGCAAATCAAGAATTCGAAAGGGTGTGAATGATTGGAATGATTTGTAATTGTTTCTTGCTTTCTCGAGGAAGTTGTAACCATCTCTTGCGAGCTATATCATAGGCTTTCAAAGCCATGGTACAAGTTGAGAATTTTTATATTTGAAACTCTAATTTTGAATTAGAAATCAATACAAAGGTTTTCCCCTTTTCCTCTACTTTCTCTTTCCTTCTTTCTCTGATCTGTGAATCATTTAATCCTTGCATGCTTAGAAAATTTGTGTTCAATTCTATACAATCTCAAGAACTTTGAGTCTGCGGATTGTTCCCATTATAAACATGAATGGTTCTACTCTATATCTCATTTTCTCAATACATATAAGGGTTTTCTCTACCATCTCTTTTCCCTAAAATTATTTTCTTTTCTACTTCCCTCCTCTCTTCAAGTCTTCTATCCTCATGTATTGATAACTTTATAGGCGTAAAACATGTTTCAAGATATCGGGAAACCACCATTGAATGAAAGATTGTGTATTCATACATAGGTTTTGCCCTTTCTTTCAATAAGGGAACCTCTCCCATTAAAGAGGAAGGAATTTTTGTCCCCCGATTGTGTTTTCATTCCAAGTGTGAATTTGAAACCCAAAGTCATGCAAATGTGCGACAGGGAAATTTTAAGTTTCTAAGCATGACAACTATACCCCTATGTGCCAAAATTTTCATGTTTTATCATTCCTGGCACTCCAAGTCAAATTAGTCGGTCTGCTCATCCCATATTTGATGTCAAATTGGTCCCCTGGGTGATTTAGTAAATTCCATTCATTCCCATAGGTGATTTTAGGAGTTCTTTAAAAATGTAAATTTTGGGTAGTCACAGGAAGGGCTATCGGTAGCCTTCCCAAGACTGGATCAACCCCTAGAGTGGAACGGAAGGGAAAAATTTAACATGGAGGTGAATTGAATACCTTAGAAAATCATGGAAATTATTTTGGAAGGTTTTGGGAAGTTTTGAAAGACTTGGAGCAGTCTGAATAAAAACAAGGTTCACAAGCCTAGGTAGTACACATGCCTAAAACAACTGCTGAGATTCAAAAGAAGATTTTGGGAGCTCCAGATGGATTTATGAGTAAAACAAAACATTGACAGAAAGATAATTCCAATACCTACAATATGATGAAATCATATTTTTCACAACACCTTGGCACATAGGGTTTATAGGTAGTTTTTCTCAAGAATAGGTAGAGTACCAAATCAAAAATTCATTTTCTCAAAGCAAATAAATGGAATAATAAATCCATGAAACCCCGCCATTGTATTCAAAATTCCATTTCCAGTCAAGATCATATACAATTTCACCAATAAATTCCATCGAGAGCTCAAGTTATCATTGTTCCAAGTTACCCTCTTAAAGACAGTTCGGGAGTTGGTCAATTTTCATGAGGACACGTGCAAAGACCAGGAGCCAGCAGTATTTTATGTCCCCTACGCCCCTAAGTTTAGGTACATCAACCTTGTAAAAATTATCCCAGCCCCCATGTGACCTCTGGGACCCTCATGTGACCTTCAGATTTGATAGTTTAGCCCCAAAGTGCATTTTTGGAGCTCAAATTCCCTACCATCGGATCGAGGACACATGTCATCCTCTTGCTCACCATGGAATTTAATTTCCCTAAGGTCAAGGATAGAAAACATGTAAAAATGTTCCCATCCCCTATGGGGAGTCCTTTGGTCATCCACGTGACCGGCTTTCAGCCCTCGGTGCTTTAAAGCCACTTTTTCACCGCCATTCCCTCGTCGTCGATCGATCGCGCCACGTGTTAGCTCCAGGACTGCCATGGAATTTTATGTGCCTAATTTCCCTTAGGTTAGGGGCATCAAGACATGAAAAATGTGCACCACTCAAACTCAAAAATTTGAAAAAAAAAATCTAATTGTTAGTTGTTTCTTGTTGTTTCTCACTACTAGAAGAAAAGTTGCAGAGAACACCAGTCCACCACTCCACCATTGCCAAAGCTCAAACCAGATCCATCACACATTATCCTTCACTCCATGATGGAACACAGGTCATAGAAGGAATATTGATCAAACCAAGAAGAAAGAATGAAGAACAGAGGAAAAGAAGTCTGAAAACTTCATTTCCATAAAACCAAGAATCGAACATATCTTGCAAACTATTGCATGATTGACAAACCGTTTGCTTTTCGAGTTATCTCTCTTGAAGGCCATTAAAAACTCATATTAAAACCTCAAATTTTCAGCAAGGAATTCTCATAGCAAATAAATTTCACTTCCAGCTCCACGAAGAACAAATTTTAATTTCCCATCAAATTGGTTATCGGATTGAAGTAAAATTTCACGTGAAACACCAAAAGTAAAAACCTATCGCAATGGAATTTATTTCACCATGAACGGAGAAAAAAACCAGAATTGAAAATTTCAAGCTCCATTAATGGATTTCATGACATAGTAATGGAAAAATTAGCAAGTTGCCTCTCCGCTTCTTAGGGTTCCATTGGGCGAAATCACCTGAAAATTGGAGGAAATGATCGTTAAAAAATCGAGTTTCGTGTGAACTAGTTTTCATGCTATGAAGTCCCTATTTTTTAGGGATATGGAGGGCTATGTTTTTTATCGGCATTTTTTCCACTTCAAATAAATTTTCAAATTCCCAAAGATTCGGAGCAGATGAAATCATCCAAAATTCAGAGGGAAGGGTCTCCAAAAAATCTAGTTTCTCTCAAACTAGTTTTTACATACGAAGTTGCTAGTTTCTCGAGATATGAAGGACTGAATTTTTATCAGTATTCTTCCCTAATAGCTCCATACCCAAAGCTCTTACAAGACATAAATTTCTATTTTTCATTTTTGAGCTTTTTGGAAAGCGAATCATGATGAAAATTGGAGCATGAGTTCGTGATGAAGATTCGAATCCAAAAAGTTGTTCCCATCGCAAACAGAGGTTGTTTTCACCACTTAATAAAAATAGCATATGTTATATTTCCTCACATGTTATAAATGATTATTCCCACTAAATTGCAATTTCTGTCACTCAGGACAATTAGAAAAGGGGTAAAATGAAAAGTAAGATAGAAAACGACTTCTTCCCAAAATAACAAGTCCCCAAAATAGAAATGTGCTAAAAAAATAATATCTCAATAACATAAGAGGTTGGAATATGGTAGATAGTTCAAAAGGTGAAACTAGAAAAATATAGGTGATATGTCTCAAAATAGCAGAGCACAGGCTCGTATTCTAAAAATAGAAATGTTTCATTTGAGTGGAAAGTTGCATATGGCTTCATTTTCACTCACTTTACTACTTTTGGACTCCCTTTTGGATAATGAGATGGTTTCATGAGTTGAAAAGGAGGAATGAGAACTTCACAGAGGTCCTATAGGAATCATCTTGAGATCAATGGTTTATAGAAGCAAAGCAAGGCATTACAAGGCACATCATCCGATTCATCTTCATCACTTAAGGAACCGAGTGATCCAAAGTGAATTGGGTCGAAAGATTTCAACGATTCAAATGGTTCATAAACCATGTTTCAAGGAGGGTCATCATGGGCATCATATGTGTTCATCTCAAGTTTTCGAGTGGTACACATCATAATCATGTTTCTAGACACTCATTCTATGGTCCAGGATGTCCATGCATCATAGAGTTTGCGCTCATCACTAGATTGGGAAAATGATTCAAAGTTATTCAAGGGAGAAATCTTCAACAATGTAGAATATCACCAGTGGAAGAAATCCTCACTCAAAGTTCATGATTGCATCAAGGAATTCAAATCATTTCATCACGAGGAGTGTTTTCCCCTCCATCTCTTCCCTCTCCCTTTCTTTCCCTCTCTACTTTCTCTCTCTGTTCTAATTCTTTGTTATGTGTCATCACTATATTTCATCATATTCACTTAAGTGACCCATTTTAATTGTAAAAAGTATCTTCTCAAAATTATAAGAGAAATACTTAATTCATGGAAAACGAAAGGTCACGAGTGGAATATGGAAACGAAGAGTCATGTGAGGGAGGTGAAAGGTCAATTCAGATTGCTATAAATTGTAATGAGATCTTCATTCCAAAGGGTTCTTCTAATTTTGAAATTCTTCTAGTTGGTTGTATTCTTGTAATTTCATGAGAGAGATTTTTCTCCTCAGTAAGTGAAAATAGTTAGCCACTGCTCCCCTATTCTCAATGTCTTCCATTCTCAAACTATGTACAATTTTTTCTTGAGCATCAATACAAGAAGAAGGAGTTTTGAGCCTTTTTTGACTAAGGGGTTTACTAATACTTTGTGTTCATTAAATTATAATTGGTCTTGTTGTTGTTTGTAGTATTGTTTCTTCCTAACTTTAGTGCATGTGATGAAACTTCTAACTAGTGTGTGCATGAATCTGATTTTCTACCTACAACATTAGTTCCCCTACCTCTTTTCTCACTCCCCTTTCCCACTCTTCAGACAAAGTCTCCCCTAGCAAGAGATTTTTATCTTTTCCGCAAGGTCAGTGGAGTGCCCCCGCTGATCCCCGACGACAAGGCCACCAGGAAAATCCACCTTTACTTGTGCATGCATATACGGCACCTACACGGGTAAGTAAAGGGACTTAGATTCTTGGAGTGTTGGCAAGACATCCACAAGTTTGTATAGCTAAAAAAATTCTTGCCAACAAACTCCAAACATCAAAGCACCCATTCTCGGACAAGAGTTCCAAGTCGCCCTTGTCCCCTCTCGGGTGCCCCGACCCTTTTCCACTTTACTCACTTATTTTTGGTCTCTTTTATATTTTGGGAATCTTTTTCACTTATGGATTGGCCTTCCAGCTTTAATTTACAAAATTCAAACAAGGGAATCATACAAATATATAGTTATGTGTTCAAAATCAAGGACCAATCATTAAACATTACTACTAAGACCTAAGCTTGCATCCAAAAGGCACATAAAGCAATAAAAAGCATCCATCCAAAGATCCATTCAAGGGACAAGGGAATGCATACACAACATAATAATGGGAATTTCATTTTTATTTCATCCACACATTCTACTACATTGTTATATTCTAACTAGATCCCGCTATCAAGTGTAACTCAGCACAATGATTCCTAGGGCACGATTATTTCACAAGCTCACAAGAAATACACGGAGTCTAAGATGTATTACAACACTTAGTCATAATTTCACTCTTGGGGTGACCATAAAGATCAATCGACTCCCCATTGTGCATATTTATTTTTTGGATTTGATGTGGTTTATGGGATTTTGCAGTGATATATATATTTCAAAGTTATAGCACCTTCCAAAATTAAAGAACGATACACAGGTGATCAACAAAAAATATTTGTGACACTTGTGCGACATAATAAAATTCAAATTCTGACTATTTACGCATTCACTGACACCCAGTATTAGTCTTGATTGCAAGCAAGCACCCCTCTTCTTCCATGGGCACCCATGTCCAACATCATTCCTATATTCCATAATTTCTCCTGAGCATTTATGACACTATTCACTTCCTATTCAACAGTTTTCCTAGTCCAAAACACTTTCGGATCAAGCGTAAATAAGCTAAGTCATTCTTTCTATACCTCTTGCTTAGGGTTTCATATTTATTTGCTTATTTGTTTGTGTTGTATTTTACTTACTAACTATGTATCATAGTTTACATTAGTTACTCTATAATTGGGGTTTAACAATAATCATATTTTTGTTAAATAATTTGGTGAACCCACTCATTCAAATCCTACCTTCTGAGAATGTATAAAAATATATCTCCTTCTTCAAAATTCATGGCTCAATATTTTCCTTCTTTTACTCCAACCAAGGTTTCTGGCATGGCTCCTACTGCTTTTGATTTTATGCAAGTTTTCACTCAACATCCTCTTCATTTTGTTACTCCAATATTTGATTTGACCATCAATGTAGTCACCACCCACCCCACTCATCTTCCTACATCTCCACCCATTTCTATCCCACCACCTCTCACTTATATGGTTCCTACCACTACCTATAAGGGTTATGACATCATAAAACAACTTAATAATGCACTAGTAAAAATCTCTCTTTATGATCTATTGTGCAGTGCACCCGATTGTCATCACACATTAGAGGTCTTCCTTCATTCTATTCACATTGAAAGCAATAATTCACTGTTGCATTTTCTCACCTCATTCAATCTCTCAAAAATTTACCACATGTTATATCTTTTAGTAATGAGGATATCCATCCTTCTCGTTAGTGACGATCCATTTGCACCTTTTCTTATCACTACTACTATTGGTGCCATCTATATTAAGCATGTACTCATTTACAATGGATCTGCTATAAACCTATGCTCTCTCTCTTCTCAGAAAATAGGTATTACTAACAATATAATTAACAAATATTCTCAAGTCATTTGTAGCTATGATTCCACCACTTGTACATGCATGGGCACCATCACCCTACCTTTACAAGTTGGGCCTAAAATGGTTCCTATTGTATTCTTTGTCATTAATGCCACATTTCAATACAATTGCTTACTTGCAAACCCTAGATTCATGTTATGCATGTTGTTCCATCTATAGTTCATTGGTGCGTTAAATTCTTACATGATGGTTATGAACATATTATTACTGCAGCCCTGAACCATTCAAGTTTTTTTATAGATCTTGTCATTTCCATGCCCATTCCTCCATCTCAACCAATTCCATATCACAAAGTTAGTACATATGATGTCGGTCAATCTAGCACTCCTTCTTCTTCTGTTTCTTCTTCATGCACTTCATCCATTCCTACTCATAATATTGATATCCTATCACCCACTATGTCCACCACCATGGTTTTTACTTCTCCCGATACAATAAGATAATGCTAGCACTGATGATTCCGATGATGAGGTTGATGTTGTAGAGCTTAATGATGACACATTGCGCAATCTTAACTTTACTCCTATTGAATTTGATGACTCCTACTTCCAAGATACTTTTTTTTATTGGCCCTGGTGAATATTAATTCAAAATCTTCCTCCATCTACTAATGCCATGATACCTTTTCAAGGGATTGTACATACATTAGATATTCTTTCACCTATTACATCTCCCCAAGTTCATTCTTCTCCACACTTGGATCCCTTCACATGCACTCTCTTCATTCATAATTATTATTGGCCTCATGTTCCATTCAACCCTACTTATTCTAAGAATGTTTACACATATGATGGCTTGATCAGCTAGGATTCATGATCACTGATCTTCTTCCTCCACCTAACTCGCTCACTTATACCATGGATGTGTATTCATTACTACTTCTTATGGCCTTTGTGTCTTCCAATTGATAGTCTTCCTTACACACACTCTTTGTTCTTCTTCACTCACAATTGGGCAATCTTGGCTTGATTACATTGGTGGAACAATAGATCAAAATCATATGGATATCATGTTTCCTATGCATTTTGGTTACATCTCTATTTGCAATGACTCTTTTTTGGGCTGGTCTCAAAACCCAACTCGATGTTATGCACATGGATATCCACAACCACCTTTCACTGATGAAGAATATGCAATGGGCATGTACAATATACACCACACGGGCTCTTTTTATGATCAACCTCACACTGTTTCTTACCAAGTTTTTGATCCAAATTCAATCAACTATGATATTAACAATGGCAGTCTTCTAGATGATTTTACTTGATTCTTTTCCACACCATGTACTTAGAGGGGATCACACTTTCTTTCCCCATTAAATATTTATCATTTGTTACTAGTTTATACACTTACACATTACGCTCCATGCTTCACATCTAGTCTTTCTCATCTAGTCAGTCTTACACACATTGATACACATATTTTATCGTCACCACCCTATGATGTAATCTAGTTCCATGGTTCATACTCGATTGTTGAGGGTCTAAATATGAAATTAACCTCATCGCATTCACTCTTCACACTTTATGCTTCATGTTTTATTCTATCTAAATGCACATTTTCAAGCCATTTCCCGATGATGCACTCTTGTTCTATGGTTCATTATTGATTTTGAGGGGTCTCTTATAAATAAACCTCATCTCAACTCATGAACATCCACCGGGGAACGCTTCTCCTATCACATTCACATTGCATACCATTCCATCTCACTCACTCACAAAAAATTTTATATCTTGGCTACACTTACTCTTGTTTTCTTATACTTACATGTACACTTTGTTTTCCATACTAGACGAATACTTAGTATGTCGATATATTTTCTATATACACATGCACGTTCACTTAGTATTTTAGAGTGAATGTATATCTCTTAGGTATTTACATGATGCAATAATGTTTTGCATGTACCTATTACCAATCCCACCAAGGCTCTTGGGGGCATCTATTTTATCACACTTTACAAGTTCTACTATTTCATTATGTATTACTTCTTATTCTTACTAGCACATTACTTTCCACTAATACATACATTCCTTGACATACTTTTATCTTTATAACATGATAATGGGTGGTAGGACTATTTGCCACCATGGTTGTCTGATACATTTTTCTTGTCATTAATTTTTACTTGTATGTTATTATTTTCGGGTTATGCCCTATGTCTTGTTTAAGATCATTATTTGTATGTTTATGACCACTTTGGCCCTAATTACCTTGTGACATTGTGGACTGATGTACCATGTTTGAAACCCAATTTTGTTGTCTATCTTGTATGCACATTTTCTTGTTACATTATTTTTCTATGACATGTTTGCTACTTTTTCTACTAACACATGTATCTAGCCACTTTGTTTGTATGTGCCTTGGTTTCTACCATGCACATTCCCTCCCCTATAGGGATATAATTCATATTAATGTCAGGTCCTCTCATTTGGCCCGCATTCTCCTATCGATGTCACATGCACCCCAAACTAGGGGGATACATTTCATGAACAAATCACCCCATAAAGTAGCTCATAGCTTCAACATAGTACAATACAACATAGAATCAACACAAGCTATAGTTACAACACGGCTTAAAATCAAAATTGGTTCACAATCAAATCATATACATCAACTCCCAAACTCAAACAGAGACTATGCACTGTGTCCTCCCCTGGGTGCTAATGTTTTGGGCACACACAATCAATTTCTCAAATCAGCACAGTTCACATAAGCCTTCAGAGCATTTTGACAAAAGATAGGCATAGTCCTCTAACAAATAGAATACAATTTATATCCTACATTCAATTCAATTGGTATAATTTAGAACAAATCAGGGATAACAAGAACAAAGCAGGAACACAACATCTGTAGAGGTATTTATCGGGTAGATTCATGGAAGGAGAGTAACACTAGACCTCTCTCCCCAACACTTTCTCTTTGGCTTGAAATTTCCTAAAAAACTCGCACTTGGCATGATATCTCCAAAAAAACTCACTCTTCACATGAGATCACCCGAAAAAATCACTCTTAGCATGAGATCACCTAAAAAACTTTCCTTCACAGTATTTGAGGACATTTTTTTATCCTTTTACACTCTTTTTTTCCTTTTATACACTTTTACATACTTATGCACACTTTTCTCTTATTTATCATATATGGGACTTTGACTACATTCTTGCTCTTATTTTTCTAGGTTCGTCCTTACAAGAAGTACAACAACAAGTACAAACACAACAACAAGTACAATGCCATACATACGCTTCACCCCTAGGGTCACTTTCCTTTCCTATTTGCCACACTTCGCTTTGTATCATTCCATGCTTCACTTGTCCACTCAACACGTATTTCACCGCATGCTCTACATGGTTATCAAGTATGCATATTCTATCTACTTTATGTTATTGAGTATTCACTCAAAAACATAAAGTGGGGTAAAATATAGACACAAAATCACACACTTGGGTACATTTCTAGGTCCTAAACATATACAAGCATTCATATGATTTATAAGAAAGAAAACTAGTAAAAATTCAATCATGGCATGCAAAAATGTGTGTTGAACAACTTGCAAAGATAACCCCCATATTGATTTAGAGGTGTTAGAAATACCTGCACATTTTTCATTCAGAAAAGGAAAACTCATGTTATTAGCTTATTGTGATAATAAAAAGAGAAAAATATGTAAAAAAATAGATTATTACCTTCAACATGTACACCGAAGTGGGACTCCAAATACTTTTATCCGAATCGAGAGTAATGCTTTTGTCATTAAAAGGTTAACATTTGTGTATGGAATCCTGTTAAGTGGTGGATATCTTCTGGAGATGTCCCAAAATAAAATTCTCATGATGGAAGTTTGACTTTGAAGACATATGTGGATTTTTCAAAATTGGATAAAAGAAATTGTAGTAAATTGGTGTCAGTGTGATATTGCGGCATGTAAATTATCCCTCAAAAGCAACATTTATCTACCTAGTCATTGAATGTGTCCTTTAGGTTGATCAATGTGGAAATTTGGGGGAACATAAGGTTTTTGTATTGAATTTTGGTCTATCCTGAGAGTGATTTCGAGAGGAGGTTGAATGGACACCCATTATGGATCAGATGCAGATTTGTGTCGTAGGAGCATGTAGGATATCAGAGCCTATATCCGAAACCTAATTGATAGCCTTTACTACTTTGGAGTTGGAGCTTGAGGTAGAGAATAGAGTGAAGATTAGATTTGGATCAAAGACAAATAAGAGAATGAAACATGGCTCAAGGCTATATATAGGAGAGGTATGCAACCAAACGGTTGCATATGCAGACATCCTAGTTGCATATGCAGGCATGCCTCTATATATACAGATCACCCGATTGCATATGCAACCGAGCATTTGCATATGCAGCCAGGTGTCTACATATGCATCCTTCGAGTTGTCTCGCATATATAGTCGACGTCTACATAGGTAGCCATATAGACGTTCGGTTTCATGTGTGGACGTCTTACAACCAGGAGTATATACGACGCGTGATATTTTAATTTTTGGAGATTGTCCCTTGACATCGGTATGCCCGTGACCCCACTTATGCCTCCCTTTTCCCGAATATATTATTTTCCTTCATCACTATATACATTTTTCCCATATTCGCCATCAACACGAAACCCATTTTTATAATTTGCCAAAGAAAATAGAGGTTGGATTTTGGTAAGGGGTCTTAAAATTTACTCTATGTTTCATTAAAAATATTATAATAAATTGTTCAATTTAAGTAAGAATCTAAAAATTATTATACCCTCCCTACTATTAATGTTTAAAATAAATTAGAAAATAGGTTGTGTTACCCTAGAAAGGACTATTATTGTTGTTTAAACTTGTATTGTATAATATGTGTTAACCCTCAAGGTTTTGGGTTATCTAATTTTTCTAGGAGATAAAAATAATATATTATTCCCATATTTGAATCAATATGTGTATGGTTAATTAATTTTGTTTTTTTCTTATTGTTTCCTTACTATTACAAAAATAAATCAGTTAGGATATGAGTGTATACATGGCTACAGTTTATACACTAAAATACTTTTTTATTGCAAATGAATAAATGGATTAGGAAATTTAAATAATAAGAAATAGAAATGAAGCTCTGAAATGAGTAGTGAACAAGTTCTATGTCTAAATTTCTCTTAAATTTTTTTTTAATCTTATGATTCACACACTCAATTGATGATATCATTTTTTAAAACTTAGAAATATGCCTTCATTATTGTATTATTAAATTTTAAACACTCATGTGTATGTGTATGTGTATGTGTATGTGTATGTGTATGTGTATGTGTATGTGTATGTGTATGTGTATGTGTATGTGTATGTGTATGTGTATGTGTATGTGTATGTGTATGTGTATGTGTGCATGTGCATGTGCATGTGCATGTGCATGTGCATGTGCATGTGTATGCCCTCATAGAAATATATACGCATATACATATACATATGGTCTCTCTCAGTCATCGAAATATGATTTCATTGGAAAGACTTGTAAAATAATTGTGAATACAGGATTTTTAAATTATTTTGGCACAAGGGTTAGTCGAGCTTTAATTGGCTAACTATTTGTATTGGTGGGAATGTATGTCGTAGCCACCTTGCCCCTAATACATAGTATGGGTGTGAGACAACCATGGTATCCTATCCCCATTTTTTATTAATGAAGGGGATGACATGGTCATCCCATCCCCATAGCATGATGAGGGCAGCAAGAGCAGCCATGTTTCCCCCTTAGTGTTCTAAACAAAACAAACACAATGGGGTGGGGTCAAACCCCTCCCCAAATGAATCCTCATTTCTATATAAATGATATACCTCACCATTGTTACAATAACCAACTCCACAATAAAAGATAATCACCATTATTGTACAAACTTAAAATATATGTCTACACACACATGGGGCATGTGTGTGTGTGTGTGTGTGTGCACGCGCACACACACAACCACACACATGTATATAAATTTGTCTCAAAACTAAGACCTATGTTAACATGATAAGATTCGATTTGAGATTTGAAGAGCAAACAATAAAACTAAAAGAAATACATGTTCATTCCAGTCTTGGGTGGATTGCAAAACTTTCATAGTTGTTACAAATAATACAAAGATGAAAATGAAAAAAATGGAGATTTTCAAAAATAAATGCATCCATTCGGTTGAGAGGATATCTCAATCTCTAAAATGTTATGATCTCCATAAGATCTTGTCTCTTTATTCTTTTCCTCATTACTAAAACTTGTAAATGATAACAATGGAGGCTATGTTGGTCCCTCGTATTATTCCATTAAAAATTGAAGGCAACATTAGGGTTGGCCTAAGATCTAATGGCCCTTTATCATTTTGATAGGCCCCGATTTAATCATCCATTATAGATGATTATTATAAAAATTAATATGAATTATCCCTAATTAAGCTTTCCTTTTCATTTTAGTTAATTATATGTATAGTGTGGGTGAATATTGCCTAGTTAATAAGCTAAAATAGTTTTTACCTTAAGGTAAGTTGATTAGATGGTCTTGTTGTATATTTTTAATTATAATTTTGGTGTCCTCAAACCTAAATGTTACATAAATATGGATTTTTGAATTAATAATTCTTAGTACTATTATTATTAGTATGTTAGAACTAATTTTATAGCTATATAAATATAATTACTTTTAATGATATTAATGAGAGTAAGTTAAAGGTCATATTGATTAAATAACTTAATGTTAGAAAATAAATTATCTCAGTAAATCTATTCATCTATGTTATAACATTTCCATGCTACCATTATTCGTGATAAGGGCCATGTTGTCCACAATCTACCTCATTGGATGTCGATCTGTAAGTATGAATTAGATCATACTTTTTTGAGGTTAGTGTCATTCCCGAGCATCTTTAATCTCTCTTGTTCCTTAACCCGCTTCATTTGAGAAATTTTCCCCGTGCATCTTCCCTTTATCCTCCATAACAGGATCCTTAACCCTTTTCTATTATTTTATCTTGTTAATACCTAGTGTAACTTCAATGGAAACCTTCGATTCATCATCCAAATCCTTCAAATAAGGATCCTTGCTTGCTTCCTCCTCGCCCTACTCATCCATCTCCTCCTCACACTCAGACACATCCAAATCATCCACCAACAAATCATGATATTTTAAGCATTTAGTCACGTCATTTGAACCCCTCTCTTCACCATGGCCAAGATTAAACCCCGGTGTAGGGGAACCACTATCTTTCCCTTTTGAAATTTTCCTATAGTAGCACACAAAGACCGCAACATGAAGTAAGGAAAACAATAATTATTCCCATGACAAATGTAATTAAGCATTGGAAGATGGTAAGAAAAAATATTCTTGTGTCTACCTTCTAGAGTTACATATTGTATAAGGTTCAAAGCCACATCATTGAAAGGTTTAAATTGAATCCCTAAGATACCCAAAAAATGAGGGGTAGATTTTTATTTACCTTTCAAAAACATCTTCATTTCCACGGTGTAGTCTTTCTTCAGTTTGAACACCTTCTTTCCTTCCCTATTACCATTTTACCATGGTGCATCATCATTATATGGTTTTGTGTAAACCACGATGCACTATATTATTATATGATTTATTTTTAGAAATAGTAGACATTTATAATAGAAGTTGGATCCTAGTTATTTTTATTAGAATCCTTCATGAAACATTATCAAAGTGAATGTGCATTCCTACCCATCATTTAAATGTGTTCATAAAGTTGATTTGGAAAATAGATTAGGTTCGAAACCCTAAAAGACACTAAATATTATAAGATAAGAGTTCACTTAATGCCAAATATTTATTTGAATTTGTTGTCCCACCCGATCTTCCACTATGTAAGGAATGGAGGCTCGTCCTTCGAGATTCTATATTTCTACTACTACCTTTGTGTTGCATCATCTTCATATGACACCCACACTTTCTTTCTAGGATCATACAACAAAAATGATGTAGTCTATTAATTCACATAATATCATTATGGGGGTTTTAGATAACGAGTTTATCCTTAGATTTTGAGCTTCAGAGACTATGGAATGATGGAAGTGCCTTCACGGTGGAAGGGAGAGTGATAATTTGGGAAGATGCCCAACGCGTCTCAATATAATCATTAACCGATCAACACAAGATTTTTAGATCTACTCAAGTAATTTCAAAGTGGTGCCTTCGATTATCATTGTGAGTGTAAGCACATCTAATGTTAGATATGTGACAACAAAGTTAAATTTTGGGTACCTTTGCGGTGCAACTTTTAGAATGAAAATTCTAATGGTGTTTTTCCACCCTATTTTTAGGAGGAATCCAAACTGTTTTTTACCAATAGGTGAATTTTAATTGTGTGTTGATCTAAAGTTGCTCATAATGAGTTCACATGTAATATATTCATCTCGAGTTAATGAAAACTTGATATGTTGCATCGTGGATGTTTCCTAAGAACTTAGGTTGGGTTCTACCACATAAATTTGATGTTTTTCTCTTACATGTTTGGTATTTTGTATATTTCTCTTATCTCTATCTCTGTAAACCATAATTTTTTTATTCAACTTTTTGTTTATTCATTGTTGTAAATTTTTTGGTTTCTTAACAGTGGTATCAAAGTGACATTTTCTAGATTTGTAGAAATTTTTATGTAATTGGTGTTACTATTACATCAACTTGTGAAAGTGTCAGTGAAAAGTTTGACGTGGAAAATTTTATTGAAAATAACTTTGAGCCATGAAAACTCAAAGCACGTGATATACTAGTGCGATCGGGGGCCGCACAAAGCCTTGGATGGAAAGGAAAAGAAGCTTATAAGGATGGATGACGATGATTGGGAAGAGATGGATATAAATCTCTTAGTGTAATATGGTTTTGTTTAGCATATGAGGTTCTCTTCAATATAGTTGGAGAAAAGACAACAACATGTTTATGGACCAGATTAGAAAGTCTTTACATGACAAAATTTGTAACAAATAATATGTACTTAAAGAGGAAGTTGTATACATTACGGATGAAAGAAGGTATGAAAATTGTTAATCATTTAAATATTTTCAATATTTTGTTATGCGAATTGACTAGTATTTGTGTGAAAGTGGATGATGAAGACAAGGAAGTCACCTTGTTATGTACTTTACTAGATTCTTGGGATCATATAGTAACTTCTATCAGTTTTAGTACTACTAATTACCTTGACTATGATTCTATTGTGGGAGAATTATTGGCTAAGGAAATGAGAAGAAAATCTAGTGGAGAGACCTCTACACCTGAAGCCATGTTTGTTAGAGGTAGATCTAAAGAAATAGGTCAAAGATCAAGAGGCACATCTAGATCTAATTCACAAGGTAGGAAGAGTAAGGCAAGGTGTTGGAACTACGAAATAGTAGGGCATCGTAAGAAGGATTGGTGGAAGAGGAAATAATCAGAAAAAAAGGAATATGTGACCAAGGAAGCAAACCAAGTAGAAACAAGTGAAGGTATGATTGATGAAGTTTTATTTGTTTGTAATTTTTCCTCTTATCATCATGAATGGTTGTTATATGCTGGTGTTACACATCATATGTCCACATAGAGGTTTTTTTTTGTTCTTACAAACCATTGAAGGTAATTTTGTTCTTTTGGGAAATAATTTTTCTTGCAAGACTGAAGGGATTAGTAACATCAAGATAAAAATGTTTGATGGTATAGTGAGGAAACTAACAAAAGTAAGACATGTACCAGAACTACAAAGAAATTTGATTTCCTTGAGTGAATTAGACTCTAATGGTTATAAGTTCATAGGTTAAGGTGGAGCTTTAAAGGTGTCTAAGGGTGCCTTAGTTGTAATGAAGGATCTAAAAGTAGGGAACCTTTACATATTGCAAGGAGTACATATATCAGTCAAGAAATTATGGTATGTAAAAAGAAGAAGATCCTACTCGTTTATGGAATCTACATTTGGGGCACATGAGCGAGAAAGGATTAAAGGTAATGAAACATTGTGAGTTACTCCCTAATTTAAATTTCTAGACTTTAGGTTCTACAAACACTATATTTTTGGGAAACAATGTAGACATAAGTTTAAAGCTACAAGTCATGTAAGTAAAGGCATTATTTATTATATTCATTCTAATCTTTGGGGTCCATATTTTAATTTCATATGGAGGAATGTTGTATTTCATTAATTTTATAGATAATTACTCTAGGAAAGTATGGATCTACTTTCTAAAGGTAAAATATGATGTTTTTAGTACATTTAAGAAATTTAGAGCTTTGGTTGAAAAGTGCAATGGTAGGTTTATCAAATGTTTAAGAAAATATAATGGAGGCCCTTGGAGTTTCATATCTATTACAAGGAAGTTGGGATTGAAAGGCATAAAACCACCAAACTATGCTTCACATCAAAATGGGGTTGTTGAATGCATGAATATGACTCTTTTAGAGAGAGCAAGGAGCATGCTCAATAATGCAAATTTGGATTAGCATTTATGTGCTGAAGTAATTTTTTTATTTAATAAAAATAGATTTTTATTAAACCCTAATTTCATAGTCACATATGATAATAAATGCTAAAATACATATTTTACATAAGCAATAAGATAATAAGAAATTAAATCCTAAGTACATGACAAAGAGAGAGGAGTGGACTTAGTTAATTTATGTGTTTTCTAAGACCTGGTGCGAAATGGGATAACTGTTGAACATGGAGTGGTTTGTTTCATAAGCTCAAAATAAATTTTGCACGTCATGAAACAGGCTAGACATGGGCACCCATGGTAGGAAAGGGGCACATGGGCACTAATGACCTCTATTAGGTGTCCGTGAGTGTGAAAATGGTTAGAAATTGATCTTCACCGTGTGTCACAAATTTCATAAATATTATGTGTTGATCACCTTTGTGTCTTAATATAATCACCGAGATACATGTGACTGTAAAAAAGATTCACCCTGCAAAACCCACAATACCACATTAAATCCCAAAAAAAAAGATGCAATATGGGGAATCAGACTGACCCCAACAGTCACCCAATAGAGTGATCTTACAACCAAGCATTGCACTAAATCTCAGACTCTATGTAGTTCTGATGTGTGTGTGTGTGTTGAAATCATGCCCTAGGATGCCCTTGTACAAGTGCACTTGATAGTGGAATAACTAGATGCAGAAATGTAAATAGAATGTGTGAATGGAAAAATGAACTTCCCCTTCCTATGTTGTGTAACAAAATTCAATCATTGTCTCTTTAATGGATCCTATATGGATGCCTTTAAGTGCTTTAGATGCCTTTTGAGTGCAAGTTTAGGTTATAGTAATGATTCTTAGAGCTTGATCCTTTATTTTGATCACATATCTATGTATTTATATGATTCTCTTATTTTAATTTCGTAATTTGCAATGGAAGTCCGACCCATAAGTAGAAAAGAAGCCCAAAATATAAAAGAGATCCAAAAAGAGTGAGTAAGGTGGAAAGAGGTCGGGGTCTCCTAGAGGTGATGAGGGTTCCTAGGTGTTGGCATCTTGGGGGCTCGATGTCTCAAGTCATAAAAGATTTTTAAAAAATTAAAGTAACGATGATTTATATGGTGTGCAAGACCAAATAGAAAATAAGAAACAAAGATAAAAGGTCAAATACAGACATCGATACTATTTTTCTTGCTTAAGAATCATATGAATGCTAGTATGTGTTGATGGGACTAGAAATGTACCCAAATGCATAATTTTGTGTCTACATTTGCCCCCACTTTATGTTGTTGAGTGAATACTCGATAACATAAAGTAGTTAGAAGTTGCATAAATTCAATCCTTATAGATAATGATAGCGATAATGTGCCAAGTGGACAAGTGAAGTGTGGAATGATGTCAAAAATGAAGCGTGGAAACTATGAAAGGAAAGTGACCCTAGGGGTGAAACATATGTGGTGTAATTTGTTGTATTCTTTGTTATTATAGATTTTGTGCTTGTTGAAGGTTTCTTCTTGTTGCACATTAAGGATGTACCTAATAAATAAGAGTGAAGAAGTATTAAATGATGTGTATATGCAAAATCATGTAAAGCATGTATAAGCATGTAAAAGTGTGAAAGTATGTAAAAAGTAAATTGTACACTGATTTAGAAGAGTGTAAAAGGATAGAAAAGTTTCCTGAAATGTTGTAGAAGAGTGATTTTTTTGGGCGATCTCACGCCAAGAGAAAGTTTTTGGGTGATATCATGCCAAATGTGAGTTTTTTGGGTTATCTCACACCAAAGAGAAAGTGTTAGGGAGATAGGTCTAGTGTTAATCTCCTTCCATGACTCTACCTAATAAGCACCACTATAGATGGTACATCCCTGATTTGTTCATGTTGTCCGAATTAGATCTCGATTATACTAATTGCAGGAGATTACATGCATGTTGTAACTAAAGGATTGTGCCTATAATTATAAAAATGCTCTGAAGAATTATGTGAACTGTGTTGATCTGATAAAATAACTATGTGTGCCCTTAGGACATTAGCACCTGGGAGGACACAAGCACCTAGGAACTCATGTTTGAGCCTAGGTGCTTTTATTTTGCTATCTTTGAGGACCCAAGTTGGGTTCTAATTCATTTTGTAGCTATGTGATTAATTTTTTTCTTGTACTATGCGGGCATGTACTATAGATATGATCTATTGTATGGGGTGACTTATTCACCTAATTTATGCCCCCCTCGTTTGGGGTGCATGTGACATCGATAGGAGTGTACATATAAAAAGAGAGGCATTGATGCTTTGATGTGAATTGTATCCTGTAAGGCGAGAAGGTAATATGCATGGTAGAAACCAAAGCACATGTAAACAATATGGCTAGATATAGGTTTTAGTATAAAAATCTAGCAAGTCATAGAAAAATAGTGTAACAAGCAAGTGTGCATACAAGATGGACCTTGAAAAATAGGTTTCAAACATGGGACATCATTAACAATGTCACAAGCCAATCGGGGCCAAAGCGGAAAAATGCATAAAAACAATGATCAAACAAGACATAGGGCATAGCCTACGAACAATAGCATATAAGTAGAAAGAAATGGAAAAAAAGTGTAATAGACAACCATGGTGGAAAATATTTCCTTTAAGGAAAATACTACACATGAAGCACCCATTATCATATTAGAAAGATAAAAATTATGTCAAAGAATGATCCATGGAAAGCAAGTGTGCTAGTAAGAATAAGTAGTGTATAATGAAATGATAGCACCTAGAGTGTGAGTGAGAAAGTAGATGCACCTAGGAGCCTCGGTGGGGATGGTAAGTAAGAGGTGCAAACATCATTGTAGTGTGTAAGGATCGTAATAAGTTTATATTCACAACTAAAGAAAAATTGATCATACATGTGTATATAGAAAATATAATGACATACTAGACATATGTCTTACATAGTAAGAGAAGTGCAACATGTAACTAGTATAGGAAAGCAAGAGTAAGTGCATCCAAGCTATGCAGTATGTTGTGTATGAGTGAGATGGAATAGTAGGTAACACGAATGTGATAGGAGCAGTGTGGCCCCCAACGAATGTGAATGAGTATGAAATGAGTTTCATTTATAAAATACCCCTCAACAATCAAGAATGAACCATATAATAAGAGTGTGTCATCGGTAAATGGTGTGATAACGTGCACTAGAAAGATAGGGCATGATGTGTAGAGCATAAAGAGTGAATGATGTGGGGTTCATTTCAGATTTTATACCCTCGGAAGTTGAGTGTGAACCATGGAAATAGAGTGCATCATAGGGAAATGGTTTGAAAGAGATGCTAGAAAGATGTAACATGAAGCGAAGAGCGTGGAGTGTAGAAGAGGTGAGGTTCATGGATGTAGTATGCCCTCAAAATCCTTAGCACAAGAGTGTGACATATGGTGATGAATGATGTAAAGTTTGTATTAAAGAGTTTGTATTGATGCTTAGGAAATATTAGACATTAAGTGTGGAGAGTCAATTACATGAGATGATAAAGACGTTTGATAGCGATGAAAAAAGTATGTGAGTGATGGAGATCTATGCGACGATGTGAGAAAGACCATGTCATGGTGGTAGAGTTGAAAATGTGTCTTGGTCATCAATATAAGGAATAGTTTGTTTGAAAAAATGAATTAGAGGCAGAAGTGGGGTAGGATGGGGAGGGATCTTGAATGGTGGTATCTTATGTGGGAGTGATAACGTTATAGAATACTTAAGAGGAGGAGGTGTTGGACTGATTTTGAGATGAAGTTTCTTAGGAGTAGGTGATGCACGATAGAGTACTTGAGAGGAAGAGGGAATGGACTGATTTTGAGAGGAATTTTTTGAGTCATAATGGGTTGAACAGGTGGATCTTAACTTATTATAGTAGAAACATTAGCAATGATGGCATGATGCTAATTAGACATAGATGAATCAGACTTAGGAACCTAGTGGGATGTAGAAATTGGATTTATAGTAACATTTTGTGTAGCAAATGAAATGAGACCATAATTCTTAAGGTGGCCAATTTTTCATTTGAGAGCATAGCAATCATTGTCATTATGTCCATTGATTCGATGATAATGGCAATATGGGTAACCTTGGTATTTTTCAAGCCAATAAAGAGGATAGCAATGAGTAGATGGAAATTTGATCAATTGATGAGTGAGGATATGAGGAAGAATATCATGTTTCTTAGCATTGAAATCAAATTTGAGAGGTGTGGGTAGTGGAAAGACTTGGGGTTCACTGATATGAGCACATGTAGAAGACATAGAAGCAAGAGGAGATGTAGAAGAATAACTAACATTGGATTGAGAAGCGGCCTTAAGATGTTGGATTTAAAATGTGAGAGATGTAATCATGGATTTTGTATCCTGAATTTTATCTTGAAATCAAGAATTTAAAGCTTGAATAGACGTACAAATGGATTGATTGACATTAGGACTAATAGAGTCATCGAAGAGACAATTGAAGATGACGCTTACATGTGAAGGAAGCATATTGCTAGGGAGATACATAATGTCTAGGGTTTTATGGAGAGCGTCTTTGTAATTTAGGTGCATTTGAAGAAATTGATCCAAGGAGACATGAGAAACCTTAGGAGCCATGAGAGAAGGAAAATGAGGATCTAAGCGTATTCGAATGCGGGTTCACAAATTGATTTAAAAAATATATATTTTTATTAAACCCTAATTACAGAGTCACATATGATAATAAATGTTAAAATACATATTTGACACAAGTAATAAGCTAATAAGAAATGAAACCCTAAGTGCAAGAGAGAGAGGAATGGACTTAGCTGATTTACACATTGTTTGGGAACTGGTGTGAATTGGGAAAACTATTGAACAAGGAGTGATCTATGTCGTAAATGCTCGAAGAAAAAAATTGTAGGTCACGAAATAGAATTTGGACATGGGCTCTTGGATGTTGACGATCTCTATTGGGCTCCTGTGAATGTGAAAATTGTCAGAACTTGATCTTCATTATGTCATACAAGTGTCAAAAATATTTTTTGTTGATCGCTTGTGTGTCACAATATGATCTTTGAGGTACATGTGACCTATAAAACAAATATTTACCTTCAAAATCCACAATACCACATCAAATCCAAAAAAGAAAGATGCAATGTGGGGAGTCGGATGACCTAGCGGTCACCCAATAGAGTGAGCTTAAAACTAAGCACTACACTACATCTCAGACTCCATGTAGTATTGGTGTGTGTGTGTGTGTGTAGAAATTGTGACCTAGGATGCCCTTGTGCAAGTGCACTTGATAGTGAGCTAGCTAGATGTAGCAAAGTAAAAAAAATGTGTGGATGGAAAAATGAACTTCTCCTTCTATGTTGTGTATGCATAAAATTAAATCCCTTTTCCCTTAATTAGATGTTAGGTGAATGCCTTGAAGTGCTTTAGATGACTTTTAAGTGCAAGTGTAGGTTATAGTAATGATGTTTAGAGCTTGGTCCTTTATTTTATTCACATAGCTAAGTATTTATATGATTCCCTTGTTTGAATTTTGTAATTGACAACTGGAAGGTTGAGCCACGAGTGAAAAAGAAGCTAAAAAGATAAAAGATATCCAAAAAAGCGAGTAGGATGGAAATAGGTCAAGGCGCCCGGAGGATAAGGGAGCACGAGCGTTGGTGTCATGGCTAGGTGTTGGTGTCTAAAGTCATAAAAGATAAACAAGTAAAGTACCGACTAGGTTGTATGGTGTGAAAGACCAAATAGAAAATAAGAAACAAAGACAAAAGGCCAAAGAAACAGTTGTCAATTACTAGTTTTATTTCTTAGGAATCATATGAATGCTAGTATGTGTTTATGGACCTAGAAATGTACCCAAGTGCATAATTTTGTGTCTACATTTGTACAACTTATTATCTAATAAATCGTTCACCATCGGTTAAAATAGGCGCAAGATTCTGAAGAGGTATGGGCGGAGTCATCCATGTGATTATTCAAACTTGAAAATTTTTGGTTGTAATGCTTATGTTCTTACTAATAAAAATAAATGTTCAAAGTTAGACCCAAGATCCAAGTGTAGTGGCTCCTCCGGTTAAGTAGTAAACTTTATTTTCTTTCGAGTCTTTTGGATTATTTAGGAATGTTATTTTGTGTTCATTTTGTTTGCTAATTCTCATGTGCCCGTGTAGTTAAGTGATAACTCCCTCAAATTTTTATTAAAAGTATTTAAAATCTTTTTCCAAAGGCCCCAATGACGTTTTAGGGTGATTTCAAACTATCAATCTCAAAGTACCATTATAAATGATAAATAAATTCAAAATAGAGTTCAAAATTTAATAAATCATATAATTTTCAACTAAACATTAAAATAATTAATATTTATCAATATAAATAAAACTTAAAACATTTCTAAATTCCTCTAACTACTTGAGGCTTGGGCCAACCTCTTTTCAAGGAAGAATAATGGAATTGTTGGTTAATGTGAGGATGTTTTTATTTCAATTTATGGGCATGTGTGAGGGATTTTCATTTTTGGCTAGAGATTGTTATTACTTTCTTCTTGGCATGTGGACAACTAAATGGTGAAGTTATGAGTTTGGATGTTTGCTTTGGTTTTTATGTGGGAATTTGGAGAGGCCTTTATCCAAACCCTACTCCATTTTCCATCATGCTCCCAACACATGCCAAGTAGGATATTTAAACATATTTTTTTATCTTCCACTAAAGAAAAAATTATAGAACAAATTATATTAGAAGTTATAGTTACTGAGAACACAGTGAACATGTATGCAGCTATGAAAATATGCAAACGGTTTTATAAGGAGTGGTTTTAGATTTTTTTTATTATTTTTCTCCCTGTATGCAAATTATGGGAGACTAGAAACATGAGTTGTTTCATTTAATGATTTGAAGAAATGCAGCCTCGTAGGCTTTGCAATGATATCAAAATATGCGCAAAAAAATTGATTGATTGCAAAAGGCTTTTGAATATTTCAAGAAAAATATTTTTGGCAAGTGTTAACCCTAGACCCACAACCTATGCCAACACCTTCTTTTTCTCCATCTGGTCATGTTTTGTTATGTTGTGAGCTAAGTTGGCATTGTTTTTCTTTAATTAGTTTTCTATGCAACTAGGGGAGCATACACAAGGCACATGGATTATTGATAAAATTGGAACAATAAATAGAATATTATTATGGCCCTTACACAAGGAATGCGAAATATTTGTTCAAGTTCCTTAAAGAGAGGTGGTCTTTGGGCGAGAAATGATTGTAATATGCACACAAAATGAATTCATTGAAAAGGCTTAAGAGCCACTTTTGTTAGAATGTATGGTGCCTTTGGGCATGTATGTGTGGAGCATTGGCATAAGTGTGGAGGGATGTTTCCATGCATGTATGTAATGTGGGTAATATGTGTTGGGAACCACTTTGTGGAAAATGTGAGTTGCGAAAGGCATGTGAACTATTTGAAAATGTCGAAATAAATTAGGCCACATGAATTGCATGCAAATGAGTATAGAATATGCACAAAATGTTCTTTATGATGCTTTAGGTCTTTTCAAATAAATTCGCCAAAGTTATGTGGTCTCATGGACTATCAATATTTAAGGATATGCACAAAAGGAATTCCTTTATTTGGTTGTAGAAGCTCTTAGGAAAATGAAAGTGTCAGTGAAAATGTTGCCTCTCTGACCTTTTTAGTATCCTCCCATCATGTGCCAAAATGGGAACCATAGAGTAGGGTATGGTCGACCATCATAGCATTGGAGAGGTTTATTTTTACCTATGGATATAGTTGTTTGTGTCTTTGGTGGAGATGTATGCAAGTGGAAGCAAGCACAAGGCATGCATAATGTTTGTGATTTAATTAAATTTGTATTAAATATAATATTTCTGAGTAACTAATTATATGATAAAATACAATGAAATACAAATGCTAAGCACTCAAGCAATGCAATACTATAAGAAAATAGGAGAGATAAACGATTTGGCTGATTTATGTGTGATCTATAGTGAGTTGGGACTGTGTATATGCTTGATCTAGCATGAACTATTGTCATCCAGAACATTGCTTAAGAGATCTAGAACTCTACACTAATCTAGATAGGGGATCCCAAAGGAGGAAAAGGTGCATGGGAACTCTTGGTGATTCTAGGCATTGGTGACTATGCAAAACTCCAGGATCTACTTCATTTCTGGGTCCGAATATTATCTCTCTAATGTCTGATTTGTCGTATTACCTTTATTATTAGGGTTTCAAAAATAATTGTACTTTAAAAACAAACCTTAGCTACCTACACAAGATCACAAACACATCAAATCTAAATGAAATATGCAAAATTTGAATTCATAATAACCCTAATGGTGAGCCAAAGAGTGAATTTATTACAAGCACGGCACTACATTCCATACCCCATGTAGTTATGTGTACTTGTGTTTGAAATAGTGTCCTTAGGTTTCACTCATGCTAATGACGCCAAGATAATCAGGTTGTAGCTAGATTAGATGCAAATGTGTGCTTTATGGAATCAAAGTGCTTCCCCTTCGTATGCGGTGTATGCGGCCAAAAATGTAGTCCCTTTGATGGTAGTAATATTATGTAAATGTGATTTCCCCTTAGAATTGTCAGCCATAATAATAGTGTGTGTGTGTGTGTGTGTGTGTGTGTGTGTGTGTGTGTGTGTGTGTGTGTGTATGGATATATTTTTGAATTTTGACACTAGTGACGGGAAAGGTTGACTATGAGAAAATGTCAAAAATGTGTAAAAGGAAAAAATAGGGTAGGAACACATAGAGTGGACACAAGCGCCTAAGCGATAATGTCTAGAGTGGACACGATGTCCTAAGATAAATAACACAGATGTGCAAAGACAGAAAAATAGGAATCCTTGTATCGACTAGAATCGGATACATAAATGATAGATGTGGAAGAGAAGTATAATAAAAAGTAATCAAAGATAGATGGACAAGATATGGTGTCACTAGTGAATACTTTTCTTACTTAATATCCATGCATATAAACAACATATTGATGACATAGTAAAATAGTAATATGTGCATGATTTTGTGTCTACATTTTCCCCCTTATGTTATTTGAATGAAATTCAAGTAGTGTAAAATAAGTAAGGAACATACTGTATAGATTCCGGAGAAGCCATATTACAAATTACATGTAGAATGTAGAAACTTGTAGTGTGGCGAACCATGGATCAACACTTTGACCCATGTGGTATAAGTGGAGATAGAAAACCATCATAAGGAGCACTTGGAGAAATAATTTAAATGATTTTAAGACTTTGGAGACTTTTAATTTTATTGGAGGTGATAGAAAAGGTAGGGAGTGATCAATTCCCGGCCCGATTTGTTTCAAAATTTGATGATTATGGCATCCTTCCACTAGAGGAAGAGTGTTGGGGAGAGAGGTCTAGTTTTACTCTCCATCCATGACTATATCCCAAAAAGTTCCAACCATTACGAGATACGTAGAGACCAAATTTAGTTCCGATTTAGTTTTGATTAGTTACGATTGAAAAATAGTTTATCCCGATTAAAGAACCCATATAGGAGAAGTATAAAAAAGGCAATGACGTGTCACTTCCCCCTCTCCTATAGTAACATGTGTTCCAATTTGAATATTGATAGATGTAATCAAGTTAGGTCATTTGAAAGTGATACTAATGTAATGAAGCTCACAAGTTAGGTCATCGGGAGATATAGCAAGTGTACTCATTGTCTGGATTGATTGATTATATTTGAGGGATAGAATATTTGTTTGAAATAATATGTATTTAGGAGATTACTCATGGAGAGGTTTTTTTACCCTAGATTAGGTCATTTGGGGAAATAGATTTGAAATAGTAGAAAGTATTGATTGTCGTATAGAATGATTGTACCTTTGTTTAAATGAGATCAGAGAAAATTGTGATAGTAATGTATTAGGAGTGTTGATTGATTGTATTGTATCCTGAGAGGGATTATAAGATGATCTCGATTGTATTCCCCCCTTTTGTCGAAAAGATTGAAGGGCGGAGAAATGAGCACTGAGCCAAAAGCAAGACGTATAATATGTTGTAATAGTAAATGAGAAATAGTATGGGATAGTATTTTCAAAGTATGAGTAGATATGGAGTAGTACATGTGCCAAATTTGAATATGAGATGTTAAAATTTGTATGGTATGGTGCTAGAGGATATTATGATCCATATGGCATAAATGGTGAGATAAACGGAGTTACAAGGCTCAAGATATGAGCGAAACGATTGTAACGTGTATTAGTTGTCAAGATGGTTGCAAACCATAACTATAGAATATGGTAAATTGGAATTACTATATAGTAATGTTGAAAAGTGAATAGTAATTTCATTTATACCAAGAGTGTTTGAGATTTGAGCTCTAAGCTACGACAATGTCGCGCATTAAAGCGATGAGATTCATGAGAATTGAGAGAGTGGCAGTGGTTGTGGCCCATGAGATGACCGAGGAGCTAGTAAGGGGATTTTTTTAAAAAAAATTGTGCAAAATGCATGTTTTTATGTTTTTATAAAAATTGAATTTTTGTAATTTTGGTGTGTTTTTGGCGTTTATAACCAATATAGGAGCAAAGACGGCATTTTTGTCCCTGCAGAAACTAGCACGTAGTTCTTGGCCCTAGTGACACCTTACGGATGCCAATGACCTGCTCATAGGCGCTAGCCTCCCGAGAGAAGGGTTTTGGCATTGTTTTGTGAAATATGATTATTCTAACTAATTTTGAAGTTATGTTTATTTATTTTGCAGTATTTATGGTGTGTTAATGTAATAATTTTGTCACATTTTGTGTTGTGCAAAGGGACTTACACTCAAGATAGTTTCATTTGGGTCATCACTTGAGTACATTACTTACTTGGGGTTTTATTTATGCAGAGTGGGATATATTGGACTATGTCAGCCTATGTCACATTGCTAGATTGGGGGAGAGACCCCATAATATGGCTATGTTGATTTCTTTTTGTGAGATATGGTGCATGGATACATGTACATTTTGGTTTCTGACATGCGAGATGATGGTGACACTAGAGGATGTATATAGAATACAGTAGTGCCCTATAGTAGGAGAGAGAGTGCGAGATCATGAGTCGTATTGGGTGCCTCGTGTTAGATGAGGGTGGCACAACAATATTTTATAGGGACATGGGTACAAGATGAGACACATATTAGTTTGGATGCTATTTTGAGATCTGGGGTTCCACGATTGTGGAAATTTATTGCATTTGTGATAGCTTCATTGGTGGAAGTGATATGGGCTCGACCCAATATATTCGTATTGAGGTGGGTGGGCACCCATAGTAGGAGGATGGGTACAACCACATATAGGTTAATGATAGATCATATGGGACCTAGGGCCATATATGGAGATCGTATAGAGACTATGGAGGATGGGTAGAGGATGGTGTGGAGTTATGGTGCATATGACGCACCATGTAGTTAGAGGATTGTTTCCTAAAGGTGGTGATTTTTCCAAGGTGAGCGAGTATTGAGGTAGTGTTGCATGGCCTAGGATGTGCCCCAGAGCCATATATATGGTGTCGATCTACTATGGTGGCGAGATGACCAAGGGCAAGGTCGGGCCGATAAGATCACGGACTAATGCATCTAGGTCTAGATGAGGCGAGATGCGAGTTATAGAACCTATACAAGTGGATGATGTGGGGTGCATGAAGGGTGTATAGCCAATGGTGGGTGACACACCAATGGGTGTTGTTATTTCAATAGTGGTGGATATGACTAGTGGGCCAACAATTAGAGGAGTTGAGGGGTAGTGGCACTTGCCCCCGATGTAATAGCGACGAGAGAAGAGTGTAAGTATGGATTAGTGTTGGATGTTTTTTTTAATGTATCTTGATTAATATAATGTATGAATGAAAATATGTGTAATAAATTATGTTTTTTGTGTGATTATAGGTAATGCCTATTGGTCGTTGATAGTAGATACTTCCATACGCACGTTGACGTGGAGCGTGCCCCGGATGTGCTCGTGGGAGGAGGTATGATAGAGTGGGTTGATGCTATTTTGGGTGAGCATGCCCATTTATTTGAGTCGTGGCTATAGTAGTGACAACATGCATAGTTTTTTTAATGAGCATGACAAGGCTCGCAAAGCAGAGCGGCGAGAGAGGTCATAACGAGGGGAGGCATAGCTAATGATATATTCACATAATATGTGGAGCTACAAGGTCGATATGCAGAGAAAATGGTGGAGCTTGGTATATTACAGAGTTAGATACGAAGTATAGAGGTCGAGATTAACGGTATAGAGTGAGTGGTGAAGCCTCTAGTTCTAAAGCTCCCGCGATTGTAAAGAGTGATAGCGAGGATGATACATGATGCATTATATATGATGTATTGATGTATGGGGCTTGCCCCTCGGTGATTTTAAATTGTAACTTATGATTTTAGAGGATATATATATACACACTTGTGTTGATGTGGCATTTTTGTTGATGTGCATTGTATACTATGTGATGATGATGATATGTTTTTGGTAGTGTTTATTTAGTTTGATAGATTCTATAGGCATTTTTGGGATGGTTGATTTGATATATATTGTTTATGGTTGAAATTTTATATGATGTGGAAATAATAACCAAGTAATGGACTAGATAAATAATGTGTGTGAATATGAATGTATGGTATAGCATGTAATAAGTAGAAATGTATGGATGTAATGTGGTAGATAAATAAAAGTAGAAATAATGATGTGTTGATAATTAAATAATGATGAGATGTAAAATAATGTTCGTAATTGCATGTGATGAGAATGAAGTGGGGAAGAAGAGATATTTCCACCCAGTGTGAGAATGAGGTTCATTTATAAACTCCCCTGAGCGGTCAAGAATGAACCATACAACAAGAGTGCATCCTTGGGAAATTGGTTTATCGTGTTACCTTCTTTGTTAGGGTTTGACAACATCGGTACCTAAAAACCCTAACTACCTGCAAGCTCACATACATGTCAAATCTAAATGAAATATGTAAAATGTGAATTTGGATTGACCATGGCGAGTCACTGAAGAGTGAACTTATTATCGAGAACTACACTACATTTCGGACTCCATATAGTTTTCTATGCTTGTTTATGAAATAGTTTCTTTAGGTTTCCCTCATGCCAATGACACCAATATAGTGGGATATATCTAGATTAGATGTAAATGTGTGGTATGGAATTCAAAACTTCCCCTTCTATGTAGTGTATGCAGCCCAAAAATGTAGTCCCTTTGATGATAGTAATAGTATGTAGATGTGATTGCCCCTTAGAATTGTCATCCAGAATAATAGTATGTATGTTGTGTATATATATGGATCTCTTGTTTGAATTTTGACACTAGTGACATGAAATGTTGACTATGAGCATGAGATAAAGACAAAAAATGAGAAAAGGACAACTACAAATATCAAAAATGTGTAAAAGGAACAAAGAGGACAAGAGCACCCGGAGTAGACACAAGTGCACGGATGCTAGTGTCCGAGTGGGTGCTAGTGTCCCAAGATAAATAACAACATATGTGAAAATAAAGACAAATATGGATCCCTATGACCTAACCAAAAGTGGATACAAAAATGATAGATGTGGAAGAGAAGTATAGTAAAAAGCAATCAAAGACATAAATGGACAAGAGATGGTGTCACCAGTGAATACTTTTCTTACTTAAGATCCATGCATATAAACAACATACTGATAGCATAGTAAAATAGTAATATGTGTGTTTTATTGTGTCTGATTTGACAAAATACTTGGGATAGATGTGGGTCTAAGTAACACTTTTCATTGCATTTAATGTGGCATCCTTTAGAAGGAACGTGAATTGTTTGATATAATGTATCATCCATATACGATTACATGGAATGCAAAATTGTTGCAGCATGTTCTTATCTCAAACATCTATGCAGAAGTGGGAAGGTGAGGTGAGGTTCGGATGATTCAAATAATGTTTGAAATCATACTTTTGTTTGATGTGGGTCAAAAATAGGAATGACTATGGGTATGCACATGTTGGGAATTTCTTTGAATAAGGTCGAAGACTTTTAATAAAATGCAAACGAGAAGACTTTTAACCAACTTGGAAACCCTCTCTATCATATTTTTAGCTCATTCCAAACTTGGAGCTTTGGGGTGGTTTTGTGCGTGTTCAACTAGCTTAGAATCCCTCTTTCCCGTTTGGTTATTATCGAGGCATGGTCATCTTACCATTTTCTCTTACACGATCTTAACATTTATAATTTTTCCTATTTTAATGGAGTTGAAAATCAAACCAAAGAAGAATGAATTTTTTTGGTGAATTAGATAAGGCGTAATACTTTATAGCAAATTTACCTCTTGTTTTTACGCAACTTGAAAAGTTAATTTGAACATAAACCTAGTTCCCTTTTTACCTTTTTGAGATGTTTGGAAAACTCGGATAATAGTAATGGATCTGAAGCCACATGGGTGGCAATTGAACTCGAAACTTAGTAAAAACTACTCCTTGGTGACCTTGTGAAATCTTAATAAAACCTATTTTTAATGAGGCACAAAACATCCCTATAAACCCCAAAATAGAAAAATCAAGATTTCACTATGTTAATTGTCACATGGAGTGTTTCACTAAACCTTGGGCTATTCCTTGAATGTTCACTTGACCCTTTTCATCATGTGTTTAGGATCCCGATGGACCATTTCATAGATTTACACAATTGTTGAAAGTTTTAAATTTAGTTTGTTTTTACCAGCAGTTTAGGCCCTAGGTGTAGAAATGGAATTTAGATTTCGCATACCTCTAGTATTTCTTTGTGACAATCAATGACAACCCTTAGCTCAAAGAAAATCACCTTACAATCTAGTTTTCTATTTGGGTTTTGTAGGCCTTCAGTCGTTGGGCGATGACGTCATTGGGGTGCATTACGATCAATAGCTTCAAAAATATGGGCACTAATTGAACCCAATTTTCAGGTTTGGGGTTCTTTCAACTCCAATTTTTTTTTGTATATAAGGGAGTAGGTAGGGATTTGTTTTCTTGAGTGTTTAAGTCCAGAGATTGTTTTTGAATGCATATTTTTGAGTTACTTGTCTAAATTTGACATTTTTTCTGAAACTTGTAACAAAATGGAGAAAATTGTCGTATGACCATATTCAAGAAAAATATCAATCAAGAAACCCTGTAAACACTAGCATATGACTATACAAAACTTTCTTTTAATGCTCATTGTGGAAAGAAATTGATTGTGGAAAATGGTGTTTTCTCTCTCCTCTCTTTATCTCTCTCTTTAGCTTTTAAAATGAAATGAAATGGCATTTGTATTTCTTACTCTCCCTAAAAGTGTGTTAAGTATTATTTCATTGTGATTGGAAAAAAATTGAAATCATGAGTTGTGTTAGAATATAGGTAGATGTCATGCCAACATTTGTGCTAACAAGGTGGTGGTTGCAGTCTTAGGACAAGAAGAAGTGAACCATTACTTGTGGCTTCATAATAACATGTTATCTGGAAAACAATTTACTTATATATAATATATCAATGATATTGTTACAAATAGTAATGTCATTTATTGTTTTCTATGATGACTATGACATTGTTAATATATTGGTGTGTTGGAAAATGGGCATTCTATTCTAAGAGTTATTTTGATTACGGGTTTTATGTTGTTCTTATGGTTTATATGTTTTGAAAAAATATCTTACCATGTTAATTATTGGTTTTCCTCTTAATACTTCTATTTTTGACATAAAATTACTAAACCTAAACTATCAAAATGAACCATGTTCTTAACCCTTGTTGCATTTTCTCTCTTAATAGAGTCTTGTTGAGTTTTGCAATACCCCTAGCTTCTTAAGGTATTTTTCCTACTAAAGAACACTCTATACTTATCTCTCGAAAGACTCTTTATAGTTGATGTTGGGGTTAGCACACCAGTTGTACAAACAATATATCATATCTAAGCATACATGCAAATAAAAACGGATATTCTACCAGAAGAAATATACAAAACAAAAGACATAAATCAACACCATATTTAATGTGGTTCACCCAGTGTGGGCTACGTCCACCAAGAAACAAGCCAATCTATTATCCAAAGCTTTGACAAGATATACAATGAAGATTTACAATCTTCCACACCTCTTAGATGTTCAGTACTTTCTTCCTTCAAGTTTTTGCTCTACCACCGAGAATTCTCTCTCACCAACCTTTTTGAAGTTCTTACTAATTCTTGTTGACCATCATCATCTAAAACCTATCTTTTGTGCTTATATAGTCATTTATAGAATTAGGGCACTTAGCCATGGAATTACAATCAATAAATCTATTTTAATGCTAAAAATAGATATAATTCCCGAGAGTTAATTAAAACTTCATCACACAGGTAACCAACGTTGGTTTTCCTAACCACTTTTGGTTACTTACTTGCTTGACCAATGTCGGTCATACCTGACCGATGTCGGTTACTGTATTTTCCAGCAAGTTCCAATTGTATGCTAAAATGAATTAATTGAGCTCCACAACTCAACAATCTCCCACTTGGACTTTAATTACTGCACCATACCTATACATTGTCATTCTTGGATCCTTCATTGGATTTGTTTCTTCCTCTTCAAGTCTCAAACTTGAAGACCAACAGAAGTGGAGTGTAGCTCTAACTTCTCCTTTGCTAATGGCTTTGTTGGCATATCCGCAGGGGTTTTGCTTGTATGAATCTTTTCCAGATTCAATTGTCCATCCTCCAATACCTACCATATGAAGTGATACCTCAACTAAATGTGTTTTGTTCTCGAATGAAATGTTGAGTTATTTTCCAAATGAATTGCACTCTAACTATCACTGAACAGTTTACAATCACTTTACTCCTTTCTCAACTCTTCCATGAACCTACTCATCCATATCATCTCCTTACTAGCCTCTGTAGCTGCAACATACTCTTCCTCTATAGTAGAAAATCCACAACCTTCTGCAATCTCAAAATCCAGCTAATTATCATTCCACCTATTGTGAAAATATATCTAGTAGTGCTCCTCCTACCATCCAGATCTCCATCCATATCCGAATCAACATAGCCACGTAATGAAATATCCAAACCTCCATAGCATAACTACATGCTAGATGTCCCTTTCAAATACCTGAGTATCCATTGGACTTCTTTCCAATTCTCTTTACCTAGATTAGCCATATATCTACTCACAACTCCCATTGCATATGCAATGTTTGGTCTTAGTACAAACCATAGCGTACATGAGACTTCTAACTGCTGAAGCATATGGCACTCGTGTCATGTATTTGACCTCCTCATGTGGTGAAGGACACTAATCTTTACTCAATTTAAAGTGACCAGCCATAAGTGTGTTTAACAAGTTTTGCATTCTGCATGTTGAACCTTTCTAACACATTGTAAATATAATCCTCCTGAGACAAATACAATTTCTTGTTTTTCTTGTCTTTATGTATTTTTAATGGATTCTTTTTGCAGCTCCTAAATCCTTCATAGAAAATGTGTGAGCTAGCTTTCTCTTAAGCTCACCAATGTCCTACATACTAGATCCTGTAATAAGCATATCATCCACATATAGTAACAAAATAATATATCTTCCATTTTCAAGCTTATTGAAATAAACACAATGGTTAGATTCACATCTCAAGTAACCATGCTCATGCATAAAACTATCAAACCTCATGTACCATTTCCTTGGAGCTTTCTTGAGCCCATATAGGCTCTTTTTCAACCTGCACACTAGTTTCTCCTTACCCTTGACTTCATACCCAAGTGGTTACTGCATATAAATTTCTTCATCCAAATCACCATGATGAAAATTTGTCTTCACATCTAGTTTCTCTAAATGCAAATATTCTACTCCAACTAAACTCAATACAGTACGAATAGAAGTCATCTTAACAACATGACAAAATATTTCACCAAAGTCAATACTGCTTTTCTATGCAAATCCCTTTACTACAAGCCTTGCCTTGTACATTTTCTATCCACCCTCTTCTTCCTTAATCCTGTAAACCCACTTGTTTTGCAATGTCCTCTTACCTACTAAAAAATTAACCAAATCCCAAGTTTGGTTCTCTTCCAAGGATTTCATCTCCTCATCCACGCCATGCTCCCACTAAACGTGAGTCTTATCCTGCATTGCTTCTTCAAAGCTCTTTGGTTCACCACTATCAGTCAACAATAAATAAAATAGAGAAGGTGTAAATCTTTCTAGAAGTTTACTTACCCTTTGTGACCTTCTCACAAGAGTTTGGGATACCGGAGGCTCTATATGGGCTTCCTGAACATTAGTATTAACTTTTGACAGTGACCGATGTCGGTCACCTCTAACCGACATTGGTTCTATTAACCGATGCCAGTTCTGATCCTCTATAACCGTTAGTGGTTCATCTGACCGATGTCGTTCAGGGACTAACTGACCACGTTTACTGTGTATTTCTATAGGTGTTTCTTTAAAACCTGAGAGTTCATTTTCATCAATAAAATTCTCAATTTTCTCATCCTTGGGTACCAAAATTTTATCCATGTACATTCTCTTTTCATTTCATTCAACATCACGACTCTAATAATTTTAGAATTCTCTAAATCCCTAAAATGGAAGCGAAATCACGGATCCATAACCAATGAAAGTGCACCTCTTTGATTTTGCATCCAATTTTTTTCTATTTTCCCTATCAACATGCACAAAAGCTTCGCACCAAAAACTTTAAGAAAAGAAAGATCTACCTCTTTTCGGTCCAAGATTCCTTTGTTATTCCTCCATCTAGTGAACTTGAAGGCCACGGTTGATCAAATAAATCGATGTATATCAGCTTCTACCCAAAACTGCAAGGGCAATCCAGAATGTATCCTCATACTTCTAGCATGTTCCATGATTTTCTGTTCATTTTTTCTGCAATACCATTCTCTTGTGGTGTTCTTGGAACCATTCTTTCTCTATGTATCCCATTCATTGAACAATAATCATTGAAATCATTGCTACAGTATTCACCACCATTTTCATATCTAAGGCACTTTAACTTTGAATTTGATTCATTCTCAACAAAGGCTTTCCATATTTTAAAAGTCTCAAAAACATCAGATTTACATTTAATACAATAAACCCATACCTTTCTTATAGCATCATCAATGAAAGTAACATAATACTAGGATCCTCCATGAGAAGCTACCTGAGTTGGTCCCCACACATTTGAGTGTACAAGCTCCAATTTCTACTCCTTCTTAGTTGCCCCAACTTTGAGAAATATCACTCTCTTTTACTTTCCAAAGATACAATGCTCACAAAATCAAGATCTAAATCTTTCAAATCGATAACTTACCCTTCACCTTTAATATCTCCGCATTCCTTTTTGACTCATATGACCCATTGATTATGCCACATGCATGCATCGAATCGAAGTAGATAATGCAGAAATGGAATAGTAATACATGTAGATAAATATAATGTTCCTACCTTCTTACCTCTTGCCACAACAAAAGCACCCTTAGTGACTTTCCAAGAGTCTCGTATAAAAGTAACCATGTAACTAGATTCACCTAGTTTCCCTACAGAAATAAGATTCCTCTTGAGGCTTGGCACATGCCTCAAATCTTTCAATACCCATGTATTTCCATTCTATAATTTTAGATGAACTTCCCCTTTACCAGTAATATTGCAAGGTTCATCATCACCCAAATAAACATGCCCAAAATTTCCTGGACATGATTTCTGAAATAACCCTTATTAGGGGTTGCATGGAAAGAAGCTCTTGAATCTAAAACCCATGATTCAATTCTACTATCTAAATAAAGAATAAGAGCATCTTGCATTACCTCTGATGAAGCAAGATTCACCTCTTTACCTTTGTCTGGTTGTTGATTCACTTTATCCTTTGACCAACAATCTTTCTTTGCATGTCCTTTCTTTCCACATTTCCAACAAGTAATTCCCTTACTTCTGGATTTAGATCTACTTTCCTTTGACTTTGATTTCCCATGGATCTTACTCTTGGATCTCTCCTTCTGCCTACCCCTACTTTCTACATTCAAAGCATTTCCATATGATGTTTCCTCTATACTCTTCCTATGAATTTCTTCATTCAAGATTATACTAACCACATCATCAAACTTCAAAATATTATTAGCAGATGTTGTATTACTAACGGTCATTACCAAGTTATCCCAACTATCGAGGCAAAGAAAATAAGAATAAAAGTGCTTTTACTTCATCATCAAATGGTATTGCAACCCGATATTAAGCGATTTACAATAGATTGAAATCATTCAAATGACTAGAGGAATATTCACCTTCATGCATCTTAGAACTAAATAGTTTCTTCATCAAATAAACTTTATTTGAAGCACTAAGTTTTTCATATAAATTAGCAAGAGATTTCATTAATTCTACCGTAGAAGTTATTTTTGTAATATTGGAAGCCACGGATGCTATCGACTCAATCTTATAGATCCCAAAGCCTTTCTATCAAGAATCTTCCATTCTTCATCAGTCATCTTTATAGGTCTATACTTCTCATCCAACGGTAAGTACAAATCTCTTTGATACAGATAATCCTCAATCTGTATCTTCCATAATTGATAATTTCAGCCATCAAATTTCTCTACCTTGTATTTATTATCTTCTTCCATTGTTGTAGCTCCCACTCAATTAGAAAACCCTCTGTGAGTAAATCTGACAACACATAAAACCCTCAAACAAAGCTTTGATACTAGTTGTTGGTGTTATCACACTGGTTGTACTAGATAATATATCATATCTAAGCATACATACAAATAAAAACAGATATTCTACCAGAAGAAATATACAAAACAAGAGATATAAATCAACACCAGATTTAATGTGGTTCACCCAGTGTGGGCTACATCCACCAAGAAACAAGCCAATCTATTATCCAAAGTTTTGACAAGATATACAATGAAGATTTACAATCTTCCACACCTCTCGAGATGTTCAAGTACTTTCTTCCTTCAAGCTTTTGCTCTACCACCGAGAATTCTCTCTCACCTGACCTTTTTGAAGTTCTTTCTAATTCTTGTTGATCATCATCATCTAAACCCTATCTTTTGTGCGTATATAGTCATTTATAGACTTAGGTCACTTAGCCATGTAATTACAATCAATAAATCTATTTTAATGCTAAAAAGAGATATAATTCACGAGAGTTAATTAAAACTTCGTTGCACAGTAATCGATGCGATTACGCCTAACCACTTTCGGTTCCTTACTTACTTGACCGATGCCGGTCATACCTAACCGATGTTGGTTTGCCTTTGCCCGATCGATGTCGATTCTTGTATTTTCCAAAGCAAGTTCAAATTACATGCTAAAATGAAGTAATTGAGATCCATAACTCAACTACTAAAACCTTATTGGAGTTCTCACTCCACGAAACCTCCACTTCCAAGGCCAAATGAAAATCTTCTCATTCTACTCCTACATCACCTAGGTGCTCCCATAGGCTTAGAAAAAAAGGCCAAAAATCTCCAGACCAACACAGTCACAACCCATCTCACTAGATAGTGATTTGGAAGCTACAGATGTAAACTTTGAGCCTCAAAAAATGGAGACAAAGTAGGGAGATACTAATGCTACATTTCATGAGCGAGAATACCCTGAGCAACCCATGAAGAAGAAAGAAGGGCCAACTCAGAATGAGGAGGCAATTCATGTAGTGGAAGGTCATGAAGAGAGAAAGGAAGAGGAATATTGAGGAGAAATTAAACAAAGACAAATGCCTATAGTTGTTGAGCAAGTTATGGAGCAACAAGAACATGAACAAGAACAAGAACAAATTCTTGCAGTTGTTGACCAAGTTATTGAGCAAATAATTAAGCAAGTTGTTGAGCAAGCACAACATGATAGTGTGCAAGAAGGAAATGTAACACCATTGCAGCCCCAAATTTTTATTCATGAAATTATCAAGGAACCTGCAAAACCATCTTGCAGTGAGATGGCAACACAAACTATGGGACCAAATATTGACAATTTGATGTTGCAATTAGAAACCTACGTTAACAAGCTCAAAGGAAAATGGGAAAAGGAGAAAGAATCCCTCATCTCTAAGCATAAGGAAGAACTGGAGGACAAGGATAAAGAGATTAAGAGGTGAGGCAAAAATGGGAAGAAACATTCTAGGTCGCACATGAATTATTTACATTCATGACCCCATCAAGTGTTTATGATAACTACTTAAAAGAGAATATTTTACAACATAAACTTACCTGCATTAATTCTTACATGCTATATGATATCAAATCAGCTAGGATATTCTTTACTTTATATCAGAATAGTACACTTGAACTCTATAACCTATTATGTGAGCTTTATTTACACAACTATGCCATTCAGTTTGATAGATATTGGATCCCAATACTATACATTGGAGATGTATAAGTTAAGGCCTTATGCTCTTATTTTTCAAATGAGTTGAAAAGAGCAAGGCAAGATGGAAGAGTATAGACATTTGGAGAAGGTCCAACCATTGTTTGTCAAAGTGAAAGCCACTTTGAATCTAAAGAGATTATAGAGTAATATGAAAAATATATAAATAAGAAGGTGATAAAAAAGAGAGTGTTGCAAATGAGGATAACATCCCACACAGAATTTAGAGCAACGATCAGGGAACATGGGATTTAGGTCATACAAGAATTCCGAATGAGATGGAATGAGTTATTTCTTGAACTACAAAGGAAAGAGATGCACTCCTATCGCAACATAATGTCAACTATGAAAAGAGTGAACACATACATTGAGATAGCTAAGGAGTGTGCAAACAATTGGTTTCCTCTAGGCTATCATCCACTATTTTTTCATTTTTTGATACCACCATGGATAGGTGACTTACCACTTAATAAGAGGATTTGGGATAGATTTTGGATCAGATTCATGAGGAATGGTGGCTATTTATTGTCAGAGGAAGAAGGGACAGATATCCCAATTGATTTCAGGCGTGAATGTAGTTTTCAGCAGCAGAGATATGAATCCCTTGAATGAGGACATTCAAGATATTAAGCATGGGGGTGTGATGAGTTGTGTTAATTTCCTTTATAAATAACTCATATTCTGTATTTTGATCAAGCCATTGTAGTTATGTCCATGTATTTTCTAAGTACATTGTTGAACATTGTTATTACAACCTTGAACTTGTGGCATAATTACTAATTAATATAGTTATATCTAGTTATCTTTATTTTGTGGTATTATGTGTGAATTTATTCTTATTATCCCAATAAGTTGTTTGAATGATGATATGTGTGATGTCACTCTTAGTTATAAGAAATTTTCTATATGCAAAGCAAAGGAACCATCTGCAGCAACTCATCTGCAATCAAAGAACCTGTCTCTGCAGCAGAACAAATGGCCAAAGGAGATCATCTACAACAAAGATCTTGTGTTATGAAGATATTTTAAAAGGAATGAAGAATGAAGCTCAAGTATTTACGTGCCATTGAAGAAGTGGTTACAATTGGAACGTGTAGAACTAGGAAACAACTCAACCTTTGATCTAATCATTCATTGTAAACTAGTGAAGAATTGATTGATTGAGTTAACACTTGATTGAAGGAACTAGTTGATTACCTGAACATTTGTTATGTGTTTTTTTATCTGAACACCTATTATAAGTTATGTAACATATGTTGAATCTATCGTTGTTCTGTTTTAAGATCTTTCACTTGTTCTATTGAAATATCTCTCACTTAGTTTATTGAAACTCCTTGTTGTACTCTTCTTCTTCTCACATCTTATTGTAAATGAGAAGGTATAAAATAAAGGGTTGGTTCTAGTAATTGATTATTCAATAGATTCGTTATTTATATACATTCATAGTCTAAAATTCGAGTTATAAAAGGGATTGCTTTAATCCTTGGTTCCATGATATAATGTTCATGCAAAGTCAATAAAGATCGAGTTTTGTCCATTAGTCTCTAGTTTCAGAGTTTATGAGGGATTTTTGGCCATTTTGGGTTAGTGATGTCATTTATGTCAACCCCATTGATGGAAAATGGTTTCATGTTAATGTATGTGTCTCCATATGATGTTGTTCGGGTGTCAAGCATGAAAACCAATTGGTTTGGTGAGTTATGTATAGTCTTGCTACATAGTTGAGTGTGTTAAATCTTAGTTTGGGTCTTCCCAAGTATGTTGCTAAGTTTTATAAGGTAAAACATGGTCCTAATGATGTGTTTTAGGTGTATATTGGTATGTATGAGGTAATAAGGTTAGGTCATGGGTTGTCATGGTTGAGTCAGGTCATTCCAGGCTTGTTTCTAGACCTAGAACATGTAGAATGAAGTGGAGAAGTGAGATTTGGACCTAATCAATAATGTTGGAGCATGGAAATAGTGTTTTGACAGTGTACCTAGGGTGTATGGTGAGTTTTAGGTAATAACTCATAGGTTTGGTGCTTCTATGAGATCCTTGGGAAGCAACATGTGAGAAACAATCATGTTTGCATAGGTAAGTCACCATGTTTGGAGATTTTGAGGCATATTTGAGCTAGATAGTGAATATGGATAGTTATATCATATTTTCATGATGCTTCATGCCAAATTTCAAGGTCATTATGAATAACAGTTTTGAATATATACAAGTTTTAGTGAAACTAGGTAAGTTGTAGTGTGTTTTTCGAGACAAAGTTGGACCTTCTTATGCTCAATGTGAACTATATGCTTTGCATGGGGACTTGAGATCTTTGGCATAGTTTCTAAGGTCAGTTATCAAGGTTTTTTTTTTTTTTAAATGATGTGGTTTGATCATCACATTTTTATGAACGGTCGTTAAGAAGATAAAGTGGTTTGAAACCCTAGCTAAACTCTAGCTAGGAGCAAACTTTGAAAGAGAAGAGGTATAGTGAGCCTGTTTTGATTGGTTCCTCAAAATTGATGATTTTATGTTGTAGAGGACTCTTCAATATTTCTAGAAAGTTATGTTAGTACATGTGATAGTATGTTGGGGCCCACCTAAAAGGCTTGTTTCGAAGAGTTTCGATTTTGGGACAAGGTTGTCCAAATTAGTTACAAACTAAATTGTTATTATGTGATGTATGTGAGATTTTCTTGATGTTCAAAAAGGTTTCAGGTCATGATAATGTAGTTATATGGTCAAGTGTGTAGACACCCCTAAATTACTCCCATGTTCGAATTTTATCCTAATACACCCTCTTATTCACCCATTTGTGATTAATTGATTAAATTGATTAATTCATACATATTACCCCTTTGGATTAAATAAATTAATCCATTTGTCACCCCTTTGTCCTAAAATTACTTATCATTTATTAATTAAATGATTAATTAATTAAGTTTGCACATCCTAGTCAACTACCACTTAGTCAATAGCCACTTGGACTACACTTGGACTCCACATCCCGGTCAATCAACCACACTTTTAAAATCCTAGAAAGGTGGGGGAAATTGAATTACACGCATAACCACCTTTCCATATGCAACTTATGTAATTAATTCATTTACTAACCTGAAACTACTGCAACCACCTCAAATGTTATTTTTAGCATGTGCATTCACCCACTTGTAACCAATTTTAGACCACTTATGCCTCTATAAAATGCATTCATCTCTCTATCAAACCCTCTTGGATTTAAGCACAAAATTTTTGTTAAAATTTCTCCAACTTCTGCTATTTTGGAAGCAATAATCCAAGCCAAAAATCTCTACTCAAAGCATTGGTCAACCCATTATGTAGGTCACTCAAGAGCACCCACAATTCTAAAAGGTTATACACCTCCTAAGTTTATCACAACCTACTAAGGTTTGTATTAGAAGGTCACTTGAAGGTTTGCATTGTGTTTGTTTATCTTTCTTTATTGTCAATTTTTCTATGCTTACATTTTGGCACGCCCAGTGGGACTCACACCCCCATCTTCTTTTGTTTTTTGTTTCATCTCTTATTCTTGTGTTGCACAGTTAATCTCTTTTTGTGTGCAGTTTTTGTGTGCAGCTTTCACAAGTTGTGCATTTACAGGACTTCCAGAGAAGCCAAAAATCATAACTTTTGTTTGGAGCAATTTTTTTCTTCTCTAACCTTTAACAATGAGTTGTTTGTAATTATTTTGGAGTGCAGGAATTAGTTTAATAATCTGAAATATTCAAAATAAAATCCTTTTGGAGGGAAGGTTTGTTTTCTCATTTCTAGTTTTGCAATTGCCACATTTCTTGTTTAAATTCTTGGTTGTTCATTTTATGTTTCTTTTGTGTTTCTTATTTTTACACACACACACACACACACACACACACACACAAAACAAATATTTTATTTTATTTTAACAAAAATAGAAAAAAAAGAAGAAGAGAGAAATCAAAAACTATAAATCTGATTTTATTTCATAAAAATTAGATTTGTATAAAATAAAAACAAAAAAATTAGCTTTTGTTGCAAAAATCTTAAATAAAAATAAATAAAACTAGTAAAAAATGTAAACCCTAGATCTAGCCCCCTAACCCCTCTCCTTAGCTCGGTCGAGATACTCCTCCCCTTTTGCCACCCCATCGACCCTCTCCCCATCCCCCCGACTTGGCCCCTCTCCCCACCCAAGCCCTCCCATACCACCCAAGATCCTCACTCCCCCGACCTCCCCGACCTCAGGACTCACTCGTGTCTCGGACTCCCTCTCGCTCACCGAGAAGGGTTTGTTGAGCCCCTAACCCTATTCTAGCCCCACCCCTACCCATGTATTTCTAACTCACTTCCCTCCCAACCAACCATGTCAAACCCCTTCTCGAGCAAGGTTCGCAAGAGATCCCTATGCTCTCATCCACGTGCGAGCTCATATCATCCCCTTTCCCGATAACCCCGACCGATTCAAGTAACTCTCTCTACATGCCAATCTTATGCCTACAACCTCTATCTACCTCCCACATTCTCCGGCTAACCTACACATCCTCTGCTCTCACCCTACCAAGCCATGGTCAAACAACCCCATCAAACCAAAAGCCTAAGCACAAATCCACGAGCACAACCCATTTAGGTTAATTTGGTTCGTTTAAACTTTGGTATATAACTTTTAGGTTTAGGTATTTATTTCGTATGTAAAGTTTAAACTTTAGTTTAACCTTTAGTTTAACTTAACCTTTTTTTCTTTGTTTATTTATTTTTAACGAACCATAGGTTTTATGATTTAATCTTATAAGTCTAACTTTAGTTTAGTTTAAATGGATTAATTTATTAACTTTAGTTTCTCTTTGAATTTTTTTCAACTTTTTATTTTTTTTTATTTTTTTCATTCATTTAATTACTTCTTTTAGGACCTTTAATTTAAATTATATCTCTTTTTTCATTCATTTTTTTGTCTTTTTGTAAAATTGACTAATCATGCACCTTGATTTTTGCAGGCTAATTGGGCATTTTAAATTCACTTTATTTTTCACTTTTGAGACCTTTGGTTAACATTTCCTTGCACTCGGCCCCTTTTCGCTCACCATTTTCACTTTGGCTGCTTGTGACAAGTTGTAAATTTAGGGTTATTGGACATTTCAGTCCAATTTTTCTCACTTTTTAGCAATTCTTGTACACATTTAGTCATTTTGCAAACTGGACTAAAACTTTTTAGCATGTTATTCCTTTGTCATTTTTTTTGGTAAAACTAATCAAGGTATGATCAAACATATTCTCTTCCCTTGCACTTTTCTAAGCAATCTTGGGAATCATAAACGTGGTCGTTTCTTTTTATTTTTGGGGAATTTACATTTTTTCACTTAATCAAAGCTTATTCACACATATGCTCTTTCCTTGCTCTTTCTAAGTGATCGGGAAATTAAAAACATGAATGTGCTTTGGTTTTCTTGTCTTCTACCTACCTTAGGCAAACATTCTAACCCTTTCTTGCAGGACCCGCTCTCACGAAGGTTGTTAAAACATTGAAAACTACTAAGCGTAGGTTGCCTCACTAGTGGTTTTCAAACTACTAATTCTTGTGTGTAAGAAATTGTTGATAAACAAGATAAAACAAACATTTTTTTACACACATTGTATTTCCAAGTTTGGATAAGGGTTAAAACATGTCCGCATAACTGTGGGAAGTTCCTTGGCATAAGCCATAAAACTCTTTTGAGGATTACCATAGGAACCCCAAAGTAGTCAACACATTGAGGGAACTAGTTTAAAAGCAGACACCTTTTATCCCAACTAAATAGTAAAGTCTTGTGATTTAGAGTCACAGATATCCAGTAGTGGAAACCCCAGTGTGATTCATTCTGAGAAATATCTTTTCTCAGGGTTTCAAATGGGGTAAATTAAAGTTGTCACTAGTAATAACATTGTGCTCGCTCGGGTATCTGCTTGACGCTTAGTTGAGTGAACCACCAGGACACCACGCCTCATCCAATCCGATCTAAGGTAAAGGCCAAAAATTTCACTACATCATTTTTCATTTTTCTTGCATGTTACACACTTATGTTTAACTTTTGTCATTCACGTTTTATCTCTCATCCACCTTTTTACTTTGTAAATGTGTCTAAGTCTTGGGTTACGAACATCCATATCCACACTTGAGCACTTTCATCTTCTTCACTAAGTCTTGACATTGTGATAATTGCTTTATCACGGTCAAGTACCCTCTTGATCACCTTGATCTTTCATTATCGTAAGTCTTAAGTTTAACGTTATCTTGTTGAACTTTAAGCATTCCACATTCTTACATCATCGCATTACACATTCACTTTGTTGAATTGATGACATTTTTCACTATCTTTCTCCCATCATTCTTACGTCGTCACATGACACGCGTTCACTTTGTTGAATTGATGACACTTTTTCACTATATTTCTCTCATCATTCTTACGTTGTCACATTACATGTTCACTTTGTTGAAATGATGACATTTTTTTCACTATCTTTCTCCCATCATCTTGCGTTGTCACATTACACATTCACTTTGTTGAATTGATGACATTTTTTTCACTACCTTTCTCTTATCATCTTACATTATCACATTACACAATCACTTTGTTGAATTGACGACCTTATTCTTTCTCACTTTTATCTCACTTACATCATTGTACTTTGCAATCACTTTTTGCATTGACAACATCCTCATCACTTCATCACTTCTCTCTGTAAAGCATATACTTTGATTTGATTTGAGATCACTAATAAATCACTTCCCCTTTGTCTCTTATCTCAACTTTTGTGAGATTAGAACCTTTTCATCTTCATTACTTCACTTCTTGTGATGACATTCACTTTTTTTGGGAATTTGGGATTGCGAAATAGTGCTATGATTTAATAACAAGCTCAATCATGTACAAAAGATCTAAACAATTCCCAAAATCTACAGAGTGGAGGTATAAACTAGAATAATCCAAATCAAGACAAAGTACACACACATAACACATCATGTACCGTGATTCACCCAATGTGTGCTACGTCCACTAAAGATAGAGATCTCATATATATAAGAGTATAAACCAACTAGTCAATATAAGAGTATAATGCATCTCTCCAAGAGTATATCCTCTCCTCCAAATCTCTAAACGGATCTACATAAGTGCACTACCATCGTGCCTCAAACACCACTAGCAGATCTCACATAACCAGGAACTACTACATCTATGAACTGCTACCAAGTTCTCTGTGGATCCATAAACAAGACCTCTCACATGGGTCTACCATATGTGCAACTATAATTGTGCACCAAGAAGTAAGTCTGTCTCTCCATCACTGCATACCCTATGCAAACATGAAGACAACCTCCTTTACAATATCTAGATCTACAGGGATCGACAATATAATATGATCTCATGGATCTATAATACAAGATCTCACCAACATGTGGATCTACAAGAAGAAAATTTATGTGCTTTGCATACTATGCAAGCCATTACAATGAGAAAATAACTATATAAAGGAAATACGGTAAAAGATGTTACCCTCTTTTCATCATTGAGATGTACCTATTATTTCCTTCTATCTAGCTTCTCTCCATGGAAGCTCTGTCTTCATGTAGCCTGTTCTTTCTTTCTCTTCTTCTCCATCTCTTAATCTAGGATAATCAAGGATGTAATTCAATCCTTCTCTTAATTATCTTTCTAACCCTAGCTTTCATGCTTATATAGGCATATAAAAACTTAGGGCACAATAGCCATGCAATTACATCCTTTAAATCAGCTTTAAAACAAAAGCTAGATTAAATTCCTGTGATTTAAATATAAAATTTCACACACAGTAATAGGTGATGGTTACCACTGACCGACGACGATTACTGATTTTGTGGCAACGGTTACCGGACCGGCTCACACTATGTAAACCAGCAAGGTATAAAATAAGCTATACGTGAAGCAATTCAACTCCACAACCTAACAACTTTATGATTCTTTAGGTTTCACTCTTCTTTGTGGTGTCTCTTTCTTAACACATTTTTGTTAAGAATTGAGCATCATCCATTGTATTGTAAGTATCCTCTTGTCACACTCATATTGTTACAAGTTGAGCACGCTAACCTTTCATCTCTTCCCTCTTTACGTTCACTTTTGTAAAGTGTCGTGAAGCCATTTAATTCCTCCTTCATATTTCTTAACACTCATTTTGTTAAGAATCATCTAAACTAACATTTCAACCCATCTTCCACCTTAACATCATTCATTTTGTTAAGTGTTGTGAATTCCACCTTCTTCATCACTCTTATCACTCATTTTGATTAGAGTTGATCAATTCACACTTCAATCTCTCTTCCACCTTAACATCATTCCTTTTGTTAAGTGTTGCAAAGTCCCTCTTTTCATTTCTCTTAACACTCATAGTGTTAGGAGTTAACATTTTCACATCTTGTCATCACTCTTATCACTCATTTGTTAAGAGTTGACTATTTCACCTCATCAAGCCTCTTCCTCTTAACATTCATTTTTGTTATGGGTCGAGCACATCTAACCTCATCTAGTCCCTTTCCTCTTAATTCTCATTTTGATTAAGAGATGGGCAATCAACTAACCATTTTTGCCTCCTCCCTCTTAGCACTCATTTTGCTAAGGGTTGATATTTTTCATCCTCTTCACACTTCCATATTAGCATTCAATTTTCTAAGGGTTGAGTTTTCCATCACATCTCTTCTTGTTCCTCATCTCTTTCAACAATAGTGGGAACACGACATTGGGACTATATTCCTTTTCGATGGGAAGAAAGAAACCCTTTCCATATCAGCTCAAATGAAGAGGATGAATACCAACTTAGACACCTTTCTATTGATGCTACTTTACGACAAAACAAAAACCAATTCCTTCTTTGTCTTCTCGCAATGGGAGCAATATTTCCCTGGGACTTTGATGAGGATGAATTCAAAGCCTTAAAAGAAAAATCTATATCCCCTAAGGGTCCACCACCCAAGTTAAACAAACATGACGATGAAATATCAAGTAAAACAAATGACGATAATAAAGGAAAATCTAATGCTTTATCCTCTAATCTTAACCAAGCCTTGTTTAATCAAATCAATGCAATGGCGAAATAATTGGCTCACCTATCCTCTATGGTCACTAAGAAGCGATATTAAAGGTATAAAACACACAAAGAAAAGTGATGACACATTCAAAAATCATTCGAGACCAATAACGAGAATAAAATCATACGAAGGATAAATCACCATTCATCCCACAAACCGATTCACCGTCTGCTCAAGAGTGGTAAATGATGAAGAAACTATTTCAGGCATGTAAAAACAATGTAAACAATTCAATTTTGATGAATTGTTTCCATACCCTTTCGGCATGGAAATCTTACGCATACCCTTCCCACACTCTTTTGAGACGCCTAAATTTGACAAATATAAGGGAAAAACTGATCCTAGAGATTATGTCAAGGATTTTTTCATGGCATGCCAAGAGGTTTCTTATAACGACATCTTTCTATTACACCTCTTCCCTAAGAGTCTAGGTGGACAAGATTTGGACTAGTTCTTACACCTTTCAAAGGGATTTATCTCTACCTTCGTAGACCTCTCTAAGAAGTTAGTCAAACACTTCTCCTTCAACCTTGATTCTGAAATCACCGTGATGGATTTATGCAATACAAAACAAAGACAAAACGAGAGCTTTGCATAGTTCTTACAATGATGGCGTGGAATCACAATTCGATTCCCATGTTTAATCCCTGAGAAATAAATGGTTAGCATCTTCATCCCTAATATTAATGACAAGTTATCCTTTCACATGCGGATATCCGCCTCAACATCTTTGAGGAAGTTATCGAAAAGGAAACTCAAATCGAAAAATCCCTTAGTTCTAAAGGCTTGATCAAGACTCATTATAAGGACAATGGGCACAATCCTAATCATCATAACAACAACCCTAGTGCTTCTCAAGATAAACCTAGGTACATCAGCCGTAATCCTGTAACATTCTCAATGATGGTGTCACAAATAATCGTAGCACTGTAAAACTTACAAAACAATCCATTAACACAAAGTAAGTCCAAACCATCTACCACCATCTCAAAAGAGAAACTTTTCCTCCTCCTCGTGATTACAATCGAAGACAATATACATCTTTGGGGGAATCTCTTTCAAGCATCTTAAAACAACTAGTAAGTGCCAATATGGTCACTTACCCTATCACGTAACCCTTCCCTGAAGGTGAACCTAAGCCAGGTTGGTATAGACCTAACACATATTGTGATTTTCATTGCATAGATGGTCATCAAACGAAAAAATGCAAAAAACTTTGCAATTACATCCAAGACCTTATTGACAATGGAGATATAGTGGTGGAAACTCCGCCACTTAATCATGATATAAAGGGAAAATCTCACAAACATGGTGAATCCGTGAACAATGTTAATTATAAATCCATCATTTCTTGTATTGACAACACTACTTTGTGCATCGTTGAACGTCAATTTACACCTCTTAGAGAGAGTCTATCTAGTGCCTTTCAACAATTAGTAAAGGCTAACATGATTGAATATCCACCTACAATACCCTTTTCTAATAGGGAACTCAATCCTACGTCATACAATGCATCCGAATATTGTGAATACCATCACATGCATGGCCATTCTACTAATAATTGTATACCTCTTCATCATTATGTCCAAGACTTAATTGATAATGGAACCATTTCCATAGAGCTTGATGATGAATCTCTCGCAACCGATGACATGTCAATTTCCACTTCAAATAAAGAGTTGACTGTTGTCCCCACTTCTATACATACTAACATTCAACAAGATCACAACAAAGGTCAAGTATCTCCCCCTTCAAATCAATCCATTTCTTCTACATATTTTCTTCCTATAGTCCCAACATACATTGAACATGTTTGGATAACCATCTTCTAACACCTAACAAGAGCTTGAATTTTCTCCAAGACTCTCTTTCAACCCTTGAAATAACATAAGAGGATCTGTCATCAAGCACACATGAGTTTGATTTTATTCTTCCCATTCTGGCTACTACACCTAACATCTCTAGTCTTGTTATCGAAACACAACCATAACAAGCTTGGACACTTGCAACAACACAATATTTTGTGTCCCATATACCTCAAAGGATCGATCTGGTAGGCATCTCATTAATGATGTTTCCTACTTGTCAAGACATCAACATGAGTACATTTTTTGGGGTACATATACCCAGAAATATCCTTATACAACCATTTCAAGCTTTAAATGCAAATATTTTGTCCAATCAACTAATTCATAACCTAGAAGGAGAAACATTGACTATTTCCTCTCTATGGCTTACAAGGAACCCCGGGTATACACCTAGAGATTCATCCTTCTCTCCTCACACTCTTTCACTTACAAATGAATGTGAATCTCACCATATTTTTCACGTCAATAACCTTCTTCAAACATCACATAGGTCTCTCACTCTCATCAAAGACTTATCTACTCACTTATTGAATCCTTTGATTTAATTCCTTGACTTGGAACATGTCCGCGCAAGTCTAGTACTTCAAAAACCATTGAATCATTTGATTCACTCCTTTAACATAGGTCTTTTCTACCCCGTTGGCCCAAAATCATCTGCCAGCGGGAAGATCTATGGATAGACGAGCCAACAGTGTGCAGGGCATAGCCCCTCTTTGAGACAACAAAGTGAAACTAGTTTATTGCTATTCTACCAGTAGGAATCTACGCAAGTCCTACAATATTCTACCTTCAGGGGTTTGGGATCTCATCCCAGTTGGGGTATTTCCAAATGTGAGCGAAAGGAACGAAGGGAGGAGAGGAGATAGGATAGATCCGAAGGGAGAAAAGAAATGAATTCCAAAGCAGAAAGGTCAGAGGGTTTATGTTTTGGGCTGGTAGTAAACAGAGCCAAACCTACTTACATAAATGAACAAAGCAATACTAATGAGCAAATGAAAAAAAAGTAGAGATAGATCTGATAGAAAAGTAGCATAGATCTAACTTAAGAAAGATCTAATACACATAACACATCCATTGAGCACAAAGTCTTAATTTTTGTATTAATATTTTCTGTTTACAAAAAGTACAAAGCCTTTTCCTTCTCACTTCTATTTTTCATCTAAAAAATGTCCACCCTTGAATACAACAAGTATCCAAGTATATATAGAAGGAGAAGGAGAAAGAAGGAAAAAAGAAACCAACAACTAATTACAAAATATCTAAAGAATATCTAAAAGTCAACTATTGACTTTGGGGCAATTTGGTGGATGACAACATCCCATGGTGCAACATGGATGATGTCATCATTTGTGCCAACAAACTTTTAAATATTTTACAAAAAAAAGAACATTCCTAGGAGGAAGGAGCCTATTCGTCATCATCCCATGGCTGGAAGGGAGTATCCTTCTGCTCAAGAGAGGAAATATGAAATTGAGCATGATACTCCAAGAATTTGCTAATCATCGGTTGAAGTTGATCCTGAGCAGGACCCTTGGTGTGATCACCGATGACTTCACAAGTCTCCGTTCATCTCTGAGTCTTTCTGGGAGCTTGAAGTATTCATTACCTACCTCCATCAGGTATCCAACAAAATCATGGCAAGCCAGAAGATTGTTGATAGATTCTGCATCAAAAGTGGCTTCTGACCCTAACCCTTGCGACATAATCTCCTTAAAGAGCTGAATAGTTTCATCTGCCTTCCTCAAGGCGTATGATGGGGTGAGCAAGCCTGGAGACATCCTTAGGACGATCTACTCCATTTGATGCATTGCATCCAAGGCTTCCTCCTTGATTTTATCAATCTTCTCCAAGACAAATTCCATCTGGTCAACCCGATAGTCCAAAGCAGCAAGGACTTTGTTGGGTGCTCTTGGGTGATCGAAGATGCCGAATTTCACTAAGTCATTGACCAAGGCAGTCGAGCATCTTCTGGAATGTCTCATGTTGTAACCTAGCATGGTCTAACTCTTCGAGATAGGTCCCACAATCACCTGGAGTTCCTTGTTAGCCTGATCAATATTCTAATATAGCTCTGTGAACTTTACGATTACTTCCTCACTATCCTTGAGGATTTGGTCTCTCCAGGTGGATACTGCCATACCTTGTTCGCCAATCTTGGCATACTCGTTTATCTTTTCCTAGCTAAGGGCCTCAGGAGTTTCAGTGGCAGTTGTAGGAGGTGCACTGCCCATTTTCTGTAGGGCTTGGAGAAGATGTCTATTCTATTCTTTCAGTATCCTCTTCTCTTCCTTTTCCTCCTGAAGCTTTTTGCAAAGGGCATCCACTGTAGATAGGGCCTCTCCCTATAGGCTTTCTGAGGATGTTCCCATCGTGACCTGTGTCACTGTATAATCTATAGGAGATAGATCCTTTTTGTCCTTTGTGGGATCAGGGTATGTGATCTCCATAACCCTTTCACTTGAAGTGCTCTGAGAGAAGTGGGTTATCGGCTTTTGCTTCTTAGCTCCTTTTGTTGGGATGACGGAGAAGTCCATAGGTGCAATGGGGACTTTCCTCTTATGCTGGCTTAGGTGCTTGGAGATCCATTCTGGACTTAAGGGAGTGGGACCAGAGGGAGAAGAGGGAATGGAGGTAGAAGAAGGAGCAACTACAGTGAACTCGGGAAATGTGTCGAGACGCTCGGTGGTGGCATTGATAAGGAAGCCGACTCTCCAACACTTATAGGGGTAGGAGTTACTGTAGGAGAGGAAACCGTGGGGGTGGAAGGGATCTAAGAGATGAGGGAAGAAATGTTAGGGGACAGCTTCGTGAGGGAAGAGAAGATGGAGGAAGAGGAAGGGGAAACAATAGAGGATGGGGAGAAGACACAACCAAAGGAGTGGTTGCTTGAGTGACGTGAGGAGGGGAAGGAGGAGCGGAAGATGGGATGGTGGGAACTTCAATAGTTACAGTAGTGGTAACATCCTGAGTGGATGTGCCCATTGGAACACTTACCGCCGCTTCTTTTTTAGGGGATACCAAGCTTACTACCTATTCTGGGTGGTAGAAGGAGGGCTCTCAAGAGCTTGTTCCTGAATAGTGCTTGATTCTCCTTCTTTGTCCTTCCCTTTGCCCTTTGGTAAGTGCTTTGGCCTAGCAGGTGCATCACCCAAAGGAGATGTGGTGAAGTCTACCCCAAGGTAGATGAGGCCATTCATCTGCACCAATGCTCTATGCGCTGAGTGCCTTTAACCCTTTCCTCAATAGTTTGAGGTGCCTTTGTTCTATCAATCTCGGAAAATGGCCAACTATCCCCATCCGTATCTAGATAGACCTGATCAACTTCTTGATCAGTCATTTGGAAACCTTTCGGGACAATGGCCACACCATACTGGATGATCTCTGCTAGGGCTAGGCAGGAGTGATCCTTTCTCCTGAGCTCGACCTCATGATACAAATCGATATAGATATCTTCGATTTGTGGGACATGGATTAGATCGAGCTTTGCCCTTGGAAGGTAATTGTGAGGATCGAAGGTTGGCCTTGCCAGGAAATTATGTTTTAAGTTAAGCAACTCCAGTTCCGCAAACATTTCCCGGGATTTGGTGTGAGAAGTGCAGGTGTACCTGCCCACTGTGAGGGGGAAAGGAGTTCCACCCTTCTTTCTTTTTAGGCACTTCTCGTGGTATGTGATAAGCTATCTGGACAGCTCCAATAGGATCAGCTTAGGCCCCACATACCTTGGTAGCTTGGTGGGCTCCCCTAAGAAGTTGGCGGCCCTGAGATAGGTGAAAGTGGGGAATTGCATAAATAACGCCCCCACTTCTCTGTGGTAGTCACCATGCTCTTGGTCATCCGACCGTGAGTCATATTGGGCCTCAATAGGTAGATGATGTCGTAGAAGAAGGCATCGTTGATCTTACTGAACTGTGGGATGTTGTTTTCCAGTCTCAACTCTAGATAATATTCATATATTTTTACTTGGGGCCACACCCACATCGACTCAGTGCTAGATAGTCTCTTTCAAAGAAGTGGTGTAAACTACGTAAGAGTTTAGGTAGAACTCCCCGTAGTCGAGTTCTTTGAATTGCTCAGAGATAGTGCTACTGATGATCTCCGCCCATTCAAAATGTTGATCAAGAATGTTTTTGCTCATTGTTTCTAGATATCTGAGCATCCATTTGTGGAAGTAATGGGCATCAGAATCCCTAAATACCCTACTTAGGAAGGTTATGGTTTCACTTAGTTCCTGCGAGGAGTCGCAACGGTGAATAACTGCGGCCACCTAGTTATCACCTTCTTGTTCTTCAGATACACTTCGTTCATGAGCTGCATGCATTTGTCCTCATTCTCATCCCATGCTTTTATGCAGTCTTCTTGGCTTATTGCCACAAAGTGCCGGTGGTGGGGGATACCCAACATGATCTCAAAGTGTCAGCAGTGAGGTTGATTATTACCTCACCCTTCTCATTCTCGACACATCTTGTGTCCTTATTATAGTAGTGGGCCACCACCATCATGAATTCATTGTTTACCACACTCACGGGGATTCCCCAACAAAGTGCAAACCACTATCGACCAATTTTTCCATCCACGGACTGCCTGTGACTTTTCTAATTCTGGCCTAGAAGTCCTCCATATCAATGTGACCAAGTTTTGAATCCCTGATGTCTAGGTCACACTCTGCAAGGGACTCGAGCATCTTGACCCTTTGGTATTTGTACTTCATTTCTTCCTCTGTGAGTTTGGCCTTACCCTTTGACTTGGTTGGCCTCTTACTTGATGAAGACATGTGTGAATCTGAGTTCAGTTGTTGATCTGCAAGAAGAAGCAGGGAATTCCACCGTAGAAGAGCCATGTTAGCTGTTAAATCGTCCATCAAAGCTTTACAGAAGGAAACTTATCAATTTATAAGCCTCTGGGCGCAAGGTGCAATTCTATTGCAGGCTGCAGGATCAAAAAAGCAAGGCGCACTGCTGAAGAGTGTTGCATGGAAGAAAATAGCTTGAGGGGTGCGGGGCACGAAATACTACACACAACATTCTTTGTGGTGTTAAAGGATGTCTTTGTGCCATATGAAGGGTTTGAAACAAGGTGTGGATTATTTTGGTGTTGCGAGACTACGGGATGTGCAAATGGTGTAGATATAGTGCAGAAATTGTGTTTTAAGTTAAGCAACTCCAGTTCCACAAACATTTCCCGGGCTTTGGTGTGAGAAGTGCGGGTTTACACCGTTGGGAGGGAAAGGAATTCCACCCTTTTTTCCTTTTAGGCACTTCTCGTGGTATGTGATAATCTGTTTGGATAGCTCAATAGGATCAGCTTAGGCCCCGCATACCTTGGTAGCTTGGTGGGCTCCCCTAAGAAGTTGGTGGCCCTGAGATAGGTGAAAGTGGGGAATTGCATAAATAACATCCCCACTTCTTTGTGGCAGTCACCACGCTCTTGGTCATCCGACCGTGAGTCATATTGGGCCTCAATAGGTAGATGATGCCATAGAAGAAGGCATCGTTGATCTTGTTGAACTGTGGGATGTTGTTTTCTAGTCTCAACTCTAGATAATACTCATATATTTTTACTTGGGGCCACACCCCGCATCGACTCAGTGTTGGATAGTCTCTTTCTGAGGTAGCAGCGTATACTACATAGGAGTTCATGTAGAACCTCCCCGTTGTCGAGAGTTGTTGAAGTTGCTCGGAGATAGTGCTACTGATGATCTCCGCCCATTCAAAACATTGATCGGGAATGTTTTTGCTCATTGTTTCAGATATCTGAGCATCCATTTGTGGAAGTAATGGGCATCAGGAAGCCCAAATACCCTACTTAGGAAGGTTATGGTGTCGCTCAGCTCCTCTGAGAAGTCACTACGGTGAATAACCTGCGGCCACCTAGTTATCACCTTCTTGTTCTTCAGATACACTTCGTTCATGAGCTGCATGCATTTGTCCTCATTCTCATCCCATGCTTTTATGCAGTCTTCTTGGCTTATTGCCACAAAGTGCTGGTGGTGGGGGATACCCAACATGATCTCAAAGTGTCAGCGGTGAGGTTGATTATTACCTCACCCTTCTCATTCTCGACACATCTTGTGTCCTTATTGTAGCAGCGGGCCACCACCATCATGAATTCATTGTTTACCACACTCACGGGATTCCCCTAACAAAGTGCAAACCACTATCAACCAATTTGTCCATCCATGGATTGCTGTGACTTTTCTCTAATTCTGGCCAAAAGTCCTCCATATCAATGTGACCAAGTTCTGAATCCCTGATGTCTAGGTCACACTCTGCAAGGGACTCGAGCATCCTGACCCTTTGGTATTTGTACTTCATTTCTTCCTCTGTGAGTTTGGCCTTACCCTTTGACTTGGTTGGCCTCTTACTTGATGAAGACATGTGTGAATCTGAGTTCATTTGCTGATCTGTAAGAAGAAGCGGGAAGTCCACTGCAGAAGAGCCATGTTAGCTGTTAAATCATCCATCAAAGCTTTACAGAAAGGAAACTTATCAATTTATAAGCCTCTGGGTGCAAGGCGCAATTCTATTACAGTTACAGGATCGAGAAAAGCAAGGCACCTTTCTTTGAAGAGTGTTGCATGGAAGAAAATCAAGCGCAAAGGGGTGCAGGGCACGAAATACTACACACAACATTCAGTGTTGGTGTTAAAGGATGTGCGCCTGCGCCATATGAAGGGTTTGAAACGAGGCGCAGATTATTTTGGTGTTGCAAGACTACAGGATGCACCAATGGTGCAGATATGGTACATGTTGCATATAGTTATGTAGTGCGCAAAAGGGCGCAAGTTCAAATGGTGTATCACTGAGTTAAGATGCACCAGTTCTTAGCTTTGGCGCGGTGCAGGAAGAGTCTGCATAACATCAAATGTTGGTGTAGCTGGAGTTGTGCTTGTGCTGTGTTTAGGGTTTTGAGAGTTTTATAGGGCATGGGGAGGATGCGTGCTATGTAGGCAGGGTCAGTGCGCCCCTTGGCGCGACTGTGTTTTGTGTAACAATGATTTTACTTGTGCAAAGAGAAAGCCATGGCTTTGGATTGTAATAACTTTAGATTTTCTCTCTCTTGATCGGTTTGTGTCTTTTGGCTTCCTTTAACATAGATTTGGACATAGTGAGGAGGATAGAGCAAAGAGGGTCAGGGACCATTTGGAGCAAGGCCTTCCAGGTTAGTAGATCTGGAAGGAGGGTAAAACCGGTTTGGGGGAAGCTTCTTAGGTTCATTTTCTTGGTTTTTAACAACAACCTCCAAAAACAATAAAAAAACCCACAAACAATCAACACAAGAAGAGCAAGGACCACTTACTAGGAATATATATAATGGAAGAAACGATACGGGGTCCACGAATGTGACGTAAAGTGACATGGGGATGACAGGAGCACTGACAGGTGCAGAGGAATTTACTTTTCTACGTGTTTTCAATCGTGAAAATGATAGGTCGGATGCGCCTATATATAGCAAAAGGTGCAATAAATGTGCCACCAAGTTTTTTACAGGGCGCACCAAAAACAATGCCAACACAAAAATTTGTGCACCAAAGGCGGATTGGGGATTCAGATCAGCGTTACCTTTTCAATTCTTTGGCACACCATTCAGGGGCGCAACATTTTTAATGTCGACAAGATGGCGCATACGCCTTGGCACAGGCGAGAAGGGTGCATCATGGGAAGGCACAACATTTATAATGTCGACACTCAAAAATATGCGCCAAAGGAATAGAAGGGGGTGTAAATTCATTTGATGTTACATGAATAAAATCTATGCCCAGCCAAAAAAGACCAAAATGACTAAGTTCGAAAAACTAGATTCTTCAAAAAGGGATTTTATGCCATTCCGAACGCTAAGGGACCTTGGTAGGGAACCGAAACAAAATTTTGGTATGGTTACCTATAAAATTACCCTCGTCAATTTTACAGGATAACATGCCCAAGTCTCATATTTTAGGACTCATCAAATCTTCATATTTCTTCCTTTGACTTGGACCTTTTCCACCCAAGTCTCGTATTTCAAGACTTATCAAATATTTTGATTTTGTCTCTTGACTTGGATTTCATCTGCACAAGTCTTGTATCTCTAGACCATTCAACTTCAATAAACATGGACATCTTTCTTGATGAGTCCATTTTGAATTCTCATCCTCAAACATTCAGAAAACTTAAAAAACATAAAAAGAGAATCAAACTATGTAGTAGAGCACTATTTGAAAATCGAAAATGGTAAAGTGCATCCAAATAATGTTAAGCATTCCATATATTGGCATATATCATAATCATACCATTATCATATATTCACCTTCTTCACCTATTTATGACACAAGTTAACCTTATTCCTATTGGGCATTGTGTGTTTCATCCCTTTTATGGTTCTTACCATTTGAGATCTTTTTACCTTTGGTTTTGTCTCAAATCTTACGGTGATGACAACTCATTCTTTCAAATAAGCTCTCTCTTTCACAAAAATCTCTAAACTTCTTTACTGGTCCTTTTTACGCCCATTTCAATCTACGGTGTTGAACCCTTGTGTCCTACTAGTTACATGAGGCTGAGACTTAGGTGTAGAATGTTCCTTCCCAACAAGCACAATATCAATATATAAGGAAAATTAAATCAATCTAAAAATACAAAAAAAAATCACTACACCTTTCATCCTTCACATTTTTTGGTGATAATCCCATACTTCTTATTGGTAGTATGAGACTGGTAATAGATAAAGCCCTTACTCACCTACATTTTTTCTTTAGTGTTGAGCCCTTGCCTTTTCTTGTGGCAATGGGGCAACATATAAGGGGTCCTTCACAAAAAATAATCAACAAATAAAGTCTTTAAGAAATCTTATTCAAAGTGCTTAATAAAAAAAAATCCCTAGAAGTAATTTAGTTGGTCATGTTAAAAGAGACAACAATTCCTTCAACCAAATTTTTCAATTAGTAGGCCATCAACGATCTAACCCGAGTCAAAAGCTATAAAGTGGAATCATCATGGAATTACTCATATAATATTGACTAGAGATGAGTTACATTTTTCTCATATGGATCATTGTTACACCTTATGTCATCGCATCTTTTCTCTTCACCTTTCATATCACTATTCATCTCATTTTCACGTCCTTCTTGGCTCTCAATGATGAGCCCTCGCATCTTCCTAGTTGCATGGAGTCACAAACGGAGTGAAACACTATCATTTACCATCTAAATTTTGCTAATGGAATGTAATGCTTCTTATTATGTGTGATTGCTTTCAAGTAGTGCACCCTTTTTACCAAGTTGTACAATTACAAAAACATTCAAAAATGTTTCACAAAACTTCAAAACAATATAAAATTGTTTTAAAATACAAAAACAATATAAAATTGTTCAAAATCCACAAAAAGCAAGATATCAATTGTCACAAACAAAACATTCAGATAATGTTTGACAAACTTTCAGCAACTGGATAACACAGTTCAACAATTTCACCTTTTGACTGTGCTCCTCATGATCATTCTATGTCATCTTTTCACAATCATATTTATTACCGTGGTATATATCTATGCTAGAGGTAATAATTTACCCTTTCATGCAATATAACTTTTCTTGGGGCACATTTGGATTTTACATTTTAATCCAATTACAGATCAAACTTCAATGGGATCCAAAAAGAGTATATTTTAGAGTATCTAAGTATCACTCTACACTTCGGCTCGATCCAATCCTTTCACATTCTAAGCTATCACTTGGGGCATTCAAATATATCTATTTCTTCAATGTGGAACACATTGAGTGTCATTAGACATCGTTTTTGCATGTTGTGTTATATTGTTGCAGTTTGTCAACATTATCACTATGATTTTGTTTCTTTCAGTTTCTTAATTTTGTTGTACTTTGTTTACCTTTGTTATAGACCAATTGTAGGAAATTTATTCGCATCTTAGTTCACATATAACTTTGGTGTGGTTACTTTTCCATTCATATTGGGTTTGTTTACAATGTTTATTTCATGTTTTCTTGTCACTTGCACATGTTGTGTTTTCCTCTTGGTTTATTTAAGCCATGGAATGTTTTCCTTTTTTTTTGTGTATTCATGTTTGTTTGAATTTTATTTCAAACTTTTCAAAACTCACAAAAAATCATATATTTCAAAAACTTCAAAAAAAAATCAAACATTACAAAATTTGAACAAACCGTCTCTTATCACAGAAATCCTACAATTGGAAAACCCTTGAAGTGAATCTTTCAACATCTCACTACAATCTTGATAAATTGCATACCTTTATCTATTACTCTAGTGATCGTTTCTATCTTACAACCATCAATTTCTTTCCTTTGCATGATATGCTAACTCTGCTTGGGGCAAGCCACAATTTTTTTTTCCTTCACAATATAACTTCACCTAGGGAAATTTCAACTCGATCATTTACACAACGGATCCAATAAGAGTGTCATAAGGATCCACTTTAGCTTCGCTCTTCCAGTCTGATCCTATTCCCACCTAGGAGCATTTACATCTACTTAATCATCATTGTGGCATGCATTAAGGGTATAATTAATTGTCTTATTTTTTGACTTTGTGTTGCATTGTTGATGTTTACTTTTTGGACCACTTGCAAGTAATGTGATTACATCTTGGTTTCCTTTATAACCCGATGCCTACACCTACTCTATATATTAGGTTTGTTTTCCTTTTTATCTTTTCTTTGTTTTGTGTGTTTTTTTACACACATCTGGGTTAACCATATTGATTCTTTCATAATCATGGTGATAACTTTATTTCGCAACAACAAAAATAAGTTTACTCTAAAACTATTCTCCAAATGGTGTTCATGTTACAAGCACATTTCTTTCCCATCCTTGTTCAAATCCCTTGTTTTTTTTCCTTATCAAGCGGTTGTCCACCAGCCTTGCGCATCATCCACCCACTTGAGGGGGCATTCCTCTACTATCCTACTTGTTGAGGCATCTAAATGCTTCACCGCTTCCTATTTGTCGGAGCATCCAAATACTTCACAACTTTCTACTCGTTGATCTGCATGTGTCTACTATCTCTAAAGCACTATTACTTTAGGTAACACTTTAAAGAGGGGAAAATTTAAAAACCCTAAATTACTCACATGTTCCCAATATTATCCTAATACACTCTCTTATTCACCCATTTTAAATTAATTGATTAAATCAATTAATTCATACACATTACCCCTTTTGATTAATTAAATTAATCCCTTTGTCACCCCTTTGTGCTAAAGTTAATTATCATTTATTAATTAAATGATTAATTGATTAAGTGTGCACATCCTAGTCAACTACCACTCATCAACACCACTTGGACTCCACATCCCCGGTCCATTCAACTACACTTCTAGAATCTTAGAAAGGTAGGGCAACTGAATTACACACACAACCACATTTCTAGATGCAACTTCTATAATTAATTCATTTACTACCCCTAAATGCCGCAAAAGCTGCTTTCTACAACCAACTCAAATGTTATTTTTAACATGTGCATTCACCCACTTGTAACCAATTTTCAACCACTTCTGCCTCTATAAAATGTAGACCTACTCTCTATCAAACCCTCTTGGATTCAAACATAAAAACTCTATTAAAATTGCTCCAACTTCTGCTATTTTGGAAGCAATAATCAAAGCCACAAATATCTGCTCGTAGCATTAGTCAACCCATTATGGAGGTCACTCAAGAGCACCCACAATTTCAAAATGTTATACATCTCCTAAGCTTATCACAACCTACTGAGGTTTACATTGGAAGGTCGTTGAAAGGTTTACATTATGTTTGTTTATCTTTCTTTGCTATCATTTTTATGTGCTTCATTTAGGTTGGTAGTCAAAGGGCATTTTCAAGCGGTAAAAAGTAGGATTCAGTAAAATGGGCATAACAGAGCTGAGGAATTAGGAGGTGATTCAAGTTGTGATGGAAATATAATTCAAAGATCTTTCCAGTGATATAAGTTTTTATTCATGATGATTATTTTTATATGGTTTATAGGTCATTTTGTGAGAAAAAATATTACTGTCAATACAAGATAGACAGGATCTCGTTAGATATTTGTAGTTGGTTGGAGCATGAGATTGATTAGGTGATGCTTTCTATTACCTATAATGTGAAGAGGGATTAATTTAGCATCTAATGAATCCATTTTTGGGTTTCAAATGTTCCAAGAAGTGATTTAACCAACGGATCTTTGAAAATAACTTTTTGGGTAGTTTGATTTGGTGAAGACAAAAGTAGTTGTGGTTTGATGTTTTTGAGTGATCTATTTTGGATGTTTTGGAGTGATATAGTGACTTAAAGATGTTGATGTGGTCTGAAGGGTGAAGGAAACAAGCTGCTTTTAAAAGAACAAAGAACAAGTGGTCCATTAAATGAAATATTCTGATTGGTTGATGAAAATTGTGACCATGTTTAATTTTTAAATGATGTATTAATCATGTTTTATGAATACAGGAGCTTGACTAAGAATGATTTTGGAATGAGGGGATTTTTTTCATTCTAATGCATGGGTTTTGGTGATTTTTGGTGCATGGAAGAAGGGTTTTTGCTAGGCCGACCCATATGGGTCACTTGTGACTATTGTGATAAAGTTATGGGATGTTTTTAATGATGCATTGGTCAAACCAAAGGTGTATGACCGACCTCCTTTGGGTTAGAAGAAATAAAATCATATAAAAGTGATGTTTTGGGTTCATTTTTAAACTAGTGCTCTTAGAGGGAAGAAGTGCGACCTAGAGGAGAGTGATTTGCAGGTATGTGTGGATGATTTGAGGGATGAGGAAGAGAATGATAGGTTTAGGACTGATTGAAGACATGATAACAAGAGCTTAGAGCCATGGAAAGTTTAGAAAGAAGAAGAAAGAGCAAGATTGAAGACCTAGGGTTTGACCTAGGGTTTGTGAGTTGAATAAGTGATCTCCATCAGTTGTGGCAGTAGCAATATCAAAGATCAAACATCTTCGGGAGGTTGATTTTTTTTTAGTCATCCTGGGGTTGTAGCCTCTTTGTGGAGTTGGAGATTCACTAAATTAGGGGTTGGTGCTCTACTAAATTAGGGGTTGGTGCTCCTTGTAGGGTTGGTGCTCCACTAAACTAGGGGTTGGTTCTCCTTTTGGGCTTGGTGCATCATTAAATTTTAAATATGGAAATACAATGTTTGTGTTTCGGTGGGTTTTCTTCCCCATGAGGGTTTCCCACTTATATTTGGTGTATTGTGTACTCTCTTGCTCTTGATCTTGTGTATGGTTATTTATATGCTTAAGTAAACACACATATGGATCATGGTTGAATGAGTGATCATGAATAATGGATGGTAAATGAAAGTTTTGTAAGACTGATTCAACCCCCTCAGTCCATTGTGCTTCCAACAATTGGTATCAAAGTGGGTCCTTATGAAGTAATTTTATCAACTTGAAGGAGATCCTTTTGAAGTATGATCAATGGGTAAGTTTGCAAATCTTATAACATCATTGAGGATGAAGAATTAAGTACATGAGTTTGCAATTTATGCCTACCAAAATCAGATAAAGGACATGGAAGATAAGCATAGTCAAGCCATTCTTGCTTTGGAATCTCAAGTTGAAAGTTTGACCAAAGCCCTAAAGGAGAAAAAAGACTCTTGTTTCAGGTATGAAAACAAATTGAAAGCTCTTGAATCATATTTGGAGAGTGCATCTAGTAGGTTGAAGATGTATGAGAAGATTGAGAAGAGATCCAAAGCTCTTGATGAGTGTTTAGAGGGACAAAGTGACCACAAATGAAAAAAGGGTTTCAAGGAAAGCATGATGATGAAGTTGGCCCAAGTACTAAATTAGTTGACAAGGATGATTTAAGAAGGAATAACTCCATTAGACAACCTAATTTTATGAGGTATTGTTCATCATTTTATGGATATTGCTTTTTTTCATGATTTTGGTCATATAGCTAGAGATTGCAGAGAAGGTCACATGGAAATGAAATAGGTGTTTTCAAGGGTGAACGTTACTCATGTTATGAGTATGGGCATAAAGATAAAGATTGTGGATGGAACCTAAGTGTGTTTGAACCTAGAAGAAAGAAGAATGAGATTGTATGTTTCAAATGTCACAAACATGGACACATTGCTAGATTTTGTCATCATGGTGAAACTCCAAAAGCTATCGACATGGGTTTCAAGCTATAAAGGGGCAAAAGGAAAAATATTAAAAATGATTATCAGTCCCATATATGAGGTCAAGAGACATGATTCTCAAAAAGTGGAAGTTGAAGAGCCAAAAATTACAAAGAAGGGGATTCTAATGAAATCAAGGTGGACAACAAGGTTAAGAAGCCCATGTCGGTCAAGGAAGCATGTTTTCCATGGTTAAAGAAGCAACATCGAAGAGCATCACTTGAGTGTATCATCTATTCAATCTCTTGTGAATAAAAAGTTGAAATAACTAGGTGTTTGGAACACCTCAAGTGTTATAAGGTATGTTAAATGATCTCTTCATAATGTATGAGTCATTTTTGGGATAGGTGTCATGTTATCTTTATCTCCAATTTGTGACAAGTTGTGAAATGAGTCTCGAGTGTGTATTGTGAAGTATTGGTCTTGATCGTGATGTTCAATTTGTTTCAAATATTGATTATTGTCTATGGTAATGAAAGGTATGAGGTCACTTTAAGGAGTTAATTGAAATGTTTCTTAGTTTTTGTCACCATGAGAAGTCTAAACATGTTTTGGTTGTCTTGAATTGTGTCTTGAATCTTTTCAAAATTTGTAAGTCTCGATCATGTCAATCATGTCAAATGAAGGTGTGTATCCAACTGTCTCAAGATCCAGGACAGCAAGTTGTGCTCATATGTAAATTTTCCATGCTAATCTAAAGAATCTAACACCTAGTAGCTTCAAAGCAACAATCAAACCTACTATAGAACCATCAAGATAAGAGCTTATGAGAAACAACTTCTTCAATGCATGAACAATCTCAAACTAAATGCTAAGCTATTTCTTACTCTCTAGATTGCTAACTAACAAATGAACCTATTTAGATCACTTTAGCAATCAAAATGGAGTGGTTTCCTCAAGATTTGAAGATGAGATCTCACCAAGAAATGGCTACAAGGCCATTTTTGGATCTTCCCATGCTCTTCAATTTGAGAGAATGGATGCAAGATGGAGAATCTATTTCCTACAATGGAGAATGGCTCAAGATCAAAATGCTTATAGTTTACTCTATGGAAAATAAGGTGTAAGAAGAAAGGTAAGGAGGAGGGTTCCTTATATAGCTTTCATGTTCAGGCAAGGCTAGCAAATTGATGAATGTGGGATAAACCCCAAAGAGGAAATACAAAGGCCATGTATGTTTAATAAAGTATGTGCACTTTGTGGGAGTTGAAAGGGGGTTTAATTAATCAAAGGTGATTAATTAATAGTAGGGGTATGCTTATAGAAGCTTATTAGAGGAAAATTAGTATGATTCAGGTATTTAAAAGGAAATTGGTTCAATAAATGGTGATTTATTGATTTAGATTAGTGGTAGTAATTAATTAAGAATAATTAATTAACCTAGGTAGAAAGCGGTGTTAATTAACAAAAGGTCACCGATCGGCATCCCGAGTGATGTAGAAAGGCTAATTAATTAGCAAAATGTCGTGGTCTACATTGCTTGACCAGATTCTAGGTGTCTACATTTTCCCCTCGTTGGGGTGGCATAAGTGACGCCAATTCAAAGATAGTAGACAAGTGTAAATGAGTGAATTTTGAAGAGATAGAAGAAAAATTAGTAGAGTGAAGGATTCCCCCTCGAGTGTCGATTGAGTGATGAAAGAGTTCGATTGACGATTGAAAAGATGAAGGAAATGGATAGAAGAATAACATGGGAGGGGGCTAAAAGGTGATCCCTATTACCCCAAGTGAGTTGGAATAATAATGTTGATAGAAGAGAATGATAATGAAGAAAAAGGAAGATGAAGGGGATGGAAATAGCTTGCATCCAACTGATGTAAAACAACTTTATTTCATCATATTTCATGTGATCTATGTCATTGGTCCTTATTAAATTATACACATACAACAAAAGTGTAAAATGACATGAAAAACCATAATACAAACGTTTGTTCATCACAAAGCAATAACTCAATGTAAAATATAGAATGTAATGCAATATGAGAAAGTACACAAGCTAACCTGATAGGGAAACAAGTACAAACACACATACTCAAACAAACAATGTTCAAGACAGTTGCACAAATGTTTTTGTTATCAAGGTTCAATTCCGACCTGTGTGAATTAACAACAAGGGTTAAGAATGGCACCCCAAACAAGGATACATGTGAGGTGAATAAGCGAAGGATGTAGAAGTCCCATGAAAAAGCAATTGTGCCCTATGAAACTACCCCGAGAAACATATTCGTGCAAGGGAAGACATATCAAGCAAACCAACTTTTGTTGATGGAGGGTAGATCCAAATGATCCGTGAGTCACGCACAAGAAAGGTGAGAATCAAAGAAAGATGTTTTATAGGATAATTTTTTATGTTTGAGTACAATGCATTTGACACAAGTTTCAGTTGTGTGCATGTTTGTTACCAATTTTTGAAAAAAATTGAATTTTACTATTTTTTTGGATTTTTAAACAATTTTTGAATTTTTAAGGTTTTGAATATTTACCAATATTTTTTATTTTTGCAAATTATTAGGATTTTGAATTTTTAGAAGAATTATGGTATAGAAGATCACCTGGATAAAAAAATATTCCCTAGGGAGAAGAAATGGTTTCTAGGTAGCAAAAATATGCCCCAACAGAAATAAAAGGCAAAAATGATTATTTAATAAAAAAAGCATCGCGGCAAGTGGTACAAGAAAGCAGAAGGCAATATGGCAATTGTATCACCTCTCTTGACCATTGTGACAAGTGAAAATCACCGTGGGGGTCAAAATAGCCTATATATGTGAAGCCATGGGGGAGGTAAATCATTGCTGCTCATTATTATTACCAAACTGTCGGTTGGTCTATTGATTTTGCTCTAACGTGCGAGAGATATGGCTCGAATTCGGGACCGACGAGATGTGTAGACACCGTTCGAGAGTACGTGTGGTATCTAAGGACGGCCCTTAAGTATGTAGAGCAAAAAAAAATTCCATGTCATTTATTAGCATTTATGGTAGTTAGGAGGTGCATGACAACGCTTACGTGCCCTGGGGTGTGTAAGCATGGGGGGCACATGTGTGGAGGGGGCACACATGCATTGGGAGGGGGTGCGTATACGTGAAAAGGGTAGTGTATACACTAGGGTAGGGATGGGTGGGTACGTGGGTGTAGATGCATTGATGTGGGGCACGTATGCACAAAAGGGAGCGAGTGTATGTTACATTACTGTGGGTTAGTAGGGGCACGCATATGTGAACATGTGCACCCTATGTAGAAAGGGGAGTGCATGCGATAGGATGTGTAAGCATTACGGGGTGTGTAGGTGCTTAAAAACAAGCACTGGTGTGAGAAAGTAGGTTTTAGGAAACCTTAGAAGAAATTAGGAGAATTTTAGAAGAATGTAGGGATGAATAGAAGAAAATTAGATGACGTGTGCCTAGAATAAATGATGTTAATAAGTGTTTTGATTGATCTTATAGATCGACCTACCCATCTTGGAGACACGTGAGCGACATGCGAGGTTGCACTCTTTCGAGGCGGCCTTCAAGTGGCATGAGAGGATCTACTTGGACATTACCCTAGACATGATTGGACTTGCTTACGTGGTGCAGATGCCACAAATTACTTTGGATCATGCCTTCTAATAGCCTTAGCTAAGAGATGGCACAAAGTGAGAGTCGGTGGTTTTGCTTCATTACTAGTAAGATGACCATCACATTGGAGGACGTGTGGTAGATTCTTAGAGTTTCGATCCAGGGATGACTTATAGAGTATGATGGGGATGGTGCCCACATTACACAAAGTGTTTTTTAAGATGTTTTTCCTCCTGGGACATACCCTAGAATGGTATGGTAGTTCAATTATACAGGTGCTTTGATGATCTTTGGCTATCTCATGTAGTTGTATACTTGATGGCTCTTGTCAACGACATTCTTCCGCCTCGACAAGATGGGTGCCTCCTTTCCATTTAACTTGATTAAATTTATTCATGGATTGATCAGTGGAGAGAGATATTGTTGGGGATAGTGTTTACTTGCACATTTATATTGGGATATTCATCGATTGTGTACCACACGTCGAGAAGACCATGGGCCCAAGAACTCTTCTATAGATATGGGCATGGGACCATATTGCCATTGGTGCCCCTCAGGAGTCCTTCGAGTTTAGGCTCCAGATGAACCCTTGATGATGGGATGGGCATTGATTGGTAATGACATCTGGGGCCATATTGGAGATAAAAATTTCTATTAATGCATATTTTATGAGTTGCAGTTGTGTATGGTGACCTGACACCCCTATAGAGCTTATCAGTGACTTGAGGATGTTGCAGAGTTGACATCGTAGTAGTATAGTAGGTTACTTCTCATGCACATATGCCACAGATAAATATTCAAATACCACATGTGCCTTTGTCGCCACCACATGTAGTTGGTCCACCACACATTCCGCTCAGGGATGGGTGGGATGGAGGTGGAGATGCAGGAGGTGGAGATAGAAGTGGAGATAGAGGTGGAGGTGGAGATGAATGGGGTCCCAACCACGGATCCCCGTAGATGGGGGATATAGAGAGGCCTATAGAGTACCATCACCTCCTAGATAGATCATACATGAGTTTTATGGATTGATCTCGCTTTAATGTACCGCATAATAGATTACAACTCATAAAGATGGATTACACGTGGAGAGAGATTAGCTCGATATGAGTTAGGCGGTGTTAGGGTAGAGTGTGATACCATCCATCAATTAGGGGTGAAGCAGGCTCCCAGAGAGGGTTTTTAGCATTCCTCGATTACTGGGGAGGCCACATATTACAGGATGTTATACCACACGCGGTTGTGCTTTAGTGGATCGTAGAGAGCTCTAGATTATAGTTAGTTAGTTGGCATTCTATCTCGATCTATGTCACAAATACCATCACAATTAGTCAAATTAGTGCAAACAAACCTATAGTGAAACAGAGTGCGTAGGTCGCATCTGTGGGGCCATCACAGTAGATGCCCCCACCTGTGGGGAGACCTAGCATTCCACACATAGGAGAAAGTTAGAGTTGACTCTCGTTATTGATGATATATGTAAAGATGTATCTATTTTTATGTACACCTCAATATGAAGGCACATTTTTGAGATGATGTATATGTATTGTTTTTGGTTATGCCTCGATATGAAGGAACATTTTTTATCCCTACCCATGATGGCATACATTGTATCTGATGATTATGTACTTAGACACATTGTATATGGACATTGACATTTTGACATATTTACATGTATATGATGATGGACTTTATTATGATGTATGATTGTATCACATGTGTTTGATTTATGAGATAACATTAGATGATATCACATTATTTTTGATGAGATACTTATGATTGTCCATGTTTTTAATTTTTGATATTGGTGAGGGGGAGAAGGTGGTCCCTATTGCCCCATTGGTGATATGGTAGGATGATAGTAGCTTAGCATACATGTTGGATGTTTATTTTCATGATGATGTAGCTTAGCTATTATTGATGATATATATAATGTATGTGATGTTAGATGTGATGATATAGATGATGATGTGATAACAAACAAGCACAAAAAAGTTAACAAACCTAAAAATACACACTAAACAAATGGACAACATAATTATGTACAAACATATACAAGCATGCAAAACATATTGAATATAAACAAGTAAGAATTAATCTAATCAAGAAAATAATAGACCAATCTAGGTAGTATGTTAAGCAACATTGTATACAAAATGTACAAGCAAGTAAGCAAAACTATACAATAATGAACAAACAAACAACAAAACAAAACAAGAAACACACAAACAAACAAGTAAGAAAAGCACTACTATGTTTTTGTGGGATAGTTTTCGATACGTTTTATGTTGTTTTTAGGAGTTTTTTGGAAACAATGTTCTATTGTTTTTGAGTTTTCTACAAAATGGTTTTCTAATGTTTTGGGATTTTCTAAACATATTTGAATGTTTTTGAATTTTCTAAAAGTTTTTGAAACTATGTATAGGAAAACAGAGAAACGTGGTTTCCCAGCGTTAGATGGGAATGTACAAGGGCATAATGCCATGCATATGTGCAATAAATTGGAGATTCTAAGATGCCCCCAGCGTTAGACATGAATGTACAAAGGTAAATTCTTCACATATAGACAAGAGGAGGATTAGTCGGATCAAGGCCACAAGGATAGGCTCAAACGAATCTCAAGTGCAAGTGAAAACTAGCTCCATGATAAAGAAAATGTACCCCTAGATGTGAGATGCTTGTGAATAATGAACCCTCCTAAGGCACCAAAAACTGGTTTACACCAAAGGACCTGCTCAAAGTGCCACAATTGTGTGGTTTTCACATTTGGATGACCTGCTTTCTTTTTACTTTTTCTGTTGACTTCTTTTATTTATTTTTTATTTTTTATCTTTTTTTATTTATTTATTTATTGGTTTTTTCCAATATATGCCCCATGCTTAAGCATAGAACCACTTGAGATGCATGGTGTTCATGGGTTTGTGCAGATCTTATCCATCGGGATAGGAAATTTTGTAAGCTCTTGGTTCCATATTTTGTTATGATGACATAAGGTCCCAACCATTTTGGTTAGAACTTGCCTTTCTTTTCTCTTTCCTTCACAATTTGAACTAGTTTTCCTTTAGGAAGAGATCCCCTACATCAAATTGGTGAGGTATGATATGCTTGTTATAGCATCAAAACACTTGATTCTTATACACTTTCAGGTCGTTGAGTGCATGAATGCATTTTTCATCTAACAACTCCAACTCTACCATCAGCCACACGGTAATCTTCATCTTTGTCTAGATAATCTCTGAGAGATATTCTCAAGAAGGAAGCTTGATTTGCAACGGGATGATGGCCTTAATGCCAAATACTAGGGAATAATACGTAACACTAGTAGGGGTGCGAATGGAGGTCCTATAAGCCCATAGGGTGGGATGGGTTTGCAGATGCCAATATGGCCGATTTTACCTACCATTTTCTCCATAATGTGAACAAGGGTTTTATTAGTGGCCTCTACTTGACCATTACCTTGAGGGTAATAGGGATTAGACCACTTTAGGTGTATCTAAAAGCATTGGCATAATGCTTTCATGGTCTTGTTCTTAAAGGACTTACCATTGTCAACTACAATGGTGGAAGGGATGTCATAATGTGACAAGATGAGGTGATTCATGATGAACTTGGAAATTTGGGCACCGGTAACATATGTAAGAGGCACAACCTCTACCCATTTTGTAAAGTATTTAGTTACGGTAATGATGTGGGTATGGCCATCTGAGGAAGTTGGATTGAGCTTCCCTATGAGATCTAATCCCCACTTGGAGAACGACCATGGTGTTGTGATCGGCTACAAAGATTGTGCCAGTGCATGGATGATATTTCCATATTTCGACACAATGAACATTTCTTGACATATTTATAGTAGTCTAACTCCATGGTAGGCCAATAGTAACCTACTCTTAATAATTTCTTTGCTAGCACCATTCCATTTGTATGTGCTCCATGAGACACCTTCATGCACTTCTTTGATTGCTTGAACAGACTCAACTGAATTAAGACAACGCAACAAGTTCCCGTCATAGCCATGACAATAGAGGGTGCCTCCAAGGAGGGTGTAATGAGCTATTATTTGGATTAGGTTCCTTTTATCAGGATGGGAAATATTAGGTGGGAAGGTACCATCTTAGAGGTAATTGAAAATGGGTTCATACCAAGGGGAAAAGGACCAACAACTTCACAAACCAGACATGATTCTGGCATGTCATATGTAGGAATCCATATATTTTCAATGAAGAATGACATATCATTATTCCCTAGTGGAATACGAAGTAAGGATCCTATTATAGCCATGGCGTATGCTGAACCGGTTTTGTGCTCTTGGGATCTACCTAAAAGTGATGTGCACAAAGTATTCTTTGAGAGTTTCCACCATTTTCTTATATGGGATGATATTTTCATCTTTAACCTTGTATTCATCATTGACTTTATTTATGATTAATTGTGAATCTCCAATGACTTTGAGCTGTTGAATATTCCACTTAATAGCAAGTTTCATCCCAAAGATGAGTGCCTCATACTCTGTTATGTTATTTGTACATGGAAAACTCAAATGGAAAGCTTGAGGAATGAATTCCCCTGAAGGTGTGATGAGTACAACACTGGATCATGAACCATGAAAGGTGAATGATCCATCAAAATGTACTTGCCAAATGACAGATTCTTCAATATACAATATTGAGGTGCTTAGCAGATCTAGACTCAATGGTTTTGTTTGGGTAGAGGGCTTTAGCTAACCGATCCACAAGTACCTATCCTTTAACTAATTTTTGGTGGACATATTCAATATCAAACTCACTTAATAGGATGATCCAATTATCCATCCTTCTAGTGAGTGTTGGTTTAGATAAAAGGTACTTCAGCGGGTCAACTTTGGATATAAGCTTGGTTTTGTTGTTTAGCAGGTAATGGAGACGCTTTTGAAAATTAAAGACAACAACTAGGCAAGATTTTTCAATTTGGGGATACTTTAGCTCATATGTGATCAAATTGTGACTAAGATAATAGACCACCTTTTTCTATTTGGTTTAAGTCATACTGAGCTAATAGTGCACCAATAGAAAATTATGTGGCTGGGATGTACATTAACAAGGGCTCGCCTAGGGTAGGTGGCATAAGGACAAGGGGATCAACCAAATAATTCTTGAGTAATTTGAAGGCTTATTGGAACTCTGGACCCCAATGAAAGTCAACATCTTTTTTTAAGCAAATGGGTGAATGGATGGCACTTATCCGCAAGTTGGGAAATGAAATGGTGGATTGCTTGGATTTTTCCCTGCAAGATGCCCAGTTGATTGAGGTTTTTAGGTGGAGGCATTTTAGTGATAGTTGTGAATTTGGATGGATCTAAATCGATTCTCTTACGGATATAATGAATCCCAACAACTTTCCTAACAATACACCAATGACACATTTCTTTTAATTTAGCCTAACTTTTTAATCTGAAGGCGTTGAAAGATGTGCCTCAAGTATGTCTGGATATTATTCTCTTGTCTGGTCTTTCCTAGAATGTCATAAACATAGTCATCCATGATGTCACTTATCATATCATGGAAGATCACAGTCATAGCCCTTTGATAAGTTGCTTCGGCATTTTTGAGACCGAATGGCATAACTTGGTAATAAAATGTCCCCAAGGGGTTGTAAAGGCGGTCTTGTGTTGATCTTCTTCTATGATCTTGATCTGGTTGTAGCCCAAAAATCCATCCATAAGGGACAACATTTCATAGCTTGTGGTCAAATTGACAATCATGTCGATATTGAGAAGAGGAAAATCATCCTTTGGGCATGCCTTGTTTATGTCTCTGAAATTTGTACATATTCTGATACCAATTGGATTTTTCTACACATGTACTATGTTGGAGATCCACTCCAAGTAATCAATAGGTCTGATAAAACCTACTGCCAACAATTTCTCCAGTTCCTCTTTAACCAGGAGGGCAACACGTGGATGCATTTTTCTAAGCTTCTATTTGATGGGCTTTACGTCTGCGTGCACAACAAGATTATGCACTACCAATGATGGATCCAAACCCGGTATATCTACATAGGACCAAGAAAATATGTCTGAGAATTCTCATAGAAGCATTACAAAAGTCTTATGTTCCTTTACTAAGAGTGAAGCTCCCAATTTTACCATTTTAGGGTTGTCTTATGTTCCTATATTGACATCAATGGTCTCCTCCACAAGCATCTTGGATGTATCCTCCATGCGTGTAGGATCAAGGGGGAGATTGAGATCTTCTTCCAAGGGTGTCTCAATGAGATTTTCACCTTGGGTTTGGTCATTTTTATTTGTTCATCCGCTAGCACCTCAAAGAATTTTTTTACTATGTGTCTTGGAATTTCGTTTTTGCCAAGGCTTTTAGAAGAACTTTTTCCCTCACTTTATTTTAAATTTTATTGACCACACATCTTAGCCTCCTATCTGAAATACACACATGTGTCTAAATTGATAGAGAATCCTTTCTTGTGATCACCGATCAAAATTTTATCATAAATACCCATGAATTTAGCGATTGCCTCATCGTTTTCAAAGAGATCGATCGGTACATGAAGTTGTTGGTCCCAGTCAACAAGAGTGGGGTGGACAAGATTTTCCTAGGGAACAAAAGGTGGAATAGAAGGGGATAAGGTAAGGATGGTTGTATCTAGTGAAAAGGTTTGTAGAGGAAAGATCCTCGTATATGTTATGACAGGACTTTGTGTCGCTATATGAATTAGAAGAGCTATCCTCATGCTCAAAAGTAGTAACATCAGTGTCTGAGGGCTGAGCCCCATAAGGTCTAATGTCGATTCCATATTTTTCTGATTTGAAATGTGGAGTGGGAATAGGTTCTCTGATGCCTTGTTCATCTATACCACACCCATACCCATTATAGCCCATGGCATACATCATTTTTCTAGGTATGGCATATTTTGGAGTTTGGTAGTAGGAAGCCTTTGTGCCTTCAGGGATCCAATTTGTGGGAGAATCCAACATTTTCCTTCTTCTAAGAGGCCACTAGGAAGGAATTTATCAACAGTACAATTTTCTTGGGACCGCTTATATTGGTAACTTGGTCTACCTCGTGTCTTGGGTGATAAGGAGAGATCAAAGACATGGAGTGCCTGTTGAAGGTCATACTCTCCGCATTTGTAACCAATGACCTTCATCTCCCATGAAGAAAAGGGAGAAATAGATGTAGAATCGTATTTATCACAGGAACTTAGTGTGTCTAAATCGACACAAGAAGCGATAAATTTTGTCTAAATTAGCACAACAAAATCAACAGAAGGACATTCATAGGATGTATGAGAGAAGCTATGCAAGTATCTATAATATGCAAATGGCTCTGGATCTCCTGGGATGGTAATTGTTTTTCCTTTGTGATATACTTTGATACATTGATGGAAGGTTGATGGTATGGCCTGCATGGCATAGATCCATGGGTGGCCGAGAAGCATGTTGTAGGGAAGTTCCAAGTCTAGGACATGAAACTTGGTTTTATGGTATGTAGGACCCACTTCCATAGGTAATACTATAGTAGCGGTGACTCATGTTCTGCATTGTTGTAGGTTGTGATTGTAATGATATGTGAATCTAGGTCTACCTTTATGCATCCTAATTGTTTAGCTAACTTCAAGGTATAAATATTAAAACCAGACCCGTTGTCCACAAGCACCCTCTTTATATTTTTATGAGTAACAAATACTTCAATGTATAGGGGCAAGTTATGTGTATGATCATCGCTGGGGAATCTCATTTTGGCTAAAAGTAAGGTGTTCACAAGATGCACGACCACTACTTGGAGGTGTGAAGGATCAATATCTGTTGACACTCCTAACCCCTAAAGTGTTTTATAAAGGATGTCTTTATGAACATTTGATATCTTAAGAATATCTAAGATCAAAATCTTAACAAAGGTCTTCTCAAGTTGTTCTAAGAGATCATATCGACCATCCTGAGGGGTAGGTAGAGGAGGTTTTGGAATCACAAGCTCGAGTGCATCATGTTGCCACAACACACTCATGAATCTTGATTCTTATAGTGTTTACATGCTCATTAGAGGAAAGAACACAACCAATAAGTGAATCAAATGGATTATTTGTTTTTACGTAAACATAGTTAGAAGCTTTGTAGTTCTTGGAAGATTGACCCAGATCCGACTTCTTATCTTTCTATTTATCATGTTTAAGGAAAGGTTCCTTATACATTCCTAACTTTTGATTAGGTATTTGGCTAGGTTCATGTGAATCAACTCAATTTCTCCATTGTCAATAAGATCCTAAATAAAATGTTTCAATTTTAGGCACTTGTCTATTTTGTGACCTTTGACATGATGATACTCATAGTATTCATTTTCCCTATACCATGATGGTTTAGGTGCATCATCTGCAAAGGGGATTGTGTTAGGATATTAAACCATGTTCACTACGTCCAATTGTTTTAAGATCATGGACAAAGAGTCTGTGAGAGGAGTGAACACTCGTCATTTGACTATGGATTGAATAGGTCCCTTAGTGAGTTTGAAAGGAGGACCAATTTGAACTTCTTGGATATGTTTTGAATTATTTATACCATCTCCTACAACATTTTTATTTTTGTTGAAGAATTTGGGTTTTTCTGTAGGTTTGGATGTTTGATTGTCTTTTGAAAAGGGTTTCAGTTTCCTTTAGCTAACAAAGCCTTTTCAATTTGGCTTCCTTTTTCTATGACTTCTTCAAAGTTGTTGACACAATGCATTTGTAAATGGAAAGCAATGTTTGGATTTAGATTGGGTATGAAAATGCTAACCAATTATTTTTCTGGAATTGAACAAGGGAAGCGGCTAGCTAACCCTCTCCATCATTGTAAGAAATTAGCAAAGGTCTCATTAGGTCTTTGTTTAGTGTTACACAAGTCCACCATGGTAACATCACTTTCTACGTTGAATGAGAAATGGCATAAAAATATTTCTACTAATTTAGGCCATGTAAAGATAGACCCTTTAGGTAGGTGAAGAAACCATTCCAAAGCTTAACCCCTAGACTGCGTGGGAATAAGCATATAAGGTAGTTGTCACTATAGGCTACTTCTTGGCATGCCATGTAGAATTCCTTGACATGATCATGTGGGTCACCTTTACCTTTATACTTATTGAATTTTGGGCAATCAAATTTTTTGGGGAATGGTGTGCGTAGCATAGATTTTTCAAAGGGGTAAGGACATAGCTCTTCATATTGGTATTTTTTACTATGTCCAACATTACTTTCCTGAAGGGTCATGAGTATGGTTTTCATGGATTACAACTCTTGTGTGAGGAGTTGATCAAGGGTAGGGAAGTGGCATGTATACCCGACTATATTTTGGTATTTCACCCCCTTGATTTTTAGTGTGAAGTTCACTATTCTTGGCCTTAGGTTTTTCTAGATGTGCGTCTCTATTCATTTTTTTACGCTCATGGGAAGCCAAATGAGTTAATTGTCTACTAAGGACTTGTATTTTTTGTTGTATAGCGACTTCATCATTTTGAGGTCCCTCTTGGTTCTCGTGTGGAGGGAGTTGTTATGTGTGCTCATGTTCCACTCTAACTTTGTGTGGTATTTTGATAAGTGGTAATTTATAACCGCTCATATATTTAGGTACCTCATTTTTAGTGTTGTAATTTTGAGGATTTGAAGTAGAAGCTTGTTCTTGTTTTAAAATGTCATCCATGAAAATAAGGGGAGGACGTTGTGCCTATTCTTCCTTGTTGTTGATAGGTGAAACAAATTCATGTTCACGTGGAATTTTAGCACCTAATTCTACAACTCATTGAAGTACTCTATCCCTATTGACAAAAATGAATTCATCCAAATGAATGAGGTCAAATTCAAAGTCGCCCCATGATGATTCTAATTCATTACTATTATGACCAATCATGTCCTTTATTTCCTTTCTACAGAGAAGAGGGGTCCTAAATTGTGACCAATGAAAGGATTTGATCCTTGCTTGTTAGATGTTTCCCATTCTAGTTTTTTAGATTCCATCCTTGTGATTAGGGGCATAACAAGGAGTTTTTTACAAAGGTTTTTTATCAAATGTGATCAAGGAGACAACAAACCTAAGTAAAAACCTGGAACGCGACGATTACAAAGATCACAAAATAATGTCAAAATGGTCAAATAATAATGAATGGTAAAGAGTCAAGGGATCGAGATAGGATTTTCCTAGAAAAATAAGTCAATATGATGAATAATTACAAGGAACAATCACACAAGTTTGGTAAACCAATCCAATCTATAAGAAACTACTCCCTATGCAAATGTGTTTCAATGGTAAGTTGACGTAAGATGATCAACACAATGTCAACACTTAAGTCAAGTTTAAAATAAACAAGGCATAAATATTAACAAGGGGTTGAAGTGACTTCCGAATCAAAGTATATTATAACCAATTTAGATACAAACAAGGCCTAAATCCCAAAAAGTGGAAGTTACAAATGTGAGCAATGTAACAATACCACTTAAATACGTTAATCAAGATTTGTGGAAAAGTAAGATATTAGTATCAAAATAGTATTGACATGATGCGAACAACGTAACAACAACGTTTTTCAAGGTTGAGGTAATGTTTAGAAAGAAACAAAGTAAAATTGTACTAAGGAGTTGTTAAAGTGTGAGTAGAATGTAAGTACAATCTAGACACTTAAATCAAGTTTACGAGAAATAAGATGTAAGTATCAAAATTGTATCAAGACAATGCTATCAAAGTAACACCTCAAGGGAATATCGATGATGAACCAAGCCTAACTACGATGAAACATCTCAATGTGGGTATGAAGACAATGAATATCAAGATATGAAGATGTGCCAACACACTTTCAATTCTTACCATCCAGTATCAAGCAAGGATGAATGTAAATAGGAGTAAAAGTGGTGGACATAATCAATCAATAAGCACACGTATGTTGCTCTTATTTTGATCCAAAATATCAATAAGAAAGCAAAGGAGTAGATCAAGTGGGGTTGAAAAATACTTGGCTTCACTTTGGCAAAGTTTCACCTCATCTTATGGCGAGTGAAAACTAAGACAAAGTAATGCTTCGCAAATTTCGTGATGAATGACACTTGGCTCAAACTTTAATGGACTCTCCCCTTGTTTGACTAACAAGGTTTTGACTCTGAAAAAAAAATTCTTCGTGAAATATATTTGAAACATGATTGGATTTGAGCCGGTCAAGTTAGCTCCAAGACAAAATGGATTCCTAATTGGTTCTCTCAACTAGGTGTCATAAACTATCTCTGCAAGTGCACTTAGCCAAGGAAGTCGTACTGGCTAAACCTTAGACTATCCTAGCTTTACTTTACCCCTTCGATATAATGAGAAATAAATGCATTTAGTTGTATTTTCATTGGGATCGTGTGAAGATAATTTTGACGCTAATCTTTCCAACATTTACTAGTCAAGTAGGTAAGTGGAGTATTTCCCGCTTTATCCATAAGGTTCCCTCGGACGTGTCAAATGTGCTCATATGTAAATGTTCCATGCTAATCTAAAGAAGCTAACACTTAGTAGCTTCAAAGAAACAATCAAACCTACTATAGAACCATCAAGATAAGAGCTTATGAGAAACAACTTCTTCAATGCATGAACAATCTCAAACTAAATGCTAAGCTATTTCTTACTCTCTAGATTTCTAACTAACAAATGAACCTATTTAGATCACTTTAGCAATCAAAATGGAGTGTTTTCCTCAAGATCTAAAGATGAGATCTCACCAAGAATTGGCTACAAGGCCATTTTTGGATCTTCTCATGCTCTTCAATTTGATATAATGGATGCAAGATGGAGAAGTTATTTCCAACAATGAAGAATGGCTAAAGATCAAAATGCCTATAGTTTACTCTAGGGAAAATAAGGTGTAAGAAGAAAGGTAAGGAGGAGGGTTCCTTATATAGCTTTCCTTTTCAGGAAAGGCTAGCAAATTGATGAATGTGGGATAAATCCCAAAGAGGAAATACAAAGGCCATGTATGTTTAATAAAGTATGTGCACTTTGTGGGAGTTGAAAGGGGTTTAATTAATCAAAGGTGATTAATTAATAGTAGGGGTATGCTTATAGAATCTTATTAGAGGAAAATTAGTATGATTTAGGGGATTTAAGAGAGGAAATTGGTTCAATAAATGGTGATTTATTGATTTAGATTAGTGGTAGTAATTAATTAAGAATAATTAATTAACCTAGGTAGAAGTGGACATTAATTAACGAAAGGTCATTAATTGGCATCTTGAGTGATAGAAAGGCTAATTAATTAGTGAGATGTAATTAATTAAGAGGAATAGAGGGAAAAAGGTGGTTCATTGATGAAGTTTCGTCAATTTATGGGAAAGAGGATAATTAGTGTAATTTAAGTATTAAAATTGCTTGACCAAATTCTAGGTGTCTGCACAAGTAATCAGTCCTTGAGGGTTTTGCAGTTTGTGTTTGAAATTATGTCTTGAGTAACAATATGAAATCAAACCAAAGTGTCAAAGAGTTGCTAGTAGTTACAAAAGTGTGAGGAAATTCAAGGTCTCTCAATGATGTCAACAAGAGTCTTCATGAAAGGATTAGTTGTCCAAGGAGATCATGTTTATCCATCCATGTGTATGTGGTCTTAGATGTACTAGTTTGTATTAGTGCATGTGTGAAAATTTGGAGATTTCCATAAAAATCTATGTCTCTCTCGAGATTGTGTAAAAGTTACCTCTATCCATTATCCCATATATATTCTCTAGGAATGTTGTGCTTCAAGCCAAGATCTCAAGCATAAAAGAAGTCATATTCGGTTGAGTCATAGTACTATAGGAAAAATTCTGAAGTAAAAGGTTGTGCCAAGGCATGTGCATGTCTAATTAAGGTCTTGAAGCATCAAAGAATGGTTAAGAGTTCCAAAGGTTATCGAGGCTCTTTTCAGCAAGATTGGCTAAGTGAGATAAAGTTTGAGCAATGAATCAGTTATCCTAGTAGTGAAAACTAAAGACCAAGCATGATAAAGGCTCAATTGATCTCACTTATGAGGAATTGTAATCTATAGGTCATATATCTCTAAGATGCATTTGTATAGGCATATGAAGCTTTCATGGTTTTAGCAAAAGAATAGTGGGCGAGTAACATGTAATGTGCCTCTATGTGAACCTATAGTATGGATTAGGTATAAAGTGTTGATCTACATGTTAAGAATCTCTTGTAGGATTGTTTCAGGAGGTAATAAGATTTTCTCTTGAGGATTGATGTCACTATGAATAAGGTTTGAAGCCCTTAAAACCTTGAATAAAGGTCATAGTTTGTTGCAATTCATAGAAGGTTAGAGATCTCGTGGAAGACTCCAAGATTTCACTTAAAGGTTTGTGATGTTGGGTAAATGTGTCTCAAGGTAAAAACTTGAAGGGTTTCAAAGACAAAAATTCTACATGGCATCTTTAGGAGAAGGAGTTATGTTAGTTGATATTGCTCGACAAGGATGTGACTTTCAAGAGGAATGAATCTCTCAAAGCGAGGGTTCGTGGTGTTGACAGAGGAAATGCTCTAAGTGAAATTTGTCTAAGTGTGTGAAGAACTGATGATGTTTCTCAAATGTCACATATCATGCTACATGTTTGTATTTTGAATTCTTATCGCATAAGGACTTGTGTGAAAGGGTTTGTGTTCACACAAGAAGACTCTATTTGCAAAGTAGAATGGAGAATTTGTGAATATCTCAAGATGACCATCATAAGAAAAGTAAAAGTAAGTGAAAGTATACTCTTAATAAATTATGAATGATATTTGGCACTAACTATGCCTTATACAATCATTATCAATGTACCCCGAGTCGAGATAAGTGTTACCATGCTAAGATTGATTAGTCTTAGATGAAGAAAAATTGGAATGGTAGAGGTCTAAATCAAGAAAATGAAGGCATGAAATGTAGTTCTATATATTTTTCAAGAAGCTCAAAAAGGACATCTTGAGTTATCAAGTGTATGTATGTGAGGGGGAGCTAATGGGAGCATCTAAGTGAATGACTTAGTGGATTGAAGTCATCTTATATGTTTGAGATTCAAGAAGACTCATGTAAGTTGCAAGTAAACGTGATCTATGTCAAATTATAGGTTTGGTAGTGCCATGGGACTTGTGTATACTCTAAATGCCATCTTATAGGTCCGAGAAGGTATGGATATGCAAGTTTCAAGAAGGAACTCTAATTATAGTATGGTCTAAAGGTCAAAACAAGTATTCTCCATGCATCATAAGAATGGATAAGAGTTCAAATGTCAATTGTCACCAATTGATTCGTGACTTAAGGCTCCTTAGAGTGTGCATTCATCTTAAGGGTTATATGCTACAATTGCTTCAATTTAATGTATCGTGTGAAGTGTTGAAATATGACCTTATGCATAGGTGTATGAATTCCTCCATTAAGAATTAAGGTTGGTTCAGCAAACTTGTTATGTTTATCATCAAACCTTGAGTGTAATTAGTTGAGAAGATCTAGAAATGGATCAAGGGGAGTCATTGTTGATTGATACTTTGAATGTGCTCCAAAATTGAAATAACACCTGATATGTGGTTGATCAAGATTGTTCAAGACTATAGGATAGGTTTGAAGGAAAAATGCATTGGTAAATGATTATCTTAGTGAAACAAATGAACACAGATTAAAGAAAGGTCTCAGTGCAAGTTGAAAATGCATGAATTCTACCTAAAATAGAGCAATGGAATATTCTTAATATTTTCCAAGGTTGATAATCTATCAATGACCAAGATCTTGGCCAATGAACTTATTGAATCCTTGAGTGAACAAGGTATGATATAACAGTGAAAGCATTAAGGTGACCTATAGGTCAGTATGGAGATAAAGTGATGTTTGTGGTAGATGATTCCTTAAAGTGGTTTATAACAATGTTTCTTTTTAGTATCATTGTAATGAAAGATTCAAATTGAGTTAAGGGGCTTGAAAAATATCTTCAAGGACCTAATGAGGACAAGGGGTAAGTCGGTGATGACCTTTCTTAGGTAAGTGAACATCTTGCACTATGAAATTTTGTGTTTCTAGTATGTGTCCTATTGTAGAGCTATGAAAATAGATCTTTTGACATATTTTGAGGATGTAAATGCCAATTAAGGCCTTGAGATCATTAGTTATTCAAAAACAGTGAGCTTAAAGAAATTAGATCATCATGAATATGTGTGGTCTATGTGTGGACATCGAAGCTTGTGGATATGTGCATTGTTATCAATTAGTGGTCTATTTAATGTCAAGAAAGTGTAAAAGACATCATGGAGTCCTATAGGGCATGGTGTATGATGATTTTCTAGAGAAAACAAGTTTTGAACCTAGAAGAGTGAAAAATGATGATTGGAGGTATGTTGATATGCAAACAAAGTCATTGGATCAAGCAAGTATAATCTATTCAAACATAATTGGAAATATTGAGTGTAATGTCCCCTTTTCCTACACCAAAGGCCGAAGGGCCAAGTCGAGTCCAAGCCGTGGTCAGACCCAAGGAGCTGTGGATGTTGGGGGCTTTTGAGAAGGGGCCGCATGGTATTAATATTCATGTTTGGCATTTGGGGGTCACTTTTGGACCATGGTGACTAAAAGGGGAAAAGTAACTTAAGTCACTTTATTTTATTGGCCCCTCCATAGAAAGAAATGTGTATTGGGTCTATTGGGGCTCATTTGCCGAGGAGAAGTATATAAGGAGTGGGAGAGTAAGGAAAGGCACTTTGGATATACATTTTATTAACCCCTTCTTGTGTAGCTACGATGTTGTGTTTCTACAACTTGTGGAGTCAAATCCCACAGGGACCCTAGCTTCGGTGGTGAGAGACTCATCCCTAGCTAGCAAGGCATTCTTCGGTAGTGAGAGATCTACCCTAGTCTATCATTTTGGAGCCATTTTCTGGGTTGTGTATAGAGATCTTATCTGAGGTTTCAGAGGACAGATTTTGGGGGTTTTCGGGGCATTTGAGGAAGAGAATCAGTGGGCTCCCGATCAGATTCACGGCAGCCATTTGGGCGGGCATGGCAGCTCGTTGAAGGCACCTCCATCATTTACCGACCCCTCTTCCAAGCATGGCAACTTGGGTCTTGGGGGCATTTGGGGAAGATAAGCAGAGGGGCTCCAGATAAATTCACATGACCATTTGGGCCGGGAGTGGAAGCACGCCAAGGCGCTCCATCATTTTCCAACCCCATTCCGGTTTGGAGGTTTTTCGGATGGTCGTTTCAGATCGAAGGTGGAAATATTATTTCTTTATATGTTAATGTTATTACCATAGACTCTTAATTTATGCTTCAATATTTGGGGAGTTACGAGCCTCTTAAGTTTCCAGTTGTCTAGGGCACGTTGTGCTTTTTCTAGCAGCATTGTAATTTATGTAAAACTCCAAAATAGTGTTATTATGTCCTTATAATAATATCAAGCCCTCTTCAAGTTTTCAAGCAATTCAAATGAATATTTAGGGAGATATATATTCTATTTAGTTCATTGTCACTGTTAAAATCTGCATAAATCAATATTTTACTTTGCTGCATTTTTCATATATTTTGTGCATTTTTAAGTGGTATCCCATTAGGGATATTTCAGTGGTATCAAAGTTGTTGTTCCTCCAGCTGTGTGGGTTAAATATGGTAGTTTGGAAAGATCTCAATGTGGGGTTTATGAAGGAAATGTTCACCAACATGGTGAAACAACAGGAAGCCACTAACCTTTATTTGAGCCAGCTCACTCAGAATGTGAATCAAAACAGATCTAGGGACAATAAGGAACATGGTGAGAACAATGATAAAGGGTGGCCAATAGAGGTGTTTGATGAGGATTCTTGTTGGAGGAAATATCAATCTTTGAGTAAGGGTTTCAGAGATAATATGCCATTTCCAGATTATTGCATAATGAAGATTGGTAGCAAGCCCAAGCAAGATCATCATATGTCGGTACCTGAGTTACAAAGGAACTCACTTGAAGAAGAAGAAGCTTCTAGAGAAAAAGGTATGATTTCCATTGAGAAAAATAATCGCATTAGTGAAACTTTGCTTGTTGGAGAAATTATTCCAGCTCAGGAGAAGGAATTTGTATATGCAAGCAAAGAGGATGTAATGGAAACTCTAAAATGGTGTGAGGAATGGAATAGTGGAGCTAGAGCTGCTAGATTGATAGCCACCCAAGCAAGACAACACCAACAAGAGTTCAAGGAAAAGATGTGGGAAAATGATGCAAGGAAGCCTACACCCACGAAAGAAGACTCTATGGAGCAGCTGGCACATGAGGAGGAGCCTCACATGGACACTTGTGTAAAATTGCAGCCTGCTGTAATTTCCAAACCAAAGAACTGTTGATCAGCTTTCAGATACTTTCAACAGGCACTCGGGAAACAATGTTGGGGTAGATCAACACTATCTTGAACACATGGAGGACATTGATGGCCTTGAAGGGTATGAAGAGCACACTAATGTGTCTTATTTATTGTCACCTATTCCAATTTACTTCCATCATGAGATGCATGGTATGGTAGATGACGAAGTCTTCATCATGGAGTTTGTTGGACCATTGCTCCAACTAGGTGTATATGAGCATCTAGTGGATGATATATGGTGGCAAGTTTTAGCTCACTTAACAGATACAAGGGCTCATGGGCATTATAAGCTATGGGATCCTGGTAATATGTGGCAGTTATCCAAAACTAACAATTCTAATGTTGAAAACTTTGTGACTGATTTCATAAGCCAAAGAAAGAATTCAAATGTGCCTTTTGGGATTACAAGTGTTGGCAAGCATGATTTCTTCATTGGGGACTCAGTGCAAGTAGGGAGAGTAACTCTCAAGGTACTAGCATTGGTTTTCTGATTGCTAAAAAGGGTAAGAGAATATTTTTTAATCATCTTCATCCTGTTGGACTGTGTATAACAACAGTCATAAAGAGAGGAGAAAGTGTTTTATTAATAGAGCCCATGACTGATTTTTATACCAGCTACATGGTGGAACCCTTGGAAGGGTTAGTGGGGGCATTTGGTCCTCAAAGTGCTCAAAGAATCAAGGTGCACTTTGTTGTTAAAAAATAAGAGTTGAATTCAAGGTGCATTCATGACTTTAGCATCCTAAGGTATGAGAATGGTTACCATCTTCCTAGCTTGTTGAGTTCTCCTATGTTGTTGTCATGTTTCTATTATTTGGGACAACATTTATATGCTTGGATGATTGGGGAAGACTATTTCATAATCACGTCTTAAGGTATGCTAGATGGGATAAACACATCCTCCATTCACATTGCTCTTGATTCAGCTAATAAGCATATGTTGGCAAAGAAAACAATGCAGGAGCCCATGATAGTGAAAGGACATGAGGTATGTGGTATATTTATTGTGGTTGAATTTACTAAAGGTAAGACTATTTTTGGATGCAATGGTTGTATGATGTTAAGGAAAATGATGATGCATGGGTTGAAAAATCAAAGGAGAATGAAGATGTTGATCCTATATCGAAATTCAGAGTTACAAAGGTATGATGAGCAGCCCCAATTATGCTATTTTAGATGTGTTGTCTTCTCTCATGATGAGAATCCATGGGTACAACAAAGGGTATGAAGTTCCTTATGATAAATTTTATGGATGCATGAGTTCTAATATTGATTTCCCTTTGTCTTGCATTTACGGTGAAATGAAAATATGGGGAAAGAGAATAAAGTATGATGAGGGAGCAGCCATGTGTATTCCCAACATACGAGGAATTGATGAGTTATGTCCATGGAAAGATATGTCTTGCACAAAGAAGGTAACTCATTTCTTTATTGTCATTAAGAGATGTGAAGTACTTGAATGTGTTTGTACATTTGGGTTACTTGGAGTTGGAATCATTCATTGGACATATTGGCTTCCATCTTTTGGGAAAATTTGTATTCATCCCTCATGTGGATAAACCAAATTTTTTCAAGGAAAACAAAGAAATCAGATTTCATGGTATACAAGGGCAGATTGCAAAAGATGTGATTGGTGAAGAAAGAAGCATGTCATTGTAGTGGTCAAATTGTGAAGGAACGCAGCCTCTTGTGGGTCATGGTGACATCACAAGGTATGAGACAAGTGGGATATTTGATGACTCCTATTCGACGGGTTATTTTACTACATGAGACACGAACACACCATGATGACTTATGAGGAGAGCAAGGGTGACAGAGGTGAGGAGATAGAGACTCGCGAGATGGATGATGGAGATGGGGTTGCATTGGATAGTGCTGATGCGGGGCAGGAGGAGGAGACTTTTCCTCGGGAGATTATAGCCACATTGTCTAGTACTTTGATGTACAAGGCATTTAGGATCAGAGGAGTTATGCAAGGTCAGCAAGTTGGGGTACTCATTGAGAGTGGGGCAACCCACAACTGTATTGATGCCTCATTGGTTGAGAGGTAAGGATTATAGACAAAGGATTTTGAGGGCCTCAACGGGGTTATAGCCAATGGAGAGTCTATGAGGGCACACATGGCGGGTTCCCAAGTGAGCATCATGATGGGTAACTATATAGTTACCGATGATATCCACATCATTGGTATGGGAGAGACCAACATAGTGTTGAGAGTGCAGTGGCTTCACTCCCTTGGTGAGTTTCGGACTAACTTTCAAATGATGGAGCTGAAGTTTAAATCCGAGGGCAGGAATGTGATTTTGAGGGGATTACCTATAGGAGCACCTAGGGTGGTTACAACTAAGGGGATGGAGAGGACGTTCCGGCTTGGTGAGGAGTTTAATTATTGCGGATCGATGTGGAGAATGATGGATGTGGGTGTGACCAGCAATGTTGCACATGAGACAGTTACAGAGATTGGGACTACAGGTTCAGATCATCCAAGTTTATCATTATGTTGGTCATCTGAAGTTTTGGTAGACTGGAGATCTCATTTTCTTGTTGAGTACTCCAAGAACCGACACTCTTGTGAGATTCTGGATGGCCACATACAGGATGATAGCTATAGATTGGAGGATGAGATGATCTTCTCTTGGGGAAGATGGAGCCTTGTGTCAGATTCATGGTGGAGGATGGAGATATTGCGACATGTGCATTATTCTTCCATGACTGGGCGCTTGAGCTTTGATGAGACCTACAGGCTCATGTCAGAGAGGTTCATATGGTAGAGGTTGAGGGAGGATCTCCTCAAATTTATACTGGCATATACAGTTTGTCACTATGACAAGCCTGAGCTTACGGGACCATGTTTTTGAATCGACATGGGACAACACTCCTATGCTCTTTACTACTTATATGCCGGTGGGCACTTCACCCAAGTGTTAGTCAGTGGAGAGAAAAAATTGACATATGGTGATTCAGTAGGTTCGCATTCAACGCAAGAGGTGGACTACATAGAGCTGATAGTGTCGGTTGACTGTATACTGGAGTCTTAGGACTTTTCCTCCATGGGACACATCGAGATACAATATGAGGAGCCAGTGCTCTCACACGAGTGCAGGTCAGGTGGGAGAGTTAGCACCATTTGTGTGTAAACAAGTTGTTTCACAGGATGATTCAAGGGACTCTACAGGATTCAAAGTGAACTTTCATACCCAGGAGTTGATTGGAGAGGTCGTGAGTGATTCCGTGATGATAGCCTTGCATTGGCAGGGATTGGACCGATTGGAAATTTTGGTGTGGGTACCAGTGGAGAGTCGGTTTGGGTATCATTCTACTTCATGGACAACATTGCTCTCGGTACCATATGGAGGTCATGATGACGGCATGGGGTTTCTTGGTTACCTCGGATTACATGGATCCTTGGTGGACGGTAGGGTGAGGTGGAGAAACTTATGGCACGGTATTCGGCTGTTGCAGCAGAACAAGATAATGCTTGGGGTCAAGCATTTCTCAGGAAGGGAGGACTGTAATGTCCCCTTTTCCCTGCGCCAAAGGTCAAGGGGCAGTCGAGTCCAAGTTGTGGTCGACCTAAGGAGTGGGGAGGTGTGGACGCTTTGGGGGCTTTTGAGAAGGGGTCGCATGGTATTAATATTCATGTTTGGCATTTGGGGGTCACTTTTGGACCATGGTGACTAAAAGGGAAAAGTAACTTAAGTCGCTTTATTTTATTGGCCCCTCCATAGAAAGAAATTTATATTGGGTCTGTTGGGGCTCGTTTGCCAAGGATAAGTATATAAGGAGTGAGGAGAGTAAGGAAAGGCACTTTGGATATACATTTTATTGACCCCTTCTCGTGCATCTGTTGTTGTTACGTTTCTACAGCTTGTGGAGTCAAATCCCACATGGACCCTAGCTTCGGTGGTGAGAGACCCATCCCTAGCTAGCAGGGTATTCTTCGATAGTGAGAGATCTACCCTAGTCTGTCATTTTGGAGTTGTTTTCTAGGTTATGTACAGAGATCTTATCTGAGGTTTTAGAGAATGGATTTTGGGGGTTTTCGGTGCATTTGAGGAAGAGAATCAGTGGGCTCCTAGATTAGATTCACGCATGACCATTTGGGCAAGGGCATGGTAGCTCGTTGAAGGCACCTCCATCATTTATCGACCTCTCTTCCAAGCGTGGCGACTTGGGTCTTGGGGGAATTTGGGGAAGATAAGCAGAGGGGCTCTAGATCAAATTCATGGTAGCCATTTGGGCTGGGAGTGGCAGCACGTTGAAGGTGCCTCCATCATTTTTTGACCCCATTCCAGGCGAGGCGACTTATGCCTTTATTTGGGGGTTTTTCAGATGGTCGTTTCAGATCTAGAAGGTGGAAATATTATTTCCTTTATTTGTTAATGTTATTACCATAGACCCTTAATTTCGCTCCAAAGTATTTAGTGAGTTATGAGCCTTTGAAGTTTCAATTTGTCTAGGCACGTTGTGCTTTTTTTTCAGCAAGCATTGTAATTTTAAAGTATTGTCCTCACTATTAAAATTTGCATAAATCAAGTATTTTACTTTGTTGCATTTTTCATATATTTTGTGCATTTTTAAGTGGTATCCCATTAGGGATATTTCATTGAGATGATGCTTCAGGATGTGACAAATTGGTTGAGCTTCTACATAGCATTCAAACAAGGTAAGAGGCTAAATGTTTGCATTTTCAATGTGATTAGGATTGAATAAGCCTAGGTTGAGTATTTGGAGATTGTTCAATATGCTTGTGATGAATCTAAAGTTGTATGAAGTTTTTCAAAAATGCTTTGAAGAGGTTGTTTAGGGACAAATGGTCCTAAAAGGTGAAAATGATGGTTTAAAGGCAAATTTGTGATTTTGGGCTTAAAACAAGGTATAGTAAGAGAGGTATTACATGATTGAAGGACAACGTGGAAGTGTATCAGCTCAAGTGATATTTTTCTAGTTCCACGAATCTTTATTTGTTGTTTTGAGTCAAAGGAGAAAGAATTCGGTCCCGAGGGGAGCTTGTTGGTCAAGTAAGTCAACTTTTTGCATTATTGTCATTGTTTATGTTCTTGTGTTATCATTTCTCATGTCTAGGAGGAATTGTAGCCTTTGTAATATATGGAAAAGGAGGAGAGAGGCATTGGAAACATGGGAAAGAGGCCATGTGAGGTGTTTGTCATATGGTTGCCATAAATGTTTCTCAAGATGGTTGTCATCAATGATAAAGGGGAAATTGTTGGCCATCGTGGGTTATTGTTGTCATAATGTCAACCCCATTGATGGAAAAATGTGGCATGGTGTTTTATGTATCTCCATATGATGCTTTTCATGTGTCAAGCATGAAAACCAAGTGGTTTGGTGAGTTTTGTATAGTCTGGTGCATGGTTAAGAGTGCTAAGTCATGGTTTGGGTCTTCCCAAGTGTGTTGTTAAGTTTAATGAGGTCAAGAATGGTCCTAATGATTTTTTTCAGGTGTATATGGATTTGTATGAGATCAACAAGGTTAGGTCATGGGTTGTCATGGTTGAGTCGGGTCATTTCAAGCTTGTTTCTAGCCCTAGAACATGCAAAATGAAGTGGAGAAGTGAGATTTGGACCTAATCAATCCTATTGGAGCATGGTAATAGTGTTTTGATAGTGTACCTAAGGTGTATGGTGAGTTTTATGTCAGAATTCAGAGGTTTGGTGCTTCTATGAGGTCCTTGGGAAGCAACAAGTGAGAAACATGTAGGTTTGCATATGTAATTCATTATGGTGGAGAGTTTGAATCATTTATGAGATAGATGGAAAATATGGACAGTTATATCAGGTTTTCATGATGTTTCATGCCAAATTTTAGGTCATTCTAAATATTATTTTTGAAGATATGCAAGTTTTAGTAAAATCAAGTAAGTTGCAGTGTGTTTTTCAAGCAAAGTTGGACTTTCCTATGCTCGTTGTGAATTGTATGCTTTGCATGGGGACCTAAGATATTTGGAATATATTCTAAGGTCATTTATTAAGGTTTTACAAAAATAATGAGGTAGTTTGATTGTCACATTTATGAATGATCGTTAAGAAGATAAAGTGGTTTGAAACCCTAACTAAACCCTAGTTAGGAGCAACTTGCAGAAGAAGAGGTATAGTCAGCCTATTTTGATTGGTTCAAAAAAAGTGATGATTGTATGCTATAGAGGAATTTTCAATATTTTTATAGATGTATGTTAGTACATGTGATAGTATGTGGGCCCCACATAACAAAGCTTGTTTATGAAGAGTTTGATTTGGGACAAGGTTTTCCAAATGATTCACAAAATAAATTTTTGTTGTGTAATGTATGTGAGTTTATATTGATGTACAAAGAGTTTTTAGGTCATGATAATGCAATTACATGGTCAAGTGTGCTTCATTTAGGTTGACTGGTCAAAGGTCTATTTTGAGGCAATAAAAAATAGTCTTCAGTAAAATGGGAATAACATGAGCTACATGAGGAGTTAGGAGGTGATTAAAGTTGTGTTAGAAATATAATTCAAATAAATTTATATTTATATAATTTTTCTTCATGATTATGAATTTTGATATGGTTTCTAGGTCAATATGTGAGTAGAAAGATTTTTGCAAAGTGCAGGACATGACATGATATGTTAGATGTTTTGAGTTGGTTAGAGCATGATATGGATTAGGTGATGATTTTTATCACATGTAATGTGAATATGGATTCATTTGGAATCCAATGAATCCATTGGAGCTCTTTAATGTTCTAGTAAGTGTGTTAACTAGTTGATAGTTGAAAATAGATTTTGGGCGATTTGATTTAGTGAAGACAAAAGTAGTTGTGATTTGAGAAGGTGATTGTTTCATGACTTATAACTTCCTTAAAATTATTATACATGTTTTAAAATTTCCATTGAGTTGTCACATGACATAGTTTGGATTTTTTGGAGTGATCTAGTGACTTAAAGATATTTACAGGGTCCTAAAGGGTGAAGGAAACAACTGTTTTAAAAAGAACAAAGAACAAGTGGTCCCATTAAATGAAATATTATTATTGGTTGATGAAAATTGTGATTGTTGCTGATGTTTAAATTATTTATTACTCATTTTTTATGAATATGGGAGCTTGAATAAGCATGGTTTTGGAATGAGGGGATTTTTGTCATCCCAATGCATGGGTTTTGGTGTTTTTTGGTGCATTAAAGAAGGGTTTTGCTAGGCGACCCATATGGGTCACTTGTGATAGTTATGATAAAGTTATGGTATGTTTTTAATTATGCAATGTTCAACCAAAGGTGTAGGACCGACCTCCTTTGGGTTAGAAGAAAGAAAAGCATATAAAAGTGATGTTTTGGGTTCATTTTTGAACTAGTGCTCTTGGAGGGAAGAAGTGTGACCTAGAGGAGAGTTATTTGCAGGTATGTGTGGATGATTTGAGGGCTGAGGAAGAGCATGAAAGGTTTAGGAATTATTGAATACATGAGAGCAAGAGTTTAGAGCCATGACAAGTTGAGAAATAAGAAGAAAGAGTAAGATTGAAGACCTAGGGTTTGTGAGCTGAATATGTGATCTCTGTTAGTTGTGGCAGTAGAAATATCAAATATCAAAATCTTCGAGAAGGATGAGTTAGTTATTATTCATCCTAGGTGGTTGTATCCTCCTTGTGGAGTTAGAGTTCTCTAAATTAGGGGTTGGTGCTCTACTAAATTATGGGTCGGTGTTCATTATAGGGTTGGTGCTCTACTAAATTATGGGTTGGTGCTCCTTTTAGGGTTGGTGTTCTACTAAACTAGGGGTTGGTGCTCCTTTTGGGGTTAGTGTCTCACTAAATTTGAAACATGGCAATATAATGTTTTTGTTTCAGTGGGTTTTCTTCCCCATGAGGGTTTCCCACTTATATTTGGTGTCTTGTGTACTCTCTTGCTCTTGATCTTGTGTATGGTTGTTTATATGCTTAATTAAACACACATATGGTTCATGGTTGAATGAATGATAATTAATAATTGATGGTAAACGAAATTAAATTTTTGTAGGACTGATTCACCCCCTCTCAGTCCATTGTGCTTCCAACAGGATTAACACCTAAGTCAGGGCCCACTTGCGGTCTATTAAACCCCTCCATTATTTTATCGTCGTGTTTCATTGCATGTATGTTTTCCTAGGAACAATTTACTTTCTATATCTCGCATTACGAATTTACAACTCTATCTTAGTGATAAATTTTAGAAATCATTGATTTTCAGTTCTAAGTTTGTTTACTTTCAGCATTGTTATGACATTTATTTATTTCCAACCTCCTAGATCTAGTGTAACTACGCATTCAACACTGGCAATATTTCAAGTTTATGTCCCCTAGTTTAATAATTAAATGATTGTGACTCAATACACAACATATTAATTGTTGTAAGTTGATTTTTACCACCATACATTTTGTATCTATCACCGCTACGACATCGCCCTCGAGGAAAGTTACTTGTACTCCCACTACCCTCCACCCCTATCATTCCACATGTCTTCCCTCTAACTACATCTACAACAATTTGATATATTAGCACCCATCGGTGTCCTACCCACCATAGCATATAAGTGGGGGTACACCTCACGTGATCAACTCTCCCCATTACTATATTTGGATCTCTCTCCTTGGCTCCAAGCGTAACTAAACCCTAGTAGGTCCCGACCTAGCTCCTACTCTCATTGTTGCTCGAACGATCTATAACATATATGTGGACTCAAGGGGAACATCCTATGTAAGGCCAAACCACATAGACACTCGCTCCCCCTTTGAAATAGCTCCGTGACCCCGGGAACCTATCCTCTAGCCACATGGTGCGTTAAATGCCCCATAACTCCATAACATCATCCACCCACCCTCCATAGTCCTTATATGGTCTCCAAATAATAGCTTTGGGCCTCATCCTATCCAACATAGCCCTATAAATCGTTGTATCAAACTAGTGGCACCTCGGGCCTACCTATCGGGTGTAAAGATCTCTAGTCGACCCCAATCTTCCCTTGGCCCAACCAATGGTCACACTATAGGAATGTGCTTGTATGCCCACGCCTATAATAAGGTAGTAGCTCTTATACCATCACCATGGTCCTATTGTGTAAACCGATACAAATCTCTATATAAGTGTGCCAACACATATCGACTCAAGCATATCACATGTTATGTTCTTCAATACTTCGAAAAATATCATGCATCCTATAATAAATCGACACCTCACCTCTATCCACTACCACACTTGATGCCACTATCACTGCAATAAAATTTTACAACTATGGAACACCTGATCTAATAATGTCATCCAACATGATTAATGACTCAACACATACCCTTATCCTGCAAAATATTGTCTCGCAACACTTTTTGCCTCCATGATTCTCCTAGGGCCATCTCCTATATCCTCTCCCCATAACTAACAATCGAAGGATCCTATATACATCCTCCAATGTCATTGTCATCTCGCTTGTGGGTAACCAAAATGTGCAAGTGTTTGCACACCATCTCTCACATAATGTAGTCATTAGGTGCATATTATGGGGTACCTCCCAATCTAAATGTGTGATAACCCGACACGGTCTAAAACATCCCACTTCTCCTCCTCTAAGCCCAATGTCAACAAAGTAGACAAATGCCTACCCCCCAAAACTCCCTCAAGTGTATACCTCGTTGCACAACATAAGAAAAATAGAAAACACAATATTTTTACTCATAAAATGATCCAAACTCAAATTAAAAACTACCAAGCACTCTTGGACACAAGCGCTCAAATCACTGGACACTAACATCCGAAACTAGGACACTAATGCCCATATCCATACGGTCATGTCCAAAGGACAAAACTACCTCCACCAGCGTTGTCTTGACACGGGAATGCCTAAAAACTAAAAATTACCAAAAATCCAAAATTGACTACAAACGCATATATTTTCCTAATCTAATATGTAAAACGCATCACTTACCAAGTTATCATCGTTGTATGTGTTGAAATGACCTCTATCACCCTCTTAAACCTAGTCGGCACAACCTCTCATGCACGTGGCATTTTTCTCACTTAGAGCTCAAATCATAATTCTCAAATTTACAAATGAAGTGTCTTTAGCCCTTTCCCCCTTACTATTTATAGAAAATTTTCATTACTAACAATTACTATAGTCCCTATATTATGATTCATGACAACTAATTCCTAGTTACCATTTCTTTCATATATTTAGCACTATTTATCCATTTTTCACATCGTCTACAACATTGGAACCATATTTTCTATCTATTTCATTATGTATATTCCCTGGAATACCTCTTTAGGATTAGCTCTGTGATATTCTTATATTGGCTTCGTATTTCTCTCCGAGGGATTTTACTCTGTTTCCTTCACTCAAGGCTCGATGATTGACCTCTCACCTCTTCGCTGAAAGGGGGAATTTTTTGGGTATCCTAATATCCATCCTTCCACAATCCAAGCAATTTTTTTCAATTCCAACACATAATTATCCTATATTCCAAGAAATCAAAGTAAATATTCAAATCCTGCAAAGGTTATGTTCCAAAATGTAAATTTCCAATCTATTCCAAGTAGCAAAAAGTCCACATTTTCATAAACTGACAATTTTTTTCCCCTCAAATGACTTAATCTAGGGAAAATCAATCCTTGAAAGTAGTTTCCAATATAATCAAATTCAAGCAAATATTATACTAGTAGCTACAATTTCCATTCCAAGTACCAATTTTTCCTCCCAGATGACCTAACTTGGGAGCCAATCCAATATATCAAGCATCGTTGTTTTAATTTACCAAGAAATTACACCCTTACATCGTAAAGTGGGGGAAATGAGACATCATTGCCTTTCCTATACCACTTTACGGGGGTTTCGAGACCTAGTAGGCAAGTTGCAAAATGGGTTCATATCGTTGCCTACAACTGGTAGAACTTGTTTTCAAGAAAGCGTCATGGTTGGAAAGTGAAACAGTTGCTTTCTCAACACTCTTTCTCTGAAGTACGGGGAAATTTAAATCCTTAGTTTAGTGTTGGGACATTGAAATCCTTAGTTTAGCGCTAAGATGCTCAAATCCTTAGTTTATATGTTGATTTAGGAACTGGTCACTCTCGATCCCTCCTTCAATCTCCAAGTTTCAAAGTTTCATATATCTCTTTGGCAAGTTCATATCCAATATCTCCTCTCGTGATGACAACAATCGCCCCACATAGATCAAAACATTGGTCCATGGTTTTCCATGTTGTGTTTCTTACTATCGGCACATTCCAAATACATCTCCTTCAGCTCACTTCAAGTACACTTTTCTTATATCCTTTATACTACTTGAATTTCATCCAAATAACATGGGGGAAATGTAGTCATTAAAATATGAACTTATTACTATTACATGATGCCTCTAGTATGTTGTTATATACACGATTTATAAGTTTGGAAATGAGGCACTGGTGAGACCTCTTTGGTCATTTTATTATTTTGTTTTGTTCTACTTACATCTTTTATCCGACACTTGCATCCTTTTGGTCAAGTCATGGGCATCCTTGTTCATTTTTTTACTCTATTTTTGTTTGCTTATTGCGGGACATTACCACCCAGATAAGATCATAACGCCCAAGGGCTAATGTCCTTCTGAGTGCTTTTGTCTTATTTGTTTATTTTTCTCCTTTATCGGTATTCTTTAGATTTGGGTCATTTCTTGTCTTCTTTTCACAACCTAAGTCGATTTTGGTGTCACTATGTGTCGAAATTCAAACAAATAACTCATATATAAACACAACCTACTAACTATTCTAAGGGGCAATTGGGCTATCATTTTATATATCTATCACATACAAAGAGCAACACGAGGGATTACATTATTCACTTCATTTGGGAGGCTATTTTGAATTCCATATCACACATTCTTACATTGGGACAAAGTAGTTGTATCATGTTATTCTTTATGTGACTGGAACTAGGGCATCCTAGCTCAAGGGAAACAATTTCAATCACATGCCACAAGAACTACATGGAGTTTGAAATGTAGTGCAGTGTTCGGTAACAAGATCACATCAGGGTGACCACCAAGGTCAGTCTAACTCTCTCATCTATAAGTTTTATTTATTCTAATGTGTGATTGAGTCTTGTGCAAGTAGCTAGGGTTTATTTTTCAAGTACATGTGTGATAGAGAAGAGGTATAGTGAACCCTGACACAACCTACATTAAGTTAAAAGTGACAAGCAATGACATAGAAAGAATAAGATCCCGAGTTTTCCTACATACATTAGCACCTGAGCAGGAGCTAGTGCATGTGTCCTCTCCTAGGAACTCCTATCCTTGAGATCATCACATGCAAGTTTCAAAATTGTTAGGAAATTAGTGTTTCACTATGGGTAAAAACTACATTCTTACTATTTTAAATTAGTTGTTTACAAAACAACTAATATTTGTTACTTGTTATTATATTAGGAGAGTTGTTTTAACAACTCTTGAGTATAGTTTTAGTTGTTATAAGCCTCCTAAAAAATAGGAGAAGACCATGCCTATAAATATGTATGTTTACATATGAATAAAATAATGTAAAATATTATTATTGTGTTGTTTCATCGTGTTTAATCTGATCCAAATACAAGATTTGGTATCAAAGCATGACTATTTTGATGTAATGGTGAAGTAGAAAAGAAATAGGGGCAATTGTTGTACCTATGTGTTTGCCCTTAATTTATGATAATAGTTGTGCATGTAAAGTTTTTTGGTTAGTTATTATTATAAGCACCTTCCAACACATGTATAAAATATGCAACAATGCAAAAATTCAAAAATCCAAAGTGGTTAGAATATGCAAAAATGTTGTATCAAAATAAATATCCTCTACCTCCTCCTCCTATAATTGAAAATAAGGAAAAAAATTCTATAAAGGACATCAAGGAAGGAATCAAAAAGTTAGCAAAGAAGCAAAGAACAAGACATTGACGGGCTATAAGCGGAATTTTTAAAATGGAGTATGGATGACATTGCACCATACATAAAAGAGATTTTCAACAGAGTTATTCGGTATGGTTTTCTAGAAAATTAGACAACCAACATTGTCATTCCTCTTCACAAAAGTGGTGATGTCAACAATCCATCAAACTACCACACTATTATGATTAATCCTATTTTCATAAAACTCTTTGGTAGTATGGTGGAACGTAGAATTAGTATTTGGGCTGAAAAGGAAGGTAAGAGGGAAAAAGGACAGGTTGGTTTTAGACCAAAACATTCTACTATTGATCATTGCATCACCCTCAAACACCTAATTGAAAAGGTTTGGGATAAATAAGAAGAAGAGGTCTGTTGTTATTTTGCTAACTTCAAAAGGAATTTGATCTTGTCCCATGGGGAAAACTTTGGGCCAAAATGGAAGAATTGGGTATACCATAAAAGTATAGGGCAGTGGTTCATAGGCTTTATGAGCAAGTTCAAGCCAAAATAAGAATGAAGGATGGCTTATCTGAGTGCTTTGGGAGTGACATCGGGGTCAAGCAGGGATGTCCTCTATCTCCCACTTTGTTTGGGCTATACATAGACAAGTTAGAGGAGTGGATTGACACGATGGGGGAAGTGGAGTCCACCTAGCTTCTTATGTGGTAAAATTGTTGCTTTATGTTGATGACCTTATTCTAATGGCTAAAACAATGCATGGATTGCAAGATCACTTGAGAGCTCTGGAATTATTCTGTAAAGAGGTGGGGATGCAAGTGAACACAAGTAAAACCAAAATCATGATTTTTACTTTAAGAAGAAAACCAAAGCAAATGAATTTTGAGTTTGAAGGTGGTCCCTTGCAAGTGGTAAATGATTACAAGTATTTGGGTCTTGACTTTCACAATAATCTCAGTTGGGAGGCCTATAGAGCTAGGAGGATACAAGGGGGATGGAAAGATTTATATATGCTCCAAAACAGATGCAGATCAACAAAATTGTGGGATTGGAAAACCAAGTTGACTCTTTTGGATTGCTTGTTACTCTGGTGGTTTTATATGGTTGTGAAGTTTGGGGTATAACACGTCGGTGGTGAAATGGAGACAAATAGAAAGGTTACAAAAGCATTTTATCACAAGTAGCTTCAAAATAAAATCCATGGTTCCTTACGAGATCATTCTTGCTGAAGTTGGGGCCTTCTTGATGGAGGTGACAACTTTGATTCGGCTTTTGGGGTACTTGAAGAAAGTGGAAAGCATGGACGGTCTCTAGTGGCCCAAGTTAGCAATGGAAGAAAAGTTGAATAGAAGGAAGTGCACTTGGATGAAGCAGAATGAAAATTGGATGAAGAAATGGGGAATTAGCATGCAGGATTGTCCTAACACTAATGGGGATATCAAAAAGTATGTGAGAGAGAAATTCAAAAATGCCATGTGGATGAAACAACTGGGAAGAAAAAGAGAATATTATGTCAAGAACTTTGATCTGAGATATGATCATGAGCAAAAACACTATATGGAGGCGGAAATAAAGTGGAAAGTTAAGATGTTAATTGCCCAGTTGAAAACTAGTTCACACCATCTCAAATGTGAAGTTGGAAGATGGAAAAGCCGAAAGAAGAATGTTACGAAAGAGTTTTCCGGTTTTGCGGAGTTAGGTTTTGTGTAAACGGGATGGCATTTTCTAATGGAGTGTGTAGTGTATGAGGACATTCGGAGTAGCTATATTGATTTTCTAAAAAACGAAAGTTCTTACAACCATGTTTGAAGAGGATAAGATTGCAAAAACAACATATTACTTGACTAAAATCCATAATAAAAGGCTAAATATTTGCAAAGAAATTGAGAAAAAGAAAAAGTAGCAATTTTGGGTCGGTTTCTTTGGTGTTTTTTTTGCTGGCTTTTTTTCCTTTTTTCAGGTCCCATATGTTGTTTGGCCTCGTGGACGTCATTAAAATCCTTCATTTATTAATAGCCTTGAATGAAGACTAATCCAAGAGTATTTTGAAGCATACATATGTAAGCGTATTTATGATCCGATTACACTTTTGGCACCATATAATACACAAGTGATACATTTTCTCAAGTGCTTGGATTTGAAGTTCATTACCAACACTACCTTTACACTGTGGCATACACTATAAAAAAGGATCAAGATTGTTTTGAAGTGGCAAATAAATTATTGAATTTTACACCAACTTTATTTGCATCTTTAATTTGGAATATCGGTGTCATTTAGTCTAAATTCCTTCACTCTTGGTGATAATATTACTCTTTTTTTCATCATGCATATGATCAAGGCGAGTTACAAAGTATTTTGAATTGTTTTGAGCCTTTCCATGTTCTATTTTATCCCTCGGAGTTCCTCTCCTAATCTAGCCTAAGCCTATTGTTACTTGCCACCACTTCATACTATAAAATATCTCCTCATAGAACACGCGAAGATATCCCTCATTTCAAGGCTTGCAAATATATTTCAAAGATGACTCGAGAGAAATGAGGTGAAGATAGGATTGTTTTAAATGCATGTTTAAGTCTTATGTTTGTGATTTTTATCCTCGGAAGTGTCTATTCAAAATTGTTATTATACTGCCGAAGGCAAGTATATTGGCTTCACACCAACAAATATGCATTTTGACAAAAGCCAATAAAATATTGCCATCTATATTTAAGTGACATCTGACTATAGTTTGATGGTGCAATTTTTTTTTGGCTTGAATTTCATTGGTTAATCCCTTTATTCTTACTGTGCAAAAGAATTGATTGCGGGTAGCTTGTTTTTCCTCGAAAAAACCGTGAATTACGGTTGTTTGTCGGGGTTAGGCATTTGTATGTCAGAGAAGGACGGCTCGGCTTTTAGCGCACAACTCTGTTGCACACCATTGCTCACTTAAAATGTGTAGTTTTAAAGTTTATTTATCGTATGCAATAAAATCAATATGTTGATGTGATAACTACATTTTGAATTTCTTTTTGGGTTTTAGAGGACACGCATATGGATTTGTAATAGTGGGATCCTCAAGAGGCCATCGAACTTGCAGGTCTAGCTTTTAAACATGATTGCAATAACAAACGAAAGCAAGAGAGAGCCCTTTTATCAGCCTAGCATTGTTCGCAGCTCTGATATTATGGTAAATGTAGAAAAAAAAAGATCCTAGTGAAGTATTTCTTTGTTTATAACCAAGTAAAGTTATTAGATCCATCATTTATGTCCTCGACTTGTCGAGTTATAAAAAAATCAAATTTTATTTGTTGTGGTTGTTGGTAGGTGAGTAGGGAGAAATTTGCGAAGGTATTTTGACACGGAGATCGAGAATTCAAGTTTAAAGAAGAATATTTTGTGATAAATTTTCACAATATTGTGGATATGGTGGATGAGAACACCATCTGTGCAATGCTTCGCTCCACTTACTATGGGGAGCTTGGCACGTTTAAATTTTTACATTTATTTAGATTTGGCAAGGTGGGCATAAGTGTACTTTTAAAATATGTTCAGATGAATTCCCATTTTCTGTTGGGAGAATCTCATATTTTTAGCACAAGTTAGAGGAACTACGGATAGAGGTTGTAGACTTTTTCTTTAAATTTGTCTTGTTTCATTTCCATAGGTCTCTCATGAGAAGAATTTTAAGTTAACCCATTTTGGCCATATAATGATCCCGTGGCATTTCATTAATTGACTTTTGGTGGATGAATTTAATTTAAATTCTTGAAGCCTCATCTAGAATGTCATTCTGTTCATGTTCAACAATCATCAAGTTCAACAATACCACATTTTGTCAAGTAGTTCACATCCCCTGCCATAGATCTAGGATTTTAAATCTTTTCAGTGGATACAACATCCTTTTTGAAAAGCCTTCCATGGTTTTGCATATCACATGGAAATTCTACTTAAATATCATTTTACATCATGGATGCCATTCCTTCAGGGAATTGGATCTGTATTTTGATGTATGTGTTTTCCCTCATCTTCATGCCATTTTTATCAAGGCTCATTTATATTTCTCATTGTATACAATGTGTGATGAATGTGTCTCATAGGTAATGGCCCTAAACACTGGTCTTAGATAAAATAACAATGTAGTAAAATAACAATGAAGTATGTTGTGTGCCCTTAAATGAAAATTAATCATTTTTTAACCTTATGCGGCCCTTTTCCTTACAGATAGAAAATGCATATAAATGGTGATGAAATGAAGTTTGGGGTTTTTGAAAATTATATATGAGTTGACCTATACGTGTGTGCCTTCATTTATGTGCAAACAAGGTAATGGTAGGATTTACCTTGTGGCAGATAACTTGTACTAGCATGTTTCATTCTTATATGAAAATTTCGTGTACATTGCCACAAAAATCTAATTTTTGTGCTTTGCAGAGTCATGGGGGCATACAAATTGGGAGTTGCAGTCTTTATAGCCAGAGCTTTCTTCATTTTGGTTACGAAACAACATGGGAATGGTTGCTTCAATTCATTTCTTAAAGAAACATGGTTTTTCTTTCAGAAAATATGTTGTCACTTGCTTTGAGTTCAATGATAACATTTGCAGCCCAGTCAAGTTTAAAACTTTTCAAAATGTACAAATGCTTCATTGGAAATTCTTAACTAGGGGAAAAATTATACAGAGGATTGTAGGTGTTTTCTTGAAACATTGTACAACTACTTTAAAAATAAATCCTTGTGTTTATACTCAAAGACATCTTATTGTTTTCAAATTTAAAATATTATAACAATTTCATCTAGTTTAAATATATGCATGGAATTTCAAAAATGTATTGCTTTTGGTTCGATAGTTTTCTTCCTACAATGTACTCAACTTTTAAAAACACTATTACAATTAAATATATTTTCAAGTTTTTTAAAAAGGCATTTTGGTATTTTGGCATTTTATAGTTACTAATATATAATTATTAACTTCATTATTTCTTGTTATTGTTAAATTAACTCATTTCAATCCATTTCTCACCATATATGTAATATTTTTACTAAAAAAATTGCTTCCTTCAATACATAACTAGCTTTTTTCTTTTTTTTTTTTGGCAAAAATCAACTCATTTCAATCCACTTCTCACTATATAAGAATTATTTTTGCTACAATTTTTTTTTCAATTCCTTCAATACATAATTGACATCTTGACAATATCTATATCAGCTTTATTTCTTATACTAAAGTACATATTTATTTAAATAAGAGAATTTATTCTAATAGACATTGACAAAGTCTCTATGAAAATCATTTTGCATTTGGGAAGTAACATAAGCCTCAAACATAACTCTAGAAAATAATCTCAATCTCTAATTTTTAAAAATACTATTTTTAGTGTACACTTTGTAAGTTAGATAATTCACATATTGAGACGCATTTAAAGATTTTTAAATATAATTTGACCCTTATTTCAATGAGCTCAGTTGGGTGAGTATGCTTCTAAGTCGATTCCTTTCATGTTGCTAGAAATTAGATTTAATGATTGCATTGTTGTATGAAGATTTTCCCCTATTGTAATTTCAAATTTTGAAGAAAGCGTAATGTAACTTATGTTGGAATATTCTTTATCGCTATTCAAGTATTTTTGTCAAGAAATTTATATATTCCTCTCTTTTAGCATTTTGTACATACATATTGAAAGCGAGGAAACAATAATATTATTCTATTGAATTCTTATTTCTCTGTATCCAAAACTCGCATCATTGTTGATGGTTAATTTCCTCTTTAGCAATATATGCCCTTCGAGGCATCTATGCAAATTGGGCTATGCAAATTTCTGTAACTGTATATAAAGAGTTGATATTGTTTTTTCATTTTTCTAAATCTTAGACCTTTTTCTAAATCTGTCATTTTTGTTTGATCATATTCTTCAATGAATTAGTTGAGTATTTATAACATATATGCTTACAATGTTTTTGAAAACTACATCACACTTGTAAATGAAATGAAACTCGTCTAGCAATACAATTTTGAAATCTATTTATACAAGAATCAAATAACTGTATTCAACTAATTCTCGGTGATGGCATGAGTTTGGACATTTGCATGTTGCAATAAAAAACATTGTAGATATAACACATACAATAGTTCATATTCCAATTGCATGCTTCTACATTTTGCATACATATCTACCCAAAACTCCCGTCTGATCTCCTTCATGCTTTGGTGTATGTAAAATATTAACTTCATAAACCTAAACTCTAAAAAGACCATTCACTTTTCAATTTGTTTAAACATTTTGCGTATATAATTTTCCTCCCCGCATCTTCAAAATCATCTCCTTCGACAGTATTTTCCATATCATGGCCTTGTTTTGTGTTGTCTTTTTCATGATATTGGTCCTTTAATAGGTTGAGAGTACAAGTTGTTCGTAACTTATAAGGTCATCATATTTGGTTTTTATTCTTGAGACTATATGTCATTAAACAAGTCTAGTATTTTTGAAGTCTTTTCCATCTTTGTATTTGCATAAATGTTTTGAGGTCAACATTGTTATCATTGTGAAAAACAATAATTCAAAAATTATCATATTGTTAATTTCAATAAAGTATCATATTGCCCTTAAGATCCATTAGATTGTTATTGTTGAGTCATTTATTTAGTTTAATGTTCAAATTGTCTATTAAATCCAATATGTAATTGGATTTTGTTATTAGGAGTTAGAGTCATCATTCTTCATAAGTTTAGGCATCTTTGTCTTAAAAGAGTTGTGTCATCGATGTTAATGTCATTTGTCCAAAGTATGTGTGTCAAAGTCTGAAAAATAAAAATAAAATTCCTTACGAATGCATTTTCGAGTTGAACCCGATGTTCAATTCAAGCATGTAATTGAGTTTCATGTTCACATTTATTGAGCTAAAAGTGTCAAACCAGAGGACAAAGGCAAACAAAGGTTGGAGATCGATCAATGACCTCTTGTCGGTTGTCAATGACAAGGCCACAAAGATGGTTTGGTAGTACTTTTTTTCAGAGTATGTTTTTTCAAATTTTTCAGTGTGCTTCAAATTTCAGTGTTCTGATTGTCTAGTTTTTGAATAAAATGGAAATTTCATATTAAGGGGGGGGCAACATAATGCAATGTTCCATGTCTATCATGAAAAAAATTGTTATGTGTGTATGAGCAATATTATTTCCTATATTATTACCCAGTAGTGAAATGTTGATGAGAGTATTACACATCATGATATGGTTGTTGGTAACCCACTTGCAAAACCATCATCTTTTGGTTTGTGGTAATCCACTTTTAAAACCACCACTTTTGGTTATTGGTAAACCATTTACAAAACCATCACTTTTGGTTTGTGGTAAACCACTTGTAAAACCACCACTTTTGGTTTTGGTTAACCATATGTAAAACCATCACTAGGGTTTGTGATTGTCCTATGAAAATACCCAAATTATGAAAGCAAGTGCAGGTACAAGATTGAAGTTTTCCCCATGTTCACACTTGGGGGATGTTAGGAAATTAGTGTTTCATTGTGGGTAAAAACTACATTCTTACTATTTTAAATTAGTTGTTTATAAAACAACTAATATTTGTTCATTATTATATCGGAGAGTTGTTTTAACAACTCTTGAGTATAGTTGTAGTTGTTATAAGTCTCCTAAAATATAGGAGAAGAACATGTCTATAAATATATATGTTTACATATGAATAAAATAACATAGAATTTTATTATTATGTTGTTTCACCAAGTTTAATCGATCCAAATACAAGACGAATCACAAACTCAACCCAAAATATGCTTGTTTAGATCATTCACCATTGACCCATGATCAGTCCAAACCTACGGTGGAAAGCTAAGTCATTCTCAAAACCCTATTTATCACCTATGCTTGTATTTATTTTGCTTGATCTTATTTATTTACAATTTTATCTATTTAATCAACAATGTCCTTATCTTAGATTTAATTTTATTAAATCACACACAAATGACATGCAGTCCATATATGACTTACTAGAAGAAAGAATAGGATTAAAGATGGAAGAGAATGGATTTGAGATTTAGGAGCTTTCAACTAGGTTGACCATCTCCATTGGTTTCATCAGATTCTATCTCCTTCAAATATGCTCAATTGTGCATGCCTCGTACTGCACATGATAAAATTCATTTAAAATATAGTCCAATGAGCAAACTATGAAACCTTTAGCCAACATGTTTTTCAATGTCTATTGTCAAATGCCCTAAAAACTTATTGCTTTTTTCTTTGACGTATTTATCAAAATTATGTGGGGCGAGAAATGAGTCCAGAGCCTTTTGTGTTCGATATAACTTGAGACCCATCTTCATTACCCTTCTTCCTCTCGCAATGTTTCACCTTCATTCCTTCCACTCTTTTTTCTTTAATGTTTTCCTTTTATTGGCCCAATATCGATTTCCATTGTTGATTTATTTCTACGGGTGGCTTTCCCCATCATAAACATGACATCTTTTACTAACAAGCCTATCATTCTCATTGGTGAATTGGGCTAATGCCTCTCGCTAACGATATACCTTCATATGTTGTGAACCCGAATGGGGTAACACTTTGGAAAAGATTTTATATGTCTCTCCCTTTGTGAAAAATATTCCTCAATAAGGTTCCCACCCAAAGACAACAATCCATAAAGTTTGAGGTCTAACATGTAATGCCTTTGTTGTTTGATATTTTTTGATTTTATGTGGTGGTTGGTAAACACTGGAATATGATTGTGTTCGAGTTGATGTTGGACCCTAAAATATTGGCTAAGTACCAAAAGGTGCGCACGCATAAGATCAGTAGATAGAAGGGTGCTTAGGGAAAAGTGTGTAGGAAAAGGGGTTTAAGAAGGGTTTAAGTGAAACCAAGGCGCACACGGGAGGTAGAATAAGGGTTTAAAGGACTTAGCCATAACACAGCATCATGGGGTCACTTGAGGAAAAACGTGAGGACCTAACTAGGCGTGATGAGTGGATAAGGTGTCAGCCTGGAACCTTGGAGGTCAAGAAAATGATATTCCCCACAGGGAATATTCCCAAAGACATCATTACAGTTAGTGGAAGGTTTACGAAGAGGATAAACATTCACCAATGGAGGACCACATGACACTTGGCACGTGATCTGCTTAGAAGAGAAGTCATGGCGGTGGTCGATGATCCTATTTAAAGAGATGTTTGGGTTAGGAACATAGACAAATATACAGAGAGATAGACGAAATACATGGGTAGAAATACATGGAAGCACGAAGGGAATGGAGAGAATGCAGAGAAAGAGAAGGAGAGTAATAAAGTGTTGTAGTAATGCTAGGGTTTAGAGTACTTAGTGCTAGAGGGTTGTAAGGGATGCCATAAGCATATGTATGGGTACTGGGATCTGTAACAAGGATAGAATGGGAAAAGTATAGTTAGGATCTCATATCAGAGAAGCTTATAAGAGTTAAGTCTCTATCATTTAATATATATGGTCTGAGATGACCCTTTTGAATGTAGTATGGCTACTAGAGATTTTGTTAAATCAATATACATGGATCTATTTTGTACATCTTGTTTATGGGTGTAAAACCTCATGTTATATGACTTATCATGGCTTAGATCTAGTTTATTATACTTCTTACAATGTTATTTAGCTTTTGTGATGCATTAATGTGTATATCTGTTAGTTGCATCTTCTACCTTTTTAAGTAAGTGAATGTACTTTTTTCTACAAATAATCCTCCATTAATGGTAGAACTCTCTTACAAAGCTCACATAAAGGAGGGCTCGACGCCCGTGCGCATGCCTCGGGTGAGCACCCAACATATGTTGGATGATAGGCCGACACGCTTGGGGTTAGAAAGAAGTATTAAGGGTAAAATAATGACTACATCTTGGTTCCATTCTTAGAGACCTCTTTTCAAAGTTGTGAGAATGGTGCATGATGACAGAGAGCGCTTGACCTTGGATAGTGTCAAAGCATGGCTTAAAATCACGGAGGATGAGTTTACTCAAATATTTAGTATTGGACTTGAGTTTGATGCACGTAAATGGGTAGAAGAACATTTGTATCATGAGTTGTATGAGACCTTCTTTTTGTTTTTCTAGTGGAGTTGTATGAATGGATTTTAGTGTATGCATCTAGATCAAGTTGGTACTATAAACCTCACGTATGGACCCAAGATGAGTATCAGAGGCTTGCATGATGTTGATCGACTTGGACACATGTTGTTGATCATTGGTGGAGTAGAGTGTTGACGAGTTACACCTTGGAGTACGCAATTTCTACGTATTCTGTCTAGATATTGTTGAGTTTGAGTTCTTGAGGGAGCCAAGAGGATCATTCTTGCGTGTTATCCCTTTAGCTATAAATATCCTAATCATTAACTCGAGTTTAGAAGCATTTTTATGGTAGAAGCTAAGCTTCTTGAGCACTAGGTGAGGAAGCTAGAGTGGAGGAAGATGGTAGACCTTACGGTTAAAAATAAGAGGGAAGAGAGATGACTTAAGTATAATGAGGCTCAAGAGAGGGAGTTGACAAGACAACGCAAAGCTGCAGGAGTGATGGATTTATGGAGGTAGACGTTGCGGGAAGGATTTGAGGTTCACGTGGAGGACATGGAACCTGAGCAGTTTGTGCTACCCCATCTTGGCAAGCATGGAAGAGAAACCCCTCAACTTTTGGAGAGAGCTCGTCATATGAAGAAAGGAGAAGAGTCATTGGCATGCATCTAAATCCACCTGGTGACCAACCCCTAGTGCTTAGTTTTCCAAATCTAAAGATAAGTATTACTAACCCAATTGGTATTGGAAGTAAAGTAATCAAAGACGTAGGAGGTATAAATTTTCATTTGGCACATCTATGGTTGCACAATCATTTCCTATGTTTAGAGGTATATTGTCTAGAATGACATTTGGGAAAAGTATGGGTACACAAAGCTTGGGTATCACGTCTGGAATGGCACGAGACACACATTTGGTAGTGGTGCAATATCACATATTGTTGGCATGTAGTTCATCATGACGGTGGGGGACAATGCACAACCACTTCAAGACCCTTCTTGCCGGCTACGGAAGGTGGATCGGTGAGTCGGGTGGAATAGGAACTAGATAACTTTGGTGGACTGGAGGATCTAGAGGATTTGGGGGTCAGGAGGGACATGCACTAGTGGATTTAGTGGATCTGGTGGTGGAGGCAACATTGAAGGGAATCAAGCTTCTAGAATAGGCAAACAAGGACCTCAACCGCCTCATCAAGTATTTTTTGAAATGTCTTTGTATCTACCAGATTACAAAGGTGTTGAGGATGTTACAAAACATGTACACAAATATGAGTTTATATGGTACGTAAAGGGGATCACTACACTTGGAATGGAAGGCAAGTCAATTTGTAACAACGTTGCAAGGGCGTGCACATAGTTAGTACCAGAAGTATGACCCCCACAGACATAGTAGTAGATTATACCGTGTTACGTAATGCCTTCTTAGCTGAATTCCATATTCTGAGTTTGAACAGAAGAGCATTAGCATGCTAAAGGAGATTCAACAAGGTATGACAAAGAGTGTGTGGGAGTATGATGCATGTTTTAAGACTCTCTTATCAAAATTATCTTATGATATTCATCCTTCTTAAGCATGCTCAATGGTTTATTGGAGGATTAATAACGCCCTTTAGGAGAGCATTGTCACATAAGACTTTCACAGACCCCACGAGGCCTTGGAGGTTGCCATGTGCACCGAGGTTGTGGGAAGCATGAATACCGGTGTTAGTCCTTTTCTTGAAAGCTCATATTGTTGCAATGGCAAAACAACTAGAGAAGATATCTACGAACTCATCCTATGAGACTCGCAGTGGCCTATGGTGCATGGATTGTGAGGTAAAGGGGCATACAAAGGACACTTGTCCTTAGATATCGGTACACACCATGATGGTAGACTGTGAAATTTGCCACAGAGATCATGATGTAAGTAGGTGTCCGTTATTACAAAGCATGTGATCCATAAGAATGTGTCTTGTTATTAAAAGATTTGCACCTCTACTACTCATGACACCAAGGATTGTAGATTAATTGACCAGATACATGATTTCATTGATATTGGTGCATGTCAGACCATTGTTGCAAATGATTCCAAGGATGATGATCATCACTATGAAGGGCATACAGATGGAGGAGCTTGTGGAAGAGGCTTTGAGGAGGATTTAGAGGTCATGGCAATCATGGAGGTGGAAGAGGTGAATTCCCTCATGGAACTTGTTATAATTGTGGGTCCACAAAGCATTACAAACGTGAATGTCCTGATCTACTACAATGTTCATGGTGTGGGAAGAAGCACAAGTATGAGGAGTGCCCGGAGCTATTTGAACACATGAGCCAGAAATAATGAAAGACAAGGGCGTCAGGATGGTAAGCGTTAAGAAAGTAGACTCGTAGTGGATGCCAAGGGTGGCGTGTGAGTCAGAATTAGAACTGTATTAGTGACAACGCGAGATGAGGTTACACATGCCGGGAAAATACCAAAGCAAAGACCATTGATTATAAGAGAAGAGGTGGTGTATGGGAAGTATCCCAACTCTACGATGAGACCAAAATATGTCTCATTATATCACCAAATAACACTCTTATTCTCTCTGGCCGATAAGGTGGGAGTGGTGCGGTCAAGTGAACTTGGTTGTGTGCTTGCCCCTCGGTTTCAAATATAGATGCACGATCCTCCTAAAGGTGGTTTTCGGCCGGAGGCGCTTCTCTGCTCATGCGATACTAGTGGTTACTCCTCACTCACCGACGCCGGTGGCTGCTCCTCTCATTTTAGAATCGACATTTGGTGGCTCCTTCTCCTCTGAGGCTAATCTAGATAAGTGGTTTGCTCCTAAAGCTCCACCAATTGCTCCTCTCGCTCTACAACCGTTAGGCTGCTCCTCTACCGCCGACTAACACTTGGGTTGCTGAACTCCATGAAACAAATTAAAAAGCACTGTCGAGCCGATGAAGTTGTTCTAATAGTTGTCCCACTCTGCGATCTCTGTCGATGGTATTGCATCTTCACTACGGTTTCATGGTTTTCAATTGGGTTCCTACTAGTGGTCCCCTTCATTGTAACCAAGTTGTGGATCCTCTAAAAAAATCCTCAAGTGTACAAGGATGTGGGTCCTTTCAAAACACCCTCAATTTACCCTCAATCAAAAAAAACTCTTATTCTCTCTCTTAAAATAAAGCTTTCAAGTGATATTAGACGTAGTTTTAATAACAAATAGCATATTTAAGGTAGAATATAGCTTTTATCTTATCTTATCATCTCTTTAGAAATATATTTGCAATCTAATTGTTGTTATTTCCTAATATTTCTTCTAAAGTTGGAATGCAATAGTGTGTAGAAAACAAGTCATAAGCAACTCTACTCCAAGTTCATAGATTGCAGCTACGTAAATTCTTCATGCATCTACAGAAATGACCAATTTATGGAAATTCTTCACCTAACTATGTAAATTCCTACTAGTAGTGAAAGTCTTTTTATTTGTTCTAAAATAATGTAAAGGAGCACCAAACTATTCAACTCACTATTTCCTTCCACATCATCAACTAAGAATAAAGATCCAAACATGTGGCAATCCAAAGTCATGCATGCATGTGGCATTCCAAGAAGAATTCAAAGTCATGGACTTAGCACTCCTCCATTTTCTCTCCATGTTTCAAGGATGAGCAAATAGTGGAATAGTATTAGGAATGTTGAATAAGTACTCTCCCACTTTTTGTTCCTAGATTAAAGGGATGAGTTATAGAAATATTCTCCATGATAAGTGGATGGTTGTAGTTAAGTTTGTTCTACCCAAGAATAAGTAGTTAGTTCTTGGTGTGTTGACTAAGTAAATTAGAATAAAGAGAAGATTAGATTGTATTCCCTGAAAAGAGGAGTTGGTTGGATGCATGAATTATAAATGTAACTTTCCACACTCTTATATGTAATCTTTTTCCAATCAATGAAAAATATATTTTTTTCTCTCCAATATTCAAGTTTTGAATCAAGATCTTAGAAGCATGATTTAAATCCTCTTTCAAGGAATGAGCCGGCCACTCATTCCAAGGAAGATGGATCTATGCATTTTGTTTTTGTATTGTAATAATTTATGTTTATGTTTATTCCTTTTTTGTGATAATCATTTTGTTGTATTGTTTTTTTCCCTTGTAATGTAATCTTCATTTTCATTTAGTTTGTTGTGAAAACAAGAGTTTTATTTGATTTTTTCAATTCAGAAATTTACTTTATGAAAAGTGTGCTTTCAACCTTTTTGCAAGTGTGATTGATTTTCGTAAGTTCACTTTTCTATTTGTAAGTGTGTTTTTAATTTCTATTTGAAAAATTGGATTGTGTTTAAAGGAGTTGTTTTCCAAATATCTCTCTCCTTTTTTTGCACAAGCATTGGACACCAACCTTGAATTGACATTATTAAGAAGAGGATTGATGACCCTCATCATCTACCCATCAGAAGGAAGTTTATCAAGAGACCATGGACGTAATCAGGAGTCTTCAAGGGGAAATTCAATGTCTAAAGGAGCAATCCAGGAAGTTAGAGCAGAAGAAAAGCATTAAGGTACCTCAATCAGATATAGATGATGTCAGAGAGGTGTGTAAGATGTTGCAAGAGAATATCATTCCTCTGTTAGGAGAATGGTTGAGGATAAGATACCAAGCATTGGAGCAGAGCACGAGAGGCAAGTTTTGCATGTTAACCTTCCTCCCCATAGCCTTGACTATGATAAGGAGATTACCTTGAATGCAGTTGTTAATGGATGGCTCCTAAGAAATATTCTGATTGACACAGGTGTGGAAGTTAATATTCTCACCCTGGATGCTTGGAATCAAATGGGAAGGCCCCCATTACAGTCATCTTCAAATGTGTTGTATATGGCTAATAAGAAAAAGGAAATGCCCATTGGTGTTTTAAAAGATGTTGTTATCACTATCCAAGGGTGAAATTCACTGGGGACTTCAAAGTCTTAGTGCTTGTTGAGGCGGACAACTTTCCAACGTTACTTGGGTGCCCCTGGTGCTATAAGAACAATGTTGACTTACGTTTCAATAAGGGGTATATAAGTTTTGAGAACAAAGAGGAACATGTTATCATTCCTTGACAGATGGGAAGTCAGTGCCCTATATTGAGCCTTTAGGAGAAGAATACCTAGACATAATTTATGTGTGCACTATCTGGGACCTTGAAGTTGTGTAACCAACAAAAGAGGGCGTTATTCAAGTGGGAAGATCTTAATCTATAAGTGATACAACTAGTGTGGCATGTGACAATTGGGCACATGGGACATATGAGTTAGTTGGAAGGTAGTTAAGAGGCTCTGTGATGAGAGTAACAAAGGTGTGCTCAGTCAAGTGCCTAGGAGGAAAGAAGTTGTTAAGTTATTTTAGGGAGCCGACCCTAATGTTTTCCTATAAGAAATGGAGACCCAGTGGAGATGTGAGATCGAAAGGAGAAGGATGCTTATTATACCTTGCTTGGGACCATAACACGTTAGTGGGAGACCCATCGCGATAACCTTCTAGAGTGGTGCAAAGTGAGAATCACATTCTTTGTTAGGTTTGTCAAAGTAATGCACCTACTATCATACAAGATTATCATGGGAAGGAACCCACCTCATTTCACGTCCAATCATGTGAGAAGGCCTGGATGGGAGGCACGAAAGCCTTGCCGCCTTATGTATGTGTGCATAAGTTATACTCCACCTTATAAGGTTGCACGCATGCATGGTACATTCACTCAGATATGTGTCATCAGATAGGAAATTGTAGGATTTGATGGCTAACCTCCTTCAATCTTTCAAATATCAGAGTACTAAGTCATCGGTGGATGAGGCGTTGCAAGTTGTTAAGCACCTAACTATGGGAGATAGTGTCATGTGGAGGATAGAATACTGGAATTATTGGGTGAACCTGGCTTAGAAGTGTGCTTTGATGAGGAAGAATCAGAGGAGATACAACTTGAGCATGCATGCATGGAAAAAGAAAAGAAAATTAGTCTATGTGATCGATGGTGAAGAAGTGGAAAATTTGGATGTTAACTATATTGTGGGTATGCGTGAGGTTATGGATAATGTTGATGAGCAAGTGCACACCTACCACAAACCCCTAAAAACCAAGAAGGTTAACATTGGTTCGGAGGCAGAACCTAAGGAGGCTACTATTGGAGATTACTAGATAGAAAAGGAGGTTTCGAAGATCATTGATCTATTGCATGAATTTTAAGACTTATTTCCATGTGGGTACCACGAGCTTAAAGGAGTTCACCACTCCTTGGGAGAAATGAAGATCAAGTTAAAGGAGGAGCACGCCCAATTCGAAGAGACCTTATCAAATGAATTTGAATCTACGTGTCAAAGTCAAGGAGGAGATTGACAAGATGATCGCATTAGGCATCATTGAGGTTGTTGAAGAATCAGAATGGATAAGTCTGATGGTCATCAACATTAAGAAGGATGGGAGGATAAGGATTTGTGTTGATTATAGGGATTTGAATGCGGTATGTGTTATTGACCCTTTTCCAACCCCTTCATTGAGGAGATCTGGAAGGAGTAGCTGGGTGTGAGATCTATTCTTTCACAGATGGATTCTCAAGATATCATCAAGTTAGAATTACAAAGGAGGACCAAGAAAAGACAACTTTTACCACTGAATGGGGAAGATTTTCCTACATAGTCATGCCTTTTGGACTAAAGAACGCACCTGCTGTGTTTTCACGCATTATGGTGTAGGCATTTCAAGACTTCATCCATAAGTTTATTCAAGTCTACCTTGATGATTGGATGATATATGGATTAGTGAGGGACCATTGTGACAATCTGAGGCTGATGTTTGAAAGATGTTGGTAGTTAAGGATATCCCTCAACATTAAGAAATGTGTTTTTTACTCCATTTGGAACTCTTTTGGGGCATATCATATGTAAGGAATGCTTTCTAGTGGATCTGCCAAAGTTGCCATTATTGTGGGATTGGGGGAACCTACCAGCCAAAGCGTAGTGTGTGGATTCCTTGGGCATATGGGGTATTACTAAAAATTTATTAAGGGGTATGCCAAGATCACCACATTATTGGAAAAGTTTTTAAAACACAAAAGTACATTTCACTAGGGGAGAGCGCAACAGATGGCATTTGATACATTAAAGAATAAGCTTATCATTGCACCCATATTATGCTTTCCTTCTTGGGATAAGCCATTCCATGTACATGTTGATGCTTTAGGAGTGGCAATTGGGGCAATCTTAGCATAACCTAGAGAGGGAATTGTTGACCACCCCTTATGCTTTGCTAGTAGGAAGCTAACCCCAACAGAACATAACTATACTACTACTTGAGCGTGAAGCATTGTCAATGATCTACACGCTGCACAAATTCAAGAAATATTTGTTGGTAACACCCTTTATATTCTACATGAACCACATGACATTGAAGTACTTGGTAAACAAGCCCGTTTTACAAGGGCGCATATGCAGTGGGTCATATTGTTTCAAGAGTTTGAGTTTATGGTTGTTGTGAAGTCTAGTTAAGAGTAATTTAGGACCTGGCCATTTATCAAGGATTGAATCAGGGGAGGATGCATAGAGCATTGAGGATATAATGCCAGATGTGTAACTATTTAAATTATTACGCGCGCACCCTCGACTTGGAAGATATTGTTGTGTTTCTCAAAATGGGTGTGGCACCGGAGGAATGAAGACTTTAGAAAGGAAGTAGTTAGCCATACATGTGCAAGCACCCTACATGTTAATTAGTGGAGACTTATACAATCTAGGCCATGATGAGGTTTTGCATCAATGTGTGTGTTAGAACATGAATGCATTGCAATCATGGAGGAAGCACATGGTGGAATTGCAAGAGGACACTATGCAGGGAATGTAACTGCGTGTAAGATCCTTCTAGACATGTTTTGGTGGGAAATGGTTTACAAGGATTGTATCGAGTGTTACAAGGCATATGACCACTATCAGCGCCTTAGTAAACCAAGGAAAAGAGATGAAATGCCATTAAGACCGATTGTTAGTGCAGAACCATTTGAGAAGTGGGCAATTAACTTTGTAGGCCCTATTTCCCCAACCGCAGTGCGAAAGGAAGGTTCGTGTTATATCATTACATGCACATATTATCTTACAAGGTGGGCAAAATGGTGCCTACAAGGGATTGCACAATGATAACAATAGCTAGGTTCTTGTGGGAAAACATAATCAACATATATGGATTCCTTGAGTTTAACAAGTGATAGGGGTACTCATTTCTTGAATGAGACAGTTAGGATCTTGTTGGCAAAATTCATGGTATCCCACCACAAGACTACCCCTTATCACCCACAAGATAATGGGACTGTTGAGGTATTTAACAAAATTCTGAATCACACGTTAACCAAGATTTGTGATGTGGGAAGAAAGGATTGGGATGATAAAGTTTATGTTGTGTTATGGTCATACCAGACTACTTATAAAAGATTGAACAAGGCCACACCTTTTCAATTGGTGTTTAGCATGGAAGCGATGTTACCTATTGAATTCATGTTACCATCCTTTGTGTATAGCACATGCATGAGGATTAGATGATGAACAAACACTTGAGGAGAGGATCGATAAATTAATGTAGTTAGATGAGAGGTGCTATTATTACTCGTTGGAGTCGAGAAAATAGAAAAAGCCAGGTAGAAGGCATGACATGATAGATACATCAAGAACAAACAATTTGAGGTTGGGCAGATGGTTTTATTGTATGATTCCAAGTTTTTGTGCCATCCTAGGAAATTCAAATTCCATTGGATGGGCCCATACATTGTATCTTATATACTTGATTCAAAGCGCTTTGCCAATTACAAGCATTGGATGAAACACGGTTACCAGGCCATTTCAATGGGATTAGGTTAAAGCCCTACTATAAATAAGTATTCCTTGTGTTTGTAAATAAGGTAGTATTGCCAGTTAGCCTAGGTTTTGCTTTATTGCAATTTCCTTTCTTTGTGTTTCCCTTTCGTTGTTTTATTTTGTGTTGTGCACTGGTAGCCACTTATTATTTTCAAAAGTTTTCTATACACAAAGGACCACACATCCATTTTTGTGTGGGGTGGAGTGATGTGACAAGTATTGGAAGCTATGATTGTGGATGGCTTGGGTTGAAAAATCAAAAACACGTGGATTGGAAGATCACGCATAAAAAAGGTGAACATGAAGGAAGGATGGTGTCAAAAGGCTTTGAGAAACCACATACAAGGGTAAAAAGCAAGGAGCAACATGAGATAGGTAGTGGAAAGAACTTGGTCTAAGACATAGAAGAAGAATTGACTTTGGCGTGGGAGAAAGCACGAAGAACTCTATGGTCGAGGTAGTTACACGCCAGAAGGTTGCGGAAGTGTTCATGTAGGATTGAGCATAGAGGAAAAGCTTGAAGGTTGGCATTGGAAAGAAAAAAATTTACCTTTATTGTAAAAGTACATTGGTAGGTGGCATGACATTTATTATAGAGAAAAGCAAAAGTTATAAATAGAAGATCGGGGGTGCGTTATTTTCTACCTTGCGTTTTAAAAAGATCTCTCACGAACTAGGGCATCCTTGTGAAGAAAGTTTGAGAAGAGTTGTGAAGATTTGTGTGCATAGCTAGTTTGATCAGTGAACCAGAGTGGAAAGAAGTACACGGGCATAAGCGGAGAAGGTTGTGTGGAAGAATCTTGTGGGTGTTATGTCATCTTGTGGAAAAAGGGTTTTCTAGGTTAGGGTTGCATAGCTAGGGCACATGGTTTGAAGGAATTTTCACAAAGGATTGGAGCCGCAAAGTTGAGCAAAGCCAGGATCAGGAGAAAGGAAGAAATTTTAAGGACCTGATGAAGAAATGGCACCAAGGAAAGTAGCAAATGTTTCACCAAAGAAGGGCAAGGGAAAGGGGAAACAAGCTATCTCCACTAGTTTCAATGAAGAATGGTACGTAGAAATGCAGTACCAGACGACGTATTGCTTGGTAAAGAATGGTTGTCTCACATCAAGAAGATGGTTGTCAGTGATTACAACCATTGAATGAGCACCACAAAGAATGAAATGACACTAGAACTAGTTTTCCTATGAGAAGAAGACACCAAATGGAATGCCCATCTATGAAAATGAGGTAAAGGTAAAAATGGAGAAGGTTGGGTTGTTGTAACTCTACGAGTTGCCCTATTTTGGCAAGCCTAGGTGATTATACCAATGGTTGATGTCGTGTGTACATGAAGACCACTTCTATTTCTTAGGCGGAGGATGCGCATAACCCCCTAGCTAATTTCTAAGTTCATTGGCCTTATCTATGAAGGAGATTCATTAGATGATGACTTGGAAGACAAGGAAGCCATTAAGAAGACTGTTGAGGCTTATGACTACAAGAAGGGTTCACGCTACTTTGACATTTCTGCAATTACTAACCGGTGATGAGGATGGCCACACATTTGGTTACAAAGCTAAATGGGTAAGAGAGATGGACATAAATCAATAAGGCCTTGGTTGAATGTGTGCTGCAAGATCTCAGAGGGAACCATCTATAACCTCTCAGCTTTCATTTAAGAGGAGATCATAGACGTTGCATGCACGATGGAGAAAAGATCATGTTTGGTAATGCCCTCCTCACCATTGTCTTTTCAGATATTAGAGTGCCTAATAGGCCAGATAAGTTTGTTTAGGAGTACCTAGATGAGAACCCCTCCCCTGTTAAGAGGTTTGAATAGTATACCTATGACACCATGATGGCCACTCATAAGGTGCACCTGGAAAAGTGGTATAAGTGGTCATGCGAAACATTGGGAAACTGAATGGAGAATACCCGAATAGTTGCCTTCACTAGTGCAAGGAGAAGATGAGTTCATCATATACCAACATTTTTTCATTGGTAGATTTACTTTGGTAGATGGCACCAAGATTCCTTGGTGTAAATTACCTTTCTCCTTCACAACAGCAGTACTTCAGGTGGGGTCAATCATTTCAAAGAGGTGAAGAAACTCATATTTGATCTAAGTGTAGTGGATCAAGACTACCACAAGTTGTGTAGGAAATTAATATACCCCAAGAAGTGCGCCTATGTGGAGAAGTATGTCTCCCATGACGTACACATGTTAAAACAAATAACATTACCTATTATAGGGAGACAACAACAAGGGTGTATTTACACATAAGGCCTAAGTATGAAAAGGGTGCTTATGTTAAAGATGATGTCTCCATTCCTGAAGACCCAACCATGTGGAAGAAGACTGTGCTAAGGAAAAGAGATAGAGGAGAAACTCCTGAGAAAAAGGCGTTGAGCGCGCACAAGCTGAGATAGTAGGGGGCATAGGAGTCGGGCACGGGCACCAAGTTTACATCCGTCGGAAGAAGTCTCCCATGAGAAAAGAGTCACCACAAAAGGAGGAGTTGCCATAGAAGGAAGAGTTGTCGGTAAGGGAAGAGTCACCAGAGAAAGAAGAAAAAGAGAGGTCCCCTAAACTAGAATCACTAGTAAGGAAGAAGCAGAGGGTGACTAAAGGGTCGGACTCAAACGAGACAGAAAGCATGGAGGCTGACAAGGGCGATGAAGATGATGAAGAGAACGATGAGGCTCAGAACCATCTTGTGTATGATGTATGCGAGTCAGAGGAAGAAAAAAATGAAGAGAAGGATGAGGCCGAAGGAGGTGCTCACGAAAAAGGGAGAAGCGAGGTAGTAAACACGAAGGATCGAAGACCCGACCCGACCAAGGAACATATGGATAATACTATAGAGAGGGAAGTAGCAGGAATTATCCAATAGTTGGTAGAGCATGAAATCGAGTGAAGTCTTTGAGGAAGTACTGAAGGAAATAAAGGAAAGTGCAAGTGTGGGAAAGGATTATGGAAGCATGGGCGAAGACCCCAACTTAGCAGTAAGTTTCCCAAAGGCAACGCGCACAGGTGGAAAGGGCATAGTAACGACATAGGAAAAAGAAATGACTTACATTAATGATCCAAATAAGGTATTGCATATGTGTTTCCAAAGTACCATGCCTACAAACCAACTCCTTGTTTGGTCTTCTTTCGATGAAGAGGGTGTGTACCCACGCACGAGGAAAATGCTATCTTGGGCTTTTGAGTCCCATGTTGATGAACCCGAATTTGAGGTCAATCGAGATGCATTAATGAAGATATCAAATGCTTTGAGGGAGTAAACCCTCGGGAATGCCTAAAAATTGTCTAATGAGCAAGTTTTGATGTACCTCAACAAAGTATCGGTGGAGGTAGAAGCAAGACTCTTCGGCATAAACGATAGAATAAGGGTCTTGGAGGAAGAGCTTGAGAAAAAGAATGAGGAGATCATTGAGCAGACAAGGAGATAAAACAAAAGGAATTGATCAGTGCGTAGTTAAGGTACGAACTAAGAGATGAAAATGCAAAGGTACGCAAAATCCATAAGAAGATAGAGGTCATTACAAATGCCATAATCTTGAAGCACCTGGACTCGGCCCACCCGATCAGAAATACAAGTCAATAATGTAATGCTTAGAAGACTTGACCCGCATCCTCACCATGGAAAAGTGACCACTCACATTAGAGTCAGCAGAAGAGGTGATGGCATGCTAGAAGGAGGAGGAAAATCTAAAGATTGGGGAGATAGTGACTTGGTACTTTGAGCTCCTTGCTATAGTAAAGACCATCGCACAAATGGTTGAAGTCGTGTATGACAACTGTGTCAATAGGGATAGGGTACCAACATATTGGTTGCTACACATGAGGTAAGTCTAAAAGAATTTCAGGAAAAACACAAAGGTAATAGGGGGAGCGCGACAAGATCTTGGTTGAAGTTGAGAAGAAATTGGAAGCAATCGAGACCTTGAGGTTTGATTAAGAGTAAAATAAAGGAATTGTACCCCCAAGTCACTCACATGATGGATGTGTTAGGTGATCTTAGCAAACATTTGTAGAGCATTATTGATACGTTGAAAGCTAAGAGTGAGGAACTTAGTTTTGATGAAGTAAGCGCATTAGTGGGTGACCTCCTTCAGTAGGCACAGGGAGAAGTAGACACATGGGAGAAGATTGAGGCATCTGTGTGTTGAGTTGTGGAGTTCAATTACTTCAAATTAGCGTGTAATATGAAACTTCTTTGGAAAACACAAGTAACCATTATTGGTTATGGAGGGACCGACATCGCTCACCTATGACCAACATCGGTCAGGTAAGGAGGAATCGACATCGGTTAGGGATAACCGACATCGGTTACCTGTGTAGGAGTGTTTTAATTAACTCTTGGGAATTAGATCTATTTTAGTATTAAAGTAGATCTATTAATTATAATTACATGGCTAAGTGCCCTAAGTTTATATACGCCTATATAAGCATGAAAGCTAGGGTTTAGAAGTAAGAATTAAGAAGAACTTGCAAAAGTTGATGATTATTGTGAGAATAATTGTGAGAGAGAGAATTCTTGGAGAAGAAGAAAAAGCTTGAGTGAAAGAAAGTATTATACATCTGAGAGGTGTGGAAGATTGTAAATCTTTAATTGTATATCTTGTCAAAGCTTTGGATAATAGATTGGCTTGTTTCTTGGTGGACGTAGCCCACACTGGGTGAACCACGTTAAATCTAGTGTTGATTTATATCTCTTATTCTATATATTTCTTCTGGTAGAATATCCGCTTTTATTTGCATGTATGCTTAGATATGATATATTATCTGTACAATCGGTGTGCTAATCCCAACAACTAGTATCAAAGCGAGGTTTGATGGTTTTGTGTGTTGACAAATTTACTCATAGAGGGTTTTATGATTGAATGGGAGCTACAACAATGGCATAAGAAAACAAATACAAGGTAGAGAAGTTTGACGGTTGAAATTATCAATTATGGAAGATGCAAATTGAGAATTATCTGTATCAAAGATATTTGTATTTACCATTGGATGAGAAGTCTAGACCTATGAAGATGACTGATGAAGAATGGAAGATTCTTGACAAAAAGGCTTTAGGATCTATAATATTGAGCTGACAACATCCGTGGCTTCCAATATTACAGAAGTGACTTCTATGGTAGGGTTAATGAAATCTCTTGCTAATTTATATGAAAAACCTAATGCTTCAAATAAAGTTTATTTGATGAAGAAACTATTTAGTTCTAAGATGTATGAAGGTGGATCTACATCTAGTCATTTGAATGATTTCAGATCTATTGTAAATCAGTTAAAATCGGTTGATATATTGTTTGATGATGAAGTGAAAGCACTTTTATTCTTATGTTCTTTGCTTGATAGTTGGGATAACTTGGTAATGGTTGTTAGTAATACAACATCTGCTAATAATATTTTGAAGTTTGATGATGTGGTTAGTATAATCTTGAATGAAGAAATTCATAGGAAGAGTATAGAGGAATCGTCATCTGGGAATGTTTTGAATGTAGAAAGCAGGGGCAAGAAGAAGGAGAGATCCAAGAATAAGAGTAATGGGAAATCAAATTCAAGGGATAGCCAGATATAAATCCAGAGGTAAGGGAATTACTTGTTAGAAATGTGGAAAGAAAGGACATGCAAAGAAAGATTGTTGGTCAAAGGATAAAGAGAACTAACAACCAGACAAAGGTAAAGAAGCAAATCTTATTACAGCAGAGGTAATGCAAGATGCTCTTATTCTTTCTTTAGATAATAGAATTGAATCATGGGTTTTAGATTCAGGAGCTTCTTTCCATGCAACCCCTAATAAGGGTTATTTCAAAAATTATGTCCAAGGCAATTTTGGGCATGTTTATTTAGGTGATGATGAACCTTACAGTATTATTGGAAAAGGGGAAGTTCATCTAAAATTACAGAATGGAAATACATGGGTATTGAAATATGTGAGGCATGTGCCAAGCCTCATGAGGAATCTTATTTATGTAGGGCAACTAGGTGAATCTAGTTACATGGTTACTTTTACATAAGACTCTTGGAAAGTCACCAAGGGTGCTTTTGTTACTGGCAAGAGGTAAGAAGGTAGGAACGTTATATTTATCTACTTGTGTTATCGATTCCTTTTCGCATTATCTACTTGATTCAGATGTACATGTGGCATAATTGGTTGGGCCATATGAGTCAAAAAGGAATGTAGATCTTAAAGGCTAAGGGTAAGTTATCAGATTTGAAAGATTTAGATCTTGATTTTTGTGAGCATTGTGTCTTTGGAAAGCAAAAGAGAGTGAGATTTCTCAAAGTTGGGGAAACTAAGAAGGAGCATAAATTGGAGCTTGTACACTCAGATGTGTGGGGACCAAATCGTAGGTAGCTTCTCATGGAGGATCCCAGTATTATGTTACTTTCATTGATGATACTACAAGAAAGGTATGGGTTTATTATATTAAATGCAAATATGATGTTTTGATACTTTTAAAAGATGGAAAGTCCTTATTGAGAATGAATCAAATTCAAAGTTAAAGTGTCTTAGGTCTAACAATGGTGGTGAATACTATAGTAAGATTTCAATGATTATTGTTCAAAGTGAATGGGATACATATAGAGAAATAATGGCTCAAGAACACCACAGGAGAATGGTGTTGCAAAGAGAATGAACAGGACAATCATGGAACGTGCTAGAAGTATGTGGATATATTCTGGAGTGCCCTTGCAGTTTTGGGTAGAAGCAATTGATACATAGGTTTATTTGATTAACCATGGGCCTTTAAGTTCACTAGATGGAGGAATACCAGAGGAAGCTTGGACCATAAAAGAGGTAGATCTTTCCTTTCTTAAAGTTTTGGTTAGAAGCTTTTGTGCATATTGATAAGGAAAATAGGAAAAAGTTGGATGCAAAATCCAAGAGATGCACTTTCATTGGTTATGGATTTGGTGATTTCAGATTCTATTTTTAGGATTTAGATAATTCTAAAATTATTAGGAGTCGTGATATTGAATGGAATGAAAAGATAATGTATAAAGATCAAATTTTAGTAACCAAGGATGAACCGATTGAGAAGTTTGTGAATGAAAATGAACTCTCGGATTTAAAATTAATACCGATAGGGTTACACAGTAGCGGTGTCGGTTGACACTTGATTGATATCGGTCAACAGAACCAGTATCGGTTACAGAAGAGTAGAACCAACTTTAATTAGCAGAACTGACGTTAGTTACAGGTGACCGACATCAGTCACTAACAGATTTGGATACAAATGTCCAGGAGGTCCAGAATGAGCCTCAGATCTTATTGGGTTTCAATTTTGTGCTTGGGATGAAACCATAGTCAGGGGATAAACAAGTCCCTCCTCTTTGATGGGAGAGGTTATCTTATTAAAAGCCGAAACAAGATTATTTACAAATCTACAACTTTCATCAAATGTGGTCTTCTAACATATGAAAATGCATTTTCTCCAAGGAAAAACCCTAGCATAAGAGAGTGAAAGAATGAAGGGGAAAGAGAAGGCGGGAAAAAAGCAATACTTTTGAGGAAAGAGATTGCAGAGAGAAGCCCTAATTGCATTGGATAAATGAATTACTGAGAGAATAATCATTCACGTTTTTACCAGGTGCAATCACACAGACACAAAGTTCTCATAATTACATTTTGAAGAACACAAAGTTTCTTAGCTTCTATTTGATCAAATGATTCACAAAACAGAGCAGAGGGAGAGAGGGAAACAGAGGAAAAAGAAAAAGAAGCTCTTGTATTGATTTTCGATTGAAATTGATTTCGACATATCAAAATTCCCACCACGACAATGGCTTCCAGAGCCCATCAAATAATTAAAAAAGCAAATTCCGAAAAGTGTGAAATTATTTACAAAAATTCCATCCTTTGTGCTCTTTCAAAATCATCCATTCACGAAGAAAAAACCATGGCAAAAACCAATTTACGCCAATACACAGACATTTCATTTTATTTGCTAGTTTCAATATGAACCATTGATTTGTTGTGAAAATGTTCAAATCGGGCCATCCACGTGGAAGGAGAAGATTGGAGTGGGCGTGGGGAATACCCTTTCCATTTTCGTGATTTTTTGTGTTTTGGCACTTTGGAACAAATTGCCCCGAAGCCCCGCCTTGACTTTTTGACTTAGACACGTGGCGGGCTGTGATTGGAAATGGGGTCGCGGTGCAATTATGAACATTTTGACCTATTTTGCAAAAAAATGAAAAATCTAATTACCTCTATCAGCCCATAGCTCCGATTCAGCATGGACACGTGGCACAAGCTAATTGGAAATAGGTACGTGGCTCTCGTTGCATCATTTTTACCTACTTTGCAAAAAGGTACAAAATCTTGTTTTATCTCGTCGTCCCGCTACTTTGCTTTGGCTCTTTGGACACGTGGTGCCCTTAGATTCGTTGCGGGTTATGGGGAAAATGGCTTACCTTAACACGTTTTTAACCTTTTGGCAAAAGGTTCAAAACCTTGAATTTCTCCATTGCCCCGTAGGTCCGATCCTCCCTTTAGACATGTGGTAGCCTTTGATTGGTTGTGGTCCTTAAGAGCTTTTGTTTCAATTCTCCCCACGGGCTCACAGGACCAAATCTTGCCAACTTAGATTTTTACAAAAAAATCAAAGTGCACAAATACCTCTGCATCTCCGCTAGTCCGCCAAGGGAAAATTTGACCACTTAGCTCCGCCAAGCCATAACTTTAAAATTATAAGGAGTTAGGTTGATTTCTTTACCTTTTTGGAAAGGGGAAGAAATTTCCCATCTGATGAAGTGATTTTCATGAGCCCTCCAATTCTTAGAAAGTTCCAGATTCAAAAATACCTCTTTTCAAGTATACTTTAAGGGCACCAACTCAAAATTTTGAAGTTTTAGACTTGGAAAATGAAAGGAATTTTGGGGACAACAAGTACCCCAAACTCCTGTGAGAAGGTCAAAAGGGTAAGTAAACCTCCAAAAATATTTACACCTTCTCTATTTTATTTATTATTGACTGATAATGGGGAACCAGAAAGTTTTGAAGAAATAATGCAAGATAAGACCCACGTCTAGTGAGAATGTGACATGGATGAGGAGATGGAATCCTTGGAACAGAACTAGACTTGGGATTTGGTTAAGTTGTCAGTAAGTAAGAGGACATTGCAAAACAAGTGGGTTTACAGGATCAAGGAAGAAGAGGGTGGATAGAAAAGGTACAAGGCAAGGCTTGTAGTAAAGGGATTTACATAGAAAGTAGGTATTGATTTTGGTGAAATATTTTCTCTTGTTGTAAAGATGACTTCTATTCATATTGTATTGAGTTTAGTTGCAAGTAGAGGATTTGCATTTAGAGCAACTAGATGTGAAGACGGCTTTCCTTCATGGTGATTTGGATGAAGAGATTTATATGCAACACCACTTGGGTATGAAGTCAAGGGTAAGGAGAAATTAGTGTGCAAGTTGAAAAAGAGCCTATATGGGCTCAAACAAACTTCAAGGAAATGACACATGAGGTTTGATAGCTTTATGCATGGGCATGGTTACTCGAGATGTGAATTTAACCATTGTGTTTATTTCAAGAAGTTTGAAAATGGGAGCTATATTATTTTGTTCTTTGTATGTGGATGATATGCTTATTATAGGATCTAGTATGTAGGATGTTGGTGAGCTTAAGGGAAAGCTAGCTCACACATTTGCTATGAAGGATTTAGGAGTTGTAAAAAGAATCCTTGGCATGCAAATACACAAAGACAAGAAAAACAAGAAATTGTATTTATTTCAGGAGGATTATATCTACAAAGTGTTAGAAAGGTTCAATATGTAGAATGCAAAACCTATTAGTACACCTATGGCTGAACACTTCAAATTGAGTAAAAATCAGTGTCCTTCATCACATGAGGAGGTCAAATACATGACACAAGTGCCATATGCTTCAGAAGTTGGGAGTCTCATGTATGTTATGGTTTGTACCAGACTAGAAATTACATAGGCAGTGGGAGTTGTAAGTAGATATATGGCCAATTCAGGTAAAGAGCATTGGAAATCAGTCCAATGGATACTCAGGTATTTGAAAGAGACATCTAGCATGCAGTTATGGTATGGAGGTTTAGATATTTCATTATGTGGCTATGTTGATTCGGATATGGTGAAGATTTGGATGGTAGGAGGAACACTACTTGATATATTTTCACAGTAGGTGGGAACGTCAATTAGTTGGATTTCAAGATCGAGAAGGTTGTGGCTTTGTCTACTACAGAGGCAGAGTATATTGCAGCTACAAAGGCTAGCAAGGAGATGATATGGATGAGTAGGTTTATGGAAGAGTTAGGGAAGGAGCAAGATGATTACAAATTGTTCAGTGACATTCAGAATGTAATTCATTTGGCAAATAACTCAGTGTTTCATTCGAGAACAAAACATGTTCAGTTGAGGTATCACTTCATACAATAGGTATTGGAGGATGAGCAATTGAATTTGGAAAAGATTCATATGAGTGAGAACCCTACGGATATGCTAACGAAGCCATTAGCAAAGGAGAATTTGGAGCTACACTCCACTTTTGTTGGTCTTTGAGTTTTAGACTTGAAGAGGAAGAAACAAAGTTAGGGAAGGATCTAAGAATGGTGTTGTACAAGTATGGTGCATTAATTAATCTCCAAGTGGGAGATTGTTGAGTTGTGGAGCTCAATTACTTCGGATTAGCATGCAATATGAAACTTAATGGAAAACACAATAACCATCATTAGTTATGGAGGGACTGACATTGGTCACCTATGACCAGCATCAGTCAGGTAAGGAGAAACTGACATCGGTTACCTATGTGGGAGTGTTTTAATTAACTATCAGGAATTAGATCTATTTTTAGCATTAAATCATATCTATTAATTGTAATTGCATGGCTAAGTGCCCTATGTTTATATATGCTTATATAAGCATGAAAACTAGGGTTTAGAAGTAAGAATTAAGAAGAACTTGTAAAAGTTGATGATTATTGTGAGACTAATTATGAGAGAGAGAATTCTTGGAGAATAAGAAAAAGCTCGAGTGAAAGAAAGTCTTGTACATCCGAGAGGTCCGGAAGATTGTAAATCTTTAATTGTATATCTTTTCAAAGCTTTGGATAATAGATTGGTTTGTTTCTTGGTGGACGTGGCCCACACTTTGGGTGAACCATGTTAAATCTGGTGTTGATTTATATCTCTTGTTCGTATATTTATTTTGGCGAGAATATCCACTTTTATTTGCGTATATGCTTAGATCTCGATATATTATCTCTGACACAACAGTGGTGTATTAACCCCAACTTGTGAAGAAGGAATTCCCCTCTCCTCGTGTAACGATAGCACATTCTTCCATTTCTTTCATCCTTCCATTCTTTGATTGTTTCGATACCTCTATTCTTTATTCTTTGAGGAAGCATAATGTTTCTGAGGACGTAGAACACACATAATGTGGGGTGATGTTGGACCCTAAAATATTGGCTAAGTATTAAAAGGTGCATGCACACATGATGATAGATAGAGAAGGGTGCTTAGGGAAAAATGCGCAAGAAAAAGGGGTTTAAAAAGGGTTTAAGTGAAACTAGGGCGCACGCGGAAGGCGAAACAAGGGTTTAAAGAACTTAGTCATAACCGACATCATAGGGTCACTTGAGGAAAAATGTGAGGACCCGAATAGGCGTGATGAGTGGATAAGGTGCTAGCCTGGAACCTTGGAGGTCAAGAAAAGGATATTCCCACAAGGAATATTCCTAGAGACATCATTACAGTTAGTGGAAGGTTTGCGAAGAGGATAAGCATTCACCAATGAAGGACCACATCGACACTTGGCACGCGATCTTCTCAAAAGAGAAGTCATGGTGGTGGTCGATGATCCTATTTAAAGAGATGTTTGGGTCGGGAACATAAACAAATATACAAAAAGATAGATGGAACACGCTGGTAGAAATACATGGAAGCATGAAGGGAATGCATATAGAATGTAGAGAAAGAAGGAGAGTAACAAAGTGTTGCGCAAAGTAATGCGAGGGTTTAGAGTACTTAGTGCTAGAGGGTTGTAAGGGATGTCATACGTATATGTATGGGTACTGGGATCTGTAACAAGGGATAGAATGGGGAAAATTATAGTTAGGATCTCATATCAGAGAAGCTTATAGGAGTTAAGTCTCTGTCATTTAATATATATGGTTTGAGATGACCCTTTTGAATGTAGTATGGCTACCAAAGATTCGTTAAATCAATATGCATGGATCTATTTTGTACATCTTGTTTATGGGTGTAAACCCTCATGTTATATGACTTATCATGGCTCAGATCTAGTTTATTATACTTCTTACAATGTCATTTATCTTATGTGATGCATTAATGTGTAGATTTGTTAGTTGCATCTTCTACCTTTGTAAGTAAGTGAATGCACTTTTGTTTCTATAAATAATCCTCCATTAATGGTAGAATCTCTTACAAAGCTCACATAAAGGAGGGGCTCGGCACCCGTGCACGCCTTGGGTGAGTGCCTAGCATATGATGGATGATAGGTCGATGCACTTGGGGTTAGAAAGAAGTATTAAGGGTAAAATAATGACTACGGTTGATATACCTTTGCTTATTTATAGTGTCATGTTTGCATAGATAACATTATTTACTTATTGATTCAGTATACTTATTACTCTTGAAATCGAAGAACCTGTGCTTATGTTGTGAGATCATAAAGTACTTACTTGTCTGTTTGTTGAAGTGGACATAATGGTTTAAGCTTTGATTTGTGCAAACCAAGATTTGAATCAACTGAAGGTAAAGGTGGTAAGATTTTCAGTGTTTCTATATAATTGCTACTTCTGAGACTTTGATGTCGATATTAGATTTAGGATAACACCTTGGATCAATTTTAGTGATCCAAGGAATTTTCCTGAATTGATATGTGATTAAAAGCTTATTTGGTTTCTTAATGATTCAAGATTGCAATTTTAATTGCAGATCAGGTGGGTAGTAAACCCAATCTAATCGGTGGTTGTTTTACTATGATGAAAGCTTACTTTCGATTTGAAAGTCTGGTTCATGTATAAATTACTCAAGGGCTTAAGCGAGATGTGATTTGTAGTAAGGCCTTGGCTATTTTTTAATGTTATTATGGTAAACCTAAACTAACCCATGTTAATGGTGATATTAAAGTTTTTAAGGGGCCTAATGCAACCCTATGGACACATGTTTTATTGTGGAAAACCTAGTCTAAGGTTGATATATTAATGTTGATTTAATTAGACCCTAACCTATCTAAGGGAACCCAAAGACCTAACTACGGATGGCATGTACTTGGGGTTAGTAACGTGGTTAAGTAAGTTGGGCACCATCCCAACCTCGTTTTGGGCATTTTTAAATGTAATATTTAATGGTCACCGCCACCCTTTGGCCAAGGACTTGGTCAGACTTGGTGTAGCATGCTAAAAATATGACTAAAGGTTTAGCGAAGGGTTTACAAACTGTTTGTTTGATCACTAAATTAAATTGAATGTGATTGGTTGGCAGAATTTGGGGAGGTAACCGGCGGTCATGACAAATGGCATTTATGACATTGTTTAAACCAAAATTGTCTCGGGAAAAAACAATGATGGTTTTGGAAAAACAAAGGAATTGGTTTTTATTTTTCATTTGATCATTCGAGCTCTTGGGCTCTACATGTCTATTTTTGGTTTTGAAATCATTTTTATTTTTGGATAAACATGGAATCTTCAGTTGCATGGTGGAGGAAATAGTGGAAAAATTTATTGCAATGGCTATTAAACTAGAAGAATGGAGAAGGAAGGGTTTCTGCGGAATCCGTTTTGATTTTTCTATGGGGTTTTGCATGAAATTTTTAGAGGAACTTGTGGATCTTGGAGAGAAAGTTGCAGGAGCTCTACCGATATGATAGGCTCTAACTCTTTATGATAATCTGCTTTCTGTTTTAATGGTTTCATGAAAGGAACTCTGCTCTTACTTGAAATCTAGTTTTATGGTTCTAGGTTTTTAATATGTGTTTCAACTATTGATTATCCGGGTGAATTATGCATTCATGCTCCTATATAGTGTTGTGCTCCTTCATTTTTTCTTCGAGTGTGTGTGTGTTAATGTGAAAAAGATTGTTTAAGTATGGAATCACTGGGTTGTGTTTTAAGCAAATATATGGGTAGATGTATTGCATTCTACTTGTGTAATTGGTTTTTAACCTGGAGACTTGTTGTTATCGTGAGCACAAATCAATTAGGCTAACTATTTCAGAGCCTTCATTATCTTGACTCTGTAAAAGTGGGTTTTTTGGTTATCGATTTGATTGGTTTGTTTGTTGTCGACTTTGTCTAACAAGTCATTTTGACTTACAATGACTGAAAGGCTTGTTGTTAAGGTATAGGTGTAAGGTAGGAATCTTATATTATGAACAATCAGTCCAGATTATTGTGTTGGCTACGTAAAAGACCTGAACATTTGCTCACTACGATTAATGAAGGATATTTTGGTTTTAGAGCCAAGATGGTTTTGATTTGTATGAACCTTAGGCTCACTCAGGTCAAAAAGGTTATTATTGTTGGTTTTACAATTTTAAGTTTGATATCAAATTCAATTTGGATCGATATTGTGTTATTATTAAATGATTTCTAGGCTTTAAGTTAAAAGGATTAAGTATGGGTCTAGCTTGACTTCATGCCTAAGCTATGATGAGACCTCTTTTTCTATTTCCAGAGATGTTGTATCAACTAAGATATAAATCTTTAACTTGAAATGTGTTTAGGTATCATTACCTATTATTAACTGATATTAAGTTCGGTTTGAGCTTGGACCCAAGATTGATGTTTGATCATCAATGTATGGTTATTGTATCTTGCTTATCATCTTATACTGAGAGGCCATTACCTTTAATCTAGAGAGTCATTGATTGGGGTGATAAATTTTGGAATGTTTCATAAGGATCTGTTGATCCTTTTTAAGTGTGACTTTTATGAAGGCACTTAGCCACTCATTCTATTATCATTCAATTATTGTGATGGTTTCATAACTTATGTTGAGAGATGATTATAAGGCTATAGAATGATTCTCGGTCGATAATGTAGTTTGGTATATTTAAATCAATATGGATGTTGGTTCGTACTTGTTGTTATAATAAACTAAGGAAGTATAGACTTATTTACTATTATGATCAAGTTCAATTTGTATGACCTTACATGAATTTAGATCTTATTATGACTGGGTGTAATAGGAGGCAACTCATTATCTTGTGTTGCATTAAGATTACACATGAGTGTATAACAAATATATATATATATATATATATATATATATATATATATATATATATATATATATATATATATATATATATATATATATATATATAATATTATATATGTATATATTGTCCAAATTTTCCTATAAGTTATTATTGTATATAACTTATAGATATGATGATTGAGCTTCAACCTTAAACATGTATGATGTATTAAAGTATAACTAACAATTGATTAAGTTAAGTCATTGATCTTTAATAGACTAGATATAAATATGCAATTATATACATATGTACTTATATGATAGTAGCATTATAATTCTAGTACTGACATTACTTGGTATGATAGTGATCAAGTGTGCTTGATTGGATTACTTATGTTTGTCTTAAGTAAATACTTGTCTAGAATTACTTAAATGTAGAACTATGTTATCTTATCTTCTTTAGATGATGTTTTGTGATGTCCTTGTTGAATGTTCAAAAGAGTTGAGTGTCTTACTGAACCTTGAAATAATTTTAGTTAAAATCAACATTCCTTTTATAAAATTATTAGATAGAGCATGTTGTTTTGAAGATTTAGTTCTTATCATGCTTAGTTCGTATGAACTGACAGATGTTAACAATCTTGCAGATGGACTTCGTAAAAAATGAAAGAAGGAAGACATTTAAAAATTTGCATTTTTTTATTGATTGAAGAAATTTGATTTGAATAAATGATTATTGTATTCATTACTTGATGTACTTAGTTCTAGAAATGAGAAAGGCCAATGGCCAATATATTGTAAATGTTATGAAAATAAATTGTTGATTTAATCGTTTGAAACATGACTTGGATATTGAATTTAGGAATTAAATAAAGAGGATTCATTTTATTACTTTGACCTATTGAACTCCTTAAAGAGATTGGTTACATGATATTGGATTTGGTTGAGTTTTCTTTTGAAAAAGAAAAGGAAAACATTATTAGTTGTTCTTGATTATATAAAGCCTAAAGTATCAACTATCAAGTATGATAGGCCATTATATGCATGAATATCATTTATGAAATGAGTAAAGAAAATTTAGTCATCTAAATAATTTGTGTATGATAATAAGTTATTAAGATTGTTGGGATTAATTATTTAGCTTGTATGAAATAAGTTGCACTTGTATTTGAAAGGTGACTTATGATGGTTGATCTCTTTACCTATATGATTGTTACTTATTAAAACAGCTATGATAATCTTTGTGATTATAATGTTATATGAAAGGGGATGCTTATGGAATATAAATAATTTATAATGAAAGGTCAATTAATCCTATGGTATAAGGGTGTTATGTTTATGATTGATGTGTGTTGGTAGCACTTGATAGGTTATGTGAACTTCTTAAAGTATGAAAACATACCTAAACATAATAGTTATGAATAGATAAGATGATTCCTAAGGAATAAGCGTGTTTAATGATAATGTATGATTTTTGTCCTACATTAAATATGAATAAAAGTAGTACATGATACTTATCTGATTTACACCTAATAAATGAAAAAGGTATGCTTTCATGACTAAGCATAATGCAGATATGAACCTGCAACTTGTACATAATTGATTAAACGTTTACTATACTTACTCAAGGAAAGTCATTTTGAACCCTAAATAATCCTTAAGTACAACACCTAACGACTGGAATAACTTAGGGTAAGATTAATAAGTTGAGAGTTAATTAAACTAATGAACTTGTTAAGATACGATGTTTTGTTTAGTGGAACTCGATGGGTTGTCGCAACATAAACATTGTTGTATAATGCCCATTTAATGACGTAAGTCATTAATTGGTTTCTTATCGTGGATCAAAGCTACTATGGCGCGATAATATGCCTAGCACCCCTAAACGTAACTATCGTAAATCTGTGGATCCAGGACATTGTCATATATACTAATATGTTATAGCAGTATGGCCTAGTGTCATGTCATCTTATGATGACTACAGGGAATGAAGTCGATCTGAAGCTACGCAAGTCGATTCAGATATGCTTAATTTCCTTTAGTCACCCTAAGCTGAATTATTGGCACTAGTCTATGCGAACTATCTCTAATTCGTATCTAACATGGACCTTGGAAGTGATTGATGCAAATCAAGTAAGTCCAAGTCTAGATAACAGTTTCGAGTGTGGTGAAAGACATATTCCTTTTGACAAGTATGTCGTCTAGGAATTAAAGCATGACATACATGTCTTAAAACTTTGGCCAAAGTATCGCAAGTTGTTGATTGCGTTGTCTTGATTTCACCTAGACTAAAGATGTATGATATTGGATGGGTTATTTCGTAACAGATACCCAAATATGCACTTTAGAGAATAACACTTGAATAACCTTGAATGAATAAGGAAACCACAAGTATACTCAAGTATACACTTGATAAAATGAAATATGAGGGATTGGTTTAATACCAACTCATGACAATGCATATGGTTTACTATTGTAGGATGGATTGGCTAAATTAATGTTGGTTCTAAATTATGTGAATTTAGATGAGTGAAACATTATAAAAAATAAATAAATAAAACTTCCCTTGTATTGAAGTCTTAAAATGAGGATGTTACATGAAACAACAATAACTAATGGAAATAATGAACAAAAAGGCCTTGTTTTCACATCTATCATCAAAGTATACTTCCTTTATGACTTCCACACTTTGCCACTTTTCTAATTCGAATGATACTCAAAGATGACATTTCTTCATCGACTAAACATTTGCAACTTTCATCACTCGTAGATAACTCCTCTAGCTCTTCAAGTTTCTTTTCCACATTTTGTTCCACTTCCTAACACTTGTTGTTACCCCTATTGACATCTCCATCATGCCACATGTATGTGATTGATAATTCCACAAGTAATCAACAATTATGTTAGTAGGGGACACTTCAATTTAGTGCCATCGATATAAAGATCATATTTTATATCGGGGTAATCAACCATCATATTAATGAGAGGGCCACTTAATTAACCATTAGACTATCTATGTGGAGAACATAACTCGGGGCAATCAATCTCATAATATTGTCAATCCAAAAGAATTTATTCTAACACGGGAAAGTTACCTCGCAAATATTTATTGTCAACACAATTTTACCACTATTTGGACGAGAAATTGTTGAATGCCAAAAATGTTGGATCCGATCTTAAAACAACACCCGAGCTCGAGTCGGGTGGTGCTTCAACATTTCAATACGTCCTTCATTTACATCCATTCCATTGACTTAAATGTAAACAACAATAATAATAAAACCACCACCAAGGTAATAATTTTAATTTTAGTTACCATTTTGCGGGCGGGATTAATAGAGAGGTTGACAACAAAGCCCATGCCACGGGAGTCCTTGTTGAGTGACGAATCATACAATCTCGAGGACCTCTCGACATCTTTGACAATGTCATCACCCGCAGCTCAACATTGTTTACTTCCAAAGACCTATATCCAACACACATATTACATATTCCTCCTCCTTTCTCCTCGAGATAACAACAGATTGCATTGACAACCCCCGAACTTGACACGTCTTACGAACAAGGAAGAAGAGCAACATGCCCTTTTACCCTTTCTCTTTAACAAAAGCCCCCAAGAACACACCACCCTTGGATAATGTTGTCATTGTCGCCATTCAAGGTCACTTTGAAAAGACACCTCACTTACTGATGTACCCAGAGACTGTGTGTCAATTTTGTGGAAACACATAGGCAAACATGAAAAATATGAAAGAGAAGTCTAATTTCCTCTTCCCCCTCACATTTGTGGAGCATGTGGATGTGGCCAATAATTCGCAGGAAGGCGTCCACCTTTCAAGATGCTCCACTTTGGAAAGTGTCAAATTCTGACGGCTCGTCCCGAACTACCATTTCCGTAATTTTTTTGGCAAGTCCGCATTTCCACCAGCATCAACACAAATGCGTTTCGGTAGCTCCTCAAATGTGGCCTTGTGTTAATCGCAACTAACTGAAGACATGGGCATCCTCACACAATATAGTCACTATTTCACGCAACAGGTGTGCAACTTTATCCATTCCCGTTTGCTAGCATACTCCCACATTAGATTTTATAGAGAATTCTAATAAACTCTTTTAAGTAATGACACACTCTACCACATTAGGTCTGACACGACATTCCTTGTTATTATAGTGCCAACCTATGTATGAAAAATGTTGCACATAGGAATACCAATAATATATAGAAGAACATTACCCTTTTATGAAATGATATAACCAAATTACATTTCTCACGATAATTTGTCTTGTAACAATCTTGGATATAAACTTGGCTAGAAATCAACGCATAACTAGAGACAACAAGCTAATTATGATCCTACACCCTACCTTATTGTAATAAGGAACATTCATCTTCTCAACAATAATCTTTGACAAATTATATGCCAACAAGTGTATTTTTGTTGAATGTTGTAGTTGCTAATATATTTGTAGACATGTATGCAAAATATTGAGGCATACACAAAACATGTGAAATGTATAACTAAATGACTTGAGAAAATGTGGTCTCATAAAATACATTTTTCATTTATTTTAGTAACATCAAAACAAAATCACATGCCAACTTTGATTTTACATCCCTTTTAGCGAAATTTGCGACTCATGTGCAATTTCTAGTATATTTATTTAAATCTCTCTATCAAACCACATTACACATGTCGAGGGATTACTATGGAACTTTGTATTCTACGGAGAAATTAATCTCGATAATGTTAACATTTATCTTTTTAATGTTTTGTGTTCCTAATAAGATGTATTTTGTCGGTGGGAATTTTGTTAATGTATTGGTCATTCGATATGTTTAGGGTAAGGGAGTTTTTGTGGTCACGACTACAACCCATGTTTAATATTGACAACCGTTTACATGTGTTTATGTGTTATTAACTATACATAATTAATAATTTCATAGCTTTATTTGTAAGTTTCTTAATGATATGTGACATATGGTGTCACGAAGAGAGACATGACCATAGTTTATCATGATCGTTACACCAATAAGGGTGAAGCTGATGAAGGTGGCCCTCTCACCAATATAGCATGTCAACAATGGTGACACCTCAACGTCCATCTTCAAGTTAAATGATGATAGACATCATTGTGCTGCAGACTCTATGCACCTTGATATTGCTTCGACAACTTTAGACAACCTTATATTTGACTATCAACATAACATTCGCCTCCTTTGGGTGCAAGTGCTAGACAATCCGTCGACAACTAAACTCCCGATAAAATGCACTTGTATGTATGCATGCCCCCATGAAATTTATGCATGCCCATGCATGGATAGGCTCGGTGTTAGTTGTCACATCACAAGCACATTTTTTTCAATATATTTATTTGACGATAAATGGTTGCATCTGTTCCTATGCGATTCGGCTTGGTTAGACGTGCATTGGTGAACAATAAGATGCAGATTGCAGCAAAAATGGAATGTCTTTTTCAACCCAAAATAAAAAAAATATAAAAAAATAAATAAATAAATAAATGCGCACAAGACAAGTAGCCATACAATGGCTACATTAGTGATTTTATAGGCATAGGTGCATTCTATGGGGAGAATAGCCCTCACCTAATTTTTTTAAGGGTTTACATGAAAACTTTGGGTTCCGGAGGTTGGATAGGGCCGACCTAGTCGTGAAGCATATATATAAACCCAATTTCCTCCATCTTTTTGAGTAGAAATTCTGGAGTATTCATATTCCAAACAGAACGCGACTTCTTTAACCCTAAAAGCGTTACACCAGGGTTTTTACACGATTTCTCTTGGTATCTCTCCTAACAAAATAATATCCATTCATTTTCGGTCTGCGAAGGTTCTGTGTTCGAATCCAGAGGCAGCAAGTTTCTTTGTAACAATGCCGCCCAAACCAGTAAAGAAGTCTCCCGCTGGCCCAGGGATGAAAAAAGCAGGGACCAAAACTGTCGCCAAATCCCCAAAGTGACGGCCAAGTCCGCCAGCTCTACAGCCGTCAAAAAGAGGCCGAAGCCGTCGAGAAGGCACAGGTGACGCCTTCGGCTACGGTTGAGGCCCCAAAAGTCGAAGAAAAACCCTCAGAAACAATACCTCCGAAACCCACCATTGCTGAGACGGCCTCAAAAGATGTCGAAAAGTCTGTTGACGACGTCATGGCCGAAGAGAAGGAGCCCGAAGCCGTTAAAGGAAACGCAGGTAGGGTTATTACTAGGGTCAGAGTTTTTCATATATATATTTTATTTTTCTTATTGTAACTGGTAAGATATCCTTTTTGGCTCACATTCGGTCTAGATGCTGCGCAGTGGCATATATTTTATCAAAGTCACACTGAAGTTGCACCCATGCATGTTCGTTGGGTATTGGATAGGGTATTTTATTCAATTTCAGTACTTACATGTCTCTTCACAATACCCATGTTCATTGCTGATATGTCTCCCCTAATATTCAACTTCAGCACTATACTCAATTTCAGTACATTCTTTTACTCCAGTACCCTATTTCAATATTTGATCATCTCCCCTGATAAATACCCAAGTGTAATAATTACATGTTTCTGCACAATAGACAATTTCATTATTTGTATGTCTCTTCACGATTTGGTTTGAACGTATGGCTCCGAATGAATCCTCCGATGATCTACTGCCAGCCCACATCTCATTTGACACAAAAATGATTTGATAACTGTTTAAACATAGCTGGAAGGAAACATTGGGTGGGATTTGGTCCTTACCATGATAACTAAATGTGCATTGAGGCAGGGTCGTACAGAATATTAGTTGGAATGTAGTCAATATGATTAGAAAATGTTAAGATAAACATTAGAGGGAGCTCGCAGAGAACATGGGTTGGTATTTGGTTCCTAATATGGTTTCCGAGTCTTAGGAAAAGGTTTAAGTATGGTCGTAGAGATCATAGGGTGGACTTTTCTCCTTAGTATGGTCACAAGAAATCGTTAAACATTAAGGCAGAGCTCCCAGGGAACATGTGGTGTGGACTAGTAATTATTATGGTTACAAAATGTTATGGATCCTTAATATGGTTACAAAAATATAGTTACAAAATTTCAGGTTAAACATTGAGCAGAGCTCATAGAGAAGATGGGTTGGTCTTGTGCTGTTATGATGGGTACAAGTAAACACTTGGGCAGAGCTTGTAAAGAACATAGGGTGGCTTTGGGTTCAAGTTATGTTTATGAAATCTTAGGGTAAAAGCTGGGGATCAGGTGATGGACATGTGTTAAATGATAGTTATAATCTACATCTACCTTTATGTGTCCCTGTTGAAAAACATAGGGGTGGGTTAAGGTTCATCCCTTTGATATTCTGTTTCTGTTTATTTCTTGTTTGTGTTTTGAAGCACATATAAGTCCCTTCGATTTAAACTCTGCCTGTGTGTGAGGTTTTAAATTTTGTTCTAAACTGCTATTTTTTTCCTTATGATTTCATTTTGGGTGTCAGAATCATTTGCCGGTGATGTTGGGGTCTCAAAAGATGAGGGCATCAAGGAAGATACCTCAAAAGGCAAGGTCATCAAAGAAGATGACTCAAAAGATGAGGGTATCAAGGGCAAGGAATTGAGTGTTGGTGATACTGATGTTGGAATGCAAGTAGCACAGGGGATTGAAGGTATCACTGAGGAAAACCAAGTCATTGATAGGGAGAAGACTGAAAATGACGAAGTATTGGTAGAGGGGCGAAGGAGGTGATGCTGATGACGGCAGGGAATATAATGAAGAAGAACTTGGTGGCGAAGGAGAAGAAGGGCACCCACAGCATGTTGAAATGCCAGCCCCTATGAAAGAGCGGAGGAAACAGAAAGAATTTGAAGTTTTTGTTGGTGGGCTTGACAAGGATGCTAATGAGGAGGATTTGAAGAAAGTGTTTTGTGAAGTGGGTGAGATTATTGAGATCAGATTGGCTAAGAATCCTCATACACAGAAAAACAAAGGCTTTGCTTTCATTCGTTTTGCAACTGTTGAGCAGGCCAAGAAGGCTGTGTTGGAACTTAAGAATCCACAGGTATGGATTTTTTTGTTTGTGGATTTCTAGGGGTCAGATTTGTTAAGGCTTCAGTTGGGATTTAGTTACTGCATTTCAATTCTTTTATATGCTTAGTTTTTTTGGTGCACCAATATATCAATGTGTGTTCCTGCCATCTATTTTATCTTGTCCAGTTTTTGCTTAGTGCTAAGTGTGAGATCTCCAACTAGACCTGGCCTTTTCTTTTGGATTTTTAGTTAAAACTTGGAGTGTGTTATTTATTGAGGAAGCGTGTTATGTTTTGTTTGCATAAAAACTTCTTTTCGCTTTTGTTTGCTGGCTTTTGAACAATGCAGTTTTAATGTGATTGATCACATGACAAGTATATCAGGGTATATCATGGTTTCTGTGTGGCCACCTTTCATTTGCTGAAGCCAATTGTCCTAGTTTCTTGTATTAAAGCTACACATCTTTTTGCAAATGCTTTATTTACTTAGTGTTTGGCCAACGTAGCTTGTTCGAAGTTGACACTTCTCTTAAATTCTTATTAAGATACCCTTGTGTTTACTGGGGCTTTGTTTTGGTTTTTTTGGCCAATGATACATTTTCTGAAGTTTAACACCTCTTTTAGTTTTTTTGTTAAGATGCATTTGTTTTAATTAATCCTTTCTTTGAGTAATATCTGGCCTGTGCTACCTAATTTGAATTTTACTATTTTTTTAATTAAGGTAGAATTGTTGTCATTAAGATCTTGTTTTGGGAGTGTTTGGCCAATGTCCCATGTTTGGATACTAACTTGTCTTTTGGTATATGTATCAATCTACAATTGTCTCCATCAAGGCTTGTGTTATGTAGTGTTTGATCGATGCAAGATGTTTGAAATAAACCCTTCTTTCAGTTTCTTCTTTAAGCTACACTTCTTTCTTTTTAAGACTTTTGTTTGTTTAGGTGTGTGGCCAATGTCGCATATATGGAAACTAACACTTCTTCTGTGTTTATACTTTATATCAAGCTATATGTGTTTTAACAAATGCTTTGTTTGGCGGACCATTTACTTGTATATATCAGAGAGTTTGTTAACCTTGATAAAAATAAATAAATTTGCATCCTTACAATGTATGGTGAAATTCTAGGTGAAGGGGAAGAGATGTGGAGTGACACGAAGCCAGGATAATGAGACTCTTTATGTACGCAACATAAGCAGGACTTGGACAAAGGATGCTGTAAGACCGTGCCGTGTTTTATTCCTTAGGCAATTTTCTGCAAGATTATAATGATTTGTAAATTGTTGAGTTTTAAATTTTTAATATACCTAGTTTATGCTGATATGCTTTATGTGATTTGTTTTGAGCTGAGAGACAAATTGAAGGTGTATGTAATAGTTTTAATATACCTAGTTTATGCTGATATACTTTGTGGTTTGTTTTCAGCTGAGAGACAAATTGAAGGAGTATGGAATAGAAAATGTCGAGGAGTTAACTTTGATGGATGATCCAGAGCACGAAGGAATGAATAGAGGTTTTCATTTTTGGAGTTCAACACTCATCTTGATGCTACAAATGCTTTTAAACGATTGCAGAAACGAGATGTTTTCTTTGGTGTCGATGTTTGTGCAAAGGTTGCATTTGCCAAGTCTGGTATTGAGCCAGATGAGGAAATTATGGCTCAGGTAATCAATCATGTATGCTGTTAATGGTTTTGTGTTATGCTGTTTGAGGTTTGATTATACAATATGTGAAGTTTAGCTACCAATTGAATTTTGCACTTTATAAATGAAATGGACACATTTCCTTGTCATGGAAAATACATATTGGATGGTTTTACTATTGAAGCACTCTCTGTTTGAGAAGTCTGGGTGGTTTTGACTTATGTTCTGACCAAGAGAACTTTGGTTTTGCAGGTGAAGTCTATTTTTGTTGATGGTTTGCCAGCAACTTGGGATGAGGAGCATGTTCAGGAGAAATTCAAGAAGTATGGTGATATTGAAAATGTCCAACTTGCACGTAATATGCCTTCTGCCAGGCGTAAAGATTTTGGATTCATAAATTTTACAACTCGTGAAGCAGCACTGGCATGTATTGAAGGTGTCAACAAGAATGAGCTATCTGAAGGAAATAAAAAGGTTTGTTCAGTTTCCAGTTTTGACAATTTATCCTTGCATTTGCATTTATACAATAATGGGATGTTTTAATATTTGTTATTTTGCACTAATTTATGCTGTCTTATATACAGATCAATATCAAAGCTACACTACGGAAACCTCAGCAAAAGGGACGATCGATCAAGGATGGAGCACGGGAGCACACCAAATTGGTTATAGTAGTAGTCGAGGTTATAGTGGTAGTCGAGGAGTCGGGTGCCATGGGGTCGTAGTGCAGGTGTTCATTATGGAGGTCGATTTGGTGTTCGTGGAGCAAGAGACGCCCTTGGTGAAAGGGACTATTACCGCGGTTCTCGTGATTTTCCGGATAGAGGCAGACATTTACAATCATCTGGGAGGATATATGACAGGCGACCAACTGGTGGTTAAAAACTACTTGTGTTTTTAAGTTCCATCTTACAAATAGTTTTTTTAGATAAGATATTCACAAATACCTGAATGTATTGTTCTAATTTATGGTGTTTTTTCAGCTCCAGCATATGTACATGGTGGCTACAGCAGGGATTATGGTGAGGAAGATGAACTTTACTTCCAGAGACAAGCTCGAACCTCAAGCAGATCTGCTGCAGCAATTCCTAGGCGAGCTGTATACAGAGATGATTATGGATATGATGCAGACTACTATTCTGAAAGTATACCTCAAAGTCATTCAAGGATTCCCTCACGCAGAGCTGCATATGTTGAAGATGGCTATGGTTACCATGTGGATGAAGTTTCAACCTATCATGATGCACCTGGTCGTAATTATGATGCAGTATCTGGGTCGAAGCGTCCCTACTCTGATCTGGTAGTCTTTTGCCTTCAATCTGAAGATTGTTGTGGTTTATTTTCCTTATATAGTTTATTTTTGTTTTAAACTCCTTGATTTTGTGATTATTTGTTAGGATCAGGAGATTTCATATGCAGGTCCATCTGCAAGGCGTCAAAGGACTCATTTGGATCATGACTTAGAAGCTGGTTAGTATTCTTTGAATGGTGTAATTGTTAACTGTCATGGTATACATACATCCAAGAGATTGGGCTTCTGTGCTTTATTGCCTGTATGATTAATTTTTGATGCTTAGAATAACAGAATCTTTAATGAAATATGATGATATTTTTTATTATTCCTTCAACCACTTGTCATTTAGTTTTATGTTTGTCCTGAATGAAATACTGGCTTATTTGTCTTAGGCCCAGTTGGAGGTGGCAGAGCTGGTGGAATGGAGGCTGTACCCTATCCAAATATTTATTCAAGCAGAAATGTCAGTGGTTATGGACCTAGGAGTGGTCCAGGATCATATTATTGAAAGGTTAGTCTTTACTTTTATTGTGTTTATTAGTTTTATTTAAATTTATATAAGTTCTTGTTTCAAAAGTATTGTTTGCTTGGACATGCTTTTCAATTAGTTCATGATGGTAGCTTTTTATCTTGTTACTTCAAATTTGTTTTACTTGTCAACAGCTTAAAAATATTAATATTGAGAAGTGTTTATTCTTGTGATGTGTCATTACTAATGCTGTGCACATAAGCACAGAATGGGATCTCTCAGGGAGAGTAAACTGGATTCAGATTATGGGATGATTTTGGCATGGCTGATTATCTGAGAAAGCAATTTTTCTGAGATAATTTGGTTGCAGCTTTTTGTAGGCTGATCATTAGGGGATTAGATAAACTAGTAAATGGTGGATTTCTGAGAATTTTAAGGGAAGAATTTTGAGCCTTTAGTGACAGACCAACTTTTCTTGATAAATTCCGTGGCAGGCAATAGTTGGTTTCTGGATGTGGTGGAGGTTAGCAAATTAGACCAAAAGGTTGCAACATGTAGTGAATACTGTAACCATTTCTGGTATTGTTTCGAGTTATGGCATTATGACTGGCAGATTCGAGTTTTGTGTTCAGATAAATGTTATAACAGTTTTAATTGGATATTTGGGTAACTTTAGAGCTCAATGCAAATGGAGTATTGATCATGGTAGTAAAGCCAAGGGAAATCAAACGTGCATAACTTTGCTGTTCAGTTACTCCTGACATCTTTGATCTGGTCTTGTGGGTAATGGAGGATACTGCAGCAAGATGTTTAAGTTAATGCTGGAATGTTTTAGTTGTCTATGACAACCAAGCATCTGACAAATAACATTTTTAGCTTTGAAGTTTAGTGAAAACCTGGAATTGTTTTGCCAAAGTGGATTTTATGGTAGTATATTTCTGATACAAAATGTTATGCAACAATTTCTGAGTTGGATTAGAAACTCAACATATGGTAACTAAGTGTGCATTGGCACTGATTTTCAACAGTCAATGGTTTGAACTATAAGATATTTGAGAAATATGATGAGATGTAAACTAAGACAATTATTATCATTGAGATTCTATGACAGTATTCCAACTATGACCAATCTTGGAAATGTAGATTACTTCCTAAGAGACAACATATCATTTGGGATATTAGTGTAGACTGAACATATGAAGCATGTTTGCATTCTAGAAAATTTGAGAACGCTTCATACACATGCAACATAGTTCCAGAATTACATCATAGGTTGGCGATATGAAGTATAGTGTGCTTTTATTATGTAAGAAATCTTGCATGGTCAACTTCACATATAATTTTAATATCATAGGAAACACCTGCACAAAAACCAACAGAAGGCACAGTTAAAGATTGAGGTTTGCTCCTCCCAAAAATGACGATTTTGGCCTGTTATTCACTGCTTTGAAGAATATGATGGAAAAAGATTCAATTGAGGTCATTGTTTTATGGTAAACTTGACCAAAGATTCAATTGAGGCCTGATCACAATAAAGGTAGTTGATTCTGGTATTTTAAAAGTAATAGCAATGGCTTTCTCATATTTTCGTTAGCTTTACAATGATCAGGTATTTGCACGGCTAAAATACATTAATAATCTTTTTTCCATGAATGATTTTTGCACGGGTAAAATACATTAATAATCTTTTTTCCATGAATGATTTTTGATCAGTATATATCATTGAAGTCCCAGAGGCATGTTTGATGTTTGACATGTCTTATTTCCTTGGTAATGTTGCCTATGAGTTTTAGGTCATTCAATGCAGAACCATATAGAGATCTAGTGGTTTGGGTTCTTGTCATCTGGAGGAAAATTCTCATGGAAAGGTTATATGTACAAACTGTCTTGCTGGACAAGTTGGAATGTAATTTCAAGAATAAGAGAATTGGATTAGTTTGCCTCTAACATGTCCTTTTGATATAGATTTATGTGTCACTTTCAGATATAGATTTGATTTACAAATGTTACAGAGAAATAATCAACATTTCTGATCAAGTTTTCATAATTTATGTATCATATTCAGATATAGATTTGATTTACAATTGTTACTGATAGAAATTACCAATATTTGCGATACTGACTGATTTTGTTCATTGATTTGCGTTATCATTGATTGCAAGGGCTTTTAATTTCCTTTCAAGTGGGCTTAAAATCATAAGTTACGATGCTTTAGCTTCATTTTGAGTTTTGATCTATATTCCATGTGGTAGGCTGTTTTTTCAATAATGTTATTTATAATGGAGTAGGTTAGTAGTAGCAAGCATAAGTGTCTTTGGAAGTGACTTTGAAAATGTAGCATGTTTTGACAAATGAGCGTGTACTGAATTGTTTTATAAGCAACTATTGTCGAAAGGGACCCTATTTATATTTTAATAACTTTGTTAGTGTAGTGAATTGTTAACTTCATGTGATTTTATTGTTTGTACTTATAGGTGAGAATATAGAATTCATGAGCATTTTGTAGGTTTGTTTTTGGAGGGGAGGTAGTGGAATTTAAACAATAGTAGTTTGGAAAATGAAATATTCTTTGATGTAAATGTCTCGTTAAAAATAATGATCAGAATTGTTTATTAACATAAATGGGCAATTAGTATTATGCAAAGTCATTGTAAGAGAGAGCACATATGGAAGTATTCATTTTGACAATGTAAAACATCATAGATGCTTTGGAGCTTTTAGAGGGTCTTGGTGAAAACCACTAGAATGTTCGGCGCATTCTCTATGAACCATCATTGGCACTCTCTTAGAGCAAATGATTCCTTTCACATGGCAACTTCTCAACATGGTGGTTTTTTCCACCTTTGTATCAATTTGGAGGTCTATTTTTAGGAGGAAAAAATGTACAATCTTGTTTATAGGGGATTGCAAATCACAATGGAATGACAACTTCTCAATATGGTATAACTTTTTTTTCACTTTCACATCGTTTTTGGAGGTGTATTTTTACAAGTAGAAAACTTACAATCTTTCGTATAGGGATTTGTAAATCACAATGGAAAATGCGGATGTAGGGATAGAGAACCAAAGGGAGATATAATATGAATATTTATCTTGACGAGATAAAATCATTGTAATTGATTTGGTAGAGATTCATGAGCTTTATAGATGGTACTAGTATTTGTGCTCAAAAAAGAATATAAATTTTCATCATAGTAGTACTTTTTTTTCATCTTCGTATCAATTTTGGAGGCCTATTTTCGTAAGGACTAAAGTTACAATCTTGATTGTGGGGATTGTTAATTCACTATGAAACAACAATTGTCAACATGGTAGAATTTTTGTTAGCATCATATCCGTTTCGGAGGTTTATTTTCACAAAGGATAAAAGCTATTATCTTATAGGGGATTGTCAATCACAACGAAAAAATGCGGATGCAAGTAGAGGACCAATAGGAGATAAGTTATGATTATTTGACTTGACGAGATAGGATTGCTGCAATTGATTTGGTTGATTCATGAGCTTCATAGTTAATTCACCATTAACCCTTTTTGGACTCTTGCACCATACCCCTTGAGCACATTATTTTTAGTACTTGAATTAATAGCAATATGTATTAATTTTTTGATCACTAACCATGTTATACAATTACTATTGCATTCTAAATGTAGATCATATTTGTCTTTTATAAGACCTTAATAGAAAGGAGAAAATAAAATATCCAATTAAAGAAAATGTGTTTATTAACCAAAGTGCAAAGCTTTAAATATTCTTCAAATGTTAACATTTATCATTTCTTTCATTAATTACAACCCTACTAGTGGTCCTTTATTCACTTGTCACACAAATTGAACCACACATCTTTCTCTATAATAGGTCTTTTCGAACTCAATGAAAGTTACATCAATCAACATTTTCATCTATGAATCAATTTGTGTTTGGTGAACTATTCTTTTTATAAAAATGCCCGCAACTACAAAATATAAATTACTAAAACTAACAAAATAAATTGATTTTTTTTAAAAACTAATACAATGGTAAATTATTGTAGCTCGAATACAATATTTTAAAATACCTACTATGAATATCTATTAATGTTTTTATACCATCATTTACATATAGGTCTATTTTGAGGTTTCTTTTTACCCGATGTTTATAATTATTACAAACAAGATGAAAGGGCCTATCAATGTTTATTGATGAGAGGGTTGCGAGTGCATTGTCATCCTTGTTAATCCACATGGGAGTAGGTCATTCATACTTTTTGGGACATTATATTGCTATGGTACATGAGTTTCGTCTAAATCTTCATCCATGTCATATTGTATCGGACCCCAATCTTTGGAGACACTACATGTAAAGGCATCAAATGCCCTTTGAATATGGTGCATCCTCTCTAATGTCAAAACCAAAATATATAATGCATTTAATAAGAAAATAATCTTTTGAAAAAGATACCAAAAATTAATATAATTTTAAGTGCATGAAATACAAAGTTTTGCCCAAATGTAGTTTGTAATGAACATGAGAATTATTTTTAACTTTAAATGTTAGCAACCAAAATAAACAATTAGAGTCGATAGGAGATGAGAAGACGTGACAAGAGAAGATTGAAAATAATGTTACTAAACCCACTATTGATGGACACTTTGTTGTAGATCTTGATCTTGTAAAATGGGGAATAGATATTGCCTCATTATAATATATATTTTAAATATGCAAAAACAAGATATGAATGTCACATAGTAATCTATTGCCAAAACAATCTATCATTTTTATTGGTATTTTCTCACAATTGGTATAAAATTCCTTATGTTTAATACAAAATTCTCTCTTTGGTGTGGGGATATCCATTTCCCTCTTGGATTTGATTTCTTCTTCAACCATTCATTTTGAGAGATATATCATACCATGCTTGGTCCCAAGATTTGAACTCTAATTGTACATACTTCTTCCTCATATTTTCCACCGTTTTATATGAAACAAACCTGTCTAAAAAACAATTCTTGCTTTACTTTCCCTTTGCGAAAGCGTCTTTCCTAATCACAAGTAATTTAAGTAAGCTCTTGGGTATACACTCTCGAATTAAATGTGAAGATGAGAATGACACAATTTTGGAACAAGAAACACTACTAACAATCATTAATATTCAAGTTGATCAAGAGCCACTAACAAAAACTCTCTTTATTAAACAATAAAAGCCTTTAATTAATTCAAAATATCAAAATGGAAATGGGATGGTAAAGACGAATGATCATGATATAAAAGAAACAAGTTGCTATGACCGCTCTCATGCTTGTAAGCAAAAATTATGATCCCTTAGAGCCAAGAAATAACAACTTAATGGAAACTTGAGGGTGAGGGTTAGGAACTTGGACTCCATTTATGAAAACATAATTGGGGAGATATGGTGTGCCTTCGCCTCTTTGGGATGGAAACCCAATGTACATCGACTTGCTTGCTTTGCCTTATTAAGTATATTTTAAATTTGTATTTTTAGTTATTCTTGAGCCTCGCCTTTGTAAGGGGTTTGGGACCTTGGCACTCGTTTTTATTTTCTTTTTTAATTTTGGCATTTATAGATCACTGTAAAACACTGAACCCTAAATAAATATCTCGTTTCCACAATGAGGAGGACGAGATTTGGTCTTTCACACTATGATGAGTTTGGAATCTTGTATCCTCAGTCAAAAAGGGTGTGAAGAGGTTTGGTAAAAGGGTGTGAGGCGTGAAAGGCATGAAAGAATTCATACAACCATTGGAAAGGTCAGAACTTAGTTAACCGTCCTTGAGGAAGTGACATAATAGTCAAGTAATCCTATTTTGAAGATTTATCTACCTAATGGTATTGTGAGTCTTTGAACTTAAGTTTAGGGTTAGGGGTTTTAGGGTTTAGGGTAACATGGAGATAAGCACGGTGTAGGTGTGAAAGGCATGAAAGAATTCATACAACCATTGGAAAGGTTAGAACTTAGTTAACCGTCCTTGAGGAAGTGACATAATAGTTAAGAAATCCTATTTTGAAGATTTACCTTCCTAATGATATTGTGAGTCTTTGAACTTGAGTAAGGAAGGTGTGGTAGGGTTGATTATGGTAAGGATAAGAAATCAAGAATGTGGGAAGAGCTATCAAGAACCCCAAGATGAGAAAATATAAACCCTACAAGAACAATCCAATGAGACAATTTTTCCTTTGATCCTTATCTACAATTTCTTGGTGAATGTGAAGATGGTTTGTAGGCAAAGATACATTATATTATGAGGTTCTCTATTAGTCAAAACCACGAAGTCAAGTATTAATTCCTTGATAAACTTGAAGAAGGTCTTAAGACCTTATAACCATTATCACAGACAAGTAGCTCTATGTTTGATCTTTTAAACCTCGGGAGAGGAGCATCTCATAAGATATTTAAGCATTCGAACAATGAATCATGAAGATAGAGAGAGGTCAATGCATGTGGATTCTTACAGTGGACCAAGCTCTTATTTGTGTCTCATGACAATGTTCATACAAGGAAGTTCAACCAGTCTTGAAAGAAAGAAGTTCCAAGATCTTAAGAACCAAATCAAGGTCAAAACTTGGAATTCTACCTAAACACCCATATATTTGGGATTATTAATATTATTATCAACATTGTAGATACTATTTTTGGGCAACATACACCATATCTTGTGATGCTCTACAAACCATTTGACAATGATAAACCATGTATGTATAATGTATACAAGACCTTTGAAAACCAAAGGATAGGCTAGGCTAGGCTAAATGGGTCATTGAAGACTAATGCACCTTCAAATGATCTAAAGACAATATTTGACAATGTCCAATGAAAAGAAGAGGTGGAAAATCTCCACAATCCCCTTCATGGAGTTTCTTTTTGCTTGAATGAAAAAATGAGAAACCAACGTAAAGATGCAAATTTGTTTCAACAAAGGTTCATTTCTTGCGATTTATGTTATAATATTAGATGTGATGGCACTCAAATAAAGATGGATGCTAGACATAATATTAGGAATCAATCCAACCTCAAAGAAATTTCCAACATCATTTTTTCAAACAATTTACACACCCTTTATAATGGGTTTATTTGCATTGTGTATTGGGCAATATCACTTGATACTCTTCAAAAAAATCCGACAATTCTATTATTGTCTATATGACTATTTTACCCTAGATGAAGCCCTACAATTGAATGAAAGGGAATGGTTTGTCCAAAGGACTCATCAACCAATGACACTAACCTTAAATTCACCACATGTTACACACCAATAATCTAAAATAGCCAATACTTACATACTGCAAATAAACATAATATAAATTAATCGGGGCTAAAAATTTACAAATTAAGAGTGTCATTATCTATACACCAAATCACACAACTTAAATCAATTGGAAGTGAATGTGGAGGTGATCATTGAAGGTGGTGTAGGGGATGGAGGAGGATCCTCATTTGAATGTAAAGGTAGTGATGTCCCACAACACAATGTTTATTTAAAAATACTAAAAATTTCATCTTGTTCATCAAATTTATATACAAATCATTAGACAAAATATCATCAAATTATTTGATTTTTATAAAATCATATACAAAAGAAACAACATTTTACATAAAAACATTCGATGCTTTTTGAAACAATATAGGAAATTCAATTGTTTCAAATAACCAATATATATACATCAATATTCAAATGACAACACTATTTTTCCCTCAATCTCGTTGGTGTTGCTTTTCCTTTAAAACTATAGTTAATCAAAAGCTCTTCACCAACTTTGATATTTTTATCGCTCCCACCATTGTATAAAGTGCTAATATTGGCCCTTTCATTTCATATTCTTTGTCATCGGTACACTCTATAAATTGATAATGGGGAGATACAAGACAAAGGCATCTGTGGATACTATTTTTGAAACCCATAATAATTATAAATGCATACTGATTATGATGCACAATGAGTTTTCTCCTTGGATGTATGAATATGTTCTTCCATTTACTTTGCATTACATCACATTCTATATTTGGACATGCTGAATTTGTAGTTCACCTTATGAGTCCAATCTACAAATAAGTACATTGGGCTATAAAAGGTAATATTAGCATATCAACTAAACATTGAGTGGTAGACCCAAATAATTCTTTGTCAAAGTGAATAACCCAAGATCTGCATTAGGAAAGTAGAAAACCGTATAATGTAGCTTTGCTTCCAAAATTTGAATTCTTCATAAGGTGCTAGAAGTGGTTTATCCATTGGCCAAGCCCCATAATGTTTCCAATTGGGGAAATCAAATTGATATTTCTTCAACGCCTTAGGTGGAAGTTCCAAATCATCTTTGGACTCTTCCTCATAAGGTGTAATATGATATTTCCATATTTTTGCACACATATTTGTCATAATTGTTGACAACCTACTATTTCTCTGTGCACCACCGAAAGCGCTTTCAACCTTTTAAGTGTGTAGAAGGTTTTGGATGTGGTCAAGAGAAAATCAATTTTCTAGAGGAAGACATATTTGTAACAATAATGATAACTACATTATTTTACAAATATTAGCTAAAACCAAATACCAATAAGAAAATTACAACAATATCATTATTTTGCAAAAACTTGCCAAAATTTCCAAGTTACAACTTTTCATATTTCCATTTGCAGATAAGGAAGGTTCCCTAGTAGAAACATACTAACAATGTCAAAGCATACTGAAGGCATGTGTATTGTTGCAAAATGTAAATAAATCTACTATCTCAACATTGGGTGAGAATCCTTTTGTATTCCCTCTCTTTTATGTTGGAATAGTTCTACTTTCCCTTTAAAGGAGAAACATGAGTTTGTAAGAGCTAGAGATATGTAGAAGGTTTACAAGGGTTTTTCTCTATTCTTTGTTAGGGTTACAAATTTTGTCAACTTTTAGGGTTACAAATGTTGTAATAGGCATGCAACCATGCAAGTTGAGTGGATGAGGACTATAAATACTTCAATGACATGACCATTTTTAGTGCTTTACACCCACAATGAATCATTTTGTATGCATGGTTAACCTTCTTGGCCATCTTGGCTATCTTGAGGAAGATATAAATGTTATAATATAAAATATAATTAAACTTTAGGTGGTTGTGTGGACGTGTTTTCTTGGTGGTTGGATGAGCAGGGGTATGAGAGGAAAAGAACTAGTTGGTATTTATTAGCTACTCGACGAGCGTCGTTGATACTTGCACTTTAATTATATTATATTTGTCGAGTCAAGGTGGTGTACATGGTCATTTGTTTGCAACAAAGGGAACCATCAAAATCATTCTCAGTACTTTTCTAACAACAAAATTAATTGAATACTATACTAGTTGCAATTAGAAGATGGAATGAATCAACAACAAAGACTTATTAAAGACAGAATGAAAGGAACTAAAAGTAATGCAATGCTTTGGAAATTTAAATGAATGCAAAATGACGGAAAGGAAATAACAATAAATTCGCCCTTCTCATTGGGGAGGACTAGCCCTTACTCCTTCCATTCGATCAGGTTCAACGTTGCAAGGTACACAATAAAGTTTTCCCATGAATTTGCAATTGTAATGAAAAAAATTACTTTTACAATAATCAACTAAGCTCGAACCAAACTTCAATACATTAACTCTTTTATACTAGAGCACTCGTACTCCCTCTAGGAGAGACCTAGTTTATTTGTAATTAATAACATTTACTTAACTGGAAAATAACTAATTGTTCTAAGAATTACAATTGTGGAAGAAGTAATCTATGTAGTGTTTGATTTGAACTGATATTGTTAACTGCAGATGAGGCCCGTAATTGACTCCTTTGAGAGAGTTAATCGGTGTTGGAAGATACGTCAGATCTTGGATTGATTCCAGAGAATTGTGGTGATCATAAATCCATAAGTGTCTATCCGCATCACGTCTTCCAAGCAACTGGAGTTAAACTAGGAGTGACTGGGCCTCATAATCCACATGAAAGTAGGTTGAGGTAATAGAACACATTTCATGCTCATGTCATTGTGTTAATTGATGTGCCAGATGTATCAACTCATAGTTCAGCCATTCGAGCTATTTATCTCCTTTGTGCAAGCCCCTTCTTCCAAGGAAGTCTGAATTAATGATTTGGATGAGTCCTGCACTAATGCAAAGGCGAGTCTTGTGCCAATGAGAAACGAGTCTTGCGCTAATATTCAATTAACTCATGTGATGACTCAACATATGATTTTCAAAATATATTGTTAATACCCATAAAAGGACTCATTTAAGCCATATTTGAAGAAGCAATAACAAGATAAAAATAACAAGAGTATGCACAATATTTCCTTCCAAAACATAGTAAAGTATTAACTATAAAATGTCAATATCATACATTGTGCAAAATGATATCAAAATAACATAGGGTTTACATGGGATAAACATGACAAAATAGGGGTTCATCACCCCACACTTAAGATTTAGTAGGTCATCCTACTACCTATTCAATTGTGCAACTATCCTTGAATACTTATACTCATTGGAAAAAGTTTGGCAAGTTTCATCCAATTAAATATTACAGAACCCAAAGAAATCAATGAACGACTTCCTCTATAAGCATTATAAGCGCCCTCGGTGATCAATTGTGGAATCCCATCGTGGTACTAATGTAATGACTAATGAAGGTCTATACCTCATATCAATCCATTTCTCTATTGGGCCCTAAAATATTGGCTAAGTACTAAAGGGTGTGCGTGTGTGGAACCAATAAGAAGAACGATGCTTAGGAGAAAATGTGTAGGAAAAGGGGTTTAAGAAGGGTTTAAGTGAAACCGGGCGAGCGTAGGAGACATGACATGAGTTTAAAGGACTTAGTTATATCTTTGGCATTCTAGATGCACTTGAGGAAAAAAGTGAGGACCCAACTAGGTGTGATGAGTTGATAAGGTGCCATCCTAGAACCTTGGAGGTCAGGAAAAGGATATTCCACGCGAGGAATATTCCCAGAAGACATCATTGCAGATAGTGGAGGGTTTGCAAAGGGATACATATTCACCATTGGAGGACCATGTCGACACTTGGCAAACGATTTGTTCAGAGAGAAGACATGAGATGCTCGGGTTATAGATAAATATAGTATAGAAGAGGAACGAAAAGGAGGGAAAGAAATAGACAGAGAGAATGCAAAAAGAATAAGAAACAAAGTAACAATGTGCCACAATAATGCTACGGTTTAGAGTAGTTAGTGCTAAGGGCATGAGGGATCTATAAGCCTCTATATGGCACTAGGATCTGTAACAAGGGTTAAAATGGGAAAGGTATAGATAGGGTCTCATATGGGGAAGGATTTACGGGAGTTAAGTCCTTGTCATTTATTGTATATGGTCTAAGATGACCCTTTTGACTGTAATGTGGCTACCTGAACTATGTTAAATCAATATATATGTGGGTTTCTTCTGTATATTTTGCTTAAGGGTGTAAACCATCGTATCATATGAGTTATCATGGCTCATATCTAGTTTATTATGCTTCTTGCAATGTTATTTAGCTTTTGTGATGCACTAATGTTAGATATGCTAGTTGCATTTTCTACCTCTTTAAATAAGTAAATGTACTTATGCTTTTACAAAGCATCCTCCATTAATGGCAGAACTGTCTCATAAAGCTCACATAAACGAGGAGTTCGGCGCCCGCGCGTGCCTCGGGTGAGCACCCAACGCCCGCTGGGTGATAGGCTAGCGCGCTTGGGGTTAGTAGAGGTATTAAAGGGTAAATAAATGACTACATCTCATGTATTTCTAGAATGATTTTGCAGAGATCCTTGGTCCTTTTCAATGACCAACAGAGGTTAGTAGGTGAAATCACTTGCTTCTTCTCGTAATGCTTTGTAAATAGCTCATACCTTACTTTACATGCAAGGAAATTGACATTGAACACGTGAGTACTTGCTTCCTAAAATTTCACACCCAAGTTCTCGAATATATTTGTCTTTGGTCCACCAACCGTAAATAGTATACTTGAGATCGAAATATGTTGAATAACTGAATGGGAACATGAAGATCATACCTCATCAATAGGCCTATATTAGATTCTACTTGAACAAATGTTCCCTTTGTTCCATCCATTCGGACTGGTTCCTTACAGTAGATATAAATGCCCTCAACTGCACTTCACCCACATTACACTTTATGGGAATCTCAATTTTCTTAGGAAGAAGAAACTTGTGAACATAAAATTCACAGAGTAAATTCTTTTCAACATCACTTCCTGATGTATATGCACCAAAAAATTTCCTGTCATCATCAAACTCTATATCTTGCATAACACGGGCTCTAAAGATCTTCCATTTCAGGAATTGTTCCTTCAAAAATAGTGCATAAAAATTAGATGGGGGCATGCATGAAAGAACTTGATCATACATCCGACATACAATAAGAACATTCTCTTTGAGCAATTTGTTCTCCTCCTTCAAGGTTTTATTCTCATCAGCAACTTCCCTGAGCCTATAACATTCCTCCATCCATTTAACCATACCTTTTAAGACAATAATATGGGGAATATGAAGTCTATTTGAGTTGGTTTCTCTTTAGTGACCACAAGCTCTGTTTCCTACCTATTTTCTTGCAAAATTGCAAGGGATGCATTAAGATCATTTGTCTTGGCTTGAAGGGAGTGGATTTTTGTTCTTTTTCTTCCAGAGCATGCTGGAGTTGAAGAGTTACCTCTTCCTACTACTCTATAGTCTGATGTAATTGTTGGATTTTATGATTTTTCTCACTCCATCTAGGAAAAGCTGGACTCCTTAGCTTGAGGAGGAGCTATATATGTGCAATTCACTCCTGAGCTATTTGTATCTCAAACTAAATTTTAGACAGTGAAAGTACTTGTGGCGTAATTGTGTCTGAGTCAGGGAGAAACGAGGTTCTCCTTCCCCCATAGGTGCCTTACCTTTATCTACCGTAGGTGAGTCTGTAACAGTGGTTGGGGTGTGTTCAATTTATTTCTCCATAACAGGAACAAAGGGTGACACAAATTGATGAGGAGACACAGGTGGTGTCTTGAGTAGGGTCTCGCATAATGACGGCATTTGCTTGGTGTTCTTCCGGGAAGGAACAACTTCATTTGATGTTTCTTGAGGGCTTGTGCATGCCTAGAGATCCTAAGGCATTTCTTATGTCACTCTAAAGTGGAGGGATCTCGCTCACAGGACCAATTTAGATTCTAGGGCACACTCTTACTCAAATTTTAACCATTTGTGAGGGCCATGCCTCTTTCTAAAAAATTGTTGTTTGTAAATTAAATGTATTAGGCCGTGAAATTTTAAGCGGGAAGTACCTAATAGAATTTCACGGTGGCCGAAGAAGACATAATCATATAAAAAAAATGAGGTAGATTTATTTTGTCTTTGGGGTTTAGTTTGGCCATGGCGAAGGTGTATCAGAATTCTCAACACAAGTCCCAAAATGATCTCATATTGTCCTTCACATGTGAAATATTTGATTACCCATTTAGCAACTTCTGCCCAAGGCTCAAGTAGAGTATTTATTTTTATACCTTTGGCCTTCCCCTTATTGTCCACTACCAATTCTAATTTTTTTCTTTTTGCCAACTTAATAATTTCGAGAATCAATGTCCTATTGATAGGGATTAGTTGATCTTATGCACATATTTATCTACTTCAATGGAGCAGAATAAACAGTAAATCACACAATATCATTATATCTCACACTTGATTACATATATGTAGGAATATGTCTCCTATAAATAAGGAGATGTTCCTATTAACGAGACTCCACAAATCACTCAACAATTCCTATTTATGAGGATTGTTATAACCTCACTAACTTTATACGTACCCATTTATGGTGGGTGTTATAACTATATAACAACTCATATTAAAATATACTAATTACGTAAATAATGTGAGCACTACATTTCCTAACATTCCCCCACTTAGTGCGAACATGGGAGAAAAACAATCACACTTCCTTCACACAAATGCCGCCGCGTGTGCTCATGATCTTGGCTCACCGATGGTTTTGAAAAGGTTGACCAACAACATCGGTATGAGCCCTTGCTCATCCGGTATGAACCCCTGTTCATCAAATATGGACCCCGTCCATCAAAAAAGGAAAAGGTATGAACCCCTATTCATCCTCTTCAAGTATCATGATGCTGCTTTTACCTTGTGCTTTCATCTTTCTACTATATTTTCACATTAGGAAAGTACATAAGATTGTTTTCACTTTATTACAACAAGAACATACTAAAAATTGAATACGACTAATGACATGTACTATGCAACTAAAATAAAACACACTAAAACAAAATGCCACAACCTCATTTTGCAGCCCCATCGCTAGTGGCTAGTGAGATGACATTGCTTGTCCTCTATCCTCCTGTGCCTCCTTCCTCTAGTGTACGCGTTGCTAACTCAACAGGATGCGAACATGAAGCACATTTGTTTTCACATTGAGCTTATTCTTTTCTTCCCTCCCTGCATGATGTGAAATACTTTATTTTGTCAAATGTTGAGTAACAATGAAAATGCGTCCGCAAGGTAATTTTTTTAATTTTACAAAATTTTGAATATAATGACAATGATGACTTTATGACATTAAACACTATTTGAGAATATGAAGACTAGACTAGAAATTTAATAAGTAATAAACTGAGATTACTTTTGACTTGAAAATGAATTTGAAAATGACAATACCATTAACAAATGTTTAGACTCTTATGCTTGACTTTGATTGTTTTAACAACGCTTGACAACAATGACGATGACTCTATTACACAAATAATGACTTTTGACTATGAACAATACGCTATACCAAACTAAATAACAATTGAAAAACATTCTATTGACATAGACTTTTAAATGACTCTTTTAATAAGCGAGATAAAAAGATGACACAAGATTTGTTAATTTATAAACGACATAAAAATTAAACATATAAGGCAATATACACAATATTGACTCAAAGAGGATATTCAAGATATGACTGACTCTTTTTGTTTTGCATTATAGAGGCCAACACATCTAATAAACTAAAGTGATACTTAATCGACTCATAATGACAAGCAATGATTAAATTATATTAAGGGACAATATTAATTTAACTCTTCAAAACAGGCACTGTGACGACATAATGTTATTGCTCCTTCCTGGAATTTGTGTTGCTTGGGGAGGAGGTTCTAGTTGATTCGTTGTTAGTGGAAATAAATGAATGCGTAGAAGACCACGATAAACACCTTTTAAACACTCAATGGTGATGATCCACTTTGATAGATATCAATTTTGTTGTTGAGCAATGAAGATTTCAAGAATCAACTTGAATTTATTGATACGTAGGAAGAAGAATATGAACATGCCTTCGGTGAGGATGTGATTAGATGTTCATGTCTATGTTGAGAAAAGATTGACTCTAATGATCTACGATTTAAACGCTGTAAAATATCTACAAAAGTCAGTGATTGAGTTATAGACATAAACACAACATATTTCTAGTGCTGATGGATGGTCTTTGAACAAATTAGTAAACATGGGAGATATTAGTCACAAATAGATAACAAAGGAGACAAAACATCTCTTCTATAGACTTGAGAATAGAAGAATTTTCTAAAATTATATTGTTCTCACATAAATTTGTCTATTCCATCTGGATCTACCACATGCTACAATATCCTTTACAAAGATTTGGGTAAAAATAACTTACTAAACTTGAATCTAAAACATAATAAATCAAGCTCCAAAAATATTATGGCATCATCGGGGCAACAATGCACCGTATGCCTGGCCCCACATATTCAATACATCATCATAGAAGCACAACCGATCTGTGCCTAGGAAAGCATCAAAACTCTATGCTCTCAAAACCTTATCTTACTCTGATGCCATTAATAGGGATTAGTGGATCTTATGCACAAATTTATCTACCTGTAATGGAGCAAAATAAATGTTAAATCACACAATATCATTATATCGACAATTGATTACATATATGTAGGAATATGTCTCCTATAAATAAGGATATGTTCCTATTAACGAGACTCCACAAATCACTCAACAATTCCTATTTATGAGGATTGTTATAACCTCACTAACTTTGTACGTACCCATTTATGGTGGGTGTTATAACTATATAATAACTCATATTAAAATATACTAATTACTCAAATAATGTGAGCACTACATTTTTCCTAACACCTATTCTTGAATCATTGACCTTCCTCTCGTATTCTTGAAAGATAACTAATTACAGTGGGGTTGAATGGGATTTTCTTACCTTGTACAGAAGAGTACCCTTCCTCCATGTTTCTTGGAAAATTCCTATGTCATTTTTGTCTTTGAACTCTTCATATGCAAGCAACATATCAAGCCATCCCTCCTCAAATATTTCTACCGACTTTGCATCGCCTAACAATTCTATTAAATTGGTTGGTTCGTGTTTAACTCTTAACCCCATGACTGGTGTGTAGAGTAGGTAATTAGAAAATAACAAAGCACAAGATTGGAAATGTAGTGGAATTAGGCACGAGATTGCAGTGGTTAGTGGTGTAAGAGTGATGGCGAAATTGGGAAAGAGACAAGGAATACAAAACAACACAAATTGGGAAAGGTTTGTACAAATCCCAAAGCGGTAGGGGTAGTAATTAGGTACGTGTGATGATTAATGTGGAGAGGGATGGCAGATTTGTGGGGATATGTGAAGTGTGGGAATGCATTGGAAATGGAGAAGGTGGTAAATTTGCATGAGTACAATAATTAACAGTTCATAAATTAAACTTTTCAACATTTAAGAAGGGAATATTACACATACCTCATTAAATTTTCTTGTCATGTCATTGGCCACCATCTCAATATTGATTTGATCCTCCATCCACATGTTTTCCTTCATTTATTACTTTCCCAATTCAGGGGTGGTGACCGCCATTGTTGGTTTTCGACCACGAATTATATATATGTGTGTGTGTGTGTGTGTGTGTGTGGTAAATTTGCACGAGTACAATAATTAACAGTTCATAAATTAAACTTTTCAACATTTAAGAAGGGAAAATTACACATACCTCATTAAATTTGTTTGTTATGTCATTGACTACCATCTCAATATTGATTTGATCCTCCATCCACATGTTTTCCTTCATTTATTACTTTCCCAATTCAGGGGTGGTGACCACCATTGTTGGTTTTCGACCACCTGAATTATATATATATATATATATATATATATATATATATATATATATATATATATATACACACACACACAAAATTTTCTCTTTTTTTTTTTTACAGGACAATGGCCACCATTATTGGTTTTCAAATAATGCCTCGAGGATGATGACCACAATTTCGGTTTTAGTCATCTCCTCTTTATTTTTGGTGACAAATAGATCAGTTCGAGTTGATTTGGACAAACAAACTTTGTCCAAACAATTCAGAGCTGAATCTTCTTGAAGCACCTTTTGAAATTCTTCTTTAGATGTTGGTTTATGGTACAACCTCAATCTATGTCCATTAACCAACATCACTTTCTTCTCACCATCAATTGGAATCAGTTGAACTATCCCATTGTTGAATACCTCTTCAATTTGATATGGGCCCATCCATCTTGTCTGCAGATTCCCCTTGAAATTCTTGTATTTTGAATCAAATAACAAAGCCTAATCTCCTTTTTGGAAATTTCTTTGCTTAATGTGTTTGTCATGCCATACCTACCTCTGATGTTGGATGATCTCCGTTTGATGTAATGCTTGAGTGCTTATCTCATCTAACTCGTTTCGTTGAATAATCCTTTCCTCTTGTGCTTCTGTTAAATCAATTCTCACTTCAATAGTTGTTCTCAAGGTTTGAATCTCAAATTATATGGGAAAAATGAGTTCCTTTCCATAAAACAACTCATAGGGAGTGAACCATGTGGTTGTTTTCCAAATAGTATTATAGGCCCAAACTGCTTCGGGAAATTTTTGAACCCAAATTTTCCTTGAGATGTCCGATGTTTTTGTTAGGATATTCTCCAACTCTCTGTTAGTAACCTCCACTTGACCATTGGGTGTGGATGATATGGTGATGAATTCTTGTGCTTCATCTGGTATGTTGCCACAAAGGAACTGATTACACCTGACATGAATTGTGGTCCTTGATTTGAAATAATGGATCTTGGTGCTCCAAACCTCTGAAAAATATGTTCATATAAGAAATCTGCAACTTTCTCATCTCTTGCATATTGTAGTGCTTGAACCTCAGCCCATTTAGTGACATAGTCTGTACAAACTAGAATGTACTCCTTCCCTTGAGAGGTTAGGTCAATTGGCCCTATGAAATCCAATCCCCACTTCTCAAATGGTTCCAAGACAACTTGAGGTTGGAGTGGCATTTCAGATGTAAACATTGGCTTCCCCATTCTTTGGCATTGATCACATCTCCAAACATACTTCTTGACATCCTTGAACAAGGAAGGCCAATAGTAACCAGATCCTAAAAATTTGTGAATGGTCCTTCTCTCGAGTAATGCCCTCTCGATGGCTCATCATGACATGCCCTAAATATGTCAAATAATTCATCTTCAACTACACACCTACAAAAACATGGTCGAGTCCACATTTAAAAAAATTCCGTTTAACCATGTATACATCACACTTTGTTGGATCAATTGCTTTCTTTGCTTTTGTGTGAAAAAGGTTGGGAACTTCCCTATAGCCAAGTAATTAGCCATATCAGCAAACCAAGGAGAAGTAGTAGAAGCGCAAAAATATGTTCATAAGGAAAATCCTCACTGACTTGATCTTCTTCTTCAAGTGGTCAGCCTTGAAAGAAAATCAACTACCACATTTGATTTCTTGGCTTGCCAATGCTTTTAATATTAAATTCTTGCGTGAACATAACAACCACCTTACAACCTTGTCATGCGCATTAAAGGTTTATTCATTAGGTACTTGATAACATGAGCGATCAACGTGAACAATCACTTCATAGCCCATGATATAATGGCGAAACTTGATGATTGCATATTGTTATCACCAATTTTTGACTGTGCAAAATTTAAAACAATAAAATAAATAAATAAAATAAAAATGGAAATTTCACAATTTTTCAAAAGTGTTACTTTGCGTGGTTTATCACTCTCATCATGACCATCTCATTTTTGTGATCGTTTCGGTCTTCGTTTCATCCTTTTCGGGTGAGAACTCCTCCCGCCAGGCATTAAACTGTGTTAAAATTAATTAATTAATATTTAATTAATTAATTACTCTTTGTTTGATAAAATTAATTTTTAATAATTTTGGAGTATTTAATTAAATAAATATTAATTCATTTGACAAGTTTTATTTTAATTGCCGGGGAAAAATAAGCTTCCGCTTCCCATTCTCGGAATGCCAAATTGGCTTCCTGCCCGGATTTCCCTTTCTGGAAAAATTGTTTTAAATTCCCGCTTGTGGGATTTCTTTTCACAATTTCCAAATTAATGAATTGGCAAATGGGCAAAAATCTCCCGATTTCCCACATGGGGAAATTAAACGGAGATTGCCAGCCCACTTTGCCATTCCCGTTGGCAATTGGCCGTTGCTTTCCCCATTTCCCCTGGCAATTAATTCCACTACCCGGGAAGAGGGGAAGTCGGTTTAACCTTCATAAATTCCTCCATCGGACTCATTGGAAAGAGTCGTACGAGGCTTTCTAAAATTGCTTCTCACTTCTTCTAAGGAACATAATATTTTTATCACATTCCACAATACTGCGAATGCCATTGTGAAGGAGAAATAATACTGACTTTCGACGCAGCCCAAGGAGATTCACACAGACCAAAGGGTAAAATAACCCATGTTTGCCAAAATACCACACATTTTTCCCAAGGAGAAATCCACGCAAAAGTCTTATAACAGTCTCCACGTAGTAGAAGACACAGGGGAGGTGAAATGGTGGTCAAGAGCTCACGCCATGGTCGAGACAACTCAACACTCCCACGCATGAGCAGAGAACAATTTTCCAACGCAGGAGCGGTTTGAAAAATCCCACGCACCAGTCCAAAAGACCACGCAGGAGTGGTTTAGAGATTCCACGTTTTGGGACAACACAAAACCAAGAAAAAAAATCCCATGCCAAAATCAGGCTAGGCCACGTGGGGAGAGAGAGGAGATCACCATGTTTTTGTTTCAGAAGGAGCAGTCACACACATTCACAGAAAGCAAAGTTCAACGCATTTGCAAAACTAAAGGATCTCCCACGCAGCCAAAGAGGCAAGTTTCAACGCAAGTTATAAGGGAGAAGAGAGACAATTGTACCTTCCACACGTAGCCTGAAGGAAAGAATAAAAGAAGAATATCACCATGCCAGAGCAAACTAGAAAGTTCCACGCAGCAGGGGGAGGAAGAAGTTAGTTTCCACGCAGGCCCAAGAAGCTTCCACGCATAGCCAGGGGGTAGAGGATAATCCAAATCCAAAGGCAGACCACGTGGAAGATATAAAAAAAGTAGTTTGAAAATTAAAAAATAGTCCTTTAATTGCCACGCATTTGCCTAAGCGAGTCACACAAGAGACAAGAAAGAAATACCGTGAAACTATCCAAACATTACTCACACGGCTCCGTAGGCGGAAAATTTTCAACAAAGACAATCACAACAATCTCCAAAGCAGTCCTGAAGTGTATTTAGCAAGTGTATTCACGCATCGATTAGAAGGTCACAAGAAAGAAGTGAATCTCAAAGTATGCGGCCATTTAAAATCTGGTGATTTTCACGCATACCAAGGAGAATTTGCTTTGTCAAATTAAATAAAATTGAGAGATTTTAATTTAAAATATATTTATCGTTGTATCGCCAGATTTGGAACTCGAGCTTAGTCTCGATATATTTGTATTAAAAAAATTGTGTAACTGAGACTTATTATTATTATTATTTTTAAAATAATAATAATAATAAAATTAAAGCGAGTCACATTTTTCTTGCATTGACGGGGTTTCGGAGACTGAGACTCGACCTCGCTTGTGTTGTTTTGCGTGCTCGAGTCATTCTTCTGTGAAATTCATAATGGCTAAGAAATCTAACAAATCCGCAGGTAGATCGAGGAAGCCAGTGGAGAAATCAAATAAGTCCACACTCAAGTACGAATTCCAAGGAATCATTCCTCCCAGTTCTATCAAATCAACATACGACAATATAACTGATACAAATCTGGGTCATATCAATGTGCAACAATTCTGTGAACAGGTGAAAACTGAAGGCAAAACCATATTCTCGGATAGGCTTTACCATAGTGGTCTACCTCAAGCAACAACATTTCCTGTCTTGGTGCAGTGTCCAGAGTTGGTTATCACTTGTGCTGAGCACTATGATCTTGAGAGACGAGGAATTTTTAAAGATAATCATGATCTTTTCCTCTGAATCACACCAGAGCACATTGAGGAATTTCTCGGCATACCTGACTTTCCTGAGAATGTGGATATCACTCGCTAGTCAGCGCAAGAATTTTGGGATGAGGAACCCTCAGATGGAGCAAGATGGTTAATAACAACTGGTTAGTAACCAAGAGGCCTCAAATTGATAGGCTTCCCAAAGAACTGTACCACATTGAGTTCGTGGAAGAAATTGGGGACATGATTACTCTCCTAAGTCAAGTTTTGGTTCTCCCTCTGCTAGGATTTCCCACCCGTGGATGTATCGGTTTATCGTATCATCCTTGCCAAGAAAGAGTTTGTGGATTGGGCCACCACCATTAGTAACACCCTTCACAAACAATTGATAGAAGTTAAGATGACTGGATGCTTCTACATGACATTGTATCTGACTTATGCAGTAGCAAGAAGAAAGCTATTTTCAGGACTTGAAACGAGAGGAGTCATGGGGCCGTCAAATAGTGTTTTTCATTATTACCCGCAACTCAGTTTCAAAAATATCTCTCACCATTTTAGAAGAGTCAACGATGCATTCACCTTCCGCGTGATTGAACCTGAATCGGAATACAGAGGAAAGATTTTCTAAAGAAGCCATGAGTGTCATTTCCCAATGGGGAACATGGTTTATTCAATTTTCATCCTTTTCCTACATTCGCGTGAGTGGCTTTGTTGGTACTCCATGGAAGCTTCCTAAGTACGTCAGTGACAGATGGGCATTAATGGAACTTGTGTGACAACTATTCCAAGTTCACTGTCTTCTCAGTGATAAGCACCGTTTAGGAATCCATTTCCCAATCCAAATCGGGGAATACCAATGTCCAAATATTTTGATTACCTGCACAACTCATGGAAAAAGAGTTCGCTCTCATTACAATCTATCCATATGTGAAGAGAGCCCAATTTGATATCAATGGTTATATGTAGAAGATTCTTGGAGAAAAGTATAACATAACCCGCCATGGAATATTTCGGGCTACCTATTCGGATGAACATGAAGTAAGAAGGCGAGAGTTTTCTCGCTTAACACTTACTCATATCAAGGCCTTGGCATCAAGAACCCTCCCAATTCATTCATAAATGATGATAAAGATGTCATTGATCTGTCATATGATATGATGCTTTTATTTTACCTCATTGCCTCGAATTGATTGGACCAAAAGAGACAAATTTTCTCTTGATAGCAAGAATCAACCGATTCTTGAAAGAAGCATATCTTGGTATGATAGGAACTTGCCAAGTTACAACTGCTCAAGATCATGCTTCGGGATCACAAAAATTCCCGACACGAGGAGGCCTTCATTCAACCAAAGCCTCTTCTCGATCAACCTCTGTACCATCCAATCATACACAACAAGCAAGAAAGGAGTGGTTTCCAAAATCCACTTCGCCAAGTAACGTGTCATGAGGAGAAAAATCTAAAGACCCTAACCCCGAAGAAGGAAGAGAGCATGTATCGATATTTTCTACCTCGAGTAGATATACTTCTATCCACATTGTTAATAGTGCTCGAGAATCTCATGGCAAACGATCCTCACCATGCTTGAACAAGCGTCCACTCGGGTGCATGTAGTCCAAATATATCAAACACTTGGAGCATGTAGTTCATGAAGGGATTTCCCAAAATCTCCCAAATAATACGGAGGTGGATATTGAGGTTGTTTCTCCTCAAATCGAGGTCGTAGATATGATTCAAGTAAGATCTCATGATGTCGAGAACAATGAGAATATTGATTTGAGCTCTAGGATTTTGTATGCGGAAATAGTGCATGATACTCCTTCCTGGGTTGATTCGAGGTTAAGAAAAGGAAGAGGGTTGTCAAGGCAATTGACATTGATTTTGATGCCCTTTTCAAACTTTCAAATGACATCATTCCAAAGAAGCCTAAGGTGCTTTCTCGAATAATGGTGGATAATGACGGAAATAGATTTGTAGATCTCACCATCCCATAAGTTGATAAGGAGCGTGATGCCATGACACTTGCTGATTATGAAGTTTCCAGACTTGGACTTGGGAGGTCTACATTAGAAAGTGACATGGCGATGACTCGAGATTCAATTGATATCGTGCTAAAGAGACTTGAGAAATATAAGTCTCAAAACTCTCAAACAAAATTTGAAAAGAATCAATTGGTGGAATATGTTCAACATTTGATAAATCCCATATCATCCAATTTTCCGATGCACGATGCGGTGGCTGCCCCGGATGAAGAAAATTTCAATTTTTCAAAAGAAATAAACGCATTAGGCCATGTCACTAAAACTTGGCTTTCAAAGATTCTCGTTTTAGGCCAAGGGACGATCAAGACTGCGGTTAAGCTTCATGAAGATGTCAGTGCGTATCTTGATCCAATTCTTTATTTCAAAGAAAATTTTGTTTCTAATATAACAAATTTGGATGAGATATTGCCTAGTTTGCAGGAGATGACAAGTATGGAATCCTCAGTTTTAGCCATTGAAGGAATTCTCCAATTTGAACATTGAGGGACACATTTTCTTTGGTGTCTGCATCTCAAATCAAGGAAGACATTTCTCGAAGATTCTATGATCCATCATGAGAGCATGTGTAATGAAGCCTTCACTTCACTCTCCTTGATTCAAGAATTCATAGCTGAGATTCCTTGCAACCTCGTAAATGAGAATAATCAAAGGTGTTCATCGGAGTAGGTGGAAGAGCAATTTTCACAATTGTTTAAGGACATGTACACTCCCGCCAACAATTTATCGTCACTTTCAATGGAGCGGTGCATCAAATTAAAGAACTTATTTGAGAACGCTCAATCCAAAATTGTTAATTTAAATGATATGCCAAGTAGGATTCTTGAATTGCAGGTATTTTGTGAGGCTATTCTTGACCAAATGAACCTCCAGGAAGAAGAAAAGATGTTTGAAACTTTGGGAAGGTTTAGATCCTTTTTGCTGCAAAAGCAAGTAGATCCTAATTTCACCGGCGGTTCAGGGAGTTAATTTTCTTGGTATCTAACGAAGTGGGAGAGTCCATTTCTCATACGCTTGAGATAGGCGGACCCCATTTCAATGGATAAGGCATTGGTTATTATTGTATATTTTAAAAATGGATTTTTAAGAAAAGGATGTTTTGTTTGCTTTCGAGAAACTGTGGATAACTTAAGTGATTTCTATTTTTGGTTGTCTTTAATAAAGTTGGTTAGAAAAAGTCAAAGGTCACTTAAGTGCCTTATTTAATGATCATGTTAAACCCTAACTACTTTGTAACCAACTTTTGGGTTATAAAAGGAAGTGAGGGGTTCATTTGTAAAGGTGACTTTGAGAGAGGAGAAGAAATACTTTTGTGTGCAAGCTTTGTTTCAGGAAGAAACTTTGTGTTCTTTTGTGAAAACATTTTGGAGTTAATGAAATACAAATTTTGTGTCTCATTCATTGTCTCTTGTAACATTTGATGTTCTTATGTTCATTAGATGTTAGATGTTTGAATCTTGCATGCAAATATTATCTTTCATCTTATTGTCAACGTTATTAATTTATTGTTCTAGTTCACAATGATCAAGCTCTGATTATCTACTTGCTCATGTGTTTTCCCTTTTCCACATTCTTGCTTAGCTAACTCAAACTCCATTTTATTTGTGTTGGTTATTCATCTTTCCTCTTTGTGCCATATTAGGCTCTGTTTTTACCTAACTCTTGCATGTTCTTTCAATTCATTCATTCTACTACTTTCCTTCATTCCATTCCATCTCCCTCATTCACTTTTTCTTTCCGTTGATGTTCCAAAACACCCCAAATACAATTTTGAATGTACAAATGTAAATACAATTTTGGTTTTCAATAAAGGCAGCCTCACCTTCATTGAGGAGGGACTTTGTTCCCACACTTGTTGCATGTCATTTTCATGCGTGCAAATCCATATGCTAACACATATACACCACAAGAAATTCCTTCTCTGTGGTGGTGTAATTCCCTTTCAAAGAGGGGAGATGTTTTTACTTATATAATAAATAACATGCATGGTGTGTTTATCAATTTTTATTTGATAACATCAAAAGCTTGTTGGCAGGCTTTTGTCCATTCAAATTTAGAGTCTTTAGTTAGGAGAGAAAACAATGCGAAGTTATTCTACTAAATTTTGAAATAAACCTTCTATAGTAACTAACATGCCAATAAAACTTCTTACCTCTGTTTGGTTTATAGGAGATGAGAGCTTGACAATGATACTAACATTGTCGGGATCTACCTATGATACCTTCAATTTGAAACATGATGGCCTAAAACAATCCCTTGCTCCATCATAAATAAACATTTTTCATGGTTTAAGGATAATTGGTGTTTCTCACACCTAGCAAGGACTTTGTCAAGATTGTCAATTGCCTCTTGGAATGTTGCTTCATAACCACTTTGAAATCATCCATGAGAATCTCTACACAATCATGGGTGAGATAAGAAAAAATTACCAACATGGCTCTTTAAAAGTGGCAGGAGCATTACATAAACTAAAATGTAAAACTTTGTAAGCAAATGTTCCCCATGGGCGTGTAAAAGTGCTTTTGTCTTGATATTCGAGTGCTACTATTATCCGGTTTTACTCACTTGAACCCATCAAGGAATGTAAAATACCTTTTTACGGATAGATTGTCTAAGACTTGATCGATAAAAGGTAATGGAAAATAATCCCGATGAGTTACCTTGTTTAACTCTCTATAACTAATGAAGAAACTCATTGACTATTTGAGATTGGATAAATGAATTCCACCCTAAGAAGTTTTTCAATCTCAGTTTTTACAATGTCTCTTAAGGAAGGGTTTATCCTTCTTTGGGGTTGTTTGACTGGTCTAAACATTAGTGGTGTAGATATGGTGTGTACAAATATTGGGATGAATACCCTTCATATATGCTATATTCCCAAGAAAAAGCTCGAGGATGAGAGCATAAGAGTTTAAATAGGGTATTCTCTTCTGAGTAGTCAACCAACTATTGACTATCAATGTATTCCCTGGGAAAATAGGTAGTTGTTTGGTACCTAGATGAAGAGAATATACAACAGGGTACTCTCTCAATAATGCATTCAATGGACACCTATGGGGAAGTAATCTATGAACAACAATGATGTTTTGAAAGATGGACTTGGTTAGATCTATATTTCATGCAAAAAGATAGATGATATGATGGTTGTTTTCATCAATAAAGTCATCTCTTGTTTTAATTAGTTGTTGCGTAGGACTAGAAATAGTTTTGACGCAAGACTCAAGCACAAGACTTATACCTTGTCCAAAAAAGGACTCATGGTCACCATCTTGGATTTGGTATGAGTGTTCTTTAATTACGACCATGACTAGAGAAGATATGATGTCCTATGAATCATTTGAATTGTCCTTACACCACCTTTATTATGTATCGTAGTAAAAGGTTTTGTGACATGGTAAATTGATAATATTTTGGAATTATGTCCATTTGTAATCACCATATTCCCTATTTTGCAATTAATGAGGAAGGCATCAATGGCTAACCAAGGGTGTCCTAGGATTAAATAACATCCAATCTTGCTATTTTTTCATTTTTTATAATCACAAAGTCTACCGAATAATCTCACGATTCAATGATGATGGTGACATATTCTATAATTCCCTTTGGCTTGTTTACAAAATGATCGCCATTTGTAAAACTATGGTGGTCGATCGCATGTACATGAAGTGATAGTGTGGACAAGGTATCCATAGTCATCACATTTATGGCTTCTCCTAGATCAATGAGGATGTTTGGGATTTGGACATCTCCGATGCGAATTGTCACAATAGGGGTTCCATGGTCTCCATATTTAGGAGGGGGCATATTCTCTTCCAACATACTAGAAAGTTTCCCATCAACATGAATGGTTTTAGGCTGATTCTTCCTTCTTTCCGGAGTCTTAAAATAGAGCTCTTTGATAGTTTTGTTTAAATTAGGGATTTCCTTAAGAGCTTGTAACATGGGAATGCCAATACTTAATTTCCTTAGTCCCTAAAACAATTTTGACTATGGTTGTTCAGGAACTACAATGTTATGTTTTTCCAAGAGTCTGGATGGAAAAGGAATATCAGAGTTTGGTTGAGGTGTTTCTTCAAAAATAGGTCTGGGTTACATTTCTTTTGGATTTTTTTGTATCTTTAGAGATTTCCTCTATGACTAGAGATGAAGGTTTTGAGGTACCTTCCTGAACGCAACTCAATATTCCTATAATCCACAAAGTGTACTGTGGGAATTTTATTTGATTCCATCGTGTAGGCTAGATTAACTCTGCCTCACATTTTTGGGATTTGCCCACAATTTGTGCTAGTATCTGTGGTCAAGGCGGGTTGTTTGGATGGGGTAGCATTTGTAGGCCGGATCAACAAATCTTGTTGACATTAGGGTCTTTTTTATTATAATATTGCTGCACGGACCCTTGAGGTACATTCCATTGTTGTTGTTGGTGTTGAGGATCAAACTTTTGAAACAGTGGAATGTTTGGAATGACCAGGGGCTTTGATAGTAAATTGGTGGTGCATTCATTGTGGGGCATTGAGTCCAAGGTTGGGGGTATGACCATGGTGCATTCCATTGTGGGAATTGTGAATATGGTATGTATGATTAGATTGGAAATTCCCTCCTTTCCTCTGAGCCATATAGTTTAACTCATCTTTGTCTTGTGTATTTTTTAGATGGTTCTTTAACAAGGAAAACAATCCACATTGGTCTATGGCATGCTTTAATTCATAGAGAAGACAAATGTCTGTCTTGTCTAAGGGTCAATCCTTAAGCCCATGTTTGTCCCTACATCTTGGGAAGTAGATGAAAAAGGCTCTATATTCCTAGCTTTCTACCTATCCATAGTTGTATTGAGTTGAACTAAGAGGTTTGTTCTAAAATTTGTAATTTCTTCCCTTAGTTTGGATATATTACCACTAGCAATTTTTCCTTTCTGTCTACTAAATTTGGGGCGAGTGTATCTATGTATGAAAATTTGAGAATTGATCAATTTTGGAGAATGAAATCCTTAAAATTGATTTAAATTTCAAGGTCCATGAAAACGGTTAAAAATGTTAATTAATTACTTGTGTTTTTAGATCAAAATGACATTCACTCAGAATTAAATAGGAGATGTGGGGACACATGATTAAAAGTAGTGTTACACAATTTTTTTGCAAATGTGACGCTAATTGCATCACATTTGCGAAACTATTAGCACACTTTTTTGTATCAAAAATAGAAAAATATCATTCACGAATTGACACGAAATCGACCCCATTTTCGACATTTTAAACTCTATAGGTACTAGTGTCCTAAGGAAAATTTCAAAACATTCGGTGATACTAATTATTCGATTCAGAGTTGCCATCATTTCTTACTCATAGCCAACCAATGCCACCTAGCCATACATGAAGTGAAGTAGTCTTATAACATCCTTGTGAGTGCGACCCATACAAGACATTAGTGTATTTTCCTCATAAAAAACAAATAATATAGGCTATCTTGATTAATAATAACCCCTAAGCCATGAACACACTAATAACATTGATGACTCAAGTTACTATACATCACATGGAAATTTCTCGGATCATGTGAAGTGATTCAAATGCATTGTCTACTTTGACCTAATTGTTTATAAGACCCACACTATGATAATATCATAATACTCTTCTATTACATATAACCACTTGGAAATGCAACACATACATGGGTTCAATGTGATTTTGAGGAGCCCTAATTACCTAGAACCTCACCTAGTCTTCCATGTTTTATTTTATGGTTCTAGACTCTTTGTGTCTTAAGTTCAATGTTATTGAGTGTAGATATGTATCTAAAAATCCAAAAACATTTAGTTATTCCAATAAATCCAAAAACATTCAAATATTGCAAAATATAAAATGATGACTTGATTTTGATTGAAATTATCATGACATATATTTAGATATTATTATTTTCAGTTTTAAAACTTGACACATCCTATTTCATTATTCACTCATGATTACAATTCCATATCAATTATACTCTATTATGGAGACACACATGCTTCACAATTTCTCATTGGTCATATATTCAGGGAAATCCTCTTTTACAAAAGAGAAAATTAGATGATGCCTTGCAACATGTACTTTACAACAAATGTGTTATGCTTCTTTACTTAGCAATGACAATAATTTTTCAGAGTATTTCATTACTAGTAATGCATTATTTCTATTTATATGATTTATTTACATTTTGTATCTATGTCTCATGATTTTGTTCATACTCACTTATACAAACACAATCAAATGCAAAAAAATTCAGATAGTTATCCACTTTGTTAATACATGATATTCTTACATAATTGTTATGACATTGTTAATACTTTACCTATCTATTATTCTACCAATTGATTAATAGTTCTACATGACATAGCTACATGGCATACATGTTACACATTGCCATAAAAAATTCATATCTTGTTAATATTTAGTCAATATGTTTTCCACTTTGAGATCATGCCTACACTAGTGGAATTTTCACATAGTATTTTAGGTGATATTTTTTTGGCTTTAGGACGAGTTAACAATGTAGAACCACTTATATTATTAATTATACTTCACGATATGTGCATTGCTATGGTCATGATTTTGTATTTTTATCTAATGATGACATGGCTTGTGTATATGTGTATAAACATTGCTTACTCCAAAATTACTATTTGATTTATTATGAATGATTTTATATATTACATTGATTTATTCTACGATGTTTTAACATGCTATGATTCTAGTGTGGTTGCTACATTAATATTTTGACATGTCATCAAGCATCGATTGAGTTTTCATAACATTCCTTATCGTATAATGCATAGTCATGTTGTGGTGTATGTCTTTAAGTCTTCATGTTGTGTCATGTCGTGTTGTTAGCATATTTATAATAGCTTCAATGATGTGTTTGGATTGATTATATAGTTAAAATTATAATAATATTCACATGTTTATCTCTTGGACCAATACACGATTCACAAAAAAATAATAAAATGAAAAAAATCAGGATGCTTATTTGTTTTGTTAATACATGATATTCATACATCATTTTATGATGTTGTTAACACTTTACCTATCTATTATTTTATGCACTTGATTTAAAAATTATACATGAGTTAATTAAATGACATAAACATTACACATTGCTATGACACATTCATAACTTTTGACTCTTCACCCTAGTACATGGGGGAAATGTTATCCACATTGAGAGTGCGTCTACAATGGGGTATTTTCATAGGTGATATCTTTTGTAAAATTTAGAGTGAGTTAGAAATATAGAGCCACTTATATGATGACTTATACTTCAAGCTATGCGCATTGTTATGTATATTAATCACATTAAGAGTGTGCCTACATTGGGTGCATTTTCACATAGAGTATTTCAGGTGATATCTTTTCTCAACTTTAGGTCGAGTTAGAAATATAGAACCAATTATATGATTCCTTATACTTGATGATACGTGCATTGATATTGATATGATTTTTTTCTTATCTAATGATGCGTGGCTTGTGTTTGTGTACTAAAATTTCTTACTCCATGTTATTATTTCGGTGATTATGGTGATTTTCTATGCCACAATGATTTATTCTATGATGTTTTTATATGCCATGCTTTTTGTGTGGTTGTTATATTATTTTTATTGACATGCCATCAAACATCAGTCGATTTGTTGTGACAGACCTTATCATGTCATGCATAGTTGTGTTGTGGTGTATGTCTTCATGTTGTGTCACGTGTGTTGAAGGATATGCCATGTTGTGTTTCTAGCACATTTATATGAGATTCAATGATGTGTTTGGAGTAATTATATGTTTGGACTTCTAAACATATTCACATATGTTTATCTATTAGAATAATAAGCTGATTCACACTTATGCTATATCGATGATATCTTATACACGCTAAATTTATTCAAAAAATGTTATCGTTTTGTATTTGGTCTATCCATATATACGTTTATACATAATATTTCTCACAAATGATCTTTTGAGGTGAGTAATATGTAGGGGCATACCTCCCCTCAAAAGAAAGGGAATATTGTGTGGTTGTTTAGAGGTTCACACAAATTTCATCCAATTACATAGATTCAATCAAAATATTTATATTTCACACTTTTTTATCAGATTACATTCAATGCTACATGATTTTTAGCATTTATTATCACATGACACAAGGTTGAAAAAATTATTTAATAAAAATACACGATTAAGTTAAAGTATAGTCAACATAACAAGGTATTTATGAATATTTATGGTCATATGCATAGATTTATGTAGAAAAATGTATTATTGTACATGATGAAGACTCATCCGATGACATACAAGTTTTGGTAATCTTATCATATACACAAAGTTTGCAAATTGGCCTCAACAACTCAATAAGTTGAAATTGGACTTGAGAGTCATCATTCATTTTTATAAATATTGACCTCAAAGAACCGAAATAAGTTGATCTCATTTGACATGTCACACTATTGGTAAGGCTAGAGAGGCATCATCATGTATGCACATTTTGGAGTTTCTTTAATTGCAATTAGATCTTCAAGCTACCAAAAAGGATATTAAGTTAACACATAATCTATAGGAAATGATATTAAGTTAGCACACAATTTACAAGAAAGGATATTAAGTTAATACACAAGATATATACAAGACTATTGAGTTAAAAAAATTCACCACTCACTTGGTGTGGGTGAGCAAGTCCAACGGTGTATCCATATTTTGTCACTCACTTAACACGGGGAGAAAATTCCCATGGTATTCTTAAAATTTTTGGTAGAAAAGTTTGACATAGCCGATCATGTGTACTTATTCTTGTGTAAATTTCATTTCACAATAAAGCGTTTCAATATACAACTTAAAAAAATTTAAATAACATGTTTTTATACATATTTATTGAGCATTCTTCTACACATTGTTTTCATATAGTTTTAAGGATCATGTGGATTTGGCATAAGTATTTTGGGGTGTTCACTACCACTCCTATGATTGAGACTATCGATTTTTGCATTTTCTTGTAATTAAGCATTTTTAAATACTTGATTAAAAGGGAGAAATTGTAGAATCCAAAATCTAGTTCAATAAATTTATATTAAGTTAACACATAAAATATAGAAAAGGATATTAAGTAAGCACACAAACTACATAAAAGGCTATAAAGTTAACACACAAGATGTAGACAAGGCTATTAAGTTAATCAAATTTCACCACTCACTTGGCATGGGTGAGCAAGTCCAACGGAAATCTTATCACTGACTTAACATGGGAGAGAAAAGTCCAATGGTATTCATAAAAAAATTACAATTTGGGAAAATTTTTAACATAACCAATAAGGTGTAGTTTTTCTTATGTATATTTCATTCAAAACAAAGTGTTTCAATATGCAACTTTACAAAATGCAAATTACAACTATTTATACATCTTTATTAAACATTAATTTACACATTGTTTTCATATAATTTATAGAATCATATGGATTTGGCATAAGTATTTGAGGGAAGTCGCTACCACTTCTATGATTGAGGCTCTCAATGTTTGCATTTTATTGTATTCAAACATTTTTCAATATTAGATTAAAGGGAGAAATCATAGTACTCAAAATCCTGTTTGAGAACTTAGAAATTTGACATTTTATACTTATCCTAATATATCTATCACTTTCACATTACTTGGCTAACATATAAATCCTTCCCATTCTAATCCCACACCCTACATTCCCTAGATGGACACCTTCTCTAGTTTAGCTTGTCAATATCAACACTAGAAGCTTGTTATTGAATACTTGTCTAAAAATCCTCCATATTTGTCTCGAGTTTATGTCATCACAAGACAAATTCATATGACATAGATGATACCATCACTAGTATTATCCATGTGGCATGAAACTATCCTCCTGAGTTCAAATGATCATATTATCATTTGGGAATTTTATGTGGTTTTGTCGGCAATACATTTGGTTGATTATATAGAAAATCATTTGAAATCTAATGCTCACATCAATTAGATAAAAAACCATAGCTAAAACCAAGGTAATTAAAAAAACACTTATTACACAACAATTCCGAGTCACTTACACATTCACAAACCTAATCATGTAATAATTTAACTTTTACTTGGAACAAGAGCGAAGGAAAATACATTACTCCAAACATAAAAAAATACATACATCGTCAAGGCTACCAATAAAATAATATCATTTCCATAACTCAATAATATATTGAAGCATTTTATCACACATGCGAGAGTATCTAGCTCTCGATCTAAAAATAGATTTTTCATTTCACCTAAATTCACATTTTCTCGACATTTTTAGTCGCTAAGGTTCAAAAATTGATCGGTGTTGTTTTCAAAATAGTTATATGCAAAAGTTTTATTTTCTAGACAAGTGATCCAAATGATGTTATGAGTGTATATGATCCTTAAATCTCCCTAAACTATTACAATCTGAAGAACGTCTTGAGAGCTTTTTGTCGATATAAAGAACTCAAAAAATAGAGCTCGTATGTGCGAGATATGGTTTGCTGAAATTTTTGGCCAACAAGCAAAATTTGGGGACAATGCCAAGTTTCTTGACATGGACAAATCATATTGTGACATGTGGTACACAATGGATGAAGAGAAAGAATTTGTGTTTTGGACATCGGTCTTCAACACTCAATTGTGAAATGGCGGGCCCTGTTATTTCATCGGCTAGGGGCCTCGGCTAGGTTCGACACACTCTTTTTACGGAGGGGTGCCTTGGCCTTTGATTCATATCACAAGTGATGAGAAATTGTATATATATGTCACTATATTTTATATATCTGCATGTGGGATTATTAGTGCAGGGTTGTAATTGAAATGCATGTTTGAATTGTACATTGACTTGCATTGCATATGGAGCACTCACTCGAGGTATGGAGCCAACTCGGTGGGGTGGTCAAATCCCCATCGATTGGCCTTAATTCCTTATATCTCGATCGATTCTATAACTACCCATATTTTAGGATTAGTTAATTATATGGTGTGGGTGGATAAACATACGGTGTGGCGGATAGACATACTATGCCAAAACCACCACTTGGCACTTACAACTTGCCACATCGATGTGGCCTTAACAAACAACCAGCTCGCCACTATGTGGCATCCAACAACTTAGCGCCAACCTTCCACATAACAACTAACGCCACAAACTCTACATACCAACCCGCCACCCATGTGGCACATTGTCATTCGGCCCGACCCCTAGGTAGTTCACATTATGTGTCGACCACATATACGCGGTAGAAAAATAGGGTCAAAGCGTGGCCAAAGCCACAAGTTAATAATCGGCCCTTCTATTTTTAAACCCCCATATCATCTAATACACGAGTTAATGTGGGATAAATTCCACAACATAAAATAACCGCCAGAAAAAAGGTAGGAGGTGTGGATTAACCCCGCGACCTTGAGAAACAAAACACTCAACTCGCCAATGCACCACGAGGGCTTGACATTGAATAAAACGAGCTCACTTATATTTATAAAAGGCTTTTATAGGGACTGTGTAACGACCATAAGGAGTAGTTTGTAAAGATCTTCAATTTTGAAGCACCTAGAGTCAATATCAAGCTTTTGTGTAAAAAAGGATAAGTGTTCAGAAATCAAAGATGAACACAACGAAATCATCATTTCTTCATGGAGTGTTTTAAATTTCTAGGTGTAGCTATTTTTTTGACACAATTACATAGAGACCGCACTTGACAGGGGGGATCTTTGCAGAAAGCCACGATTGATTCAAGAATGAGTTTCTAACATTTTGCGAGTTTTAGAATCAGAATCATCTCTTTAAGAAGGTGACAAAGATCTATTAGTCACTTCGGAAGGTAAAAATTGTACTTTAAGTGTTAATTAATATATCGATTCATGATTAAGTGAATCCAGAGATGTAGCCCAACTAGGTGAACTTCGTTATCAATTTTGTGGGATCTTGTGGATTTTTATTTCAGTTTATTATGCTTATGATCAAAATTAAATTCAGTATAAGGAATGAATAAATTGATTAAGTGGAGAAATTAATTGGAAAATTGGATTTCAGTTAAAATTTGAGAATCCTTCATCCACAACAGACAAACTTAATGCACAATCAATTTTGAATTAAAAATAAAATTACATGCATTATGAAATTCAACTTGTGATCAGATTTTAATGGATTTGTAATATTTCCAATTAAATCACGAAAGTTGAGTTTAAATGATAAATTGATCGTTAAGAGAAAATTGGAAAAAGTGGGGTTTCAAAACACCCAAAAAGTGAATCCATAATCACTCTTGATCAATTTTAAAATCAAAAATTAAAGTATCTATTTTTTAAAAATGGTACCCAGGGGGTAAAAACCATTTTCAGATCAAGTTTTGCAGTATCGAGTTGGCTTAACTCAATATTTGTTTGATTGAATTTGATTTTAGTGTGGTTTGCATTTAGGGCTTGATCATTTCGTTTTGCAACATGCGAGTTTGGAAGTACATGTATTACAAGAAACCATGGGTAAGATGTCTAACAAGGAAAAACTCAATGAAATTGAGGCATACAATCATCAGATTTAGGAAGTGAATGCATTCACGAGGTTTAGTTACTATCCCCGAGGAACAAATTGATAGAGGTGAAAAAGAGCTTGAATCCAAGGATGAGCTCTTGATGGTATTGCAATGTGGTGAACAAAGAAAGAGATATTTGTTGTCGATTTTTACACCCTTGCAAAAATTGAAAAACTTGAGTAGTAGCCACCAGTGAACGAGGACCACAAAAGAGTTAAGCACGCCGCGGAATAAAGGGGGAAAAACCGTGGCTAAGGGTGAAATGCCGCCAAAGTCCGGGAAGCTGCATGATTAAGAATGAGGTCGCGGATGTGTTAGCAAGCCACTGATACATTGAAAGCAAATTCACGGATAAAGGAAAAATAGAAAGGCCCAAAGTGATGGAAATGAAGTTTTGCGGATGTTGATACGAAGTTACATGACAAATGGATAAGCTGCGGGTCAAGCAGAGGAGATGATAGAGTGGGGAATGAAGAAGACAAAGCCACGAAGGTCAAAAGCCGCATATAAAGGGGAGAACCACATTTCTTTATGGAGAGCTAAAATGAATATGATTTTGGATCATATGATCAAATATTTGCAAAATATGATACTATTTGAAGAAATCTTAACCTCCTCCACACAAAAAAATCATATTTCATGAATTTAATGGAGGAAGGTGGGCGAAGTAAAGGAAAAACTCTTAAACACGTAAAGGTCTACCCTAGAGGACGCAACCACTAGAATTAAATGTAGTATGGGCGCTGTTCCTTCTTCAACAAGGAAAATAGTGTGGAAAAATGTATTTTGTAATGATGATAAGATATTTTCAGAAAATTTAATGAAGGTGGTTGGTTTGGAAAGGGGAGTTTGAATTTCCCTCTCTTTTCTTCTTCTCTCTCCTTCTTCCAATTTTCTATATATTGTAAAGTGATGCCTAGTTTTAATGTTGGATACTTTAGGAATGTAAGGGCATCATTTTATGCTACACAAGTATTCTAAGGGTCACATGCCTTGGAATCAAATTCTGTAAATGTTTTGCATTCTCTTCTTGCATCGTGAAGGTCGATGCACGATCTTTAAGCAATAAAATCTCTGGTTTTGTGGCTCGTTTTTGCCTTAGCTATTGTTTTATTGCATTTCATTGCCTTTTATTCACTTATAGGCATGTTGTATGTGTTGTTTGAGAATCCATGCCTATTTTGCATCTTAAAAGTGGGATTCTGGACATGGTTTTGATCCGTGGCTTTTGTTTTGACCCTCTTCATCATCATTTTCTTCCATTTTCTCTCTTGCTGAAGTATTCATCCCCTTATTTTGGTGTTATCGCCTCCTCTAGTTTAGGTTTCGTTTTATGCATTTCCTTCTTACCCGGTCCCTTGGAAAGTTAGAGTAGAGCTACATTGTTGCATTTCGATCCCTAGGAGTAGTTCATCATTAGAAGTAAGTAGAGGAATCCGACCTTCTCCGAAGGTTTGTCTCAGTTCGAGTCCCACAACTTGGAGACAATCCCATGTTGTCTCAAATCACAAGTTGTCTATGATTCGGGACAAGTGCACATTTGAGCTCCAACAGTTTTGGCTCACCTAGTGGGACATTGAAATTAATATTTCTAGTTTTATCAAGTTTGGGTGTGTATCTTGGTGAAACTATAGCCTTTAGAGGCCCTATAGCAACACATATGGTGACTCATTCGAGAAAATCAAGCTGGTTTGGATGTACTAGTGATTCAAGTTTCCCTAATTCATGAACATGATACAAACACAGTCTAAAACAAGACAAGAAGGCGTGTTTGAATATTTATAGTTATCTCCAGAGAGGAAGATAGATTTAGAGATATCCATCTCCACCAAATAGAACTCTTTCAACACCTCCACCTGGTAGGTCTTTCTTACAGTCAACAAGATTTCTCTCGACCTATCAAAATGGATACACAACTACCAAAACCATTTATAAACTTCACAGGAACAATCCACTTGCCTTGAATGCTAAGAATCCCATTCCAGTAGCATCTTTAAAGAACATCCCATTCTTCACGGGAGAAAATCATACTACTCCAGCTAATCACATTCAGGACATTGCAAATATCATGCTTATCCATGATATTGCTGAGATGAATGTAGCTGTAAAACTTCTGGCTTCATCATTTAAAGGAAAATCTCTTCAATGGTTTATAAGCCTAACAACATGGTCAGTTCAGAATTGGAATGCATTGAGTACAACTTTGTGCAATCAATTTGGAAAAAGAGCAGACAACTTATCTCTTTTGGAGCAGTTAACTACAATCAAGAGAGCACCTAATGAAGAAATGGTGGATTTCAATTTTAGGTTCCAGAGAACTGAGACAAAATTCTAGCTCTTGCAAGACCTACAACAGAAGGTGCCTTTCTTTATTTTTTAAAAGCTCTTAACTCTGATATATCTGTTATGATACAATCTATGGGAGGGATAACACTAATAACATCATATGAAATTGCAATAAGAGATAAAAATAGTTTAATACAAGATGAAAAATTAGCTCCTAGGGCCCCCATGCCCTTGTATCCTAAGTTACCTCAAGATGCTCAACCTTGATTGCTCCCATCCATGAGCCTAGATCACAACTTGCTGCTTCCACATCTCAGACCCCTGCTCAATAAAAGGAAGATGAAGAAATAAACTATTTGATTAGAAATTTGACAAATAAAGTTATATCCCTAGAGAAACAACAATCCACGGTCCTAGAGAAACTATCAAAATCAAGGGAAATCTTCAAGTCGGGTATATCAACCGTATAGAAATCAATAGCCTAATCAAAGATATGCACAAGATCATCAAAGTAATAGGTGGCAAGGTCAAATTACTCCTCTTCCATTGGAAACAATTCCTCCTCCACAAACACTTCCTACTCCTAGCTCAATTCAAGCTTTAGTTCCAGTACAAAATAATGTAGCACAAGAAACAAAGTGGTGTTTATCATGCAATCGATGCATTCTCAATTTGGTTTTGAAAGGGCAATGCACCTTCAAACACACATAATTCAAGGCTCTTCCGGTCAGCAAAAACCACTACTAGAGGCACCAATTCCAAATGTAGAAGTAGTTCAAGAAGCCAACAATGATGCGCCAACCTCATGTTCTTGAAGTTGAGGATTTCTATGTGGTCAATCAAGCAACGGGTAGCTCTAACGGATGCCAAATCAACATTGCTTTGATAATATGTGGCATAAAAAAAGAATGATGGAATCAAAATCTGCACCTTTTGTGGATCAAGACAATGTTGCGGCTAAGGAGAAAGAATCCAGTGAAACACAAGAACAAGCGCTAATTCAAATGCTGCAACAACAAAAGAGAGATAGTAGCATTCCCAGATGCGAGAAATATGCGGGTCTTCCATTTAACATTGTAGAACAATTGAAGAAGACTAATGTCAATATGACAATGTGGGATGCTTTGGCTATTCCATCACAATGAGATATCTGTGTGAAGCCCTCAAGCAGTTGCCTCGGGAGGATCCAAGTGGTGCAAAAGTATCATGCCACGGTTTGTTTATGCATACAAGCAAAAAGAAGACCAAGTAAGTAAAACTGTTAAGACCCCACCCTTCTACATGTCATTAATTGTGGGAAAACACTTAGTTCATAACTATATGATTGATTCAAGGGCTAGTACCTCTGTAATTCCCAAGAAAATTGTTGATATCCTAGGTCTCAAATACAGTCCTGTGTCTAAGGGAGTTTTACAACTTGATGGGTCAATCATAGGTGTTTTAGGTGTAATAAAATATCTTGAGTTAACACTTCATGCTTTTCTAAGACTTACCATAACCTATGATATATCGTAATTGATCCGCCTCCCATGTTTGCCATTTGCTTTTCTAGGAATTTCATTGCAAAGGTAGGAGTTGTTTATCTCTAGATTGGACTCACGTGTTTTTGAGAACTAGATATGGTATGAGATTCACAATACAAGCTGAGCCCATCTTTTCTTACCATATTGAGTCATATGACCCCACTCATATCCAATAAAATTGCCTAATACAAGAAGAACATGAACAAGAATCAGTTTTGGATGAGCAAATCATCCCTATTTCCATGAGAAAATCATCCCTCTTTCCATGCCTGATTTGTTGCTAGATGAATGGGTTGAGAGAGACCAAAAGTTTGATCCTTATGATGAAGAGCTCAAAAAATTTGAGACTGGTCTAGGCACTTATTGCATTCTCCAGGAGGAATCTATGATGCCCGCAACATTCAAAAAAGAAAAGGAAAGTGCTTATGGACTATGGTGGATGTTCTTTGATGGTTCAAGAAGTAGAAATGGATCAGTGTAGGTGTTGTGCTCATTTCTCTAATAAATGAGAAGTTATTCTTTTCCCATAGATTGTAGTTCACGTGTTCAAATAATATGGCAAAGTACTGAGGCATTAGTGCATGGCTTGTTGATTGATGAGAAGAGGAAGATCAAGGCTGCAAGTATTTGGAGATACTGAATTGGTCATTCACCAAGTCCGCAGAAGATGTGATACAAAGAACAAGATGTTAAAGGATTACAAACATAGACTTTGGGATTTTCTAGAGAGATTTAGCGTCATTAATCTTTACGTCGTGCATAGAAAGTTGAACAGAGACACAAATCAAATGATGGATTTGGGTTCTCAATTTTCATCGGCGGAAGACCTTGTCAAGGGAAATGTGCAACATATCAAAATGGTGGTCAGGCCATCCATTCTAGATAATCAAACCAGCTGGCAGGTTTTTGAAAATGATGAACAAATTGTCCAATTCATACAAAATGAAGCTAAATTCTCCTAAAAAATGCAATTTGATTTGTAAGAAATCTATGGTGATTGGATAATTCAATTGAAAATGAACAAATTTCTGAAGAGATTGGTCACTCTATGATAAATATCAAACCCAAACGATGAATTAAAAGGTATGGAGAAGAACATGGTGGTAAACCAAGAATATTTCCAATTGGTCACAATTTCTCTAGGCAAAGAACTTATACTAGGGAAGGTATGTGATGAAAGTGAAAGAAAAGATTTTATTTCCTTGTGCCACAAGTTCAATGATGTATTTTCATGGGACTATGAAGATTTGAAAGAGTTTAATCCAGACATAGTTTAACATTCCATTGATCTTTATCTCAACGTTAAACCAACTACGCAAAAGCAAATGCCGATTAACCCCATAATTAAACCCCTCATGAGAAAAGAACTATCTAAGCTCATTGAGGACAAGATAATTTTTCCTATTAAGTAATCTACTTGGGTGGAAAATATGGTTCTTGTGAGGAAGAAGAATGGAGAAATCAAAATTTGTGTTGATTTCAGGGACTTGAATAAAGCCTCTCCAAAAGATCACTATCCTTTACCTTCCATGGAGCAGATTCTACAATCAGTAGCAGGAGCTGAAATATTTTCAATGCTTGATGGCTATTCTGGTTTCAATTAGATCAAAGTGAAAGAAGAAGATAAATACAACACTACAGTCACAACCAAATGGGGAATGTTTGCATATCAGAAAATGCCCTTTGGCCTATCAAAACGTAGGTGCCACATTCTAAAAAGTGATGGTTATTGCTTTCAAGGGATATATCAATCAATTCATCTTGGTTTACCTAGATGACATCACTATCTTCTCCAAGCAGAGCACGAGATCATATGAAGCACCTAGAGAAAGTATTTGAAAGATGCAAATAATTTGGGGTGTCTCTCAATCCCAAGAAATGTAACTTTGCAGTTCCCAGTGGTAAGATTTTGGGACACATTGTTTCAAAATAAGGCATAGCCATTGATCTAGAAAGAATCTCGGACATCGCGTCTCTTTCCTTACTAGCTCACAAGAAGGCTTTGTAGTCATTCCTTGGAAAGATCAACTTTGTTAGGTGTTTCATTCCTAACTTCACGGGCTTAGTAAGACCTATTACCCTCATGCTCAAGAAGGATTTAGCTTTCAAGTGGAATGCGGAGGGAAAAGACAACTTTGAAAAGATTAAAAAAGAGATTTCTCAGGCTCCTACATTGATCAACCCGAAATATAGCAAAGATTTCATTCTATATGCCTATGGGGTTGAATCTAGTATAGCTGCGGTTTTGACTCAACAAAATAATCAAGGACTGGAATAGCTAGTGGCCTTCTTCATTCAAACACTTGAAGAATTATGAGCTCAAGTATAACCACATTGAAAAACAAGTGTTTGCTATCACGAAAGCTCTTAGGAAGTTCAAGAGCATATTTATTTTAACCGCATTAAGGTTTTAGTATCACATTCCAATGTCAGAGACTTCATCATGGGAGTAGAAATTAGTGATAAACGAAATTTGGATGGGTGACTAAAATTATGGAATATGATGTGACCATCAAGGCCACAAAATTGGTAAGAGGAAGGGTACTATGTGAAAAGTTTGTAGATGGTGTGGAACCCCAAAAAGTGTCCCTCATGAATGAAGAGCCTTCAAACAATGTTGAATGATAGAAGGATGAAAGAAATGTATTCAATTATTACAACTGGATTGTGGATAAGATCGATTTCTTGTCTATTGGTGCGTATCCTCTAGGGTTCAACAAAACAAAGAGAAGATATATGAGGTTGCGGTCTATTCCTTACACATTGATTGGTGGCGTATTGTTCAAAACAATATTGATGGAGTGTTGCTTAGGTGCATTGAAGGTGAAAAATGTGACAAGGTCCTTACTGAGTTCCATGATGGTTTCTCAGGCGGACACTTCTTTGCTAGAGCCACAACTATGAAGATCATAAAAGCATGATACTTTTGGCCTACATTGTTTGTGGATGCTCACATATGGGTGAGAAAGTGTAAGGATTGTGTGCTCTTCATCGATAAAAAAATATTGGTGGCGATCCCACTTCATCTAATCCAAATAGACAAACCATTTACATAATGGGGTCTTGAATTTATTGGTATGATCAACCCACCATCTAGTGCTGGTCACAAATGGGTTTTACAACAATAAATTATTTCACCAGATGGTCAGAAGCCGTGCCATTAAAGGAAGCCACTGAACCGGTCATCTGGAATTCCTTGAAGAAATTGTCACAAGGTTTGGTGTCCTTGGACCATCATTTCGAGATAATGAAAAGTATTTCTTAGGATCAAAGATTTCTAATTGGGCTTTGGGACTTGGGATTTATCTAAAAACTTCTTCCAATTATTACCCCCAAGGTAATGGATTGGTGGAGTCTACTAATAAAAATATGATTAGAATCATGAAGAGAAAAATGGACATTAATCAAAGGCAGTGGCACACAAAGGTGAGAAATGCTCTCTGGGCGGACAAGATTACAATGAAGAAATAAATTGGCACTTCTCCCTACAAACTGGTATATGGAAAAGAAGCAAGGTTGCCATTGTCACTAGAATTGTCTTCACTTGAATTAGCTCAACAACTAGAATTTGAAGGCGCGGATCAAAGGGAGATCAAAATGAAAAAGTTGGTGGAACTTGAAGAATTTAGGAATGGTGCCATGATCGGGTTGGAACAACATCGAGGCATCAACCAAACGGTGGTTTAACATGAAGGCTAGAAAGTAGACATGCAGGGTTGGAGATCTAGTCTTAAAATGGGACACAAATCGAGCTAAACTAGGAAGGCACTCTGAATTTAATGCTATATAGAGTGGACCATGCATCATCACCACTTACAAGGCAACTAACTCATTTGAGTTATCTAATATTGATGGGAACATGCTTCAAATCCCATTTAATGGGATTATCTCAAACCCTCTCATTAAGAAGTTTCATGCATCTTGTACATAGTAGTTTAGGATTTCATTTCCTCTAAGTGCTTTCAACACATTGTTTTGTTGGTAGTGTAGGTTTCTTTCCCTAAGTTCCTTGCACAATTTTATTGCTTGAACATGTTATTGTGCATAGTTCCATCATGCTCTCAAGGTTTTTGTTGAAGGTGGTTCAAGATATTATGGATTAGTTGTAATTATCTTAGAAAATCAAATGCATAGTAACTAAAAGAACAACTTTCAAAACATCAAGTCGACTATATGCCCAATGGATGCAAGGATTACGATCGATTCATCTAACAAGTAGATGCCCCCTATGAGTCGCCAAAAATGTTGTCCATTTTCTCACCCTTGCAAAAATTGAACAACTTGAATAGCCACGGGTTGGGGGAATGAGGACCGCGGAAAAGTTAAGCACGCAGTGGAATAAAGGGGACAAAACCGTGGCTAAGGGTGAAATGTTGCCAAATCACGGGAAGCTGCGAGATTAAGAACGAGGTGTGGATGTGTTAGCAAGCCATGATATCACGAAAGCAAATCCGTGGATAAAGGAAAAATAAAAAGGCCATGAAAGTGATGGAAAAGAAGTCCGCAAATGTTGATACGAAGTTGCGCGATAAATGGATAAATCGTGGGTCAAAGTAGAGGAGATGATAGAGTTGCGGAATGAAGAAGACAAATCCGCATGAAGGTCAAAAGTTGTGTATCGAGGAGAACCACAGTTCTCCGCGGAGAGCTAAAATGAATATGATTTTTGATCTAATGATCGAGATCTTTGCAAAATATGTTACTATTTGAAGAAATCTTAACCTTCTCCATACAACAAAATCATATTTCATGAATTTAATGGAGGAAGGTGGGAAAAGTAGAGGAAATCCTATCAAACACGTAAAAGGTTTACTCTAGACAACGTAACCACCATAATTAAATGTAGTATGGGCGTTGTTCCTTCTTCAACAAGGCAAATGGCGTGGGAAAATGTATTTTGCAATGACGATAAGATCTTTTCAAAAAATTTAATGAAGGTGGTTGGTTTGAAAAGGGGGAGTTCAAATTTCCCTCTCTTTTCTTCTTCTCTCTCCTTCTTCCAATCTTCTATATATCGTAAAGTGATGCCTAGTTTTAATGTTGGATACTTTGGGAATGTACGGGCATCAATTTATGCCGCACAAGTATTATAAGGGTCGCATGCCTTGGACTCAAATTCTGTAATTTTTTTCGTGCTCTGCATCGTGATGGTTCATGCATGATCTTTAAGCAATAAAATATATGGTTTTGTGGCTCGTTTATTCCTAAGCTATTGTTTTATTTCATTTATTTTACTTTCATTAACTTACAAGCGTGTTGTATGTGTTGTTTTAGAATCATTGTGCCTATTGTGTATCTTAAAAGTGGGATTCGGACATGGTTTTGATATGTGGATTTCATTTCCACCCTCTTTGTCATCATTTTCATCCATTTTCTCTCTTCGTTGAAGTATTCATCCCCTTATTTTGGTGTTATCACCTCCTCTAGTTTAGGTTTCTATTTTATGCATCTCCTTCTCACCCTGGTCCCTTGGAAAGTTAGAGTAGAGCTAGATAGTTACATTTCAATCCCTAGGAGTAGTTCAACATTAGAAGTAAGTAGAGGAATACGACCTTCTCCGAGAGTCTGTCTCGATTCGAGTCCCATAACTTAGAGAGCAGGTCCCATGTTGTCTCAAATCCCTAGTTGTCTATGATTCGAGGATGGGTGCACATTTGAGCTCCAACAGTACCATCCACTATCGATGCATCCATTATGACATAAGAATGCATTGTAAGTATTGCACCACATAATTCCTCTTCCCATTGAGTTGGATTCAGGTAATGTTCTAGGTGAATTTGAAAAGCACACAAAGGGCATTGGATCTAAATTTTTGATTAAAATGGGATTTAATGGAATTAGCCTTGGTAAGGATAATCAAGGTATATCTAACCCCATATAGGTTGAAGAACGACCTCGTTTTGCAGGATTGGGGTATGCTAATGCGAAAAAATGGAAATTGGAGAAGGCTCCACAACCGTTGAAAGAAGACAAGATTTTAACAACAAAGAGGCTTCCCCATTAGCATTTGGTGATTCATCCTCGAAGAAGGATCTAGTAAGAGATCACCACGAATATGTATTGAGATTCCCCCACCTCTTGTTTACCATAAACATAAGAAAAATGGTGAAACTCTTGATCCACTATCTACATACAAGAAATTTGGCAATGATATACAAAAAATGTGGTATAGTTATCCATGCACATTTTGTGGAATGTCTAACCATTGTGTAGCCAAATGTAGGAAACATAAATATTTATTGGAAAATATTGTGAGAGATCACTCTCCTAAACATGGCTCAGAGAAATAAGTTTAGGTAAGTTTCCTAAAAATGTGGACAAGAGATTTTGTGATCATTGTAAAAAGAAAGGTCATGAGATTGAAAAGTTTCATCCTAGACAAAATTTGAAATTTGTTAAGAAAAAAGTAATATTAAACCAACAAACTTGAAAATGACCCCTGTAGTGGTTCAGGTAAATACTAAAGAGAATCAACCACCTAAAAAGGAAAATTTAATTAAAATGGTGGGTAAACAATTCCTCAGTTTCATGTTTGCATAGTAGTAATTGTTGATTAGCATGTAAATTATTCAAAGCATTTTTGGATTCTTGGTGATTTAATAAAAAGGAAAAATTCCCATATTTTATTTTGCTTTGATTGTGATGAAGTAACCTGAAGAGGAAATCCAGGTGTCAGTTTATCATACTTGGGTGTATTTCTCTTGTTTATGGGTTTTGGAAAACTTCATTTTGAGTCTTTACAACAACATGTACAGATGTTTCTTATGGGGCATGGTTAGTTGATCAAAATGTATATTTTGGGAAAACATGTATTCAAAGTATGTTGTTGTTCAATTGTGCAAATGTTTCATGTAGGCACTATTTGTGTGTGTAACAATTATACAAACGTTTTGTAGCCATGCATGATTTTTGCACATGTTATAAGTCTTTATTTTTAGGATTTAATATTTGTAACTGTCAAACATGGTTACAAATAGTATGTACAATTATTGCACTAACAAACTGTGAATGTAGTTACATTTTACATTTTTGACAGTGGTGTAGGATCAATGTACAATAGATGAGTATGACATTTTGGTTGTCATATCAATTATAATATTGACCATGGATGATGTTACTTTTTAATATATTTTGCTATATATATTTCATTTTTAAAGCTTACCATGCTATAAAATAGGTTCTACATGTTTGTGATATGTAGAGGACTTATTAAAAATTCAGCTAGGTGAGTTTCCCTTTTGAGGACAAAATGGTCTTATTAGGGAGGAGTGATCTAGAGGATATTCTAAGTGAAGATGATCCCTAAATATCTGTAAACCATTACGGCGTTGAAGAGTGTCTTGAGATCTTTTTGTCGATATAAATAACTTGAAAAACGAAGCTCGTATGCACAAGATATGGTCCGCTAAAATTTTTGGCCAACATGAAAAATTTAGGGACAACACGCAGTCTCTTGACATGGGACGAATCATATTGTGACATGTGGCACATAATGGATGAAGAGAAAAAAATTTGTGTTTTGGATGCCAATCTTCGACACTTGATTGAGAAATGGTGGGGCCCGCTATTTGTTGGCTGGGGCCCTCAGCTAGGTTCGACACACTTTTTTTACGGAGGGGTGCCTTGGCCTCTGACTCATATCACCATTGACGAGCAATTGTATATATATGTCACTATATGTTTATATATCCTACATGTGGGATTATCGGTGCAGGGTTTAATCGAAATGCAGGTTTGAATTGTGCATTGAATTGCATTGCATATTGAGCAACTCAATTTTAAAATCAGAAATTAAAGTATCTGAATTTTTTTAAAACGGTAGAATAAGATGTTGGAATGCTTGAACTCTCATAGATTAATTGATAAGAAATTTCAATAATAGAAGAAGGAATAACTCAAAGTATATGGTAATTTTAAGTTTTCACTTGTGTATCCGTTTTATCTCGCTCGCATTAAAGAGTTAGGATTTTATTAGAGGTACTAAGTGAGGTACCACCTCACTTTATGGTCTGCCAAAGTATACTTGATCACATTTCAAGAATAACCATTACCTTCCTTATTGCTCTTATGATCCAAAACACGTACAATTATAAGCCCTTCCAGGAGACTTAGCATAAAAGAAAACCATCTAAAAATGCTGCTAAACATTACATCAATCATGTCACAAAGTGACATTGCACACTTAACTATAACAACATGTATACTTCCACGAACATAAGAAATTCTTTTTGACACACATGCCTAAAAGTACTACTAAGCCTCTAGGAACACATGAGAAGATTGGTTTCAAGGCATATCTCGAAGAAAAGAGGTGGTTTCTAACACTAAGACGCCAATTAGCAAGACAATCCCTTTGAGAAACATCTAGAGATCGAAACTTCACTTAAACCCAACAAGGTGAACGACACACAAATAACCCAATGCTCATGGGTAACCTTCTTAAGGGTTGATAGATTGGGATCAATTGGGTAACTTTTAAAAATAATAACCTCCTAAAGTGGTCAACCATAACCATTCTTAAATAAGGTAGTTTCATTACTTCTGAGTGTTCCAAGCATTTTAGTAACACACACAAGAATACAAAATCACTTCATTCACATAGGAGCACAATTATAACATGTTCATTTCATTTCTAGTTAAAAATTACATCTACACCATTAGCAAGATATATACCTATAATCAAAATCACCCCTAAAATAGAATGCCCATTTTCCCAAGATACCAATACACTACGATATCTCACTCATCACAACATAATCCATAAATAACATTCATGATTATAAACATAGTGTTGATACATATTATTTAATATTACATGTATATTTCAATGATAATCCATATTACAAAAAATAACACCATACGCTACCGGTTTCTTTTTTGTTCCGCATACCTGCAACCACCACATGGTCAACACAACAACTGACATGGCATCAAACTACAATCATGCACAATTTACAATTTTTCACAATTTTCTAACAATAATGAAACTATATTCAACACACTTCAAAGGAGAGTAAGAAATGCAATGCCATTTCATTTCGTTTCCAAAACCAATGAGATGTAGAGAGAGGAGAGAGAAAACATTATTTTTCCACATTCAATTTATTTACAAGCAAGTGTCAACAAAAAGTTTCCTATAGTCATGTATTCATTTTTACAAGGTTTCCCTATCGTTATTTTGCTTGGATAAGGTCATATGAAAATTTTCACCAATTAGACACAAGTTTCCAAAAATGTCAAATTTAGACAAATTACTAAAAAATCGAGTTCAAAACCATCTTTGAGATTCAAACACGAGGAAAAAATTCCTACCTATTCCCCTATATATAGGGAAACACTCAAAGTGTGGAACCCCAAATTGGAAAACATGATTAAAATGACACTCGTCTTCCGAGCTACTTTTGATAAAAATGCACCTAAGCGGCCTTGTCGCCCAACAACCAGAGGCCTACAAAACCTATCAAGAAAACTAGCTTGTGGGATGTTTTTCTCCAAAATGAGGGTTTGTAGTAATTGTCTCATAGAAATATTAGAGGTATGTGGAAGCCAAAATCCGTTTCGACACCTAGGGCCAAAACAACGGGTCAAAACCAAACTGCATTTTTCACTTTCAAACTATTTAAAGCTGTGAACTAGCCTGTTGGGCTCCTAAACGCATTATGACGAAGCAAGGATAGATGAACTTCCGAGGAACAACCCAAGGTTTGGTTGGACACTTCATATGACAAGGTACATGACTAAAATTTGTTTTTTCGTTTTGAGGTGTGTAAGGTTATTTTATCTTCGAGAAAAGCGATTTTTACTAACATTTGACAAAGTCGTCAAAAGTAGTTTCACTAAGTTCCCGTTTATCATGCCAACCACGTGGTTTCCAAAACCAAAACTAGTACTAACATAGATATCTCGAAATACATCTATCAAAAACACCAGAGATATCAATCTCGAGGTGCCCATATTAGAATTCTCACATAACTTTGATAGGCACCTTGAGATTAATATTTCTCAATGTATTTTAGATAGATGTATTTAATATATCTATGCTTGTTTATAAAACACATCTAAAAGTAAAAACTAAAATAAAACTAACTTAAAAATAAACATACATCTAAAAATTAAAACTAAAAATACATATAAAAGTAACAACTAAAATAAAGCTATCCTAAAAGTAAAAATACATCTAAAAGTAAACACATTTAAAAACTAAAATTAATATAGATTCACACTTATTACTTATTTGACACTAATTATCTTCTACTAAAAATTAATATAGCTACTTACATGTAAAAGTAAAAAATCTAAATACCTAAAAACTACAAATAATATAGATGAATATAATAATATTATAATTACTTACAACTTCACACTTATTCACACTTATTATTTACTCCACACTAATTATATTTATTATTTACTCCGCACTAATTATATTCTTATAAAAATTAATATCCCCCTCTAATCATCTTGAATTTCTTTTTAGAGTAATATCCTCCCACAATTATTTACGAGTCACACTTGTTATCTTTAACGCATTTAAAATAACTTACATTTCTATGTATAAATACATAATCATATATTTATTTTATGTATTAAACATTGAGTCGGCATTAATTTTTTTTTATTTTAACCATTAAATATTATTCTTACATATTAGGCAACAAATAAAAAGTTATTTCAATTGACCCACACCATTACACTCCTTGCACTGTAACTATAGGAACACCTCTCGGTGTAATAAGAGTTTTTCCAAATATCTCATGAGGTAGATAGGGAGTCGAGTTTACATTCCAGATTACGGTTCTAGTTGCGTACAAAAACATAGGTAAATTTTCTATAAGCCACTACGTCTCATTTAGTTCACCGAAAAATTTATTCTACTTTAGTTTGATTTTCTACTACATTTAAATAAGAAAGCTAGAATCATTAAAATCGTGCAAGAAGAGCAAGATGACCATGCCTGTTCAAGAATTGAAGCGGCACAAGGGACTCCAAGTGGTCCACACTCACGATCTGCGAGATCACGCTATTGAAGAGGATTTTCGTCAACCAGTTTGTGATCGTTGTGCTTACCTCCACATTTGTATACAAACTGCCAAGTCACTTGCAATAACCAACAAAGAACTGTTGCCCAATATTTTTGCGGGTTGACTAAGGCCTGCTCCACAGTTCCCAATGGCACATTTCATTGCCACAAACCAACACACTAAACCACAATGCCAACATAAGCGCTCCACTTTAATCAAGTGCATTTCAAAGCCAACAAAAGCAGTTGAACAACCCTTTCAACGAACCCATTTAGCATACAACAACATTGTTGTCCAAAGGACTGCACTCCTCCCAGGCATTTTGTCAAACAAATCACATGCGAGCACAGGGTCCATGTTATCTTCTCTGCATCTTTCCAGTTTTAATTGGACAATCCACAATACCAATGTCATACACTGCCTATCTCAATCCCACAATACAAGACAATAATTCACCTCCTAATGCGCTTGATGGATGTCAAAAAAAAGTTTCAGAATTCCAAATTAGGGACAAGATGGCCTTCACTGGCAGAGGACGTGGTTATTGGTTTTACAATTGTTAATTTTCCTTTGCATTAAGTTTTCAAAGCCTTTTTAACTAATCCAATTTTGTGTACACCCTGCAATCATGGCTGGCCAAAGAGGCCGTATTACTTCAAGGAAATTTTCCTAACAGTGCATGTTTCCACATCTACATCTAGATTTACCTGGGCGCTTGCAAATAAACCACATCTGACAAAAGAATTCACCTTCCAAACAAAAACAGACTTTGATGGATGTCCATGACCTGCTCTACGCTCCCAATTTGACAAGGCAGGGAGGATGCTAGTAGAGGTCATGGAGTTTGGCTTCAAACTTGCCAATTGCATTTGATTAAAAGTTTCCAACGTGCTTTCAACATATCAATTTGTGCTCTCCCAATAGGTTGCGGTCCATGAAACCACATTCCTTCAGGAATTTTAGCAACCAACTTTCATCCATGCGCAGGGTTATGAAAATCTACACTGCATCCCTCCAATTGGCCCAACCGTCCAAGCGGCCACCATCCTCTGAGGCATTTTTATCAAACAGTTCATATTCCTTGTGCAGGGGCCACGCTAATCCTTTGTGGCGTCCCAAATTTATTCAACAACCCACGTTTTCAAATTGTCTACCAGAGCGCTTGCACTAGTCACATCTGCCAAACAAAAATCAATAAATAAAACAAAGAATCCTCCTTCAAATGAAACCTGACAATGTCCATGCCCTGTTCCAAAACTCTCATTTTGACACAAGCTGGGAGGAAGCTAGAGAATATCTTTGACTTTTGGCTTTAAACTTGCCAAAGGCGTTTCTTAAATTCCCCTTAGGCCTTTTAATAAACTCATTTTGTGCATCACCTACAGCCATTGCAGACCAGAACAACCATGCCTGGAGAGGCGTTTTGGCAACCAACTCCCATGCCTTGAGCTTGCTTCCTCCTTTTCTTTCCAGCTTCCCACACATCCCTTCCAAATCAGTGGCAAGCAAAAACATAAAAACCAAGAAGAATTTCCAAAATCTTCTCACGGCAAACCAATTTTCAATACCCAAGGAGAAATTCATTAATTCATTCTTGGTAAGAGCTTTGACACAAGTCTCAAACAATTGGGGAAAAACATGTAACAATTTTTAATGATTTATTTAAATTTAATAGAACTCCTTCCTATTGCAAATTTCATGATTCATTTTATTATTTTAAAATTCGTTTTAACCAGGACCTCAACCACTTTCGAAACGACACTTATTTTATCACGTAATTAACGTATCACATTTAATAAAAATGTTATCGTTGAACGCACATCGCATCAAGGTCACATGGGTTCATCTTGGGACCACAAAGGTGGTATTAATCGTATTGCTTGGAGACTTGAATCCCACCAAAAACTTGGTTCATAGCTCGGTCTTTGTTGGGGCCTTTCTTGTTGTTCTATCGTAACATTTTATTATTAATAGAAACATTCTCAATTTTTTAAAAATACTAAAACTAAGTTCTTTTTCTTGTCAATATTTGGCAAAGTTCATTAATCTTCGCTATAACATTGAGTGAGTCTCAGTGAAACAAAGATAATTCATAACTTTCATTGGAGAGAAAATTCGATAGAGGGTATTTGCCAAACTAGTTTTAGGAGATTCGTCATTCGATTTGCAACTATTTTTTTATATTTTTACCATTTCTGCCAAAACTACAAAACTGGTTATAGGGAAATTTGCCAAAACTATGAAGCTCAAGTTACTGGGGACATTCGCCACGATTTCTTATAAGTTTTTATTAGGTGGGTTCCTTAAAAATTTCCCCTGTACATGTGGTTGGACCAATACTTGTGAAGACAAATAAAAATTAAGGAGCTCATCATGTCACTTTTCCACTTAAATTTTGGAAAAAACCCTATCTGATAAGCCACATCAAGTCATGTCAAACCAGTTAGCCAATCAAATGATGACAAATAGGTAAAAGAAAATTTATGGCTTAATTATCAAGAAATGGTCCACCGTGAATTTATTTGTATTCAAAATTACCATATTTAAATAATAAAAAAATCATTCCCACATAATAAAAAAATCAAAAACAAAATATTTATAATGGGGAGAACATAACCTATCAAAGGGTATTTTTGTTTTCAGTTATATGATGTTTAGGTAACTATGTGTACCCTTAAATTTTGGGTGCACAAACACTAGATCCTCTCCCTTAACTATGGAGGATGCCATTGACACCGTAGTTGCATTATCCTATCTCAAGGTACATAAACAATAACATTTTGAGGTTCACCGCTTATCGATGCACCACAAAAACAAATGGCCAAAAAGCTTCTGTTAGCAAAAAGAAGAAATCTTAGGTGCTTCCTATATACCACAAAGTGTGTGAAGGCTAAACTCTATACACAACGATGTCTAATCACTTGAGTATTAGGGAAATACCCCTCATTCCATGGCTCAAATAAAATTAATAAGCTCGATTTGTCTAGAATGGCAACTCTTGAGGTTTTAAACCGTCAAAATACGGTTCTACCTAGAGGAGATCTAAAAATACTCAATCTAGACCGTAAGTAACCCACTAGTTTTCTCGATTTCTTATCAACCAAGATCTCATGAAGGACAACCTTACAACATAAGATTAAATGATTATAGTAGGCTACTAGATGTGGATGGAAATTGCGGAAAACAAAGAAAAATGCAAGTAAATCTTATTATCTACAGAGTCAAAATGTGAAAAACAATAGATCTTATATAAATACCTAGAAAAAAATTACAAATCCGATCTATTAACTTTCATATAACTTGAGATGAAAATTTTATTGCTTATACCATACTAAAGTACAATCGTTATAAACAACCATAAGACAAACACCCACATACATGCATATATAATAAATCAATGAAAGCTTAAAACACATACAACACAAATTTATCAAGGGTAGCATGACTACCACAATTTTATTAAGAAGCTATAACTTGAATTCACCAAAGTAAGAATAAATCTCTTCCATAATGAATCTTTGCATACACTAACTCTATGCTCTTTTAATGAAATGATAAAAGACCAAAGTTATGTTTGAAGAGTAGGTTCTTGAAAATCAAATCCCATAAAAACAATTAAAAATTGAAGTCAAAAAAGTCAATAACTTGGTTAAGACTCTTCCCTATTTATAGATGTTTACCAATTGGTGAATGATCCACATTAAATTTGAAATTTTATTACAATTATATCTTACAATCATGCAATAATGTATGTAAATTAAATTTACTAACATATATACATACATGCATACATATATAAGTTTTTTCGAGATTATATATAAATATCTTCACATTCAACCGACATTAAAAATTTGCTTTAAACTTTGTGAGGGAAGCATAGAGAAATGATAATCGAATCGAATATATAACAATGTATGTTCAAATCATGTTACATATAAGTAATGGTCATTAATATTGTTACGCTTGGAAGTCGTTTTTACGATGAGACATAAAAAAGTAAAAACATAGGGAGAGGAGTATTAGATGGAGCCTAGAGGAAAGATGCCTCTTCTATTTTCAAATTGTTCTTGGCCATCGAAAGTGGTGGGCCTTGTATTTACAATGGGAATATCTTGTTGGATTGTTTACATAGGTAGTTTGACGAATTTCAATTTATAATTGTGACAAGAGTTTAGGTTTTCTAACTTTGAAGGTCATTTAGAGTTCTTCTCAATTTTAACTATAGAATACTTGAAAAAAATAGGTTATCATCTTTTCCAACTTGTAGATTTGAAGTGTGATTTGTCATTTTCATGCACACGCACACACACACACACACATCCACACACACACGCCCACATGCACACATTATGAACATGTTGGTTCATTGATGAAGTTGCTTGTCTCATAAAGAGTCCACGAGCTTAATTTTTACTAAGTGTAAAGCCCTTGACACCATAGGGATGAAGTCAAGTTCATGCCTCGAGTGAATTTAGTGGATTGAATATCCCTCAAACTTTAGCACTAAGCCAAAGAAGGTGGTTATTTCTACTTTCATTTGTTAATTTGGTCAAAGACATGAATAATTAAACACACAATAAAATCTTATACTGCATTCATATGAGACAATCTTCAAATGAGAGATTACATTTATAGAGGAATTATAACTCCTATAAACAAGTAATAAATCCCTATTTTATCTCAACTACAAAACTCTCTTTCCTCTATATATGTGAGTCATTTTAACAACTCAAAAAATAACATAATATTATAACAAATTTGATGTAAACATTGATCTAAACATAATATTCATAACATTCCATGCCTTAGTGCGAATAAGGAGAAGAGAAACATATCTGTTGTTGTCTAGATTTTACGCATAGCATAAAACCTGGCGAGTCATGAGATAAATCTCCCTCATTTACCGGTGAGGCTCTGTGTCGATTTGTCAATTAAAATATGCTAATATCTATATGGGGTTTTACTTTAACTACTCGGTCCATGAACCATAAGCGATCGATTCTGCGGCAAGTAAGTAGCTGTTTAAATAAAGGAAATATTTATAGAAGAAAGGAAAGGGAATTATATAAACACATTGAAGAAATGGGGAAGATGTGCATCCCAATCAATAGATAACAGAGTTGATTGCATGCACATAGAAGAAACCAATAGATATAAACACAAAATTCTAAGCAAAGGTAGCTCTAGATCTAAATCTGAAATAACACAAAGTCTATTAAAAGATCTAAGATAAAAAGCAAGAAACACAATACACCATGACACAAAGTTCTCCAAAAATATGCTCTGTATATTCTTTTACTTCAAGTGGTCTCTCAAGGGTTTCAAAGACAAAGTCTGGAACACAAGGTTGTTAACTTACAAATTTTGATCATTAACACGAAGGTTCTTCCTCTACTTATAGAATGTAGAGGGGCAATTACAAGGCGAAACTTTTAGTTGAAGCCGACACATGTGGAAGTTGGAAAAGAAACAATCGGCAATCTCCCTCCCGGAATTCCTCTTTGCATGACATGTATGATTTGCAGAATGAAAATAAAACTTTCTATTTTACACGTCGCCACCTATCTCCAAGTTTTTGACTTCTTCAAGTAATGACTTTTAAACCAATCACTTAAGTTGTATAATTTAATTGATCGCTCAATTACTTTGTCGGATGAAAGAAGAAGGAAGAGGAAAGCGTAGTCTTGTCCTTTTCATGTCTAAATGCGGTGATTCTTTTGCCTTTGATTCTCACCAAACCTGGATCTCGGGAGTAATTTGGATCACGGAAGCAAGTTGGATCGGAAACAAGTTTGAATTGGAAATGACTAGATCTGGAAATAACAAGCTAGATATGGATCGGCACACTCGTGACGCAATTTAAGCATTTGGGTTGTGAATGGAAATCTTTTGCAACTTGAATGATTTCTTTTGCTTTTGAATGCACGCATGAGGAAGTCTTTCTAGCTCGGATCTGTCAATCAATTCGGAAAGAGGTTCGGACCTAGATCTTTGTTTCCAATGCCGAAAATTTGGAAGTGATGCATGACTCTGTTGTGCTTTCTTTTTCATCCCTCTTTGTCATGGCTTTGTCTATCTTTGTCGAACGATTCTTTTTCTTCTTATTCGGTGAAATTCTTCAAAATTGGTGCATATCTGGATAATTCTTGATTCGGAGGATATATTCAATATATTGGACATTGATTTAAGCTCCTTTTCTCTTATAAAAGCACATATAATGAATTCTGCAATTAATTGAGACAAAGATGGCAATAGGAACATGAATATTGAATTTTAATCATAAAAATCTGCACTATTCAAGCCTGTTGCCCCAAAAATTGATGTTTTATTTACATGCAAAATGAGCATGAATTTTTCAACTTCACCGAGTACTGTATCACTTATGCAAACAATTATCCAGACACAAATCAACTTCCTTCAACCTGTGCGCCAAAATTGGAAGCTTTTAACATTAATTTCACCTTCTTCTGAGCAAAAATCCTCTTCAAATGGGGTGCACTTTTCCTCTGGGCTGCACTTCTTTGCCTGTGAATTAATTAATTCATCCTTTGACCATTTTGCTTATATAATCCTTATGATTCTATAATTAATTAATGCCTTTCCTATTACTGGCAATTAATTAATTAATTAATAAGCTTCACTCTTCAAATGGGGCGCCTATTTTGTGCATGCTTATGGTTGCCATTAAATAAAATAAATTTATTTAATTTTAGACTTTTGCTTCCACTTAACTCAAGCCTCAAAGTATGCTTTGACCTTAGCCACTGAAAATAGGAATTAATTTAATCATTTAATACTTAAAAAGTATTATTTATCCCCCAAAAGTGGCACACTTTTTGACATATAGGGGCTGCATTAAATAAATATTATTTATTTAATTTTAGAACAGTCTATTTTCAACCTCCTTTTGTCCATTTACCTTTGTTGACTTTTCCACAAGAGCACAGGCGCAAAATTGGGTGAATAAATATTAACAAATATTTATTTAATGTATTTATTATTCACCCAAGGTGGGTTGCACTTTTGGAATAAAGAATTTCTATTTTTAAAATTCGGATGTCAATGGGATTATTTACCTGCAAGGCAGCCACGAAAATCCCATGATTCACTTAAGTCATTTGACTTTCATAATGAGATTATTTACTCTGCGCAAAGGCGCACAATAAAATCCCATGATTCACTTAAGTGATTTTTCTTTTATTCAACAATGGGAATTTTACCTGCAAGGCAGGTAAGAAATTCCCGCTTGCCTGTTGCCTCTAATTTTCCCATTGTGACTTAAGTGACGTTGCTTCCATGGGTAATAGTATCCTACTTGGTAGGTCTACAAAATTCCCACCCACTTCTTGCTTCAAAAATCCCATGATCCACTTCAAACCTTATTTTTCCAAAAATGCGACCAACCCAGAAGAGGCTTTTTGTGCACGACTTCGTCTTTTCCCGAGAGAACCAGACCTCCGATGGCGAATTCCTTCTGGCACAACGTGCGTATGTGATCTCCAGATACTTCAGGCCAATAATCAGGCCAAACTAGCAAAGGAATTGATCCAAAGAAATTTCACGAGAAAATGAAGCGGGAAAAACACAAAAACACAAAAACACAAAACGTTGCCAGAAGTTACAAATAAAGCCCAGGATTCATTCCTGGTTAAAACCCTACTGGTATACTGGAATAACGATATATACGATCACAACAGGGTTAAACCGGAGCACAAATTGCCTCAAACGGGGCTCAAAATAATTAAATACAAATTTCCGCAGGCAAATCCCGACAACAGAATATAACAATTTTAGGCATCTAGGTATTTGGTGAAAATGGATAATATGGCTCCTTGGGAATATCTCGACACATTACAGGAACTTTCTGGCAATAAAAACACAAAATGACCCATTATTTTAAAAAGTACAATTTTTTTTTTGAATAGGCTAGTCTCAGATTTCAGGATGAAATCTGGGGACACCACCTATAAATTCTACTCCTTGAAAACATTGCTTAGACCAAATACAACCTTATCAAGTTGTCTCTTTGCCCTCGTAAAGGCATAATTGCGAACTGGATTCTTAAGGTTCACAAACTCCTTTCCATGAACACTTGAATTTTGAATCTCCAAGATTCATGCTATCAAGCTAACGAATTATATGGACAATAATCCATATTGAGTTTACCCTAGAATATTCTCCGCCCCAAGAGTTTGATTTGTTTGAACATGCTTCTTTTCACAAATGTCGGCAATGGGGTTTATTTATAAAATCACACATTGAAACAACACAATGGAAAGAAAATACGAAAACAAACTTAATACTTGAAAAAGAGAGGTTATCATCTTTTCGACTTGTAGATTTGAAATATGACTGTAATTTCACACACACACACACATCACTCTATTAACATGTTAGTTCATTGATGAAGTTGTTTGGCTCACAAAAAGCCAAACAACCGAGCGTTTAGAGTTCTTCGCATTTTTAATTGTAGAATACTTGAAAAAAGAGGTTATCATCTTTTCCAACTTGTAGATTTGAAATATGATTGTTATTTTCACACACACACACACACACGCACACGCACACGCACACGCACACGCACACGCACACACACGCGCACACACACACACACACACGCACGCACGCACACACACACACACACACACACGCGCGCACACACATTATTAACATGTTAGTTCATTGATGAAGTTGTTTGGGTCACAAAAAAGCCCACAAGATTAATTTTTACTAAGTGTAAATCCTGGACACCAATAGGGATAAAGTCAAGTTCATGCCTCGAGTGAATTTAGTGGATTGAATATCCCTCAAAATTTAGCACTAAACCAAAGAAGGAAATTATTTTCTACTTTCATTTGTTAATTTGGTCAAAGACATGAGTAATTAAACACATAATAAATTCTTACTTCTACATTCATCCGAGACAATCTTCAAATGAGGGATTACATTTATAGAGGAATTGTAACTCCTATAAACAAGTAACAAATCCCTATTTTATCTCAACTACACAACTCTCTTTCCTCTATATATGTGATTTGTTTTAACAACTCAAAAACTAACATAATATTATAACAAATTCGATGTACGCATTGATCTAAACATAATAGTCATAACATTTCATGCCTTAGTAGCGAACAAGGGAGAAGAGAAACATATCCTGTAAATGCTACTCCCTGAAAACATTGCTTAGACCAAATACAACTCTATCAAGTTGTCTCTTTGCCCTCGTAAAGGCATAGTTGCGAACCAAATTCTTAAGGTTCACAAACTCCTTTCCATGAACGCTTGAATTTTGAATCTCAAGATTCATGCTATCAAGCTAACGAATTATATGGACAACAATCCATATTGAGTTTACCCTAGAATCTTCTCTTGCCCCAGAGAGTATGATTTGTTTGAACATGCTTCTTTTCACAAATGTCAGCAAAGGGGTTTATTTAGAAAATCACACATTAAAACAACACAATGGAAAGAAAATATTGAAAACAAACTTAATACATTGAAAAGTGCGGCCTCATTACTAGTGGTTGATGAGAGGCGGTTATTCAACCTCCTTCCTTCGTTGCCTCTATCTTTCAAATGGATAATATTAACTTAGCATAAAATTCTTCATAATTATAACCACTTTGTCATCATTCATTGGTTCTTCCTCATTGATTAGTTCTTTCTCACTAACCACATTTACTTCATTTGTTTTAAGTTTTCCTTTGAGCATATCATTAGCTTGAATCTTACAAAACCAAGATGTGTGCCCCTTTTTTTTGCAATAAAAACATTCAATTTCACAGTTTTTATTAATTTTTACACGATTGCTTCTTGAATATAACACACTTTACTCAGTTACATCCTTTGCAATTCTTTTTTCTTCATCTAGGAGAGTTAAAATCATATCTACTAGTGTTCCATAAGGCATAAGTCCAAGAGTATAAACAACATTGTTATATTTAGAAGGCAAATTGTTCAATAATATAGCTTTTGCATCCTCGTCATCAATTGGAGCTTTGACTTTTGCTAGTTGTCTCATGAGAGATCTCAAGTCATTAATGTGGCTAGTCATTGTAACTCCATCACACATGTTGAGTTTTAATAATTGGAGTTTCCAAAAACTGTGTTGTGACCGCTTTGGCTCCAAACAATTTGTTTAGATTTTACCACATTACATTGGATAATTTTTAAGGCCTACATAATATAGTTCAAAATCGATAGAGCAAGGCTATAATGGCTTTGGCTTTATCATATTTGCTTTGCCATTCTACTAATTGATTTGACTATTGGTGCTAACTTTTTCCATCTACTATCCTCAATTTTTTGTTTATTAGTTGTATTTGGATTTCGACTTTCTAGATGTGAAAATTGAGATCCACAAATTTATCTAATGGAATGTCCATCTTGAAAAATGAACCAAATAGACTCAAAGCACGTTAATTTTTACCAAAAATGTGTCCATACAAACAAACATTATAATCACAACCTATTATTCACCTTGACATACATGACACAATTTACATTAAATATTTTTGACATTTTGATTGGACATCACCCAACAAAAAAACAATTACCTAGAAAGTAATATTTAAAACAACTTTAATATAGAAAAGCAACAATGCCGAACACTTGGTATCCACATGATATGGCTCACATGGATGGCAAAATAAGAACGAGACATCGAGGTCCCTGATGTAAGTTCATTCAGCATATACGTTCTTAATTATGTGTTCAAAATTTTGATTTTATGTGCAGGCTACGAATTTTGTGAAAGAATGGCTTTTGCAGGGATTTGGGTTCTTCTTTAAAGAGTATGTACACCGGGCCTTTTACAGCCTGAGCCGAAGCGGATCAAATTATTTTTCCTCCGCCGCCAGTCAACAATTACACCTCAAAAAACTCAGAGGTACGGGATTTCAATACGGCCTATTTGACAGAACGATAAAATCAGCTAAATTCTCGAAATTTACCACAAAATATGTCGAGATACAACGAAATTATCATACGAAAACTAAGATTTCTCCATTTCGACACCTAATGGATCGAACCCCTTGCAATTTCTATCTATTGATGGCCAAATCCCTCAATTTTGTAAGAGTTTTTGAACGGTCAAAACAAGTCGAAGTTTCTTTAAATTGAACGAACAGGCGGCTCCAAAGGAAGATTTTAGCCTGAATATGTTGAAGCATGCGGCGGATTTTATAAAAATGAGACAATTTCTTGGATTCCACAACTAACGACCACGTTTCAGTGACCTGTTCTACAGAATTGGTGTCATAAAATTTGGTATTTTAAAATGAATTAAGCAAAGTCCTCAATGGTTTTAAAACCAATTTTCAAATCCGCGATTCAAATTCACAAGATAAACTCCGAACGCATCTAAGAAAGGATAATGATAGATACGTGCCACGTGGTTTTGATATGATTTGGACCGTCTTCTCGCTTCCGTCTTGCTTCATGGTGGCCGTTCATTTCTCCACGGGCTTGCACGGGTACGGAGTATACTTTGCCATCCATACGAGGTTCGCTCCCTCATGTTAGACGGCCGTCGACAAGTCGTTATATTTGACGGCTATATGTGGAGGTTAAATTTAAGACAAGTGTATAGTCACATATATGTTTTTTTAATGACCGGCTTACTACGCCGAAAGGCGTACCTTAGTTGGGTGCCTCCTGATTGATTCTGATGTCTCCGTCAAGTCGGATGGGTGAGGTTGGCGGAGGGAATGCGTTGAAATCCAATGCTTATGCGTGTTCCTATCTTGTCGTTTACGTCGATAATTGTGATGTAAAGTTTACAATGCATGTGGCACATGTTCTCAGAAGAAAAAGCAACAAAATCAATACAACTAGACATTACACCCAAATGAAGCGCCTCCTAATCCTCAATCTTCTTCTTCTTCTACATACAACAAAGAAAACAATAATGGGAAATAGTTTCCTCTTCGAGACAATTGACCCGTTACATGATACGAGATATAGAGCCAGATCAATCAATTTGTATATAGTAAAATGTGGAGATATTAGGGTTACAAATTTATCTCCGTGTGCACATGTCTAATTTAACCCATACCAGGTCTAAAATCCCTCTCACTTGCAAGGCATTCAAAGGCCAATTCGGCAACTGCTCCAACCATCACCTTCACCTCATGGTTTGCTTGTAAGTTATGTAAAACAATAAACGTGTTGATAAACCATGACATGAAATTATCAATCATCTTAGTTTGTAATTCATCTTGACAGAAGAAAATCTATGTTCCCAGGCTGCAAAAATTGTGGCAAATGGTGAATTCTTCAAATCTCAAAATAGAATTATGTCGTTGGCTAGAGAATAAACAAGCAGAGGACGATTTTAGGAGTGGAGTTTTAACTCTAATTAACCTATTTTAGAATGTGGATTTGAAATCCAAAACCCATTGTTGAAAAGGTTCTTTTATTACTATATGTTTGAGAAAAAATGTTGCAAGTTTCAATATTTTTGCAAGCAGAGGACGATTTTAGGGTCACATGAGCAAGTTACACGCCCATGAAACAAATGCTTAAAATATTAATCGTCAATGGCTGATAGCGGAAGATTGCATTTACTCCGTGTCGTTCACAAATTTACAGAGATGGAGTTTGTATCGCATGCTGAAAAGAATTCCATTTCCGGGACTCGATCGACGAGCAATGGTCTTGATTCTTTAGAATCTTCTGTCGCGGGCGGCAGTAATCCCGATCCTGCCTTAGAAAAGTGGTTGCAACAACACCGTTTGTGGAGCAATAAACTCGCACTCAGCAACGCTACTCAGCTTGGAAGTAATGTCTGTGACAACGAATGCGTTTCCGGTGACGGGTGGCCATTTGTTTGTGGGCGGCACGACGGGTAAAGTGGGAAAGAAACGAGCGAGAGTGTCACAGATTGTGATGAAGTGGTAACGACTATATTGTATAGTGTACAGTACTAAACGTGGTTAGGCATTTTCTAGCGATGTGAATCTTTAAATTAATTTTGGAATTGATTCTTTTTATGAGGATTATGAGTCGTGTTTATCTCGAAGCCATATTTTTATTGACCTCAAAATAACCTTTCAAACGAGCCACACACTTAAAAAGTACAATTTTTTTCTCATCCACGAAGAGGTGTTATGGTCTAACATGACTTATTATGATTTTCTTTTCGAAGAAGATATTCTAGGTAGCACATTGCTTTTCCTTTTAAGAAAATGATTTTCATTTTAGTCGAGGTACTTTCTTAACATTTGGGATATCTTCGATTCGGAAGCATGACCCTATTTCTTTAATTCTTAATATCAAGAATATAAAAAATGATGTACTAAAATGTCATTTTCACCAATATTTTTGTCAACTATATCTTTATCGCCCCTCGTCCTTGACCTCTTCTTCACTTCCTCGAGTTTTATTTGTTTACTCCACCCCCTTCGGCGTTTCGATCGTAGATTTGATGTATACCTTTCCCGAATCTTCTCCTTTTGACTTCAAAAAAACCTCTTCTATTCCTACAACATTCAGAGACCATTGAACCTGCTCAGATACGAGATACAAATACAGACCCAAATCAATCAATTTGTATATAGTAAAATGAGGACATATTAGGGTTACAAATTTATCTCCGTTTAGTCGAGCAACCCATTCTTCAATAGAGCATTCTTCACTTGATGATTTCTTTGGTGTTCCACATATGACTCGCCTAAGTTACCTTTCTCCTTATTCTTTTTTGGAATCAAACATACTCATAAAGAGTAGGCAAAGGTAGGGAAATCCATAAAGCTATAATCCATCCTTTTTCCTATTCATTATCCCCATTATTTGTTTATTTCATAGTTTTGAGAAAGTAGGGATATCCATTAAACGTAAATTGCACTCATGTCAATAAATCGAGCAAGATAGATACAATACAATGGAATACAATGATCTTCTCCTCCCTCGACCCCCTTCTTTTCGCCCCTCATCCTCTACCTCTTTTTCACTTCCTCGAGTTTTATTTCTTCACTCCACCCCCTTCGGCGTTTCCATTGTACATTTCACATATTCCTTTCTGAATCTTCTCCTTTTGACTTCAAGGAAACTCGTCCTACAACATTCAGAGACCATTGAACACGCTCAGATACAAATATAGATAGAGACCTAGATCAATCAATTTGTATATAGTAAAATGAGGACATACTAGCGTTACAAATTTATCTCCATTTATAGGTCTGATTTAACCCATATTGTTATTGATTTTAGGTCGTCTATTAGCGAGAGTTCCATTTAGCGCAGTTCCCCCTAACGTTCTGTTTATTTATTTGATTTTTCAATATACTCTATTGGCCTCACATGCCACAAATTGTTCTTTATCATTCGATATTATATCATCTAATATATATATTTTTAGCCTCCTCTTATGTGGGATTTGACTCAAACTCACATAGATCATGTTTAGTTGAGCAACCCATTCTTCAACAAAGCATTCTTCACTTGATTATTTCTTTGGTGTTCCACATATGACTCCGCCTAAGTTACCTTTCTCCTTATTCTTTTTGGAATCAAACATACTCATAAAGAGTAGGAAAAGGTAGGGAACTCCATAAAGCTATAATCCATCCTTTTTCCTATTCATTATCCCCCATTATTTGTTTATTTCATAATTTTGAGAAAGTAGGGATATCTATTAAACACAAATTGTACTCATGTCATTAAATCGAGCAAGATCGATATGATACAATGGAATACAATGATCTTCTCCTCGCTCGACCCCCTTCTTAATCGCCCCTCATCCTCTACCTCTTTTTTGCTTCCCCGAGTTTTATTTCTTCACTCCACCCCCTTTGGCATTTCCATTGTACATTTCACATACGATTGCTAGTGAATAAAGTTTTTTCAAACACTATAAAACCCTTTGATTGCGATGATGTGTGGGGTTGCATCCTAAATTAAACGACAAAATGGTCTATGGATTCTCCAAATCGAGCCGATGACAGTTACGACAAAGATATGAGTGAGTATTAAAACCTAACATTATTCTTTCATCATAGAATCCACTTACTTTGATACCAAATGTTAATTTGGTTAGAGATTTGAATAATTAAACACAATAATCTTACAAAAATGCATTCATCCAGGGACAATCTTTAAATGAGAGATTACATTTATACAAAAATTATAACTCCTATAAATAAGTAACAAATCCCTATTTTATCTCAATTAAAAACTCTCTCTATCTCATATATACGTGAGTCGTTTTAAAACTCAATGTAGTGCCCACGGATGAATGACCAAAACACAAGACCAAATAAACCATGATTTGTTTTTGACTTTCATTACTTGTTACAAGACAACACATGGGCTTACTCACAAAACTCCACATCACATGAGACATTTATACAAACATGAACCCACTCATACAACATGATGACACAATATGCAAGTCAATGCCATACTTTTATAAACGAACAAGTACAAAACAACGACCCAACCACAATATGAACATCACGGATAGGTACTTCCCACAACACCACATTTTCATGGATACATCTTTATTATAATCATATTTCATTATTTGATCTTATAGGCTTGAAGAGCACTTAACATGTAAACACACATTATTTTTTCTAGAATACACTTCCTTTCTTTTGTTTAAAACTTAACTTATAAGGGTTCCATCTAATTTAGTTAATTTTTATTATTGCAAATAAATTATATAACTCATTTATTAATTAGAAGTATATTAACATTTACAATTCATAAGTTTTGATTCCCAACTGAGGAACTATGTTTTCTCAATTACTTGTTCTCACGTGGATCAATTCACATCTACTTTCACATCATAAGAAAGATTTATTAAGTTACAAGTAATCTCCACGGTACTTAAAATTCTTAGACCGACATCACAAGGGTACATTCTCAATAACTAAGAGAAAATTACAAATTTCCTTTACAATTAGAATCTTAATAGTGCATTAATGCATATCCTAATTGTCCCTGTGATCCCAAACACTTTACATTATCTTCCCCTTCTAATGATGTTTATTTTCTAGAAAAACCATACGATTACATGCTAGACATTTCGTCCTGTATGTCACAAAAGTGACATTATGCCTTGCATCTAAACATCTTACACACTTTCATACCCACATGAATGCTCTCTACTAGGTTCTTAGGGAGGAACACACAACTCTTATGGTGCCCCTAAGTCTCTAGGACTATGAAAGAAGTTTAGATCCAAACATAACTCAAGGCTTACCAAAAGGACCATCCTGTAGTCTTATAGAATGAAGTCTTAAAAGAGTTGATCCATTACAAATACAATGAGGTGGTTTCGTATATTTTGATATTAAACAAACATGTTCTTATGATAACTTGAATTTGTGATCTTATCCCTATTGGAACTTTGTCATGTGTCATATGTGTTGTCATTGATGTCAAGCCACATTGATAGAAAAAGGAGTGAATTGGTAAAGTGAGCAAGCGACAAGATGAAGGTTGATTGAGTCTTTACTGCCAACTTAAAGAGAAAACAACTTAGGAAAGCAAGCAGAGAAGGTTGAAGATTGAACTAGGTGATTTCATGAAGATCAAAGCTATAACAGTGATAGATGCATGCTCAAGAAGATAAGGCTCCATGATGACTAAGGATAATTTCTAAAGGACTGAATCAATGTTTGTGCACACCACGAGAGGCGAGGAGATATCTGCTAAAGACAAGGAGACATCCTCCGAATACTAGAGATTTCCACAGAGGAAAAAACATAGCTGCCAAAGTCTAGAAGAGGTCAAGGAGAAGAGTTGAATGCCACAAGCAAAGTCGCAAGTTAAGATGCAAGCCACGAACATGAGGACTTAGCCACGAAACTCAAAGAAGAACTGCCAAAGACTTGAAGTAGCCACCGATGACTTGTAGAAGGATGCGGAACTCTAGAAGAAGCCATGAAGAAGGTATGTGAAGGCCGTAGGTAAAGGAATGAAGCCACCAAAGCAAAAGGAGAAAAAATATAAGTGCAGAAAGGAGAAGGATTGAAATCCGCGTAATACTAGAGAAACCGTGAGTATGAGGGAAGAGTTATGGACATGAAGATAGAGTCGCACGAGTAAGCAGGACATAAAGGATGAGCTGTGCAAAAGTAAGAATAGGCAAAGGAGAACCGTGAAGTAAGAAAGTTAGAAGCAACATGGAGGTAAAGGTAAAGTCGCGAATAAGGGGAAAAGCCACACAAAACAAGAAAACTCGCTAAGGAAGAAATCCACGGAAATGAAAAAGATGTAGATGAAAGGATGAAGCTGCAGACGTGAAAAAAATTTTGTTGGAAGGCAGCAAGAGCCGCATACGAGGAACAAGATGCGGAAAGGAAAAATACAAGGAGTATAGCCATGAGACATTGCAGAAGCCGCAAGAATCATAAAAGAATCATGGATAACTGAAAAGTTGTTGAAGAAGGAGAAATGTTGTAGAACAAAGAAAAGAGCCGTGATACAAGGTAAAAGGTTCAAGAAGCCAAGAGAAGTCGCGAGATCAAGAAAATATGAACTAAAGATGAATCAAGGACAATCAAATAGAGTTTAAAATGAAAGAAGTAAAAGTTTGCATGTAAATCAATGGTGATTCAATTATCTAAAGATTGCGGCTGCGTGTACAACTGGAACTCCACATTGAGCGATGAAATATATTGTTTCAGTTGCCAACATTTAATGTTCTTTGACTTGATGAAGTCCAGTTGTATTTTCAATACAAACTCCCGATTTCAAGGTGAAATAAAATAGTGGAGAAGAAAGGAGCTCGTTTATTCTAGATCACGAGGAAATCCTGAAAATACAAGAAAACTATTTTTAGGAGTCGGCTCATAAATAATCTCTGGTAGATACATAGAAGGTGTAATCAAGCCAAATATAAAAAGTAAAATTTGGAGATAGTGGCATGCATTTAATACACAAGATTTTTAGAAGACTAGGAAGGAGAGATTGCATGACACGTAAAAGGAAGTGCGAATGGGTTGATTGACTATATAGAGGAAAATTTATGCCATTGCTAAGTGTTTCTCAAGGATGAAATGAGAAAATATATTTGGAGGAGTGATAAAAAGAAGGGTTGCTTGATAGAGAAAATGATGCATTTGAGTTGAAGAAGCAACCAGAGAGAAAGGCGTATGAAGGAGTAATGCAGCTATGAGAAGCGAGTCGAAAATTTGATCAGATGCATTACATATTGATAGATGCAACAAGAGCACTCTTATGATTTGAAGAAATGAAGAGTTGAAGATCGAAAAAGAGAGAAGTGCATTCGAGGAGAAGAAAGAAGAGGTACTGCATGACGGATTTTCTAAAGAGAAGAGCAAGGAGGAGTAGAGGAAAAAGTTATTACGAGAGAAGAAGAAAGGAGATGTAGTTGAAGAATAAGGATCCAATGTAAAGAGAGAGAAGAGCTATGTGTAGAAGGAGAAAAAACTATCAGATGAATAATTGATGAGCAAGAGAAAAGCTGTAAGTCTGATAAGTTGAATGTGAAGAGAGGAGAGACTAGAAAGAGGTAAAGAAAAGTATTACATATCTAACTTTGCAGAGTGATTGTAAATGATTGAAAAAGCAAGGTGATCATAATTTGTTGTATGTGCAACATGAAATCTAGATGATCAAAATATATGTAAAACAAGTCTAAGTTGTAGCTTAGCATTTCAGGGGTTCGTGACCTCCTTGTTGGTTCTTTGTCTGCGCAGAAGATCGGTTAGAATCGATTAAATTAGGGGTTGGTGCTCCTTGTGAGGTTGGTGCCTTGCTAAACAAATCTCTTGTGATGCGTTATATTCACTTAAGTCATTTTTTTGCGTAATATTAGCAAAGGTGTAGGGGTTGGAGCTCCTTGTGGGATTGGTGTCTCACTAAACAAATCTTGTAAGATGTGTTATATTATTATGAGTCCTTGCTTTGAGTAATATAAGCAACAATTTTAGTAGGGTTTTGTCCGAAAGGGTTTCCCACATTATATCTAGTCTCCTCATGTGAATATGTGTGTGTATGATTCTCATTCTTATAGTCTCATGATTAATATTGCATGCTTATAACAATCAATGATAGTTAACAACAATAGATACATGAAAGAAAAATGAAATTGATTGTAAGTTTTAATCAACACTAATTCAACCCCCTTCTCAGTGCATGAAATTTGTAACAATCTCCTCTTGTGTAATTGAACTTCTATAGTTCATAATTGTTTGGATGCATTATGAGAAAACACATGGGTCATATGTGACCCATGTTCAAGAAAGAAGGTCAAAAATCCAAAATACGTGTTCCCATAGGGAACAACTCATCTTATCATTTAAAATAAGGAAATGATTACTAATGAGTTGAAGGGATGGTTTCCATGTTTCGCTTTACTTCTAACTCATCATTCTAGGAACAAAATTTGATAGACAAAACTTATCATGGGTTTCGTTTTCCAATTAAGCTCTTAATAGGGTACTAGGTTTACTTCCTTCTCCTTTGAACTCAAGGGATCTACATCTTTCTACAAGTTAACATTAAATCCAACCTCTCTAAAATCAATTAAATTCATGAGGGGGTTAATGAAGTCAAACATAAGGGTTTAATGCCTAGGTAAATTGAGTCCACCCACGTCTCTTAGATCTCTTAACGAGATCATTCAAAGGTGTAAGACAAGAAACGACATGTGATAGGTTTAAGTCTTTTCTTAAAATGATAGGGGTATTGCAAAAATAAACAAGACTCGATTAAGAGGGGAAAATACAAGGGATAAGAACACAATTCATTTTGATAGGTTAGGAATATTAATTTTGTACCAAATAATACAAGCATTAAGAGGGAAAAACAATAATTAACATGGTAAAAGATTGTTTCAAAACATCTAAACCATAAGAACAACATATAAACCCGTAATCAAAATCACTCCCAGAATAGAATGCCCATTTTCCAACATACCAATATGCTAACAATGTCATACTCATCACAAAAAAAATAACATTACTATTTGTAACAATATCGCTGATATATTCTATACAATTACATTGTTTTCCAGATAACATATTATTATGAAGACACAAGTAACACTTCACTTCTCCTTGTCTGGTACCTGTAACCACCACATGGTCAGCACAAATGTTGGCATGACATCTACCTATATTCTAGCATAACTTCTGCAATTTCATAGTTTTTCCAATCATAATGAAACAATACTTAACACACTTCTAGGGAGTAAGAAATACAAATGTCATTTCATTTCATTTTCAAAGCTAAAGAGAGAGATAGAGAGAGGAGAGAGAAAATACCATTTTTCCACAATCAATTTCTTTTTCTAAACAAGCATCAAAAGAAGGTTTCCTACAGTCATATGTTAGTATTTACAGGGTTTCCCAATCGATATTTTGTTTGAATAAGGTCATATGACAATTTTTCCCATTTAGTTACAAGTTTCCAAAAGCATCAAATTTAGACAAGTAGCTCAAAAATATGTGTTCAAAAACAATCTCCGATACCCAAACACGCAAGGAGTCAAATTTCTACATACTCCCATATATACAAGGAAACAATTGGAGTTGTGAGAACCCAAAAGTGGCGAATTGAGTTCAATTGGCGCCGTATTTCGGAACTACCGATTGTAATTGCACCTAAATGGCCTCGTCGCGCCCGATGACGAGGGCCTACAAAACCCACTTGGAAAACTAGCTTACGAGATGATTTTCTCCGAACTAAGGGTCGTAGTGATTTTCATAGAGAACTACCAGAGGTATGCGAGATGCCAAATTCTATTTCTCCACCTGTGGCCTAAACTCATTGGTCAAAACCAAACCACATTTAAAACTTTCAAGCAGTTTGTCCGATGTTGTGAAAAGGTCGGGTGGGCTCCTAAACGCATGATGAAAAAGGGTCAACCAAACATTCAAGGGACAACCGGGTACAATGAAACACTCCATGTGACAAGGTACATGATCAAAGCTTGATTTTCTCATTTTAGGGTTTATAGGGATGTTTTACACCTCATTAAAAACAAGTTTTATTAAGATTTCACAAGGTCGCCAAGGAGTAGTTTTTACTAAGTTTTGAGTCCGACTCGCCAACCGCGTGGCTTTGGTATCAATACTAATATAAGAGTTTTCCAAACATTTCGTGAGGTAATTTGGGAGTAGTGTTTACATTCAAGGTTACTTTTCTAGTTGCATACAAAACAAAGGTAAATTTGCTATTAGATACTACATCTCATTTAATTCACCTAAAAATTATTCTTCTTTGGTTCAATTAACAACTCCATTAAAATAGGAAAACTAGAAATGTTAAGATCATGCAAGAAAAGTGTAAGATGACCATGCTGTTAACCGAGATTGGTGAGGTACAGTCTGAGGATCAATTTGAGCCGGTTCGTGGTCGTCTAAAACATCAAGATTTTATCAATAGTTTTGGTTCATTAAATGCTTCCTTATTTATTCTTCTCAAAGAATAATCCACTCTTGATCCTTTTGAAAATCTAATCCTTGTTTCAACGGTCCAAGATTGGAACAAGATGAGAGGGTGGTAGAGAAGGTTGTCGAGTTGGCTTCGTCGTCAATGGAAATTGCTTAAAGTTTCAAGACCTATTCACCAAGCTTATTTTGTGCATAAAATTCCATCATTACATTGCCAAGACCATGCATTTTAAAGAGGCTTTTCTTTAAACAATTCACTCATTGCCTGAAATCTTCCACATTTTGAATGCACATCAAGCCGAGGTTTATAACAAGAAGAATTTGATAAAGCCCCTTTGTTGTTATGCTTGGTGGATGGCCATACAGTGTGTCATAGCTCCCATTTTAACCTAGGTAAGGAGGACGGCTAAGGTTTAGGAGTCATGCTTTACACTGTAGACACCCCAATTTCACATCTATCCTAAATCAATTAATTTCCCTTCCTCATTTCCCACAAAAATACACTTCGAATTAATCAAATATAATTTGATTAATTATCCATTTCCAAATCTAAAATAATCTAATCCTCACAACATGTCATTATTCTCCATGTTTTTCCACTATTGAATTAAAAATTCAAATTCAAATCCTCACCCACCATTCGTGGTCCCCACTCACCTAAAATCCTCCACTTATGAATTAAAAATATAATTCAAATCCTCACCCATTCTTCGTGGCCCCCACTCACCTAATATTGCCCACATTTTTAAACCACTCACCTAATCTTGCCCACATTTTCAAACCACCCACCTAATCTTGCCCACATTTTCAAACCACCCACTTAATCTTGCCCACATTTTCAAACCATGATTACTTAAATTAATCTAAGTTAATCACTCCCCCAGGCTATAAATACAACCTTACCCCCCCTCTAAAACACACGGAGAATAAGCTTTCATGCCATATCTAAGTTCTTGCATCCTTTGAGCAAAGAACATCCTTTTCGCTAGTCCTAATGCCAAAATAGCCTCATAATCCTTTTTCCCATCTAGTGCGAAAAAGAAGATCGTTGTTGCGGGAAGGTCTTGCTCGTCTTGAAGAAAAGCACCTACATATCACAAAATCGGAGGGCTCAATCCAAGTTTCTAGCCCATTCGAGGTTTGCTACTAAAGCGAAGGAGGAGGTATGATTATTGGTATTTTATTTCCTTGTTAGTAGTGTATTTTTCTAGTTTACATTCAAGCGCTTAGGTTACTTTTCGATCTGTTACCATTACTTTCTCAATTAGTGGTTTTATCTGTTCTTTGTTTATTATTGTTTATTATTATTTCTTTTTCTATTCCTTTTGGTCTTCTTTGGTTAACCTTCACGCTTTGGGTAGTGTTTTTGTTGTGTGGTGTCTTGTGGTGTATCTGCAGGTTATAGCAATAATGAAACTCTGAAGCTCATCTTGTCTTTGATCTCCTCGGTGCTTGGTGTTTAGTTGACAGTTTTGGCTTTGCTATTTACTCGTCATCTGTAAAAACATATGAACTATCCATTAGTTTATCATCTTACTGTCATGGGACAACCAATCCGGAAAATATATTTATTTATTTCCTTTTGCTAAAATAACTGTTTTGTAGGAAGTTAATCATTTACTATTTTTTTCTTTCTTTTATTTTAGTCAATCATTTTATGATCTAACTCTTTCTTTCTGTTTATTTTTATTTTTTAACCTTGCTGTCAAAATTTTAGCTTCTCAGGTGAAGTATAGAAGTCAGAAAATAAAAAAACCAGCTCCCGGGACGTTTTTCTCACGTTTAAAATTTTCATTCAGAGCGTTCTCGTAGCCCATCTTCCGGAAGCCATAACTTTTGCTCCCGAACTCGGAATGACTTCATTTTTTTTTAACAGAAAGGTATTGAAAAGATCTATGCAATGCAAAAATAATTTTTAGATTTAGACTTACAGAAAAATTTTGGTTTCATTTCTTCTAACACCTGTCTTTTTTGCAAAAAAACAACAAAATTATAATTTTATTTATTTTTATTTTTTAATTTTTATTTCACGAAACATCCTCACACGTATGCTCTTTCCTCGCACTTCAAAAGTGATCTTGGAAATCAGAAACGTGAGGCCACTCAAGCTTTAGAAAATAATTTTTATTTTTAATTTTTTGCCTTACATTTAAATTTTCCACGAAAACACTTCTCGGTAACGTTTTCACCCTCTTCTTTCATCATTTTTCTTTTTTGTGAACATAATCATTATCGCTATTTCGATCATGATTAATTGCAATAATTATTAACATTTTTAAAAAAAAAATCGAAAATCAGAAAATCAGAAACTATTCCAATTGTATCCGCGTATGCTCTTTTCTTGCGCCTTCGAGCGATCTGGAAAATCAGAAACGGTCACATTTTTTTTAGTTTCTTGTTCTAACATTGCAGGATCCTCTAGCTTTGTTTTCCAACTGTCATTTTAATAATTATTTTCCTTTGTCATATTCTTAATATTTGTTTGGTCGTTGGTTGTGTATGCTCTTTTCCTGCGCCTTTGAGCGATCTGGCAAATCAAAAACAACCACGATCACTTTTCTAACATTTCATTTACAGGATAACTACTAATTTGTTTTCTATAGAACCGCGTTGCTGGAATATTGTCAAAAACAAAAACAAAAACAACAAAAATCCCGGCAAAATACCACCATTTAAAGACAATTGCTGAAACAAAAAAAAACAAAAAGTACGCTCAGGTACGCAATTATTTTTTGCTAGTGATTTATTTCAAGTTGGAAAGAACCCTGCGTTTAATCACTTTATCATATTGTTTTTGCACGTAGACAAGGTGGATTTCATCACCACCAAAGCTACATCGGTGACGTGGACTTGACTACCACGCACCAACAACATTTGCATCTGCATTGCACTTTGAGACCTAGTCTCATCACAGCGTTCGGTATTTACCTGTGTTGCTCTTCACTTACAGTGTAATCTTTGTCGTGCGGTAGCGCATGCGAGTCACGCCTAAATAGCTGTAACAACGAAGCCCAGGCATCGTCCCTGTAAATCTTCGGGGAGTTATAAGGACACCATACACATTCATCCCTCCATCACCTTCCACCTTTTCACAAAACTGTTCTGGACGTGGTGATTCACTCCGAAATAGGCAAGTAAGAATTGGTGAGTCTCCTCCAGAGTGCTCAAGGGTTCCGTACCAGTGCAATCCCCGTCATGTAATTAGGTATATCGGGACTAGGGTATATCGGAGGACGCATCTTCTTGGAGTAATAAGAGCCTGCATCCACCATTTCACAGCATACTTGTATGATTGCATGAAACAATGATCATTCCTGAAGAAGTTACCTCATAAGCCAAAACAATTGAATCCACATGACCTTTAACTTTGTTTGAAAACACAATAGTTTAGCATTATTTTATCATAAAACTTGGCTGATATCAATGTGTTCATTGTAAAAGTTTAGACCCTAGTTGTGTTCCACAAAAAAAATCGGTTCTCAACCAATTCAATACCAAGCGAAAAAATCCAAACAATCTAACAACATAGACCAAAACATCACACCAATTTCATTAGCTCACTTTAGCCAATAATACATCTGTCATAGCTTGTCTTCACTATATCGATAGATATTGAGTGACTTGCGTTCACTCCTTATCTCATCGATTGTCGAACATTCTTTCTAGCTTGTTTGCTATATCAAAATGACATTGAGTGACTTGTTTGAGTTCACTCATTATTTCATCAGCTATTGAGTTTAACAAAATCCCATCCGACACAAATCCCTTCAAAACTCATTTTGAGTTCACAACTGTGTTGAGTCACTTGTTTGAGTTACTCTTCCTATCAAAAATCTAGAGCTTGTTAAAGCCAAACCAATCAACATATTCATCATAGCTTGTTTGAGCTACATCCCACTTGTATTGAGTACCTTGTTTGAGTGTACTCCTTACATTTTCATCTGTTAAGCTTGTTTAATCCAAACCAATCAACATATTCATCATAGCTTGTTTGAGTTATATCTCACTTGTATCCCGAGTAGCTTGTTTGAGCTTACTCCTTATAGCCTTGTTAAAACTTGATTGAGCGAAAACAAAGATCATAATCAATAGGTTGATTTCTTCATCACACATTTCTTCGTTCTCCCTCTCTTTCAAACATGAAGAATTCACGAAAAACATCACACAATGAGCTATTAGAACAAATTAATAAGATGACAACACAACTCTCTCATATGGCTACCCAAATCAGTGAGCGATCACCCAAAAATCCGATCATACAACCTCACGAAGAAATCAGTTCACGTAAAGTCCAACGTCAGTTTACCCCCCTTGGAGAAAGTCTCTCTAGTGTTTTTCATCAACTAAAAGAGGCTAAACTGATAAAATATCCAATTACAAAACCCTTTGTCAAAGGGGAAGCTAAGCCATGCTGGTACAAACCTAACACATACTGTGACTTTCATCGCATTGATGGTCATCACATAGATAAATGTGTACGATTTAAGAATTACGTCCAAGACTTAATTGACGACGACGTCATCTCTGTAGAACTTGATGACAATGCTCTTGCAACCAACGACACATCCAATACCACAACTTTCCATGAAGAGCTGACTACTGTCGAAACTCCTATATATACTGAAATTCCACGAGATCATGACGACAACAGTCAAGACTCTCTAATTCCAAACCAATCGATATCTTCTTCAAATTTCCTTCCATTAGTTCAAACATACATTGAACCTGTTTTGGACAACAACATTCTTCCAACATCTACTGAGCACTTGAACTTATTTCAAGACTCTCTTTCAGCCCAAACATATATTGAACCTGTTTTGGGTGACAACATTCTTCCAACATCTAACGAGACCTTGATCTCATTTCAAGACTCCCTTTCAAACCTTGATATTACTGTAGACACTACAGATGAGGTTTCATTAACAAGTACCATTAAGTTTGATTCTATCATTCCAATATTGGCTCTTATGCCTAACATCTCTAGCCTTGTTGTCGAAACACAACCACATCGAGTTTGGCCACTTGCGACAATGCAACCTATTGTGTCCATCATGCTTTCAACAATCGATCTTGCAGGAATCTCATCACTAATTATTCTCACCTATAGAGACTTCTATGTGCATACATTCTATGAGGTAAGTATACCCAGGAATATCTTTACGCCACTTTTTCCATCTTTAATCATGAATCTATCCTCAAAACAATCAATTAATGGACAAATAGAAGCAACAAACCAAATAACACAAACCATCATTGTCAACACACATGGAAGCTATTGGCTTAACCAAATCTATCCCACTCTTTGGGTTTACCGCACATCTTATCACACACCTATTGGAGCCACTCCCTTCTACTTTATTTATAGTTGGGAAGCTATTTTACATGTCAAGGTTGAATTTTCATCCTTCATAATATCCTTCGAAGATGTAATCAATAAAGATTATTATCAACAGTCACGCCTTAATGAACTCGAGCTTCTTGATGAAAAACGACTTAATTCCCTAGATCATCTTCAAGTATATCAAAATTGGCTACGACATAACCACCATAAAAAATTCAAACCTAGAAAATTTAAGGTCAATCATTTCATTTTCAAAGAAACTCGAAAGAACACACCCAAGGAACGAGACAAACAAGACAAATTTGAGCCCAACAAAATCATAGGTAATTTTAGGTTTGGAGCTTATAAATTGGCCATTGACACAGGCCAAGTCCTTAAAAAACCCATGAATGCATTCCATTTAAAGAAATTCTATTCTTGAAAGCACTCTATATTCCGGGAAACAACAATGTGTAAATTGTTCCTTCTGTCTTGCTTATCTCCAAATAATTCAAATTTATTCATTTCCATTGGCAGACATTTTCATTATCAAAATCACATCTTCATATTTATCATCATGAGACAAGTGCTAATATAAATCCTATTAAGTTTGTGAGCATCATACTTCTTCCACTTTCAGTCACTTTCCTCTATGGTCATACCTAGAAGCTTACTGATGGTAATATATCCCCTTCTAATACATTCTCTCTTTCATAACAAAGCTCTAAACTTCGTTACCCAATTCGTTTGGTCGTCCATCTCAGTCTTCGGTGTTGAACCCTCACGTCCTACTAGTCGTGTGGGGCTGAGATTGGGGGCAGATGTTTCTTCCCAAATACAAAGCACTATTGTAAAAAAATCCATCAATTCAATAACTTATGAATAATTCATTGTCACATCTTTCGTCCTTCATAGTCTTTGGTGTTGAGCCCACACTTCTTACTAGTAGTGTGAGACTGGGAATGGAGGAAGGTGCCCTTACTCGTCTACGTCTTGTCTTCGGTGATAAACCCTTGCCTCTTACAAGTGGCATGGGGCAAAGCGTAGAGGGTCATTCTCATACAAGCATAAAAACATTGCAAAATATTCAAAAAAAAAAAAAAAAAAACAAAAACAAGAAAAACAAACAAAAAGGAAATTCACTCGCCTATATTTTGCCTTTGGTGATGAGCCCTTGCTTCTCACTAGTAGCATGGGGCAAGGCATAGGGAGTCATTTCAAAAATACAAAATCTTACAGTGCTTACAAATTATAGAATCCCCAAACACGTAATTTAGATGCCTAAGTGAAGAGAGAACTATCCCTTAACCTCATATCTTATCAATTAGCAGGCCACATAATTGTCTAAGTCTAGCATGTGACTCATAAAGTGAAAGCCATTTTTGAAACTGGTTCAGTACCATTATGAAGAATGGAGTCACAATTTCCCAAAGGGATTGTTGTTAGCATTTGTCTCTATATTCATTATCCACCTCCTGCGTCCTTCTTGATTCTTGGTGATGAGCCCACACATCTTACTAGTTGTGTGGAGTCAAGAATGGAGTTGGAATTATTTTCATCATATCATCACCACCATATCCTGCCAATGGAAAGTGAATTTATGTTATTTTGAGCATAAGTTACAATGCGGAACACGGTACATCGTCTCTCAAAAATAATTCTGCACTCTGGTCCATAAATTGTCAATCACAATGTAAAAATCAAAAAACATTTGAAAATCGTAAAAAAATCCAAAAACAATGTAAAAATCCAAAAATCCAAAAACATTTGAAAATCATCAAAAATCTAAAACAGTGTAAAAATCCAAAAATCCAAAAACATTTGAAAATCATCAAAAATCCAAAAACATTTGAAAATCGTCAAAAATCCAAACATAGTGTAAACATCCTAAAAATTCAAAAACATTAGAAAATCAAAAATCCAAAAACAGTGTAAAAATCCAAAAATCCAAAAACATTTGAAAATCGTCAAAAATCCAAACACAGTGTAAACATCATAAAAATTCAAAAACATTAGAAAATCCAAAAAAATTATAAAATTCAAAAACAAACATTAGAAAATCAAAAAAATCCAAAAACAAAAACATTAGAAAATATCCAAAATACAAAAACATTTGTAAAATTTTCAAAAGACCAAAAACATCCACAAAATTGTAAAAACTCAATAAGTAACACAGTTCATCCTTTGAACTATTATCCCAAACGAATGGTCCAACCACCTTATGACTACCAATTTCAAACCACTTCTCCTCGCGTGAATCCTCGCTTGGGGAAAATCCGGCTCTCATTGTTTCCTTGTTTGAGGAGACTGACCCAATCCTTTGTACCTCTGCTTGGGGGCACATCTAATCAATCATCACTGTGGAACACGTTAGGGACATGTTTACTAGTTCTTGTGTTGCATTATTAGTGGCAAATTATTAATTGCTTTCTTGTATCTTGATATATTACAGGGGGCATCTTGATTTTATATATCCTGGTGTTCTCTGTAATATTCTTATGTTATCCGATTGCATGTAAATCTTTGGGGCATCATACTTTCTTGATGGCCTCTGTCTATGCTCTCTTCCATTTGCATATCGTACTGGGGCATCAAACCTTTTTGATGGCCCCTGTCTATGCTATCACGCATATTACAGTCTAGTCATCCTGATCTTTTATATCACGATGCATCCTGTTATGTGCTATATTAAAATTAAGATGCTTTTCGTCACGTGAGTATCTTCCTGCATGATCAACATCTTACTTTGCACCCCATCCATTCACCCATACTAATGCATTCTCCAGTTTGCGAATCCTACTTGACGATCTTTCTCAAGTAGCATTCACTATCCAGCAGCTCCTTCTCCCCCACCATGATCACCATGTATTTGATCCATTCATTCTCACTTCTCATTTTTACTCCTCCGCTTATACCCATATTACCCTTCTCACCATTCCTGTCCCCTCTCACCCATTGGTATTCTTTCCTTTCACCCGTTTTCTTCCGCTTGATAATCTTACTTAATAACCCCTACATATGGAATCCTCGGTGGAGGTTTACCCTCTCCCTAAGATCTTCCCGCTGTAGAAGCTTCTTCACCACATGCCCTCTCATCAAATAACCATCACCACCAAACACATCTTCCAACTCCACCTCTTCTACTTCCCATTCCTGCATCATTACTCTCACCACGTGGGCATCCCAATTAAGGATTCCCCTCACACTCTCCACCCTCCACTACATATATTCCTTCATCCATTCATGTTATACTCCTTTGTGTCCTTTATTTCTTATTATCACCTCATCTCATATCATATACCACTTCGGCATACCTCACTCACTCTTTTCTCATCCTTCCCCAAATCCACCTTATGCCTAGGTCATCCTACTTACACGCTCTCGTAGTATGGAAAATTCACTTGAGGGTTCCCCTTCAGTCCATTTTGTCATACCCTATTCCCACCAACTCTAACATCATCCTTCTTCCTCAGCTTGGCGATCTTACTTAACCATCCCAGCCGCATGGCAATCTTACTTAAGACTTCTACTTAAGGTTGATCTGTCCTGTGGCCTTCCCCCATCCCATCATATTTCGCCCATCTTATTTCTCCCACCTCTCATCGTGATCATCTTCTTCACCCTACCATTCCACCCCTATTCCCAATATCATTTTGTCTTTCTCTTTGCATATCATCCCTGCCGGTTGGGTGACCCTACGAAACTTCTCCAGCAGTATGACGATCTTACTTAAGAGATTCTCTTAAGCATGACATGTCATCTTACACTCGCCCATCACTCTCCAATCTCACCACCATATTTCCTCTTCATTCCCCATCATCACATCTTTTTACCACCACTATCACCCTCCTCTGCTTGGCAATCTTACTTAACCACTCACCCAGCATGGCGATCTCACTTAAGAGTCCCTCTTAAGGATGATCTGTCTCCTTGCCTTTCCCCATCACTACCCACCCTTCACCCTTCATTTTTTCTCGGCATTCCCCATTATCACATCCTTTCACCTCCTTTTCGATTCTCGCAAACACCACTTCTCGCTTGACCATTTGTCATCTCCAGTTTTGCTCACATGGCAATCTTACTTAACCACTTCCGTCACATGACAATCTTATGTTAGGGTCCTCCCTACACTTAACTTGTCATCGTGAACTTCTCCCCCGCCTCATTCTTAGTTCACTTTATCGATCGTTTCTTCCACCTGGTATCTCCTATTACCCACTTTTTCCTCCTACTATTATCCTTTCTCCACACATCTTCTTACAACATACACCTCATCTCTTCCACCTACAATCACATTCTTTTCCCCCATTTTCCCCTCCTTGATCCATCATCCTTCATACCATTTCTTCCCATTCTTTTCATGTCTTGGTTCTTCATCCTCACCTCGTTCATCCTCATCACCCCCATCCTCTCCTCGCTTTCACTTCGTCCCAACTCCTCCCTCCCATCTTCTTCACTCTTTCCCCTTCATCTTCTCACATTCCCCCTACATTTCTACCCACACACATATTCGCCATTACTGTTAATACTCCTATATCATTCTTTCATCATCATCTTCTCTTCCCGCACTCATAATTGTCAACGGGTTTTCCCTAAAAATTATCACTCCTCATTCCGCACGACCTCATTCACTCCCTTGGACCTTCTAGAGTTTCCCTTCATTCCTTCCATCTTCTACGCCCACCACTCATTGGCAACGGGTTTTCCCTAACGTCCCTTTGTTGGCGTTACCCTTTCCAGTCCTCGTTCGCTTTCTCTTTTTCATTTTTTTCTTTCACCCTTCCCCACCACTCATTTTCAAGAGGATTTCCCTAACATCCTTTCATTGGCATTGCCTCTTCTATCCCCCATTCTCTTTTCTCTCCTATTCTTTTCCCTCACTCCCACCCTTTCTTGTCGCTTCTTACCCATCTCTCCATCTCCTCTTTGCCCTCTTCACTATCTTTATTGTCTTCATCATACATCCTTTTTCTATTTTCCCATCATCCTAGTATCCTCATTTCATGCATCTCCATATCTTTTCCAATCGATGTCATTCTTCCCCTCTTTCTTCTTTCAACATTCCTTCTACCATTTCCTTTCCACTTATTACCCCCTTTCTGTATTCCCTTCCTTCTCCATCATTTTCTTTGTTATCCTCTTCTCTCTCCCACCCCTCGTCTTATTTTACTTCCCCTATATCATCTTCTTCCCTTTTTCCATCACGTTTCCTCCTTACATCCCCATCGATAACTGGTTGTTTAGCGTTGTCTGTCTTTTTATCATCCCACTCTCCACATGCATCTCCATACAGTGTCTTTCCATATTCTTTGCCTTGGTCTTCCTCATGCATATGACGTGATTCCTTCAATCTTCTCCTTGTATTCGTTCTATCTTCCTTTCCTCTCCCCTAATTTTCACGTTTCTTCTGACCACTTCCCCTTTTCTCTACCACCCCTACCTTTTTGTTCATTCTGTATATGTTTCTCTTCCTTTCTCTCCTCTTTTTCACACTTTCCTCGCCCCTCATAGTTTCTTTTTTTTCTCCGTTCTACTTCTTCTTTTGTCCTCTTTCCATTTCCCTCCATTTCACCCCCTACTCCCACCTCGTTTTCTCCTTCTTATTTATCCTTTCCCATTTCCTCCTTTTCTTCACTCTCTCATTTATTTCACTGCCACGTATCCCTCTTTACTATCTCTGTTGCTTCCTTCATTTTGCACATCTCTCTATTTCATCCCTTCACCCTCTACTCTGTCATTTTCCTCTTTTTTCCTTGTTTGTCCTTCATCATTCCCTTCTTCCCATATCATCCCTCTCTCTTATTTCTACCTCTTTCATTCCTTTTTTTTCCCCTCCCCTATCTCCCTTACTCTTCTCATAATCAACCCCCAACCCTATCCATTCCCTTTTCTCTTTCCCACACACCCTCACACCTAGCATTCAAGGTCGATTGAATCCTTCCTCCATTTGCATCATGCGGTCATTCCAGTCTCTTCCACTCCATTACCGTCCTCTTCTCCACCAAATCCATTTCCCTTCTTTTCGAGAGTTTTGTCGTATATTTCATTCTCGTCAATCCTCTCGAGGGGGCATCACCACATCTATCCATAATCACATCTTCTCATGACATTTTTGTCTTGGAGGATACCATGACATCCGTCACTCACCACTTTCTATTCTCCCCAACAAACATTCACTCTACCTTTTAAAAAGTAGATTGAATTCTTCCCCCATACCGTCTACTTTCTTTGAAAGGACACTACTTTCATAGTACCCTTCCAAAGAGGGGCAAATGTAGACACCCCAATTTCACATCTATCCTAAATCAATTAATTTCCCTTCCTCATTTCCCACAAAAATACACTTCGAATTAATCAAATATAATTTGATTAATTATCCATTTCCAAATCTAAAAATAATCTAATCCTCACAACATGTCATTATTCTCCATGTTTTTCCACTATTGAATTAAAAATTCAAATTCAAATCCTCACCCACCATTCGTGGTCCCCACTCACCTAAAATCCTCCACTTATGAATTAAAAATATAATTCAAATCCTCACCCATTCTTCGTGGCCCCCACTCACCTAATATTGCCCACATTTTCAAACCATCCACCTAATCTTGCCCACATTTTCAAACCATCCACCTAATCTTGCCCACATTTTCAAACCACCCACTTAATCTTGCCCACATTTTCAAACCATGATTACTTAAATTAATTTAAGCTAATCACTCCCTCAGGCTATAAATACAACCTTACCCCTCCCCTCTAAACACACGGAGAATAAGCTTTCATGCCATATCTAAGTTCTTGCATCCTTTGAGCAAAGAACATCCTTTTGCCTCGTCCTAATGCCAAAATAGCCTCATAATCCTTTTTCCCATCTAGTGCAAAGTAAGAAGATCGTTGTTGCAGGAAGGTCTTGCTCCGTCTTGAAGAAAAGCACCTACATATCACAAAATCAGGGCTCAATCCAAGTTTCCTAGCCCATTATGAGGTTTGCTACGAAACGTGAAGGAGGAGGTATGATTATTGGTATTTTATTTCCTTGTTAGTAGTGTATTTTTCATAGCTTACAACACCAACAAATGCATTTTTTCTTGAGAGTTTCTAGTGCCATTTTCGAATACTTTATAGTATGCACATCCTGCAACCGTGGAAAAGGACCTGAGCCGCATCCTCAAGGCATTTTATCAAAAAGGTTACGTGCCTTGTCTATGCTCCCTACAATTCTAACGTTCCAACCAGAAAGAAAATTAAAGAAATTCAATGACATCCCTCCCAAGTGCATGCTTCCACGTTTGCTTACATCTCAACGAAGCATTTTTGCAACTACAACATGTGAAAAAGTTCCTCTATTCCTGTGCTTTGAATGTAGTGCGTACCCTTTCCAAAGCTCTCCTTTTGGCACATGTTTTCCACACATTGGTAAGGGTTGTGGTGGTTTGGCTTCACATCTGTAAATTTTCATTCCCTTGGAAGTTTCCAAAGTATTTTCAATGAACCTATTTTGTGTGCATCCTGGAATCATTGCTTGGCTTGTGAGGCAGCATTTATTCAAAGGCGTTTTGTCAAATAGTTCACATGTCCAGCGTATGCTTGAACAAGAGACAAACATCCTCTTTTTCATTATGTTTTTGGATGTCCACATCCAGGTCTAGTCTCTAGATCTCCTAGGACGACTAGAGCTGCAACAAAAGGAAAAGAAAAGAAACATGCTCTTTGATTTGCTCAGATGGATGTCCAAACCTGCTCTCACGCTCCCACTTCAGCATTCCAACCCTGCTGGAAAACATGGCGGCTGCATTTCCTTCAGGCATTCTACCCAACAGTCCACGCACCCTCTGTCTACCATCTTCCTCTCTCATGGCAGCCACCCAAACACACACCCGACCCGGCAAAACCAACATAAAAATCCTAAACGCTCACCTAAACAACATTTCCATTATATTTTATTATTATTTAGATCTTTATTTTATTTTATTTACTCAACTATTTAAAACTAGTTATTTTTATAACCCCTTAGTGTCATGAATTGGATAGGATAAGAGAATGCTTAAATTCACGTGCTTATGGACATAATCGAAGGGAAAACATAAATTTCCCCAAAATTATTTATTATCAAATAATTATTTTCATTTATTAAATTTTGAACTCTATTTTGCATTTCTTGATCATTTAAATGGTAGTTCGAGATGGATAGCTCGAAAACATCTAGAACCATCACCGAGGACTTTTGGACGAGGATTAACTTTATTATTTTCCCTAGAATAATTTGATTTGATCAAATCAGTATCGATATTATAATATTTCAAATTCGGGAGTTTAAAAGTAATTTTGATTTAAACGAATAAAAGGAAAACGACATCACCACTCTATTCGAAGCTCAAAGACAATCATTAAGGTCAAGATGGTTTGTTTGCGGAAGGACCTTCACAAGGTCACCAAAATTATTTTAATTATTTCGTTTACGAAAACAACCAGATCTCAAGCACGACATGAAGAAAAATGGAACTCAACCTTACCATGGCCAATTCGATCTTTCACAACTAGAGTTGGCAAGGTGGAAACAAGACGGGAATTACATCTCTCTCGCCTTCTTAAAAGAGCATTGTCCTCGATGCGACATAATGCCAAGGGTAGAAGAAGGATAAGAAAACCAGAAATTCAATATCAACAAAATCCATTTAGGGAAAAGGGCTCTATCGCTTAAAACATGACCACCCAATAATTAAAAACATTTTAATTTTTCTCAATTTCTTAATGTTCTATGAAGATTGACATTTCCCCGATTTTTATTACTCAATTAATCTTTTTCTCAACACCTTTTCGTAGTTTAAAACTCATAAGATTTAATTGTTCAATAGTTCAAATCCACAGTGAATTCAAATCCAAATCTTGATAATCGTTTTGAAACACATTCGCTTGTGTTTTCTCATAAGTATTTGTAATTCATTAATTTTATCGTTTTCACCATTCACTTGTTCAATGTTCACAATATTGTTACTTGTTACAATTTCAATTTCAAATTTCCAAAGAGGTTTCCAAAACACTTAATGTCACACTGTCACACACGGTCCAAAACACAACACTAACAACCCATAAAACACCTTTTAAACACATTTTCACAATTGTACCACAACAAGATTACCATCCCAACCATGGGAAGGAAAATAACATTGCACCCAACATAGAACTCAACACACATGCCTTAAGCATAGATCAAATACATAACACGTGTCTAACATACAATAAGACATCACGAAATACATATTCAACATGTTTTACATGACTCAAAACCATGACTATATCCACACAATAACAAGATAAGATCCAATAACACATGTCAACAAAGAGGAACATCAAGCCTCAACATCACAATACATAACAAGACTCACAAGAGTAACTCATGAATCATACATACCAACTCCATATGCCTCCCAAAAAAATTCTATGTATCCCAATAGAGAAAAGAATCATAGTACCAAAACTAGGCCGGGTCACTCACCATACTGACCTCATCACTGAAATAAGAATCATAATGCCAAGACTAGGTCGAGTCACTCACCATAGAGCCCTGTCACCTAAATATAAGAATCATAGTGCCAAAACCAGGCCGGGTCACTCACCATAGAGCCCCATCACTGAATATAAGAATCATAGTGTCAAAACTCGGCCCAGTTCACTCACCAAAAACCACATCACCTTATTTCTCCATTCAATAAGGCTGGGTAACCCTATGGCCCTAGGCACATAGAGTTTTTTCACCTTTACCCAAGTGGCATAATAACGTGTAGCTCCCGCACAACCCCATGACCCCCTCGAGGCATACCCCTATACAACAAAGTGGGTCCATAGGTCCTACCACTCCATGGTGAATCCCATGACCCTATTCCATCACATCACAACATTAGAACCAACATATCAATCAATTTCAATTGCCAAGTGGCATCAAATCCCAAGCCTTGGGCTAGGCTAGAAAAATTTTAAACTCCAAAATAATTTTCAAACTAAGCAAAATAAGTGGCTAAACAACCACAATAATGCAAAGGCCTCTTGTTAGCACAAAATCAAATTAAATGCCCAAAATTTAAGAATACATCAATCAAGAAAATTGTTGGTTCTTACAAGAAAAAAAAATGATTAATTTACAAATATAGAAAAAAATCACATTACGATCACTACATGGCCCATCGGGTCTAGTGAAGGTGTACTCACCGAGTTGTTGGCACTTGGATATCAAGCCTCGACTCATAAAATACATATAACCAAAACAAGCATAACTCCATATATATCGATTCACACATACGAAGATCCACATAATAAGTATCACATAGGATTGTTTGACGAACAATCAAATAGGATAAAGTAGGGACTCTAGTTTGCATAATCCGAGCCTAAGGTGGTGTACATCCACAATATACTAAGCACACTTGAAGTATACTAAACAAATAGAAGTGGGTTTTCAATCTACATGAGACTCCACTTCCAAACTCATACTTGGCTCAAGGTTATGGTCACCTGGTTCACACCTTTTCTCTCCACACATACACTTTTAGATGCTACCCGTAGGGATCACCAGGTAGGGTACACAACATAACACATAACTACATTACTAACACAATGATAATTTACACATAACAATAACATATTAAACATGTTAAAATTACGGGTGGTAAAACATAAGAATAATCCATGGCTTATGGCATGTAACATTTCCACATAATGCACCAAAAGTGCAAGTACAATACAATAGGGTCATAAGATCACCATATGCCCCTAATTCATGACATAAATTTTATCACATAACACATGAATACATATGTATGACAAATATAGTGATTAACATCACTACATATACACAAATACAATACAACATGGTGATCATCATACATCACAACAATGTGGTGGAAACCACACAATATGACACAATTTATGATTTAACAATTATTGAAATATTTATTAAAACCTTAGGATATGCAGAGTCACATGTAGTATATATACACTAAAGCACAGAATTGATGCAAGCAATAAGAAAAGTAAATTGAAACTATAAGTGCAAGAGAGAGGAAAAGAGAATTAGATGATTTCACAATAAATCATGAAGTATGTTGGACTGGAAAATTGATGAGCAAGAGGATGAAACTGTCACAATTGCACTCAGAAAATTATAAAATTGTGACTGCGCAAAAACTTGAAATCTGGTTTTTACTGTGTCGCAAGGTGGTCACTAATCTTTGTTATTGGTCGCATGTATATCGCACTATGTCCATAGAATTCACCTGTAACCCGAAAAGAGAAGGATATCCCTGCAAAACCCCAAACACATCAAATCCTAAAAGAAAAAGATGCGAACGAGGAGTCGAATCGACCCCGGCGGTCACCCGATTTAGTGAACTTACGACTGAGTGTTGCACTACATTTTAGAATCCATGTAGTTCTTGTGTGTGTGTGTGTGTGTGTGTAAGAATCGTGCCCTAGGAGGCTCTTGTGCAAGATGCACTTGATAACGAAAAATAACTAGATGTACCAATGTAAATAGATGTGTGGATGGCAAAATGAACTTCCCCTCCTATGAAGTATATGTAGAAAATGTAGTCCCTTATCCCTTGTATGAGTGCTAGATGGATGCTTTGATGCTCTTAGAATGCCTTTGGATGCAACCTTAGGTGATGATAGTAGATGCTTAGAGCTTGGTCCTTTAATTTGATCACATAACATTGTATTTATATGATTCCCTTGTTTGAATTTTGTAATTAACCACTAAAAGGCCGACCCATAAGAAAACAAGATGCCCAAAAGATAAAAGAGGCCTAAAAGGGGTGAGTAAGATACAAAGAGGTCGGGGGCGCCTAGAGGGGATGATGGCACATGGGTGCTAGCGTCCGGGCCGGGCACTAGTGTCAGAGCCAAGAAAGATAAAGCATGAAGGTCGATCGAGAAATAAGGTGTAGAAGACTAAAAAGAAGATAAAAAGAAAAGAAAAAGGCCAAAGACATTAGTTAATTACTAGTTTTCTCGCTTAGGAATCATATGAATGCAAGTATGTGATTAGGACTTAGAAATGTACCTAAGTGTGTGATTTTATGTCTACATTTTCCCCACTTTATGTTGTTGAGTGAATGCTTGATAACATAAAGTAGATAAGAGATGTGTACTTGATAACCGTGTAGATCGATGACGAAAGCATGCCAAGGAGACAAGTGAAAGCGTGAAGTGAATAAAATGAAGCGTGGACATTAAGAAAGAGGAAGTGACCCTAGGGGTGAAGCGTATGATGTTATGTCACACTCTGTACATGTTGTTGCGCTTGATGAAGGGATGCTTCTTGTTTCCTATGAAGTACAAACCTACAAAAGAAGGACAAAACAATAGTCAAATATGTAAAAGTGTGTAAAAGTATGCAAAAAGGAAAGTGTGCACCAAATCCATGATGAGTAAAAAGGGATAGAAAATGTTTTGAACTACTATAGAAGAGTGAGTTTTTGGGCAATCTCACACCACAACAAAAGATTGTTGGGAGAAAGGTCTAGTGTTATTATCCATCCATGACCGTTTCCCAAAATTTATACACCACTACAGATGGTGTGATCTTGCTTTGTTCCATGTTTGATCCAAGTAGAAAAGAAGATAGAATGAATTCGATTCTTTGGAGGTCTCGTTTTGTCTTTGAAAATCTGTTATGTAAATTCTGAAAAGCTGTGATGATATGAGAAAGAATGTGTAACTACCCTTGGTCATAGGTGCTTAAAAAAGGTCAAGCATTTCCCAAGCACTAGTGTCTCGTATCTGGCACCGTATATCGTGTTGAACTGAGGACCCAAGTTAGATTCTAGGCCATATTGTGAGTATGTCTTTGCTATGTTCTCATGTTGTGCAAGTTTGAAATGTGATTGTGTACTTCTAAATGGGGTGATTGATTCAACCAATGTATGCCCCCTCATTTGGGGTGCATACGACACCGCGAGGAGAATGTGGCCTAAAGGAGATGACCCGATGGTGATCTCAAACGAATGCCTCAGTAGGGGGAATGTGCTTGGTAGAAACCAAGACACATGCAAACAAAAATGCCGGGTACAAGTGTTAGTAGAAACAATGAAAATCACGTTATAGAAGACAATGTAAAAATAAATAGTCCGACAAAATATGAAAAGTGACTTGTATATATGGGACATCACTCACAATATCGCAAGAAAATTAGGGCCGAAGCGGCCAAAATCATACAAGAAATGATCAAACAAGACATAGGGAAAAAACCTACAAACAATTGGATACAATAACAAACTATGGAAAATAGTAATAAACAAAGTATCAAAAAAACCATGGTGGCATATAGATCCTGCAAGGAAAATTCTACACATGAAACATCCATTAGCATGTTAGAAAGATAAAAGTATGTCAAAACTTGTACATATCAATAAAAAGTAGTGTGCTAGTAATAATAAGTAGTGATAAATTGAAACAATAACACCGTGATGTGTATGAAGGTAGATGCCCCAGAGCCTCGGTGGGAATGATAAGAGGTACAATGCCAAACATCCATGTTGCATGTAAAGATCTATAGAAATTATGCATTGACAACTAGAGAACAAGTGAACACGCATGTGTATATAGAAAAATAATGACATACAAAATATTTGTCTAGCATGGTAAACAAAGTGTTCATGTGAGTATCGAAAACAAGAGTAATATGCAAACATGTTGTGTATGAATGTGATGGAATGGTATGCAATGTGAATGTGATAGGGACAACATGCCCCCCGAGTGGATGTGTATGATGTAGAAAAAGAGTTATGTGACATCGTCTAATAGATAATCATTTTCATGGTCAAAGTCAAATGGAGAAGCATCAGAGACTTGATAAGAAATAATATGAGGTTGATCATGTAAAGAGCCATTGTGGTGTAAATTGTACATACCCATTGCGTATTCTTCATTAGTGAAAGGTGGTAATGGAAAACCATGTGCATACCAAAGTGAGTAAGATTTTGTGAATAGCCAAGAAATGAATCATTGAAAATAAAAACATGGCCAAAAGGCATGGGGAATGAGATATCGATATGATCAGGATCCAAAGTTCCCCTAATGTAGTCAAGCCAAGACTACCCAAGTGTGAGTGGAGAAGTGCAAGAAAGATTGAAAGATGGAAGACACAAAGACCATAAGAAAAATGATGTGAACATATCCATGATAAAGATGAGGAGAATGAGGTGGAGGGATGATATCATCCAATGTGAATCCTAACCTGAGCCAAACCATCATGTGTGAAAATAGTATTAGAGCAAGTAGGATCAAATGGAACATGTTGCCAATAAGAGTTATTCATGAAAAGAGTGCATGTGAAAGGAGGAAGCGTCGATGTTAGTTGCTCATGAGAAGATGAGGAAGGTGGAATGACATCAATGTATGGACAAACCCCGATAAAGTACCATAGCATTGGTAGGAGGGAGTGGTAATGATGCAGATGAGACAATATCCAATGAGAAAATAGTTCCTTTAAGTGGAGACAAGTTATCCAGATATTCCATGGGTTGTTGATCATTATAAGTAGTAGAAGTTGGAGTAGATAATACGGTGATTGGATCTAGTGATGCAGAGAAAAATAAAATTTCAATCATATGCTCAATTAACAAGAGGGTTCAAACAATTATCTCCACCGTGCTCTGCAAGAGGATCATAAACAAACCCAAAAAGGCTTAAAATTTGCTAACACTGAAAACTTCTCACTATTGATAGGATAATCATCACCACAACCAGCTTACATCTTCATTACATTGCTCATACATCAATCAATTCATCAAATTCCATTAAATCTCTCCAAACACTCACCATGCAAATTTTAGCTCAAGTTCTTATTCTCTAGTCATGTTTCTCAAGGATGTCATTTTGGTTTCTTCCTTATTTTATGCTTCTTATGTCCTTTCCACTATTACCACACTCAAAACACATGTTAAACCTATCATGAAATGCATTCAAAGCAATCAAAATGTCCACATTCATCCCTTTGTTCAAAATGTCAACTATGCCCCTTAAGACAATGTAGCTTGCATCAACCATGGATAGAGTGATCTAAGGCCACCTAGAAGGATTTTAAAACTTAATTATTTCAATTTTGACATCACTAAGATGCTCCCAAAATTTCAGACTCCAACTCTCTCTCCAACTCCTTATATCCCACTTTTTGCATTTCTTGCTCTTGAGAACAAGTAGCTTGCTAGCACTAGGGTTATGAGATTATAGAGTGACCTAGAATTAAATATCACCTTCCTCAATTTTATTTTACCACTCTTGATATGCATGAAAATTTTTAGAACTTAACTCTTAGCACAACTCCTTCCACCTCACTTTTACAATTTTTGCTTACAAGAAGACAACTAGTCTAAGACAGTCTTGCAACCCTATAACTTCTCTTCCACATGGAATCAAGACACAAAATAAGAATTTTGAGGACCCATTATTGAGTTATTTAATCCTGATATGTTTCAAGTTTATACTCTTTATCTATCACACACTTCCTTTGGAAATCCACCCTCTAAACTAGCTTTTCACCGAGTTTAACTGCCCACCTTCAAGAATGGTAAGGATATCTTCATATTCCACCATTGAAACTTCAAAATTATTCTTCTAACAGCTAAATTATATCACTATGATCATTCCTTCCAAATTTTAGAACTAAATTCTTTGTTTTGAGCTTTCTAGAGCCATTTTCTCCTCAAAACCCTAGATTGGTGCACAATGAACCCGAGAAGCTCCTTTTAGCTATAACTTTCATTAGGAATCTATTTAGGGCTCTAAATTTTGGTTGTAAGTCTGAATGGTCTCCATGAGGTAACCTTACCAGAAAGATTTCAAGGAATGAATAACATGTGAATCCATTGGATTTCTTCCTCTTGACCTGTACATGCACACAGTTAAGTTGGACAATACCTCCTATCATTAACTCAGAGTAATATGCCTCCTTATCTGATTTGATACTTCTCTTTTAAACACTTCATACAACATACCTTTCATCAACCTCACCTTCAATGCCTTTGTAAAGGATCTTTGTCATCTAACTCTCATGCACAGTCCTACACTTCATCACATCCAAGATTGAATACAAGTTCCATGAAAGCTATTACTCTATAGCATATGCAAGCATTCCACCATGTGGTTACACCTCATATGATCCTTTTCACGTGCATTCACCAAGAAACAACTTAAACCTATAGAAAATACTTGGAAAGAGATAAGATAATACACTAAAAACAAAGATATAACCATGCTTAACTGTAATTCCTTATACCAAACTTAGTTCTCCCTTTCTACATAGTTTCTCTCCTCCTCTCCAGGAGGAATGAATGCCAAAAAATCTTAACTCACACCCCATATTTGATCTTATCTTACATGTAATTCCTCTTACATTTCCTATCTAACCCACAAGCTTCATAAAGACTCAAAATTGTTATTTAGTGACCTTTGACTGCCATTTTTCTTCTAGATACATAATTGCCCCTTTTAACATTATTTTAACATGTTCAAAGATTCACCATCATATTAACTCATTACACACACACACACTCTACCACCTAACAAACCTTACAAACCCTTAAGACTCTCTAATATACCTTTATAATCGCATTACATCTTATGGAGGGAAAATCCCATTTGAATTCAAATTTGCTCTCAATCTCATCGCTCTCTCTTTCATGACCACACACACCTATTGACCACATTGTAGAAACAATAACATTTGAAGGGACACGAGATGATGCTCCCGCATCATCTAGGTTACAATATTTGAATTGATCATGATCAACGATGATTGTAGATTCAAAGCCTTCACGTAAGAATTTAACGCTTGCGATGGCAATTTGTAGAAGGCATAACTCGTATGGTGCGTAGCCATGGCCTACCAAGTAAGCAATTGTATTGAACTAGGATATCGATAACAAAGAAAATTGTAGGAATAATTTTTAACCCAACAGTGATAGGTAAAGTAATAGTGCCTATGCATGGACACGTAGAAGAATCATACGCTCAGAGAGAAATAGATGATGGGCTAACATAAGAAGAGGAAAGAATGATGTTTTGGATGAATGATAAGGTAAAAGGATTAAGCTTAGATCCATTATTGATTACAGTTCACTTAATACCCCCGTTATAGATGTGATTAGATATATATATATATATATATATATATATATATATATATATATATATATAGGAGGATCATTGTCATGAACAGTAAAGATCAATAACGATATTATATGGAAAAGTAAGATGTTGAAAAAATGCATCTACAAATATCTGATATACTATATCCAGACGAGTAGTAGAAGGAATGCAAGTATTAGCCAAGAAAGTAATGATTTTAGCTCTATAATCAAGATTGGCTAGCAAGAAATCATGAATGAAGATATCCATGATGAGAGGATCCTAGGAAAATTTAAAAAAGTAATGAAATGAAGACCCAAGAGTGTTCGAATGAGATAGGTTCACCAAATGATTTAACAAATATTGAAATATTTATTACAGCCCTAGGATATTGCAGAGTCACATGTAGTATATACATGCTAAAGTATCAAATTGACGCAAGCAATAAACAAAGTAAATTTGAAACCCTTAGTGCAAGATAGAGGAAAGGAGACTTCGCTGATTTTGTAATAAATCCTAAAGTATGCCGGACTGGAAAATTGATGAATTGTCAGAATATGTTGGACCGGGGCACTTGGGTAGTCTTTGGGATGCTTAAGCACCACAAACCCTTCTCGGGTTCTGTGACTATGCAAAAGCTTGAAATCTAGTTTTTACTATTTCATAAGGTGGTCGCTAACCTTCATTGTTGGTTGCATGTATGTCACACTATGTTTGCAAAATTTGCCTGTAACCTACAAAGAGAAAGATATCCTACAAAACCCCAAAAAATCAAATCCTACAAAGAAAAATATGCAAATGGGGAGTCGATTGACCCAGGCGGTCACTCAAATGAGTCAACTTACGGTGAGCACCGCACTACATTTTAGAATCCATATAATTCTTGTGTGTGTGTGTGTGCAAGAATCGTGCCCTAGGAGGCTCTTGTGCAAGATGTACTTGATAACGAGTGATAACTAGATGTACCAATGTAAATAGATGTTTGTATGGCAAAATGAACTCTCCATTCTTATGAAGTTTATGCATAAAATGTAGTCCGTGTCCCTTATATGAGTGCTAGATAGATGCTTTGATGCCCTTAGAATGTCTTTGGATGCAACTTTAGGTGATGATAGTAGATGCTTAGAGCTTGGTCCTTTAATTTGATCACATAACATTGTATTTATATGATTCCCTTGTTTGAATTTTGTAATTAACCACTAAAAGGCCGACCCATAAGAAAACAAGATGCCCAAAATAAAAAAGAGGCCCAAAAGGGGCGAGTAAGATATAAAGAGGCCGAGGAAACCCAAAGGGTACGAGGGCACCTTGGTACCGGTGTCCATAGCCAAGAAAGATAAAGTAGTGAAGGTTAGATTGGGCGTAGGGTGTAGAAGACTAGAAAGAAGACAAAAACAAAGCAAAAAGGCCAAAGATTATAGTTAATTACTAGTTTTCTCACTTAGGAATCATATGAATGCAAATATGTGATTAGTACCAAAGTACATGATTTTGTGTCTACAATTTAGTAAGAACCACATAATGTCACACAATACATTGATACACATATACATAATCACAAAATGAAAAAGTGTCACCACACTTTCACAGTTCACAATAACATTATTTTTCACACAAGGTTGTAACACATGTGTAGTACACATTGAATTCATGAAGGGGAGAGAGTGTACTCTCATCATGAGACACATCGACATCACAACAGTCCACATGAAGTGGTAAACACAACAAGTATATCCTTATTATTACAAAATACAACATTTGTCACATCACAACATAATATCACATTACTCTTCCAACTCCTCCACCATCATGAATAATCATCACAACACCAACTTGTCCTAGAGGTTTGAGAGCATAAACCTCCACTCTAATACCATATGTAATGCTCACACATTAATGACCAAAACACAAGACCAAATAAACTAAGATAATTTTTTTGACATTCATTACTTTGTTACATAACAACACCTAGGCTTACTCACAAAACTCCACATCAAATGAGATGCTTGTACAAACACGAACGCACTCATACAACATGATGGAACAAGATGCAAGTAAATGCTATACTTGTATAAGCAAAAAATTCCAAAAACTGATCCAACTACAATATGAAAATCACGGATAGGTACTTTTGTAGACACAAAATCACACACTTTAAGTCATTATTGTAACATTCCCATTCTAAGACTTTAGAAACAAGGGAATTTTTTATACATAATGTTCTCTGTTCTAAATAACCATATTTTAGAACACACATTCCATGCGAATCAATCTCATAACAAATAACCATATGCAATTGTAAATGACTTGGTGAGCTACCAATCTCTCATTTCATGACTCGGTTAACAACCAATCTCTCATGTTAACTTAATTATTGTATACTATGGGTATATTATGTATACTTGGTTCTCTTACCTTGTTCTGGGTATTGAGTGTTCTGTTTAAGAAATCTATTTGAATATTTGTTACCATATTCATCTGAAATCACATTTCTCAAACTAGGTGACATAGGACAACGCAACCAACAACTTGTGATACTTTGGCCAAAGATTTCCAACATATCTGTTCATGTTACTATTCCTAGATGACATACTCGTCTAATCGGAATACGTCCTTCACCCCACTCATTTGTTATCTAGAATGGTCTTTACTGACTTCTGTCAGTCCACTTGTCCAAGGTTTGACCCTAACCCAGGGTATTGATATAATTTGGTATAGGGAACCACTCACAATGACCTAGGGTATATGGGCATACTCATTCGACCTAAGTCAATTGAATGTGCCAAGTTACCCTAAGTCATTGAGAGTCACTTCCTATGATAAATCATATCCTTAGCCTGATCTACATAGAAACTAAGTTCAAGTCCAGGTTTGAGTAGATCTAGATGAACCAATCTTTGAAGGGTGTTGTAACATGTGTTTGCACACTTTGTATCCTCGTGAAGACATAATTCTTCATGAAGGTACATTTTCTGATTAGCATGTGCCAACATCCGATAGAACTACTTCATCATGATTTACACACCTCAAGAGGTCATTTCCACTTAATTATCTTTGGATTTAGATTCAAATCACAACCTGCATAACCCTAATCCCAACAATCCTTAAGTTTTTCCATCTTTAATAGAGTTGATTAAATAATATGAAACCTCATAACCTATGATTGCCTTTATGTTCATTAACTTTTTCTTAACGTGAAATTAATCGAAAACAAAAACAACATCTATCATAAGGTTTAATTAATGTGTCTCAACCATTCAAGGAATGTATAAGAACCAAAACAGGTTCGATATGATAGACTTCATAGATATGAAGTCTAAATGATTATCAAACTCATATACCATTTGTTTATTTTGTATTCTTTAGAGAGGAGGAGAACCTTCCTCATTATGGTTAAGTATTAGGATTTATTACACCCATATCCAATTCACACATCCTGATATTATAACTATACGTTCATAACATCATAATCAACCATACAAGATTAGGTAAAGAACATCAATACATGTAACTTAGTAAGTTGCATTCAAGTAAGGGAAATTGTACTAATTCCCATTTATCCAACCTATTCAATAACAATAGAAATAAGGATCCAAACGGTATAAATGTCAACATCAAAGATAGGATTACAAATTTCCTTCATATTATGAACAAGAGAATTGACATAATCAATTAAGTAACTTTAGTCTTTACAATTCATCATGATAAGTACACATTTTACAAGACTATGCATTACTGACATATTCCATGTCAATAACATCAAGATCATTTAAGAATACAACTTTTCTTCCTTCAATACATCTCAATAATAAATCAAAATTCTCTATAAATGGTCCAAACTTTCAAGCAACCAATACATCATAAAAGTTATTGCCTTCCTTTATCACTTACGAAGTCCATCTCGCAAAATTACTAAAGCACGAATCAATTCATGAACCGAGCATGATAAGCACTAAGCATTAAAACGAAATGCTTTCAACTAACTGTTTCATTAAACCAACTCTGCTTTAATGAAACAGTGAGGTCAAGAAGACAAATAAATCATTAGTAATAACAACCATAAAAGAAGAACAATTAATCAATTTGAATAACATTCAAGGAAATATCATGATGTAATCAAAAATCTACAACATGATATCAGATAAATAATGTTCCATCCAATACACTTATCCATATCAAATAAAAGTACCTTCTAATTATTTCCTTCACAATTCATCTGAATTTGAAATACAAATGTAAATAAGAGTCTCACACATCAGATGTGACATCCTAATCCCAAATCCAAGACATAGCCTAATTTCTCAAGTTAGGCCATACATCAACATTAGGATAGTATTTACTCAATGCACAACATCTCACATTAGTCTTCTATCAAAAATATTAAAAACCTTTAACACAAGTCAAGTGAATAAGCAAGTAGCAATGACAACTACTCAAGGCATTAAAGAAAGTAGTGCAACTGAACCAAATAAATCTTATGAAAAGATTTACCCAAAAGAAGAAGAATGACTGTGATAAAACAGTTAAGAACTTACTTTAAAATTTGGTTAACCCAAATCCCCATACGCAACTTCAGAAAAGAGACCACAACACATATTCTCCTATAATTTCCAAAGGGGCAATGATCAAACTTTACCTCAGAGACTGAAAGAGAAGTCAAATGACATGATCAAAGGGAATTATTACACTCTAACAAACATTAAGAAGGTCGCATAAGTCAAATCCAGACCCAATCCCAACATCCCCACTCTTTATAAAAGAAAACACATATAAGAAGAGATTAAATAGAGTGTGCGATTGTTGCATTTGAAACAGATTTCAAGCAAGGTTCCCCATCATGGACAACCATTGATAGTAAAATTATACCCATATCAAAAAGGAGATGCATTAACCAAAGTTGTTAATTGCCATACAATGTAATAACAGTCTTAATAGACATTCAAAATTGACAAAGTTACAGTCATGCAAACTAAGCTTATTCTTTTCTTCTAGGTGAAGATAAAACGGTAGAATGATCGACTCATAATCATAACCATTTGGAGATGGAAGAAAACATTAATAGAATGTACAGAGAAGAATCCATCAAGATTATATTTCAAGAAGATGTGAAACAAAAGGTCAACATGACTTAGCAACAGGTGCTCAAGTCAGCTAAAGAAATGATGAAATTCCTTTCGTTTCAATTCCATGGACAGAGACTTAATTGTACACATCTAAGAAATTGACAAGACATTATTTTATTTACAACTCCCATAGAGATCTAGAAAATCTATCAAACTAAGCCAATTTGGTTAGTTCCAGATTAAGTAACCGTTAACTCCAAAAGTCAAATACCCATTCAAAAATTACCATGAAATTACAACAATCAGATTTTAACAAGTTTACTCCAACAAGTTACCCAAGTGCTTAACCAAGATAAGGAACAGTGTAATCAAAATCAACAACTTCTAATTCAACTGGGAAGTAGACAACATGATAAACTTAATGAAATCTCAAACAGACTACGAGAATGACCCCTGTATCGACTCAGACGAGCCGACTATCACAATGTCCCCAACCAACAGGACCTCATCATTTATCCTTTAGTTCAGTACTCAATAACTTAGAGAAAGACTTAGTATAAATAAGATCAGAAGTATAAACTCACACACAAGTATTCCCAACAAGGTAACATCGAAATCCAAGGGTCCAAGAAACAACTATCCCATAGTTCCATAAAAGAACTTAATTCGAGCGACCCAGTTTTAAACTGAAAAGTTTAAAGGAATAATAAAACATTCACTCTTGTTTCCATACAAGAAGAACCCACAAAATAGAGATTCCAAACACCCAATAACTGCCCAGCTTCCGTCGAATACCGAATCCAAAGAACTGATAGAGTATACAATGAGTTCAAGAAGAAGGCACACATTTACTGTTTCTCTAAACAAATTCAAGTTTACACAACTCTGAATCCAAGCATGCATATTCATACAATTCCAACAGGAGTAACATAACTTCCACAAAACAAAGAAGCGACAATGAAGGGTATTCATTTACCTTCTAACAACCCAAACTACAACTTGGTTGAAACTTGAAGACACATATCATTTCCATAAACCCATTTTTGAACAGATAAGAAAGATTCACGCATGCACTTCATTACTCAAATCACCACAAGATTTAAGGTGGGATTCAACATCAAATAAACAGGAAAACAACTCAATGACTACCTTTCCAAGCAGAGATTCCTCAATCAGAGAATACAAAAAATATTCAAGCAAGGAAACCAAATAACCATCACAAAAATAAAAAACCATTTATCTCACGAGAGCAAAGTTGTTTTAATGAAGACACTTAGAGAAAAGTATAGCAACTTAATGGATAGAGCCTATCATGCCTGATAGTGCTTTTATCGATTCGAAGAAGATTTCCAGCCGAGCCTTCACAAATCCTTCTTCTCCAAATGAAATCAACACCAAAAACTTCTTTCTCAAATGCCTCATATACTTCCATTGGATCGAAAATAGTCCAAGGGAGTTAAAAATAACAAAATGAAAATAGAACTGTTGGTTTGAAGAACCAGATAGCTCCATGTAGAGCAAAAATTGGAATGCATGAAAGACCAAACAACTCCCAACAAATCCACTCGCATGGTTTCCAAGGCGGTTTCTCACCAAAAATGATGACCATAAATGTCATTAATTTCCAGTCTCCTACCTATATCTCCACACCACTGCCATCTAAAATTGGCGAGTCTAAATTCAAAGAGAACATGCATTGTTTAAATTTAGAGATGGTGCCAACTAGGATCCCCTCTAGTTTCCATGCCTCTGTCAAACTGACAGTACATAATGTTTTAAATTCAAAAATCAAATCAAATAAATGACTTAGAAACCGTTGCCACCATCTCATATTTTCCATGCAACTCCCCTTAGGTCCCTTTCTATCTTTGCATTAGTTTAGGATAGATATCATTAGCTTAGGATCCGACCTTAGGTTAGTTTAGAAAGTATTTACCTTAGGTTTATAAACATTTCCTTAGGTAAATTTTCCATCTTAGGATAGACCATGCCCCATACCAATTTAGCATTAGGTAATAGGTTAGAAATAAACCTATAGTTATCTTAGGTTATTTCCAAATCCCCAACTTTGTAAAACATACAACTTAGGTTAGGATGCAACAAGATTAGTGTAAACATAGACATAAGGTAGGTCTAGTTTACCTTAGGTTAGAATCCCATTAGGATAGATCTTAAAGATCTAGGACTTAGGTTATTACCCTCAATAGTCTTGAAGTAGACCTCCATCCTCTTTACGCCATTCAGTGTCCTAGAGAAATTAGCAAGAAGATCCGAGCATACTTCTTACAGTAGAATGCAAAGCAAGAACTTCCAACAAGATCAAAGAATTTGTAAAAATACAAGAGTTCAGTCCTTTATTTCCTTCAACCTCTGAATGTCAGTTTACCATACGATCAGGTAAGAAGAATTAAAACATACCTTAGATCAATGAAATTGATCAAGGTTTCGTTATTATAAAGAGATAATTTTGCAAACAACATTACCAGTTTACAACCTTTCTTATCTCAAACAGAATGGATTCCTTGCAAGCAACAACATTTCAGAAAAATGAATCCAAGAATTTTTTTCTATCATGGCAAGCATGATTTCTAACAGTCAAAAGAATACATCTTCTTAGGAAAATCACATGTCAACGCTTGCAATGCAAAAGAGGAAAAGTTAACGGTTGCCACAGGTGTAGACACAAAATCATGCACTTTAAGTCATTATCTAGTCTCGATCGCATACTACTATTTATATGGTTCATAAGTAAGAAAATTACTAATTAACCCATGTATTTGGCCAACTTTCTTTTATTTATGCTTATGATTTTAGTCTTGCACTTGTAATTGCTCACCCTATATTTTCATCTTTCGATATTTGTCATTTTGAACACAGCGTCTTGACAACGGGACACCAAAGGTGCCGGGCGTCCCCATCCTCTCTGGGCGCCCTTGTCCTCTTTATACTTTGGTCACACTTTTTGGGTCCTTTCTAGCCGTTTGAGCATCTTATCTTTTTGGTAGTCGGCTTTTCGGGGTTAATTATGAAATTCAAGCGAAGGAATCATATAAATATAAAGTTATGTGATCATAATAAGGGACCAAACACTAAGCATCTACTATCTCCACCTAAGGTTACATCCATCAAAGAAATATATAGCTCCATTTGCATCCATCTAGCTCCATCACAAGGGACAAAGGTGGCTCATCTACATCACACTTTATAGGAGGGGAGTTTATTGTTTCTATGCACACATTATTTACATTCTACATCTAGCTACTTTCTCGCTACTTCAAGTGCGACTGACACAAGAAAAACCTAGGGCACAATTCCACACACACAAAAAACTACATTGGGTATGAGATGTAGTGCAACGCTCAGTGATAAGTCCATCATTTTGGCAGCTGAGGATAGTCTGAAACCTTCATTTGCATCTTTCTTTTTAGGGTTTGATGCTTTGTTTGGGGTTTTGCAGGTGATTCATTCATTCCATATTTACAGAGACATTTGGCAAAATTTAGCGACATACACGTGACAAAAGGAAAACAAGTGTGAACCTCTTGCGACACCTCAAAGGGAGTTTTCGAGTATCTACGCGAGACTCAAGGCTCTCGTAATCTAGACTAGGGCGGCCATGGGCGCCTATATCCTTCTCTAGGAATATCAGTCCAATTAAATTTGTAGGATTTGTATTTTCCAGGCTCCTGTGTAACGGTCCTCCATCTCTGTTCAGCCGGTCTCCATTGTGACACAATCCAACAACCTCTGTGAATTAGTTAAGGCTCTTATAATCCTCTTTGCACATTAGGGTTTTACATTTTCTAGCTTGGTTTTCTTGGGTATCATTTCAATATTCATTTTTTTACCTCAAACTTGCATTAGATTAGGCTATTATTTTACATTTTAGCATAATCATTTTGGTGAACCCTACTTGTGATTGGTCTTTCGGATCCTTCTTTAGCACATCATCTTTTCTATCTTGGCTCCTAAATTTTCTCAAATTTATTTATATGATTTAATTCAAATGCATCCTAATCGTCAAGTTATTCTGGAAAAAACCCTAAACACAATGTATCTCCCTAGCGATACGTCACCACATCAAGTGTTATTTTAGATTGGCTATCTAACGAACCTAGTCTTAGTGATCCTCCATCTAATCAATACATGTTGGACTCAATTCAAACTTTACATTCTTTATTTCAAGACAAATTCAAGGCTATGGAATCCACGATTACATATCTCAAATCTGAAATCCAATAACTTAAGGACGCTTCTCAGGCTCATATTTGTTCTCCTTCTACATCTCATCTTCAAGCTCTGTCTTATACATGTGCTCATATTAGTGAGCCTCAGGTCATACCATTACCAGAGCCTCTCATGTTTGATCGCAATGTTAAGCCAAATGATATTCTTATTCAGCTCCTTAGTCATCAATTGATCAATTTACCATCTACTCATGGCTATCCTCCTTACCGGCTTGCAAAATATCAAGGTCGTAGTACGCACCCAAAATTGCATGTGCTACATTTTCAAAAATGGTTATAAAAGTCCCCAATGATGATTCATATCCTTTCGGAAGATGTTCAAGCTCCAAAACCCATTCACAAAGTATATATTTATAGCCTAGGCATGCCTACTTAACCCTCACATGATTTTTCCTAACTTCCCGCTACATTTCAGAGTAGTTTTGACCTTTAGTGTCAAAATCGCCACCCTACATAGGCGGTGATCTGTGTGAATTTTCTAGAGAGTTCACTCGGGTTTTAACATGGAGTTATCTCACTTAAATTCCATTCTTAGACACATGCTTGTCCTGTTTTAGATGATTCCAAGGCCCAACTGCCTTGTGGCAATCTATTCTTGTACTTCTATTTGTGATTGATGGTTGTTAATAGTTTGAACTCCCTCTTCATTTTTGTTATGTCCTCTTTTGGTTGTTAAATGGATTCAACCATTGCCCAACTAAATTCCTATAAATACCATGCTTGTGTGCAAGAAAAACCTGGAGAAAATTTATATTCTTGCTATTGCAAATTTGTTGCCTTTCTTGCTGGAAATTGTCAAAGCCAATCTCAATTCAATTGTGTTGGCACTCTTCCACTGCATTGCTTCCCAGTTTGTCAATTCAAGTTGTTGTTGCTCTGCATCCTTCTTCTTCTGTTGTTGTTGCATTCCCATCCATTAGACTCACGTGGACACAAAGATTGAAAGGATAAACTAAGGGGACAATATTCATACAACTAGATTTTCCATTGTTCTTGCAATATCCAAGTTGGAGGTGTTGTTTGCTTCATTCATGCAAATTATCAATTATGAATTTATCATTTCAAATTTCATATCAAATATAGTAGATAAATCCTTTCATCATTTCAATTATCAAGTCATTAGTAGATCATATCAAATTAGAAAGTTTGTTCTTCAATATTGTTAGGGAAGTTGTATAGAATAATAGCTTCTTTGAAGGTTGTGATTTATTCTCTGTTTATGAGGTAAGATTGAGGATTTTATTTGAAAGATTCAATCAATTCATTGTTTTAAGATTAGATTAACACCATTTGCACAAGCAGTTAGCTACACCTGGTTAATTGTTTGTATTAGGTTCATTTATTAGATTAGAAGTTTTGTTCTTAAATATCAGAAAAACAGTTCAAAAATATTTCCTTTGTTAGATTAATTGTTCATTTGCTTTGTTCATTTATATTCTGGAAAATAAAAAAACATAGTTTAGATTTGATTTGCTTTGTTAGTTTGTTTTAGTTAATTAGATGCAATCACATTTCATATGACAATTATGGGCCCCAAAGAACCCAAAGATTTTAGTTTTAAATCGCAATACCTGACCAAACCTAGCGGTTCCACTTGCAGACATAGATCAAGGCCTTAGGTACAACATTTTCAAGACAACTAGAGACATACAAAGAATCAACTGACAACTAGACACATTAAACATTGAAGATGATAAAGTGTTTGAGTATTGGTCGAATAAACCAAATTACATATTACCTTGAGCATCTATATGACCATCAAAGGTCCACAGTAAGAGAAAAATTTTGGTTGTGATCCACTGGTCCCGCAACCAAACAAACTTGAACTACTCATGGACATTGATACGGGACTCCATCTTCTTGTCCTCAAAACCCTGACCCGATACGCCGAGAGGATAGAACAGCTCAACATGCTAAACATTGCATCCAATCAAAGCTTACATAAATACTTGGATCGCCCCTGAGTGTAGATTGCCTAACCACCCTTGGGATTAGGCTCTTGATCATTCTTATGACCATAGAGGGACCACAACCAGAAAGAATTTATGGTTGTGATCCTATGGTTCCCCAACCGAACAAAACCGAGAACCAATTGGACGTAGACACCGGATTGAGAGTGTTAGTCTTTCGAACCTCTCCATGCCGCTTGATATCATTAGATAATTGAACGTTCTAAACAAAGAAGCTCATCGAGCCCTCTCGTTTTGGACCGAACCCACTAACCGTCCATAGAGCTGAACAAAATCGTGCCTCTCACTTTTGATTGTTCCATGACCTTGTCTGGATAGATTTACGAGGCCCCATTCAGTTTCCCACGAGTTCCACAACCAATAGACATGATATCTCCGGAGCTTGATATTGACTAGAGTCTCTGTGTTGCCATCCTTTTCGATTTCTCCATTCGAGCCACCCAGGTTAGAGAGGCTTTCATCATGCTTGATGAACATATCTCACCATTACAAGTTATAGGCATTGCATTGCCTTGACAAACTATCCGCACACTATTGCCCATTACAATATTAACCACTATTTAGCCATCCACATTTCCTCATCGGTTGTCTTGATACGACCTCGGGGAGTCGAGTGGGGTTGAAGGTCACGTGTCAATTTTCTTCCATACAAATTGGTGAACCCGATATGAATAGCTAGTCTCTGATCGTTTCCACTTTCTTCATCCATCTTCCTCTCTCCCATTATTTTGCGGGTATTTATATACCCCCGAATATGTAGGGATACGACCGACCCATTTTGGGTCTTGAAGCATATAACTATCAGATGGGTAGATAAAAATAATCACCCTCGCTTTCTACATGGGCATATAACTATTCAACCACCCATCTTCAAACTCCTCCTCCTCGGGGACCAATGTTGGTTCCTCAGTAAGGATCGAGGAAATTGATCAAATTACACAAACCCAACAACCTAAACTCTCAAGCTCTAACAACATGAATTTTACTAGAGAGACATGCTCATCTCCTCAAGTCTTGTTCAGATAACCCATTAGTATGCAGTCTAACCAACTCCCACATTTAGATGAGGATTATTTAGTACGTTACGTAAGAAGTGAACAACGCTTCCAAAACATGAGTCAACCTTTTGATAGGCCACAAGGACACGTTGATGTCTTGCTTCAAAACAATAATACTACCCCTCCTACAAAGTGGAAAATGTTGCTAATGAGGGTGGATAAAAATGAGCAATTTATAACAAGATATCATATCCTCAAAGAAACTGAAAAAGTTTAACAATGTACGCCAAAAAAAAACACCACTCCATCAATGGGTGAAGTCATCTTGGCGTTAGTAGACAAGGTCAAGAAATTGAAAATTTCCCAAAATACCCAGGCTTCATATATTGGGAAAGGGAAGATTCCTTTATACCCGCAAAATTATGGCCAAGTGCCTATTGCACCAGGTCCTCCAATTTTCACAGGCGTTCCTAGCCCCATAGACCTTCTAATTGGGTTGGGCACCTTCGGTTTGGCCCCATTCTACATATGGATACCCTTTATAGGCACCACCTGAAGTGCGTTCTCAAATGCCATGCCATCTAGAAATCCATATCAAAATAACCCCCTTACATGCACATGTATTGTAAGTCATCACAGGGGGACATGTACGCCTATCCAGGATCATATGGTTAATAACAAGGGATGTCTTATGCCCCTATCAATTTATATACTTGCACCATTCCAACAACCAATTCTACCTACACTTCCCCAATAAATGCCATCAATGGTTGAGTCTTACACATAGGCACTGCTCGTAATATCTAAAAGAGCCTCTTAACTTCTCTATACAGAATGTCATGCTCCCAAGACCTCTGCCAGATCTTCCAAAATTTAAAGAGGAAGGAGATCCTAACGTGCACATCAAGGCGTACGAAATGCCATTCGAGATCTCGCTCCATGGGATACAGTCTTTACAAAAATATTCCCTAAGACATTAGAAGGTATTGCTCTCGATTGGTATTACAACATACCAAAGGATTTAATACATTATTTCAAGAAACTTGTGTCAGAGTTTATTAAATATTTTGACATGAACAAGATTTTGAGAACAAGAATTAGAGAATTCCTCCATATTAAACAAGAGCACAATGAGTCCGCTACACATTTAATCCAAAGATGACGGAATGTCCTTTATTCTTCGGCAAGTGCTCCTAACATGGACCAAATGAGCTTTGTGATCTATTCCTTCACTCCCTTAACAGGGAAACAAAGGAAGAAGTCTAGAAGTTTCCATTGAGGAGCTATGAAGAAGTATTGGAGGGTGCTCTCCAAATTGATCAGAACCTATAGACAGTGGTCGCAAGACCTATGGAATGAACGGGAGACTGATCACTCCTAACCAAGGTAACTCCGATTACCCTAACAACACAAACAAAAATTAGGGACCAAAGGTTTTCAACAAGAATCGTGGGGTTACAATTGAAAATGTTACCAATCAGGTGAAGAAATCAAACGTTGTTAGCACCCCAATGCAAACACTACTAACAACAACAACGTAAACGACAATAACCAAATAAATAACAATTTTGTGCCTATGGTCAACATTGTGGATGTCAACCATCCTCAATAGTAACAATAACAACAACAAAACAAGTTCAACAAGTGCAGGCCCAAGGCCCTAGTCAATACCCAGGCGGGTACCCAAACTAGGTTCAAAATCAGGGGCAATGGGCTCAAAACTTCAATTATAACAATCAACAGTTGAATAACAATCGAAACTTTGGACCACAACAAAATACAAACCAGAGACCTCGGGATTACGACCCCGACTTATATTGTGGTTTTCATAGAGTCCAAGGGCACGATGCTAGAACTTGCGAGATTGTAATAAGTTTTTACAACGTCTACCCGAAGACCAAAGATAAATTTTTGTTGACATGTTTTTGGCAAATCCTACGATTGCCTAATCAGAGCACCAACATGAGACCAATTCCCTCAAAATATTCCTTTTAGGATCTGTTAATGCAAAATCATAGCACCCCAAATGAGTTATGGATTTGCTTTTCTAAAAAGCGAGGTCATTTGGTGTGATTTGCATAACATGGGACCATCTCTCAAGCTATGGGACTTGCGGACTTGAGATGGCCCTCTCGGAGAAAGCCGGCTTCTTCTTCCTAATCCTAATGCTAAACTACTCAAAAGAAAGGAAATGCAACTATCTACTCCTAATCTAACAATTCCAAGGGACCAAGGAGAGAGAGAGTGCATAAAGAGGGTAATATTACACTAACGAGGTGATAACACCAAGAAAAGGGAAGTGTTGATCATCATCTCAGCTTCCTGAAGTGGAGAGAGGTGAGCAATGGAGAGGATGGACAGATGCATCACAAACCAAGGATAAAGTTCACACAGAACACCATTTCAAATCCCCACGAACACAACTCCCAGATCTACAAATGAAACATCCAAAACATGCTCGAATACTCTAGAATGATGAGAGGCAAGAAGATGCAATGAAAACAAGCGAAGGATGGACAAACACATCAAAAATGAGTTTTATTGCTTCAGAAGTTTTCACAGAGCATCATACACAAGTAAGAGGTTAAAAACACCATTTATAGAGTAGGGGAGGAGGTCCAAACTCTATTTTTGACCCTTGGGAAGAAAAGAAGAGGGGAGGCAAAGAAGAATAGAACAATAACTTTTACAATGAATATTGCCCTCGTATTTATAAATTGATCAGAGAGAAGAAGAGAGAGAGAAATGGGAAAAGTAGGTCAAAACTCAACCACTGCTGTTAATACTTCGATGAAATCTCTCCCCCAAATCTTTCTTTATTGCATCGATCCTTGGTTTGGTGCCTTGAAGGAAGAGGAAATGGCAGAAACAGATCGAATCTGATCTGGTTGTTGAGACAGATGGATCCTGCATTGAAGGCCCGAAGATGTTTCCTCTATTTTCCTTTACCTAACCTCCTCAAAATTAAAGTTTCAGACCTCCGTGGCATGGGCATGGCTGAGATCTTTTCAACGATGTCAAACTTGCAATATTTCGAGTCCTAAGCCGAAATATATGCCCCCTCGAAGTTTGTATCAAGTCTGTATATAGAGGCGAGAAAAACAACTTGAAGAATGGGTCCCCTTTTGATATGGGACACGTGGCAGCCAGATTGGAACAAAAATTGGGCCCGTAGTTTATCTTTTTCCCTTTCGTGAGAATCACAAAATCCAGAAAACTCCCGCGCCCCGTTGCTCCGCTTGGACACATGGCACCCTTTTGTTGGTGGGGAGGTGCGCTCCAATCTTTTCCTTCGACTCCCCACTTTGGCTTTGACTCGGGTTCAAACTTTGACTTTTTCCTTTGCCTCGTGGAATGCAAGCTCATAGGTCCGAAACATTTTCCCTTCATATTTCTTTATGTGCGGGGTTGTCTTGACCAAATTTCTTTGGGGAGAATTTGGGATAACAATTTGGTGACTCACGGGGACATCTTCTGCTAGATGAAGAGACCAGTGGCCTTGAAGCATCCATTGGGCATGGAGTGCCGATAAACTGATTCGATATGAACTCTGAAATTCTGACCTCTGAGCCTCTTGGAAACCCACTGAAACTTGAAGCTGATCTTCGCCAAAAACCATTACAATGCACTATGCAAGGGAAAAAAATAGCACCAAAAACTATGTACAAACTGAAAATCATACATACCCCAAGTGGGATATGTAGAGTGTGCAAAAGTACTTCTTCTGCTGAAAACAAACCTACCTACACTACTCTAACTAAGAGCAAAGGGAGCTTAAACAAAGCTTGCAACTATCAGGGAGAAATAGCTTCCCTTCCTCAAAAATGGTAGCCATGCAACTGATTTGGCATTGAACATGGCTAGTTAGATGAGTGAAAATCTGACAATAAGCTGGTCCTCCACCCAAATCATCAAGGTATCAACATTAATGGGAAATACCTCATTAAGCTAACTTGCATCAGACTTCTGGAGGTGTTGATGATGACCCTTGATACTTTGATGCTCATCCTCATGCCCTGAAGTAGGCATGATTGGTTTTGGTTTCTCCTTTGGCTCCAATGAAGCCAAGTACGATTGGGCACGGTCGATCCTTTGGATGTGCCCTTTGTTATAGTTTCAACTCCAAGAATGGAGTTTTCTTATGGATCCTCTTGGGTGGATGGTGTGAGAGAGATGATGACATCCTCCTACCTTTTGCCTTCCTCCTCTTTTAAAGAACATGGAAGATCAAGTTCTTCCAATCTTAGTTCTAGAGGGTCATATGAAGTGCGGTGTTGTTCCCGAATGTTATCCTCCATGGCAATAGGCTCATGTACTTGGAAGATGGACGGAGGAGCGGATGATGTAATCTCCATGAGATCCTCTTCATCAAAGCAATCTCTTAAGTCCGATGCACGTTTGCCTCCTTCTTCGTCCCCGTGTAGGTGCTCAACCTCCTTCATGGTGTCCTCCCGATCTACAATTGACTAACCACGGTTCCCTTCATCCTCAAACACGAAGTTTGGAAGATCAAACTCTTCTTCAACATCCGAGCTTGAAGGGGATGAAGTGGGAGGAAGAACTTAAGGTTCTTCTCGTAACCCACTCGCACTTAGAGCCCTCCAAACCGTATGGTCCTCCTCCATCACGGGTTCATCAATCAAATCAGAGCCCTTGAAATGAAAGCAAAAATCTTCAATGATGCCTTCTTCATTGAATGGCCTCAACACGATTTGATCTCTCATAGCTACTCCTTCCCAATGAGACTTTGAGCTGATTGTTCCTCCTCTTGTTCTTGCTCTTCTTGTTGTAAACTTGGCATCATCCACCATTGGTTCTTTAACCTTGGCCTCCTTAATGGCTTGACCATCAAGGGGATCTTTGTAAACCAAAATTTAGCAGCCCAATTCTTCAGATTTTCTGTCATTTCTTTTTTTTTGGGATCCTCTTCTTGCTGTTTCCTCCGATTTGGATTCTTGAGTCTCTTCCCAACATGGGCTTGGGAAAGCAAGAGGAGTGGCAGGTTCAGGTTCAACCAGCTTTGTAATTGTTTTTGGTGGGGAGGGAGGTGGAACTTCTTGTTTGTTCGGAGGGGATGGTTGTTTGGAAGGGAAAAGGACAAAAAAATTGAGATGAGGTGGAAGACAAGGGGATGGAGAAATGGATTGCACACTTGGGGCAACATTCAATGGGAAGCTTGGAAATTGAAGCCCAAATTGAGATGGTGCTACTTGAGGAGTAGAGAGAAAATTACCAGATAATGGTGTAGGATTTATCCATTGATAAGGCTGCCTATGACACCAAGTTTATAGGCCTCTATCTCCACTATCCATTGTGCAAGTTGGGGTAGCATTTCAATCATGAAGTCCAACTTCTCCTGAGGGTTATAGTGTCTTGGAAAAGGGCCTTCCCATGGACAAGGTGCCTGTAACCAATCTTGAATGCCCTCGTTTGAACTGTTGCCCTAAGTTGAACCAGCCAACCTCCATTTTTTTTATCTTCTCCAACAGATCAAGTATCTTCCATTTGACTGTTGTCATTATATGCGTACCCTGCTCTTGATAAGCTCCATAGCCAAACTGGTTTTGACTCTGCTCATATGGGTAAGCATAATGGTCCTGGATCTAATTATAATGCTGATCTGGAGGAGTTGGGAAATACATTGGAGGTGGATACTGTATTGTTGTTGTTGTAGATGTGAATTCCATGGAGGGAATGAAGTCATGATTGCACAACCTCATGGAATGGGAGAAAATGAAAGAGATGGAAGAAGAAAATGGATGAAATGAGTGGAAATGGATGGAAAAGGTTTGCAACTTAGAGAATGGGTTTTTGACCAGATGGAGTCACCAGATGTGCCGAAAGTGCCTCCAAAGGCTGAAATCTTCACCAAGAGCACATCGAACCTGATGAAGTGAAGTGGTAAGGTGCTTCGGACTGCCCCTATGAGCATGCCAAAATCTGTTAATGCGAAATCACACCACTCCCAAATGAGTTATGGATATGCTATTCTAAGGCGGGGTCGTTTGGTGTGATTTACATAACACATGGGACCATCTCTCAAGCTGTGGGACTTGCGGACTTGAGATGGCCCTCCAGAGAAATTTGGATTCTTCTTCCTAATCCTAATGCTAAACTACTCCTAAGGAAGGAAATGTGACTATCTACTCCTAATCTAACAATTCCAAGGGACTAGGGAGAGAGAGAGTGCATAAAGAGGGGAATCCTACACTAACGAGGTGATAGCACCAAGAAAAGGGAAGTGTTGATCATCATCTCAGCTGCCTGAAGTGGAGAGAGGTGAGAAATGGAGAGGATGGACAGATGCATCACAGACCAAGGATAAAGTTCACACAGAACACCATTTCAAATCCCCACGAACATAACTCCCAGATCTGCAAATGAAACGTCCAAAACATGCACAAAATACTCCAGAACGATGAGAGGCAAGAAGATGCAATGAAAAAAAGCAAAGGAGGGACAAACACATCACAAAAATAAGTTTTATTGCTTTAGAAATTTGCACAGAGCATCATACATGAGCAAGAGGCAAAAAACGCTATTTACAGAGCAGGGGAGGAGGTCCAAACTCCATTTTCAACCCTGGGGAAGAAAAGAAGAGGGGACGTAGAGAAGAAGAATGAACAACAACTTTTATAATGAATACTGCCCTTGTATTTATAGATTCGATCAGAGAGAAGAAGAGAGAGAGAAGCGGGAAAAGCAGGTCAAAACTCAACCACCGTTATTAATGCTTCTGATGAAATCTCTCCCCAAATCTGTCTTTACTGCATCGATCCTTGGTTTGGTGCCTTGAAGGAAGAGGAAATGGTGGAAACAGATCAAATCCGATATGGTTGTTGAGACAGATGGATCCTGCATTGAAGGCCCGAAGACGTTTCCTCCATTTTCCTTTACCTAACCTCCTCAAAATTAAAGTTTCAAACCTCCGTGGCATGGGCGCGGCTGAGATATTTTCAATGACATTAGAATTGCAATATTTTGATCTTTGAGTGAAAGATATGCCCCTCGAAGTTTGTATTGGAGTGCATGTACGGAGAGAGCAAAAAACAACTTGAAGAATGGGTTCCCTTTTGATATGGGACACGTGGCGGCCCAGATTAGAAAAAATTTAGGCCCGCTTTTATCTTTTTCCTTTCCACAAGAATCGCAAAATCTAGAAAACTCCCGCAGCCCTGCTTGCTCCACTTGACACGTGGCACCCTTTTGTTGGCCGGGAGGTGCGCTCAAATATTTTCCTTTGACTCCCGCTTTGGCTTTGACTTGGGGAAGTGCAGATAAACCATATAGAATTTGATGTCTATCCTCCAGGAAGCCTGAAAGAGATGTTGGATTTGTATTCGACATCAATAGATGCCCACAAACATTGAAATAGCTCGTAGAGTTGATTCGGCCTTGTTTTTACAAGTTTGGATCTACAATAACTATGTAAAACGTGCAATGATTGATGATGGGGCAATGGTCAACATAGTCCCCTTCTCTTTCCTTCAGAAATTAGGTTATGGAGAAACCAATTGCTCCTTAACACGAAACACGTTGAGAGGCTATGATAGCCTCAAAGTGATGTTAATTGGAACTATAGTGTTGTCAGTTACCCATGGACCTAAGATGATTCTAACCAAATTTTATAGTATAGATAGAGAAACCAACTATAATATGATCTTCAACCATCCTTGGATTCATCGCATGAAGGTGATTCCCTTCACTTTGTTTCGGAAGTAAGATTCCTACATTTAGGGAAGGTCTTCGTGGCGTAGGGTGACCCAAAACCCTTCGACATACATCTAGATAATCTAAAGAAGAGGCCAGGGGTTCATTCTGAGTTTGATCTTCCTACAAACTAGTTAAACAAACCTACAAGCTCAACACTAGAAGAAAAGCTAGTTCCCACAACGGAACTAGAAACTATAGGTTTGATTGAAGGAGTTCCTGCTATAAAGGACAAAATTGTAATTGTTGAGACAATGTCAACATGAACGACAACAAGATAGTCAAGTTTTTGGAGAATGACCTACCCCTTCTCCTTCCATTTGATTCCATGGGCATAGGACATGCTCTGGGACTTGGCTCTCACCCTTCCGATGAAGTATGCATGGTAGAGGTCTCAGAAGTGAAGGAGGATGACGCTAAAGATGATCCAATGTTAGTCTTCCCAAGTAACTGTTGGACTTTAAATTACGATGAAGCAAAGTGCCACTTTGGCTCTAGAGTAGGTGTGATTATTACCTCTCCTCAGGGGAAGGTCATGCCTTTCACCTTTAAATTGAACTTTGAATGTATGAATAACGGAGTGGAATACAAGCTTAGGGTTGTATCAAGTATATGAAGTATCTGAAGTGTATTAGACTATGGCTAAATACTCTGCAACTCTATAAGACCGTTGTCTTGGAATTATGTAAGGATTTTTTTATTTCATTTCAATTGAAGTTATACCTTGAGAAAAAATCTCTTAGCTGATTCCATTGCATCGTCTGCTTCTCACTTCATTCCAAGCAAAGAGTTATAAGATACAAGCTTTACGGTTTCGATTCGTGTTGAGCCTTTGGTTTGCAAGATGCCAACAACTTCAATTTTGACATACGTAGAAGATGAGAACAAGCCCATCACCCTAGACTACGCTAAAAATGATGAAGCAATCCTAGGGTACCTAAATTCCTACACGACTTACATCCCGCTCACCATAATATTGGCTTTTCTCTTGTTCCTCACTCTTCCTCCTACTTTGGAGATCCCACAATGGAACCTTCCTCTATGGAAGGTCTTGAGGTCTATGAGGTAGAAGAAGAGGGGAACTTAGAGCTACCTCCGGCCCCACTTGAATTTGAAGAGGGTAACACCTATTTAATTAAAGGAATGATTGATATAAACATCGGGACGAAGGAGGAACCAAAATTTTGAAGTTAGGATCTTCTCTAACTCTGGAAGAAATAGAGATACACACGCAAATTCTCAAGGAACATTCAAAATCTTTTGCATTTATCTATAAGGAGATGACGGGAATTACTCCTCACGTTGCAGTTCATAATCTTGTCACTAAACCAAATGCTAAGCCTATTAAGCAGAAGTCAAGGCCCATGAAGCCCAAAGTGGCTCTCATGGTAAAAGAAGAAGTGATGAAACTCCTGTAGGTGGGGTTCATCAAACCAGTTGACTACTCACGGTGGGTATCCAACATTTTCCCGTTCTCAAGAAGAATGGAAAGATCTATATTTGCATTGAATTTTGGGATATTAATAAAGAGTGACCCAAAGATGATTTCCCATTGCCATCCATTGATGTTATTGTTGACGTAACAACTGGCTATGAGTTGTTGTCCCTTATGGATGGGTTTTTTGGATACAACCAAATCAAAATCTCCAAGGAAGATCAAACCAAAACCACATTTATCACTCCTTGGGGAACCTATTATTACACAATCATGTCGTTCGGACTTAAAATGCAGGAGCAACTTACCAACGGGCCATGACTTACATATTCCATGATCTTATTCATAAGATTGTGGAATCCTACATTGATGACCTCCTGGCTAAGGATAGAAAGCACTCCAATCACCTTGAAGTGCTTCGTGTCATCCTCTCTCGTCTAATCGAATATGACATCACTCTAAATCCAGAAAAATGTGTTTTCGGTGTGACTGGAGGCAAATTTTTGGGATATATTATCTCCTCGCGAGGGATTGATGTAGATCTAACCAAAATCTGAGCAGTATTGGAAATGATCCCACTATCAGACGAGTCTGGCATTAGGTCTTTTCTCAGAAATCTCAGTGCAATCCGAAGGTTCATCCCGATTTGACCTTCGCTATTCATCCAATAAACAATTTTTTGAAGAAGGATTGCTGTAGTGATTAGACGGAAGAGTGTAATGAGGCATTTGAGTCGGTCAAACAATTCTTATTGTCCCCTCCCACAATCATGCCTCGTAAGTCGATCGCCCCTTAATCTTATATTCACGGGCTACAAATGTCTCATTGGATTCAATGCTAGCTGAAGAGGATGATGATAAACAAGAGTGTGCGGTCTACTTTATCAGTCGAACCCTGCTCGACTATGAGACACGATATACTTAGGTAGAGATAGAGTGCCTTGCCATAGTTTTCACAACAAAGCGAATAAGAAACTACATGCTTAACCAAGAAACGAGAGTCATTGTCAAGAAAGATCATTTGCGGACATTTCTCACACAAGGGTCCTTATCTAAGAAAGATGGACATTTTATAACTCTATTGGGTGAGTTCGAGCTAACGTTTGTTACCCAGAAGTCCATTAAAGGAAAAATCATTGCAGACTGATTGGCTGACAACCCATTAGATGGAGGTGATCTAGTTAATTTGGACTTCCTTGATGAATGTGTATATTACGTCAAAATCAAACCCCTATTTCCACGTGCCCATGGTACACTGACATTATTAATTTCATAGTGGATCATGCGTACCCTGAAGGGGAAACATCGCAACAGAGAAGACGACTACACGTCATAGCCGCTAAGTATGTGATCTTGGAGCAAGTGCTCTATCGTAGAGCCTTTGATGGAATGTTGCTAAGATGTGTTGATGAAGAAGAATCTAAGAAGATTCTTTATGAATCTCATAGTGGAGTATGTGGAGGTTACTTCAGAGGCCATGCCACTGCTCGGAAGATACATCAGATGGGTTACTTTTGGCCCACGTTAGAACATGATGTGATAGAGTTTATGCAAAAATGCCATAAATGTCAAGAGTTCTCCCATGAGATCCACATACCAGCACAGGCTCTGCAACCAATTACAACACCATGGCACTTTTCCACGTGGGGCCTAGATTTGATAGGGAAGTTATCTCCCTCATCAACAGATGACCATAACTTCATAATCGCAGCCACAAAATACTTTACTAAGTGGGTAGAGGTCATGCCTCTTACTACCTGTACCTGGATGCGTAATCACTAAGTTCATTTTAAACGAAATTATTTATAGGTACGGGGTCCCACAAGTCATTATCTCTAATAATGACACATCTTTCAATAATGAGGAAGTGCATGAACTATGTGAAAAGTTCAAAGTAAATCACCATATGGCTTCTCTCTATTATCCTTGGGCCAATGGACAGGTTAAGGCTACAAACAAAATGTTAAAGTCCATTCTCCTTAAAAATGTCAAGGAGAATAAATGAGATTGCACCGAAAGCTCTATCTGGACTTGTGGGCCTATCGAATATCGGTAAGAATGCTGAGGGGAAACCTCCTTTTCTTTGGTATTTGGTACAGAAGTGGTTTTACCACTTGAAGTCGAAATACCTAGTCTCTGTATCTCACTATAAGGAATCATGGGAGAAGAAGGCTATCAAGAAGTGCGACTCTCTCAATTAGAAAGCCTTGATGAAGCTAGGCTCAATGCTGAACAATGACATAGTGTTTACGCTGACTGAATGGCTCGAGAAAGATAATAAGAAAGTCTACGAGTTTGAAATATATGAGGGAGATATAGTATTGAGACTCGATAGCCGAATAGACAAAAAGACCGGCGAAGGAAGGAAGTTCAGGTCCAAGTGGTTAGGTCCATATCAAGTCATAGAGGACTATAAGAATGGTGCATATTTCTGTGTACACTAAAGGGTGAGGAATTTGGTGAATCTGTCAACTCTCTTCACCTAAAGAGATACTATCATGATCCATCAACATTTCCATATGTACATTACTGCATTTGCATTGCATTCTCATTTGCTAGTTCATTTTGTAAATTTTATAATCAAGGGACTTATTCTTACAAAAAATCCTAAAAAATTCTTAAAATATTGGCAAAACATTCAAGCAAGATAAGACAAAGCTTTGATAGTAACCATAACAAGGCCTACATACTTAGTTCTACTCATAGTTTTCTTCTAGATTAAGTGTCTTTTCCTATAGTCTATTCTAGAAGTTTTATGGTGTCACATCTATCCCATATACACCTCTTTGGAAATACGAACTTTCTAAACATTTTACCTAGGCATATATGTCAAATCCAAATCAATAGAAAAAAATTATTTACACACTTCTTTGCCCCACCAAACTTCAAGACTTTGAGCATGCGCCTCTTACTAGTGGCGTGAGATTGGAAAAGGAGAGAATTGCCCTTACTTGCCTATGCCTTTTCCATGGTGATGAGCCCATGCTTCCTACCCCGTAGCATGGGGCAAGGTGTAGGGGGTCTTTACAAACAAATTAGAAATTTAAAGGCAACTCATTCAATAAAGAAAGTCTGTAAAGTCACAAAACCAAACCAAAGTGAGTTAGAAGTTCAAGTTCCAAGAGAGTTTAAAGCCTTAAACCAGATTTTGTCAACCAAGTTGCCATCTATGGATCTAAGTCTAGATAAACTAGAAAGCAATTCACATTTTAAACTATGTAGCAAACTTGAGTAGAATGAGGTCGTAGGTTCTCAATTTGGTTTTTCCAAATCCTTGTCTTTCTCTCACCATTACCATTCAACAAATTTGTATAACTTGTGTCCCTTCTGGCTCTCAATGTTGAGCCCTCGCATCTTACTGGTTGTGTGGGGTTAGGAGTGGGGAAAGTTCGTTCTATTATCATATCATATTTTCATCACGTTTTGCCAAAATAATAAGAAGTATCGAAAATTGCATAAAGAAACTAAAGTTGAGTGTTACGTTGTACTTGCATCATCATATATCAGCATAGAAAAAAAAAAAAAAAAAATTATTCTATTAGCATTCATCATCCACTACATACATTTTGAAAAGCGTCAAACCGGAAATTCTAAAATCTAGAGTGCACATGTGAATAAAACTATAAATGAAAGTCAACTTAATGAGACAAATAGCCAACCAAAAATATGTATTTGGATATATATCATGGAATAAGTTTGAGTACAATTCCATCACGCACTAGACGTGGTCGTAACACTCACAAAGTGAGCCCGAAAATACAAAAAAAATCATATAAGTGCCTCACAAAATGGAAATAAAGGAATAATGGCTCAATAGCCTATCAGTCTCTGTGCGACCCCTGGGAAGGTGCACACCTAACTTCAGAGCTCCTGCTAAAGCTCCAACAACGTGAGTGCACTGAGTGGTGTGATTTCCCATGTGAACAACCACTAGCCGTGGTCTTGCTACAACTCCTCATCGCTGCTCTCTCCCGCTCAGCCGCATTGGAGCCTCAGTAACTCTAGTCTTCAAGTCCATATCCATCTCCGCTGCCTTCTAGAAAGGCAAAAACATCAATGTGGTGGCCATCCTGTAAAGGCTGCCCCACATCCTCCAACAATTGTGCCTGCGTCTTCCCTATGGGAAGTAGAAAAGTGTCCACGCAGACTGAAAATAAAGTCTTGCCACTCCTCAGTGTTCGCTACAAGACATAAACAATGGCGAGCTAGAAAATCGAAAAGAAAAAAAAAAAAAAAGAAGAATAAATACTAGAAATAAGATTAATGTTTCTATCTAATAGAAAGTCAAGGAAAGAATGTCCACGTACTCAGATCCCCATGCATCCATGTGGGGTCGACTTAGACTACTGCTATCGCGGGCACTGGGTGTGCCTCCTCTCCTCCGAAACTATGCGCCGACCCATGACGAATCCCTCGTCTCCTCCCTCATCTTGAGGAAGTGGGTCCTTTGAGACTTAGGTCTTCATCTCCGCGTCCACCTCTTCGCTCCTCGCTATGGAGATATCCGGATGTCATTCCACTCAAGGTCGCCTCCTCCTCCTCCTCCATGTGAGCTGTCTCACCAGCCTCACCACCTAACTCATCGTCATCTGAGTCACCACCAGTCTCCTCCTCTCTGGTCTCCTCATCACCTAACTCCTCTCCAGTCTCATCTCTTGTCTCCTCCTCAAAATCAGAGTCTATGTCTATCGGTGCCTCCTCCCCACTGTGAGCAAGTGCGGCCTCGATCTGGAGTAAAGGTGCAGGAACGACACCAGCTGCCCATTGGGCACGAAAAACTCGCCTAACTGCAATGGGTACTCCTAGAGTCACCACTATCCAACCCGAATCTCTGCCAGGGCCCTTCGGGCCTACTTGACACTCCTATACACGGGTGCCACATGGGGAAGCATATCAATGTAAGGAAGACCAAACTGCTAAGGAACTCGGTCAAATAGGTGAATCTTAACCTTCCATGTCCCGTCAACTAACTGACTAGTAGTGGCACAAGCTACAACTGTAGTCCCGTCCTATCCCCAAATTCCTGCCATGCTATGGTAGGGAGTGGCAACTAAGTCATCGCTAGTCAATGAAGCCATTGATTGATGTGGCCCTCTCGAGCACCGAAATCCCAAACCATCAAGCGGCCCCGACGACCCCTAGATCCTGTACTGCAACTGCCCTCTGGTAGGGGGTAATATGCTCATACACCTAACTCATCATGAGTGTAGGATGGCTGAGAGACTGACCCTATAAATGAACCACTCAATATAAGTCATGGTAGGAGGTCCCAAGGATTTTGGGTACCCAAGCATAAATGTGGCCATGTGCCTCTATCTATGTGATGATAGGAGCCCAACAATACAACAATGTATCACCCCTTGTCCCCTATCAACCACGAAGCCAAAATACCCATGATGGCCTTGCAGATAGTGGGGATAGGAGCGGTGACAATAGATCGAACCTTCATACCCTTCTTTGAACCACCCGACACTATGACGTCTCCCATGTAAGTGGCCCACAAGGTCATTGTGGCTTCAAATCCATCTTCTCAAGAGTCAACCTCATCCCAAGTATCAGAACTCCAAGTATCTAATACACGCCCTCCAAAGTAATGGTCCACTCACCCTCGACACTGACTGATGTACCGAAAAGTGTTCCGATCTGCATCCTAGTAAGAAAATAAGTCGCAAAGAATATGACTGGCAGGAATAACATGGGGCACCCAAGCATTCCTCCATATGCTCGCTCTTTGCAATCTGAAACATATCAACTTGAGTAAGCTGATCAAGGACCTCTAGAGCCAATCACACTCTCGCTCATGGCTCCATCGGATGTACTCCTTCTACATCCACCAAAAAACACAAAAAGAGCAAGTCAGTAACATTTTCAATAGGAAAGCTCATCAAAAACATCATAAAATAAAAATAAATAAAAAAATTAGATTTACACAAAGTTTTTAAATTTGCTCGTAACCGCCACCATGTGCAGGGCGGCAGTTTTGTGACCGCTGCCTTCTCATGGTGGCAGGCCTGTAATCACCTCCTTGCTTAGGGTGGTGGTCCTGAACCGATTCCCTATACGCCTACGTGGCCCTAAAAACCTCCTAAAAATGCTAAAATTGACCACTTTTCATGAAATAAACGACGACCCTATAGGCACCCCCTAGAGACTAGTTTTAAACAAGAAAATTTAAAAACAACTAAGCAAAGATTTCGACATTTTTATATTTTAGGTTTCAAAATAAACAAATGAGAAAAACCTACCTTAGACCACGCGATTCAATCTCTCACTTGTGGAGGCATGATCATGGTCTCGCAACAATCGTTTTGGTTGTACTCTCATCGAAAACGGTCACCGTAGGTCCAGAGCTCAAAAATCACTAATCAAATATGCGCAAATGAATTGAAAAATGAACTCGTTTTGATATATATATATATATATATACACACACATATATACATATATATATATATATATATATACATATATATGTATATACATATATATATATATTGTTTTGACCTCGTTCATGACCGTGTATGTGTTCGCAGGGTTGGAGCGTTTGGCGCAGGTATACTTCTATATCCCCGCGCAAATGGTAAGTCATCTTGTCATTTTAATTTAGTGTTTATTTTTTGATATTTTATCTATTTGCACTTGAGTCTTCTCTTCCTCTTGCAGTAATGGGAGTTCGGATGGAGATGTCTCGACACACATGCAATATGTGCTTCTCCGAGGGGGAAATTTGTACGCACCCAAAACTGCATGTGCTACATTATCGGAAAAAGGTTATTAAATTCCCTAATGATGATTCATATCCTTTCGGAAGATGTTCGAGCTCCAAAACCCATTCGCAGTATATATTTGTAGCCTAGACATCCCTACCTAACCCTCACATGATTTTTCCTAACTTCCGCGACATTTCAGAGTAGTTTTGACCTTTAGTGTAAAAATTGCCGTCGAGGCAAGGCGACAGTCCAGCTGTCTCCCTGCACAGGGCATTAGTCCTGTGTGAATTTTCTAGAGAGTTCACTCGCATTTTGACGCGGAATTTCTCTCCTTAACTTCCATTTTTAGACGCATTACTTTTCCGTTTTAGATGATTCCAAGGCCCAACTGCCTTGTGGCATCTATTCTTGCACTTCTATTTGTGATTGATGGTTGTTAATAGTTTGAACTCCCTCTTCACTTTTGTTATGTCCTCCTTTGGCTTCCAAATGGCTTCAACCATTGCCCAACTAAATTCCTATAAATACCATGCTTGTGTGCAAGCAAAACCTAGAGAAAATTTGTATTCTTGCTATTGCAAAGCTGCTTACCTTTCTTGCTGGAAATTTCCAAAGCCAATCTCAGTTCAATTGTGCTTGCACTCTTCCACTTGCATTGCTTCCTAGTCTGCCAATTCAAGTTGTTGTTTCTCCCGCATCCTTCTTCTTCTGTTGTTGTTGCATTCCCATCTGTTGGACTCACATGGACACAAATATTGAAAGGATAAACTGAGGGGACAATATTCATACAACTAGATTTTCCACTATTCTTGCATATTCAGTTGGAGGTGTTGTTTGCTTCATTCATGCAAATTATCAATTCTGAATTTATCATTTCAAAGTTCATATCAAATACAATAGATAAATCCTTTCATCATTTTATTTATCAAGTCATTAGTAGATCAGATTAAATTAGAAAGTTTGTTCTTCAACATTATCAGGGAAGTTGCAAGGAATAATAACTTCTTTGAGGCTATGATTTACTCTCTGCTTTCGAGGTAAGATTGAGGATTTTATTTGAAAGATTCAATCATTTCATTGTTTTAAGAGTAGATTAATACCATTTGCACATCCAATTAGCTGCACTTGGTTAATTGTTTGTATTAGGTTCATTTATTAGATTAGAAGTTTTGTTCTTAAATATAAGAAAAACAATTCAAAAATATTTCCTTTGTTAGATTAATCGTTCATTTGCTTTGTTCATTTATATTTTGGAAAATAAAAAACATAGTTTAGATTTGATTTGCTTTGTTAGTTTGTTTTAGTTAATTAGATGCAATCACATTTCATATGACAATTACGGGTCCCAAAGAACCTAGAGATTTTAGTTTCGAATCGATAATACCACAACCAAACCTAGTGGTTCCACTTGCAAACATAGATCAAGGCCTTAGGTACAACATTTTCAAGACAACTAGAGACATACAAAGAATCAACCAACAACTAGACACATTAAACATTGAAGATGATAAAGCATTTGAGTATTGGTCGAATCAACCAAATTACAGATTACCTTGAGCATCTATATGACCATCAAAGGTCTATAGCAAGAGAAAAATTTCGGCTGTGATCCACTGGCCCCACAACCAAACAGACCTGAACTACTCATGGACATTGATACAGGACTCCATCTTCTTGCCCTCAAAACCCCGACCCGATACGCCAAGAGGATAAAATAACTCAATGTGCTAAACATTACATCCGATCAGGATTACGATTACTGGACAACCCCTGAGTGTAGATTGCCTAACCGCCTTGGGCTTAGGCTCTTGATCATTCTTATGACCATAGAGGGACCAAAACCAAAAGAATTTACGGTTGTGATCCTACGGTTCCCCAACCGAATGGAACCGAGAACCAATTGGACGTAGACACTGATTGAGAGCATTAGTCTTTCGAACCTCTCCATTGTCGCCGATATCATTAGACAATTGAACGTTCTAAACGAAGAAGCTCATCGAGCCCTCTTGTTTTGGACCGAACCCGCCAACTATCCATAGAGCTGAACGGAATCGCGCCTCTCACTTTTGATTGTTCCATGACCTTGTTTGGACAGATTTATGAGGCCCCATTCATTTTCCCACGAGTTCCACAACCAATAGACAAGATATCTCGAAGCTTGATATTGACTGGAGTCTCCGTGTTGCCATCCTTTCTCGATTTCTCCATTCGAGCCACCCAGGTTAAAGAGGATTTCATCGCACTTGACGAGCATATCCCACCATTGCAAGTTAGAGGCGTTGCATTTCCTTGACAACCTATCTGCATATTATCACCCAATACCATATTCCCTACCATTTATCCATCCAAATTTCCACATCAGCTACCTCAGCACGACCTTGGGGAGTTGAGTGCGGTTGAAGGTCGCGTGTTGATTTTCTTCCGTACAGTCACCCATATTGCAATTATCATCGAATCAATGGACATAATGACAATGATTGCTATGATTTACAATGAAAAACAAAACATCTTGAGCGTCAAGGCTTTATCTTATTCGTTGCACAACATTCTGTTGCATGCCCATCTACAAATGCTACATCCAAATGTACCTCCAAGTCTGCTCCTATATCTAATGAGCATCATTCCGCTACTTCTAAAGTGCTTTCATCGATCAGTCAAGTGTGCCTAATCAATCCACTCAAACTAAGCAACCGCCTCTCAAAATTGGTACCACTCCTCTTCCACTCAAGATATCCGTGACATTACGAAGTCAAAATCAACAATCTCTTCTCAAGGTTTGATCTCCATCACCTCCTACGCATTGTCTATAGTATTACAAAGTCAACCTAAGTAACCGCTTATAAAGATCGGTTCAACACCTCATCCTACTGAGTCTGTTGCACCATTATGCAATATTCCACCACTCCAACAACCAATCATTTTTCTCAAAGCAGTATTCGCTACATTGGTGGCTTGGACACATCTCAACTTCTACCACCAATGCATGGTCTTGTTGATTTTGCCATACATGCTTCCACACACTTCACTCAAACTTGGTCTTTGGTAGGTGACTCTTATCACCTTACCCCCGATGACACACTCATGTTCTTACGGTTCTTACATGATTGTTGAGGGATCTCTTATAATAAGAACCCCATTTCATCTTCCCATTACATACTTCATGGACATCTCTATATATTACATAATCACTCATACATACATACATATACGACCATCTATTGTTATTCACGCATACAATATGATCTCTCCTCATTTCTCACATCACTCAATCAACAATACACTATCTATTATACTTTATCACCCTCATCCATCACCTATTTATCATCGAATAACATGCTCATCAACATACACTTGGGGTGCATCGTACTTCTTCCCCTTATTCGTACATCGTAGACTTTTACATAAACATCGTCACGACGCTAGCATTGACATTACCCGATGATGCACTCTTGTGCTTTGGTTCACACTTGACTATTAAGGGCATCCTATACACATGAACCTAACACACAACACAATAGACACTACACATCACACATCTTACGTACATACATCTTACGCCTTACGTCTTACATTTACTTTGCCTTTACACATCTTATCTCATCTACACATTTGGTATTAGATATCTGTACATCCCTACATTGCACATCGGACATCACACATCACATAACAATTTCTCATCCCAACATCTCTTACACATATTATGTATTTTATACATCTACTTCTACGTGTTACACTCACTACCCTATGATACACTAGTCTCATGGTCCATACTGGACTGTTGAGGGTATACAAATCAAATGGACCTCATCACATTCATATATTCACCCATTCAATCTTTCTATCATGCGACATTCCTACATTAGTGATATACATTATAGAATACATCATCACTTTTTCTAACATCCATTAGTGATATACGTCATAGGCTACATCATCACTTCTTCTAGCATCCTTTAGTGATATACGCTTTAGGATAAATCATCACTTCTTTTGTTATCTTGTTGTGATATACACTTTAGGCTAAATCATCACACATTCTCACACCTCATCTCTATGTCACATATCATCATTACACATTCATCACATCACGCTACACACAACATATAATTCGACCATTTCCTATGACGCACTCTCGTTTTATGGTTCATTCTTGACTGTTGAGGGGGTATACATAAATGAACCTCACTACATACAATTCCATTCACTTGAGGGGCACGCGGCTCCTATCATTCACATGCATTCCATTCCATCCATCCACAACATATTACATATCTTGGTTGCATTTACTCTTGCTTGCATTTACTTGTACATGTTCATTTTATTACACATGCTAGATAGATATCTTGTATGTCATTATCTTTATCATACACACATGCATGTTCACTTGCTTTCTAGTTGTGATCACAAATTATATAGGTCCATTACATGCAACATGGATGTTTGGCACAATACCTAGTACCAATCCCACAATAGCTCCTGAGGGCATCCACTTTCGTACACTACATGTGCTATTGTTTCATTTTAGTTCATAACACACTACTTTATCAAATTATACATGCATTGACATACTTTTTATCTTTCTAACATGCTAACAGTGCTTCATGTGCAACATTTTTTATGCAGGCTACTTGTTTCCATGGTTATTTGTTACATTACTTGTACTTGCTTGTCATTGTCATAGCCATTTTATGCGGGCTTTGCTCTTTGTATTGTGTGCATAGTTGTCTATTTGCGGCCATTACGGTCTTTATTTTCTTGCGACACCATGAGTGGTGTCCCATGTTTGTAACCCACTTTTCGCGGTCTATGTTGTCTTCTTGCATGTTTACTTGCATCCTAGCTTACACATTATCTTCGTAGCTTACACTTGTTTTCTACATGCATGCTTGTTCGTACTAACACTTGTTTCCTAGCCACTTGTTTGCATGTGCCTTGGTTTCTACCAAGCACATCGCTTCCCCTTGCAGGGGCACACAGTTTCAACATGATCGGTCCTTTTCGGGCCGCATACTCCTACGACGACACGTCGCATGCGCCCCAAAGAGGGGGCATCATTTAGGTGAATCAATCACCCCATACAACGATCTACACACAATATACAACACAACACAAGTACAATACATTATACTTCGTGAGCTCGAGAATCAAACTTGGGTCCTTAGTATAGCGATGCCTTTCTGGAGCGCCTATAACCAGGGGGATTACACAACGATTGGGTTCAATGCACCTACAAAACTCATAGACAACTTTTATAGGGCAGGTTGTCCTTAACACATGCGTTAGTACACATCATCTGTAGTGGTGTTTTATTCCGGGGAGCAGTTAAAGGTTAGAGGATAACACCAAACCTTCCTCTCTACATCACTGTCGTGGCATCGATCGCCCATAAAACCAAACAAAGACAAAGATCTTTATAGTTTCAAGAAGCGGTTAAAGGTTGGAGGATAAATCAAACTTTCCTCCTTATACTTATTTGGCCATGGCGTGAGATAGCCCAAAAACTTGCACTTCATCGACATGATCCTCTCTACACTCTTTGCTCATCGCAGATCAGGTGCACATGTTCCTTTTTCACATTTTCAACATTTTGTTTACATACTTCCTTGCATGTTTTTCATACATATACATGTGTATTTTCTTGATCATCTTCTCTTTTACAGGTTTGTTTGTATTGGAAGCAAGCGATTAACAAAATCACGCACATCGACATCAAAGCAATAGGTACATCACACACATCGACATATACACACGCGTTTCCACCTTAGGTTCATTTTCATCGCCTTTTACACTTTTGCATCTTTAGTCTCCATGCTTCATCTTTATATCACTCCACGCTTTGTCTAGTCCCAAAGACGCTTTCTACATTGATCTACATGGATATAAGGTACGCATCTCTATCTACTTTTTATGTTACCGAACTTTCCACTCAAGAACATAAAGTGGGGGCAAATGTAGACACAAAATCATGCACTTTGAGTCAATATCTAGTCTTGTTTGCATATTACTATTTGTATGGTTCATACGTAAGAAAAATACTAATAAGCCCATGTCTTTGGCCACCTTTCTTTGCTTTATGCTTATGCTTTAAGTCTTGCACTTGACTTGCTCGCCTTTGTCTTTTCATCTTTTAACATTTGTCATTTTGGACACTAGCGCCTAGCTAGGGCGCCAACGCCATGCACCCCGTCCCCTCCTGGGAGCCCTTGTCCTCTTTGTACTTTGGTCACACTTTTTGGGTGCTTTCTAGCCATTTGAGCATCTTATCTTTTTGGTAGTCGGCCTTTTCAGGGTTAATTACAAAATTCAAGCGAAGGAATCATATAAATATTAAGTTATCTCGATCATAACAAGGGACCAAACATTAAACATCTATTATCTCCACCTAAGGTTACATCCATCCAAGACATTTATAGCTCCATTTGCATCCATCTAGCTCCATCACAAGGGACAAATGTTGGTCGCATCACACTTCATAGGAGGGGAGTCTATTGTTTCCATGCACACATTATTTACATTCTACATCTAGCTACTTGCTCGCTACTTCACGTGTGATTGACACAAGAACAACCTAGGGCACAATTCCACACACACACAAAACTACATTGGGTTTGAGATGTAGTGCAATGCTCAGTGATAAGTCCATCATTTTGGCAGCTGAGGATAGTCTGAACCCTTCATTTGCATCTTTCTTTTTAGGGTTTGATGTTTTATTTAGGGTTTTGCAGGTGATTCATTCATTCCAGATTTACAGAGACATTCGACAGAATTCAACAATATACACACAACAAAAGACAAACCAAGGTGCCCACTAGTGCCCCTATCCTTCTCCAGGCGTCTTAGTCTAGTCAAATATGCAAGATTTGCATTTTTCCAAACTCTGTGCGACGGTCCTCCATCTTTGTTCAACCAGTCTCCACTGCGACACAATCTAACAACCTTTGTGAATTAACTAAGGCTCTTCTAACCCTCTTTACACATTAAGGTTTTATATTTTCTAGCTTAGTTTTCTTGGGTATTATTTCATTATTCATTTATTTATTGCAAACTTGCATTATATTAGGCTATTATTTTACATTTTAGCATAACTAACTTCCCACAACACATTTTCATGGATACATCTTTATTATAATCATATTTCATTATTTAATCTTACAAAGCTTCAAGAGCACTTAACATGTAAACACACAATATTTTTTTCCTAGACTACACTTCCTTTTGTTTGTTTCACACTTAACTTATAAGGGTTCCATCTAATTTAGTTTGTTTATATTATTGCAAATAAATTATATAACTCGATTGTTAATTAGAAGTATCTTAACATTTACAAATCATAAGTTTTGATTCCCAACTGAGGAACTATGTTTTCTCAATTACTTGTTCTCCGTGGATATTTTCATATTTACTTTTACATCATAAGAAAGATTTATTAAGTTACAAGTAATCTCCATGGTACTTAAAATTCTTAGACCGACATCACAAGGGTACATTCTCAATAACTAAGAGCAAGTTACAAATTTCCTTTACAATTAGAATCTTAATGGTGCATTAATGCATATCCTAATTGTCCCTATGATCCCAAACACTTTACATTATCTTCCCCTTCTAATGATGTTTGGTTTATAGAACCAAACGATTACATTTGGACATTTCATCCTATATGTCACAAAAGTGACATTATGCCTTCCATCTTACACACTTTCATACCCACATGAATGCTCTCTTCTAGGTTTCTATGGAGGAACACAACTCTTACATAAGCCTCAGGACTACGAAAGAAGTCTAGATCCAAACAAAACTTGAGGCTTACTAAAAAGTACCTTCCGTAGTCTTATATAATAATGTCCTAAGCAGAGTTGACCCATTACAATTCCCATGAGGTGGTTTTGTATATTTTGATGTTAAGCAAACATGTTCTTACAATAACATGGATTTGTGATCTTATCTCCTCTTGTGTAATTAAACTTCTATAGTCCATAATTGTTTGGATGCATTATGAGATACACATGGGTCATATGAGACCCATGTTCAAGAAAGAAGGTCAAAATTCCAAAATATGTGTTCCCATAGGGAACAACTCATCTTATCATTTAAAACATGGCAAGGATTACTAATGAGTTGAAGGGGTGGTTTCCATGTTTCGCTTCGCTTCTAACTCAACATTCTAGGGACATAATTCGATAGATAAAACTTATCGTGGGTATCGTTTGTCGTTAAACTCTTACTATGGTACTAGATTTAGTTTCTTCCCCTTTGAATCTGTAGCCCCCACCCATGTGGTACCCAAACCCAAGACCAAATATACAAGAATATTTTTTTGCTATCATTTTACTTGATACAACTATGCGACACCAAAAAGACTCACAAGAGATTGCTCAAGATCACCACATGCAACGTTTACACCAACATGAAGGAAATGCAATACTAAGATGACACAAGATGCAAACCAACACCACACTTATATACATGAGCAAGAATGAAACCACGACACAACCACAACATGAACATCACAAATGGGCACCTTCCACAATATCATAATTTTATGGTTACATCTTTATTGTATTCATATTTCATTATTAGCCTTCTCGGTTTGAAGAGCACTTAACATACAAACCTATGATCTCATTCACAATGCTACAATTTATTCATTTCATTTCATATTCAACTTATAACAAGTACACTTATTTGGGTTCTTTTCTCTATTACTATCATTTCCATAACTCAACATTAGATTTAAAACTTTTTAACACACATGTGAGAGTCTCCTAGCTCTCGGTCTCAAACTAAAGTTTTGTCTCACCCAAAATCACATTTACTTGATATTTTTAGTTGTTATGATTCAATAATTGGTTAGAGTCACTTTAACCTTTACACGTCATGAGTTTCATCTTCTAGATAAGAGATTATGTTTCTCGAATGATTGAACTCACGTGGAGCAGTTTATAATTACTTTCAACAACAAAAGAAGGCCTAACTAAGTTATAAGATAACTCCAAGTTTCACTTATGTGTCAGTCTTATATCAATCACATTTTACATGAGTTAGGATTCTATTTGCGGTACTAAGTGAGGTACCACCTCACTTTATGGTTTTGCCAAGGTATACTTGATCACATTTCAAAGAATAAACATTACCTTCCTTATTTCTCTTATGATCCCATACACGCACACCGATCATCCCTTCTCGAGAGTCTTAACACACGACAACCATTAAAAGACATTGTTAAACAAGACATCATTCATGTCACAAGGTGACACTATACCCTTAACTACAACAACATGAACACTTCCACATGCACAAGAAACCCTTTACAGTGACCAACACACGAGTAATCACAATGCTCAAGGGATCTACAACTTGATACAAGTTAACATTAGAGAAATTTAACCTTCCACATATCATTCATATACGAGGGGGTTAATGGAGTTAAGCATGAGGATTTAATGTGAAGGTAGACAAGCACGACTTCACTCACGTCGCTTAGACCTCACAATGAGATCATTCAAAGGTGAAAGGCAAGAGATGACGAGTGATAGGTTGAAGTCTTTTCCTAAATGATAGGAGTATTGTAAAACTATACAAGACTTGTTTAAGAGAGAGATACACAACAAGAGATAAGGGCACTGTTCCTTTCGATAGAAAAGGAATTGAAAGTTTATACTAACGACACAAGTAATAAGGTAGCTAACAATAAATAACATTATAGAAAATTGTTTCAAAATATCTAAACCATAGAACAACATACAAACTCATAATCAAGATCATACCCAAATAGAATGCATGTTTTCCCAATACACCAATATAACACAATTTCTTACTCATCACAAAATAATCAATAAATAACATTCATGTTCATAACAATAATGTTGATACATCTATTCAATATTACATGTATATTTCAACAATATTCCATGCTACTAAAGCATAGGCAATGGTACTATTTTCTTCTTGTCCCGCATACCTACAACCACCACATGGTCAACACAACTACTGACATGACATCAAACTACAATCAAGCATGATTTACGATTTTCACAGTTTTCCAACAATAATGAAACTATATTTAACATACTTTAAAGGAGAGTAAGAAATACAATTGCCATTTCATTTCGTTTTCAAAGCAAAAGATAGAGCTAGAGAGAGGAGAGAGAAAACACCATTTCTTTTCACATTCAAAATCTTTTCAAACAAGTGTCAAGATGGTTTCCTATAGTCATGTTTTTATGTTTACAAGGTTTCTCGATCGTTGTTTTACTTGGATAAGGTCATATGACAATTTTCTCTAGTTAGTTGCAAGTTTCCAAAAACGTCAAAATTTAGGCAAGCGGCTCAACAATCAATGTTCAAAAACCAACTTCAAGACTCAAAAACACAAGGGAACAAATTCCTACATACTACCCTATAAACAGGAAACACCCAAAGCTGACAAAACCCCAAACTTGCAAACAACATTCAATTGGTGCCCGTCTTTCCGGAGCTAGCGTTCAGTAAATGCATTTAAAGGGCCTCGTCGCCCAACGACGAAAGGCCTACAAAACATATTTGGAAAACTAGCTTGCAGGATGTTTTTCTCCAAACTGAGGGTTGGTAGTGATTGTCCCATAAAAATACTAGAGGTATGCAGAAGCCAAAATCCATTTCTACACCCAAGGCCAAAACGGCGGGTCAAAACCAAATTGCATTTTTAACTTTCAATAGCTATTTAAAGCTGCGAACTAGCCCGCTAGGCTCCTAGATGCGTTACGAAACAAGATCAAACAAACATCCGAGGAACATCCAGGTTTGGTTGAACACTCCACATGACAAGGTACATAGCTAAAGTTTGCTTTTCTCATTTCGGAGTTTATAGGGATGTTTTGCGCCTCCATGAAAACATGTTTTATTTAGGTTTTACAAGGTCGCCAAGGAGTGGTTTTCACTAATTTTCGCGTTTAACCCACCAACCGCGTGATTTCGAATCCAAAACTAGTATCGTGGTTTATCCATCCTTCTTACAAGGTAAAAGAGAGTAGTGTTTTCATTCATAGTTATTGGTTTAGTTGCGTACAAAAAGAGGTGCAATTTGCAATTGAATAACATGTTTTTGTTTAATTCACCTAAACAATTTATTCTTCATTAGTTTGATTTACAACTCCATTAAAATTAGAAAAACTAAAACGTTAAAATTATGCAAAAGAGGGTAAGATGGCCATGCCTGATAATCGAATTGGCAAAGTACATGGATGACACAGAGCTCAGTTGACGATTGTCCGAACGCCAAGCTTTTATCAATAACTTATGTGCCATAGTACAAGCAATTCATAAAGCCAACGAGATCAAGATATGAGTCGAGTCGAGAACCGATCTCAAGAGGTCAAGCTCTGCTAGGGACCAACTCATATTGCCAATAGTCAACAAAATCCAACTGAGCCCACCGCTGAGTTGGTAAGTCACGTAGACCACACAAATTAAACATATCAGTCACAAAGCACATGAAGGAGGCGAGACAACTTGCAATACAAGACCAAGTCAAATATTCACCACCAAACAACTTGCCGACGAATGGAATGGCCAAAAATCAAAACCCCTAACGGTCCACACAACACTAAGCCACCAAGCAAATCAAATACTAAAGCGGTCCTTTGACCACACTTCCTTCGGGCATTCTCTCAAACAATTCATGTGCCCGCTATATGTGTCCGCATTTGGGCTAAATGAAAAAGATCATATAATGTCAATGCCATCCACACCAAACTCAATCTTGCAACATTAAAAAGATCGGTCGGTTGGAGGAGGTGCTACAAATATACAACCATTGCAGCCACATGACCACACTTAAATGAGGCATTTTGTCAAACGATTCACAACCCTGCGTAGGGGCTATGCCAATCCTCTTTGTTACGTCTTAAAATTCATTCCGCAAATTATGAGACTTGCCAATGCTTCTACATTTTACCTAATTAGGCACTTAACAACATAATCAAAATTTTAGCTTCCACGAAGCTTTGAAGGATGACCATGCGCTGCTCTAATCTCCCATCGTGGCAATGCATCGATAAACCGGTAGCATGTTGTGGGGTGCGGCTTTACACCTGCTCAAATTACATTTTCTTTAAAGCTTCCAATGCCTTTTAAAAAAAATCCATTTTGTGCATACCCAGCTCCACGATCCCCAATTTGGCACAAGCCGGTTGAATACCGACAACTAGGCGTCTAGTTTTACACATGTCAATTGCATGTTTATTAGAAGTTTCTAAAGCCGTTTCAACAAATCCTCTAAGTTATTTTATTTTGCACATGCAACAAACAATGCAAGCCTAAGAGGCCGCATTTCTACTGAGCACTTTGTCAAACAGGTTGTCACAATGCACCAATTTCTGCCAAGCACCCACCACAACATCCTCAGCATTGTCCATGCTAACATAATGCCTTCCACATTTGCATGCTTGTCTAACAAGGAATATAATATTGAAGATTATTCACAAAAGAGACAAGCAGAAGAGAACAGGCTTGTCTAAGCATCAAACCAAAGGGAAAGGAAATAGAGTGCCCCACAAGCTTGGAAAAATAGCTTCACCACGCCCACAAAGGCAAAGTAGGAGAAAATCGGAGAAAAAAACCTTTTACAACAAACAAGGTGTTGTTTAATGAATTCTACAGCTACCAGGAGAGAATTTCATGCAAACAAATCTATCATAATGTTATTATGATGGAGCATTCTCCTTTCCCACGAAATTCAGACATCAGGACAAACCCATAACAAATATTCCAAACAAAACAATACTGCAACTACCTTGCTCTAACTCAACTGATTTCCCTCACACCAGGAAGCTTCAAAACAAAACCAAGGAGTTTGCCAAAACCAACCTTTGCCCAAAATCCTTCTTCATTCGACCGCACAAACCAAAAATTCTCTCACGGATGAAATCTCACATTAACCCAAAAAAAAAAATTAATTCTTTCTTGGTATGAGGTTGGCACAAGCTCCAACAAAAATTTGAGGGATTTAAGAATATTAATGCATTATTTATATTTATAAGAAATCTCTTCTATTATTTAAATTTCATGGTATACTTTACTATTTTAAAATTTACTTTAACCAAAACCTCAACCGCTCCCGTTAAGGCACTTACATATCACGTAAGTAACTTTATTTCAAAATTATGTAGATTACATTTATCGTTACCCATATTACAATTTGCTTAGATCAACTTTAATGCTATACACGAATATACATATATATGTTTCAAACTTCAAGATTCACAATTGCTCTCGAGTTGAAAGGATTGTAAGAATAACGACGTCACCACACAAGACTAAGGCACAAAGGCACTTCAAGGGTTAGTCCACGGAAGGACAACTTCAAAATTGCCCTTATTATTTTGTTTTCACAATAATTTGTTTTCTTTTATTGCTATTTTTAATTTACAATCACTTTGTAGGTGGCCAAAAGACAACCCGACACGGGCCAAAGTTTAATGACCATCTCGTGGTCCCTGGGAAAGGATTTTAAACACTTTTAAATGACAATCGGGCGAGCGTTATCCAAAACTCCCTGGCACACACGGACTAGCTAACTATACAAGCACTTTTTTAAACATCCCTGCAACCCGCTAAGGTTGAAGGAAAATCTTCTACGAGCCGGAGGGGTACTATAGAACTCAAGTAATCTACATCTTGCTACAAGTTAACATTAAATCCAACCTCCCTAAGATCAATTAAATCCGAGAGGGGGTTAATGGAGTCAAACATAAGGGTTTAATGCGTAGGTAAACTGGTAACTGAGTCCTCCCACATTTCTTAGATCTCTTAATGAGATCATTCAAAGGTGTAAGACAAGAAACGACATGTGATAGGTTTAAGTCTTTTCTTAAAATGATAGGGGTATTGCAAAATTGAACAAGACTTGATTAAGAGGGAAAATACAAGGGTTAAGAACACGATTCATTTCGATAGTTTAGGAATAGTAAGTTTCTACCAAATAATACAAGTATTAAGAGGGAAAAACAATAATTAACATGGTAAAGATTGTTTCAAAACATCTAAACCATAAGAACAACATATAAACCTGTAATCAAAATCACTCCCAGAATAGAATGCCCATTTTCCAACATATCAATATGCTAACAATGTCATTCTCATCACATAAAACAATAAATAACATTACCATTTGTAACAATATCGCTAATATATTCTATACAATTACCTTGTTTTCCAAAGAACATATTATTATGAAGACATAAGTAACGCTTCACTTTTCTCATCTTTGGTACCTATAGCCACCACATAGTCAAAGACAAATGATGGCATAGCATCTACCTATATTCTAGCACAACTCGCGATTTCAAAGTTTTTCAATCATAATGAAATAGTATTTAACACACTTCTAAGGAAGTAAGAAATGCATATGTCATTTCATTTCATTTTCAAAGCTAAAGAGGGGGTAGAGAGAGGAGAGAGAAAACACCATTTTTCCACAATCAATTTCTTTTCAAGCAAGCATCAAAAGAAGGTTTCCTACAGTCATATGTTAGTGTTTACAAGGTTTCTTGATCGATGTTTTGCTTGAATAAGGTCATATAACATTTTTTCCCATTTAGTTACAAGTTTTTAAAAAATGTCAAATTTAGACAAGTAGCTCAAAATTATGTGTTCAAAAACAATCTCCGAGATCCAAACACACAAGGAGTCAAATTCTTACTTACCCCCTATATACAAGGAAACACTTGGAGCTGACAAAACCCAAAACTGACGAACTAGGTTCAATTGACACCTGTCTTTCCGAGCTATTGATTGTAATTTCACCCAAATGGCCACATTGCCTAACAATCGGGGCCTACAAAACCCACTTGAAAAATTAGCTTGTGTTGGCATGTGTTGTCATTGATGTCAAAAGAGTCATTGATAAACAGCCATTAATGACAAAGTGCAAAAGATGAGATCAGCATGTGACGGCAAGGCTTCTTGAGGTGCATAAGAGGATACAAACATGATGTAGAGACTCTCTTGGAGGTCTCGGGGCGAGCTTGCGATTGAGCATGCTTGATAGGTCTCTCGTAAACCTTGTTCTTGGTCCTTGGTGACCAAATGAGGCACGATGTAGCCAAGAGGAATATGCATGGGCATGAGGATGTTTGTGCGGGTGTTGGAACATGTACATGGAGTATGGGGACACTCACATGGGTCTCAATATGCAAACACATGGTTTGGTCATGTATTCTAGGCATACACTTAGACCTAGTCTTGGTATGTGATGATCTAATAGTGCATGAAGATCAATTGTATGAGCAAGTGAGCTTGTGGAGGCTTGAGGCAAGTCATATTGTTTGCATGTTGTAAAAGCTTCAGAAGGCAAGTTAGAGTGCTAGTACGAGAGATTAAGCATGGTTGAGGGTCTAGACTTAGACTTAATTCTTGGGTTGTATAAAGGCTTAATAGGGCATGATGGTCATTTGTTGAGTGAGTGAGCTCTTGGAAGCATGAGGATAGGTAAGACACATTATTTTCAACATGTAGACATGGTTTTCAGTGATTTCATGAGTTGTTATAATGCTAGTTTGCTTGGTCATGACCTAAACCAGGCAGAATCCTAAGGTCTAGTCACCCAAATGAGATGGGTTGAAGAGTTGCAGAATGTTACAAGGCATGATGATGATTGGAAATGGTGTAGGAGGTTGATACAGTGTTGAGGACAAGATTTTCAGGTCAAGAGCCCAAAGGAAAAGCAAGAAAATTGAATTTGAATTCTATCAAGTTCCCAAAATGGTCATTTCAGCTCAAGGGTTGTGTTTGAGTTACTCATTCATACGTTAAACATCTGCATGGTGACCCAAGCTTCTCATCAATGTTGGGGCATTGAGTTAAGAGAAATTTGCAAGTGGAATGAGGAAGAATGATAATATATTCTTTATGAACGACGCATAAGAAGTTAAGTTGCTTCAAACCCTCTTAAAACCCTCTTTTTAGAGTGATGGAGAAGAACTGATTGTTTTTGTCATGGAATGAGTTGTGCCGATGTGATGTGATGATATGGGCATGTAGAGGGCTCACTCTACTTCACTTTGGTGGTATTTTGTTGCTTAAGTCAACTGGTACAATCAAGTAATGGAGGTTTCATGTTGAAAAGCTTGGTGTAGGAGCAAGCTTCGGATGTTCCCTAAGTGCTCATGAGAAGTTTCAGGTAAGTTCCCTGCATAATTTTTGTGAAACAGGTCAATCAAAATGGCATACCGCATAAGGCCTATAATAGGCAAAACCACTCAAGTAAGTTTGAGAGAGTCTTGATGTGAATGCATGTTGTGTTGGTGTTTGGTGAGCATGGATACTTGTTATCAGTCCAACATGACATGTTGAAGCTCTTGAATTAATTAGGTGAAGTATTTTTAGATCCAAGTTTAAATGGTCTAAATTTGTCTCATTAGCCTTGTCAAGAAGGTTTGAGTTATGGAAGTGTAAGTGATTTTCTCCACATACTCATGCAAGTGAGTACTTGAAGTTGAAGTATAGGACCCTAGTGAAGTGTTCCAAGATTTGATTTGGCATTAAAGTGATGTTTGTTGAGTTGGAAGCCTCTAGTACAAAACTGGTTTTTGGTGTCCTGAAATCTAGTTTGAACAATCCTAGAAATGTAAGCTCATCTTAGCTATAAAATTTGAAATGATGAATCCTATGGACTCGATGAGATGCCTAAGGATGTGTGCTTTCCAGAAAAGTGGCATAGGAGCCATGTACAAATGTTTGAATGAAGATCTTGCTCATTATGTGAAGACTGTTTTTGAATGCATACAAAGCCATTAGGACCTTGTCCTAATCAGTGGATCATGGTGCGAATCGAGATAGTGGTGATTCTTCGTGTCCTTGAAGGTGATCTAGAGATCACACATGACTTTCTCCAATCATCGAGAAGATTTTGAATGTCCATACATTTATGTTGGTGAAGAAATCTTGTGACTAGTTTTTGGAGCTGCCATGACTATGCATACCAAGCTGAGAAGAAGAGATGGAATGGAGTCTTGAGCCCCGGCACTGAAGCATACCAAGCATTTGATGATGGTGTGGAAATCTTGAAGAGTTATCCTTCATGTTTCCATTGCATGATTTGAAGCTTTGAGTGAGTACATGCATGCAAGTTGAAGATTGGTTTTGGAACGTCATGCACCCACTTGTGCATATGAGCTCTAATGGAGTCTTGAAGGTGAAATGGCGAGCTAAAGAGGTTGTCAAGGATATAGAAGACTATGAGAGGAACTTAGTAATGTGCTCACACATTCCTAACACTTGGCATAAGTTATCTTAGCTAGAGGACAAAGGAATCTACGTTGAGAAGAAGACAAGGAGGTCAAAAAGCTGTTACAAATGCAGATGTCGGGTTATAAGAAGAATATTTTTCAGTTACATCGAAGGGCATGCGAGTTCGGGAGTGTCTTCTAGTCCCTTACAAGTATTAGGAGTATTATGACAACTTAAAGGACTACACATGTAACAATTTTGATGATATCACCTAGAGTCTTGTATTCGAATGAAGAGGGAAAAAGTTGAAGGGTTGAGAGATGAAGTGAGAGTGGTGTAAGGGAAGGTCACCCTCTTGTATATGAATGGATTTATGTGCCTAAAAGGTGTTTTCTATGATTGTACTTTAGGAGCAGAATCGGGACATGAAAAGGTGTGAATCAAGGAGACAGGATGTGGTTTTGAAGACTAAATTGAAAGAGTAATGAGTTGATGAGGACATGATGTGTGTGGAGTGGAAGAAATTTTTATCCAAGCATGTGTGGGTCGAGTATAAAGAGCTTTTGAAGATTGTATGAGTAGATAAATGAAGTGATAAGAAAAGACGTGAATCAAAGTGAGTGTAAGAAAGAGAATAAGAGCTGAATAAGAGATCACAATTTGTTGTATCAGACAACTAGATGAAGTTGATCAAAACTCTTATAAGTTTAAGTTGTTTCTTAGCAAAATAGGGAGTTGGAGCTTCCTTGCAAGTTGGAGCTTACAAAAGGTTAAGTGGGTGCTTGATTGAATTCTTGGGAGTTGTTGCTTCCATGCAAGTAGGAGCTTGCTAAAGGTCAAGTGGGTGCTTGGCTAAATTTTGGAGTGGGTGCTTCAAGTTGAGTGGATGCTCAACAAATGAAATCCTTGTAATCTTTATAGGACAATTTGTCCACACTAGTGCATTGATTTCAAGTGGGTTTTTCTCCCTTTAAGGGTTTCCCACATTAAACATTGTCTCCATGTGTGCTTGTCTATTATTTGTTCTTGTTTAAATGCCCTTGTTCTCTCATGACACAAGTTGCTTAAGATTGAATGGATTGTTAAGCGCTTGAATTATGATCAAAGTTTTGAGAAGCATTGATTCACCCCTCCCCTATCAATGCTTGTGTTTTATAACAGCTTGCAAGATGATTTTCTCCGAACTAAGGGTTGGTCATGATTTTCACAAAGAAATACTAGAAGTTTGCGGAAGCTAAATTCTATTTCTCCACCCAAAGCCTAAACTGCGGGTCAAAACCAAACTGCATTTTAAACTTTCAGTAGTTGTTTGAAGTTGCAAAAAGGTCCATTGGGCTCTTAAACGCATGCCGAAAAGGGTCAAACGAACATTCGAGGGACAACCTAGGGTTCGGTGAAACACTCCATGTGACAAGGAACACAATCAAAGCTTGATTTTCTCATTTCGGGGTTTATAGGGATGTTTTGCACCTCATTAAAAATAAGTTTTATTAAGATTTCACAAGGTCACCAAGGAGTAGTTTTTACTAAGTTTCGAGTTTGACTCGCCAATCATGTGGCTTCGATATCCAACACTAATATAAGAGTTTTCCAAACATTTCGTAAGGTAATTTGGGAGTAGTGTTTACATTCAAGGTTACTTTTCTACTTGTGTACATCTCATTTAATTCACCTAAAAATTGTTCTTCTTTGGTTTAATCAACAACTCTATTAAAATAGGAAAACTAGAAATGTTAAGATCGTGCAAGAAAAGTGTAAGATGACCATACCTGTTAATCGAATTGGCGAGGTACAAGGATCAATCTAGAGCTCAGTTCACGGCCGTCCAAAACATCAAGCTTTTATCAATAGTTTTGGTGCCTTAAATGCTTCCTTATTTGTTCTTCTCAAAGAATAATCCACTCCTGATCCTTTTGCAAGTCTGCTCCTTGTTTCAACAGTCCATGATTGGAACAAGCTGAGAGGGTGGTAGGGAAGGTTGTCGAGTTGGCTTCACTCGTCAATGGCAATTGGTTAAAGTTTCCATGACCTCTTCACCAAGCTCATTTTGTGCATAAACTTCCATCATCATAGTGCCAGGACCATGCATTTTGAAGAGGCTTTTCATCAAACAATTCAATCGATACCGAAATCTTCCACATTTCACATGCACATCAACACGAGGTTCAGCAACAACAAGAATTTGATAAAGCCTACTTTCTGTTATGCTTGGTGGATGGCCATACACCTGTCTCATAGCTCCTATTTTAACCTAGGTAAGCGGGACGTTGGCTAAGGTTTAGGAGTAAGGCTCTACACTGACCAATTGCATTTTTGCTTGAGAGTTTCTAGCGCCATTTTCAAATAATCTATTGATGTGCATCTTATAACCGTGGCAAACGGAGGTTGAGTTGCATCCTTAAGGCATTTTGTTAAACGGGTCATGTGCCTTGTCTATGCTCCCTACAATTCCAATATTCCAACTAGAAAGGCGGAAATGGTTTCGAACCTTAAAGGCTTGAAAGAGTGCGGGGGCAAGCTAGACGACATGATGGACAAGGATAGATGCATTAAGGGTTTAGACATATAGTGTTTGAACCCTATTTGTAGGCGTGGTGAAGTGAGGCAACGAAGTATCCGTTTGGTTGCCTCTATCATGACCCACCTCTCCACATAGGATGTCAATGTAGCCTATGGAATGCTTTGTGGTTCGTTGGGGAGTGACATCGCCACTATACTCAATATGTGGTTGATTATGCACACCCCACAAATTTTAGATTCACCTTGATAGTTTCAATGGTGACACTAGAAAAGTTCAAAACAATTTTGTCCTTCCCCAAGACAAACACTCATCCACCTGTCTAACACTTTCACTCTAATCTTTGATCCAACACTTTTTTTGCATGTTGAGTGCGGTGATTCTTAGATTAGGTGGGCCTCATGGTCGGGAGGAAATGGAATGCATGAGTCACACCCATTAGAAGGGGTGCGAGTCATCTTTACATGGCGTCCATGATGTGTTGGTTCAATGCCGCATAGGAGAGTTTCAAGAAGGGGTAGAGATTCAAGAGCAATTGTTGGGTGAAGAGGTGATTCAAGGGACAACAATTGAGTACATTGAAGACCTCTTGGAGACCTAGACATAATTTTGTTATTTGTGTCATTAGGGCGTCCATGAAATAGTTGGCCACCGGATTGCATGGAATTTCATGTCAAAGACACCAAGGACAAATTCTCCATGTACATGGTTCTTCTCCATATGACTTGCCCACATGTAAAAACTTGAAGACACGAGATCTCTCTATTTAAGAAATCCAATTCTCGATTATTTTTACATTAGGTTCGACTCTCGCGTCACATGATTTTCCTAATTTATATTCAATTAAGCTAAAAGTAACATTTGTCCCATGTTATCAAGATTCTTTCATTCGCCTCCACATGGACCCTTTGCATTCCTTTCGAGATTTATGAGCATTTAGAGCTTCACTTTGCTTTATGGTTTTTTTTAGAGTCAAATTTTTATAGACCCAACCAATTCTTGTAAATTGGGCTTTATTTATGAGTTTAATTTTTGTTTCTCTTTCAATTTTAGAAAAGAGTTGAAAATCCTCATTGACTCATAGTAAGTTTGGAATCGAGTTTAGAGTTTGCCAATTAAACAAAACAATCCGCTTGAGAAACCAATGACATGGCACGAGTCTCTATAATGTGTACATTTTCTCTTTCAAGTTATCAATTATTTATAATTTCTAAAGAAACATTTTCTTCCCTTTCGGTGTGTCCATTGCACACTTTTGGTGCAATTGCTAGTTTATTAGTACTATAAACAAATCTACTAACAAGGGGGTGTCTCACTAGGAGATGCATGCCCCTTACATATTTACATTATCAATAACAATTATAAACACAACAAAACACTTTGGATCAAATTACCGAAACTACTCCCTTGATCCAAAGGGGTATAGACAATTATCTTAGCCTCTAACACACTTGCAAATTTGAACACTATACATTGTGGTACTAATCAACCAATGATGCTTCACACAAAACCCGCTAACGAGTTGTGACATTCCGATGAACATCATGTTGATATGATCATCTCCTCAGACCATTTTGTACTGTACTTCAATATAAACAAATCAAGATTTTCTCAACTACATCAACCCACATAAGGATTCACATAGAGGCATGCCTAAGGACTATTTTGCACTATGTATGCCACATCTTCCAAATGCTAATTGACATTTGACCGCCTTTTGTTCAACATTACAGGTGTTAGCAGAACTCTATGTCAACTTGTACAATCACCAACTAATCGACAACCAATGCGATCTCTTCCCACCTCTATCGAGTGAGAGGTGATAAGTCTTTGTAGCGAAAAAATCAATCAAAAACCCGATATCCTCATCAATTATTTCAATGAAATGAAAAACCAAAATTTTGAAATAAATAATACAACTATCGACTATCCAAAATTTTCACTATAGCAGAACCCATTCTTGGAGTTAACAACTTACTCAATATGGGTGGGAATTTAGCTCCATCAACTTGTCAAATCCTTAGGCACCTACAAACCTCGAAGTGCAACTTTGTTGTTTTTGATGATAAAACCTACGGAAAAAGTGATACATCCTAGGTTTTAAGCACGTCAACCTCAAGAAAAATCATGTATTGATTTCTACCAAAAATGCACCAATTATGTATTAACTTATTTTATTTCTCCAAAAGATATGGAAAATGTATCTACAAGCACCAAAATAAAAAAAATGTTTGTAGTAGAGCTCTTAGAATTTCTATTCCATGAAAAAAAAAAGTGGTCATAAGCCAAATTTGATCATCATTTGTGTAATGTCCCCTTTTCCAAGCTAGTCACTACGAAAGACCTTATCCCATTCCTTCTAGTGGGACTAAGGATTTGGAGTGAAGGAAAGTTGTCTAAAGATATCTAGATTAGTTTTAGGAAATAATGCACTATTTTATTCCTATTGGATGTCTAGCGCTCCAATAGATGAAATAAACTACTTAGTTGTTTTGTGAGCATATATGCTCAAATTAAAAATAGACTTTAATATTATAATGTCGGCCATAAGTTATGATGTAAAACCCTTATGTAATAAAAGGAGGATGCTTGCTCATTACGTAAGAGGTTGAATCTTATTATTTCTTCTTAGTAAAGGTTATACCTTTCCCATCTTTGTCATCAACGGGCGAAAACCCTTGATGGTGGAACTTGCCTTGGGGATGAAAACCCTCAAGGAAGGATATTTGGAATCATTGAATATTTAAAGGTATTTGGAGCTGATATCTTTTTATCTAGCCCAAGGTGACTTGCATCATGAACAATTTGGAGGTGTTGTGATCGATGTATGGTTTGATTCTTGCATGGATGGATTTGTACTAATTTCTAAAGGTGAAAGTTGTTAGGAAATTAAATATTAATGTTTACATTATAGTTTGTTAGCTAATATTTAATATTGTTATATATTAAATATTAGGTTTGAAAGTATATTGTTATAATATATTGTTTCAACAATATATTATTCTTAGAGTTTGTTATACCCGTGAATAACATTCCGTGTTAATTGTTGCGACTCCTTCCTACTTTATAGGAGGTTGATTAGTCATTATTATGGCTATATAATAGCCTTATGTATTACTAAAAGTGATAGTGTGAATTAATATATTATTCATGTGTTTTACCAGTGCAAATATGTAGCTGCTCGTTTATTTGGTATCGGAGCGAATTTTTGCTAGATGGAAGTGCTTCGCTTACTGCTCCTGTACATGCAAGTCGTTTCTTTTGATTTACCACAATCAAGCCATACCAGTAAGACGTCTCTCCTTGCATATATATCCAGCTTCAGGAATCTTCATTGGATTTGAGTTATTTGCATCTTATTAAGTCTATAGATAACAGATTAGACTGCCACGTTTTAAATCACTGTCAGCATATTGGTTTTGAACCCGTTTGGAGGAAGATTAGTCAAATAAAGACTCGTTTTTGTCTTGGATTTGATCATTTGTTGATCCAACCTGCATATGTCAGGCATTGTCATCTTTTAGATCTGGTTATACACATCTGAAGTTCATCAGTGTTAATATTCTCTTGTGTAGACACGTCTTTTTTGTTTCCTGGTGATTGCATGGTTTCGGATTGGTTCCTTGCATCGAGATTCATGTCATTTTGTTAAATCTGTATCCATTCACGAAATTTATCGGTCAAAGATAAAGGCGCAGAGATTTCCATATGATCCATTCAGGTTACATCGCCCAGCCTGCGACTTACCCTCTTAAGGCCTCACACAATACTGCCAGACGAACACACAGTTGCATAATACAATGGATCTAAATCGATGCAAGCTGTAAGAAAGTGTATTCATTGAATTATATCGAGTCAAAAAAAAATGAATGGTCTGCACAGTCAAATCCTTTGACAGTTTTAGTGTTCTCACGGGTCTGTTTGGTTCGGCCCTGAGTTGTTTTGTATTGACAATACTGCTTTGCAAACCGCTGCTCCATCACTTTATTGGCTCGGTCAATATCTTCTACAAATCGATTCAATTGAATCGCCATGCATTGAGTCGCATCCAGCTATAGATCAGGCAGACAAATAAAGGCAAGTGGTTTTCCAATATTCAAAGGTATTTGCATTTCTTAGCAAAGCATACACGTGTTATAGAGGTCAGGGCAATTATGGCTCTTAGTTACTCTTAACTAGCTTGTTGTAGTTTGTGAAAAATTGTTAAGTCTCTTTAATTATAGTATCACTGGTAAGTTTCATCATTGATCTATTGTATTAAAAAGTAACTTTAATTACTTTTTACATGTTATTGCACGGACGCATTCTCGGTAGAATCCGACGTCCAAATTGTGTGAAAATTCATAATGAATAAGTTGAGTCACATTGAAAAATTTGAAGGCAAAGATTTTCATACCTGGCAAGTGCGGACTCAATTATTCCTAATCAACAAAGACTTATGGGATATTGTTGATGGAAAAGAAAAAAAACCGACAAATGCAGATGAAGCAATAAAATGGGACAGCAGAGATCGAAAGGCTACAACAATTATCGGATTGGGTCTATCAGATGCTTATCTACATCATATAGACTTTAAAAAGTCCTCTCATACAATCTGGGTGACATTGAACAAGTTGTTTGGATCACAAATGGGAAGCGCAGCGATATCTTTAAAGCAAAGATTGTTCGGCCTCAAGATGGAAGAAGGTGAGAGCATGGTGGAGCATATCAGTAAGTTTCGGTCTATTTGTAATCAACTTGCTGGCATAAAAGTAGATGTACCTGATGATGATGCTAAAGCAGTATTACTTAATAGCATGCCTTCATGTTATTCTAATATGGTCTTTACATTAAGCAAAATAAATCCAAGTCTAGAAGAACTTATTTCTTCTTTGTTAGATGAAGAAAAAAGAATTATGGTTGTTGAACCAGAGGAGACTGCAATGTTTGGCAGAAACAAGAAAGCATTTGGTAAGAAAATGCCCAAATACGGTTCAACCTCTAAAGGACCGAAGAAACAATTTACATGCTACTATTGTAAACAACCTGGTCATATATCTAACAATTGCAGAAAAAGAGCACAAGACTTACTTGATGGGAAACTACAAGATAATGCCATGATTGTTGATGAAGAAGGAGAAAATGAAGAGGAAGAAAATACCGCACATCAAAGTGATGAAGATTTTCTCTTCTAGATGATTTTTGACTGGAGGACGGAGGCACAGGAGGATGGAGGTCATTCAGCGACCTCTCAAATCGATCAATGCATGACAGCGGGGCCGCATGAAGTTGTGGTGACAGTGTGTGTGTGAGTTTTCTTTCATTTCAGAATTGTAGTTTGTTGTGTGCAGTATGATTTCAGTGTTCTTGATTGAATAAGTGAAATGTTCACATTGAGGGGGGGAACATGGTCTCATTGTTCCATTTCCATTATGTTTTATTGTTCAGTTTTGAAAGCAATATTTCCTACATGATTCCCTTTTGTAGTGACATTGTATAATATTGATCAAAAAGTATTGTAGCAATCATGATGTAAAGGTTTTTGGTAAACCTGTAAAACCAATTGTGTAAGGTTTTTGGTAAACCTGTAAAAACCAATTGTGTAAGGTTTTTGGTGATCCTGCAAAACCAAGTGTGAAAGGTTATTGGTACACCTGCAAAACCAATTGGTAAGGTTGTTGGTAGAAGCCGGAGAAAACCATCAGTGGAAGAAATGTGCGTTGGCACATGTTCAAGTTTTGTGCAAGCCCAATGCTGCACATTTGCGGAGTTGATCATGAGCACACAGAGGTGGCAGGCTACAATCAGTGAACGAGATATGTTGTACCATGTAAACATTAAGGGGGGGAATGTTAGGAAATTAAATATTAATGTTTACATTATAGTTTGTTAGCTAATATTTAATATTGTTATATATTAAATATTAGGTTTGAAAGTATATTGTTATAATATATTGTTTCAACAATATATTATTCTTAGAGTTTGTTATACCCGTGAATAACATTCCGGGTTAATTGTTGTGACTCCTTCCTATTTTATAGGAGGTTGATTAGCTGTTATTATGGCTATATAATAGCCTTATGTATTGCACTAAAAGTGATAGTGTGAATTAATATATTATTCTTGTGTGTTTTACCTGTGCAAATATGTAGCTAATCGTTTAAAAGCAAACATTTCTTTGCATATTAAGCCAATAATTCAACTTTTCCAAGTGGGGGAATTGGTTAGAAGTAGGGGTTGCATTGATTCAAAGGGTTTCTCCATGTTTGGTTTGCATCATTCAATTCCTCATACTTTATAAGGATAAAATCTACATTTTTATGATTTTCATGCCCATCTAGATTTAAATGTTGTACTTATGGTTTAGACGTTTGAAACAATCATTTACCATGTAATTATTCTAGTTCATAAAACTCATAATGTTTGGTAGAAAACTTATCATACTTAAACTATCGAAATGAAACGTGTTCTTAACCTTTGTCGTACCTTCCCTCTCAATCGAGTCACATCCAATTTTGCAAAACCCTAACGTCCTAAGAAAATACTTTAACCTCACAAGTTGTCTTCTTGTCCTACACCTAAGACAAACCTTACAAAAGACCATTTCCTTAACTGGAGTACAACAACTATACTATGTGTACCTTGTCATACTTGGGGTGAGTAAGACCAACATTTCTAGGTGTCATAGGTCTAATCACATCATGGATAAGTTTATTCCTCATGCGCAAAATTATCCTTGGTACCCTAGTGGGTAGCCAAATCCTTGTGAAGATAGTTTGGGGTGATTTCAGCTATGAATGATCTCATTAAGAGATCTAAATGACAAGAGTGGTGTCTGTGTGTTAGTTTACCTACGCATTAAACTCTTGTGTTTGAACTCATTAATCCCTCACAAATAAAAGTGTTACCTTGGCAAGTAGTATCAAAATACCTCGGGTTGCTCAAGGGGTTCGCAAGATAAGGTATCCGATCTCTCTAGTATTGTCTTGTAGTAGAATGTAAACCCCCTTGAGTGCTTATGATATTAATAGATCGTGGGACCTCTTATGAGGTTCATGTTAAAATAAACTTTGATGTATGTTTACCCAATGAATGAAATAGTGCCTTAGAAGGCATTTGAAATGCATAAAATTGCATTGAATGTCTCACTTGTAATATGTATTTAATACTTGAGTGCCTAAGAACAATGAAATGAATTGTTTTGTGTGAGATCACACTCCTTGGAGTCTTGAATCCCTAAGTGAAAAGCTAGTGTTATATGAATTGTAATTGTGCTAACGATGCTAATATGAGACTAAAGCAACCAATGTAAATGTAATAAAAACAAGAGTAAGTGAGATGAAATATTTGGAATGATTGTTATAAATATTGCATACCCCTTGAATGATGCCAAAACAACTAAAATGCCTAAGATGATCTTAAAACAAATGAAAATAAAGGAGAGCATCATTGGTGATCAAACATTTTATTAAATGGGAAAATTGCAACCTTGAGGCATGAGCACATGCTTCGTACACGTAAATGTGGTTTAAATAATGATGTTAAATGATTAAATTTAACAAAAAGGAAATATGAGTTGTGGGCCCTAACAACTGTAATGGTGCTTACGCAAACCACAACATCTCTTGATTACGAGATGCAATGTATGTGAATGTAAAATAGTTAGTTGTATGTAGTTGGACAAATGCAAAGCTGTGAAACCTATACTTGTATCTGGTGACTATGGTAGTAGTAGTAATGTGGTTTTCTAATAATAAACTGCATATAGTCTGGTATTTTTGTTGTTTTTGGGTGTGAAAATTATGGGTGTTACAGGTTGGTAATGGATGGTATTAGCTAACTAATAATAACCAACTCACCGAAGGCTATTTCTGAAACATAAAGTCAAATTTTATATTTCAGCTAGTTTTGAAGCTTGCTAAAAAATAAGAGAAAGGAAAATGCAGATGCAACTGGGTTTACCGTCAATAATATAGTGCTCAGCAAAGTAATATGCATTAATAGGACACACTTCATTTTTTTCCATCCCATAAAGTGACAAATCAGACCTCTTAATATCACCTTTTCAATGGTGCAATGATCAATTTCAGGGCCTAGCTTCAGCTTTTCATTACTCTTGTGCAAGTGGTCACCGAGGATCTACCCTCATTGGTATTAGTGCACAGGAGGATATGTGCATGCTCAGGTGTCAGTGGATGGAGCTACGTAAGATATGAACACGCAAGAATGTCGAATGAAGAGTGAATGGAACACGCAGTGATAGAAGCATAGATGGAATGTCATATGACAAGATTGCATCACTGCACTAATATCTCAATGTCTCCAAATTTTCCTTTGAAACAACCAGAACTACCTTAAAAGCTACAATTTTATATTAAATTTTGCAAAATATATATTCACTAACTAATGTAAGCTCTTCACAAAACTAAATCTCTCATCCACAGGGTCAATACAGCATATAGCTGCCCTTTCACATTTATTGAACCATGTAGAAATAAGAGGTAACCCACTTTGATACCAAATTGGAATAGTAAATTGGTTCAATATTATTCACATATTAATGAGGTCTTTATACAAGTTTGAGCTTCTATAAACTAGGAGTCAGGCTTATTTCTCCAATTCACACATACTAATTCTTCTTCTCACTCGACTAATCTAGACTATAGGTGTGTTGTTACTACTAATACACACAACAGTAATAATACTAAACTAAATATAGAATATTATGACATACTAACCTAGGATTTTCCCAACGGTTTTCAAGACTATGAAAGCAGAACATCTTCAATATTATTGAGAACAACTCACTTTGATACCAAATTGGAATCATAAATTGGTTCGATATTATTCATATATTAGTGAGGTCTTTATACAAGTTTCAACTTCTATAAACTAGGAGTCAACCTTATTTCTTCAATTCACACATACTAATTCCTCTTCTCACTCAACTAATCCAGACGCTAGGTGAGTTGTTACTACTATTACACATAAAACTAATAATACTAAACTAAATAATAGACTAATACTATGACATACTAACCTAGGATTTTCCCAACAGTTTTCAAGACTATGAAAACATGACGTCTTCCCCAGTTATGCACAACCATTCTGTCCTTCCCACAATTACTGTCCATCAGCAATCTGTTACACCTTGGGTGACAACTGCTAATTCTATAACAATAGAAAAAATAAGATGAATCCTTTTTCATAGTAGGAATATACTTATTTATATGCATGTATAGATCTTAAAGGAATACGAATCAGACAATGAGCCATGCATATAGTTGGATTGAGCTAAAATGGAAAAATCGTATAAGTTGTGGTGATTGTTCATGTTTTGAATCTTTATGGTCTGATTCAGAGAAATAAGTTGATTCATTGCTTCTGACAAGATATCTATTACCTGTTTTTGGGAATAACACAAAAAAATCTGTTTGAAAGGAACCTTACCAATTGACAGTGACACACAAACTTTTACCTCAAATATTTGAAAAGCGAATTTCAATTGACATTGTTCAAATTTCTGGCACAGCCTACGGGGAGGCACCAACAATTCTCTCATTTTGTTCCATTGATTTTTCTTGAACAACTTCACCTACAAAGATGCTCCCTGACACACACCACCCTGCAATTACATCTGAATTTGAACACTGCAATAAAACCAAACCACTTCAAACTTCATTCAAAGATTATAACACTACTTAAAAGTTTGAGATCGACAAATGTAACACATGAGAGTATTAAAAATGTACTTTATTGAAGCCCAACCAACTCGAGTCCCCACGAAATGAAAAGCTTCGCTGAGGCTTTCCTCTCCATTGCCCACAAACAACCTGAATATAAAACATGTCCCATCAATAATTCATAGTCTAGAACATTTATTATCTAATAACTAATACTAAACAAAGAACATTTGTGACACACATAAGGGGTAACGTTTTTAGTAAGTTCTTCAATCAAAGCTCTAAATTGAAGCTAGTAACCAGTGGTTGTTATAAGCTGGCTACCTGGTATAAAAGGCCTCTCAAATTTCATGCAATCCTTCATGCTCACAAATTAGTCACAGAAAAGAGCCTAGAACTAGACTGAAGGAAAAAGATTCTGTTCCCATTACAGATGCAGCCGTGTTCAGGGACAAGAACACAAAATTATCTAACAATCTTAGAACAACTAAAAGATTGTCGCTAAATGCAATTGAATAAATGATTAGATAATTTATGATGGCGCCACTGCTGCTCCATTATCAAAAAATATGGAACTGTTTTACATTAGGGGTCCTCTAACGGTTTTTGCTGATAAATGATCTTGTAAAAGGGAAAAAACCTTGCATTCACAGGATCGTTTCCCTTTCTTTGAAGGTTTTTGGACTTGCCAAGCTCTATGAGTGAGTTAAAATTTCATTATTGCAATGCTGCCATTGATCCTTTGCTGTCTTAGTGCAAATTTCTGAGCTGAATGATTGAAGAATCTGTTGTAGAATGCATGCATATAGCTGGAATGAAATCGAATCTGCACCATTTATTTTTCTACTCATGAACAAAGGTTCTGATTTGGTTAATTGCTGGAGAATGTTGCTGGTTCTGCCCAAATGAAGACAATATCCTGTTCTTAATCTTCTGTTGTGCATATTTCTGGCATTTTGCAGCTGCTAAGAATGCACAAGAAGAATGAGAAGTTCCATTTTATGAGCAAAGTTTAGTTTATATTCACCAGTTTTTATTCTATAACCCTAAATCTTGTATATAAAGTCCCACAACCGATTACCTACACATGTTTTCTTATCTTTAATGACTTTAAAAGTGGAGCATTTGCCTTATCATATGGCTTTTACAGTCTCAACTTTCTGCCACAAACCAGACTTGTATGGTACAAGTCACAATTGTCTGTACTCTGTATCATACAATATCTGTAATGTCTCAATTTTGGTGCCTCTTTTCATGCTGAAAACTGCTGGTATCAAACATCCCTGTTTTTATGCCAAATAAAGTGCTCGAAATGTACTTTTTACAGGTTGCTTGTCATTGACCAGAGAATGGACAATATGTCTTCTACAGTCACATTGCAGAAGAAGGGACAATAGAAATTTCTCTTGAAAATCATTTTATGCCTATATTTACACCTGTTCGTACAGTCTTCTTATGTCTGACTACACAATAGGCTTCTTACCTTATTTTCATGCCATCCACCCATGTAAAGTTTATTGGGTCTATCAGAAGGTGGCTCTACGGTTTTTAAATTAATTGAATAATTGAAAAACTCTACATATTCTCTAACTGCACAATAGGTAGTCAAATTTGTTATCAATTTCTGGCTAATTAATATTCTTCCATAATGTTTCATTGTTGATATGAAAGCCATCTTTTGACATTGTCATCTTCAACTTTGGATTGTGCTAGAAATTTGAACTGGCTGCCTTCATTGAGATGGATGTTTTTCATGAAACAAACTAGCACATTGGGAGAGGCTATTAATGCAAGAGCATCCAGGCTCATGTGCAACCTTGCATTGTTGAAAACAATTAGACTTTTGTGTTTGTACAAAGTTGTGCATGACATTGGTAGATTGCTCCAAAAAGGTCCATGGTACTTCACTAATCTTAGACAGGTCCTCAAAAGTTGGCGCAAATGATGTAATCACAAGCGCAGAGTAGAAAATGGTGATTCACAGTTAGGGGAGTTCGCAAGTGAAGTACACTCATAAGCCATCACAGCAACTCCATGTTATGCTTATATATCTCAAAGAGTGGCACAAAGCTTATAATTTTCGGCACAAGGTCAAAATATTGGATGAATAACTAGAAGATGACACATAACTAGGAAACATTCAAACATAAGTGGCAATGCATAGTTCACTTTCAGAGGCTTGTGTTAGGAGGAGAGACTTGCCTTGATACCACGCATCTACCTATGGAAGCATGAGATCATCGGGACTTCGGCACAAGGAATACTCGATATGTGGTGTGCATAAATGTCTTATGCAAGAGCACGCAAGGTTCTTAAATGGTGCAAATGGAAGAATCATTCGATTGGTAGCATCTAGATCACAAATGAGAGCTGACGATGATTCACCTACTTTCAAGTTGTGTTCGTTGGGCTGACTTGTGTATGCACTGAGTCATGTTATGTTATGAGTCCTTTGGGCATCATTTAATATTTGCAATGCATTAAATTTGTTAATGGGTAGGATGTAGTAGAGCCAGCGATTGTGTATCTATATAAACACATCACTACACTTGAGAAAGGCATTCAAAATTCCCATTAAGGAAATAATCTACAATGCATTTGCAAAGAGTACTACAACTAGAGATCTGAGCTGACGTCTATGGTAGGAGTATAGGACTGAATCACTTGAGGGAACACTGCAATGTTGAATTGTTTGTAATCATTTCAGTATTGTGTGCGAGTATTGTTATAGCAAGTCAAATTGGGAGAGGGTGCGAGGTTGTGTGGGTAATATTTCTTTTTGATGAATAAAAAAGTTTTGTTGTTGTAATTCCACTATGTAAGTGTTTTGTTTGTTAAGGCTACATGGTCTATGGCATCCCTTCACTAGTCTCCTAACCGTGATTGCATCTGCTATCCACGTGAATTTTGCAGAAAACATTTAGAAATACACTGTGGACAACTTGAATGGATCTCCGACTGCATCTCTCATCTTTGGCAGGAAAATATCAGTAGCTAATGCTGAGAACAAGAGTGAGTCCCTTGCTAGAGCTTTTACTCATGCAGAAGTTGGAGGAGCATCCGTGCTAAACAATGTTAGGTGGACCTATATTTGTAAGTTCCATAAAATCCAGTTCATTTCCTTTCTTGAAGGCTATAATTTACCTTAGATGCATTTATAAATTTTTCTTGAAATGATCCATCTAAGTTTGGAGTTTCACAGTACCATTATTGAGGACTTCAGTAAGATAGAAGGGCCCCTTCAAAATCGCTTTCACTTTCCTAAATTATGTTAGATTTGCCAATGTACTTGAGAACCGTTGAATCTGGCTTCAAGTCCATCCACCTCATGTGCTTGTTGTGGAAATATCTTCACTTTTGTTTGGAAACTTCAATTGGACCTTGGTCCATCAATCTCTTTTCATCCAAAATCCATAGTTGGTGCAGACAAGCCTTCAACTCTCTTAATTTCCAAGCTTGTTTCCATTGCTACTTGTAAGCTAGAAACCAAAAATTTCAAAGGATTCACATTTTAAAATGCCTAAAGCCATTAGGTATGTGGCATATTGGATGGAGTTAATTCCCCTTTATATGATTTTCCACCCTTAAATCTGATTTTTGATGACAACAATGTTGTCTTGATTAACATTCTCCATATATCCTTTGGGATAATATCCCTCTAGATTGACAAGAAACAAATTATTTTGATCAATATCATTTGCACCATTTGAATGCCAATCCGTGTAGCAACATCCTTATCCACAACAATAAAATCTTTTGAGATAATGCTCAACCTATTGGGTAATCTTGAAACATCTATAATCAATGGTACTGTCCCGATCAACATGGCCACCTTCATTGTAACTTGTGATAACAGGACTTGTTTGGCCAATTTTATACTTCTTCCATTCGTTCTTCATTGACTTCCTTAAATCCACCATCTACATGGTTGTGGATGTATCTACCACATGCATGGTAGCCATGTATCGTATGATTGCAGGTTGGTCTTCATCTTCAAAATCTAGGTAATCCAAGAGCACTTAATCACGAGAAGCTTCAAAATTACAACATCAATTTCATATGAGTTTTTGTTAGCCGAAGCGGGAACCTTCCCCTTAGAGGCATCAACATTAACTCGGTTGTTAATTTATTTAAAGAAGATTCAAAGCATGGAAGCTCACAAGTGGCCTATAATGGTTGCAGAAGTAGGAATAATACGTGGATGAAACAGACCACCAAATGGATGAGCAAATGGAATATTAACATGCAAGAGTGTCCAAACACTAATGAGGAAATAAAAAAACTATGCTATAGAAAAATTTAGGATAGGCGTGAACACAACAACCTGGGTGAAAGAAAGAATAGTACATCAAAGAATTTAATCCAACTTGCGACCACAAGGAAAAGGCCTGCTTAGGGGCAGAAATAAAATGGAAGGCAAAAAAGTTGATGGCCCAGTTAAGGACTACTTCACATCATCTTAGGTGTGAAACTGGCAGATGGATGTCTCCTAAAGAAGAGTGGGAAGAGAGAACATGCATGTTTTGTAACAAAGGGGTAGTGGAAACAAAATGACACTACATCATGGAATGCACAACATATAATGACATTCGTATCAGATACGACAGTTTGAGAGTAGACAACCTAACATCCTTGTTTGAGGAAGAAAGACTTGTCAAAACAATGAATCTTTTGGTCAAGATCCACAACAGGAGATTCAACTAAAAAAAGGCAATGGATTCTAGGCAAAACTGTTAGGGCAGCTCTTGGGGTGGCTTTGTTCACTTTAGTTGCAGCTTTGGGTCTCATAGACTTCTTGTTCTCATGGACATTATTAAAATCGCTCATTCATACATTCATCCATTCTTGCTTCATGTCTTGTAATTTGTCATTACTTCATGTTTTCTCACCTCATACTTTCTTGCTTGTACCTTGTAGAATATGCTATTCACACCATACTTGCCTTTCTGTTTACTTATACCTGATAAAGAAACACAATGCTATTAAAAACAGTTCTGCGTTGATTTCACTGAGCCACCATTTCTTTGCTTTACGGTTATGCTCCCATGTTCTCCTCTCTAATAGACATGAAGGATACATATCCTTGCTCTCCTTCTCTAAAGACTTGAAGGACACATGTCTTTTCTCTCCTAGAAGTAGAGCTCCGTTCCTTGCTACTCCTTGTACCAAATTCTGAGCAACAGTTGCATCTTTCTCCATGTAACCTCCTTGTAGACCAACTTGTGTAGTCTACCAATCCTTTGGTAGTGAGTAAAATTCATCATATTCAATCAACCGAGCCTTCAGCCCACTTGTTCTTCCCTTCCCATAAACCCTAATAATTATTGTTTATTACTTTGTCTTCATCATTTATTTATTTTAACATTCTAATAGAGCTTCTTACATGTAGACTAGTACCTTTTTTTCTATCCTTTTGTTAATGTTCATAGGCACTTTTCATTATCCCTACATTACTGGATTCTCTTGTGCAGGAGGGGCTTACCCATAATATTTGTTCCAGATACGGATACGAGTACATTTCGGCACTCGATACGGCCAGGATACTGCAGTAGGCCTGTGGATTCTTCCGGATTCATCCAGCAGGCCTGCTGTGGTATCCTGGCTGTATCCAGGGTGGATTCAGCTTCAAAAAAGTTTTTTTAATTTATTTTTACTTTTGAAATGTCAACTATGAACTTCAAAAACAATCAAAAATTGCGCTATATACTTGTTCTGAAGCTAATCTAAGTTCGACTGCAAAAGATCATGACATTTTGCATTGAATTATCAGTATATTTTGTAGTTATTTAACTTATTTACAAATATTTTGTTTACTTTATGCATAATATGTGGTTAACTTTCCTTATTTGGTTGTATGTCACACACACAAGCGCACATGCACACGCTCTTCACGTATGCCTTTGCAAAATTTACAATGAAATTAATAGCATTCATTCAGTCTATCATAGAAGGCACTATTGATGATTCTAATGGCATCCCAGATTTCACCCTGAAATCTGGGACTACCCTATGTAAAAAAATCGTACTTTTAAAATAATGGGTCGTTTTGTGTTTTTATTGCCAGAAAGTTTCTGTAATGTGTCAAGATATTCCCAAGGAGCCATATTAGCCATTTTCACCAAATACCCAGATGCCCAAAATTGTTATATTTTGTCGCTGGGGTTTGCGCATGAGAAATTTGTATTTAATTATTTTGAGCCTCGTTTGAGGCAAATTGTGCTCTGGTTTAACCCTGTTGTGATCGTACATGTCATTATTCCCATATACCAGTAGGGTTTTAACCAGGAATGAATTCTGGGCTTTATTTGTAACTTCTGGCAACGTTTTGTGTTTTTGTGTTTTCCCGTTTCGTTTTTACGTGAAATTTCTCCGGATCAATTCCTTTGCCGATTTGGCTTGATTCTTGGCCTGGAGTATCGGAAATCACCTATGCACGTTGTGCTTGGAAGGAATTCGCCATCGGAGTCCGGTTCTCTTGAAAAAGCGAAGTTGTGCACCAAAAAGCTTTTACAGGCGGAGCCACATTTTTGGAAAAAGAGGGTTTGAAATGAATCATGGGATTTTGGAAGCAGCAAGCGGTGAGAATTTTGTACACCTTTGCTGGCAGGTACTTTTTTCCACAATGGGAAAATTGGAGGCAGCGGGGAGGCGATAATTTCTTACGCCTTGCAGGGTAAAAATTCCCATTGTAAAATGAAAGAAAAATCACTTAAGGCATTGATGGGATTTTATTACCTGCCTTGTAGGGTAAATAATCCCATTATAAAAGTCAAACAACTTAAGTGGATCATGGGATTTTTGAGCTGCCTTGCAGGGTAAATAATCCCATTGTCAATTGACTTTTAAAAATAGAAATTGCTCATGCCAAAAAGTGCGACCCCTTTAGGGAAAGAAGGGCAGCTTTAAATACATTAAATTAATTAATTTCTTCTCCAATTTTGGCGCCCAGGCTTGTGGAAAAGTCAACAAAGGAAAAGTGGACAAAGGAAGTCAGAATTAGAAGTTCTAAAATTAAATAAATATTATTTATTTAATGCAGCCCCTTCATGTCAAAAAGTGCGCCCCATTTGGGAGAGGAATAATACTTTTAAAGTATTAATTGATTTAATTAATTCTTATTTTCAGTGGCTAAGGTCAAAGCATACTGTGAGGCTTAAGTTAACTGGAAGTAGAAGGCTAAAATTAAATAAATTTAATTTATTTAATGGCAGCCATGAGCATGCACAAAATAGGCGCCCCATTTGAAGAGTAAAGCTTATTAAATAATTAATTAATTGCCAGGAATAGGAGAGACATTAATTAATTATAGAATTATGAGGATTATATAAGCAGGGGCTGCCATAAGGATGAATTAATTAATTCAAAAGCAGAGAAGTGCAGCCCAGACAAAAAGTGCGCCCCATTTGAAGAGGAATTTTGCTCAGAAGGTGTAATTAATGCTGGAAGCTTCCAAATTTGGCGCCTAGGTTTGAAGGAGCTTGATTTGTGTCTGAATAATTGTTTGCATAAGTGATACAAGTGCTCAGGTGAAGTTGGTAAAATTCATGTTTGCTTTGCATGCAAATAAAACATCAAATTTTGGGGCAGCAAGCTTGATATATGTAGATTTTTATGATTAAAATCCATTGTTCATGTTTCGGTTGCCATCTTTGTCTGAATTAATTGCAGGAATTCATTACAGGTGCTTTTATAAGAGAAAGGGAGCTTAAATCAATGTCAATACATTCAACATATCCTCCGAATCGGAAGAATTGTCCAGATCTGCACCGGTTGTGAAGAATTCTGGCCAAATAAAGAGAAAAAATTGTTCAGACAAAGATATATACGGCCATGGCAAAAAGGGATGAAAAAGAGAGCACAACAAAGTCATGCATCACTTCTAAATTTGCAAACATTGGAGACACGAGACCTAGGTCCATAACCTCTTTCCGAATTCATTGCGAGATCTAGAGCGGGAAAAACTTTCCTCATGCGTGCGATCAAAAGCAACGTGAGAATTATTCGAGTGCAAAGCGTTTCCATTCACAAACCCGATTGCGAGTTCGTTATGGAGTGTGTTAGGTCTTACCATCCATCATCTAGATCAATCCGAGATGCTACGGGAAAAACAATAATCCGGTTGGACGCACAGTTCATCAATTATTGTTTGAAGATTCCGGCACGAAAGGTGGTGACTTCTATTAGCATACAGGATGTTGGCAGCAGGTGGGAGAAGCATAGAGTTGACTGCATGAGCATAATGAATAGCAGATACATGAAGAAGCCCAGATCTCCTTCCAAGTTCCCAAGAACTCTTCCGCGGTCCAATCTAGTACAAGAGGTGGATGTTATTGCCAAATTGTTATGCAGGATAAATGGCGAAGCAAACGCTCACACCTTGACACATGGATGTATGCTTTCATCGGGACCATTGAAATCAACAAAGCGGATTTAATAATCGATTGGTGGTCGGAAATCATTAGCGACAACATTGGTGAGCAACTCGAAACACGAAGCGTACTTTCTTCAAAATGACTTCTTATTTGGTATATGTAGCAACTTGACAAGGCATCTTCTCAATTTGGATAGATGTGGTGTTCTTTCAAGGACCCTATTTTGGAGTGCTACCTGACTTACGTGTACTGCGTGCGAAAAGATTTGAAGTGGTCAACGATGGATTCTTCTATGAATTCATTTGCGGAGTTGGATGGCGATCTAAAAGCCAACAAGGTGAGTAAGGAAGCGTGGGAAGCTGTGTCGAAGTGGCGTCTCTTCATTGATTTGCGGATTTCACATACCTCGGGGTCACCGTCTTTTTGGAGAACCAATTAAGTTGCTCGGATATCCGAATGATAGATTGGTCACCATGGGTGAGCGAGACAACTTGTGGAGATGCACGACCTTGATCGAAAGCGGCACAAATCTACGGGCTTCTTCCCGATCACTTTGTAGGCCATTATAGGCTGCAGAGCATTCATAAAGTCCGAGGAGTGCAAGCGAAAATGTTCTCGAGTACAAGCAAGAGTTCTTCCCGAAGCGGCTGAACTTGATCCATTTGGAGTAGCCGGAAGATGATCTCCCAAGAGTATGCACATGTGCCTTCTAGAAATTTTTGGATGAAGTGCAAAAGTGAGTACGAGGTTAGAAAGAAAGATTTCAGCAAGCTATCAGCACGGCAAGTGTTTGACTTTGGATTAGCACGAATACCTGTGGATCTTAAAGATGATGGGCCTGTGTTACTTGACACATACCATCGGATGGGAGGAGATAGAGTTGTACTTCGGGAGAACGTAGGGGGCTACCATACGATTGAGGAAAGGTCTGCCATTTGCATTACGGTGAATACTTGGCCCAGTTCTTGACGAAAGGATATTGCCTTGATGAAGCATTGATGAATCAAATCACGGGCAACTTCGGCCACGGAGATTCCCTCGAGGAAGCACGGTGGAGAAGGCAGCAGAAGGCCTGAGAAGATGAAAGTGCACAGAAGGTCTCATTCGAAGGAGAAGATCACTTCTACGGCTATGATGTTAGTTCCGACTTCTCCAGCACCAAGTACTTCACCGACTATTGCACCTCAGCAAGACACTGTCATTCCTCCGTTGAATCCAACAACATTCATCTTCTCTCCTCAGCCACTCCGTTCAGCGCCTCTTCCTGAAGAAACGTTGAAGCTGCAGATGACCGAATTTGAAAGAGCTGTCTTTGGATGACTCAGAGGATGGCAACCACAACATTGTAGCGGTTTCAGATGGGGAGGAATCGAGTGCGAGATAGTAGTACACTCACTGCAACTTCTCATTCTCCGAGAAGTAATTTCTCGAGAATGGTTGACTTCGCAGATTAGTTCAGAGGCTAGAGAAGAAATCAACTTGGAGGAACACAACTTGTATGCTGCTCCCGAGTCTAAGCGGAAAAGATAGAAAACCTAAAGTTGCTTAAGGTAACTTGAGGTTGATCATTGAGGAATTAGGGACGAAGTTTGCTCGGATGTCGATTCGGCGAGAAGGGAAAAGGAGGATGAGCTCACGGCGAGAAGACATAACAAGAACAGAGTACCCATAGGTCAAGCCACCCAAAAGGATTGAAGCGAGACACGCTTGAGACATTGATAGATGATCTATTCCTTAGACTTGACAAAGAAAAGGCGGAGAAAATTGAACTTAGCGAGGGTGCATCTTAGTTGTGCGAGATCATTGCCAAGGTTGCTAAATCTTCCACTCAGCCCATTTCACGAAAAAGTGAGTGATCATCTCGAAGCGGGGAAATGGAAGATGCAAAAACCGAGTTAAAGCTATCGACGAATGGAAAAGTATGATTATTCGTCAAGCTTCTGTACAACTCAGAGAGGTGCCAGCCCTGCCTAAAGGTTATGAAAGATGCAGCAGATCGCTTAAGCAACTGATGACAAGCATGGTAGATATGAACACAGTTGCTGAGAGTAACCTGAGTACTTTGGCCGAAATCAATAAGTTGCCGAGAGAAGTGTTGATTGCAGAACAGATTGTGCCTAACGGATCAGTTGAGAAGGGGAAGCAGCTGGAGTTTGCAGTATCTTTCCGTTTGGAGATCTGCAGAATTATGTTGAAGAGGATGCAGGCACTTGAGAGTATGACATCATCTTTACCAGACAATGTCATTGCTTTCACTCATGAGGAAGTGGTCGGAAATGTTACTTCATACACACGGATCATTCCTAGCAGAGTGCCTAATTCCTGGAAGGGTCTCTTCTGATGGTGCAAGGGAGAATTGATGGAGTTGTTAAGCCTTTCACGATGAATTCCATCAGTAGACTGGTGGCACTGCAATCGGATATTGAGAAGTTTGGGCCTAGCTTGGAGGAGGTAGAAGCATGTATCAAGGTGTTGAACGAAGGATTGTTGCAGTTCAGGACAGAAAAGGAAGTTGTAGCTAAGACAGATGGGAAGATGTTGAATTACATGTTCGACAAGTATATTCAGTATCAGAACAAAAAGAAGATATAGATGTTACAGCTGGCGTGTCTTTCTTCTTCTATTTTCCACGTTCCCGGATGAAATTGTAAAACTTTAAAGTTATTGGTTTTGAAACCATTACTTTAAGTTATGTGGAACAATTCTATTAGTTAAGTGACAGATGTGTCACTTGAAGAGGAATTAGAGGAGATGATTGTCAGATGTTATCTTTACTTCTTGTTTATGTTTCAGTTCAGTTGAGTTTCCCATTTGTACTTTCCCTTCTACATTCTATAAGTAGAAGAAGAACCTTCGGGTTAATGATCAGAATTTGTAAGCAGCATTCTTGTGTTTCAAACTTTGTGCTGAAACCCCTGATAGCCACTTGAAGCAAAGGAATATAAAGGAGCAGATTTCCGGAGAACTTTGTGTCATGGTGCATTTTGTTTCTAGCTTTCTATCTTAGATCTTCTAATAAACTTTGTGTTATTTTAGATCTAGATCTGGAGTTGTCTTTGCTTATAATTTATGTGTGTTGATATCTATTGGTTTCTTCTATGTGCATGCAATCAACTCTGTTATCTATTGATTGGGTTGCACATCTTCCCCATTTCTTCCCTGTGTTTTATTATTTCTTTCTTCTATAAATATTTCCTTTCTTAAATAGTTGCTTACTTGCTGCAGAGCTATACAGCTATGGTTCATGAGTTGAATAGTTAAAGTAAAACCCCCATATAGATACTAGCATATTTTTATTGACAAATCTGACACGGGAGCCTCACCGGTAAATGAGGGAGATTTATCTCATGACTGCCTAGGTTTTCAGCTATGCAGAAAATCTAGCCAACACTAATGCTATGTACAAGAATATAAAGAAATGAATGGTAATCTAAGTTGCATGTCATGTCTGGTAACAGTACTGGTAGGGGGTTTGGTATGCTAGTAAGGGCAAAAAAATTGGCCCCAGGTTCGGTACAACCATACAAAAATATATTATAAAAAAATATTAAGTATTAAATGTTTTTAGAGATTTCTTATTGTTTTCAAATGTTCCACTTGGCTGAAAAAGCGATCAAAACAAAATTAACGTGTTTTATTGTGCATTTTCCCTTTGGATATATCCCTGGTACATCCTAACCAGCCCCAGGCTGTTTATGGACCCAGGTGTACCCAGAATGTCCGGAATGTACCCAGGCCGATCATGGGGACATACTGAACCTGGACCAGGACCCAGTTTGTGCTATAGCAACAGTCCCCTGGTACCTGCAAACCCGTTATCTTAGTGGTAAATCTATCCCGTGACAATAGGTGGAGTAATCTCAACAATTCATTGCAATAGCAGAAGAAATCTAATAACTGACTTTGTAAAGTAAATAGGACAGTGTGCGACAGGAAATAATGGAACTGTTCTATCATCATTCATAACTGTGTATTAGAAAAGAGAAAAAAATAAAAAAGCTTTGGTCAATCCCAATTTAAAGATACAAGACCGAGCAACTCTCACTAAAAACATTAACAAATGTTTCAAGTGGAGCTATAGTTACAACATTTAAGCTGTTCCAACGATAACATTACAAAGGGATTACAAAAATGCATCAAACAATTATCTTAGATTTGTGAAGGTTCACGGTGAGCCGCCTAACATACAACTGAGCTAAAAAGAAAAGTTCTCTCTACAATTTTTCCAAAGAAAAGGCCAGAAGAAACACATTGACAAAAATGACCACGGAAATGAAAAATAGAACCACCATCAGCTCGTGTTGTCTTTTTGTAGCCTCTTCTAGCCCATCCATATAGATTTAAAACCACTAGAAGAGAATATGCATCCTTATTTCACCCCAATAGTTCTTCTATAAAGTCTGATAAGAAATGGACTGCACGGAAATGATCTATAAACACCTTATAAAACTTGTGATACCTGCCACAAGAAGCAGAGATGCTCCAATGGTTTGTAACCTCTCACATACGAAGTTTTAAGGAAAAATATTGAAGGACTTCTTGTACGCTTCCATGTGAGTAAACGATCTTCCTCTACGGCCAAATCATTCTTTCCTTTAGAGTTTCAAAAACCAAAAGATATTGTAAATGGGACTGTTGGAAATGGGTTCAAATTAAAGGACGTGGTAAGCAACTATTCAGGGCAAACAGGCAAGTGTAAGAACATATGTGCTTAGAAAGATGTCAAATAAAATCCAGGGTATATCAGACTCGACAACTGCCCATGAATGTAGTTGCCTTGAAAAATTGAGTAATACTTTTGCTTGTTGATATTTGATATCAGTTTGATTTGAACTTTCATAGTTTTAGCCCAATGCTTATCAGATGTTGATAAATATCAATGTTAATGAAAAAGAGAAGCCTGTGTATCATTAACATTGACTTTACCTCATAATCTAAACCATGTACATAGAGGAAATCTGGATTAACATCTGAGAACATAAGACCAGTAATCTGTGCCAAGAAAAAGGAAATAAACTGTTAGTTTAAATGATGATCTGAACAACTTGCTGGAAAATAAACTGTTTAAATGTCCACCTTTGACATAAGCAACATGACAAATTAAAAGTACTGGTTGGTTTTATGACTATTGAATGTCGTCAATAAAGTGAAAGATGATAGATAAACATATACATAATGTGAATATTTTATCATCAAGGAAAGTGATACAATGTAGGAAACTATTACACTATAAATAACACAGATGACTACATGCAAATATGTCACATATATAAAGCAAATAACACTAATCTACAATAAAGAACATCCAACACAGATCGTAAGAACAATGCTTTTACTTTATACACAAATGCAATGCACATCATCTCTGCATATACCACGCCTCCATATGGATGGAAAGCCCTACTTCAAACAGGAACATATAGAATGTAATATGGCAGGTATGATAGTTAGACACAACTATCCATACTTAACCATTTCAAGACTAGTACTGATCTCAAAAAAATAAAAAAGGTCTCAGTATATTACACTTTATTATACCATTCCTTTCAATAGGGCATGAGAGCAAGTGCTTTTATTTCTTAACAAAACATGTAGATAAGTACAAGATAAAACAATATCTAAACTCTCGCTTACATCTATCACTCTTTGTTATCGGGAAACGCCTAAGGGGCCCACGTTTCTGCCTAGAAATGTTTGAAGCTGAACGCCTTGGAAACATCTAGGATGTTTCCAGAAACGTCCCAGATGTTTCCAAGGCGTTTCCAACAGTTTTTAATTTTTAAAGCATCATAACTTAAAAATAAATAAAAATACCTTCATTTATTGCACCTAAACCTAATCTACCTATCTAAACTTGCTAAAAACACTTCCTAAAAGCTATATAATGACATCTTGGGTCCATTCTAAATCACACTCTCATTTTTCTCTTGCTAAATTCAGTTTTCATTAAACTAACATCCTGAGAGTAGTGACTTTGATGCTTCTGCTGCTACTCTTAGCCAACTTTCACTGCTTGGTATTGATGAAGAAGAATCGGGATCTTTTGCACAAGGGATGGAGAGTGGAGCTAGTGGGAGTGGAGCTGCCAGTGGTGTTCATGGAGATTATTATGAGGAAAATCTGGATGATATATTCTAGAATCTAGATTATTATCATGTATATGTGAATCATTGAAATTGTAACCATGTTGAATGATGACTCTTTAGAAGTTCAAATTTCAATGAATACAAAATATTTTGAGTGCTTTATCAATTATCTCTTATGGTCTATGGTCTAAAATTATAAAATGATATATATATATTATATATATATATATATATATATATATATGTAGGCGTTTCGGTAACGTTTCGTATCCAAGGTTTTTTGAAAATTGTCGTTTCCGCATTTCATATTCGTTTCCGTTTCCATTTCTTGGTAACGTAGCTATCACCCCTCCCAAAAAATTGGAATTCAACCAAGAATAATCGGAAGGTATTGTTGAGTCCAGGATGTCGGTCCAACTATAGGTAATCTGAAACTAAAAGCTGAAGTTAGATAGTTGGGTAAGGCCAAAAAGACGATCCTAAAGGTTGGAACTATGAAATCAAATTTCTGTAGAGGTGGATGTACCCACAATTATCCCTCTTTTCTTTTCTCCATTCTAAGCTTCCGATACATTTGGAATGTGATTACGGATATAAGAATCCGACAAGCAAACATGGTGAATTAATTTTTTACCCTGGATATGGTTGTACAAAAATATACTGAGAAAATAAAAAACACATAAATTCTAGCACGATGAATAGTATTAACCACACCATATGCACATTTAAAAAAACCACAACACACTAACGATAATTTATATAATGCCAACCAAATGCCAAATGACAAGTCACAAATGGCATTATATATATTAAATTTGATTATAAAAATTAGTATTCAATATTCATCGTATTTACACATGGGGTCCTATGTTGGTTGGTTTGCGGGTGTACAAGTGGGAGTCTCATGCTCTCACCCAAAGATCAAACCCCCACCAAATGCATAAGGCCTCCATCCCGATTTATTAGAATTAGATGGAAGGTGTGGGGCCCATCATTCATGTAGGATGTTGTAATGTCCCTTTTTGGGAACTCACGGGAATTTATGCAAAGTTGAAGATAAACAACACTTTTCAGATTTTTAGTAGGTTGTTAGTAACTGGAATAAATTGATAAAAACCCTTAACTGCTGCCAGCAAACACCCTGTCTAGGGCGGTGACTCTTTTTGGGGTTTGAAGCCCATTTTTGTGCCCTCAAAACCCTTGAAATCAACTAGCTCTAAGTATCTAAAATTATTATATATTATCATCAATCATATCATGCAAAGTGAGAGGTCTGATTTTTATGATAAAACCCTAAAATGCAGAAATTAATTAAATATTTCATAACTGTAACTAACTTCCACGAGCTTGGAAAAATAGCAAATCACCACCAAAATTCATGAAACTTCATAACTTGGCTCTTAAAAATATAGAAAATATTATTTCAATCTCAAAACCCTGAAATTATTGCAAGAAAGTATCGAAATGCTCCCCTAGGTGGGTCACTCCACTTAGAACAGCCAACAAATATGCAAGGAAACTCCACAAAGTAGGTCGCTCCACCTCAAAATGGGAAAATATGCATTGACAACCAAAAGTAGTGCAAAGATATTCAATTAATGACCAATTGAGCTCCTTAGGGAAATTTGCCTAGGGCTGGAAATGAAGATTACAGCAGCAAAGAGATCCCTCAAGGGGGTGGAGACTCTCATGTTGAAGTCTTCCTTAGTCTTGGTGAAGGGTTTCGTCCTCACACAAGGCTCTCAAGGGTTTTCGTCCTTAGGAGAGGGAGAGATGCTTTACAAGCAATCTTTATGAAATAATTGAATTCACATTTATCCATTAAATGGCCAAGCAACCTCCTTTTATAACAATAAGGGGTGCAACAATTCAAATGATGGCCAACCTTGTAATAAGTACCTTCTAATTATTTAATTTGTATTTGGAACCTATATGCTCAAAATACTTTATATTCTAATTAAATAAGTTCTTCTATTGGATCATTTGGCTTCCCAATAGGAGTACATGATAATAATGAGAATATCTACTTAGAGAATGTTATCCAAGTCTTCCCCTTGCTTCTTTCCTTAAACCCAGGGGGAGGAAGAATGGGTTAAGGTCTTCAATTCCGCTAATCTCCAAAAAAGAACATGACAGTCCCCCCTTCCCAAGATTGTTTGTGCCTTCACATGAAGCAAACTCATTAAAGAAAAAAAGATGTCCCCTTCTTCATCCACTCTTGTTTTGTGGATATGATGACCAGCTCTTCTTCTTTGATTGCCAAGGCCGCATAAATATTATGCTACCATTGGTTGTTCCCAGTTTCCCTCATCTTGTCCCAAACACAGTTGTAACCATGTATTTTGTTCCCTAAAATCAGAAGGATAGTGGCTGGGATCCTTTCTTACAATAGCTGAAAACACATCAACAATGATAGTAGATTGCAAACCCTTCAACCTCATGGCCGGATACTCCTCTCTAGTTGTCAAAAGAATGGATAGGGAGCTGAAATTGTTGCGGACAACGAATAAAACAAAAATACAACTGTCATAATGATTACCTTGGCCTCCAAAAGATGCTTCCAAGTTGCCCCAAACTAATCTCTTCAAAATTTGGCTCGATCAAAACTTATGAGTGTTGGTATGTAAGTATAACAGCCATACCTTGCCGGAATTTCGTCCCAAACAATACCAAATATGTTGGAACATTGGCCTTAATTGTTCTCAATGAGTGAACCCTCTTACACACCATTTCAAATAAAAAGAATGTCTTCAAACCTGCCCCTCTATTGTTGTCCCAAGAAGATATGCACAACCCAACAAATGAGATTGGGAAAAACACCTCATCTCGGTTGTAGCATTGCATTTCATTACTCAAGTTCATAATTGTAGTGGCCAACAAACATCTTGTGAAAGTTACCCTTACCTTGTCAATGTCACTAGAAGAAGAGCACCCCTTCTTTGTGATCAAAGTCCACTTGGTGGCTACAAATAGAATGTGGAACCAGCTGGAAATAATAGCCACAAGATCTAAAATAGCTCCCATAATGATTTGGGGTTCATGATCTACATTTTCCAAACTCATCTTATTCATGTTAAAAAATTACTTGCACCCCAAAGCTCCCATAAAACCATAGCAAGATGTTTCATACAATACTGAAAATAACATCTAGTTTGCTTATCATCTTTACACCTTTGATATTCAGCTGGAATTATCTTCTTTGGTCCATTCCCTACGATCTTGTCTCCATATGTGTTACTTAGCCCCCAAGAGTGTTTATTAACCGGAAACATTGATCCTTCACCATGTGGTTAGAATGCACAACAAACCCTCTATGATTGCTCATAAGTTTCCTTTCAATCCAAGGGCAAGAAATGATAGTTACTGTGATCTTACGAAGACTACCCATGCCAAGGTAATCTTGGCCTTGAATAGAAGAAACAATGTGCCCATAGTTGTCTCCAACATGCTTCTTAGTGTATTTCCCATGATGACAAAAATATGGCAGCGATATAGGAGGAAACAATATGCATGAAACCAGTTGTCCACAAATCTGAAATGACATATTGGCAAACAACAAAACTGAAATATTCTTATACCATGAGCTGCCTATAACCCTCTTTTGACTTAGAATTTCTGAGTTAGGAGCAGTACTCAAAAAATAATCTATTGGTGCCTTATCTCATGCATAATATCATCCTCATAGGGCCTTAGTGAATCTATGTGGCTGTCCTGTGTAACCATTAAAATCCAGTAAATTATCATAGAGCATCAAAGGACTTTTACCTTTCTTTGGATAATGACAAAATTGGGATTGTTTTTTTGTTGATATCCCCATTAATGGGCTCCTTGATGACTGTTGTTTGGGATAGTCCAGCAAGCTAAATGTTATTAACTCCACTTTCCAAATTTTTTTGTAAACCAAGCTCTTTCTCTTCCCACTTGGTACCCTTCATCTTCACAAAGTGGTTAGCGTATTCTTTATGATGACCAAAACATTGTAAAGACATAGAATGTAGCAAATCCTTGCTAAGAAGATGATGAAATGGCTTACCATAGGTCATTGTTCTGAAATTTCCAGCGAGTTAAAGATTAACATGAGCATCAAAAGAGGTCCTCATTACATGGGCATATCTCCCAACAAGGTCACCGGAAAGCTAGCTTCATGAACCCCGTGCAATCCTAATTTTCCTTCATTCTTAGCACCATGAGGATTGCCCCTTAGCCATGATTTAAATGGAGCATCAAACTTGCCCCAAGGTCATCTTTTCCAACAAATTGCCCATGAGCATAAATCTGAAATTGCACAATAGAAAGCAACAAATTTGAATTATCTTCATACCTTTGGTGGTCTTCATGAGAAATTGTTGTAGTCTTCTTCTTACCCTTTTGGCAATTGAGCTTCTTTAACACCTTGTGTCTTTGTGGTGTTGCCCAGAGAATCCATCAAGAGTTCCACTTGAGCAAGAGTGTTGGGGGTTTTTGGACTCCCAAGGGCTGCTCCATCTTGGTAACCAACTGCTGCGATATATCTTCTTCCTTCTTCGCCTTAGAAGGATGGCCATCCTCTCCATCATGTAGTCAATCGACACATGCTTTTTTATCGTTTTCTTCATGAGAGAAGGGTTTTCCCTTCTAGGGTTGAGTGGCTCTTAGGCCTTGTGCCAATGCCCACTCTCTTGTTCTCTAATTCTACAAATTTCTCAAAGGAAAGGGCATCACGCATCCTTTTTGGAAGGGCTTGGTACTCTTGTCAATTTGTCAACCCTTGAAACCCTTTTCTCCTTGAGCGAACCACCACCCTGCATATTTTGGATGGCTAGGGTAAGCCTATTTAGTGCATCCGCTATCCTTGTGTTCTCAGAATCCTTTCTAACTTGTTCTCCATGCTTCATAGGTTAGGAGGATGATGCTTTGATACCACTGTAATGTCCCTTTTTGGGGACTCACAGGAAACTATGCAAAGTTGAAGATAAACAACACTTTTCAGATTTTTAGTAGGTTGTTAGTGACTGAAATAAATAGATAAAAACCCTTAATTGCTGCCAACAAACACCCTTTTAGGGCAGCGACCCTTTTGGGGTTTCAAGCCCACTTTGTGCCCTCAAAACCCTTGAAATCAGTTGCCTCTAGGTCTCTAAAATTATTATATATTACTAGGAATCATATCATGCAAGAAAACTGATTTTTATAAGCTTGGAAGTGAGAGATCTGATTTTTATGATAAACCCGACTTGCAAAAATTCAATAAATATTCCGAGGCGTAACTAACTTCCACGAGCTTGGAAAAATAGCAAATCACCACCAAAATTCATGAAACTTCATAACTTGGCTCTTAAAAATATAGAGAATTTTATTCCAATCTCAAAACCCTAAAATTGCAAGAAAGTACCAAAATGCTCCCCTAGATGGGTCGTTCCACTTAGAACAACCAACAAATATGCAAGGAAACTCCACAAAGTAGGTCGCTCCACCTAAAAGTGGGCAAATATGCATTGACAACCAAAAGTAGTGCAAAGATTTTCAATTAATGATCAATTGAGCTCCTTAGGGAAATTCAGCTATGGCTAGAAATGAAGATTACAACAGCAAATATATCCCTCAAGGGGTGGAGACTCCTGTGTTGAAGTCTTCCCTGGTCTTGGTGAAGGGTTTCATCCTCACACAAGGTTTTCCAAGGGTTTTCGTCCTTAGGGGGGGAGGGAGAGATGCTCCACAAGAAATCTTTTCGAAATAATAGTATTCACATATATCCATCAAATGGCCAAGCAGCCCAAAAGAAAATGCAAGGGCCATCAAACCAGACTTCTACTCCCCCTTGAACCAGCCACAAATCAAAATGCTTCCATTCAAAATGCACCAAGAATTTTCTTCTCCTTGACTGACTACATCAATCACAAAACCGATCTTAATGAGCTCAAATGGAGTAGTTTGTTGAGGGTACAGGCACAGAAGGTTCAGATCAATCCCATTCTATTTATAGAAAGAGGTTGCATTTAAATCAAGTTTGTTTATTTGCATCATTAAATTAGATTTAATTTTCTCTCTTTAGTGTTAATCAAAAAACCATCAAAAGGCAATAAAAATGTTAGATTAGATATGTTTTGATTGATTTCATGATTTGTAGATTAAAAGCTTGAAATTCTCTTTCTCTAGGCTTCTCCCATCTCTGGGATTAGATTCTAGAATCTTATAATAGGAACACATTTTGTTGGTTAAATCTAGAATAGTTTAATTTCAAAGATTGTTTTTAGAAAACACAAGAAAAACCCCAAAAAAAAACATAGCTTTAGTTGTTTGATTCAGCTTTTCATTCGATCATAGATCTAAACCAAATTCATTTTAGGATAGACCAAACTTAGTTTAGATTGTAGATCTTAATTCACACAACTTTCCTTTTCAAATCAGCATCTAGCTTAGTACATTTCATTCAAACAACATAAGAGCTCTAGATTTGAAAGCAATAAGTTCTCTAGAGATGGTGATCATTATCATCTACTTTCTTTGTGGCATGTTTTAGCTTTGTGAAACCATTCTTAGTTTGTTGTTGTAGATCATTTATTTTATACATTCATTGCATTGGATAAGCCCAAAAATTACCAAAAAAATGTTGTTTGGATTCCTACCACAAATCAAGTATAAAATAAAAAGAGAATTAGTTGTTAAAGTTCTTTTGCACACATCTGAAATTTAACATTTGAAAGCTCTATTTCCAGCAGACACTTGATTTCATTACATTATATTTAATTGTGTTTCAAGCAACTCACACAAGAACCAAACAAAACAAACATAGACAACAGTCCTACAATTGAGTCAAACACAACCAAATACGGCTTATAGACCCAAACAAGCCTAGGAACATCCACAAACAAATCTTGCAACAACCACAATATGTAGCCACGTTATTTTAGGTGCAAGAGGACGGTAAAACAAGACATGGATGCTTGCTAAGCCATAGGACAACAAGCGATACTTTTGAGCGAATAATACCACAAGACATCCCCATGGCTCCGGCTCTAGCTCGGGATCACCTTCATTGACCTTCATCGTAGGCTCCCATTGTGCTTTTCTCCATATCTTAGCAAGCACCACGCAGCGCTATTTCCCCCGTCGTGAATGACTCTAGATAACCGAGACATTCCCAAGAAGAGTTGGACATTTACTCGGCGTTCCCACTCCGTTAGAACAACAAAACATTTAAGACGATATCTTATCAAACTCAAGCGAGAGATATTTCATTCCTCACCATCTCCCGCACACATTATTCCGCGACTTGTTCTTGACGATGAAGCCCCTTGAGACAACCGTATCCACCACCTCATTAGGCGGTGTGAAGCTTCTATTAAAATACGTATTCTCTATCAATGAGTTCATTACTTTCAGCATCCAGAGGATTTTCAACAATGGCTACATTAACTTCATTTGATTTGTCTTTCATCTAGATTTTTACTTTCCAAGTATGAAAGTTGAGGCCAGAATATTTGTCTAATGGAATTTCCATTCTCAAACAAAATACCTCAGAAAATAACTTTCCCAAAATATAGAATGACCTGCAAATTAACGTAGCGAGATTTTAAAAACTGGTTTTTTAAAAAGAATGGAAACTATACCAGGCAGGTTTGTGCCCTAGATGACTGGCTGTTGTGGACTGAAAAATTGACAAATTTTGTACCCTAGCAGCAAATGATCCTTGGAAAATTGCAAATCTGGAAATGCATCCAGATTGTGTTTTCAGCCAAAAACACGCCCTAAATCACGTTTTTCTCTGTTGCATTCTGCCCGTGACGTATTGCGCTGAAAAGTCTCATTTTTGTACCTTAAGCGCATGAACAACCCCAAAAAAAACTTCAAAAATAGCAAATTCCTATTTTTGTGCCCTAGCACTTGAAAATGCCCTAAAATTTGTCTGAATACAATGCCAAAATTGTGCCCTCAAATGGTTTTTTCATTGTTTCTTTTGCACCTTTGCAATGATGATTTTTCTACGCCCTCCATCAAACTGAAAGCTGGGTTGTTTTCGACCTTTTTGATGATGTTTTTTTACCCTACATTATTGCTCACTGCCCTACATTATTGCTCTAGCATCTAGCATTCGAACTTGTCATTTGCTCTTTTGTTTCCTAACGGGACTGGTTTGAGCTTCTTCCCTTCTCCTTCTCCTTGCTTGCCCGCTCTAATACCAATGTTAGAATATGTGGAGAGGGAAAGAATAGAATGTACAAAGAACGAATGAAGAGTAACTGGAATGAACATGTTATTCATTGTGTCCGTCCTTTTATCATGTGAGAGATGGTTACAAAATGGTTGAAGTGGTTACAACCATTTATTAGTTAACACTTAACAAATATTGACTTAACACTAATAAATAAGCCTTATTCTAATATGCTCAAGCTGCTCCAACACACATTGAGTGAAATTCTAGATGATAATTGTAAAGAGCTCTAAGCTGCTCTACAGATTGAACTGTATTCCCTTCCCCCTTTCTGAAAATATGAGCCTTTGTCTTGCTTTCTCCCCGAGATAGTGTGGGAGGTCTTCGACCGATACTTTGTGGTATTGCTAGATTTTACATACCGAGACTCATCATCTGCTGCCCGAGAGACAAAGAAATAGGTTCAGAACAATGTTTTAAAAATCGGAACTGGACTCGGAACCGGTCGAGGGTTGGACCGGACCGGAACCGGAACCGGACCAGAAACCGGACCGGTTCAAACTCTATGAACCGGTTTACTAAAAAACACATAAAAATTACATTTTTAAAGAAAGAAATATATTTGAAAAATTAGAAACCATGATGCCAACAATTACACACAAAATACGCAAAGTTTGCTCATGTATATAGTGATAGTTGGAATACTCGCACTCGGCAAATACTCGGCAGACCCCAAAAAAACAAAACTCGGCAATATTCGGCCAATACTCGGGAATACTCGGCAACTTAAAAAATACTCAAATTTCTTTAAAAAAACATAAATTTGCAGCCAAAACCATGTATTTGCAGCGTTTTCTTTCATTGCTATTAATGCTTTCTTTTTGTTGGGACCTTTACGATAGCCTTCAGTCTTGTGTCTGAGGATGCGCAAATTGGAGTTTAAACACAAAAAAGACTCTTAAAATAGCAAAAAAAAAACCTATGCATCTGTTGATAACTTGATATGTGAAGTCAACATTTGAATAAGCAGGTCGCGACCAAGTTGGTAGGTGGGACGATTAGTCCGAGCACGGGAGAATACTCGCCGAGTTTTGGAAAGCTATCCAGTATTTTTAATTACTAATCTGTCTACAAGCAATCAAAGCTCATGATTCTTTCAGAAGATTGCAAGAAGTTGCTTGGTCCAAAAAGGTGCAAAAATAGATTTTATGAAAATAAGAAAAATATTGCCATCAATGCGTAGAGCTCGAGAAAATATGCACTTTTAGAGAAAACGACACCTGAAACGGAGCCACAGAATGAAAGTTATGGCACATGCAAGTTTTTGTTGCTACATCTTCCCGGACCCTTTCCAAAAATGGCAAATTTTATTCTATACTTGTGTTTTTTTCACCAAAAATCCAAAAAAGGAAAGAAATGCTGACTCGGCCGGTTCAGGATGAAACCGGACCGGTTTGACCGGTTTTAGCCCAAACCGGCCGGTTCGAAAGAAATGCTAACTCGGCCGGTTCAGGATGAAACCGGCCCGGTTTGACCGGTTTGGGCTAAAACCGGTCAACCGATCTGGTTTACTGAACGGTTCGTGCTTTAAAATGTTAAACCGGTCAAACCGGCGGTTCCGGTTCGGTTTGACCGGTTTTAAAACACTGGTTCAGAATTGACACACAAATGCTGCTCATTTGAAACTACCACTGGCTCATCATTTTTCTTTGGCATTTGTTGTTGTTTCCCACTTTAAAACCACTTGAGCTGTTGACCTTCAGATTGCTCAATGTGCTGGGTAGAAACTAGGCTGCTAAGTTGCTGATGGTGTTCATCCCCTGAGATGTCATCCATCTGCATAGGGATATGAGAGAACAGGGATAGGCAGGAGGTGCTCAAAAATGATAATACAGTATCATCATTTGTATTAATAAGTAACAAGTAATATCATCTATTCTGTGTTTTTATCGACCCCAGGCACCAAGGGTCAACTTGCACTGGAATCCTCCTTAGTGAAAATCTTAATCGACTCAGATAAGATGGAAACAAGACTGAAGGTTTAACGTGTAACAGTGGAGCAAGGTCTATCGCTTGTGAGAGTGATCCACAAAATGAGAGACACCAAAAAAGCAACAAAAGCATGATAGCAATTAATTCGTCATATGGCTGAACAAAAGAAAGGAATTCCTTTGAAGGAAAATTACTTTAGTTTCAACACAAGCTAATGACCTGCATTAAGTTTTTGCAATATCTTAAGGGACAGTATCTGGAAGTTCAATCGAATTCAATAGAAAAGGAACAAAAGCAACTTGAGAGATCCGACCTCGTACTTCAGACAGCCAGTCCACCTGGATAAAATTGACCACCTGCATATGCAGTTTAGATAGTTCAAAGATTAATCAGTTTGGTGTGTTAAAAAAATATCTATATGCATAAAGACATCTTGATGAAGACATCAAACACAGAGAAAAAACTTATAAAAACAAACAGACTTTTATAACTATCATAATTACTGTATTGCATTATTACCATTGTTAAGAATTATATTCTTAACACCTATCTAAAAAACCAATGTTCTACCAAGTTCCGGGGATAGGGGGACTGAGGGAGACAAGGAAGAGCTTACGGGGTGGCTACAAAGACTTGCCAAATTTTAAAGGATAGAATGAAAGGAACAAGCTCAATATAAAATTTAAAAAATTATTCCCAGTATAATAAAATATTAAAAATAGATTACACACTGACAACTTGAAATTTAAAAATGCTAATCACTGTTTTTATAATTTTAATTCTTGTTGATGAAATAAAATGAAATACAATGCTACATTCTGATACATAGTTCTAACATGGCACGCCTTGCAGATAAAACAGAGGAAGTCTAAATGTGGTAACAAATAACATTTCCCATTTGCAAGCTGATATGCCTCTACAACACTTCTCAACATGACCATGCTTAGCTCATCTTGAATGCTAAATTTCAGGTCACTTATTTAACTGGCCACCTTCTCTTTATCTATCTCACTATGACCAAACCTGATGATTAACTTGTTCAATTCCTCTTTATAGTCCTTCATAGATGACTCGCCTTGATTCTGCAAATTCTTCAGCTATAATGTCCCCTTTTTCGAATTAATTCATTTTGGAAACTTCTAGCCCATCCCACTTTCCGTGGGCAAGGAGGTTGTAATGTCCTCTTCTCAATATTAATCTTATGAAGACCCTTAGCCCAATTCTCTTCCCAGGGGCTTAAGGGGTGTGAAAAAGCGAAAGAAGGTGGTGACTTTTATTTTATAAGCAACTTATAAATCATAAAGAGGTCTCAAGCCAAGGAATCTGCTAAACCCATATTTGTTAATGATAATGGGAGAAACCTTGACCCAGTTATTGGACAACACTAAACAGGGAGGAGATACACATGGCATCCCTGCAACTAAAAAGGGCCCCCATACACTAACTTCCATTTCATTGATGGCATCCTTCTATTCTCCACTCTCATCATAACTGAAATACAAAATCTTAATAGTTTGCTCACGGCTGCAGTTACCTTGGTGCCACCCAATTATCAGTGGCGAAGTTCTAGCAACACTAAAAATAAATGGGGTATCCTCACTTCCGGGAATATGAAAGGGTCTTGGAGTTACAATCTTGCTCGAAGATGGGTCTTGGAGCTACAATCATGCTCGAAGATGGGACAAACTCCCTCAACGATCTTTTCCATTGGCATTTGGAAGACTACAAAGCGTTCCACCTTGATTGTGATAATGTGAAATTATGGAAAATGATGACGGCCCAGACTTGCAGCAAGATGTTGGTAATGCTAAGCCCTTCCAAATTGTCGCAATTGGCTTACTCATTGGAGTTCAACGATTACAAAATCAAGGGTGCGACTTTCAATCAAAAGTTGGCTCGCTTAATTGGAACAAGTAGCCGACATGAATTCTAAAGAGCTACATGCATTCTAAAGAGCCAACTTCAACAAATGTGATCAAGGGGTCCAAGGAAAATTAATAGGAGAGGTACGTCCTCCTAATATACAGTCTACAACTAAAGTCATGCGTAAAGGAAGAAAGTGTTGACATGATAAAAACTTACAATGGAGGAACTTTAAATTTGGAGCTCTAGCACTGAGATATAATGAGCGGCATGAAACTAAACCAGGTAAGCTCAAACCCGTTATGGCTGGGCCCATTTAAAATAATAGAAATCTTTGAGAATGGGGGAATCAGGCTGGAAAACCTGAATAGGACGACAATCAAAGGCACATTGAACAGATCTCAATAAAAATTATATTAAATGAGGATGAAAAATATCAATCTGAATGACATCAAGCCAAACAAAGACTTGACGGAAGGGCCCACCATTAATCATAAAAATACAGCAAGCCATAAATGCTCGGAAGGAGGAGGTGAGGCATAAAGACAAATTCACGACACAATTCACGCCCAATCATATGTCCCTCTTGGTTTAGTCAAACACAAGCTCATCCTAGACCTGTTCTTGTGGCCAGCGAAGAACTGCCTTCAACATACAGCCAATGTAACTTGCCCCCACCATACAGCCCAGCGCACATGCAACCCATTGAGTCTATAGTAGACCGCACGTCCAAATCTCTCACCCTTTGTACAATTTTCTTTGATGCTCGGTGTATGGTCAATCTATCCATCAATCGAGTGTACATAATCCACCATTTGTTGAAATATTCAATCCTAATGTGTGTCCATGTTGTTCATCTCTTAGCATTGAAACCTACTATATGACCACCATATGTTGCGAAGCTAATTGCTCAGTCGCCATAAGACCTATGTTCTATTTTTGGTGATCACCGCACAATATGTCATCCTTTGCGCATATGTTCCATTGTGCCCCTGCGATGTGTGTCATACGCATTGTGTCGTACACGTGCAATTAAGCAAGCAACACCATACAACTATTTAACATTGGAGTTTTTAGACCAAATGCCTACATTTCCACTATTGATTAAGTCGAGCTTGCCCACAAACGGAGAAAGTGTAAAAAAGTATAATTTAGGTGCTTTCAAAAGAAGCTTTTCTAAAAGCAATTTGGTTGTCATCATGGCTTTTCATGGGTTACTAAATTGTGCTTCCCTAGACCCCATAAGGGGCACTACCCCTTGACCTTGTTGGGGTTGTCATCCTCGAACACCTCCTTTGGTTATGTGGTGATAATGTAGAGTTGGGGGGTGATAATGTAGACTATAACATTCATATTGTCATGATTATCAGCATAATTATATAATTTCATAGCTAACGAGTTATGTGGTTATATTGTCGGCTTGGGTAGTTTGTAATGACTCTTATTGGTTATGTTCAAATGTTGACGTTGTGTCAACCGCCAACCATATGTTACTCGTCTTATATAGCAAAAGATACATTAGGGTATGGGTGTTGTATCGGAGTCCTCCTATCTTGTGTGAATTATATCAAGACTTTTCTTTATGAAAACAAGCCGCTATTGGTCGGATGCTTTGCGCTGCCATGGTGTGTTACGCAATTACTATTCTATGTTTGATGTTATTGCTAGTCTAGTATATCAATAGGCATTATCTATACTATAGTCTCCTCCATCCTTTATAGGACCTAATGTCGCCTTTGACCATTCTTTTTAACTAACACAATGTTATCCCTTTCATTATACATGACTTCTCTATCAAATGGCCATGGTCTTCGCATACGAAAAATGGCAAGCATCCATAAATAATACATCACACAAAGCATTATCATTATACCTACCAATGTTCATGTCAATTCTACAACGTTCTCACACGGTGGCTCTAAATGTGGGGTACACTTCAAATTCAGCTTACCTACAACTTCAATAGGCACTAGATTGTCATTAATTCCACCATCAACTACAACATCAAAACACATACTTTTCGTTTTTCACTTGGTTCTAAAACAATGCTTCACTTGGCATTGTTCTTCTTGCTTTCTTTTCGTCTTCAAACTCCTTTTCAACAGAGTTTCTTAAATGGTTATTTTTCTGTATCCAAACTCTCTGATACCATTGAATCATCTTCTCATTCATGTACTGCTGATTGGCAATAGGACTTTACTATTGTCGCTTAGCTCACTCCCTTGACTTGTTTCAGCCTCTTTTTGAGAGCATTCAAATGCTCTACGATCATACACATCGCATTAAAAAAATCCATCAAATTTCCATCTTTCTTAAGTTTCATTATTTTCTTCATTCCATAAGGTATGGTTTTCCTCATCTTCCTCTTAATTAGGTTGATATGGCAATGAGTTGTCCTCTCCTTACAACTTCAGAAATTTTCCTTTGGCTTCTCCTCGCATGTCTCTTTCTACATCACACTACTTCTATCCTTTTCAGATTTCATTTGTCTTCTAATCAACTTCTATTTAGCCTTTAGGCAAGCTGATATGCCTCTACAACACTTCTCAACATGACCATGCTTAGCTCATCTTGAATGCTAAATTTCAGGTCACTTATTTAACTGGCCACCTTCTCTTTATCTATCTCACTATGACCAAACCTGATGATTAACTTGTTAAATTCCTCTTTATAGTCCTTCATAGACGACTCGCCTTGATTCTGCAAATTCTTCAGCTATAATGTCCCCTTTTTCGAATTAATTCATTTTGGAAACTTCTAGCCCATTCCACTTTTCGTGGGCAAGGAGGTTGTAATGTCCTCTTCTCAATATTAATCTTATGAAGACCCTTAGCCCAATTCTCTTCCCATGGGCTTAAGGGGTGTGAAAAAGGAAAGAAGGTGGTGACTTTTATTTTAAGTTGCTAAAGTCATTTCTAATGTTTATTTTATAAGAAACTTATAATAATATCACTTTGAGTGATTAAATACGAAAAAAGGTAAAAGTCAATGAAGAAATAGAGTTGGCAAGTCATAAAGATTAAACATAAAGTGTTGTCATAAGAAACTTATAATAATATCACTTTGAGTGATTAAATAGGAAAAAAGGTAAAATTCAATGAAGAGATAGAGTTAGCAAGTCATAAAGATTAAACATAAAGTGTTGTCATAATGGGGCGAACTCCTAGAGATTAAAGTGCAAGCATAAGACCCAAAGGAAGGGGGCGAACCACATGGGAGCCTTTCTTTTGGGTTTGTGACAAAAAAAAAGACAAACAAAGGTGTGGAGAGCCATGGGGATCATCTTTTGCCAATCTATTTTCTCTCATTGCATGTTAAGCTATTTTGCTTGCATCAACTCTTCTAAGGATGAAAACCCTCGAGGAGAAGAAGCTTTGGGGATGAAAACCTCCAAGGTTTGAAGGTTGGGGAACGAAAACTCCTCAACTTTGTGAGGTGGAGTTTACCCAAGGTTCACTATTGTGCTACACTTCAGATTTTCAGTTATTGGAAGGCTGTGTTTCAGATCTAGGGCATGTTTTGGGGTTGTTTTCACTCCATATCAGCTGGGCTTCAATTCATATCTGAATTTGTGAATTTTGTAGGGTTTGGATCAGCCAAACCATTGTTATCTCAAGCTATTTTGCATCTGGGCACTTTTTGGCTAAAAGCGACCACCAAGAGAGTGATGCAACCCCTTTTGAAATGGTATTTCACTGTTGTACGAACTGTAGGTGATTGGGGACCTTTTTGGCATCATTGAAGGAAATTTTGACATCATTTTCCAGCCCTTTATTGGTACATTTTCAATAATAATCACTGTTGTTAGTTTCTACATTGTTCTAGCCCTTAAATTATTTTTGTAAATTCATATAAGTGTAGAAAAATTCAAATTTCACTTATGGGTTGTTCTTAGACCCCAAGTCTGTTAGGAATATTCTATTAGTGCTCCATTATGTTAATGTGTAAGCAAAGTTATATTTTGTATATTATAATGTGAGTATTAGTCATGCAGCTTAAGATATTTGTGGAGATCATAAAAATTAGTTAGTGGTATTGTTAATAGTTACAACAATATTACGTGAATACTATTTGTTGGTAAAGCAGTTTCCTATTTTATAGGAAACTCACTAGCTATATATTTGTAATGGATCTTGTTGTAAGAGTAAGCTGAATAGAATATCTTTCTCAAGCGTTTTGTCGTGTAAATTGTTCATACTCTTCATCTGGTATTAGAGCGTTATTATTCTTGGGCCTGTATATTACGACAGTCTACCATGTATTGATCTAGGAAGAGAGACGTCACTTCGACGGATTCCATTTTAGAGCAGAATTGACGTTGGACAAACTGCAAGATTGTTGTTCCATCCGTTTTTGCATTGAAATCTACCTCTGTATGTGTCCACTCCATGTTTGGGTGCAAAATCTACATGCATTCCTGTTAAAGAAAAGGCTAAGTTGTATTATATTATTGTTGACAATGACCTCCATATTGATTCAACTCCATGCCCAATGACCACGTCCAAGTCCTCCACACATCAAACGAATTGGCATTGAGATCTCTAACTCGCCTAAATCATACATACCATTATTTGAAGCTTCGACAACATCATTTTACAATTGCGAGTTTGTGTTGTCTATGAATCTATATGCGCAGATCTAATTCATCAAGCTTGTCATCCAAACAAAGTATTGCAAAACAATGATATTGCAATGTACAACACCGTCAACCCATGCTCGTGGCAACTGAAGGAAATCTGGAGCTAATCCGTGCATTGATAAGCAATTGTCAAACCGTCGAAGTTCTCTGCCAAAAGGTTTAGGTTGTTTCATATATTTTTGTGATTAGTCGGTCAATGTGAGTTTTGGTTTGAAGTCTTTAGATATAGTTTAGGCATGTTGGTTTATTGAAATAATGAAATAGTCTTTATAAGTTTGTGTCTACTTGTAACTTGAATTAGAGTTAAAACGTCAATTTAATCTCTAGGTGGATTAAATATATTAATGGTCTTGTTATTTCGTTAAATCTATGTCAAATTTAATTTTATTAAGCCCATTAAGTGTCTAGTATAAAGTCACACTTATATCCTAAATTTATGTTATCATTTTAGTCAAATCTGTTTTGTTAAGAGCTTTTTAAAAAAAAAGGGGTCAATATCAATATTAGTCTAGTAGTATCATCTTGACTATATTGCCTAGATGTGTTAGCCATCATAATTATTCAATGTCAATATCGTGTCGTCGAGGTCATTTAAAAGTCATTGTGTCAAAGTTGCATCATTGTAAAAAGCTTAAAAAAAAATTAAAAAATTGCCTCACTTCTCAATAATTGGAAATCTTTTTGCTTATGCGCGACATCCATCTTGTGAGGATGAATCATACATTTCGAGAAAATGATCACAACCACGAGCTAGCAACATGATATTGGAGGATGGAGGAAATCGGAGGTTGGAAGTTGACCAGCGACCTCTCGTTAGTATGCAGCGAGGCCGCATTTTGTTTTATGGTGACATTATTGCGGTGTGAGTATTTGCTCTCAGTTTTTGCAGTGTGTTTTTTTTAGAGTTCCTGTTTTATGTGGTTTTGGATGTTGGAAAAAGAGTTTTGTTAGAGCACGAGATTATCGGTGATCCTCTTCGATGTACTTCGTTGGAAGATGGTCCGCTTGTGAATACGTTCACTTGCAATGGTGACCATGTGCAATAAGATCTAACTAGCAAGATTCGGTCAAGTAGTATGTACTTCGATACAATTTGCTTCTCAGTGTTTGTGTGTGGAAATTTCACATTATGGGGGAACATGACACCAATGTTCCATTTCTATTATGAGCCCAAAACGACTAAAGTCAAAGGCAGCTTCCAGTGGCAGTGGCAGTTTCCTATGTTGTTCGAGATTGAGTGGAAACGATCGATAACAATGGCTACAACTAAGAACATTGTGATTCTTAGAGGTGGTAATGTGAAATATTTCAGTATATGTTCTATTGTTCTAATAAGTGAGTTGTTTCCTATGTAATCTCCTAAAGGAAGAATGTGATGAGAGCTAATGATACTACTACAGCATCATGATATTGTGGTTGTTAGTAATCCACTAGAAAAACTATCAAAGGTTGTTGGTATTGTCCTAAAAACCATCCGTTGTGTGGTTGTTGATTAACCACTTGGAAAACCATCCGAGATCATGAGCAAGCTACGAAGCGGCACGTTGCGGACAAGGCGGAGTTTTCCCATGTTCGAACTAAGCGAGGGAATGTTAGGAATATTTTATTAGTACTCCATTATGTTAATGTGTAAGCAAAGTTATATTTTGTATATTATAATGTGAGTATTAGTCACATAGCTTATAGTAGAGATATTTGTGGAGATCATAAAAATTAGTTAGTGGTATTGTTAATAGTTACAACAATACTACATGAATAGTATTTATTGGTAGAGCAGTTTCCTATTTTATAGGAAACTCACTAGCTATATATTTGTAATGCATCGATTGTAAGAGTAAGCTTAATAGAATATCTTTCAAATGTTTTGTCTGTGTAAATTGTTCACTCTTCAAAGTCACCATTTTGGGCCTTGTGGGTATCTTGGAAAGTGATTATTTGAACAAATAAAAGCTAATTTCAGTCTACTATTCATTATTGTTTTTATTGGTAGTTTGATATCATTTTAAAAATCATTTTTGTGGAGTTTCCAGTTTTATGTAATTCAGATTTAAAAAGGAATATTACAGTGGTATCAAAGCAATGATTCTCCCAGCTTGTGAAGGAGAAGATCAGTTTTGCATGGACGCGAGTGAAGGGGGTTTTAGATATCACTACTCAAGAAGAATTTCAGGAAAGAAAGGTATGAGTGATAGAGAAAGGCCTCCGCCAACATATGAGATGAGCTATTTGAATGAAGTGTTCACTAGAGGCAACAGAGAATTGCAAACCCGTTTGTTGGATATTACAAAGTGGTATCAAAGCAATGATTCTCCCATCCCTGTGAAGGAGAAGAATAGTTTTGCATGGGACGCAGTGAAGGGGATTTTAGATATCACTACTCAAGAAGAACTCTAGGAAAGAAAGGTATAAGTGATAGAGAAAGGCCTCCGCCAACAGATGAGATGAGCTATTTGAATGAAGTGTTCACTAGAGGCAACAGAGAATTGCAAACCCGTTTGTTGGATGCTCAAAGGGATCTAAGAGACTCATTTGTAGGAGTTGTTGCTGATTTGAGTCAATCTATACAAGGGCTAAGCACTACCATACCGAATCTCCAAGTAAATCAAGGTAATCGTGGTGAAGGAAGCTCTTATGCCAATCATGGAGAAAGGGTCTCAAGCAAGAACCCTCTCAATTCTTCTGTGCCAAATTCCTACAAAGAGAAGAGCCACAAGTGGAGTTAGAACAGCCACAAGCAGTTGGAATTGTTGATGAATGGGATCTCTATGGGGACGAATATGCATCCTTGAGCAACAACACGAGATTTGCTTTCTTTCGAGAGATTATTACCAAGGAGAAGTGGAGGTCCAAAGAAAAATAAGGCGAGTCATCAAGAGCCAAGAAGAGATATCCAACATAGATTATGTAAAATTACTCTTCCTACATATGATGGTACTTGAGAAATGTTCAACTAGGGCTTGGTTATAAAAATTGGACACTTATTTGTCATTAAATCCCATGTATGAATAAGAGGCCCTCAAATTTGTTACTTTGCATTTAGAGGGTGTGGCTCATGTATGGTGGTATGATGGCATAATTACACGGGGACGTGGTTCCATTACCACTCTTAATAAGTTCAATCAAAGTCTAATAGAAAGGTTTGATAAAAAGGATCTAGAAGTACATTTTAGAGAGTTGACACAACTCAAACAAGAGACTTGGTAGATAAGTATATTGCTGATTTTCAGAAACTTGCAATCATGATTCCGGATGTGAGTGAAAGAAGGTTGGTTGTTTTGTTTATAGAAGGCTAGGCCGAACCTCTTAGGGTCTTGGTGAAGGCTTTTGAGTCTCCTCTTCAAGATGTCATCAAGAGATTGCTGAATTTGGAATCTTCAGCTGTTAGGAGTAAAAATCTGCCCTTTGGACAGCCAAGAGGAACTACATTGGGGCAGCCTAGACCCCCATTTCAAGGGCAGCCAAGAACAGCCCCGATTAGCCAAGCAAGGAAGCCATTTCAGCATGGGAATGACACCACAAAGAGAGCATCCAAGGAACAACAAAGAAGCTGATACAAGGAATGAATTAAGAAGAAGAAACCTTTGTTTTCCATGCAACGATCCCTGGACTCCCGGTCATCGTTGCTTGGGCAAGGGACAAGTGCATTACATAGAGGCAATTTTAGACGGGGAGGAAGAAGTAGAAGAAAAAGAGGAATCTCATGAAGATGGAGACCAAGAGAAAGAAGAAGTTGACAACTTGGATAGTACTCTTGCTACACTATTCGGAGCTCCAAGGTACCACCCCTTCCGTGTAAGAGGAGAATTAAAAGGTAAGAGAGTTATTGTTTTGATTGATAGTGGTGCAACTCATAATTTCATAGATGCTGATTTGGTTAAGAGATTGGGGCTACCATTAGAAGATTTCAAAGGTTTCAATGTCACAGCAGTGAGATAGCTTCACCATCCCTTGTACCAAGAATATAGCACAGCTGAAAATCACTCTTGGTAAGCATAAGGTGGTAGATGATTTTTATGTGGTTGGTATTGGAGAAACTGATATGGTTTTGGGTGTGCAATGGTTGCACTCTCTTGGAGAATTTACACAAAATTATCAAACAATGGAGCTGAAATTCAAATCAGCATACCAAGAGATAGTGTTACATGGTATGGCAAATGGAGCACCCATGGTTGTAATTGGAAAAAGGATGGAAAGAGCATTTCATAGAAGGCAGATTGTTTGGGCAGCTGAGTGTTTAATAACCTCTACGCATCAGATTTTGGAACAACAAGTATAACAAAAATATTCAGGCCATCGTGACAAGCATGGCAAGGTTTTGACAATCTTCCTCATGGGTTACCACCAGATAGAGGGTTTGAGCACACTATTGAGTTGGAACCCAACACTAAGGAGGTAATTACTACTCCATACCGTCATCCTAGAGTCTATAAAGAAGAAATTGAGAAGGCCATCAAAAATCTCTTGGAGATAGGCCTAGTTCTAGTCCTTTTGCATCCTCGATTGTTCTTGTAAAAAAGAAGAATGAGATTATGAGAATGTGTATTGATTACCGCCTATTGAACAAGAGGACAATCAAAAATAGGTACCCCGTACCTAGGATTGACAAACTAATTGATGAGCTACATGGAGCTGCATATTTCTCCAAGATAGACTTGAGATCCGGGTACCATCAAATCCGAGTAAGAGAAGATGTTTACAAAACTGCTTTTAGATGTCATTTTGGGAATTTTGAGTTTCTTGTGATGCCCTTTGGTTTGACTAATGCAACAGTTAGATTCCAATCTTGTATGAATCATATGTTTAGTCAACATTTGAGGAAGTTTGTTCTTGTCTTCTTTGATGATATATTGGTTTATAGCAATTCATGGGAGGAGCATCTCCAACACTTGGATATGGTGTTGGGAAATTTGGAGCAGCGGTCACTTTATGCCAAGGAATCGAAGTGTGAATTTGGTGTGACTGCAATTTTATATTTGGGCATGTTATCAATGCCAAAGGTGTCCATGTGGATCAACAAAAGATCCAAGCCATCTTGGATTGGCCTCCACCCACCACTATGACACATTTGAGGGAATTTTTGGGATTATGTAGTTACTATAGGAGATTTGTCAAAGGTTTTTCCCAACTTGCTGCCCCTTTGACTGATTTGACCAAGAAAGGAGCTTTCAGCTGGTTCAGAACAGCCCAAGCTACATTTGACAACTTGAAAAAGGTAATGAGCACATGTCTTGTACTTGCTATTCCATATTTTTCTATTCCTTTTGTACATGAGTGTGATGCTTCAAGAGAAGGAATAGGAGCTGTTTTGATGCAAAGGGGACACCCCATTGCTTTTGAAAGTAGAAAACTTAAGTGGAAAAAAGGTTTTCAATTTATGACAAGGAAATGTTGGCTATCATGCATGTCTTGACTAAATGTGGACAATATTTGGTATGTGGAAGATTTGTGGTCAAAACTGATCACAATAGTTTGAGATACTTTTTGGGGCAAAAGAATATGAATGATACACAACAAAAATGGGTAAGTAAGCTCCAAGCCTATGATTTTGACATTGAGTTTGTTAAAGGAAAAGCAACATAGTTGTTGATGCCTTGTCTAGAAAGCCCATGTTGTGTTCTCTAACAGAAATTGCAGCAAAATGGAAGGCTCACATCATAGCGGAATATGCCAAGGATGAGTTCACAACGGCCATAATTGAAGGTACATTGAATGATGAAAAATACAAAGTAGTGGATGGGCTGATTTTGTATAAGAATAAAGTTTTTTTGGCACGAGATTCCAAAGTGAAACACAAAATTTTGAGGGTTGTCCATGATTCACCTTCGGCAGGGCACCAAGGCTTCTTCAAGACGTACAAGCAAGCAAAAGAGAGGTATGTTTGGAAAGGCCTCAAAGATGAAGTATTGCAGAATATTAGAGTGTCTTACATGCCAACAAAATAAGGTAGAGCATGTATTTCCAACTAGTTTATTGCAGCCACTACCCATTCCCAATCAAAAATGGGAAAGCATATCCATGGACTTCATCACGGGGCTGCCCTTAGTCCAAGGTAAAAGTCGTTTGTTTGTAGTGGTTGATAGACTCACAAAATTTTCTCATTTCATGCCACTTCCAACTAAGTATGACACTCCATTGGTGGCTGATATTTTTTCCAAAGAAGTGTTTAGATTGCATGGGCTACCAAAGAATGTTGTGAGTTATAGGGACAGCAGGTTTTTGAGTAAATTTTGGCAAGAAATTTTAGATTGGTAGGTACAAAGTTGACTCCAAGCACTAGCTATCATCCACAAACAGATGGGCAAACCGAAGCAGTCAATAAATGGGTGGAAGGGTACTTGAGAAGCTTCATTTCAGGGCAGCAGTTCTCATGGATAAAATGGCTCTATATGTGTGAGTATTGCTACAACACTTCTCATCACATGTCTATTGGCATGACTCCTTTCAAGGCTCTATATGGGTATGATGCTTTTTCATTCATAGATGTGGTTCTAACCGATAGTAGAGTGCCTGGGGCACAAGATTTGGTACAGCAGTGTCAAGAAGTGTTACAAATGTGCAAAGAGAACCTCTAATGCAGAGCAAAATTGAAAATCATTCGTATATTCAATTGTCAAGATAGTTACAAGCTTCACTTCTACTTTCTCTGCAATGAAGGATCATTCCTAGCTCATTAATGGTTTATTCTTGTCTATGGGATCAAATTTGCCTTGAATAACTTGACTGTTCATGAGGTTCTACTGTATACTCTGCCTATGACATTGTTTCCCTCCTCCAATATCCACTCTTCATTCAACTTACCTTGCACATACCTCGTTCACCCTTCTTCTTGTCCTTTTGACTAGTTTCCTTCCTCAAGCATGCAATTTTCTTTGGTGTTTGGCTTCCTTCAAGGCTTCTTATCCTTCACCCCGGTTTCACACACTCACACCACAGTTAGACTCAATGTACAATGCATTCAAGGAAGTCAAAAAGATTACACTCACTCCTTTGTGCAAACTGTAATATCCCTCTTCTGAGATCAATGGAAAATATGCAAACCAACAGCCCTTCAATACACTAATCAACTGTAAATAGCTAAACTCAGTCAAAATTTACTTGGACCAATCAAATAGATGACTCACTAAACCCAAAGATAGGGGTTTAATGGCCTTTATCACACAAATAGCCTTCAGCTGAATTTAAAAATCAGACCTAACCAATGGAAAATATGCAAACCATTCAAACTCAGCTCAGTTCGCCTATACCATTCGCTGCTAAACAGAGGCTGAAAACACCATTGAAACATGCACTAAATCAGATCGCCATACTTAGGAATAACCCAGCCATAAGAGAGGATGCTTAAACAAGGTAAATCGCTGTCCACAGACTTCGAATCATCATTAGATCATACAAGCTGAGCGTATAAGGTTCCAAACATGCATCAAACACTTAATATTTACCCCAGATGGAATCGCTGGCTTTAGGAGGAAGAACAGGTCTATTACTTTAAGACAAGACCCACCCAATGTGATCGCTGGAATCAGCAGACTGTATTAATAAAAATTTGATCATTAAGCATATCAAACTCCTACCAAATCTGCCCAATAAGTCGCTGCAATAAAGGAGTCAAACCATGCAACTTAGCTTAGTCGATTTACTTCAAAAGAGACTCTAAATCAGTCCACACACATCACCAAAGAGGTCGCTGAGTACAGGATTAAGCAGCCAACAGAGATGATATATTTATTTTACGTACAGAATCAGTCACAAAACCATTCGCCAGAATGAGCATACCCTTGCTGAGGATTGGAGAGGGATATTCAATAAAACATTGCATCAAAACAAGTTGCTACAGCCTTCATTAATGCAAGAGTGGATTCGCTAACCCTAGATCCATCAAAGCCAACAATATTCTAAACAAATAATTCCAATGCCAAATCGGTTTGCTTCAGCTAGGGCAGACTGATCATAGAACACCAAATATTCTTCAAAACAGTTCACAAAACACCATAAGAAGAAGTCGCTAGGGTTTAGAGGTATCAAACACCCAAGTCAATTTGCAAAAGCACTCACAAAACCAGCTGCTACAGTGACGCTACAGTGATGACGCTACAGTAAAAGGGCAGATTTCCACTTACAAATTCAATCAAATACTTGCTAAGCCAAAAACATGGATCTAGCAAATAATCACTTCAATTGATTCTCAATAACCAGCTTAAAACAACCTCCCACGCAAAGAGAGAGAGAGAGAAAGCATCAATGGGCATGCATCCCAACTCCAAGCATGGAGTATCAAAATAAGTTTATCATAACATAATAATAATAATGACCCTAGCACTCCTTTTATAAGCAAGGAGGCACAAAATTTGAAAACCCTAGGAGAGGGAAAATATTAAATAAAAGTAGTTTGTTTTCCCTAAGTGTGGCGTCCCCTTTGCAAAGGGTGATTTTATCAATGAAAGCCACCTAACTTTTTATTTAATTAATTCCCCATTTAATTTTATATATTTTGAGAATTAAATTAAATAACTTTTATAATTAAATAATTAAATAATTATTGCTCCAGGCAATAATATTTAATTATTTAATAAAAATGTTCCCCTTGCACATTCAGAAGCCCACGGGGGACGTATAGGCTAAGGATCTTCACGAAATGGGGACATTACACAAACTAACTCGCTATGCCTCTCAATCATGTAGACTCCCACCAACCATGCACCTAGGGTTTTAGGGATACCCAAAAGGACTCGAAGATTTCCTTAGTTCACCCCCTTGCTAATCTCTATATGCTCCTAAAGTTTCATAGTTCAACTCCACATACAACTCCCTATACTTCACTTTTGCAAATCTTGTCCTTAAACCCTCACTAGGTCTTCTACACCCATTGTTAGTTATATCTCCCTCCTCGGAGGTTCTATAGGTATAAATTAAATGGTTTTGAGCACCCTTTAAGGTTTTCTTAATGTATTTCCAATTTTAAGCTCGACTCCAAGGGAAAAGGGTAGTTCCTTTGTAAATCACCCCTTTAAATAAGCCCTTTGACCGTGTTAATCCAATATGTAACAAGGCCTAATCACTCACAACTCAATTTCCCACCAACAAAACCTCAAATCTCCTATTGAATCCTTTTCTACACATCTCCATGACCATTAGTTCCAAATTTAGACAATGAGGACTTAGTTTGCCGATTCAATTTGTCTTACCCTAGGTGATCTTGCTGTAGGCACCACATAAACCCGAGAGGGCTCTTTTCATTACAAATTTTACTAAGCTTGGATTTAAGGCTTCAAATCTTCATGAGGGTCGACTTTAGCAACTAGGTGAATAAGTCTTTCTTACCAGTAGCTCATAAAAATGTACAAATCCCCTTCCACTAAGCAAAACACTCTTGTGTGAATGTTAGGGAAAACAGAGTTTCTTCACGGTTGTTGAAGATAGAAACTTACAAAGAAAAAAAGACCCTTTTGTGCTCGAATCACCTATTACTATGCTTACCACAATGATGCTAAGTCCCTTGCCTCGTGTGTGTAATGCCAAGAAAGTCTTCTCAACAAGATCACGAGATCCAACTCGGTGGTTTGTCTAGAAACCCTTGCATGCAAAGGAGATACTAATTAAGAGCCTCACACTTTTGTACTTGTTTGTCAATCCTCTCAACAAGCATTGGTTATTAAAGAAACCTATGCACCTTCCACAATTGAGCATTCATAGCCTCTCTTCACTTTGTTATGAAAAGTCATAGTCTATTCAGGGGCAAAAACATCAAATGCATACCTATGAGATCACTGTCAACTCAACCACTTACTAGCTCGAGGTTCATCACCTAACATGTTCCACACAACTTATAGATCATTCATCCCAGCCATGCATAAAGGTACTCAACACTATTACAACGTTAACTCGGTCAAGAACTATCAACACAAAATCAATGCATGCTACTCAAAACTCATTACCGAGCTTGATAATTGATCGCCTAGCATCCATTTTGAGGACAAGAAGTCCACTTTGAGTTCAAGGAGAATGCCCATGCACAAGAATAATGTCATCAATCACACAAGAACACTTGTATCAAGCCTCTAAATGCGCTACCACTAAGCTAACACAAACATTTTCCAAGTTTTCAACCTTGTTGAAACATAATAATCTGATAAATCATTCAATTACATGCAACACACAATATAAATCCTTAAAAAGTCATGATCTACTTCACTAACACAAGATACAAGGTATAATAGTTGTAATCTCACAAGAACACTAGCACATAGTTATTCAAAATTTCATGCAACACTCACAAACCGAGGTTTCCTTCTTCAATATCCTTCCGAAACATAACATTTTGATTCAAACCAGGGTAAAATGAGGAAGAAACAGGTTACATTTTGCTTCTTATAGTCCTTCCCCTCTTCTTGCTCGAGATTCTTCTTCCCTTAATCAGTTACAAACATGTTTTATCATTAGAATCCCTTCCAAGGGAGTTACTTATCACATAATAATGTATTAAGCATAGTAGGAAAACTCGGCAAATCCAAAATCTCACGAGACCCCCAAAAAAAAACTCGGAAAAAACTCGCCAATATTCGGCCAATACTGGAATACTCGAACTTAAAAAATACTCAAATTTCTTTAAAAACATAAATTTTAAGCAACACGTAGCTACAAAATGTATCAAATGAACCCATAAAATGTTGAAGAATTGTTTTTATTAGATTTGAATACAAATACAATACAAAATCGCATCATCATGCGAATACAACAACGGTGATAAGTAATATGAATTTATCATGATTGACATTGAAAAATATCATCATAAATTTCATATCTACGCAAGTTACTGATATACTGATAAATTACATTTTCCTCTTCCCCAATCTAGAGAAAATTGGGGAGAGAGTCTAGTGCCTCTACTAGTCCCACACACGGTTGCGTCTCCACGCTCCTCCTAGAAGGCTGTGAATCTGGCTCGATCATGGAACTAGATGGTGGTGTTGGTGGCTCCTCTGCTACATGTTGGAGATCACCTCCAAAGATGTCATCCAATCCAATATCTCCTCGGAGTCCTGCTAGTGCTTCTCCCTCCATAGCCTCCCTCTCAAAAGAAGCAATCTCGTCCACTGTGAACGCAGGTTTTCCTCTTCTTGCCCAGTCCACTCACTGTATGGATCTATCTCATCCAAATCAATGAGCTCCTCTGATGTGGCCTCAACTTTTTTTGTGTGAAGCCGGAGATTGTATTGCACAAAAACCAAGTCGTTGAGCCTTTTTTGAGTCAACTTGTTGCGCTTCTTCGTGTGAATGGCCTCAAACAAACTCCAGTTGCGTTCACATCCAGAAGCGCTACAAGGTTGAGATAGAATTCTGAGGGCTAACTTTTGAAGATTTGGGGTATTCCCTCCCCAATCCTCCCACCAAGAACCTACAAACAAGATAATCAAAAATTTATAATTAATTAATAAAATCAAATATGTAACTAATAAGTAACTTGGTAAACATTCTAATTTTTATTACCTGGTGATTGTGTGGTTCTCCCTCGAATAGCTAGCACCGAAGAAAAGAGTCTCCCCTAGCATGTTTGTAACTCTGCAGCTCTAAAATGACGAGGTCCCTCGTCTCAACATCCGGTATCATCCTCTCAATACATGTTGAAAGGCCCTCCATAACCTCTCCGTTCACATCTGTGAAGTTGTCGGAGTAGAAATACTTGGGGTTGAGGTAGTACCCGTTGCATGAATAGGTTGGTGGAGTTGATTGTTCCACCTCCGATCAATAATCTCCCAAAAGGGACCATATCTGACGATATCCCCCCTGTAATAGTTTAGGATAGACTCTTTGGCCGTATCCATGGCCTCATATACAAACCCCATGGGGTTTTGCTCCCCATCAACCAAACGCAAAACTCTCACCAACGGCTCTGACACCTACACACAAATTAAAATGTAAGATTGCAAACTTACAAGTTACAATACATATTAGAAATGAAATAAAAAAGTGAAAAGTAAAACAATATATTTAATATTTATAATTTAACAAATTAAAATAAAGGAATGAAATATAAATCGAAGTTTGAAATTACCTTGATGATCTCTATAGCTCTCTTTGCAAAGATATCATCAAAAACTATCTTTGCAACCCTCTCTCCGTCAGCTTTCTTTGAATATTGTGAGTCTAGCCATGCTTGACTCACAAACATTTGTTTCAAAGGTGTCAACAAACTACAAATACTTTGCAACGTCAAGAAGTTAGTTGCAAACCTTGTGACACCGACTCAAACAAGTTCTTTCCCCTTTGTGTGTACTCTCATCAAGCTCAGAACCCAAGGGTGATTGTATATGTACTTCGTTATAGATCTTGCATCTTCTACAACCGGCCTCACCCAATCAATTTTGCTATGTCCTCCAAAAGAAGGTCAATGCAATGAGCTGCACTGAGGAGTCCAAAAGAGTGATGGATGTCTCTCCTGCAGATAGTCTCCCCTGCCACATATGTTGTTGTATTATGCGTGACAACTTGCACACAACATTCTGTACACCAACCTCTAATACAACTGTCTCTAACATAACACTCAAATTCTCTGCATTTTTTATTATGTTAGAGGCATCAAGAGATTTTAAAAACACCATCTCTTCGTTTGAAGCTCTTTAAAAAATTAACAAGGGTGTGGTTCCTTCCATCCAGTCCACCCATCCGAATGAATGGTGCATCCGAATTTTTCCATTGTTTCTTGTGCTCTTTAGCATGGTAGTGGCATCTACTGATTGCACCCTCAAGTAATTTCCCACTCAAATCTTTTGGAGAGGGTGCCTTGTACCCTTTCCCTGCAACTGCCAGCGTTGTCACCAAGTACTCCCAATATGGGCTCTCGCCACATTGACGACAGGTTGTTGTAGTACAAAAAAATTTGCAAGCTTTATCCACTTCCTTGTGCATATCTTTGTTCATTGTACCTTCAATGAAGGTTGTGCTCAGTGTGTTCCTTCGCCACAAAAAAACTTGGTATGCCTTTGCTCGAACTCGATGAAGATGTGCCTCTTCCGGCTCTTCCTCTTCGTATGCGTGGACCACGAGTAGAGCCCACAATTGTTGCCGCATCATCGTCTAAATCCTCTTCCATTGCAGCCCAGGTCTAATAGCTTGTGCTATGGCTGCCTTCAGCCTTGCCTTCTCTAGTTTCTTCTCCTCTAACTCTGCCAACTCTGCTCTAATCTCTCGCTTTGCCTCTTCCGACACGTTGGGGCAAACCGTAACATCTCGGCAAACAATAGTTGAAAGGTGATATTTCAAACGATTGATGCCTCCATTCAGATTTTTTGTTACGAAGGTGCAAAAATTTCGCCCTCACAAGCTCCACATCAAACATACTTCCATGCTTTATCGAGCGGGCATTGGACGAACGGTCCTCTTAGTGATTTAGATGCCGACCCCGATGCCATTATTAAGCTCTAATCATGACACAATGCACATTTAAAAAATTAGAAAACGCAAACTTAATTTAATTTTAAAAACAAAACGTTCTGAATAACAAATTTGCGTAAATAAAAAAATGCATTACAAGCATTCAATTTTACATTACATGTATTTAGAATTACAAAACGAATCGATTACAATACACATACATAAAATTTAACTAGTTTACAATGAATTTGCGTTAAAAAAAAATACATACCTCTGGCTACAAATGAGTATAAAAAATTACAAGCATTCGATTTTACATTACATGTATTTAGAATTACACAACGAATCGATTACAATACACATACATAAAATTTAACTAATTTACAATGAATTTGCGTTAAAAAAAAATACATACCTTTGGCTGAAAATGAGTATAAAAAAATTACAAGCATTCGATTTTACATTACATGTATTTAGAATCACAATAGGAATCTATAAAACCTAAATAATATACACAAAATTTGGAAAAACTTCAAAGAATTTAAAAAAAAAAAAACCTACCTCCAAATGCAAATCTCCAAATTCTCTCCTCGAATTCGCTCCAAAATCCACTCAACACAAGCAATGCAAACTCAAATGGTTGTGTGAGTGACAATGAGGGAGTAGAGGGCTTTTTAAAGAGCCAAAACAGTGTAAAAAAAGTAGTTTTTGCATGTGAAAACCGTGTCCTGCGTTTCCAAACCGCGTGGGCGAGTATTTAACACGAACTCGCCGAGTTTTGCAAGTATTCCCCAAAACTCGGCGAGTTTTCTTTTTTCGATTTTGGCGAGTTTTTCGGCGATTAAACAGTTTTGCAAGTTTTTTGGTGAGTTTTCTATCTATGGTCTTAAGTTTGCATGGAATAACTCTTGTTTAGTACTCATGACTCTAAAGAGATCTAATCACCATATAGGACCCCATTCTACCCTTATAATGCTTATAAGCTTCAGGATTACATTAAATTATCAAACTATGCCTATGTGGACCTTACAATTTGAATTAGCCCTTAGGAGGGAAAATACCTCATTTGAGAAATGGAAGGTCTAGACAACGACTTAGAGAATCAACCCACACCTAATAACCTAGGACACATTGTTAACACTTTTGACAAGCAAAATATTGTCCTTATGACTTATTTATAGGATGCTCTGCATCAACCTCCAACATGCCCAAAATCAGCAGAAACTCTATGTAGATCAGCAAAGTGTGTGGAGAGGAGTTTTGAGGTGAATGACATGGTCTTTTTGAGGTTGCATCCTTATAGGCAATTTTCTATCAAGCAAAGTGGTAAGGAGAAGCTCAAGCCACGTTTTTATGGGCCCTACAAAGTGATAAGAAGAATTGGTGAGGTAACATATGATCTAGAGTTACCGGAACATAGCAAGATCCATAATGTGTTCCATGTTTCATGCCTTGAAAGAGCACTTGGGCAACATATAATTCCTTCTCATTTGCCACCCATGGATGATGAAGGCAAACTCATTTTGGTTCCGAAGCTATCATTGATGTAAGAGAGAAAAGATTGGGAAACAAGAGCATAAAGGAGTATTTAGTTTGTCGGAAGGATCTGCTAATGGAGAATGCCACTTGAGAAGGTGCAACAATTTTGGAGCATCCCAACTTACAATTGTTTGTGGGTAAACAATTTCGGGAGGGGAGGATTGTAATGTCCCATTCTCGATATTAAAACTATGAAGATCCTTACCCCTGATTCTCTTCCTGGGGGCTTACGGGGTGTGAAAAGTGAGAAGAAGGTGGTGACTTTTATTTTAAGTTGCTAAAGTCATTTCTTATGTTTATTTTATAAGCAACATATAATAATGTCACTTAAAGTGATCAAAGAGGGAAAAAGGTAAAAGTCAATGTCATGTCCCTTTTTGGAGACTAGTGGATTTGAAGACCTTAACGCATTTTTCCTCCCGTGGATTTAAGGAAGGAAACAAGGGAAGACTTGGATGACCTTTTTAAGTAGATATTTTCATTATTATCATGTATTTCTATTGGGAAGTCAAATGCTCCAATAGAAGAACTTAATTAGAATATAAAGTATTTTGTGCATGAAGGCTCTAAAAACAAATTAAATAATTAAAGGGTACTTATCATAAGGACTGCCATAAGTTATGATGTAGCACCCCTTATGTTATAAAAGGAGGGTGATTGGCCATTACGTGGTGTGTTGAATCTTATTATTTCTTTTGGGTAAAGGTTGTGCCTTTCCTTTCTCATCAAGGATGAAAACCCTTGTTTGAGACCACTTCAAGGACGAAAACCCTTGATAGTGGAACTTGTCTTGGGGACGAAAACCATCAAGCAAGGATATTTGGAACTATTGAATATCTCAAGGTATTTGGAGTTGATATCTTTCTATCTAGCCCTAAACGACTTGCATCATGAGCATTTTGGATGTGTTTTGATGGATGTATGGTATGATTCTTGCATGGATGGACTTGTACTAATTTTTAAAGGTGAAAGCAATCATTTCCTTGCATGTTTGAGCCACTAATTCATTATTTCCAAGAGGGGTGAATTGCTTAAATCAGGTTTTGTATGTTTGGGTGGATGTTTGGGAAGTTGATTTGATATTTGCATTCTTCAGATTTTTAAACCCCAAGATGCCAAGTGTATGGCGGGCCAAGAATGTGTCTCAATGGCTTGCAATCCTAGTACTTTCATTCTACAAGGGTATGAAGAAATAAAGAGGAGACACACATGGACCAGCACACAGATGATTGATTTAAAAGGGGCTACAGCGAGCGCTAAGGTCGCATATCCAAAGGGTAGTGATCCCTACACTAGGTCAACCTAGGGTTTCCAAGGCCCGCGGTCAAGATAAAGGAGGGTACCCTTCTAGGATATCGGTTAATGGGGGAGAGATGTAGATCGATAAAAAGATAACACAAGCATGCACAATCTATACAACTATAAATGAAATGTAAATGAAGGAAAGCTAAGGAGTTGATCATATAAGAGCAATATGCTAACTAGCACCGATGTACATACAATACTAAGCTAACATAAAGCAATGGGAAAGGAGATGAACTAATCTATGCAAAATGAAAAGAGGGTTAGAGCACTTACCTGTGTGGTGGTCGTTGATGCATCTCTCTCCAGAGAAATAGTACACCGAGAGAGAATCGCTATGGGTGGAGAAGGGGAACACCGTTCTGTCCTAGACTCACTATAGATGACCCAATCATGCAAGCAATCCAACAACCAAGAAGAGTGTCCAATCCAAATCAAATGCAAGATAGATCAAGAGCAGAGTGAAGCAGATGTGAAGATGGTGCAAAAGAGCAGAGCAGATGGTTATTTGTTCATGTCATTCCTTCCTTTCTCATGAAATGTCAAAGTGTGATGTGCATATATACCCGACGCCATCGCCTAGGCGATGGTGTCGCTAAGGGAAAACCTAACACCGACACCATCGCCCAACGATGGTGACCAAGGACAACCCTAATGTCAAGTAGGGTAAAATGTGTCATGGATCAAGAGCAAGTCAACAAGAATAAGTGTCAACGACGAAGTCGAAGTCAAATGCAAACAAGAGGGAGTGAGTGTGTGTGTGACATAAGAGGATTGACAGAGGCAAGGGTAACTAAGGCTAGGGCTACATAGTGGTGTATCTCTTTGTGTATTGTCTCTAATCCCATAATGACCATGTGTATAGTCATACCCCATTCTCGGCATGCCCCTTAAGGCACCCGCTCGAGAAATAGATGCATCAACAACCCTTATCTCGCCTAAAAGAGTTCTTTAGTAACAGTGTGAAAAATTAGGTGTATACATATGCCCCTGACCGTTGATCATGATATGTCACAATAGCGAAGCATGAGGTGGTCAATGGAATGAAACAATCTATAACACCGAAATCGAAAGTAAATGAAAGTAAGTGAATAAAAGGAATGTTGAAAGTAATAAAGGACTAGCTGAAATGAAATATACCCACTAATGCGTACCTGATAGTGTTGCTCATCCGCCATGTGTGGGTGGAATCAACGCTACTGAGAACCCTAAAGAAGCAAAAATGAAAAGAAACACTAGAGGATCATCAATAAAACAAAACATAAATCACCTAGCTAGGGGACCACGGGACAGATGTCATGTCAGTGTCGAGAGTGTCATGTCATTGTCGAGATGTCGTGATGTCATCATGTCAAAGTGTCATAGATATCTAGCCCTAAGGGGTGTGTAAAGAACACCTTGAAAAGCGCAAAAAAACATATGGTAGAAAGCTAAAGAAAAATTATCATAACCCGAAGGTGTAAATAAAAGAAGATGCGAATGATTAGCCCAGAGGCCGGATAACAACGTTGAAAGGCACAGCTGACCAAGAGGTAGATGTTATAAAGAGAAACTGCATAAACCCGAAGGTGTAAATAAAGAGAAGATGGATGGTTAGCCCAAAAGGCGGATAACAACGCTGAAAAGCACAAACAACCATGAGGAGATGTTATAAAGAAAAATTGTCATTGTTAATGAGTATGAAAAGGTTGATGAACTAGTGAATTTGAGAAGAAAGTATGGGAGATGGTAGTTGAATACCAACACTCCTGAGCTCCTTCATGCATGAAACGTTTTGATGAATAGAGCATTTGTGGTTCTTTGAAGATATGGCCTCATTGGTTTGAAGACGATATATATTAGGACCTATGATATCTTTAATGAGGTAGGGACCCCACCACTTCTAAGCGTATTTGCCTTCTTTGTCATGTGTATAATCAAGTTTAAGGACAAGGTCACCCACGTTGAAAGTACACAACGAACAAGTTTGTTATGTTGTTTGGCAAGGCGATTTTTATGTTTTTGATTACGAGTGTATGCTCGGTCATGTCGTTCTTCTAATAGGTCAAGGTCATGGAGACACACTTCACGAAGTTCCTTGTCTGGAATGATACCATGAAGGAAATGCAAAGTGAAGGGAGTTCCACCTCGAGTGGACTGCCTCAACTCCATAAGTGAGTGAAAATGGGGTTGCCCCAGTGGCCATTGTACAGACATTGTGCGGTATGCCCATAATGTAGGATATAGCTTCGTATGCCAATCTATGCATGATTCACGGATCATCTTCTCTAAGATCTTATTGAGAATTTTATTCATAGACTCGACTTGTCCATTACATTGCGGATGATATGGTGTCAAGAATTGATGTTTAATTTAAACTTAGCGCAAAGTTACTTCATTTCTTTGCATTTGAAGCTCCCACCATTGTCAGATATGATGGTATGGGGAATTCCAAAGTGGCAAATGATTTGATTAAGGACGAATTTAGATGTAGTAAGGCTAGACATATTAGTGAGAGGCATGGCTTCAACCCACTTAGTAAAGTATTACGTGGTTGTAATGATGAAGACATGACCGTCTTGAGACCGAGGCAATTTCCGATGTAATCCAATCCCCATATATTGAAGGGCCAGGGAGCTGCGATAGATTACAGCTCAACCGAGAGGGGAATGAATCAAGTCATCATGATATTGGCAAGGTTTGCACTTTTTGGCAAAGGCGTGAGCGTCAGACTCGAGTGTAGGCCAATGGTAACCCATACGTAGGCACTTGTGTGCAATAGCATGACCTACTGATACCCACCACAAGTGCCCCCATGCACTTCCTCAAGACAAGGGGAACCTCATCTTTGTTAACGCATCGGAGTAGGGTGCCTTCAAAGTTACGATAATATAATATGTCATCTTTAAGTACGTATTTGAGAGCCTTTTTACGTATTCGCAATCGTGTTCGTGGGTCGGTATTATCTAGGTAAGTTTGGTATTGTATAAATTGGCGGATATCAGCATACCAAGGGTCATGTGCAAGGATGTGGGCTCAATCTGACAAACATCTTGAATGTCTCGAGGAAGCAAGGTGGCCGAGGCTTGGTGGATTTGTATTATAAGGGTGTCATCATGAGAGTCAAAATGTGATTGAACTGGGTGGCAAACGTGGCCAAAGAATCAACTAAGGCATTTTGCTCGCGTGGGATTGATTCTATGGTAAATGAGGTGAAGTGTGGGGTCAACTCTTGGACTAAGTCATAATAAGCTTTAAGGTTTTCGGTTGTGGCACCGATATGCACTAACTAATCGACACACCAATCTAGGAATCCCCATGGCATGGAGATAGGAGATGTCCTTAGCTAAGGTGGCATGTATACCTAAGATAAGAGCCTCATACTCAACCATGTTGTTGGTGACTTGAACTCGAGTCGATAGGAAAGAGGGAAAGCCGAATAGAGGGGTCGGTGAGTACACAACCTACCCAACTCCTTGGAGGCATTTTGCCCCGTTGAAGTGTAGCATCCATGTATCTCTTGTGGAGATCAATGGTGACCTCTCTCAATGATTTTAGCCATCGGTTTGGTTTTAGGTGGGGAAGGCAATTCATAACTAGCGTCGGGAGGCTGCACCTCAGACCGAGTCGTGAAGCTATAGTAGTAGTCTTTTATGGTAATGGCGTTGTCCATGCCCTCAATGAAGAGGATGTCCTCATCGGGTAATGCATCATGAATGGGTTGAGGAGCAGAGATGGGGCGACAACCAACTGGTTTCTTTATGACTTGGCCTTTTACCGCCTTTCGTGTGATGATACGAGGTCAAACTCCATAAGGAGGGCCATCCACTTCCCAATGTGATCCATCGGGAGGATAACATGTGAGAAGAAGTGCTGTAAGGGATCTGTATGGATAATGACATAGGTAGTCTGATACAACATGTAGTGATGTAACTTCATGGTTGTGTAATATATAACTAGGCAAGCCCGTTCAATGGAAGTATATCGTGTTTCATAGTCTATAGTAGGGATCGACTAACATAATAGATGACATGCTCCTTGCCCTTTTCGTCTTGTGCTAACATTGCCCCTATAGACACTAGAGTGGAAGAGGTATATAGTAGCAAAGGATGGATCGGCAAAGGAGGTTGTAGGGTTGGTAACGAGGATAAAGAGTGTTTCATATTGTTGAAAGCTTGTTGACAGTCTTTGGTCCATTCTAGTTTGGTAGCCTTCCGAAGTAGGCTATTTATGGCATGAGTGTGATAGGTAAACTCGGGGACAAATCTTTGGATTGCCCCAAGTTTTCCAAGGAAAGTGTGTATGTCTTTATGGAGGATGGTCATGGCATGTCGAGGATGGCTTTAATTTTTGTTGGGTCGACATCAATGCCACGTTTAGATATTAATAAACCTAGGAGTTTTCCCCATGTCACCCCGAATATGCATTTTTTGGGGTTGAGGCGAACCTTGTATTTACAAAGGCATCCTAAGGCAATGTCTAAGTCATGAGCATGATCATTGGTGCATCGAGATTTGATGAGTAGATCATCGACGTAGACTTTGACTATTTTGTGTATGAGGTCATGAAAGATATGTGTCATGGCACATTGATATATTGTTGTACCGACATTTTTGAGTCCAAAGGGCATTTTTACGTAACAATAAGTGCCCCATTCTGTCGTAAAGGTAGTCTTGTGTTGATCTTCGGGGCAATCTGAATTTGGTTGTACCCTAAGAACAAATCTATAAGAGATAGCATTTTGTGCCCTACCGTGGCGTCGATGATGGCGTTGATGGAGGGTAAAGGAAAGTTATCCTTAGGACAAGCGAGGTTGAGGTTTCTAAAGTCTATGCAAATACGGATAGCCAAAGTGGTTTTTTAATCCGAGGGACGATGTTGGACACCCATTTAGAATAGTCCATTGTATGAATGAATTTTCGTCTAAGAGTTTGATTGAGCTCTTTATGACACAAATCATTAATCTTGGGCGGAAGCTTCCTTATCTTTTGCCAAACGAGAGCGGCATTGAGGTAGGTAATGATGTTATGGGAATGATCTCAGGATCAATGCCAAGCATATCGGCATATCCCCATGTGAATACTTCTTTATGTTTTCATAAGACCTTTATGTGACACTCGTGTAAATGGGGAAAACAATCACCAAGCATGACTATGTGTGTGGGATCATTGTCAAGTTGTACACTAATGGTTGGTTTTGCTAGCATAGCATCATCGTCCTATGGAAATGATATGGAGCCTCGGGTAACTTAGCTACTTCATCTACTTGGGATCAATAGTAGTGACATAATCGTCGAAGCGCATAGGTGTCTTGGAGAAGTTTCCCAACTTATGATGATGTCGAGGGAGTTTAACCTCTCGCGCATACAGGAGTTCTAGAATAGCCTCTTCATTGTCTAAGGTAGGGAGAGGCCCATGGTATTCTACATCGATTTCTAGGCCCACGTATCGCCTATCCCGTTTCTACATTGCCTAGAACTACTTTGTGTATAGTGTAATACCCTAGCATCCAAGGTGACCTCTCTAGGTGCAAAATCAACAATGGTCGTGCTAGGAGCACTGAGGCAATTATTGGATGCAAAGGTTGGCTCAACAAATAGTACAAGGGCGATGGAGTTGCTACGGAAGAGTGACATGAAGCATAGTCAGAGACCTGTTCTACGATCTAGGAAGTGTTTAGGAGCGGTGGATTAGCGGGTGGGATGTAAGGAAGTGTTTCTTCCTCATCCTCGTTGTCGCTAGTATCATAGATAGGGGCTCGTAAGACATGTCAATGGCATTAGTTTCAAGTCGAGAAGACCGTATTTGGGCCAAGGCACATTGGTAGTGCAATACATCCAAGTGCCTCGACTCGGCTTCCGAAACGATGTAATCTTCATCGAGAAGCGGAGGAAAAAGCAATCCCTTTTCCTTTAGGATCAAGCACCTCCTCCTTAGCCAAGACACCGATCTTGCTAAAAGATTTGGGTGAAAGGGGAGGGTGATCGGAAAAGAGCTGCGCAATTCCTAACTCGTTACATTCTAAGTGGTTGGAGGTCGAGGCACCACCCATTGGCTCCTCCGTCTCGGGTTGAGGGGGAAATCGGTCTTGAGGTAGGAGAATTGGAGGTAACCGATTCACGATGTCATTAGGCAACTTATTTTTGTTGATTATGTTTTGAAGGTCATTAGGTTCATCGTCATCTGAATCTGCCAATGTAACTTGGATTTTGGCCCTAAGATCAAAGAATTCGGGTATGGGATGTTTTGGATCTTGGGGTAGTTGGCATTAAGAAGGGCTCATTGGGAAATGGTATTGGGATATCCCAAGGATTGGGATCAGCATCATGCCTAAAGCATTGGTTGTTATGGATGAATTTAATACATTGGTACTCGGACGATGCGATTGCGTGCATGCGATGTGTCCATGGTCGACCCAATAAGAGGTTATATGAGAGAGGACGATCTAGAACCATGAGTTTGGTACGGACCATTTTAGGTCCAACTGTGATGGGTAACTAGATGCATCCTATGGGTTTTTGTTTGGTTTTGTCGAAGCCACAACAAGTCAAACGGGTAGGCTTAAGGTCATTGATAGAATATCTAAGATTCTTGATGAGGGAGAAAGAAGCTAAGTTGATCCCCGATCCTTTAGTAAAGGTGTGAAAAATTAGGTGTATCCACCAAATTTCGTGATTTTTTGAGCTTCTTAGGAAAAGTTATGAATTTTTGAAGTGATACATAAATTCTGCAGACATAGGGTTTATAAAAATTCATATCTTCATTTCTAGGGCACCAAAATCAATTTTCCTTCATATTTTGATTGTTGGTAATTAATCAGAATTTTTGAGCTTGATTGGGCACATTTTCAACGAGTTTAGGGCATCCAAAAGTGAGTGGGAGTTCCCAAAACAGGTCGCTGCCCTAGGAAGGGAAAAATTGCAGGTTTTAGTGTGCATTTTCAGTCATATCCAGCCCTCAAAAATCTGATTACAGCCATCTAAAAATTAATTTCAGTCATCTCTCATTCAGCCCTAGCTATTTTCCGGAAGTCCCCAAAAAGGGACATTACGAGTCAATGAAGAAATGGAGTTGGCAAGTCATAAAGATTAGACATAAAGTGTTGTCATAATGGGGCAAACTCTTAGAGATTAAAGTGCAAACATAAGACTCAAAGGAAGGGGCGAGCCATATGGGTACCTTGTTTTGGGGTTTGTGACAGGAAAAAAGATAAATAGAGGTTTGGAGAGCAATGGGGATCATCTTTTTCCAATCTATTTTCTCTCATTGCATGTTAAGCTATTTTGCTTGCATCAATTCTTCTAAGGACAAAAACCATTAAGGAGAAGAAGCTTTGGGGACGAAAACCTCCAAGATTTGAAGGTTGGGAAGAGAAAACTCCTCAACTTTGTGAGGTGGATCCACCAGGGTTCACTATTGTGCTACACTTCATATTTTCAGTTATTTGAAGGTTGTGTTTCAGATCTAAGGCACGTTTTGGGGCTGTTTTCACTCCATATCAGTTGGGCTTCAATTCAGATTTGAATTTGTGAATTTTGTGGGGTTTGGATCAGCCAAACCATTGCTATCTCCAAGCTATTTTGCAGCTGGGAAGTTTTGGGCACTTTTTGGATTAAAAAGACCATCTAGGAGAGTGGTGCGACCCCTTTTGGAAGGGTATTTCACTGTTGTATGAACTGTAGGTGATTGGGGACCTTTTGGCATCATTGAAGGCAATTTTGACATCATTTTCCAGCCCTCTATTGGTACATTTTCAATAATAATCATTGCTGTTATTTTCTACATTGTTCCAGCCCTTAAATTATTTTTGTAAATTCATATAAGTGTAGAAAAATTCAGATTTCACTTGTGGGTTGTTCTTAGACCCCAAGTCGTCATTTTGGGCCTTGTGGGTATCTTGGAAAGTAATTATTTGAATAAGCTATTTTCAGTTTTTTTTTCATTATTGCTTTTTTGGCAGTTTGAGATCATTTTAGAAATCCTTTTTGTCGAGTTTCCAATTTTATGTAATTCAGATTTAAAAGGGGATATTACAGAGGTGGACAAGGGAAGTGTTTGTCGTGCTTTTCAGTCTTTTTTATAACCATTTGCAATTTCTTTCATGGTTTCTCTAATAAGTTAGGTTGGTTGGGTTAGAGGAGTAAAAAGCCAAAGACAGAAAAGAAAAGCAACATCATTATGAGGTCGGTCATGGGTGAAACTCCCTCGTGGGGTTTGGCGCCACCAAGAAGATATATAAGGGGTCGTTTGGATTCATTTTGGGCATGAATCTTTATTATAATTTTATACTTGGTTTTGGGGTTGATTGTTCTATTACATTCCACTAGAGGATGAAAATCCTTTGGTGTGGCACAACGAGGACGAAACCCTTTCTTGTTCAAGTTGGAGAACGAAAACTCTCCAATCGGTGGTTCCAAGGGTTTCAAAGAAGGTGATCTTGTTGGTTGGCAGCTAGGGCTTGAAGGAGCAAGAGTTGTCAATGTCTTCTACATTAACTTTACAATCTCTCCTAGGGTGGCAGCTTGGGTGGAGGAGGGTTTAAGTGCCTTATAGGGCACATCTTGACATTTGAATTTGATATTCATATTCCTCATAATTTATAAGGCCGATTTCTCACTCATTGATATTTTTGGTTGGAATTATCATTTCCAGCCCTAATGTGAGTTGTACTTCTGCTGGTTATTTAATTAATTGCAGTTATGGTTTATCACTTGTTTCTTGTTTATTTTTGAAGTATATTGACTGCATAAATATCTTCATGGTTGGATAAAATAGTTGGAAATATTTTTATCATTTTCAGCTTGTTATTGCATGGGAATTGATGCCATTAAGTCATGTTTCAGTTTGTTGCCATGGAGGGGTTTATTCACTAATTTCCAGCTGGTTTTGAAGGGAGTTTGATGCCCTAAAGTAGTGATTTTCAGTTCGCTGTTAGGGTTTGATAGCTGCTGTTCCAAAAATCTGATTTCTATCATTTGGGTTTAAGGCCAAACCCTTATTTTCAGTTTCATCCCTAGAAAGGGACATTATATCAGCATTATCAATTGCCTACCATTTTATCCCATCATGCAATCGTGGCCTTACCTTTTACTTTTCTTTTAGTTCATACTTCCACCCTAGGGTTGCATTACCTTTGAGCTTGGTTTGAACAATACTAACGCTTCTTGGGTCTTTCACGTCATCAAAACCAAAGTACTCTTCGATATGAGTAAGCCATTCTATCAACTCCTGGGGGTTGAAAGTTCTTGCGAAACTTGGAATTTCCGTCTTCATCACCCTTCCTACGCTTGATATGGCTCTAAGCAATCTTTCTTCTATTTCATCAACTGGATCGGCCTCTAATTGAAGTTCATTTTCTTACACTTGTTCTTCTCGCTCTGATCTTTTCTCTTCCTCAACATCACATTCATCTACTGTTGGTATAGAACCTCTCCTTTTGTCTTCTTCAACAGCATGTAACATTGTTTGTACGTTTCTCAACAAAGCTACCACATCTTCCAAACTTCCTACCATTTGTGTAGCCATTTCTTCTCTTTTGGGTGTTATCTTTGTTCTCTACAACCTATACACCATGGAGAAGATCTCTACAAACAAAACATCTTCTACCCAAAACTCTTTTGCTTGAAGATGTCTTCCCACCCTCTTCACTTAGGCAGGATACACCTGCTCTGATACCATCTATTGAAGTCAAGGGAGGGGTTTCTAATAAATGATGGCTTTGACCTTGTAGGTAGATCAACATACGCACACCAACACACATACATTCACCAAGGATAAAACTGTAATGTCCCTTTCGGGCTCAAATCTGAAAGATACGGAATTTGCAGAAAACCCCAATGATAGCAAACTGAAATAAATTTTCAAACCCTAGCAGTGACTGATTTTTATTAATTTATGGCAGCTCACATACACAAAACAGCTGGAAATAAATATAGAAACCCTTCAAAATATTTTATTCATGAGCTAGAACAATTATAAGACAAGAGCCCACCGGAAAAATATATTTTTGTATTTTTGGACCAGCTGGAATAAATGAATGACAGCAGCAAATACACTTCACAAATATGGCTGGAAATAATGATTCCAAAGCCCAAATACAAGTCCGGAAAGTGCAATCAGCCTCTAAAAATATGAGGAACCCAATTACCGATAGAAAGTGAGTTGTCGTGCCCTAGAAGCCAACAAACTTCACCCCAGGAGGGGTCACCACCCTAGGAGAGGGTCTGAAAACTCCCAAAAATGCCCTAGCAGCCCTTTATCACAAGAACCCTCACTGAAATCACTGAATCAATTTATTGAAGCCCAATTTATCCTCCATAGGGTATAATCTATTGCTCCATTTATCCTCCATAAAATATTTATCCGCCCTAAAAGTAATATCCAAATGTCCATATCTAGTGATTGGACTGATAGAAAAAATATTCATAATTCCAACAATATACAACACTTTCTAAAATAGCATTTTCTTACATACAGCAAGATTTATTTGCAAATTTCCATGCCCTCCACACAATGTATCATGTCATCACTGAGAATCACAATCTATGACCTTATGTTTATGCATCAGCAATTGTTGTTAACATTAACAATACAAGAACTTATCTTTATACCTCAGATCTTTCTATCCTTCACAGGTGCATGAGTACTAGGCTCTCTCCTCCTTGTCTATGTCATCTTAGATATAACCTATGTTACCGCATTCAATGAATTACATATGTTTATTCAAAATTCACCGAATCAGTAGGCAAACCAACAAATCCGTTTAAATGCACGATTTAATTCGTGCAAACCAAATCGAGTGGATTTTAGGGCTTTATAAGTCACTTCGCACTGGTTTTCTGATCACCTGCAGACAGGAAGAAATCGTGAGATCTGAAGCTACGACAATTACAGGAAGTTGTGCAATCTGAAGTTGCGACAATGACGGCCATGCAGAAATTACAGTGATGGCCTTGTAGATCTGGAAGCGTTCAAATTGCCCTTGAAGTGGATTGTCGAGGGTTGGCTGTGCCAAAATTGCCAGAATTTGCCGGAATCGTTGAGCATCTACCTGTTTTGGTTATATTATTGGTTTGCACGAATTAAATAGATACTTACCAATATATATTATAGAAGTGACATATGCCTTAAGTAATATATATACAAATAAATGTATTGATAAGGATTAGTAATATTTAATAGTAAAGATATAATAGTAAGTATATATTAGTCAGTAAATTAGTAAGTAATAATTATGAATTGATGACAATAATGATATATTAGTAAATATAGACTAGTAAGAAAATTTAAAAAGTACTTTAATATTATTGTAGTAAATTAATAAATTAAATTACTTAATAATAGTAAATTAGTAAATCTCTTAGTTGATTGTTTTTAGTAATGAATTTTATACTCACGAATTCGAACATGTATTTGAATGCAGTAACTTAGGATATAACTGGGGTTTTGGCTTCAAACTTTGACCTCAAACTCATAGACCTATCACCTTGGGCTCTGATACCATAAAGGAAGTATAAGACATAACACTAGAGAATAAAGAGGAGAGAGCAACACTTCTACAACTTATGCTTAGGTCTGCATTACAATTATAGTGTTCTTGGTCAACTGGCATTTGCCACTGTCAGCTAACTCATAACTAGCCTAACCAAGTATAACCATTACATATATTCTGATTTATCAGTCATAGGTGAACATTGGTGCAATTTCTTTCATTCCTTCTTTCCTTCCTTCTTTCTTGCCCAGATACCTACTCCTAACATTTGCTTTGACAGGATTACACACAATACCTTTTGGCAATAATAGGATATAGCAGCTCAAGCATCTTACAAGAAACTTTTGTATATTGTAAATCATTACAAAATATGACTGCATCTGAGATGATTACTATCTCAAACATGAAAGCATTCATACTATGTATGATATAGCTTTTCAAATATTACTCTCCATTCTGACATCAAATTAAGCAGTCCAGAACAGCTACTGGCGAATTTAAGAAAGATGAAAAAAGAAAAATTATATTAATGTTCACAAACAACCAAAGTATGTCAGTAGGACCCATAAGTACATTTAATTACATTAAGACAAAACACAAACCTTCGGTGATCAAAGATAACAGTGGATCGCTCAGCTCCACCAGTTCCTACATATCCATACAAGGAACTGCACACTGCATACAAAGGATCGCCAGAAGATCCAGACACTCGTTGCACACAGCCCCCTTGTTGATTTGTTCTCAAATCCCAGATGCTCAACTGCAATGCTTTCAAGCAAAGAAGATGTATGAATGAACAAAAAGCATATTGAGTACATATGATATGGTTCAAATTTAGGCACAAGGCTAAATTTTCCAAAGTTCAGGTTACAAAACTGTTCTTTCCCAAAGATTTAAAGCCTGTCATTAATATATTGGTATAGATTTGAAATTTTTCTGAAGACATACATGAGATCCCTCTGTGACAGCCAAAACAGAAGAGTTGCCTTCACCAGAAACGCAACTTTTCAAAAAGCACAAAGATGTGGGATGCCACAATCTGCACACAATTACAGCAACCTTCAGAAACAAGAGCACAAATCATGGAGGAAAGACAGTAACTCACTTTTCTGATTTGTAGCTATTACAACAACAACAAATATGTCCATCCTATTACCCTTTATATTGAGAAAGCACTACACAATCACATTTTCAAGCTCAACTGAGAAACTTTAGAAGCATCTTCATGGTGCTTTTTCTGCACCATTTCATGAGCATGTCTCGTGTCACATAATTTACAAATACCAGCACATACATATACATTGAGTTGGCAATGGCATTTACAGCAGGAGTTCGATACCGTATAATTCATACCACACATTTATAAGAATTCCACCTTGGGCTGGGAATAGGATGTATGGAAACAATGGTGCAAGACTGAGCTTTACTTTTCGAAAGCCTAAGGCCAGTTTGCTCAGATATTGATATAATTACACAAAAATTGCAATAAAGGAAACTCAACTCCCGTTTCATATTTGGAAGTCCTAAATATTTTGGGAAAGCACAGATGACAGAGATTGGGCTCTGTTATTTGGAAAATCAAGGCTAAAGTCCAACAATAGACTCACAAATGGTTAATGATGACTAGAAAAATTCAGCTCGCTAAACCCAACCCTTCTTGCTCTACCGATTTCTACGGCCCCTTATCACAACACCTTTTAGAAAAGTCCATTTCTATTGGCAAGAATCAACTGAGAATAATAAGAATCTACTCTTATCATGAGCAAAGATACCGAGCTATTTCTTGCAGGATGAGTTAAAAATTTTAGGATCTAAATAATGAAACAAGCTTTTACCAGTCAAATTTTCTAAGAGATCCACTACAAAGCAAACAGCCCTGTGAAGCGAGGTCATTAGAGCCATATACTAGAAAAAATCATTTGTAACTGATATTCTTCGTCAGTTATTGACAACACCTGGAGCCTCCATTTGGGATGATATTAAGCAAGGCATTTCAGTTATAAAATCAGGAGTTTTTTTGGAAATTAGAGATGGCATATCTGTCATGATTTGAGAGGGTACCTGACAAGGTCATGTCCACTTAGCCAGCTACCCGTAATGGAGCACAATCAAAAATAAATTCACAAGCAAGGACTAAAAACAATCCATGATTATACAGCTACCTGACTTGCAACAATGGATTTCATATTTACAGGAAGAAAAACCATGACTACGGTGTTACAGAAATATTGTGTAACATTATTATATTAGTGTGTGCAAATAATGAGTTGTCTTGTACAACTCAGAGATAAAGAATGGTTGAGTGAATAATGGGATAGTTGAGTGATCTTAGGAGTGTGTTGAGATGTTGTAGGAGAGTTAATATGGATTGATGTTGACTCCTTCATTATAGGATCAAAGAAAGCTATATATGTAATACTTCTATAATGAATAGTGATCCCGAACGTTTTCGGTGTATTGTTATCTGGTTTGCCATGCTTAAACACTGATCAATTTAACATACGGCTCTTTTATCACAAATTACTGAACCTTGTTTAGAATAGCTGGTGCAAATCTTAAGGATTGAACAAAATTAATATACACTTAAGCTCCAAGCAGATTCTTGGGGAGCTTCTGCTAGATGTTATCACAATAAACAGAGATATGTTAGCACTTTTCAAGCTAAGAAAAGTCTCCAAAATCATAATATCTGGAGCAAGATTTAGGGTATGCAGCCTATTATAAAATCAAGGCATCCATGATTCTTATAGTTCAAACTTGTATCCTTACCCACAACAACTTTATGAGGAAGGGATGCAAAAGGCCCTCCCAATATTTTTGATTATTTACAGCAGAAGAAAAGGTCACCATTTATTTATTTAGTGTTTAAGAGCTAAAGAAATGTGGAAGAAAGTATATTACTGATTTGGTCAAGACTGGGCCTGATCTCCCTTTCTCAAAGATCTGATTATGGAATGGCAGAATCGAGAATCAGCTATTTGGATGATAGTCCCTAAATCAAATGTTTTTAGCTAAATTTTGACCGCTACTCTAAAAATGTCCTAGCAAAGGCAGGAACTGCAGGACTAATTAGGGATGCATAGCGTGTGGCTCCAAGTTTATATATGTAATTAATAGTGATCACATAACCAATAAATGGAAAAAACTCAGAGTGGCATACATGGCGTGAAGATGACCGCATATTTAAGGCATGAAAAGACGGAAATTGAGAGGGATTTGCTTGTCATAATCAACCTCCTAAATCAATGCCAACTACTACCTCATCCACCTTGGAAGCTGGAAAATCTCTTGGAAACCGTGTGTAATTTAAGACCTGGATTTCAGTAATACATTTTAATCATGTGCTTAGGAATCTGACTTGTTAGCCAATAAAGGGCCTTCTTTCAGCCAAGGCTGCCAGATACTCGGTGCACCTGCAGAATCAATCATTTCATATCTACTAATAGGATGATGGGTGTATGTTACAGACTAGAGAAAACAGCTCAATAACAATAAAATCTAGATTTCATCAAGTACGAATATAAACCAAGTGCAGGACTAACTTAGGCAAAAATTGCTCAATACCTTACAGCTGATCAGAAGCACTGCAATGGAATGCTAAATTACTTTCTACCAACTTACAGGCACCAGCTAAAATGATTGCATGAAACAAAATGCAGCTATCATTAGAAGACGTGGAAATCTTTGCTAATATAGAGATCATGTTTATGTTATAACAATATATGCAAAACATTACTTCAATAATGAATAATTATTTTCTTAAAAAAGGAAATGTAACCAATTATAAAAAAATTTAACACAGTATGCCCTACTTCAATAATGAATAATTATTTTCTTTTTTAAAACAAAATACAATTATGGCTACAAAAGCAAAGAAGCATCCTACCAACTTCCATATGTAAAGTACAGACGTGTATGAAGTGTGAACAAATATGCAAAATTTTAACACAAGATGCCCAACTTCAATAACAAATAATTATTTATTTATTTAAAACGAAATACAATTATGGCTACAGATTCAGAAGAAGCATCCTACCAACTTACGTATGTAAAGTACGAACATGTATATCCCTATCGTAGAGGTCAATGCTTTTGCAAAGGCTGCGTGCAACTGCCACCTAAACATTTCAAATACTTATTAGAGTGTACAAAGTCAAACTGGGCCATAAGATGACGAACAAAAATCATTTGCATAAACTAACATGAAAATGTGTTCTCTTTTTCTAGTAAAACATCATCACCAACTTCGTTTCATTTCATATAAGTTTTTGTTTTTGAGTAAATGCTTCGTATATTTACAAGAAGGGCCTGTACAAACAAACAAAAAGAGTACAGGAGAAGTACAACAATGTTACATTTTCCTTAAACTAATGACAAGAGTAGCTAGATCAGAGTACTCAGAGGGTTCAAATTGCTTAGCCTCTTTAAGCAGAAGATGTCCTTTCGCAAGCAATTGCAATCTTACTTCACCTTGCCAAGTGTGTCTAAAATTCTCCAACGTACCCTCTTCCTCTTTGAAAATATACCTGCATCTGAGTTTCCAAAGGATGAAAAGGGTGGAGACACGCACGCACTGCCAAAGACTTACAAAGGGTCTCTGAATCAGTAAGTTTGAATCTCCAAGAAGAGCAGCCCTCCAACAAAGGGGATGCTAAAACACCATTGCTTGATATGGACTTCACACCAACACGATTTGGCAAAGGGGCATTCCCACATGAGATGCTTCACAGTTTCTAATTTAGTGCAATAGGGGAAGCATCCATTTGTGAAGCCACTCTTTGAAATTCGTGCCTTTGTAGGCAGCCCCTAATAGATGACAAGCCATGCAAACACCCTTAATTTGTAAGCCACCTTGATTGCCCAAACACTGTGCAGCCTGTAGACCCACAGTGATTCAACATCAAAAGTGAGCCATCTGGGATTAAGAATAGGTGACAATAGACATTTCTGATGTAGGAGATGGTATAGCCGGCGTGTATCATATTGAAAGATGGAATGATCATAGTTCCATCTCCAATCTCTCCATATAGGGCCTTTCAATTCCAAATTGAGCTTAAAAGTGTCTTCAACAGGAACAAGGTTATGAATTTCCTTAACCACTAATCGATCAACAGAAGATAGTGCAAAGTCTCTAGCTAATGTCTTCCAATCTTTCCAATCACGCATGTTGGCATCCCATAAGTCCTTCCAAACCAATAATCCCTTTTTGCTCAGTTTGTGTGCCTGAAAACAGGCAATAGAAGCAATAGATGTGTCCTGGAGTCTCCAAGACCAAATTGATCTATTACCCAGATCCCAGCCAGTATGAGCCCCACTAATCTGCCATTTGAGAAATCCTGCAACTCTTTTCCATGCATGTTCCAAATCTTGTGGAGAATGTATGACCCATGTAGCTAAAAACTAGCAAGGTCCAAGATTATGTCACTGAGTTCGAATTTACCTTTGACCTTGTTTATATGGTGTGTTGTCAAAATCTTGTGCCATTGAAAAATTTGCCAAGCTAAAGGCCCTTCCACATAACGAGGAATCCATTTACCACACAATATATATCCTAGAGTAATAATGTCTTGTAGCCCCAATCCTCCTTTTTCTTTAGGCATTATGCACATTGACCATTGGACGAATGAGAGACCTCTAACTCCACCAAACTTTGACCAGAGAAGATTTCGCAAAATCTTTTCAAAGCGAGTCAGTTGAGTTTTAGAAGGAAGCCAGCACGTGATATAATAAATATGTGATGCTTGTAGAATTCGAGTCGATACAGTTAGCTTTCCCACAAAGGAGGGAACATTATGTTGCCATTAACTGAGTTTAGCTTGAAATTTCTGCAATACCCAGTCCCACATATTAACCAGAGAGATATCCTATCCAAAAGGGATACCTAAATATCTAACTATGATCCCAAGCCGAACAAAATTCATTATGGGAGGATCCCTTAACAACGGGTATCAAGTCCAACAAGCCAAAATTCAGTCTTTTGGTGACTAACAATGGCTCCCAATGCATTAGAAAAAGTATCTAAGCACCATTTAGCTTTTGTGACGGAACTCGGTGAAGCTTGGATAGATAGAAGCGAATCATCAACAAAATGATTATTGAGCATCTGTGAAGCATCTGGTAAGTAAATACCTTGTACTCTGTTTTGTGCACAAGCATTTTCCAACAAATACCCTAAGGCATTTGCAATGAGGACATAAAGGTAAGGAGCAAGTGGACAGCCCTGTCTGATTGAACGGTGCAGCATAATTCGTGGTGACAACACAAACAGCCACAAGCAATGAAGCACACAAAAATAAAGTATTTACCATGTTTACAAATTTCTTCCCAAAACCAAGGCTTTGAAACATTTATGTAATGAATGTCTAGTCACTTCAGTCATATGCTTTATCAAAATCAATTTTGAGAAATCATTTTTTGGCTTGTCTCTCGAGCTCACTCCGTTGCTTCACAAGCAGATAAAAATTGTCAAGGATAAAGTGGTTCTGTACAAAGTGTGTTTGTTCCTTACATACAATCCTGCTACCAATGTTTTTTATTCTTAGGGACAAAGCCTTGGCTAGAATTTTATATGCTACACTTAAGAGTGTAATAGGTCTCCAACCCCTATAGTGTCCCGTGCAGCACATTTGGGGATGAGTTTGATAAGCCCTTGGTTGAAAATTTCCGAGACGGACCCAGAAAAAAACACTTCTCTTGCCAAATGTGTGAAGTTGTCACCAGCTGTGTTCCAAAGCTCTTTGTAAAATTCACAAGGCAAACCATCCATGCCCAAACCTTTTCCATTCGGCATAGAGGAGAGAGCAACATACAATTCCTCCTTTGTAAATGCCAACTCAAGTTTATTGTGGTCACAGGCAGTCTCTTTAGCTAGAATTACACTATGGAAGGCATTATGTGCTTCAATAACCTCTGGTGATGTTAAACATGGTTTTCTGAAAATGATGTTCAAAAAGCATTCTAATCTCAGTAAGTTCTTCTGCAAGAGAGCCATCGGGTTGACATATTCCAAGAATTTTTACAGTGTTTAGTTTCTTCTTTAAGTGGTGAAAGTAAAATTTTGAGCTTTCATTGCCTTCTCGAACCCATTTTAGGAGAGCACATACACATGCTCCACGAGCAGTGTACTCTTCAGATTCTAACAGATGATTATTTCCAGGCAAGCTGTTTTCTCTTGAAGAGGTTCATTGTGTAGATCTTGTTCTAAAGAACTACAGGGCTGCTATCAACTTCGCTTTAGTTGCCTGCATAGAATGCCTACACTTCCTTGCTACCATGCGTCCCCAACCAAGAACGAATTTGACAATTCTACGAATAACAAATTCCCACCACAATATCCTTCCCAACTTTCCTTGAGGACAAGGTATCAAATTCCAGATATGATGTATCAATTCATGCAAATCAGCAGATTGAAGATGAGAGATGCTCAATTTAAACCAAAAGGAATGATGTTCCTCGACAAAGTTACCTATGGATATGCCTGTCTGGTTTGGCAAATGATCTAGACCTATTTCTCCTATGAGAGTTTCCACTAGACATGAAGGACCTGAAAATAAGATCTCCTTGGGACCATAGAATATATCCAACCTAGCCTGCATTCTGTTAATTCCACGACAGAAATTATTCCAAGTGTACCAACCAGCCCTTGCTACTTCTTTTTTCCCCAGTTGGGATCAAAGAGCTGGAGGAAATCTTACACCTTTCCCAAGCCTGGTTTTCTGTCCCTGAAGTGACTGTTCCAACTCCTCCAGCCCTGTCTCACTCCCATTCTTCTATGTTGAAATCACCTCCTAAAATCCCTTTGACAGTTGGCAAGGTGGAATAAGCCAGTTCCATAGTCAAATACGATCTATACTTATATTGGGAGCATACACTGCACAAAAACAATAGACATTATTCTAAATCAAAATTGTTACCCACACACATCATCCATCTGTATCCATTCCATGACCTACAATATAGGGTTGCAAAGACGGGGTAGTTCCCAAAACCATTCCACCGCTGCCCTAGTTATGGTTTGATGTCCAAAATGGGCCATTCCAACAATAACTCATTTTGTTTCTTAATTCAAATCCAGCTGACTTAACTTCTTGCAAAAAACATATTTCTGGTTTAATTCTCTTAAGAACACCACGCACAAACAGTTTGCAACTGGGAAAGGTGTTCCCTCAAACATTCCAAGCTAATAGAGAGATCTTCATTCCAAGAAAGGCAGGTTATCCAACGAGCTGAACTCGTTGTGAACCACTAATGTAGTGATAGAATTTTTTGGCAAGGGAGAAACTGCATCCCTAAAAGATCTGATGCAAAGTGATGGGTAAACGCAGGTTTGATTGTGTTCTTTCGGGCGATGAACCACCTTTGCCTTTGTGAGTTTTGACTATCCATCCCCTTTCTATTTCTGCTGCTAATCCTTTACTTGAGACAACATGTAAGGCTGCCTTACCTCCTGAAGCCCATAAGTGAGTAGAGTTCTTGTGTTTCTGTTTAATTGGCATTGATCCGTTGTCTTTGGATGACCAAAATTGGAGTTTGGGAGAAGTGTTATTTTCAATGGGCTGATCATTACTGCAATGTTCAGGTACTGTAGGTTCTTTATCACCGTATTTTTAGGACTATCATGAATAAAATGATATTGTGCCTGACATGTGAAGCATGTATTTGGGAGATTCAGATAATGCACCTTTTGTTGATGAATCCCATCTATTGTCATGACTGAGATGAATGGTGGAAGCTTTTTTTGGAGATCCACTTCAACACAGACTCTAGGATTAGAGAGGAAGGAGTTACGCCTGCCACCCAGGATAAGCAGCTTACCAAAGCGAGCAGCAAATAAATCCACACATGGGCTTAACTCAGCAGGTATCACTGGGAGCTCGGACCAAAGAGGGTAATGAGACTACGCATTGTCTTCCGGATTGAAGTTTGCTCGCCATGATTGAACAGACGCCAGAGATCCAGCAATGTTCCATGTGCCATATTGTAGGACTCTCCAAGAAGACATGTCAGAAATGAGTAAAAGCATATATATTTCAATCACAAACCCCAATATGAGTGCAGAGAAATGCCTTTGGCTTCCCAGTTGAGCATAACCATTTAGCAAATGATTCCTTGTCAAGCATACGGCGAGGGAATAGAGAATTACTCCATGGTGCTCCAAATTTTGTCTTGCTACTGCATATTCCGGATTGTCAATCAACTGAAAATGAAATTCATCTTCTTCTTCTTGTGCACAGCTCTTTAACCCAGCAGTCCTATTTGTGCTATCGTTATACTCAGCAGAATCAGGTTGTTTATACTCTGGAGTAAGCTTAACATGGTCTGGTTCATCGACTATTGAAAAGGGCTGAGGACACAGGGGAGGTTCTCCAAGCAGTAGTAACTCGGTGCCTGTTGAATGCTGTGAACCATCCCGCCCAAGTTCGTTATCATGTGCTGACTGTAAATCTATGGTGGATGCTGATTTTTCTATCTTGAGATCGCGAGAGTCTTCAAGTGTAGACATAAACCTCTTCAGGTGTTGCTTCAACCGATTCAACGTTTTCACCAAAAGCGTGCACGTCCCTGTTTGGGAGATCATGATCTGCCCAGCCGTCTGCCGGGCTGCATCCATGGCCTGGAGCCATGATGAGTCAACCAAAGCCCTTTCGCAATCAAAATGGAAGCAAAAATGAAAATAGAGGAAATACTAGATATTTTCCCTGAAGTTTTGTTTGGTAGCAAAATGAATCTTCCATTTTTGTCAAAAATAAATTTGATAACATTAATTTTTAAAATATCCCAATTCATTATACAAGTAAACATTAAAACACCCCTGTATATGACCTTACTACCAATTACAAACGACATTCATGAATTCCTTCATATAAATTATATAATATAAACCCCACAAAGAGACAAACTCCATCTAGCCTCTAAACATAAAATATGCGTACTTTAAACTCCGCATAGAGACAAACTTCAATAGCCCTTGAAGCTGATGAAATGACATTATCTACATGCTTAATAATTCCTTCAATCAATGCAAATAAACGCTTTTGCAAATGAACAAAAATCTAGTAAGTGTGGCTCGTGAGTGTGATGCTATCTGCATTCCAGGTGAACATCATATCAATACGTTAATCAGAGTTCAAGGATAGACAGATAATCACCATAGAATTTTGACTAGGATTGAAGTTGATCCCGCCCAACCGCCTTCCCCAACTCCAGAATCCTGGGGCGAAGCTGTATATGTTATTCGTTCAGCATCTGTAACCGTTCTGCTTCAATTAGGTTTGATTTACAACATAACAAATCCACAGATTTCACACTTGACATAACATTTCTATATACCAAATCTCTAAACTCATGGCATATGCATTGTAATTGAATGTGATAAAAGAAATTATATAACTTACGATAATTACATATAACAGATCTATTTTTAACATAAAAATTGAGATGAAAATTGTCCATATGACTTGCAATTGTCACCATTCTGGTGCCAGCTATGACTAATTTGTGAACACACAAAAAGAAAAACCAAAGAGATAAAAGCCTGAAAACCTAGGAGTAACAAAAGATTGCAAAATAAAATGATTTGCACGCACTCTGGAACCATTACAAAATGCAGTTCTATTGCATGGATCAAATCCAACAGAAATGTATACATGCAAAAGAAAAAGAAGATACTTCTGCTTCAGCTATTCTCTCCAAATTTGAATTACATCAAAGGGAAGGATTGTTTCCTCTTATTTTCAACACAGTCTGACCAAATGTAAATCAGATCAATGGGAATTCATGGTTTTCAGATTCTTGCAGAGTTGAGGAAATCGGTTGGTGGGGCCTCATCTATATTCATTTTTGTTGAAATTAGCATACCTAAGTGGTGTACAAAAACAATTGCCACTACAAGTTTTAGAATTTTAGAATTCACCTTCAGCATCTGACTCCAGTGCAGAAACAATGATGTTGCCATAAGAATCCACTGTCCCTAACAGAAACTGACCGTCACCTGAAAATCATTTGATACATTATAATGCAATCTAGCAAGAAAAGGATAAGAAATATTACAGCAATAAGCTTGATCTTTTATATAAATAAGTGCATTGAGATAGGACTAGTGGTATTGTCAAACGGCTGGCTACTTTGAATTTAGGTTATGTAACATATCTTCCACAGACAATAACATATGTCAATCTAGATCTATAAGACTCTCATTCTAGCTCATGTGCAAATTTGTTTCAAATTTATGCAATTTCTCATGCTGCGTGGTTAATACAATGGGATTCTGATTGAACAAGAGATGAAAGGCCATTTTGCTGTCAGATGCACCCATGCTTATTGTAAATGTTTCTATACAGTTGTCTCACAAGAAAACCCATAAAATGATCAGATCCGATGATAAGGGATGGCACCTTTCCTCTAGATTGGCAATCAGATTGAGTCATAACCATATGTCACTTCCTCCATCAACTTGGTTTGTGCTGTATGTTAGCCAACTTAACATGAAAGGTTTGATGATAATGATCCTTATTCAGAAAGCTTATAGGAGTTGAACACATGAACATGCTTGAGAAGCAAAGAACTGTGTCTTTGCAAAAATATTTAATGGAGCTTCATTCCTATGTAAAAGATCAAAGGAGCCCCTTCATGAACACTTTCTAAAAATAAAGTTGCAGCTTTGATCCAGTTTTCTACGTACAGATTCTAAATATTGTGTTACAACTTACAACCATAAATCCTCAACATAAAAATATGCAAGACACGAACACTAAACTTTATTGAATGCTTTGTAAAAATCTAGTAAGGCACCCTATTGTCAGTAGTGGACTTCAAGGATCTTCAGAGAAAACTTAAATGTATAAATCCAAGGCAAAATCAAGGAATAAGATATGTAATAATACAAAGTATGCTTCAAAATATTTCCAGCAATACATAGCATTCCTAGACATAGACAACTCGAACCACTATGTCATCACCATCCAACTTAATATAGAGAGTGGATTCTAAATTTCTTCTTTTAAAATCAGAATCTCTACGATATTTAACCTACATTAACCTACAAACTAAATGCTCTTTTCCAGAATCTCAAATCTCTGTGGTTGAACCATGTACACCTCTTCTTCTAAGTCTCCATTAAGGAAAACACTTTTGACATCCATCTGATATACCTGCCAACCAAACTGAGTGGCAATAGCAATAACCAACTTGAATGTTACCATTTTTACTGTAGGAGCAAAAGTTTCTTCATAGTCTACTCCTTCCTGTGCATATCCCTTAGCAACAAGACGAGCTTTGTATTTATCTAAAGAGCCATCTGACTTACATTTTACCTTATAAATCCATTTACAACCAATGGATTTCTTACCTTGAGGTAGATCAGACAAAACCCAAGTGCCATTTTTCATTAATGCATCATACTCCACCTTCATGGCAAATTCCCATTTTGGCTTTCCTTTGGCTTTGGCAAAATTATTGGGTTCAAAAATTTGTGAAACAACTGAATTGAGAGCATAATTTACCTATTCATCACTTTGCACTACTTGTTTCCCAGATCTTGTGCACCGTCCTTCCATGGTTGTTGGATATTCATCCTCCTCCACATCTTTCAATGTGGTATAGTACCACTTTGGTCTTTTATGTTGACTTATCTAATCTGACTGTGAATCATTGTTTGTCTCCTTTGAATTTTTCAATCAAACTTGACTTCTCTAGTGTATATCTTTTTATGTCCTATTCCATTTTAGTACTTGAACTTGATTCAGAATCATCATTAGTAGCTATCCATAGATTACTAATATCAATGGATTTTCCATCACTTGAGAAATATGGAATTTTCTCATCTATTATCACATCTCTACTTATAACAACCTTATTTGTAGAGATATCTAGTAATCTATATGCTTTGGATTGCTCACTATAGCCCACAAACATGTACCTTTTACTTTTAGCATCTAAACCACTCCTTGTTTCTGTAAAAAATAAGGCTAAAGTAATACAACCAAAGATATGGAAATCACTTACATCAAGCGTTACACCTGACCATGCTTCTTTAGGAGTGATGTTTTGCACAACTTTACAAGGACTTCTATCCAGGATGTAGACCGTAGTGTTGATAGCTTTTGCTCAAGATCAAAAAAAGGTATTGTTCAATTTGCACCATACATTTGGCCATCTCCATAATAGTCTTATTCCCTGTTCCACGACTCCATTTTGCTATGGAGTGTACGAAGTTGTATACTCTTTTTGTATACCTTCATGTGTGTAGTATGCTTTGAATACTTCTGAGAAAAACTCATCTCCATTGTCAGATTTGAGTGTTTTAACTTGTTTATATGATTGTTCTTCAACCATTGTTTTCTATCCTACAAATTTAAAATAACATTATGATTACTTATTTAGGAAATACACCCACATTTTCCTACAAAAATCATCAACGATCAACAAGAAATAAAGTGCTCTAGACTTCGTACAAGTTTTCATTGGACCCTATAGATCTACATGAGCCAATTCCCATACATTCTTCGTCCTCAATGTTTTACTAGTAGGAAATGGATGTCTAACAAACATTCTAACTTTCTTGAATGGTTGGGGGTCCATTCACCATTTTTGTCTTCCTTAACAAATTCAAATACTGGTAACTAAGATGTCCATACCTTTCATGCCACAAAATAATAAAATACTCAGCTACTACTAATGCATGATTTTCAGTCGTTTTAGGATCAATGAGTGTGTACAAACCTCTTTCTCTAATCAAAATTGCTACTACTTTATCATTGACTGTAGTATCTCATACTCGAGTCCGACTAGGCTACTGTGGAGAGAGTTCAGATCCTTCTTCTTAGACATATCATCAGATGCAAGGAGACTGTTCCCCACAATATCATTCTGGAAGAATTTGGAGCCCGCCCCTTTAGGTTGGAAGCAATTTTCGGCCTTGTCTCCCTCCTACATCGTATTCGAAAGCTTGTTGATTCCTCTGTGGGAAGGGATAGGTATCCCTACCTGGCCTATTGTTCTTCTGAGGCCATCGCTTCAACCGATCACTCTGGTCGATCACGATGTTGGTATGCTGGAGTGTCTCGACTTCTTGAGTCTATTGGTATTCAGACAGATCGCCTCCCTCCATACAGTTTTTCCTTGAACGCTCCTACCCATCTCCTTTCGAGAAAGCAAGATTTGAACAAAATCATCAGAGATGATATCTACAGACAGTTCATTCAGTACACCTGGACCAACCCCCAGAGTGGGCTACGTCCGAAGATGGCCTTCTATGCTGCACATTTTCTTGAGGTCAATAATGGCATTATCTCTCGGCCCCAATATATTTCCCGACATTGGATGCATGCTCTTCGCATTTCCTTGGGTCAATTCAGGGTTGGCTCTCATAGGCTCTGGGTTGAGAGTGATCATCAGATTGACCGTTCTGAGCGGATTTGCCAGCTCTGCTCCCTCCAGGAGATCGAAACGGAAGAGCACTTCATCTTCCAAAGGCCCCATCTACTACGAAATCAGAGGGAGATTTCACTGCCTATTCAGAGAGCGTCCGACTTTCACCGACTTTTTTAGATACTATGATCAAAGGTGCCTTGCTCTCTATCTACATGAGGCTCTTAGGCTTCGAGAGGAGACCCTTCATCCTCCTCCCCCCAAACAACTACTCAGCAGATCACTTCCTTTTTCACAGTGCTCTCACCTAAGGGGGCACTAAGTGGCAGAGTGACACCAACCCCGATAACTAAACGAGGTCGGGTTCGATCACAAACCGAGTCGCCTGCACCATAGTAGGAAAACTTGTCGAGACCCCCAAAAAAAAACTCGGCAAAACTCGCCAATATTCGGCCAATACTGGAATACTCGAACTTAAAAATACTCAAATTTCTTTAAAAACATAAATTTTAAGCAACACGTAGCTACAAAATGTATCAAATGAACCCATAAAATGTTGAAGAACTGTTTTTATGAGATTTGAATACAAATACAATACAAAATCGCATCATTATGCGAATAAGACAACCGGTGATAAGTAATATGAATTTATCATGATTGACATTGAAAAATATCATCATAAATTTCATATATATACGCAAGTTATAATATACAATAAATTACACTTTCCTCTTCCCCAATCTAGAGAAAAATTGGGGAGAGGATCTAGTGCCTCTACTAGTCCCCACACTCGGCCGTGCGTCTCCACGCTCCTCCTAGAAGGCTACGAATCTGGCTCGATTATGGAGCTAGATGGTGGTGTTAGTGGCTCCTCTGCTACATGTTGGAGATCACCTCCAAAGATGTCATCCATTCCAATATCTTCTCGAGTCCCGCTGGTGCTTCTCCATCCATAGCCTCCTCTCAAAAGAAGCAATCTCGTCCGCTGTGAACGCAGGGGTTTTCCTCTTCTCGCCGGTCCACTTTGTATGGATCTATCTCATCCAAATCAATGAGCTCCTCGATGTGGCCTCAACTTTTTTGTGTGAAGCCGGAGATCAGTATTGCACAAAACCAAGTCGTTGAGCCTTTTTTGAGTCAACTTGTTGACTTCTTCGTGTGAATGGCCTCAAACAAACTCCGGTTGCGTTCACATCGTAAGCGCTACAAGGATAGAATTTCGAGGGCTAACTTTTGAAGATTTGGGGTATTCCCTCCCCAATCCTCCCACCAAGAACCTACAAACAAGATAATCAAAAATTTATAATTAATTAATAAAATCAAATATGTAACTAATAAGTAACTTGGTAAACATTCTAATTTTTATTACCTGGTGACTATGTGGTTCTCCTTGAATAGCTAGCACCGAAGAAAAGAGTCTCCCCCTAGCATGTTTGTAACTCTGCAGCTCTAAAATGACGAGGTCCCTCGTCTCAACATCCGGTATCATCCTCTAAATACATGTTGAAAGGCCCTCCATAACCTCTCCGTTCACATCTGTGAAGGTGTCAGAGTAAAAATACTTGGGGTCGAGGTAGTACCCCGCTGCATGAATAGGTTAGTGGAGTTGATTGTTCCACCTCCGATCATTAATCACCCAAAAGGGACCATATCTCGACGATATCCCCCCGTAATAGTTTTGGATAGACTCTTTGGCCGTATCCATGGCCTCATATACAAACCCCATGGGGTTTTGCTCCCATCAACCAAACGAAAACTCTCACCAACGGCTCGACACCTACACACAAATTAAAATGTAAGATTGCAAACTTACAAGTTAATACATATTAGAAATGAAATAAAAAAGTAAAAAGTAGAACAATATATTTAATATTTATAATTTAACAAATTAAATAAAGGAATAAAATATAAATCGAAGTTTGAAATTACCTTGATGATCTCTATAGCTCTCTTTGCAAAGATATCATCAAAAACTATCTTTGCAACCCTCTCTCCGTCACTTTCTTTGAATATTGTGAGTCTAGCCATGCTTGACTCACAAACATTTGTTTCAAAGGTGTCAACAAACTACAAATACTTTGCAACGTCAAGAAGTTAGTTGCAAACCTTGTGACACCGGCTCGAACAAGTTCTTTCCCCTTTGTGTGTACTCTCATCAAGCTCAGAACCCAAGGGTGATTGTATATGTACTTCGTTATAGATCTTGCATCTTCTACAACCGGCCTCACCCAATCAATTTTGCCTATGTCCTCCAAAAGAAGGTCAATGCAATGAGCTGCACAAGGAGTCCAAAAGAGTGATGGATGTCTCTCCTGCAGTAGTCTCCCAGCTGCCACATATGTTGTTGCATTGTCTGTGACAACTTGCACAACATTCTGTACACCAACCTCTAATACAACTGTCTCTAACATAACACTCAAATTCTTTGCATTTTTTATTATGTTAGAGGCATCAAGAGATTTTAAAAACACCATCTCTTCGTTTGAAGCTGCTAAAAAATTAACAAGGGTGTGGTTCCTTCCATCCGTCCACCCATCTGAAAGAATGGTGCATCCGAATTTTTTCCATTGTTTCTTGTGCTCTTCTAGCATGGTAGTGGCATCTACAATTGCACCCTCAAGTAATTTCCCACTCAAATCTTTTGGAGAGGGTGCCTGTACCCTTTCCCCCGCAATGTCAACGCGTTGTCACCAAGTACTCCCAAGATGGGCTCTCTACCACATACATTGAGCAGCAGGTTGTTGTAGTACAAAAATTTGCACAAGCTTTATCCACTTCCTCGTGCATATCTTTGTTCCAAACTGTACCTTCCAATGAAGGTTGTGCTCCAGGTGTGTTCCTTGCCACAAAAAAACTTGGTATGCCTTTGCTCGAACTCGATGAAGACGTGCCTTTTCCGGCTCTTCCTCTTCGTATGAGTGGACCACGAGTAGAGCCCACAATTGTTGCCGCATCATCGTCTAAATCCTCTTCCATTGCAGCCCCAGGTCTAATAGCTTGTGTTATGGCTGCCTTCAGCCTTGCCTTCTCTAGTTTCTTCTCCTCTAACTCTGCTAGCTCTGCTCTAATCTCTCGCTTTGCCTCTTCCAACACGTTGGGGCAAACCAAACATCTCGGCAAACAATAGTTGAAAGGTGATATTTCAAACGATTGATGCCTCCATTCATTTTTTGTTACAAAAAGTGCAAAAAATTTCGCCCTCACAAGCTCCACGTACAGCATACTTCCATGCTATGGAACGAGCATTCGGAGGAACGGTCCTTGCTAGTGATTCAGATGCCGAACCTGATGCCGACCCTGATGCCATTGTTAAGCTCTAATCTGCAACACAATGCACATTTAAAAAATTAGAAAACATAAACTTAATTTAATTTTAAAAACAAAACGTGCCTGAATAACAAATTTGCGTAAATAAAAAAATACATTACAAGCATTCAATTTTACATTACATGTATTTAGAATTACAAAACGAATCAATTACAATACACATACATAAAATTTAACTAGTTTACAATGAATTTGCGTTAAAAAAAAATACATACCTCTGGCTGCAAATGAGTATAAAAAAATTACAAGCATTCGATTTTACATTACATGTATTTAGAATTACACAACGAATCGATTACAATACACATACATAAAATTTAACTAATTTACAATGAATTTGCATTTAAAAAAAATACATACCTATATCTGCAAATGAGTATAAAAAAATTTCAAGCATTTGATTTTACATGTATTTAGAATCACAATAGGAATCTATAAAACCTAAATAATATACACAAAATTTGGAAAAACTTCAAAGAATTAAAAAATAAAAATAAAAACCTACCTCCAAATGCAAATCTCCAAATTCTCTCCTCGAATTCGCTCCAAAATCCACTCAACACAAGCATTGCAAGCTCAAATGGTTGTGTGAGTGACAATGAGGGAGTAGAGGGCCTTTTAAAGAGCCAAAACCGTGTAAAACCAACGTTTTTTGCGTGTGAAAAGCGTGTATACGCGTGAAAGCAGCGTATGGCGAGTATTTAGCACGAAATTTAACTCGGTGAGTACTCGCCAAAACTCGGCAAGTTTTCTTTTTCCGAAAATGGCGTGTTTTTAGGCGATAAAACCGCTTTGATTGCTTTTTGGCAAGTTTTTAAAACTCGGCAAGTTTTGGCGAGTTTTCCATCTATGGCCCAAACACATACGAGGCCGAGACCATCCTCTCATAGATGACCTTTGAGATCCACCAAACGTACACAGAGAGCTCTTCCCCTTCGGACATCGGCACCCTGATCTTTCGGAGCTTCGATTCCAAGCTTCAACACATCACTAGCTTCTTCCATTCGGCCTTGGATGCTAGTTGAGGGGTCTCCTTCTTGCCTCCTCTTCCTTCTTTTCTTCCACATGTTTTGGCTCTGTTGATCGTGCGGGTGCTTTCCGAGCATCTCTCTTTTTGCCCGTTCTTCTCTTCTTTCTCCTTCTTCTCTTTTCTGGTTGTACTCAAGGACCTTTTGGTTCTCTGGTTGGATTCTTGCTCACTTTCTTTGTATTGGTGCAGTCCCATTGACCTACTTTTGTGGTCATTCGTTGGACATTTAATATATTTATCTTATCTTATCTTATCTTACACATTTGTTTCCTTCAAATTTGACACCTTAATTATTATTTTGGCTATCTCACTTTTAGAAAGGAGATTTTTGTTCATATCTGACATTATTAAGCGTATATTGAAAAACTTCATTCAATGTAATTTGAACATCCCCACTACCTCAAACAAAGTAAGTCCACCCATCACCCAAGGAAACAAATTCTTTATTACTATTATCCTCAATGAAATTCACATACCAATCTTTGTGACACGTGTAGTGTCGAAATGCGCCAAGTCAAACTATCAAATGTGCGACTCTTCAAAATGGTTATGTAATGCTACAAAGGCGAAATTATGAGATGTTTTTTCCGCTTCTTTTACAATATGAGTTTGTCTTGGTTTCTTTGTGCATTAGTCATATCTTGTTGTCGCTTACGACAAACTTTCTTGTAATGGCCAAGTTCCTTGCAATAAAAACATTTCCATTTATATTGCTTGAAAGGACTTACATTGCTTGAGAGGACTTACATTGCTTTTGTCACTTTTGGAGGTGTCTTTGTTTGCATTCCATTGTTTTCCCTTGTCTTTTGACCTTGTGAAGAAAGCATTCTCTATAGCAATTGATGTAGAGGCAACCGATTGATCTAGCCTCCTTTCTTTTTGCATGAGAAGTGTAGACAACTTCTCATAATTGATTTCTTGTGTCTCTGCGATCATGTGCAATGACTCAACAAATGAGTCAAAAGATGGCAGCAAGTTCTGTAGTACTAGAGCAATCAAATCCTGCTCATCTACAAGTTTCTCAACTGCTTTCAATTGATCACAAATATCCTTTAGCTGCAACAAAAAGTCAAAAACCGACGCAGCTTCCTGCATTTTAGTGAAGAATAACATATTCTTCAAAACCGCTCTTGAAGCCTAGTACTTTGAAATCAAACTTTTCCACAATTTTGAAACTACCGTTGCATTTCTAAAATCTAGAGCTAAATGGTCAACAATAGAACTAAATGGTCAACAATAGAAAGTTTAAGCAACATTAAAGCTTCCTATGACGTTTATCATAGTCATTAGTTTCCTCTTCATCCTCAGGTCGAGCCTCTTTACCAAGTATTATTTGATCAATATTTCTAAACTCACTTATTGTAAGTATCTTATGACTCCAGAGACTGAAATTTTACCAATCAACTTCTGGTTGTCAAGCAGTAACAAATGCTGAATGCTAGCCATTTTGCCTAGTTTTTCACTAAAACAAGTAAATTTAAAAACTAGAAAGGCTATCTCAAAAATTCCTTTTGCACTGGTTTTGAACTCATATCCGAACAACTTCAAATTTTAGGCTTCTACATGGTACGGTTTTCCAGATACTAAATTAAACACCCTCCAAGATACCTTTAAGGCAAATATAGGCAGTGTGAATAGTATGTGAAGATGCAAAATCTGATCAAAATTCAACACCAGAGAAAAGAAGGAAAAATCTTATATTTAAACTTTTCTAAAGTTGAAATCAATAAATATTTTGAGAGTTTAAAATATTTCTTCCAAATTCCTTTCCCCTTATTTTAATAAGGCTCAAACTTTGGTTTAAAAGCTTCAAAACCTTTGTTTAGCCAATGAGAACTCCACCTTCAGCAGCATGGCGCTCTTCCTCTGCATAAACCTGCACTTCTCTCTTCCCAGGTGCTCCTCTACGCACAGATCAGCATGCATAAAAGCTTCTTCATACGAAAGGAATTAAGCTGAGCCTAGAGAATGCCTCGTGCCTTCTTCTTCTGTGGATGGCACTTTTTAGGCAGTCAGTAATAAAACAAAATGCTGTTCTATGGTTTACAGCTGCACTTTCCACCTTCAGCCAGCATCTTCCTTATGTTTGCAGCCTCACGCCTTCTTCAGATCAATAAAAGTGCTATTTCAGATCATAAAATAAACAAGAGCTTCTCAGAATGGCACCTAACTTCACCAAAAAACAATGCGCCCAGCTCCTCTCCGGGCAGAAAACTAGCAAAAATGCTTCTTTTCTCTTCCCTGCTCCTCACACACACGGCGCTTCTTTTACAAGCATTCAATAACCAACAGATAAAAAATTATATTCCTTTTTGTTACTAATTTTATTATTTTTGTCCTTTCTTCCTCTCTTCTTCTTTCCTGAAATACACCCTTACGCAGGCTCATTTCTAAGGGTGCGTGTTGCTTTACATGCTTCCTCCCTTTCTCCGAAATCTTTCTTGCCTTATAGGGATCCTCTCTCGTGGTTTTCCAACCATGGGCTCTAACTACCACAAAGAATTAATTGACAGCTTCAAGTGGTACTTTCCTTGCAAACAATGAGCTCTTAAACATACCAAAGAAGACGCTACAATCAAGGAAACTTACATAGCACACAAACAATGAGAATAGCCATAAGCTAAATAAAGCTTCATGGTAAACCTACGGCTACAAAACAATAGCTAAACCATAGTTATGTGCGGACGCGTCCCCCCCATTTTTGACAAGTCCGGGACATCCTGAACGTCCTAGGGACGTGAGGACATGGGAGAGACATTTCCCCCACATTTCCTACAGTGAACAAAAGCTGTGAAACGTCCTAGGGACGTATACAGACGTGGGGGACGCCCGAAGTGTGGGAAACATTTGGGAACGTCGGGGCGTCGCACGTCCCCGGAAATTACGCCCCGGGAATTCCCGAGGGGCGTCCCAGACGTCCCCGACCTCCTCGATCGCCGCCTTTTAAAAAAACACACTTTAAACAATTAAAACTATTTTTTTAAATTGTAAATCACTTATAACATAAAAACAACATTCCTAACCTAACCCTAACCCTAAAAGTGCAATTTTATGTTATAAATTTACATTATGGGCTCATTTCATATTCACACCAAGCAAGAGCAAGAGCAAGAGCAAGAGTGAGAGCAAGAGGAAGAGGAAGAGGAAGAGGAAGAGCAAGAGGAAGAGTGAGAGCAAGAGCAGAGCAAGAGCAACAAGCAAGCAAGAGGTATTTATAATTTTATTTGCTTACAATACTTGTTAAAGTCTTTTTTTATTTTAAATTTAGATTCTATTTGCATTTTTTAGGGGTTGTTTTTTAGCATTTGCATCTACATTCACAATGTAATCATGTTTATAGTTTGTAGGATTTTAAAAATGCATATTGCATAGGGTTTGGTTGTAACTGGTTACGTTTTTTTTTTTAATTACATTTTTATTTCTAGTTTAAAATTTATATTATATTTGCATTTTTTAGGGGTTGTTTTTAATTTTTGTATCTACATTCACAATGTAATCATGTTTATAGTTTGTAGGCTTTTACGAAATGCATACATTGGTTACGTTTTTTTAATTACATTTTAAAAGTTAAAAACAAAAAACATATTGCATACTGGTAACTGCATAGGGTTTGGTTGTAACTTGTGGTTGTTTTCATTGTTTATAAATTAAAATTAAAATTATGATCATTGCTTATACTTTTTTTTAAAAATTAATTCATTACATAATCAATCAATCATATAGTTATGGTTGTTTTTTTATTCATTGCAGCAATCATCACCATGAGTTCTTCTTCTGAGTATGAGTATGAATCAAAGCAGGAGAGGGTTGAACAGGAACTTGAGATAGGTGGCCATGGAAGTGTTGGTGATGCCACAATGGGGAAAGTGGAGAAGGGACACAAAATGTAGTGGCAGCGGCAATTGGTAGTTCAGTTGGTAGTGCTACCAATTGCCCCTCTCAAATGTTGTCCAAATTTGCCATTGGACCATTTGATAAGAAGAAGCCATTGCAACAATTTGCCCAGATAATTGAGAACCCCAAGTCTGGAGGGGGAGCAAAGTATGGAAGTGCAACATATGTGCACTGACTTGGCATGGCAGCATCACTAGGACCAATGCACACTTGTTGCACCTTACAGAAGGGGGTTGGCACTTGTAAGGGCCTTTCACTAGAGCAGAGAGCTGAGATGGTGAGAATCTTCAATGGAAATACCATGGACAATGTGCCAGAAGTTTGTGGTTCTACGGCTAATACTCCATTGAGCGCTCATAGGACTGGCAAACATAGTAATACTTTGGTTGGTTCTAGTTTTGGAGTGTCAGAAGTGGAAAGCAGAGGGAAGAGAAAGGTCGTGGGGGCAGCCCCAATTCAATTGTTGACATGTTTGATTCAAAGGCAAGGGAAGAGGCAGATGATGCTATTGGGAAAATTTTTCTATGTTGTTGGGATTCCATTTAATGTCACTCGCTCTCCTTATTACTGAAGGTTATGGCTAAGGTTGCAAAAGCGGGTACAAGTTATGTGCCTCACGGAGATACTGGCTCGAGGACAACAATCTTGGATAGAAACTATTCCAAGGTTAATCTGTTGATGGAGAGAGAGGTGAAGGTGACATGGATGTAGCATTATCATGGATGGGTGGATGGATATTGGACACCGTCCTCTCATCAATATCATTGTCTCTTGCAAAGATGGACCATACTTCTTGAGAGCAATTGATTGATTGCTGGGAAGGAAGAAAGATGTTGAGTTCCGGTCTCGAGATTTTGAAGGATGCCATTAAGGAGGTTAGACCTTCAAACGTTGTACATGTTGTCAAGGATGCAGCTTATGTGTGCAGAGCAACAGGAAGCTAGTGGAGCGGGAGTATAGGCATATTTATTGGACTCCATGTTGTGTGCATGCCATGAACAATGCACTGAAAGACATAGGGAAGATTCAGTGGGTCAACCAGATAGTGACTGAGGCCAGGGACGTGCAGAAGTTCATATGTAATCACCACACATCATTGGCACTTTTCGAAAATTTTCGAAGAAGGAATTTCTGAAACCAGTTGACACCCGCTTTGCATCCTATTTTATTTTGTTGGAGAGGATGTTTAAGTTGCAGGAGCCCCTACAAATTATGATTATGACACAGATTGGACTAGGTGGCGTGAGTCCAAGACAAATCAAGGGAAAAGAGTGAAGGAAGTGGTGTTGCGGGAAACATTTTGGGTTGATATGAAATACATCATATCAATCATAGCTCCAGTTTTTAGTGTCATCAAATATGGGGATTCTAACAACCCCAATCTTGGTGAGATCTATGAGTGCATTGACAACATGCTTGGGCAAATGAAGGCAGCTATTCAAGTGAGGGACCCCACTTTGGAGTTCTATAATGAACATATACAGCCTATTATTCAACGGAGATGGGAGAAGTTGAACACCCCTCTTCATATAGCTACGTATGTGTTGAATCCCAAATGGTATGTGGAGAGGCCATGCAGAGTTATCCCATTGGATGATGATGAGGTGAAGAAGGGCCTTATGAAGGCCTTTAAAAAAATGTACAGATCCACAGGAGGCTTCACAGATCAGGTTGGAGTGGCTCGACTTCACTGAACTTGATGGGTACAAAACATCAGCAAAGGTGGACAGGGTAACAATAGCACAGGAGAAGCCAGTGAGTTGGTGGCGACTGTATGGGCTTCCAGGACTGCTGCGACCACTTGCCATTCGCCTCCTTTCCCAAGTTTCTAGCTCCTCTGCCTCTGAGAGGAACTGGTCTACATATGGTTGGATCCACTCTGTTAAGAGGAATAGGCTTACCTCTGCGAGAGCGGAGAAGCTTGTAGCTTGTACACAGTGCTTTGCGTCTTATGGATCGCAAGACACCTGAGTACAAACAGACCCCAACATTACGGTGGGATGTAGATCCCGAGGAGCCGAGGCAAGTTGAAGAGGACAATATTGTGCAGCGGGGATTGATTGGGCTTACCTTTGAGGACGAGGATGCTAGTTCCAGTGAGGAGGAGTTCATGGATATTGCTTCAAATGTTGATTTTGATTTTTAGGCTGATACTTGTAGTTGTCCTCTTTTTTTGTAATATTGACAATAGACAATTGTTGGTGTATTTGGATATGAGATTAATGATATGAATATCAGCTATTGTCACTTGATCAATCATAATTTAGAATGGTTTTATAATTTATTTCAGCTTGTCTCAAATTCAAAATTCAAATATGTATTATGAATTTATGACATTAACATATTGATATTATGGTATTAAGGAATGTATTTGATGTTTATGAGTTCAAGTTTCACCTTATTTAAATCTCAAATGGTTTTATTTCAGCTTATTTATATAGTTTAGTCACTATATCTTTATATTTTAAATATTTATATATTTTTAATTAGCTGTCCCTCGCCGTCCCCCCTGCCGTCCCCAAAATTTAGAAATTTTTTTTCCGTCCCGAGTCTTAGGTAATTTTTGCTGTCCCGGAGTCTTAGGTAACTATTAGCGAAGCCAAATATAACACCACATGTTATATGCTTTACTTTAGCAAATTATTTTAATACTTTCTAAAGTTAATAACCAGACAAATTGTTTCTGACCAACCTACAAATCAAAATTTCTAGCGTTAATTACCATATAAACATGAGAAATCCTAGTCATAGATCATAATTATTATTCTAGGGTGAAACCCCCATAAACTCTTCACGGGAAGTTGGGGAGATTTCAACGAGACATTGAAGATCTAAGTGGATCACTTTTGTAAGCTCTGCCAATCATTATAGAAGGCCTTCCCATACCCTCCAAAAGACTGCCTACGCTGTTCTAAGCCAGAAAACATTGCTTTCTTGCAGTATCATTTCATCTTCATATGTCAACACTTCTAGACACTATTTCAGCAATTTGGAGGTCTGAGAGAACTCGTAGACCAGAAGTCCAGTGAGGACCCTTTTGAGGATAGGAGAAGACCTTTGGTAGGCCAGCAATGATATTTAGAATACCTGTGTCAAAAGGACTAAGAAGGTTGTACAAACAGCAAGCTAAGACAGTTAAGGTCTCTACGCTATGTTCCCAACCGAAACTTCCTGTACAACTGGAGAAAACTCTGTACTTGAAAGTTGATTTTGAAAATTGTAGCTGAAATCTGAAAATTCTGAAACAACCACATATAAGCTCTGGTTTGAAACTTCAATTTGAAATGCAAAATGAAAACAGATACTTTTGAATCTGCTGTAAAGTCTGAAATGGAACATGTTGCCATGAAACTGAAATTATCAAAACTCCTGAAGAAATGAAACTAAATAGTACTCAACATAGAGAAACCAATACATAACAGAAAATCACATTCTTGAGAGGGTGCCAATGCCAACTTGGGCACAAATCCATAACAGTATGGACACTGCCTTGGCAAATACACACAAGACTTGTGGAGAAGATTTTTTTAAAAAACAAGATCTAGACCACTACACAGGAGTCTTTTTATCATATTTTTCCCACTTTAGGTCTTTTGGGTCTGGCATGTTGGAAGATTTTTATGGATCCAAAAATTACATTTCCAAAAAAATCCTAATGGAACCCACTGACAGAAGAACACAATTTTAAATACAATAATAGTTACAGAAAAGGCTCATAACAATATAGACCTGAATCTCACATGTTCATCAGCTCAATAAGAAAAGAAAGTTCAAGTATACATGACAGGATCTGTCCTTATTTTCTATTATGCATGTTCTGCTATAAATCTTGTGCAGTTAAAGGTGTTATTTCAAATTATATAATTGCCCCATCATCGACCTCGTTGAGGTCTATCCACCCGGCTGACGTTATTAAACTCGTTCGAGCTCTAGCTTCCCAGTTCAACATCTACTATCAACCCAGTCAAGGTCTATTATCAACCAAGTCAAGGTCTATCATCAACCCATTTGAAGTATATTTACCTAACTGAGATCTATTAACCCAAATTGAGTTCTACCTACTTGGTTTGAGGACTATCATTAGCCAAGTTAAGGCTTATCTATAACACTTAAGTCTATTAACCTATCTGATTGGTTTGAGATTTATCATCGAGATAAGAGAGGTCTATTGACAAAGCAAAGGTTTAGCAATCTGATCAAGGTTCATCTACTCAGTTTGAGATCTATCATCATCCCAGTTAGGGCATTGACGCAGGAGTATCTGAGCTCACAGGCAATCCTATGTCAACCAAAAACAGTGCACAGTGGAGTCAATCAGTGTTTGCATTCTGTAGAGCACATGTTATGTTTTTGGAGTGGCGCAGTGAAGAAATACATTTCTGAAGGGTCATGGAGTCTTGTGTTGCATTTTGTGGAGTACGCAAGTCCTTTGCGCAATGTTTGTTGAGTGCGCAGTTCTTCTACGGAATGCCTACTGTCTGGTCTATTACGCAATCGTCCAGAGCGCAAAATTGTCCCTGCAATCTTGTTTGAACCGTGAACTTGGAATAATTGATCGATTGAAGACATGAGTTACGGAAAAGCGGGCTGGTTATGGTTGGGTCTATTGTTGGGTCCTTTAATCCTTTCATTTGAATTCCGTAGAATTAGGAGTGCTAGGACGTGGCAGGAGTAGGGATGTGCACTTAAGGCCCGCTGAGAATAGAAAGAATGAAGTTGTGACATGAGAGAGGATAATTGCTCTCTAAATTATGATGATAGTAATGGTGTAAAAGATTTTTTCCTAAGAGTAAAGGCTGGATCGTTGGCAATCAGTTTGATGTTGCTATTTCTCTTAATAAGCTATCTCAAAGCTTTGTTTTTGGTTAAACATGTGTTCATTTCATCATTCTATCGATGCATGTTTTTTTAGGTTTTGTATTGTGCGCATTTTGAGTGCTGCGAGGTTTGAGGCCGTCCTTTGTTGGACTCCCACACCCCATATGCGTCATTTGGTATCAGAGTAGGATTGTTTTCCTTGAGGAGAGGCACAACAGATCTTGCAGTTTTCCACATTTGTGAGTGTGGGTAGAAAATCGTAGCAAACATCGTCCCAAAAATGACTGTTGGGTAGAAGCTCTGAAAGAGAAGTAACACAGTAAGCTTTTGCAGCTTTCCACAGTCCAGATTGTGGGTAGAAGGTCATTGCAGACATCTTCCGACAACAAGATTATTGGGTAGAAGATGTTGGCATGTGCGTCTAGCGCTTCTGTGAATTTCGTGACATGGATTAACCCCCTCTCATGGATCCTAACTCTGGCGATTGTAGCGGAGATTAACGCTTGCGGGTTTTGGTCTAACAGCAATCGTGGTCCAACAAATGGTATCAGAGCGACAGTCACACATTCGAAACTCACCCGGGTAATGCTGGGGAGATTGTTGGCATGTGCATCCAAAGTGCTCCCCGTGAGTTTCGCAACATGGGTTAACCCCTCTCGTGGATCCTAACTCTAGCGATTGAAGCGGAGATTAACGCCTACAAGTTTTGGTCTAGTGGCGATCGTCGTCCAATGAGAAGATTGTAGAGATTGTGTTCGCTAATTCAAAGAAAGAAAAAGAAAAATAGCATTGAAATGGCATACTAGAGGAATGTAGGACGTTGAAATCAAGGTGTGAGTTGAGGACTTGGCTAAGATGATGCGAACTATGGAAGCTCGCCTAGAAGCCACACAACGCTAAGGTACTGATGATGAAAGACAATATTGATGATGAAAGAATACCCATGCAACAGAAGCGCAGGTACCAATGCGAATGCGGAGGCAAACACAAACGTAGAGGAAGAGGAAGCGCGAGATGGTCCTGAGGATAGATTGCTTTGTGCAATCGGTAGGATGGGGAGTAAGCCAAAGTTGAATACCCCTTTTTATTCTAGTAGTTTTGAACCAACAGAACTTGTGGATTGGATAGCATACATGGAGGAACCCAGGAATTCAAGTTTGTGTGCACGAAGTTGAAAGGGCATGCATCTCTTTGGTGCAAACATATCTAGACCAATAAAGTGCAGTGGTGGCAAACAAAAGATCAAGACATGTGAAATGTTAGTGGCGAAGTTCAAAGCAAATTTTTGCATGCAAATTACCGGCTCGGTTTGTTCAAAAGGTTGCAAGGTTTGCAACAAAGAGAGCTTAGTGTGAGAGAATACAGTGAGGAATTTCACAAACTCAACATTAAAGCAGCACATGTGGAGAATGATGTGGAGAAAATCTCAACGTACATAGTCGGATTGCACATAGCAATTCAGGATGAGATCAATATGTTGCAGTAAGGTCATTGTGTGTTAGAAGCCTATCAATATGCTCTAAAAACAAGAGAAATCGGGCGCAAGAAAACAACAAAGCGCTAACCGCGGAAAGGAAAGGCGCTCAAGATCATGAAACGAGTAAAGGCGAGAGATAATTTTGCGCAAGAGAAAAGCGGGTCATTTTCGACTACGCAAGGGGAAAGCGGGTCATGTTCGATCGCGCAAGGTGAAGGAATATCTCAAGGTGGTCATGTGTCTCGAGGAAGAGGCCATGGAAGAGGTCGTGGATTTGCACGTGTTACGGGTATGAAAGAAGGGGCATAGGGCATATGAGTGCTCACACGCCCATAATGGTGGTAAGCAAAGTGCGCACATTGCGCAAGGAGAAGCAAATGGCTCAATGAGTCATGAATTAGACCCAAAGATGGGAGAAGCACTAATGTTCAAGTGCATACTATTGAAACTTGAAAAAGAGGAGATTGGACTGAGTAGAGATGAAATTTGTTTAACGACATGTAAGTTGGGAGGGCAAGTCTACAAAGTAATCGTGGATGTGGGAACACCGATAATATGGTGGCGAGACAAAATCGTGGATAAACTACGGTTGAAGAGGATTCAAAGATCCGAATCAATACCAAGTGGCATGGTTACAAAAGGGACACCAATTGTTGGTGATGGAGCAATGTCTAGTCAATTTCCGGATCGCGAGATATGAAGATCGGGAATGTGCGACATCATGCCCATGGACGCATGTCATGTGCTACTTGGTAGGCCTTGGCAATTAGACCGGAAGGTGCAACATGATGGTCGTGCAAACACATACACGATGAAGGATGGAAAGAAATATACTCTAAACCCATTGTAAGAGAAGAGTGAAGCAACACCAAAGGTGGTGTTACTTTCAAGTAAGCAATTCTTGAGTGAAGTAATGTAATGTCCCCTTTTCCAAGCTAGTCACTATGAAGGCCTTGGGCCCATTCCACCTTCTGTGGGCTTCGAGGAAGGAAAGCAAAGGAGGTGATCACTACCATAATTGTAAGTATTTGTATTTTCCTTATTTATTTAATTACTAATTATGGCTTGGAGTGATTCAACTAGGTGATGGGTGAATGACAAAGCAAAAGGAATTTCTATCTTCTCCACATGAGGTCGGTCTTCTTGGAGGACCAAGTGAAGATTAAAAGTACACTTCCCCTTCATTAAGAGGTTGGCCATGGGAATTAGTCCTCTAATTCATCCTTGGCGCCAAAGAGGGGTACTTAAGGAGGTTCAAATGGTGGAGGAGCATATCATTATCATTCATCATTTTGACATTTACTTGGATTTTGAGCTAGTGTAGCTTCTCTTCTTGCCATTGAAGGACGAAACCCCTTCCTTGGTTACCTATTGAGGACAAAAACCTTTAATAGGATCACACTTGGGGACGGAAACACTCTTGTGTGCATTGGTGGCTTCATTCGGGAGTCACAAGTGGACTTCATTGGCAGATTTCTGGAACAAGGTGTTTATCTCGTGCATAGGGCACTTCTACTCCAACTAGGGCACTTTCAAGGGTGTTGGCACCCTTCCTCCACTTGATCTACCCACCTAGGAAGTTCAAGTTCACTTTTGAAGGGGTTTTCGTGGTTGGAAAGTTGTGATTTCACTTTTATCGATAGCTAGCCTCTCTGAGATCATTTTGAGCATTTGTTTGTGTTGAAAGTCCAAGTATTGATGGAGTTATGAATTTTCGAAGTTTCAGTTGTGTTTGCACTTGAATTAAAATTATACAATATATATTTTCTCCAGATTTCATCTTGTTGGACTTATGAAGTGTTTGGGATATTTCTATATTGATTTTCAGTCTATATTGCATGAGAATATTGTCTTGAAAAGCCCATACAGTTCTCTGCCCTAGGAAATAGAAAATCAGGTTCATTGCTAGGGCTAAGTGGTGATATTGTTGGCTGCCATATGAATTCCTTTGCTGTCATAAATATTCAGATTTCTCTTTGTTGCTAATGTCATTTTCAGTTTGTTCCTCTAAGGTTAAAGTGATTGATCGGTGGCTGTAATAAAAATCAAAAGTTGTCATTTGGGTTTGAGCTAAAACCCTTATTTTCAGTTTCAGCCCTAGAAAGGGACATTACAAGTAAAGCGGGATAGTGCATGTTTTGTGCTAATAGTGCGGACTACACAAAGGGAAGGCGTGGCAAAAGCAGCAAAAGGAAAAGAAGTAATACTGCCAAAGGTGAAAGGAATGTTGGAGGAGTTTGCGGAAATTGTATCTCACCGAGTTACCTCAAGGGTTACCACCTATGAGAGAAATAGTCACCGTATGGATTAATTCCAAGATCAAGTTTGCCAAACAAGGCAACCTACAGGATGACACCACAAGATAATGCAACGACATAGAAGCAAGTCCAAGAATTGTTGGATAGGGGACTCATCAGAGAGAGTTTAAGCCCATGCACAGTACCAGCAGTTTTAGCACCAAAGAAAGGTGGTGAGTGGTGCATACGTATTGATTCGAGAGCATAAATAAGTTCACCATCAAATACAAGTCTCCATTGTTGGGCATGGATGACATTATGGATTGTTTGAGTAGAGAAAAGTATTTTAGCAAGATTGATTTGAAGAGCAGATATCATCAGATTCGCATAAGGGAAGGAGATGAATGGAAGACTAATGTTTAAGACTCAAGAAGGATTGTGTGGGTGACTCGTAATGCCGTTCAGATTAAGAAACACATCAAGTAATTTTATGAGGTTGATCAATCAAGTCCTAAAACTGTTTTTAGGCAAGTTTGTGATCGTGTACCTCGATGATATTTTGATTTTCGGCAAGATGCGTGAGGAGCATTTGCTACATATCAAGGAAGTGTTGCAGAGACTATGGGAAGAGAAGTTGTTGATTAATCTCAAGAAGTGCAGTTTTATGCAAGAAGAGTTGGTATATTTGGGATTTGTAATTTTTGGTGAAGGATTGAAGATGGACTCTAAAAAGGTACACACAATTGTGGATTGGCCATCACCAAGGAGTGCTTTAAGGCATGGAGTTTTCATGGGTTGGCTAGCTTCTATTGCAAGTTCATTAGGAACTTCAGTGGTGTATGCGCACCGATTACAGAGGCCATGAGGGGAGATAGGAAGAATTTCGTTTGGAGCACAAGTGCAGAAAAGAGTTTTGTGGAGTTGAAGAGAAGGATAACATAATAGACAATGTTGGCATTGTCAAATTTCAAAAAGTATTTTAGGTTGATTGTGATGCTTAGTGGCATAGCCACTTGGCACAATGTTGACTCGAAGGACAAACCTATTGCGTTCTTCGGTGAGAAGTTGAATGATGCAAGGAAGTATAGTCTTTATGCTCAAAAATTCTATGCAATAAATGTGCAGGTGTTGAAGAAGTGGATACATTACTTGTTGCGCATAAAGGGTTATGCATGAGTCATCGGGCATTACGGTTCATCGATAGCTTGGGAAAGTTGAACCAGAGGCATATGAGGTGGGTGGAGTACCTACAAGGATACACATTTGTGTTGAAGCACAGGAGCAGAAAATCTAACAAGGTGGCTTATGTGCTCAATAGGTGTAATTGTCTGTTGACAGAGATGAGGATTGAAGTTGTGGGTTTTGAATCCATGAAGGAGTTCTATGCGCAGGATGAAGATTTCAGAGAAACATGGGAGGCATGCACAATACCCACAAGTGTCGGGAAGGTAGTTGTGCATTCCGAAAGGATCAATGCGCAAAAATTTAGTAAAAGAGAAACATTGTGGACAATTACCAAGGCACTTTGGTTAGGATAAAACCTTACCACAGCTAGGGGAGAGTTACTTTTGACCACGGATGAGTGCGGATGTGCGCAAATTTGTGCAGGACAGTCATGTTTGTCAATTGTCTAAAGGAAGATCTTAGAAGGCAGGGTTGTATCAACTTTTTCCCATTCCAGAGATGCCTTGGGGAGACGTAAGTATGGATTGTGTTAGGTTTTCCCAAAACACAAAGGGGTGTTGATTCCATTTTTGTAGTGGTGGATAGATTTTTAAAAATGGCACATTTCATTACTTCGCAAGAAAATCGGTGATGCAACGTACATTACGAAACTTTTCTTGTGGAGATTGTAAGCTTGCATGGATTACCACGCAATATAGTGTCTAACAAAGATACAAAATTTGTTGGTCATTTTTGATGAACATTGTGGAGGAAGTTGGATACAAAGTTACAATCCAGTTCGGCATATCATCCACAAACCGAGGAAAAACAAAAATTGTAAACAAAAGTCTTGGAGATTTGCTTAGATGTTTGATCGAAATAAGCCAGGAAGTTGGGATTTGGCTTTACCATTGGCAAAATTTGCTTATAACAATTCAATAAACAGGAGTACAGGGAAAACACCATTCCAAATCATATATGGGAAAAACCCAAGAGGAGTTGCAGAGTTGAGAGACTTACCACACAATGAAGACGAAGTCTTTGAAGTGGGAGACTTTCGGAACACATGAAGTACACCAACAAGTGTGCAATCAATTAGAAAAGATGAATGCACAGTACAAACAGGGCGCAAATGAAAAGCAAAGAGAAATTGAATATCAGATTGGAGACATGGTCTTAGCATATTTGCAGAAGAAGTTTACAAAAGGAACTTACAATAAGCTTAAGTGGAAGATAGGACCATGCAAGATCATCAGGAAGTTTGCACAGAAACGCTTATGAGATTGAGTTGCTTGAAGGCATTGACATCTCTAACATCTTTAATGTTGTGGATATGTATCCATACCACGCAAAGATGGAAGATGAAGATGAGCCGAATCGAGAGGGTGGCAAAATAGACTAGATGAATCGGATGCCATAGAAGGAGCATGATGAAGCAAAAGGGATAATAGATACCATAACCAAGAAGACACACAATAAGGAGTATACCGAGTATTTGGTCAAGTGGAAAGGCAAGAAGATTGAAGAGGCGACTTGGCTAAGTGTTGTGGATGTCGCACCATGTGATATGTAGGTTCCTTGAACGGGAGCTCAAGTTTTCAAAATTACCTTAGTTGTATGACACAGGAGCATCCAAGCTCACAAACAATCATGTGTCAACCAAAACCGTACACACAAGTGGAGTTAGTGTTTACTGATTTGTAAAGCATTTTATTATGTTTCTAGAGTAAAGACAATGAAGAAATACATTTTTGAAGGGTCGTGGAGTCTAGTGTTGCATTTTGTGGAGTGCACAAGTCCTTTGCGTGATGTTTGTTGAGTGTGCAGTTCTTCTATGCAATGTCTAATATCTGGTCTATTGCGCAATCGTCCAATGCGCAGTGGTATTGTCCGTGCAATATTGTTTGGGCCACAAACTTGGAATAATTGGTCAATTTAAGGCATAAGTTACGAGAAAGGCCGATTGGTTATGCTTGGATCTATTCTTGAGTCCCTTGATCCTTTCATTTGAATTCCTTAGAATTAGTAGTCCTAGGATGTGGCATGAACAGTTATATAAGTAGAGCCAATTGTCTTAGATTAGTAGTTGAAGTTTAAGCAAGAACTCAGAGTATGCTTAAGGGTGGAGTAGGGATGCGAGCTTAAGGCTCATTGAGAATAGAAAGAATGACGTTGTGACAAGAGAGAGGATAATGCTCTCTAAATTATGATGATAGTAATAGTGTAAAAAGAACTCTTCCTAAAAGTAAAAGGTTGAATCGTTGGCGATTGGTTTGATGTTACTATTGCTCGAATAAAATATCCCAAAGCTTTGTTTTTTTAACTCTATGTTGATTTCATCATTTTGTCGATACATGTTAAATATTGTATCATGCACATTCTGAGGGCTGTGCGGTTAAGGCTGTCCTTTGTTGGACTCCTCTCCGGTATGGGGTATCTCACTATTATTCAAAGGTGTCAAGTAGGTTGGAATCACAAATATTCTTCTTAGTCCTGCTATAGAACAACAAAGAACATGAAGGGACACCTATCTACAAATGGATTTAGAGTTGTTCATATACTGTACTAATCGTGTGGATCTAGAGCAAATCCATGTACATTCATGTAAAACATTTATGCTTTTGTTGTCGTCTCCACATTGTGTGTTTGCACATACATGGAAGCCTGAAGGTGGTCCATTATAGATTGTAAACATATCGGAGGAAGGACAAGCCAAACTACAAGTTGTTAGAAGGTTTATTTAATGATGAAAAAGATATGGTGCTTACCATGACCCTACAATTCTAGTATACCGTAGACGAAAAAATCAAATGGTTTGCTAGTAGTTCCTTTGTACATAAACTGACACGCTCGACCTTTGCCTGCACTACGTTGGCCTCATCTTCTAGCTTCCCCTTTCATATCTGGGATTGTTATGGGTCCTGCCTTTATTCTCACTTCCCAAGACCCATTGTAGCAGTCACTTCAATATAATGATGATCACATATCTGTCTTTTCAGGTTTCTACATCTAGTTCATCAGCATCATCTGTTTAGAACTAGGAATGTCATTAAATTGTGTGAGCACATGTTAGCTATGTTCCAAGAAACCATTGTGCATAGTTAAAAGAAGAATAGCATATTTGTTGATTGCCTGAATTTAACAATCATACAAAGCAAGAAGCAATGCTCGAGTATTTGGGAGTTAACAAAGAAATGTGACAATGGCACCTCTGTCCCCACAAATAACACAATGCAGAAGGAGATAAATACGACAACAGAAGATGAATACATAAAGGAGATTTGGAAATAGAAGCTAGGAGTTTTACAATTTTAAGGTGGAAGCAAAGAAGATTGGAAAGTCATGGTACAAGGGTATATATATCCATAGATGAGACACAATGAACAGGTTGCAAAAGAAGCTTTATTTAATCATGCAAATCAAGAAATGGAAGTAACGAAGGGCCAATTGATGACAGATATGTTTATGAAGTATGAGGAAGCCCTGTCAGTGATCACAGAGTGACAGGGGTCACTAAAGCAGTGAATAGATGCATGGCAAGTTATAACAGGATGAAGAAACAACAGAACATGAATCCACTATACAGACAACTCTAGTAGCACACGACACTTTAGGTATTGCATCTAATTTTCTTCCTAGATGTTGCAGAGTGAATTAATTTCCTTATGACATTGCATTTGATAACAGGCATATCCTCGACGCGGACTATCTTGTTGGGGTTCACAATTTTTCCTCCCGGCTTTTGAAACCATCAATATGGTTTGTTCAATAACTGCAATAGACCCAACCTCATCCTTAAAATCATGCCACACTACACAGGCTTCACCTTCCTTGGGACAGGGACAGGGACTGAATACTTGTTTTGCATTAGGCCTGGGTGCCTCAAGTACATCTATAGTAGCATCTGCTATCATGGAAGTTGGATTGTTTGCGACATTTTTACTCCTAAGGTGGAAATTTGATTTTGAAGGCATTAAGAAAGTCCCATATAGATTGGACTTTCATCATTTTTGGATGACTTGGCAAGTCAAATTTGAGCAAAGCAGTTAAGATATATTATTGTTTCTACAAATAATGAAGCCCAGCCAGTGATTCTCACCTTTCTCACCCGTGTAGAAAGGGGAAGTAACAATTTGTAGCTAAGTCACAAGGTTCAAGTTCAAGTTCATGTTCGACAAGGATAAAGTTTAGTTCAAGTTCGCAGATAGATAAATTTCAGAGAAAAAAGTTTTTACGTTTGAGCAAAAGATTTTTTTATCATTTTTATTCTCTAAAAGATGCATTAATATGTCGGACGGACAGAGCGGACAGAGCTTTCCGTCCTCTGCCTTCCGTCAATAAATGTATATATACACGCATATTTATAAAATAATACAAAAGCATGTCAAAAACTTCCCATGTGGATACAATGGATAAAGTTTGAGTTTATGTTCGACGAGGACAAAGTTCAGCATACCTATTGACACAGCTTTGTAGTACCTGTTTCTTTGCATTAAAATTGTTGCTTATATGGTAAAAGACTCTCCATAGCAAAAAAACACCTGTCTTTTAAATCAATTTCTCCTTTTAAACATTTCATATCAGAGATAGTTACATCCTTTCCCTTACTAAGCATGTTTGTGGCCATAAGACTTGTGATTCAATAAATTATCATTCATACAGTAATTAAATAAATTTTAAATACACTAATCCCTCTATAGTACTTAATTGAAATTAAACCAATCAAAGTATGTTTCTAAGCCAAAATCTAGTACTCACAGCATGCATTAGAAAGGGCGACACTCTGAATCTCTGCACGATGTGGACAACGATTAACCTCTGATGCTGCCATAGCCTACATAACCAATCTTGATCAAACTTGGATCCTAGCACAAAGACTAACAAAACATAAATAAATGTAGGAGTTACTTATTTCCCATCGGTCGCTTATCATTGGTTTCATTATAGCAGTTTTGTGTAAGTACTGTATACTTTTTTTCTTTCCGTGAAAACATTGAACTAGAGTCTGAATGAAGTAGTTAGTGTGTAGGGTACATATTGGTATAAAATATAAGACCGTAACCTTGGATAACCATACAACTAATAATTAATGGTATGCAACTTTGTTTAGCTATACAGTAGAAAATGCATCCCATGACATACATATGATCAATGGCCCATTAAAGTCAATATAATGTTTTTCTGGAAACAGATACGTATACTGATACTAAAAATCCTTTCTCCAAGCCCCATGGGAAAAAGAGAGAGAGGAAAAGGAGAAATGGCTATTCATCCAGCTAGAAGAGGGCATAAATAATATTATACAGAGATAGAGTCCAGCAAGTATGTCACCTGTGAGGAGAAAAAAGTCTTAAGAAGTCCTGAAAGCAGCCAAGAAAACTGAAAGGAAAGAAATATAGAACAGTTTAATTCAGATTAAGGAGCTAAAATAATGAAATTATTCAGTTTTCTCCTCCTTGGTTTCCATGAAGCATTCAATCAGCGGGATGGTGTTCATTCCTCAGGTCTTGTTGGTCAGAGGTTGCAGAAATAAAACACAACAATAATAATTTCTATTCAGCAAGTGTAACAAGAACAATACAAAGGCTATTATATAGCCATAGAGACAACAACAAAACCTCCTAATAAATAGGGAGGAATAATGACAAATATCCCATTAATGGTTTTACGGGTATAACCAAACTAAACTATATGGAACGTATCGTTATTATAAAAATATATTCTACTAACCAATTAACTTACAGTAATATAATTTATTTTACCATATGGTAAATAAACATGTGAACACTAGATTTCCTAACATTCCCCTCCTTAGTGTTTACATGGTAGAAAAACCTTTCACACTTCTTTTGCAGCTTGCTCGCCTTTGCTTGCTCATGATCTTGGCACACAACTCGAACTGAAGGTAGAAGAAGGAACACATCAACTTCTTATCAACCATGCATTGTCGGGAACACATCTGACCGAACTAGTGTGGGAACATGTACAGAACCATCTGCTTATCAACCATTCACTATAGGGAACACATCTGACCTACTCAGTGTGAGAACTCAAATAGAAACTATATGCATGACCTTCAATGATTTCACAAAGGTTTACCAAAAACCTAGGTATGAATAGGAACACATCTAACTATTCAACCTCTACAAGTATCATGATGTTGCTTTTCTTTTGTGCTTTCATTTTTCCACTATATGTTTTACATTAGGGGATTGTATTAGGAATAGTCACATATACAAGTGAACATGAATGAACCTCTGTTCTTATTACAAAGCACATCAAAACAAGAACTCTGAAAAATGAAGTACACGAAACCAAAACACATAACTAGAAAAGCAAACTGTCACCACAACTTCATGTGGCCCCGTCATTAGTGATCGATTTAAAGGTCGTTGATTGACCTCCATCCTCCAGTATAATGTAGCTAACTCAACTTGATTTGGCCTTGAGGCTCTTTATGTATTTGCGTGTTGTCAAGCGTCAACGTTGTTGCGGTTGAGAGTTTTCAGGTTCAGTATCTCCCTCATATTCTGCTTTGAGATTTTCGCGAATTCTTTTGTCTTGGCACTTTACATATTGGACATCTGATTCAACTGATAATGCGTTCATTCTCCCAAAAAAATTACCATATTCCACCTTCAACCGAGAGACCAACCAACTCATTATATGTCCATTGCATCTAGGATTCACTGATTGCTAAGTCCACTGCCACAGCCACCAAACAGCAACACCACAAATTCTACTTTCATATAGGGAGTGCACCCTCCAAGTTTTAAATGTGAGTCATCCTTATAATTAGTGTCTCGTCATACAACTAGACCACAACTTGGTTAATTATCATCTTACACTAGTTAATTATGGTTATTGTTAATAATTAACGGTACCCTAAGTTCTTGGAAACCATACTTGCATCCCAAAATATGGTATTCTTTATGCATTTCTCTATTCACAACATGTGTGCACCTGTACTTGTTTATCTGTTCAAACAATGATATATCAACTACGGAGAAAGTGATATTACAAACCTGGGTGTGTGTTGGAATTAATAAGCTCTCTTTTCCTTGTAAAACCAAGTTGCTTGCCATCGATATCTACAGCATACAAACCAAAAAATTACTATTAATAACATAATTATATCTTCTTTGACAGCACTAAAATTGTTTATTCAAGAAACTCAAAAAGACCAAAAAAATTGACAGCAAAGAGAGTGTCAAAGAGCAATGAAACAAAATATTAAGTATTGTATCCAACTAAAAATTTGAATAATCTAGAACTCATATTTCTAAGAAAAGTAGACACTTTGTAGTAAAAAGAAGGTGACATGATTTATAAATGGATGAGGCCTTCCATATCCCTTTCATTTAAACAGGTGCAATAATATAATAAAGCCAATATAAAAGTGCAAGGTTCTTTCTTCTTGGGATTTTCTCCTTTTTTGCACAGCGGAGAATCGAACTAGGGAGGTAGTACTATGAACAAGTAAACAGAATTTGTGCTAGAAGTTATTGTAATGATCCTTGCATTTTCAAATTTCTAAAGAGGATTTGAAAGGGGAAGATTAAATAGTTTTTGAAAAGTAAAATCTCATTTTGTTCTCACAAGCAGAAGGCTCTGATGGGACTCAAAGTCATCAAGAGAAGATATGTTTGGAGCTGCACATGGCTCGACGGTCACTCACTACAGAAAATGCCTCTTTCTAGCTTTACAGGTGCATGCTTTGGAGAGGAGGAAAATAATGCTTTAAAATTCTGTTTGCAGAGATCAAGGTTTCAAAACTGCTGCCACAGAATTGGTAATTTCCAGTTGCTTTGTTGTTTGCTCCTTTTGTTTACTACTTTTCCTGTCCTTGGCCGGCATGGCCCTCAAAGTTCTTTTCTTGGTGGTGGTTATCAGTTTCTTTTGTCCTGTTCTCGGCTGGTAAGGCCCTCAAAGTTCTTTTCTTGGCAGTGCTTATCAGTTTCTTGGTTGATTGCACAATGGACCCTGTTGAAAACACTCCTTTGAATGAGCAAAAGAAGGCCACGGAGAGAAACACCGCTAATGGATACTCATTATGCCCCTCACAGTAGCAGAAGTGATGCTACGCATGCTGCAAATATCCATATTTTGGCTATAATACAGCCTGAATCATAAAAAAAGAGGAAGAGCGGGTCCCCTGAAATTTTTGAGAATTAGGATGAGACAGAGAAAGTAAATGACAAGGGTAAAGGGAAGAGCCTTATAACATAGGAGAGGATTCTGGCTGCAAATGTAGAGAAATATTTTGAGAGGCAGCCCGGTGAATGAATTCAAAATAAAGCTCTGCACCGCTGGCTGAAAGATTGTTTTCGAAAACTCATTCACAAAGAGGATAAAAGCCAGCCAAGATTCACCCAATACATTCTTGAAGCAGTGCCAGATTCAGGTCAAACCAGAACCCGAAGCAATGCTCAAAGGGTGGCCCAGAAAGTGACTGCATTTCATTGGGTCCAAGTGTGCTACTCTTTTCTCGTGAAAAATGTCAGTAAATTAAATTTCAGCATGCTAGTCACTCTGAAGAAAATCTACTCAATAATGAAGCATATTGTAATGTCCCCAATTCCGAGCAGTTGGCCTAACGGCCCTATGTTGGTCTTAGCCCTGGTCATTCCCAAGGGACTAACGACTTTGGAGGTTATTGGGGATGGTTGTCTGATTTCCTACTATGTTTTTGTTATATTTTAGGCATTGGGAGGGTCTAATGGGCCCTTTGTGTTCTATTTTTGTCGTTGGGATCACTTAAGTGGACACTTTTGGCATTTAATGTTATGTTTCTTCGTTGGGGCCACTTAAAGTACCTTTTTGGCGACTTGAGGGGATGTGTATTGCATTAAATGTTATATTTCTTTGTTGGGGTCACTTTTTGGGCCAAGGCGCCTAGGAATGGAAAAAGCAACTTTAAGTTATTTTTAATTGGGCCCTCTTTATGAGAAAGTGCGCCTTGGGGGTTTTAGGGTTTCTTTGACATGGAAAAGGTTATAAAAGGAGAAGAGGGGTGAAAGGAGAGATCATTCATACATACACTTATATCTCTTTTCATGGTGCAACTGCTGTTTGCAACTTTTAGCTTGTGGAGTAAGATCCCACGGGAACCCTAGCTTCGGTGGTGAGAGATCCATCCCTAGCTAGCAGGGCATTCTTCGGTAGTGAAAGATCTACCCTAGCTTGTCATTTGGAGCTGATTTCAGGGCTGTTTTACAGAGGCATTTTCAGGATTTTCAGAATTAGGGTTTGAGGGTTTTTGTGAGTTTTGGTGAAGATTTTCAGCTGGTTTTCGGATCAGACCTACGGCAGCCATAGAGGAAGGGTTTGGCATCATCTACAGAGGATTTCACAAGGGTTTTGGCCATCTACCAAAGGGGGCGACTTGTTTGGGAGATTGCAGCCCTAATTTCTAGGGTTTTCAGCTGGCCGTTTTCAGATCTGAAGGTTGGAAAGTCATCTTCCATATTTATATATGTTATTTCCCAAGTTTCATCATTTTTGCACTTGTATTCGGAAAGATATTAATTTTCGAAGTTTCCCAGCTATTTTAGGCACGCTGTAATTTTCTGGCAGCGATATAGTGACTGAAAAATTCCAAAAATATTTCCCTTGTGTTCTTTATATTATTATCTAGTTCTCTTTAAATTTTCAAGTGTTTTGAACGGATATTTTGAGAGTTATTCACATTTTACTGTTCGCTGCCCTAGCTGTAATTTTCTGCATAAAAATCAGAAAAATCAGATTTAGTATTTGCTGCAAATTTCTGTGTTTTGTCCATCTTGTTGTAAGATCCCAGCCAGGGATATTTCACATATGTTTCCTATATAATAGACTAGAATTTAATTCTGAGGACAATTGCTCGCAAATCAGAGGTTGAGATTACAATCCAATGGATCTCTGTTGCCCAACCCACCCTCCCTCGAGGATCAAACGAGGCACACCAGTAAGTTTGGTTGATGAAAAGTGCCACTGAGGAAGGAGGCTCCTCTTCTGAAGAGAATTAATTCTTCTACCTGTGGCCCCTTCAAATCTTTTGGTGTTTTCTTTTCATGCTGTTTAAACAATGTTGCCAACAATTATTTTAAGATGTAGATTTTGGTAGATAGCTCCGTCAAATTATTTCACTATGGCAACTTAAATTAGAAATTCAAGAGCACCCATAAGAACAAGCTTGTAAGAAGAAATTCAGTTCCGACACCTTTAAACTGGCAGTTCTACACTAAGACTTGCTAAAAAGTCTCTTATGGCTAACTGTATTTCTGGAAAAAAGGAATTATGAATTTGGTATATGCTTGAAGATGGTATATTCTTCTGTAGACAAGTTTCTCTGTTTTTCTGAAGGTCGGCTTTCTAACTAATTCCCTACAGACGGTAATCTCAGTGGAATCTCAGAAAACTGTTTTCTATCTGATGGTTATGAGTGCAGAAGGTCTGGGATGCCCTCCCTTTTGCAGTGTTCGTGGAGTTGGAAACAGAGAGAGTTGGAATTGGCACAAGGTCAAAAACCCAAGCAACAAGGAAGAGGTCAGCACTCCATAAGGACACCACACTCGAGGGTTTTGACACTACATATGAAGAAGGGTTTGAAGATAGAAGTTTCTTAAGTTCCCATGACAAAATTTTGAGCCCTAATGGTCACACACATGATGGAGAAAAATCAGGTCTGCATTTAGGAGGAGAGGAAAAGTCTAAATTTCAGTTTGGTAAGAGGGATTGGGTAGATAACACCCAATTACAAACTGAAATTGAGCACCTTCAACCTGCTGAGATGTCCTTAGCAGCAGTCAAAGAAGGTGGAGTCATGGAGGATGGAGATTTAGCCCTAACTCCCATTGTTGTTCCGGAAGGACAACATTATGAGGTAATTAATGATCATTGTTTGGTTAATACCTAGGTAGCCGGAATGGGGTATGGTACGGGTCCTGGGTACGAGGATTCGTACATTGGTATGGCAATTCTTTTGGGGGGCCGGGTACGGCACTTGGGTACGGCCATACAATATATATGTAAAATGTTTAAAATATTTAAAAATATAGCAAAATAAGCAAAAATTCAGCCTTATACATGAATAGAGTAAACAAATTATTAAATAAGTGAAATAGCCAAATAACATATTAATAATTCAATGCATATTGTCGTGATATTCATTGATCGAACTTCGAACAAGTACATTGTTCAAACTCCAAATGTTACAATGTCCAATTATAATCATAAATAATAACAAATCACATGACTGGAATTCCATTATTCCGGCTATTACCAGCTCCCTTCAAATCTGGCAGTTCAGATTCCTTTGGGGTTTCTCTTATTATTCCTGCATTAGTCTTACTTGCTAGTGGAGATGCTGCCACTGCATTTTTTGATCCTACATTACCCAAACTCATTTCAACTGTTGCAGTTTCAGCCATTGTTTTAGGTACTTCTGTGAATGCCCTTGTTTTACCGCAGTTGAATCATTTATGTAATCCCATCTATTGACCCCCCTAAAAAAAATTTAAAAATAAAAAAAAAATTGTTGTTTTTACTGTGGGTATGCTGTGGATACGGCTGGGTACATTGTGGGTACGGCTAGGGCATCGTCCAGCAATACCTGGTACATCTGGGTACTTCCTGGGAAGTACCCAGACGCATTCGGTATTGCTGGACGACCCAGGTACTGCTGGATGTACCCTGGGCATACCCTGCATATTGTACCCGTATTACATACCGGGACGTACTGCACCCATACCTAATGCCTGCAGGGGGCATACCTGCTACAAAGTTTAATATTGATGTTATTTTAGCATGTGATGAATTCAGGGTTGAAAAGAGGCATGATGAGCAAGAGGGTGAAGAGAAAGGGATGGTTGGAACCCATTTCCCAAATAGACATGATGACAATAAGCTTGTTGGACTGTTATAACAGCAGTCGATAAAGAACATAATGATGAAGAATTAGGCCTTGGTAAGAGCCACAAAAACATCCCAAGCACAAGTGATCAAGGTGTGGAGATAGTACGAAAGGGGGAAGCTCCAATTATTGAAGAAACAAGGACCAAGAAGAAGGAACACCTTGATGACAGTCCAAGGAACAAACATATCTCAGATTTATTGTTCCCTAGTTCATCATTACATGGGGCTAATCATCATAAATAGTTTGACACAAATGTGGGCAGAATGGAGAGCACATTGAGTAGTAAGGGGTACTTACACCCTTTCAAGCAACCTCCGAGTTATGCATGCATCAAGACAAAGATCGCTTTATGCACAAGGACTGAAATTGGATTGATAAGAAGTAGCCCTCTTCCCAAGGCCCACGGTATGTGTGCAAAGGTAACTACTTCCTCTTTCCGTTTGGTTTGTAATCCATCTGATATACATGTGTTTGAGGGAAGAATTTGGGGTCACAATGATGGTTGTGTTGATGGCATCTCAACAAGTCTTATGAGGTCAAGAAGATTGGAAGAAGTTCTCCATGAAGGACCAATTGGTGAGGTTGTTGGACTGTTATCAACAGCAGTCAAACATGGGAGAATTACCAACATATTCAGCCATAATAAAGTCCCGTGCATGAGTACCATTACTAGCTTGAAGAAGCTAAATGATAAAGTGAAGGTAAGCAGCCTTGGACCTAGAGACAACTCAGATTTATTGCCTATCATTGTACCATGTCAAAATTATGGATATCATGAACAGCTGGGAAGGAATGATAACTATGTACTCTTTCTTATGACGCTGCCATGTTTTCACCTCCACAATCCGCAAGACCAATCAGGTTTGCAAGGAACCCTCAAGGATGACACTAGGGAAGAGCAAGTCCATGGAGGTAAGGTGCATTTGATATATTTTCTGAGTGTTGATTCTAACTCAGAAATTCTGAGTTGTAAGAAGGTTAGGGACAGCTCATGGTCCAAAAAGATTTCAATTTCATTGCCTACCAGCATGCCAATACAGTTTGGTTTTCACCATGCACAATCGGTCAGGTATGATGACTATGTTGCATTGCTCCACTCCATGATACTGTTGTGTTTTTATCCTCATGATCAGCTTGCACCAAGAGGAGAAGGTAAGAAATGAATGCATGGATGCTTGGGTACAATGCCAAAATTGTTTTAGCATATGTGGGGTTGGTACCATTGTGGGCTTCAAAAAGGAAAGAAGGTCTGATTGTGTGATCAATATGATTGGTAATCTCAACCTTGAGTGTTCGGGAATGACCCACACCTTTGCATCTTGGTTTAACACTCATACGTAAAAAAATTTCCAAGTAATTGAGTTCTTATCTAACCATGCAGTAGTAATGCTCGTAATTAATGGCACCACTCATAAATTCATCAGAGAACTTACAGTTAAGCATGGGCTGAGCATGATTAACTTTGGAGACTTCAAGGTCACCAATGTCAATTTCATGCCTTACAAAAAGAATATAGTACAGTTGTCAAATCTCATAGGAAGGTGCAAGGTATGTGATGTTTTTCTTGAAATTAAGCCAGCTGAAGTTACAGTTGTTTGTGGGATACAATGGATTCAAATTTTGGGAAAATGTAACCTCAACCACCATGATGTAGGACTGAACTTTGGGAATAAAAATAAAAAGTTCAGAATTCAAGATTTGGAGGATGGAGGATTCATGGTAGCAAAGCAAGGGGAATTTCATTATGGTTCTCTTTTTCATATATCAGCTCATTGGAAGAACATAATTACAGCTGGGCATGCACAAATTCAGTCACCAAATAAAGTTATAAAAGGAGAATTTAAGTTGTTGATCATGATGGTGAAAGTTGACAAGGTTAAGCAAAGGGGAATTGAACTCTATCCCTTACCAGCAGTCCAGGAAAGGTGGATCATAGCTGAGTTTGCAAACTCAAGTTTGGCAAGCAACATCATGGGAACGTATGGAGAGAATCAAAAGATGCATGACTGATTTTTCTTTACCAGCTCTCCTATATTTTATTTCAGTCATCATCTATTCCCTTCCTAAAGGGAAATTGATTAGTTACAATTGTGTCATTGATAGCTTTGTATTAAAACTCGCGATTTATTGCCCGATTATCGCAGTTAATGGTTTAGGCGAAGAAAACGATTAATCTTTCTGAAAATCACGATTTGTGGACAGCCAATAAATTGGCGATTTCCAGCGATAAAAACCCTAAAAAATCGTGGAAATTCGGAGGGAAAAACCAGGGAAAATCACACCGCTTAGGTTTAAATGCAAAAAAAAACCAAATTGAACCATTTCGTGCAATTTTTTTTCTCCTGTGCAACTCATATTTCCTTCTGTGACCATTTCGTGGCTTGTTTCATGTCTGGTTTGGAGCATTCTGTGGTGGTTTGCTGGCATTTCGTAGTGGTTTGCAACCAGTTCGTATACAGTATACACAAATTCGTATATACTATATAGTATTAAATGTATAGAATCTAGATTAATTCTTTTTGTATAACTTATAATAGTAATAAATTTATACATTTTGATTTAAATTACTGTATATTATTGTAGAGATAATAGTAGTATACTTACTGTATTTTGAGTTTTAAAAATATATATATATATATATATATATATATATATATATACATTACTGTTATAGAGTATAGATAATAGTAGTATAATTACTATTAATTTGTTTTGTATACTATACACTAATTCGTATATAATTACTGTTATAAAGTAGAGATAATAGTAGTATAATTAGTAATTACTGCATTTTGAGTTTTAATACAGAGATATATATTATATATTATTGTTATAAAGTATAAACAGATCATAATTTATAACATTTAACAATGATGTATAACAGTAACAATAATATAATTTATAACAGTAATATATTTCGTAACAGTAATATACTTTGTACTCTTTTTTGGTCAAAACTTAATCGAAAATATGCATATGGGCCTATGGCATTTTGCACTTAAAAAAAAAAGAAAGAACTGTGGGTATAGAGTCACTTCTCGCATCATTTAACAATGTTTTTACATTTAATTTAAGTTTATTTTATGAATTTAAATGTTTTTAAAAGTAGCGATAAAGTTGCCGATAAATTGCCGATTCGCGATTTCCGAATCAAAATTTGGCCTGCAATTAATTACCGATAACAATTTTTTGAACTATGATTGTTAGTATGGACATGTATCAGCCAAACAGAGAGGACAAGAGGTTTGATAGGCACGAGAGGAAGTTGATCATCATGCCTACAAGGCATGAAGGAGGATGGATAGAAGATCATTTTTTCTTGAATAAGTTTGTTTCTTGTGCAGGTACAAAGGAGGAGATGAGATTTATTTGGGATCCGGGTACTTGCAATTGCTTGGGGACAAGCAATTTCGAGAGGGGAGGACTGTCATGTCCCTTTTTCAAGATAATTCCATTTGAAGACCTTGACCCATTTTTCTTCCTCATGGGTCCAAGGGAACAAGCTAGAGGAAGCCAACAATGTCATCATGTGCTTAATTTTGTATTTATTTCTTTAATTGGCATTGTATTTGTTGGTGAGCCTAGCGCCCAACAATAAATTAAAAAAAAAAGATATTGGTGAGCATGTAGGCTCCAAAAAGTAAAAAGAAAATAACAATAAAGCAATTTAATTGTGGTCGGCCTCATTTGAGAGCCCCAAGACTTGGTGCCACCCTATTATTATAAATAGAGGTTGTTGGCATTAGTTTGGGATATGTTGATTTTATGAATTTTATATCTTGGTGAAGGTTGGCTAGTGTAGCCCCTTTTACTATCTCTCTCAAGGATGAAACCCCTTGATTGAGGGCTTGTGTGGAGGACAAAAACCCTCTCACAAGGGTGGTGAGGACGAAAACCCTCTCCCATGATTGTATTTTGCAAAGAGGCATTCAAGGAGTAATATATTTATCATTCTTTGCTGGTATTTCTTTGAGTTTGTTGGTTATCTTCCCTTTTTAGTGGAGCGACCCACCTTGGAGGGGAAAGTGGTTAATTTGTAAACTGTATTATCTTATTCTCCATATTTTTAAGAGCCAAGATCTCAAGTTTCATGAATTTTGGAGCTTCCTAGGTAAAGTTATGAATTTTTAAAGTAACTCTGCAGACAAGGGTTTATAGAAATTCATATCTTCAATTCTAGGGCACTAAAAATCAGTTTTCTTGCATGATATGATTGTTGGCAATATATAATGATTTTAGAAACTTAAGTGGAGCTGATTTGAAGGGTTTTGAAGGCACAAAAGTGGGTTTGAAACCCCAAAAAGGTCACTACCCCACAAGGGTGTTTGCTGGCAGAAGTTAAGGGTTTTTCCATATTTGTTTCAGAAATTAAAAGCCTACTAAAAATTTGAAAACTGTTGTTATCTTCAGCTTTGCATAATTTCATGTGAGTCCCCAAAAGGGACATTACATAGATTGTGTGAATGTTGGGGGGCCACCGGCAAGAGCCGGATGTGGGGGATATGTTCTATATATTCCCGCTCCTCGGATTTGAGATGGGATAGATAGGGCGGAGATGGGATAGATAGGGCTTACTCGGAGAAGGAACCAGAAACGGTGGCGTTTCTTCTTCACCTGTAAACGGACAACGGTGAGTCGTCTCGCCTCTTCTATAATCGAGAGTAGGGGAATAGGGCATGAGAGAAAACCAAACCTCGGCTAGGCCCAGCCCCGCCCCATCCCATCTATAGAGATTTGGACAAGCACCTATGCCAATTTAACTATATAAACCATCGCTCAACCCCCTTGGCCAGTCCCTTAGAGCTATGCCCCATTGGCCAATAGAATACCGGTGGGGATCTATATGGGGTTCATCTGTCGATTCACCCATGATAGTTGGCCAAGCACCTTAGAGCTATGCCCCTTTCTCACAAGTGGGGTTCATTTGTCAATTCACCCATGATAGTTGGCCAAGACTTACAAACCCCACCCATACCAACTTTAGTTATTAACCCAACCTTCTCGTATACGATTGGGGTTCATCTGCCATATAGAATACCCTATGCCAATTCAATAGCTTTTTTCATTATTTTTCTTATTTCAACCCTCGCCTTTAGTTGTAGAGCAATATATTCCGCAAGAATATTAGGTTCTCTATAAGGTTTTTCCACTTTTTCTATAGAGATGAGAAGTTTTCGGTTCACAGAACCTAACATATTCTGTAAAAGCATATTTTGTACTTCGTCTCTTAATTTTTCAATTTCTTTATCTTTTTTCTCTTTATATTTCTGTTTTTGGATGAACAAGTCGGTAAATCCAATATATATGTTCACCTGAATAAAATCAGTCTTTTTCATAATCTCTATACGTATAATTCCTCCATAATTTGAATTTGAGGCATCTTGGATATGTCTTACATAATTTTCAATGCAATTATGTATTTTCTCATCTTCTCGTAGATCTTCGGAATAATTTATTTGTTCACCTCCCTCCTAGAACCATAATGGTTGTATTACATATATAATAATCGACAAGGAGGCCCTTCGGGCCATATATAATCAAAGGATTTTAACCCCCTCTCCCTAATGGGAGAGACCCCAAAGGGGGTATAACTTCATTAACGTGATCCCTCTGTCACCCTATTAAAAAAAAGGGTGATCTCGTAGTTCTTGGTCTATGAAGATGCGTTGAGAGGTGTTTTTTTACACATTTACGTTGAATATGTACTTCAGCCTATGCTTCGAGAGATAGCCTTCCATACACTGATAAGACATGTATGGATTCTCAAGAATAAAGTAGTCTAAAATGACTGGAAAAGTTGAAACAAGACCAGATATTATTCGTTCGTTATGGGAAAATCCATAATTTTCGAAGATCAAATCGACCATCAGTTTCCAACCATGGGGCAAATGGGTACTCAGATAGAGTTGGTGGGGCCCCCCTATATAGAGATCTGGCTATCTGGGTCCCCGGCCAGCGGGAGAGGAGGGACTCGTCCGGTAGGACGAGGGCCCGGCTCCCCGATAGGCGCCCACCCAGATAGCTTGACTACGTTTCTTTCTCCCCTGTTTCTTTCCCTCTCGATCCTTGACTACAGTTTCTTGACGGCTCTGGGGCTACCCCTTACTCTCCTATCACTATAGGGGTCTGGGGTTCGAGACGAAGGAAGATCAGGGCAGCACATCAGTTTTTCCCATACACTTCACCCGGATCTGTTCCTATGCCACCAGCTATTCCGTCGATTCTCTCCCAAACAGGAACCACCGATTCGCAAATCCTATCAACCACAGAATCCAGTGAGCGGCGCCAAATCTCTCCATGGATTGCTCCTCCCGCTCCTTCCCCCGTCAAAGTGCCTATGGTACCAGTTCATATCCGGTTACCCGAAGCTCGTGTACATGCCTAGATCCATCATCTCGACAAGAATTCCTTGAAAATATGTTGCACATTTTTGTTCATATTTCAACTTCCAAGAAAAACCTAAAATTGGGAGGGTGATTCTCCTCCGTCGGGAGAGTGTCGTGGCCTACACCCCCACCCCTATAATGATTGGATTCTATATCCCATCTATATAGAGTTATGATTGGGCGAGGGGCGGCTAGATATAGATATGCCCCCATCACCCATCCCATCCCATTCCCGCCCCCAGAGATCTTAACTATATGGGAGAGAGAGGGGGCAAGGGAGAGGGGCCCTCCCGGTAAACTAAGCATACTCAAATCGACACAGGTGAACAAGTAGAGTATACTAGGGCGCTTGAGAGAACCATGTTCAAGGAACTCGGCAAGTATCTAATAGGACGTAAGAACCTCGATTCAGATCGGATTTAGATTATTTATCTAGATCACTACTTTTATTTTAAACGTAGATGCTCCGTATTTAGTTGACTAAAGAGAGAGGCAACGAAAGTCATTGATTAATCACTCAACCCCTATATATACCGTAGCATACCCTAACCGCAAAGACATGTTGCATTTTAAGTGAAAGCCAATCGAAAGCCAATAGCATTCCCAGCCCCATAGATAAGATAAGATAGGTGGCCTATATATTGATCTCGGCAACGGGCCCTTCCCCTATATAGATATGGATTTGGGGCTGATCTATCTATATCTAGTCACATTGAATATCTACATTGGGCAAGATTAGACTCATTCCTTTCCATATAGATTCTGGTTGGGTCCCAATACTAGCAGAGAATAACCCAGTTCTATATCTAGGGTGGCCCTGTATAACCAATCCACTTGGTGGTGTAATGTCCCCAAATGGACATATTTTTGCCCTAGATGGATTTTAGGCAAATCCAAAACCCAAATGCAATTTTATAAAATATTTATCAAACTAACCACTGCAGATCTGATTTATATTCTGAAAATGGCGACTAGGGTATGAGAGAAAATACAGAAAAAACAGCAAGTAAATTATGGTTTCTCCACACCAATCTGATCCCTTGAATTTATGAAGCCCAAAGATGAAGAACATTCTAGATTTTTAGACACAATAGAGGCTGAAATAAATTAATAAAATATGCAGACCAGCTGCCCTTAAATATAGATGGAAATGGTACCTTTTTCAACACCAATAATTCTGAAAAGTGGTTGATTTAATTACTAAAAATCAAATCTGTGAACAGTAATAAAAATCAGCTTCTAATCAACTCCAACACCTCATGCATTAGATCTCTAGATAGGTCGCTCCTGCTGGAAATGAAAAAGAAACACAACAGCAATTTTTCCTTCTCCAAACCCTTGTAGAAATCTGCAAAAACTTCTCTATTCACAGCTGCAATAAACTGAAAGATCCTTGCAAGCACAATGGATAACCTTGGGTAGGAAATCATCAAATGCTCTAAGAGGGTTTTTGTCCTCTAGAGGTAAATACTAAAGGTTTTCGTCCTTAGAATAATTTAGACAAAAGTTCAAAGCTTCAGATACAATTCAGAAATTAGATAATGATCAAGTGTCTCTACAAAAGCAATTTGACTTGCATAAATAAAGTTAGTGACCCAAACTAGCCACTCATGCAACCAATCACCTTTCTCTATATTAAATGCTTCTTTCCCTTCAAAATCTCTCTCGTGCAAGTCATATTTTCCTTGGGAGAATAACTTATGACCCATGAACTTTTGCCTTTTTCTATTTTCCTTTGCCTCCTAGTGCAAGTCGCACTTTTCTAGAAATAAACAATTTTAGCTAAGTGCTTTTATCATTTGGTTCACTTTTCTATTTTTATTAAGTCCATAATATTTTATTATAAGTGCTTTTATAATATTTTATTTATTTTTGCACTTTATAATAAAATAATAGAACTTAAGTCACCCTTGTGTTCACCCCTTTAGCGTCGAGTAGACAAAATAGGCTAAGGGTCTTCGATTGGGAAGGGGATATTACAGTCCTCCCTTCCCAAAATTGCTTGCCCTCAAGCAATTCCAAATTTGTTTTGTCCAAGTGCCATGCACAAGAGACAAAACATGCTGAAGTGTTCCAAGATCCTTGCACCTGTACCTATCAAATGAAGCAGATCTTGCAAAAATATATAGCTCTCATAATGCCCATATCTGTAAATTTGGAACAAGGAATCCACATGCTTTATTTTACAACTTGCATTACCGTACACCTCATGAATAAAGCAAATCTGAAATGGTTTACTATGCAGCAATAAATATGACCCATTATTATTCCTTTCATACCTTGGAGTACCATCAAGGTCTTCACCATTCTTTGCTTCCATGATACTTTGACTTTGTTGTACTAATTCCTTAGCATTCTTGTTAACAATGGGTTGAACATCATTATAAGTCAACTGCTGCAATAAACAAGATGACATACCTTTTTCCACACAATCCTCAACCCGTGCAATCTACCCTCCTTGGAAAGAACTTTCCATGTTCCTTGCTACCACAACTTGAGGAATACCATTCCTCATACCTTGCTGCCCACTAATTGAAGAAGTCTTTGCCTTGAACTCTTGTAAGTGTTGTTTCGCTTGAGCGGCTATCAATCTAGCAGCCTTAGCTCTTCTTTGCCACTCACACTTTTTTGAGTTTCCATTACATCCTCCTTGCTTGCATATATGAATTTCTTCTCTTATCTAATATTAATTTCTCTAGCAAGCAATGTTTTTTCCTCACTAACACAATTATTTTGCTCAATGGAAATCATACCTCTTAAAGCTTCTTCTTTCCTTGCATGGTGGAATACACAATGGGTTGATTTCTCTCCAATTTTTGCATGCCATTTTTACTATCTTTTAACTCACAAAAATCAGCAAAGGTCAACATAGCTCTTACCTTGGGATTGAGTGTTGTATACTCTTTACCCCATGTTTCCATGTCATCTTCCTCAGTTGGTTGTTCCATGGCTTTGAAAATTTGCGAAGGCTTGGATGATGTGCTCATAGTATTCATCCCCTTTATAGATCTACTCACTTCAGCAAAGGCTCCTATAATGGAGACTCTTATACCTCTCTGAGCCTCTATCCAACAAATCTGCAATTCTTTGTTGCCTCTATTGAATACTTCATTTATGTAGCTCCTCTTAACTTCTTCCACAGCTTACTTTCTTAAACTTCATATCTATTTTTTTTCTTCTTCCATTCACAAGCTGGGAGAATCATCGCTATGATACCACTGTAATGTCCCCAAATGGACATATTTTTGCCCTAGATGGATTTTACGCAAATCCAAAACCCAAATGCATTTTTATAAAATATTTATCAAACTAATCACTGCAGATCTGATTTATATTTTGTAAGTAGCAACTAGGGTATGAGAGAAAATACAGAAAAATCAACAAGTAAATTATGGTTTCTCCACACCAATCTGATCCCTTGAATTTATGAAACCCAAAGATGAAGAACATTCCAGATTTTTGGACACAATAGAGGCTGAAATAAATTAATGAATTAATGGACAAGGAGTCACGGTTTTGATTCTTACAATTTCATTAATGAGAGCTTGAGGACAAAGGTGGATTTGAAGGTGGAAGACTTCAAAGGCTTCACGGTCAAGGTAGCGGATGACTACTCCATACCATGCACAAGGTGTCCCCAATTCCTTTTCACATTGGGAGAGCATGAGGTATGTGGTGATTTTTATTTGATTAGCATGGCTGGTATCTATCTTGTGCTTAGGGACCAATGGTTGCACTCTTTGGGAGAACTCACTTTCAATTTCCAAAACATGGAAATAAGCTTTATGGATATGGGCAAGAAGGAGACACTTAAAGGTATCTCCATGGAAATCATCACTGGTCTGCCCATGGTTCAAGGTAAGAGTTGTTTACATGTTGTTGAAGAATTCACAAAATGTGCCCCATTTTGTACATTTCCAGCCAAGTATAATATCAGAATAGCGCAACATAAGTATAGTAGAGTTGCTTCAGGGTTGAGTATTCATGCAAGGGAGCACCAACAAAGTATGGGGGTGGTTAGTGGTGACAAAATGAGTGTACTTCAGAGAACTGTAGCTCAGAATTTCAGACTTGATATTGCTTTCATTATTCATATCAGCCACCATATGATTTCGTTTGCATGCATACAAGTGGGTAGGCAAGTATTTTCAGTTAAGAAATGGAACAATTTTTTATTAATGAATGTTGGGAGAACATTTTCATCCTTTAGAGAGGTGTTTTTAGTTATTGTCATGCTCACAATTCCTAATTTTGCAAGGAGATTTCAATTTTGCAGCTGTTGTTCCATTTTTAAGTTGTTGATTTTGATAAAATCAGATTATGGGTTGTTTTCAGACTTGAACAACTGCAAGAGTGATCATTTTGAGGTCATTAAATCATCGGAAAATAGTGGTAGATGGTTCCAGTTGAAGAATACTTCAGCCAACATAGCTCCAAATTTGGGGGAAAATCAAGTGCTTTATGACTGTCATACCTTGTTTCCAGCCACCTACATTCTGATTTTTGAGAGAAAAATGCACGGTTACAGCTGTTTTTGGGACAGCATTACTAAAGTATTGGGAATCCATCATTTGGGTGGAAATTATGAGATGATGACAAGCAAAGAGAGGGGCAATAGAGGTATGAGTTTGTTTGGGTCAAAGCTCCTTCATTTAATAGGCACAAGGTCCAGATTATGGGAGCACTACAACATGTTCCTTCACCTTGACATGATGATGCTTGGGCATATGAGTTTGCAATTGCTTGAGGGCAAGCAATTTCGGGAAGGGAGGACTGTAATGTCCCCTTTTTTGAATTGAGGCCTAAATATGGACTTCTTGCCATTCCCTTTTCGTGGCAAAGAAGAATTATTGAACAAGGAAAGGAATTGCATTTCATTTCAGTTTTCTTTTATTAGATTTAATGTTTTCTTTTAAGTGTTTTCCTTTAGGAGACAAGTCGGTTGGGTTTGGAGAGAATAAAGAAGCAATTAAAAGATAAAGTGAGGCTTAAGAGGTCGGTCCTCTTCTTATTGGCCTTTGGCACCAAGGGAAGAATATAAAAGGGACTTAAGGACTTCATTTGCAATCATCTTGGCGCATTTTTCATATACAATTGGTTTGTTGGGCTAGTTGCTCACTACCTTTCCACTTGAGGACGAAAACCCTCTTGTGTGGCATCCAAGGAAGACGGAAACCTTCCTTGTGGCTTGGTGGAGGACGAAACCCTCCATTTTGAGTTGGAGACATCAAGAAGGATTGCAAAGGCTTTACATCATTTTTGGAGCTCTTCCCTAGGGGAGCGACTAGGGTTTGAAGCTGGTTTGGTGCTTTCTAGGGCACAAATTTCAAATCTGATTTTATATTCGAATCTCCATATTTTATAAGGTCGTAATCTGAACTTTGGTGAATTTTGGTGGAGATTTACTATTTTTCCTAGCCCTCGGTTTGGCGGGACTGCTGCTGTTATAAATAATTAATTTCTATTGTGCTAATCAGATATTTCTTCAATCTTTTGATGTATTTGTGATGTATAAATATTGTTGTGGCTAGATAAATTATTTTGTGGCATTCTACATTGATTTGCATAGTGAAAAGTGGACTTGAATCTCATAGGCAGTTCGCTGCCCTAGGAGACTGCTGATTTTGAATTGGTTAATCATTCTAAGTTATTCTTAGCTACTTTCAGATTGTTGTGTGTGTACTTGAAGGTGTTTTCAGATCAGATTTATTGGGGATAGTTGGTAAACCCCTTTTCTCCATTTTCAGCCCTAAAAGGGACATTACACTATATATCTATATGGCTATTGAGGGCCTAGCCCTATGGATATGCCGCAATATCTATAGAATTGCAACTCTTCGCTTCTCTTCTCTATCCATCTAACCCTATCTATATAGGGCATGTGCAGGGATGCTTTATGGTCTGGATGGCGCCAGCTCAACTATATCCTCTAGTAGGGGTACGATCGAGGGGGTGAAGTGATGAATCGAACGAACAGCGCATATCTAATCTATATTGGCCACATGCATCTTTGTATCTTACGGCTCTTCTGATTGATTGGTAGGTGCACCAACGCTTCGTCTGGCAAGTGAGGACCAATTGACCAACCGCAGCAGATATATATACCCAAGGGCGACCACGAACGAGGACCATTGAATATAGTTCCAGATAGATAAGATAGTTCGGGGAGGGGGCCAACCACTTTAAAATCCGTAGTGCATTTGATGCAGAATTTGACCACCGGTGCTCAAATGGTTTAGTCTATCGAGTTTGTTAGAAGCTTTTAATATCACGACTATTGCTTTCGATAAATGCGTGTTTGCATTAATTGCAATTTCATTTCTCCTAGTGATTGGTGTACCTGTCGCACTTGCCTCTCCTACTGGTTGGTCAAGTAGCAATATAGATATAGATATAGAGAGGGCATCGAGGGTAAGGGGAATCGGGGGCCCAACTATACTCTATGTAGGTTGGGGGCAGCTATGGCTACTACATAGTCATAGTCTAGTATATGGAGATATGGCGATGGCCCCCCGACTAGACTTTTGAAGCCAGACCCCAGACCTAAGTTCTATAGGGGTTGGGTTGGCGTTGTCTAGGCCAATAAGATCCTAAGGAACGAGGGACAAGAGTTGCTAATTAGTTGGATTGGTGTTGTCTAAGCCAGTGAGATCCTAAGGGACAAGCGCCCCTGAGGGGACGGAGACAAGCTAATTGGTTGAGTTGGAATTGCACCAGCTGCGAGCAACAGTATGGTGATCAGAACACTGGGTAATCCAAGCCAACCCACATTACTTGCTAACGGCGGATAATCGTATTTCTTGGAGGTACTAAATACAACTCCATGAATGGGCGAAATGAAAGTTGCGTTAATGGGAAAGATCTCTGGGAAAACCGCTGGAAAAGGATTGAACATGTGAAGGAAGGTCGGGGATTCGGAGGAATTCTTATTTCATCTCCCGATCGGTTGTTGCGGCGCAGCACTACCACGCATTTAATTTTTTCCTACTTCTGGATCTGGGCTGTTGGAAATTAATTTCTCTCTCTTCCTCTCTTCTTCTAATTATATGTAGAGCTGAAGCTCTCATTTTGTAGAAGGTGGTTGTTATTGTAATTGCTTCAAGTTATAGCTATATTTGTTAGAAGCTTACTGCTCCCAAGCAGTCTCTTAAACCTCAGCTATGTTGTATGTATGCTTATCATCTAGCCTGTAATTTATGAATACAATCTGAGTTATGAATACAATCTGAATGTCTACAATACAATCAATAGAAGTTTCTGAGGCCTGGGGCCCTTTTGTTTCTGTTTTGCTGCTCTTTTCTCATTCTCATATTTGGATTAGAGCCAATCTTTGAATATTCATTATATTGATTGTGCTTGTCCAAAATTTGAACACTTATTGATTGGTTCTGTGTTTATAAGATGTGCATTACAAGCAATGCAATCATTTCTACTTTGGTGTGTCACTTATGTTATTTTGTTTCTCTTTCTCCTTCTCTCGCTCTTTTCCCAAAACGAAGCTTACATTGGGTTGTTTATGCATTAGAGTAAATCAAAACAATTGTCTTTGACGGTTGTCCATAAGAAGTGGTCTCACACTGAGTAGACATCCCATCTTATGTTTGGTATGCGGGTACAATCAAATCAAACATTTCAAAACATCAACAGTTTTTGGCATGCCAAGTGGGACCTGATTTAAAAGCTTTGCCTTTTATTCAAGCCTATTTAATTGAGATTTTGGTGAGAATCTCAGCTTTAATCTTCTTATTGAAGCATCATTTAATTACCTGGCAACCTAGCTAAAAAGAACCTATCTTCATGGAATGCAGACCTTATCCCCTTTTAGATTACTTGCATTTGATGGACCTGCTTCCTATTCTTCAACAAGGATATACTCTTTTGGAGGATGATGAAAGGGGCCTTTTTATTGAAAAACATCATGAAGAGCATGAAAATATGAAGAATGACAGCAAGATGGACATGTTTTCCATCTTCAAGCAGGACATATTATCCTTGATAGAGAAGAATTTGCTCTCTTCTTTGATAGAGAGCAACAAGAAGTGGACACTAGTTCTGGTTTGAGTACAGAACAACTCAAATTTTTGGGAGAAACGCATGAACTCCTCTGCATAGAAAGGCTATCCCATAAGATTTCAAAGTCGGGATCGACTGTTCAAATCAGGCAGAATTTTGGGAGTTTTGACATCCATGGTGAGCACAGTAGCAAGAAGATGATAGATACATCTGATGAGAAAAGGCCGCCATTTTTATCAATACAAAGCATGAGGAGATGATGTCCTCTAGTTTCAAGTTCAATCACCCATCCAGGCCCAAACAGAGTGCAAATATCCGTGATGAATGGATGGACAATCCACAGCTACCCTGTTTTGCAGAGAAGAGGGAAGCTAAAGGGTACAGATTTTTGTTGTTCTGTTTTGTGCACCCCCAAGGGCTAGCTGCTGGAGATTTAAAATTAATTTCACAGAAGCTTCTGATTAAAAGGGTAGCTCGGTTTTCATTCCCGTGAATGGATTTGTTTAGCTCAACCTCTGTAAATTGTTAATTTAAGATTTTGTTTTTAGCATAATAAGATGCTCTTACATCACCCTACACAGTCCACTTGGGGTTGGGTGTGTGTTTCCCTTTGTAAATAGTTTTTGAAATGGGAAGATTGCAATCTTTTATGGGTGCATACAAGGAAGACTTTCAGAAGAGGATTGCAGAATAAAGAGGAAGAGATTAAACTTCAAATGATAACACAAAACGATTGCAGCCATGGCTCAGCTATTTCAAGTTTCAACTTTCTTGAGTCTTCTACAAATAGTCACAGATTTGGCTAACATCTCTACAAAGCTTCAAAGAGCTTTGCTTCATCAATTTCTAATATCGACCACCTCTGCCTCATAGAGAAAGCTTCTTGACATTCAGCAGACATGGTAGAGACTTAAAGACTCGAAAGATGATTGTGCACAGCCATTTTCTTCACAAACTCAAATCCCATATCCGCTACAACAAAGCTACACAGAAAAGGAGCAAAGTTTCAGCATTAAATAGCTTTTGGAAAAGGCTGCCCAACCAAAACTGAAAGCCCAAGTATCTAATCCCAGCTTGCTACATCATTTTGTTAAATTTGCAGAGCATTTGGAGCTTCAAGGAGGGGGAATCAAATTGCTACAGGTGCTGATTCCGTGAAGGCAAACAATGACTAAGACAATAAACCTAAAGAAAATAAGAACCCAGCCTTGTTGTTGATCTTTTTAGATATAATGGAGGGACACTACCTTTAAAGAGCTATTTCAGATGGAAGTAAAAGTCCCCGCCCACATTTCTATTGGCCACAAGAAATATGGTGAAGCCCGGAAAATTTTATATAGGTGTATGCTTTCTTCTAAGCAGAATCGACTAAGGCAAAGTAAAAGCTGAAAAGACAAAAAGGGACAGCTTTCAGCTAAGGCACTATTACAAAAGGCTAAGGTACATCTAAAAAACCTAATCTTGCCATTAGATCGATTTCAAAGAAGCTCCTCAGCTACTGTCCAATCAAGCAAAGCAAAAGCTATATTCAGCAGCACACTCAGCTTCCAACTTGGGCATTATATGAATTTTTAGTGAGCTGCAACATGAAAAGTGAAAACACAGAGAAAGATACAGAGCACAGGGTACAGACAGAGTTTTGAGCTTAAAGCAACATAAAAAAAGAGCAGAATATAGCATTTTTGGACAGACCAAAGAGGAACAAAAACAACAAGAATTTCAATTTTCTATAGCAGTTCTGCCCGAAACGCTGCGAGGGGTATGCCCCTTGAGCCTGTTGGGGGCGGCCATCCCCAAGTTTCGCTTCCAAAATTCAGAGCCAAAGAAGAAATGGTACGAAAACACTGATAGAAGCAGCTATTTTTTGTGACTACATGCCTAATGGATGTTGATACGTGTGGGTCCAACACTAATAGGAAAGCTTCCCTGAGAAGCACCAAGAATGTTTATAAATTCTGCACCAGGAATCATTCTTCTCAACTTATATTTGCTTGCAAAAACTTTGTGCAGGCTAGGGATTTATTCAAATGGAAAAGTAACCTAAAGCAAGGAATCAAAAGGTCAGGCCCTACTGTTGATTTGATCTAGATCAGAATGTAAGGCACTATTATTAAAAATTGAGGTGATATCATTTCGAAAAGCCCACCCTGTGGTCCTATTAGAACTCAGCTATGTTCCACCAAGTTTCTGGGATGGGGACGGTAGGGGACAGGGGGATGCGTTTCCGGGGACGGATTTTTATGGAGGCCATTTTTTAGGGGACAGCTATTAAAAATAGGGAAAAAAATCAAAATATAGAAACTTTCAAATGTATATATGATAACATTGATAAGGCATTCATCATATATGTTATAGAACCTTATTACATAACATTAGAGCTGAATTGAGATTTAACATAATATTCAATGTGGATATATATAATAATTACATGGTCGTTATGTAGGAGAGAGTTCAAGACAAGTAATTTACATAATTACATGTACAAAACACAATGATCTACAAAATTTTCCCTAAATGATTGCATATCCATAACACATTCAAATTCACTGCTGCATGAAACATTGTAATATAGAAATAGAAGCAATGCATAACAATAATAATCTTAAATTAATCTAGTAGTAATAAAACTAAAAATCAAATCCAAAACATATAGGATACATCAGTTTATTCCAAAACTTTAGGAACAAGGGCACCTAGATACGCACATAAATGACATGAATTTTGAAGCCTTCAATCTTCAACGAAGGAGCTCTCAGTTATTGCTTCCCACCATTTTCATATGACAGCATTGGAGCTGCATATATAAGTGTCCACAATCTTCATTTGCTCCCTTCAATATCAGACATCTTACCTTTTTTAACCCACAGAAAATGGGGCATATAACCACTACATGCTGAATAGAACAGTCTCAATTTGTAAAGAACAGCACCATGAATTTGTGCAGCTTTAGAGGAGTCGAAACTCATGAAATTTGGAAAAAGATTTGAGTCTTTTTTTTAAAATGTATTTTTGTGCAGGGACATAAGGGACTTCTATCCGTCCCGGTATGGCCAGGGACTTCTAGCCGTCCCCTGCCATCCCCTACTGGAAAACAGCCGTCCCAAAACATTTCCTAAAAAAATGGGGACATCTAAGGAACGTTTCTTACCAGTCCCTGCGTCCCCGAAACGCCCCATAGGTGATGCATCCCCGGGTACACTAATTAGAAGTGAAAAAGGCCCTCACTTGTCATCGAATCTTTATCGAAAAGCTAAGCTAAAAGTGCTCATGTGAAAAGGCTTTATTCTATTAGTGGGCCACCACACTAATTTAAATTTAAGAGCTATGTAAAACAAAGTTGGCAAACGCTTATTCAAAAGATTGTGTATTTAAAAGAGCTAAGGTAAGAAGCTACGGGTGCATATGTTAAAGACTTAAAGTATTTGCCTTATATGGTGAGCTACCAAAAGCTTATTTATAACTTCCAATGTAAAATAAGCTCACGGGTGAAAAAGAGTGACTAAGTTTTTATTTAAAGTAACCTAGGAGACGCTACAATAATGATTTAAAACAAAGCTTTCACGACAAGCTACAGGAAAAGATTTGAAAAGAAACAAACCCCCAAAACCTGCAAGAGTTGGACAATTCTAATGAACTATGATAGCTTTTACATTTAATTTTTCTCCTACTTCTAGATCTGGGTGGCTGCGAATTGATTTCTTCTTCTTCCTCTCTTCTCTTCTTTTATTTCTATAAAGAGTTCAAGCTCTCGCTTTGTAAAAATCTGTTATTGTAAGTGCTTCAAGCTATAACTATTTGCTACAAACTTACTACTCCCAACCAGTGTCTCAAACATCTGCTATGTTGTATGTATGTTTATTATCTATCACGTGATTTATCAATACAATCTGAGAGTCTATAGTGCGACTGATAAAAGTTTTCAAGGCCTAGAGCCCTTTTGTTTCTATCTTGCTATTCTTTTCTCACTCTCATATTCAAATTAGAGCTCACCATTGAGTATTCATTATACTAATTGTGCTTATCCAAAATTTACATGCTTACTGATTAGTTATGTGTTTATAAGATGGCAGACAACCACTACAATCATTTATATTCTAGTGCATCATCACTTTGTTTAAATCTCTTGTTACCCTTATCTCTCTCTCCCTTATTCCCCAACCAATGTTAGATTAGTTGTGTATTGCTCATTAGAGTAGGAAACAGAACTAGTTGCATCTGGAGGCTGTCTACAAGGAGCAGTCCCACACTGAGTACACATCCCATCTCTTTGATAGTGAGTAGCAGAGTCAAACAAATCAAAACATCAACGGTTAAATGGCATTGTGTACGATAAACAGATCAATGTGCTTTCAAGGCAGAAAAAGAGTTGTCAAGGAGAAAACAGAATGGAAGAGAGAGGTAGAGGGCATGGAAGGCAAGTTGTTGGACAAGGCCAGGCATATGGAAAGTAGGAAGAAGGAGAATATAGTTCTTCTCAACAGAACCAAAGAAGTGGATATAACACCTACAAAAGAAAAAGATTTAGTAGTGTTTGTTTTGTATGTGGTCGGTGTTAGCCTAGTTTTGACTTTTGTGCACTCTCTCGAATGATTAGCACAGGGTAAAGCCTAACACACATTATAGCACAAGACTCTATATGTGTCGTCACTTCCAGTCAAGCTTTTGCTTGAAGGTCTCACCTGAACCGTCATAAAGCAAACACAGATCCCTCATTGTAGGAGAGTGACTCACAAGGACTAGACAAATGCATAACTCTTTGATATGTTTATCTCAACTCAAACCCTAACCCTCAACATACACACCGATTGGATAAACATCTATGTAAACAGATCTGTCATAATCCATCCAATTAACAAGCAAAATACATTTAACATAACCAAAAACACTCAATCTCCATTAATCTCATCAAAGAATGTAAAACTTATATCAATATGTGTGCAATTCCACATAGAATCACGAATCAGATATGAATCTACAGCAAATATACATGGTACAAGTGCAATTCACACTCAATTGTACATGAAACCCTTACAAATCATGGATTATTTTCCAAACCCTACCATAACTCCCTGAGTTTACAATGTTGGCACAAATTACTACAAGCTTTCCTAAGCCAACTGTTTAATTTTAACTACATGAATAATGATGAAGAATAACACATTTTATATATCCTTGCAAATTTCATAAAATATTCTCCAAATTCACCTTCCGATACTTCTTGCTTGGTTTTCATTTAGATGCCATGCATATTTTTCCTACTAGAACCTTCCTAGACTCATATGTCACCACGCAAGTCTAGATCATCCGCTCCTTCATTCTTGTCATGCACACCATGTGTTCTCTTCTCCTCCGAGAATATTCCCGGCATATTCTTGTGTAGTTTGTCATGTGATCGAGCATGTCTCACTCGAGCGGCTTGTAGGACCAACCGTCGGAAGCTAACTATCACTGTCGTCAACATCTCCCCATACTTAACATCTTGTTTGTCCTTAGACAAGCGAACTATAAGTCCCACTCCACTACAGGTGCTCTCCTCTTGGTTTCGACACCTCACGAATGCTCTTCTTAACTTCATCTACAAAGTAAATTCATAGCTTTAGTGTTCTTACATGTCTCTTACCATTTCTTTCATCTCCTTATAGAGCTTGAACATTTCATCCACATTTTGCACTTTTTCAATGAGCATGTTTGCACTCCACCCTTCCTTCTTGGCTTTAAGCTCCCACTCTATTGCTTTTGTTGATCCTTGGCTCGTAATCTGAAATCATCAGATTTCTTCCAAATCTTTGATCTTCTCATTTAGCTCATCATTCCTCTTATGCACATCTTCTATCGTTTTCTTACACTTTTCGTTGTCTTCTTCCTCTACTATTTGGGCTCTAACCTCTTCAATAACAACCCTTTCCTCATCAAATATGTGACTATGTACTCATTTCTAAACTTGAACCGAATCGCCATCAATTTTTCCTCCTTCATACATAGATGCAAGCTATTAAGCTCGTCTCTGCAACTTCTCTTCAAGCCTTTAATAACGCATCTTTTGTTTAATTTGTTATGGGTGGTTCTCGCAAAATCTCCTCTGCTGAACTTATCAATGGCAATTCCAAGTCTATCAATGTGCTTTACCCCTTTTATTTCTTCGCCTTGAAATATATGCGGTCTTTTTGCCATTCTTGACAAAGACTCTTCCACTTGGTCGTTGATGTTCTCCTACCTTAGTCCGCCCAAGCTTATCTCACTCTCGCTCCAAACCTATAACAAAATCATCTACCTAGTTATCTCTTAGTTTTGGCGTGCAACTAAATTAGTTGTCGCCCAAACCATCATCATATGGAGTAGTTCGATCAGAGGTCTTCTTGGAAAATTTGCGGTCCTCGGTCCCTATCCCGCTTCTCCACCATCTCTTACCGGTGTCAATGCTATATGCACAACTCAACCATCTAGCGTTGCTTTCTCACCAAATTTTGACATTCTTGCACCACACTCCTTATCTCTTAACTTTGTTGGCCTACTCATCCCCCGATGATTTAGCATCTCCTTTCTCATCCTCTTCTTCCCTCTCCAATGGGGTTTCTTCACTCTCCTCGGTCGATGCCTCGTCATACCCTCTCTTTAAACCACTCTCAGAACTTCTTGTTGAACTATTTGAAGTAAGAATAACAACCGCTTTCTTTTGCTCACTTTTTTTGCCAATGCTACTTGCATGGCTTCTCCTTTCGCAACCTCAAGCCTTAGCCTTACAGGACATTATGCCGAGATCTTGCATTCTTTCAACTTCTCCTTGGCTTAGTATGGCCTCATCTTGCTTTGATTTCTCTAGAATTTCTAATGGAACCTATTCTTGCGCTCCCATTGTTGCACTTACACCTCATGTAGTTGTCATTTGCATCTAGAGAGCTCTTCCTTCATTAACAATTATTGGTGGCTTTGTCCAACCTCATGAACCAATTTCCCGTGAAGTGGATCCTTTATTGTCACACTTGGGTACTGCGTATACATTTCTTCCCCTTCATGTTGTTTTAGTGACCTTTCAAACTTGTCTTGCTCATTCCCATACCATGTGTTTTGTTCAACCTTCACAACAACGGGTCCTCATCTCAACGCTAGTTATGGAGTGCTCACCAAACTTTGTCTTGGACTCTTCCTTCACGGCCTTAACACATGCTCTACCTTTATCTTCTTGTCATCTAACATTGATTCTTGCGGTTCCTTCAACATTAACAAATCATTGTCAAACTCTTCACCTTAATAATTTATGACCTCCTTCCATTCAATGATCACCAACAATGCATTCTTCGGATATCTACAAATGAAACATATGTCGACACCTTCCTCACATGCCCAACTCTTTCAGAATAACCTCTCCATATAATTTGTGCTTACCACATATAAGAGAAGCGTCATCCATGGCTTCCGCTTACCATCTTCTCCCATTAACCTTACCAAGGTTAAGTGTTCCATTGTTCTCGAATTTTCGATAGCCAAAATATGCAGCCAACAACTCTTGAGGGATTTGTTCCTCATCTTTGATCACATCCTTAACCTCTTTATACCACATAAGTTGCATTTTTATATTGTTCTACCCATTTATTCCTCCTTCAAGGCTGCACTCTTTCAAGCGGTCAACACAAGTTTCACCTCCCATAGTCCCAATCATTACAAATCTCTTTGCCCTAGAGATTGTTATCTCATGAAATAAAAGCAACACTAAGAAGTTTCCCCATCTAAGCTCCCCTTCATTTTTATGTACCTCCTCAATCACATGGTTAAGTTCATCGGTTATGTACTTAACAATATTATTCTTTTGTTTGCGTCCTCACATTCTCAAAGCTAAGTACAACACTTCTCGTGAGATAAAATTAAAATCTCCCTTATTAGAAATCTTTGAGGCTAGCAATCTTGGGGCAACTCTCACCTGTCAACAACCTGGATTGACTCTACCTTATTAAGTTTGCTCTTTGTACTCATTTTTAAGTGCTTAATTGCCACATCCCTCATCTCTATATGTGCAAGTTGTCTTCGAGATTCTCTCCTTCATTTGGAAGATGAGCAACTTGCACTAGCTTTACCGCACTCAAGGGTATGGCCCTTCCTCCAATGTACATCTGACCTTTATGGGATCTAGTTAGACATAGCTTGATCAACTTGGTGGGGTTCCCAAAATACGGGATGTTGTTTAGACTGCAACCCCCATCTCTTGTAAGTATTCTTGCATTGTCTTCCCACTAACCAACTTTTTCCTTAGCTCCTCTACTATATTATTTTGGTGGATGTAGTACCTATGATTGTACCCATACATTGTGCACTTTTCAATCTTCATCTCCAAAGGCTCTCCCATGTGTGTGTCTCGGATATACCATCAACAAGATTCTCTAATTATCTTCCCTTTGTTTTCCCTTCATCTCTTCCTCTTGTTTTCGTTGCTCTTCATGTTTTTGTCTTTTAGCAGCCCTCTTCCCCTGTTGCTTGCTCTCTCTTCCTCTCTCGCCATTTGAGCCTTACTCCCTCCACTAGCCGAGCAATCTATTCAATCAGATCCTCTCTTATCACAAATGCCTCTTCTCTAGTAGCCCCTCCTCCGAGAGCTACTCCCTATGTTTACTGCACTCATCCCTTCTTGAAAATGCAATTTTCAGTGATCTTGCATTCCCCTTCACACTATCAGCTTCAATCTTCTTTATTTTTCCACTCATCTTAATCTCTCTATATTACGTTTCTCAGCTCTTCAATTCTCCTAGAAGCCCTAACTTTTTGTGCAAATGACATCAAGATTGAGCCCTATATCTCCTTAGGCATTTATTGCTCCTACCAACTCTTACCCGCATGTACTCTCCATGGATCTTGATCCAACTTTTCGAGATTCCCACTTCTATTTTGCTCATGTCTTCTCAACAATCATGTAAGATCATAACTTTTACATTGCTCTCTTCTTCTTATTTCTCATGTGTCTTTGTAGCCATCCCCTTTTAGTGTCACCTACACCTACCTTCCTCCCTCCTCCATCACACCAACCTTGCACTATGCCCTCCTACGTAAAAAAATTATTCCTTCTCGTGATGTATGTCTCTGGAAGATTTGGGCCCTTGATTAGCTAATGGTTTCTTTCCTTCTAGGTGCTTGATGTTGGTTGCTCGATACACCACCCGCATCTTGTTTTTGTGTGGAAGTGCTCAAGAAATCGATGTTGAGTTAGACTAAAAACTTAGACGTTTAGCAAAAACATGTAAAGGCCCTACTCAACTTGCCCGATTGAATTTACAAACCAAGGTCCTACCTTTGTACCTTATGAGAGATATTACTTTTGCACACAATCTCCTTTCTTTGCTTCTTATAGGTTCATGTTCCTGTGTATATTTGTTTGTGTAACATTGTTTACAAAAATACTTTAAGCATTGCTCACTTACTTGCATACAAACAAGTCCAATTTATTTGTTTGTTAGCATTTTATCTTGGTCTTCCACTTTAGAGTCGGAAATGTTCATACTCCATTTGCATCAATTCCTCTTGGCACACGATGTCTTGGAGACCATACCCAAGTTACCCATTTCTACGTGTTCACCTAAGAAACGCGTGCCTTTCACGGTGCATCATTAGGCCTACTAATGTTAGCCCTTCGTTGCTTGTTCTGCACAGCAGACATAGACGCTTCTTTTATGCTTCCTTCCATAGTCTACTTCTTTGACAACCCTCAACTTTTGGGCGTCTTCACCGACACATTCGTGTGTAGCTCATTTTGCACGACCTCGTTCTTATCAATTTTTGCTCCTTAGATGGAGTATCTTTGAGGATATATTCTGCAAATTTCGCACTTAACCATTCAACTTCCTTCATCATCTCAGTCATATCTAATGCATTAAAATCCAATTTTCTTCTAGTTGGATTGAGCTATTGGGAGATTTCTGCAAAACCACCTTAGGAAGGTTCTCTATCTTTGGCCTTTGACTGTTTTTCTACATGTTCCTTACCCTTCTTTACCCAACGTTTGATGGATCTCTTAGGTGTTTGAGACCTCTCAACTCTTACTATTCTTGGAACTCATTTTTGCAATGGCCTGACCCTTTTGATAATAAACCCATGTAATGTCCCTTTCTAGGGCTGAAACAGAAAATAAGGGTTTGGGCTCAAACCCAAATGAGAGAAATCAGATTTTTGGGACAGCAGCTATCAAACCCTAACAGTGAACTGAAAAACACTTTAGGACATGACATCAAACTCCCTTCAAAACCAGCTGGAAATTAGTGAATAAACCCCTCTATCGCAGCAAACTGTAATAGCACTAAATGGCATCAATTCCCATGCAATAACAAGCTAAGAATGACAAAGAATCCTTCCAACTATTTTATCCAACCATGAAGATATTTATCCAGCCAATATACTTCAAAATAAATAAGAAACAAGTGATAAACCACAGTTGTAATTAATTAAATAATCAGCAAAAGTACAGCTCACATTAAGGGCTGGAAATGATGATTCCAAAACCCCAAAAATACCAATGAAGTGAGAAATCAGCCTTATAAATTATGAGGAATATGAATATCAACTCCAAATGCCAAGATGTGCCCTAGAAGGCACTCAAACCCTCCACCCAAGTCGCCACCCTAGGAGAGGGTGCAAAATTGATGTAGAAGACCTTGACAACTCTTTCTCCTTCAAACCCTAGCTGCAAACCAGCAAGATCACCTTCTTTGAAGCCCTTAGGAACCACCAATTGGAGAGTTTTCATTCTCCAACTTGAACAAGGAAGGGTTTCGTCCTCCTTGTGTGCCACACCAAAGGATTTTCACCCTCTAGTGGAATGGAATAGAGAAATCAGCCCCAAAACCAAGTGTAAAATTATATTAAGATGCATGCCCAAAATGAGTCCAAGCAACCCCTTATATATCTTCTTAGAAACCCCATGAGGGAGTTTCCCCCATTACCGACCTCATAATGATGTTGTTTTTCTTTTTTGTCTTTGGCCATTTACTCCTCCAACCCATCCAACCTAGCTTATGAGATAAACCATAAAAGAAAATGCAAATGCTTATAAAAAAGACTGAAAAACATGGCAAACACTTCCCTTGTTCACCTCCTTCTTGCCCACGGAAAGTGGAATCGGTTAGAAGTCTCCAAAATGAATTAATTCGAAAAAGGGAACATTACAACCCATTTCTTGGTTTAGTCCACTAACTGGACTATCCTCAGGGCACCTTATCACTCCTGTGCAACTACGACTGAGTGATGTCATAGGACTCGCTTCTTCCCCATCTCAATCAATCTCTTCTTCTTGAGTTGTCAACTTATACAAATTTATCTCTTCTCCGTCCTCTTCTATATTTTCCACATATATTGGCCCCAAATTGTGCATCAAGGGGATCATGACCTTTTGCTCTCTGTTAACAAAACTCATGTACCTTTACTTAAACCTCATGTCCACCTTACTATCATAACACTCCCAAAATTGTGGGATATCTATCTTTTCCTAGCATTTCAATAACTTCAAAATCCCAGAGAATGGCACACGCATGATCTCAATATCTATGCAATCCAAAACACAAAGTGGACAAGAAATGGTCTTGTTGGCCATATAAAGTGCGACACGGTGTTTTCCCATCCTAACCCACACATCTTTTTCCAACAAATTCTCTTCAAAACATGTATCAATTGGGTTCTTTCTCAACTCACACCCATTCAAATGGGCGTCCACTACGAACTCTTTGTCAAAAGAAGTGTTTATATCCACCTTATTTCCATTCTTGCGCCACTCATTTCTAGCGCATTCAATGCTTCCTCCCACTTGCTCGACTCTGCTGGGGTCCCGTACTTCACTTGAGCAACACCTTCAAAGAACCAATCGCTCCTCTAGTTATTAATAACACAAGAATTTTGGCTAATTCCTCAACTTCCCTAGCCTCGTTACTTAAGCAACACATTCGCCTATGTAGTTATCCTGTGTCTTTAGTTTATCTTAGCTCATTCTGCAATTCTTATAGCACTTGCTTTGCTTTGGTGACAATTGCCTTTTGTTCTATAACATCAAGGTAGCCTCCCAACTTTTTGCATATGTGGGAGGAACTTTAGCCTTTCCTTGTCACGTGTAGCTCACCCCCACACACCCTTAGCAATGTCCCGCATCTAGAGTACCTCTTGCAGCCATGTTTATACATTATCCTCGTCTTTGCCTCAGTATCTCCCTCGCCTTCAAAGTGTCATTGTTTCTCTTGTGCAAAGTCACCATCCCAACATTTTTTTGTGCATGATCACCCTACACGATCTTCTTGTGCAATTCCAAACACTCTTTGGTCTTGTATCCTTTTCACAACTCGCACAAGTAGGGAACTTCAAGCATTACCTCTAATATCAACTGCTCCACATTTGAAACATGTTCTTTGTGCACATCCACCATTTCCTTGTCCTAATGCGCCAATTCCAAATCCTCTTACTTGACTTGGCGATTGGACACTTGTCTCACTCTATAGGCCTTCATTTCTCCTCAAGCGCGGCAAGATATGATGCCGTGTGTATTTGCATCACAAATCTTGCACCAGCACACCATTAACTTGTTTCGCCTTGTGCAAAATAGGGCAATCCTTGTCTCATGCACCACGTAACACACTTCACTACCCAAGCTAGTTTGGCAAACACTCTTCCTTGAGCGGTTATTTCTATGATGGTCCTCGGTCTCCCAATTAGTTTACCACAAACCCTTTCGCACTCCTTGCAAAGCCTCTCGCGAAAGTTAGTTTCTACATCGGTGATGCCATGGAAGACAATCGCACCTCCAATACCATTCCACATATCAAAATTTCCTACGAGCTCTATTACTAAAACAACATCCAAGGCCACTCATTGATCCCTAAATTTATTCATAGCTAGTTGTGTTCGAAAGGGACCCAATAGTCCTCCCACAATCCATTGCACGTGTTACAAAGGATGGATATGAGAGGAAATCTTAAACAGCAACATCTTAAAATGTGCATCATACGCACGCACACTCTCCACGCGATCTTGCTTAATTTCTTTTAGTGTAGAAATGCTTCCTTGCTCAAATTTTGGAATGTGGAATTCTTTCAAGAATGTTTCCTTCATTGCATCAAAGTCTTTCATGGTTTGATTAAGATCAAACTTCATATACCAAATATGCACTCTTTCTTGTAATGGTGTCGCAAAAAGGCTTGCTTTCATCTCGGATGAAGGTACACACTTTGCCCTCTCTACACAAGCTCATACTTGTGTGCATGCTCTCCGCATCCTCTATACCCCTATACTCGACAACTTCCAGTTCACCAAGTAGAATACTTATAGTTACACTACATTTGGAACATTTACAACTTTTTATTCTGCATAGTTTGTGTAACTCCACTACCAAACCCTATGGATGTAACCATGGTACTCCTGTAATTTGTGTGACTTGCTCCATTGGTATTACGACGCCTACATAATGCATTTAGTATTTACATTTATCGGCATACTCACTACTTGTGTTGGACTTAAATGTAGAACCCCAAAACTCTGCACTTTGCTTACCATAGCAATTCTCTCCATCCACTCCAAACTTCCAACTAGCATAGGAATCTCTTTACCAGCCCTCAACTTTGAAACTCCTTTCCCAATCTCAAATCCTACTATTTGCTCCACCAAAGAAACTTCTCGACTATCTAAATACTTGTCTCTCTCGATACACCAACACCGAAATCAACGACTCTTCCTGGAAGAAATATATGTTCAGTCGCAAGATCCGTTGGTTGTTAGCTCCATATAAGGTCTTCTTTCGAATCTACAAACTCGTACTTTTCTACAGAACTTCACCTTCAACTCTCTCATCATCACCTTCGACCCAAACCAGTCTCGATTTGTGGTAACTCTTCTCTTCAAGACAATCCTCACAATCTAAGTCATCTTCATGCCATCCTTGCCCATCGCAAGTTCTAATGACACGCTCTCGACTAACTTCCCTACACTCCTAGGATCCCTTCGCTAGACCTCTCTCTGTTGGCTTTTTCCGTACTTCCTCAAACTTAGCTCTCTTTCAATCAAATTCCCCATCACTTCAATTCTCACCATGCAAAATCCTAATTGTCACCTTCAACTCCTTTAGCCACCGCACAACAGAAATTCAGCCCTCCATGTTCACTCTTTCAAACACTAGATCAACAAGGAGCATTTTAATCCAAAGCGTAATCTCAGCAAGAAACAACCCTCTAAGCTCTCACAAAATTCAAATTTTCCTTGTTTCAGACAAGAGTAAGTTGTCCACGCAAATTCCAACACATAACTATTCCTAGCACCTCACCACCATACATCAACAACTATAGTTTGCACTTCATCCTTCTTGACTTCTCTAACCTCGCATCACCCAACCATTAGATCTCGCAAGATTACGCCTCTTTCCAACAATGTAGGCCACAATCCACTCATAAAGATGCTTCGGAAACTCTCCAAAGAACATTTCATACAATACTATATAATGCATCCTCTAGCCAAGCTCTAGATCTCCGATCATCACGACCTTTCATCCCGATTGCAAATTCCAAATTCTTGTCGCGAAACTAGGCCTCAATTCACTCTTATGTAACCCGATCCGTCAATCCATAGGCCATGCGCCGCCTACCCTCATGGCACAATGAAACAAATTCCTGCAATGGAACCAAAATGTTAGCATGGTTTTGACTTCTATGCACTCTCTTGGACTATTTGTGTAGGGTAAACCCAAACATCATTGTAGCACAAGACATAATCTGTACCAGCACATTCAATCAAGCTCTCTCTTGAAAGTCTCACAGAAGCACAATAAAGCAGCCACGGATCCTTCATTGTAGGAGAATGACACAAGAGGGACTAGACAAACCCAACGACTCTTTTATATGTTTATCTCAACTCAAACCCTAACCCTCAATATACACACCAATCATACAAACATCTATATTAACAGATATGTTATAATACATGCAATTAACGAACAAAAGATGCTTAACATACATATAAACACTCAATCTCCATTAATCTCACAAAGAATGTACAACTTATATAAATTTGTGCGCACTTCCACATAGAATCGTGAATCAAACATGAATCTGCAGCAAATATATAAGGTATAAGTGCAATACACACTCAATTGTAAATTAAACCCGAACAATTCACGGAGTGTATGTCTTTGCGATTCCATCAAATATTCTCCAAATTCAACTTCTAGATACTTCTTACTCAGTTGTAGCTTAGTTGTCATGCATATTCTTCCTTTTGGAACCTTCCTTGGAATCATATGTCGATCATGCAATTTCAGATCATCCACTCCTTCGTTCTTGTCTTACACCCCACCTATCCTCTTCTCCTCCAAGAATGTTCCTAGCATATTCTTGCAGTTAGCTTACCCTCGTGATTTGCCATGTGATTGTGCATATCTCACTCAAGTGGGTTGTCAGAGGCCCAACCGAAGTCTCACTTATCAACAGTTGGCATGGACAGGGCATTTAATGTCCATAAACAGTCAAGAAGAATAGAAAAAATGAGCCAAGAGTACATGTGGCTCAAGATGGAGCAAAGTGGAAGAGATGGCTCCAGCTGAGCCTATTTTGCAGAGTTTTGTTGAAGCTAGAAAGGAACGAGGAAGGTCCATGGCAAAGAAGAGTATCTTTAAAACCAATTGCAAATCTAGAGGCAAGTGGCAAAAGTTAATTATAGATAGTGGTACGAAAAATCATTTCGATTCTACTAAAATGTTACAAAAATTGGGTTTAAAATCTTTTCTCAATCCAAATCCATACAAAGTTTCTCTATTGCAAAAAGGACATCAAGTAACAATTTCAATTTCCATATTGGGAATCACCATGATGAAGTATAGTGTGATAAGATACTTATGTATGTATGCCGCAATTTATTGTGTAGACCATGACACTATGACAGAAGTGCAATCCGTAATGGAAGAAAGATTACTTTTCAAATCACTAAGGGTGGAAAGAAATTTGAGTTGTTGCTTATGAAATAAGAAAAAGGAGATAGTAGTAAGATAATGTTACTTTCAACCAAAGAGTTTCTGAAGGAGGTGAAGAAGACAAAATTGTGTTTTGCTTTTATTCCAAGACCAGATCAGAATCAGGTGGACCAAGAGATGCTAACAGAAGTGGGAAATTTGTTTAAGGAATATAATAATATTACTTCGAGTGAGTTTGCCAACTCACTTGTCACCCATGAGAAATATTTCTCATCAGAAGTATCTGTAAAAAGACCATTTTGGAATCTATCAATAGTTTTTGGTCAACCAAGCTTAAAGTAAATAGAGGAAATTAGTTTTGTTATCAGAACAGGGCACAAAAGCCATTCGTGACATATATAGCATTAGAAATTACAAGGCATGCTTTGATTTTAAGTTTGTCTTTGGTTCCTTGAAAGCCATATGAGGAAACGCCTCTATGAAGTCAATGGTTTGATGACTGAAGCAGCTAGATAAATAGCACACCTTCAGGTCAAGTCGTGTTATTCACAAATGCTGATTTTAGTCAAAATGAGACACTCCATTCTACCTTGAGCAATTAATGTTCGTAGATGGATGATACACACTGTTGTATGTGTCCACCATTGGAATAACATAGAAGCAGAGTTATTAACTATGAACTGTTATTAGAACATCACAAAAACAAATCATGTCTTGTCCTCCATTGAACCAATTGAACCTCAAACATTGCAAAAATCTTCTAGGCACTTTGTGGGGAAATTATCAATAAAAAATTGTGGTTGGGTTTTTACTGTGTACAAGGTTCTTTAAGAACAACAACCAGGCAGTCTAGTCCAAGAAGAAAAAGAATGCTTGTTACATCGGAAGTTAGATAGGAGGTTTAGTAATATATGATGGTGTCAATCCACCTTATGCATTTGCATTATCTAGGTGACACATGTATGTGCACCATGTTGTTAAGCTGCACAAATTTATGTGGTAGTTATCCTCGCACATGTGTGAGAAGGGTTAGTGGAGTTAGGTGTACTTAATTAATGCTTCCACCTTTCACTCCACCAAACAAACAGCTCTTACTTTTCCTATATAAGGAACTTTTGGGTCCTTTATGTGAAGAGGGGAGCTTACTGATGGTAAGCTGAGCTGGATGAGAAATGTAGTCTCTCAGGAGACCTTGTTTTGGTGCAACCTCTATTTGTTGGTTGGACATTCTACATTGTATATTCCATTGTTAGATTAATAGAGTGTGTTTATCGGCATTAAATCTTGTTTGAATCATATATGTGGATGGTGTGTTTCAATAGCAGAGTTTCCTTGGGCTTTCCTCATTTTAGACATTGTCTAGAGCTTGTTTCTAACATGCTGCTAGAGTGAATTTTCACATGGTATCAAAGGTCGTTTCTTAGTAGACGAGTGTGAATTCAAAAAATGCCCAACAGACCAAATTTGTGATGTATTTAGTTTGTAATAAAAGTGGAGGTTTCAGTGTATCTTCCTTATGAGTTGATTGTACCCATTTCGACAAAATTCATGAAATTGTAGCTTGATTGTGTGTCAGTTCATGAGCTTCCATTTGTGATTGTGCACTTTGAAACGGACATGTGGTTGATTATTGTTTAATTGACCCCAATTATGCCACCAACCATCAAGATTAGAGCACATTTTGGCTTAGATTCTAAATCAAAGGGGACTTAGTGATGTCTCTATTTTTAGTTTGCTTCGAATGAATATTCAAATAGAGAGCGGCTTGTATATATAAGCTAAAAATCCTACAATCGCATTTGATGCTTATAGTTGTCTAGCTAATTTTTCTAGTTAGTCCAGCTGTCCTCTTAACCTTTCCAGTCATTCCAGCTATCTAACTAATCTTTCTCATCGCCCACCTACTTTTTATTTATTTTTATCTCTCCTTTACAGTAGTTCCAACTGTCCATCTACTTGTTTATTTATTTCTGCCTGCCCTTGCATATAGTAAATAACAACAATCAAAATACTGTGTTACACGGGACGCGTCCCCCCCACATTTCCATTTTTAAAAAGGGAAATGCCCCGAGACATTTAGGAGAAGGGGAAACGTCACGGGACGTTGGGGACATTTGGCAGATGTCAAGGGCGGCTGGACGCGTTTCCGAGATGATCGAGGGACATCTCGGGCACGACCAGCCGTCCCCCACGTCTTTTTCAACCTCCTATTCAAAAAAACAATTTTATCATTATTTTAACTTTTTTTTAATTGGAAAGTAATAATAACATAAAACAAACATACTAACCTAACCCTAACCCTAAAAGTGTCATTCTATGTTATAAAATGACTCTATGGGCTCATTCCATATCACATTCAATATTCACACTTGAGCAAAGTGAGCAAAGAGAAGAAGAAAGAGCAAGAGGAAGAAGAAGGGCAAGAAAGTGCAAGCAAGAGGTATTTATAATTTTATTTGCTTACAATGCTTGATAATAGTCTCTAGTTTTTAAAATTTAGATTCTATTTGCATTTTTAGGGGTTGTTTTTTAGTTTTTGTATCTACATTCACAATGTAATCATGTTTATAGTTTGTAGGATTTTACAAAATGCATACTGCATAGGGTTTGGTTGTAACTGGTTAGGTTTTTTTTTAAATTACATTTTAAAAGTTAAAAATAAAACATAAAGCTCTTGATTGTTGATTCAATGATTCATTGAATAGGTCTGGCTAGGTTTAACTTTTCCATGATAGTATGATACACATTCCTAAGAAACAATAACATTAGGAATTCGAATACAAAAACTTTGATAATAGATACACATGAATGTAGAATCTAGATACAAAAATGAAAAACTTAATACTCCTACAACAATGTTAGATGTTTTAGTTTTTAGTTTTTACATTTTTGTTTTTTAATATTTTTGCATATGGTAACTAGTTATGGGCCTAATAGCATATGGCTTTTTAAGTTTTTTTAAATCATTATGACAATGTGATTGCAATTTGCATGTAATTATAACTTATGGTTGTTTTTAAAAAAAATATTCATTATACAATGCATATAGTTATGAATGTTTTACTTTTTCTTAATCATTGCATATAGTTATAACTTATACCTTATTGTTTTTTTATTCATTGAATAATAAATATAGTTATAACTTATGGTTGTTTTTCTTGTTTATAAATTAAATTATAATCATTGCCTATACTTATAGTTATCTTTTTTTTAATTAATTCATTACATATAGTTATGGTTGTTTTTTAATTCATTGCAGCCCCAACAATCATCACCATGAGTTCTTCTTCTGAGTATGATTATGAATCAGAGGAGGAGAGGGTTGAACTTGAGATAGGTGGAAGTGTTGGTGATGACATAATGGGGGAAGTGGAGAAGAGAGACAAAATATTGTAGTTCAGCTAGTAGTGTTACTAACTACCCCTCTCAAATGTTGTCCAGATTTGCCATTGGACCATTTGATAAGAAGAACCATTCTTGACAATTTGTTGAGATACTTGAGAACCCCAAGTCCGGAGGGGGAGTAATCTATGGCAAAGTCTGCAATATATGTGCACCGACTTGACTTGGTAGTATGGCAGCATCACTAGGACCAATTCACACTTGTTGCACCTTACGGGAAGGGGGTTGGTCTTTGTAAGGCCCTTCAAATATCCCTTGTAGGATATCACTCAAAATTCCCAAATTTATAAATTTTCAACAAACTGAAATTCTGATTTTCAGGACAGCAAGGTACAGAAATATAGAATATTTTATTTCTTCCAAAATGTCCACTTACAAAAATACCCAGAAGCTTCAAAAGGCTTGGAAAAATATGGAGAACAATAAAGTATTGAGAAATAATTTTTAGCACACAGATCTGATTTTATTTATTTATTTTAAATACATAAACTGCCTTAAAACCCTAGTTTTTACAAACAGCTGAAATTGATCATATTATTTTCTGAATTTTGGACAGCAACAAGTACAAATTTTATAAAATAGATCCAACCTGGAAAAACCGAAAATACGGCACCAAACCCTAACAAAAACAACCTACAAACTCCCAAAGGTGACATCACCCTAGGAGAACAGCCAGAAACACCACAAAATTCCTCCTGGAAGTTCGTTATTGCTATCTCCAATGCCAGAAATGCTCTAACTTGGAAGTCTGTAGAAATATGAATCAACACCCTGGAAATCTCTGAAAACTCTGCAACCCTGAACTGAAAATCTGATCTGAATGAAGCCCCAAAATAGCAAGCTAGGGATGGATCTTTCACCACCGAAGAATGCTCTACTAGCTAGGGATGGATCTCTCACCACCGAAGCTAGGGTTCTGTAGAATCTCACCTCCACAAGCAAGGTCAAAAGCAAGCAGCCCACACAAAAGTAGAAGATATCATAATGTGTCTTTCTCTCCCCAAGCGACTCCTTTTATAATTTCCCTTTTGCCAAAAAGAAGCCCAAAACCCTAATCGCCCCACATGGAGAGTCTTCATGTGTGTAATCGTCACTTAAAGTGACTTTATGTCACCTATGCCAAAAAGGTCCACTTAAGTGACCCCAACGAAGAATTAGAACATAAAGTACCATATATTCACCCATCACTTAAGTCATCGACTAAATATAACATAAAGTACCTTAGGGGAGCATCTCACAACCTTATTTCACTTAAGTCACCTCAAAGTATGTGTCCAACTCCAAAACATAACATATAAGTGAAATGAAGGTACAAACCACACCCAATAACCATCAACGTCACTAGCCCCTTGGGCATAACCAAGGCTAAGACGGATGAAAAGCCTCCTAGGCCATCCGCACCGGAAATGGGGACTTTATAGCCCATTCACTAGAGCAGAGATCAGATATGGTAAGAATTTTCAATGGAAATACCACGGACAATGTTCCGAAGTTCGTGGTACTAGCAATGCGGCTAACACTCCTTTGAGCTCTCATAGGACTGACAAGAATACTTTGGCTAGTTCTAGTTTTGGAATGATGAAGTGGAAAGCAGAGGGAAGAGAAAGGCCATGGGGGCAGCCCCAATCCAATTGTAAACATGTTTGATTCAAAGGCAAGGGAAGAGGCAAATGATGCTATCGGGAAATTTTCTATGTTCTTTGAAATCCCATTTCATGTCGCCGCCCACCTTATTACAAGGAGGTTATGGCTAAGGTAGAAAAGCAGGTACAAGTTATGTGCCTCCTGGAGACACCAAACTAAGGATAACAATCTTGGATAGAAACTATTCCAAAGTTAATCTGTTGATGGAGGAGATGAAGGTCAAATGGGTGTTACATGGATGCAGCATTATCATGGATGGTGGACGGATATTAGAAATCGTCCTCTCATCAATATCATTGTCTCTCGTAAAGATGGACGTACTTCTTGAGAGCAATTGATTGTTACGGAAAGTGGAAAGATGTTGAGTTCGATTTTGGATTTTGAAGAATGCCATTGAGGAGGTTGGACCTTCAAATGTTGTACAAAGTCATCACGTATACGGTTTATGTGCAGAGCAACAAAGCAAGCAAAGTGGAGCATGCCTACAATCATATTTATTAGACCCCGTGTTGCGTGCATGCCATGAACAATGCACTAAAAGACAGGGAAGATTCGGGTGGCTCAACCGGATAGTGAATGAGGCCGGGACATGCAAAAGTTCATATGCGATCACCACACATCATTGGCACTCTTTGAAAAAAAAAAATCGAAGAAGGAATTCCTAAAACCAACCGACACCCGCTTTGCATCCTATTTTATTTTGTTGGAGAGGATGTTTGAGTTGTAGGAACCCCTGCAAATTATAATTATGAGACAGATTGGACTAGGTGGCGTGAGTCCAAGACAAAGCAAGGGAAAAGAGTGAAGGAAGTGGTGTTGAGGGAAACATTTTGGGTTGATATGAAATACATCATATCAATTATAACTCAAGTTTTAGCGTCATCAAATATGGGGATTCTAACAACCCCAATCTTGGTGAGATCTATGAGTGCATTGACAACATGCTTGGGAAAATGAAGGCAAGTTATTCGGGTGAGGGACCCCACTTTGGAGTTCTACAATGAACATATTCAACCCATCATTCAACATAGATGGGAGAAGTTGAACACCCCACTTCATATGGTTGCGTATGCATTGAATCCCAAATGGTATGTGGAGAGGCCAGGTAGAGTTATCCCTTTGGATGATGATGAGGTGAAGAAGGGCCTTATGAAGGCCTTTAAAAAAATGTATAGTCTACAGGAGGCTTCACAGATCAAGTTGGAGTGGCTCAACTTCACTGAACTTGATGGGTACAAAACTTCAAAGCAAAGGCGGACAAGGTAACATTGGCACATGAGAAGCCAATGAGTTGGTGGCGACTGTATGGGCTTCCAGGATTGCTGCGAACACTTGCAATTCGCCTCCTTTCCCAGGTTTCTAGCTCCTCTGCCTCTAAGAGGAATTGGTCTACATATGGTTGGATCCACTCTGTTAAGAGGAATAGGCTTACCTCTGCGAGAGTGGAGAAGCTTGTAGTTGTACACAGTGCTTTGCGTCTTATGGATCACAAGACAACTCAGTACAAGGAGACCCCAGCATTACGGTGGGATGTAGATCTCGAGGAGCCGAGGCAAGTAGAAGAGGACAATACTATGCAACGGGGATTGATTGGGCTTTCCTTTGAGGACGAGGATGATAGTTCCAGCGAGGAGTTCATGGATGTTGCTTCAAATGTTGATTTTTAGGCGATACTTGTCCTCTTCTTTTTGTAATATTGACAACAAACAATTGTTGGTGTATTTGAATATGAGATTAATGATATGAATATCAGCTATTGTCACTTGATCAATCAGAATGGTTTTATAATTTATTTCAGCTTATTTAATTTTAAGTCTCAAATTCAAATGGTTTTACTTTTATTAAATTATGTATAACTATATGTATTTGATATTTAGGAATGTGTATCATATTATCATGAAAAAGTTAAGCATTCACTATATGACATATGTTACTGACTTACTATGTATTTCAGTTTACTTTCTAAGTTCTAAGTCTAACTAATAATTTAAAATTTAAATGTATTTGATATTTACAATTTCAAGTTTCAACTTATTTAAATCTCAAAAGGTTTTATTTCAGCTTTTTATATAGTTTAGTCACTATATTTTGGTATTTTAAATATTTATATTTTTTGATCAGTCTTTTCCCCTTGCCGTCCCCGTCGTCCCCAAAATTTATAAATGTTTTGCCATCCCGAAAAACCTCGTCCCGTCGTCCTGGAGTCTTAGGTAACATTGCCAATTACCAACTATAATAGATCCCTGCCACTTGCACACAACAAGCGGAGGCGAACCTAGGTAATCATTATGGTAATTGCTTCACCTCACCACTAGACCAGGACAGATAGACTTTTTCCCCAAATTTTTGGCTCAAAGGTAGTTTAATTTACCTTCTTTTTTAACATTTTGTATTTGCAATAACTACTCAGATATTTGCAATTATAACCAAGAGAATGAAATCCTAATCCAATAGAATCAAACAAAGCATTGAGGTTCTTTTATTAAATCTAAACACTCTTAGAAACCTAATTTTGGAATCACTAAGATTTACCATTTTTGGCATTTTTTCTCTTGACAGTAAAAAAATGTAAAATTTCAACTGTTTAAAAAATATATTATGTAATTTTTTTAAAAGCCTAAACAGATTTGAAAAGCCTATGTTATTTATTATTTATTTTCATGAAAACATACCTAAATCAAAAACTTCCAAGATTTTCCTATTCAGTAGCGTAAGGGGTTGTCACTTTTCAGCAGCATTTGGAAGGTTTTCATTAGCCAAGCAGCACTTAGAAAGTGTTCAGCAGCTGAGAAGCATCTGGAAAGAGGTGACAAGAGTCGGGACTAAGGAGGTGTGTTGCTGGTAAAAGGCACGCAGACAAAAACCTCAAATACAACTGCTACATAGATTGTCTGTGAACTGTTTGACAAAATGCTTTGTTAAAAAAATACTCGAATACATCTGCTATTCTGTGAACTGTTTGACAAAATGCTCTGTTGAAAAAATCCTCAAATACAGCTGCTATTCCAGGAACTGTTTGACAAAATGCTCTTGAGAGGTTTTTAAATGCAAACTCCGTAAATCAATTGCAACAACCTCTCAAATAAAGTTGCTACATAGATTGTCTGTGAGCTGTTTGACAAAATGCTCTGAAGAGGTTTGTAATTAAAAGCTCCGTAAATCAACTTCATCAACCTCTCATCCAAAGACCTCTAAGGTTAGTTTTACCAGTCAAGTTTCATGTATGTTTGTCTTATATCAAAATTGGTATTTGATTCATTTGAATGCATTTGACTTTTATCGTAATTTGATCAAAATGAAGCTATTTAGGCTTTTGGTTTAAACTAATAGAGTAGAATCAAGAAGTAGAAACAATGATTTTTTTAATAACTTTTTAGGCTTCCACAAGTTGACATTAATACAACAGGTTTTGAGAATGCATGTGTGGTAGTTTAATGGGGTCCACAAAACAATTTTATGTTCCCGAATACGGAAATAATTATGTTCTATACTGACCATCACAGTAGCAATTATTCAAAACCACCCTAAAGGAAATGAATAAGGGCTGAGATTCAGTTTGGAATGAGTTTGTTCAAAGGAACTAGAATTTGGTACAAATTGCTGTCATAAAGAAATGGCATAGCATACAGCAGGAGTAGGACAACCAATTCAAATACAATAACGCTGTACAATGAAAAAGGATCTCTTACCACTGTGCATCAAGAATCAATGGAGTAGATGGGATAAGGACACAAGGAAAGCTGGTAATGATATATTAGAGTTTTAGACATTAAGTCACTCCATGAGAGTGTTTCAATTTTGATAAACGGATTTAGACTTTTGACGACAAAAGGTTTCAATTTCTTTCCTTTCACACTTGCTAAAACTTGAAAAAAAAGCCTCTGCACAGTGGGCATTGTCCTCCATATGGGCCATAAATCTGAATCAGAACTGTCCAACTCTAACAGAAAGAATGGATATCAGTAATTTCTCAAGAGTCCAGAAACAGAAACAACACCTTCAAATCCAAAATATTAAAAGAAGGTAGAGCTCACATTTGTTGCTCATCCGGTTCAGTAATTGGAGGTGGTGAATTGTTTCCAAACTATAATCAACAGTTATAGAGCATCCAGGCCAACAAATTTTCCTTTTATGTTACCTATATAGCAATTCATTTAAAGCTGGTACGCCTCTGTAGTCATCCCTATTCTACATTTATTAGGTGCTGTTACGAACCTTAAACTGTAGTTATTTTCCTGTTGCATGGATGTTATTTGAAGAAGTTATAGAGACCCATAATTCTGGAAATCATCGTCTTAATCCCCAATAGGCTCTTTAATGCAACAATAATTGTAGGTTCGTCAGTCTGCAGTCATAGCAACTAGCTAATTAATACCAAGGGTAAAAACATAGAATTTAACTTGTGTTTATAATTTATAATTATCTTGATGCATACACAAAAGTTCAAGACCCTGTAAGGTAGTTGAAAATTAAATTTGCAGTCTCGAGGAAGATCTTGTTAGAATATGCGGAGAGAGAAAGAATAAAGAAAGATTAGAATGTACAAAGAACGAATGAAGAGAAACCGGAATGCACACATTATTCATTGTGTGTCCGTCCTTTTATTATGTGAAAGATGGTTACAAAGTGGTTGAAGTAGTTTCAACCATTTATTAGTTAACACTTAACTAATATTAATATAACATTAATAAATAAGCCTTATATTAAGCCTTATATTTTAATACCCCCTCTTAAGGCTTACTCTATAGAACATACTGACAGAAGATTAAAATAACAAAACCAACCAAGACCACACATTCTTCAGAAGCTTTCCCTTTGAAAACAATGTTTTGACCAGGTAGAACTCCATCAAGTTGCCTCCCTGACCCTCGTAAAGGTGTAGTTTCTGAGCTAAATTCCCAAGTTCCCGGATTCCACCTCCCGAACTCCCAAATTATAGAATCTCCTGAATTGTTGGACAACCATCCATATTGAGCCATCCACAAGCTCCATCAAGTTGTCTCATGACCCTCGTGGGGTAAATTCCCGAGATTCATAAACTCCCAAACTATTTGGACAACCATCCATACCGAGTTTCACATACACTAGATTCCTTCATGTCTTCAAAGTGTTGGGATTTTTTAAAATACACATTTTCTATCAATGAGTTCATCAATGTCAGATTTTCAACACTAGCTTCATTTGGTTTGTCTTGGAATTTTCCCTTCATCTTTTTATTTACGATCTTATCCATCTCTTGAAAAATATTTCGTTCAATAACTTGATAATATAAAATTTCTTCACAATTCTTTATCATTGGCTCCAAGAGTAACATAGTCCATTCATGGCCAAATAAAAAGCCCTAGTTCATGATTTGCAACAGCAGATAGGATTTCTGTGCATGCCCTAGATGACTGTACATTTGCCCTTTTTTATTGCATTTTGCATCTCTTGAAATTCTTCAAAAATCTATAAAACCCTTCCGCGACTTTATTATCTTTTGATTTGCTGGTTTTTCGTGCCCTAGATTATGTCTGTATTTGTGCTGAAAAATGACTGTATTTATTTGCAATTCACAAATGTAAACAGAACAGCAAACGCCCTTTGATCTAATTTCTGAGATTTGTATGCTGCCCTATGACTCGTAAGTTCTGAGAGGTTTGCTGTAAATCAATTTGCAGGCCCTCAATTCACTTCGATTTTGCCCTCATTTCTGATGACTGTGCCCTCAATTTGTTTGTGCCCTTGGTATTTGAAAAATGCAACATTTCTGATAATTGTGCCCTAATGAGACTGATCTGAGCTTCTTCCTTTCTCTCTCCTTGCTTGCCCCGCTCTGATACCAATGTTAGAATATGCGGAGAGAGAAAGAATAAAGAAAGATTAAAATGTACAAAGAACGAATGAAGAGAAACCAGAATGCACACATTATTCATTGTGTTTGTCCTTTTATTATGTGAAAGATGGTTACAAAGTGGTTGAAGTACTTTCAACCATTTATTAGTTAACACTTTACTAATATTAATATAACGTTAATAAATAAGCCTTATATTTTAATAGATCTGCCATTTGCTTGACACCAGGCATATTATTCCAGTGACAAGACCCAAGGCTCCAAACTTGATTCGATGTATAAAGTGCTGAATTTAAAACAAATTTTAATCCTCCTTAAACAGATTTTCATCTTAAATGTCTGATTTTATGATTTTTCCGCTATACCCATTTCTTGTGAACATTGAAGACAGTAAATATTGGATTTTGTGTTTGTTCATGTAAAAAAATCATGAAGTGTATCATAGAGTTGCATTCACACTCTAGAATATTTGGACAAAAGCTCCTGTACATATGTAAACATGTTAGTGCAGAAATAGTTGATTGAAAATTTCAAACTGTTTATTTTCATTAATGAGTTAAATGACGTTTTTTTCAATGCTATATTGTGTTTGTTAATTCAATTTTTTTAATGAAGTGTATAGTTGAGTTGCATTTGGACTCTAGAATATCTGGACAAAAGCTTCTGTAAATATGTAAACATGTACGTGCAGAAATATTTGATTGAAAATTTCGGAAAAAAAAATCATTAATGAGTTCATAGGTTTTTTCCTAAAATTTGCTATTCATTTTTAGTCACTGCACTACTATAATTTATAATATTTTGAAGTAGATCTATAGTGGGAGGAAATAAGAGTGGATATGACATAGACAAGATCCACAGCACCCGAATGAAAATATATGGAATGGGATGATATAGAAAAAGGTGCATAAATGCACATTCTATAAATCCAACGTGCAAAATAATTTAACTAGGATTCGAAGTCATCTTCTTGGAAATCGAAACCAAGTTTCTGATTGCCTACATATTGATAAGGATACAAAACAGAAAACTTTAAAACAATTTGAATTCAAACTTAACAATGCCGCAAGGAAACAGAAAATACACATTGAAGTTGGGTCTGTTCAGTCTCGTCGACAAATTTCATTGCAAGGAAAATAAAAGTAGACAATAAAGTCATTTTGGGAACAAAAGTCTAAGGAAAATGTTGATAGGGCAGTGGGTAGATACTTTAATGGCAATGCAGTACCTTTCAATCATGCTAGATCTCCATATTTTTCTGGAATGGTGCATGTCATTTCAGAATCTGGAAAAGGGTATATTAACCCTTCCTACAAGAGTTTGAGGGCATTGGATCTCGAGAAAGGGAAGGCCGAAATCAGTGTTACACGAGGACGCATCCCCGAATTCTAGGGGTCCCAGACGTTCAGGACGCGAAACGTGGAGGAAAAGTTTCCTCCACATTTCCAAACTTTTGTGTTACAAGGAAACATCCTAGGGACATTTGATGAAGCAAGAAACGCCTTGGAGACGCTTGGGATGGGAGGGGATGTCGGGGACATCTGTACATCCCCGGGATGGTTGAGACGTCTCGGGTAAAGGAATAGGCAGCGATTTCCATGAACAAAATAATCTTTTATTCTGCATATATTTCACACAATACAATAGCCTAATATATAGGTCGGAGTTTCCCTAGAATATAGGAAACTAGCTCAACTAAATATCTTACCAATTTCCTATATCCGTGAGTTGTTATAACTCACTCACCAATATGCCTACGTGATTATAAATCACTTTACAAATTAATATGAATAAGTGAGCACTGAATTAATAATTTCCTAACATTCCCCCCTTAGTGCGAACATGGGAAAAACTGCCTTTGTACTTTTGCACTGCTCACGATCGGTGATTTTCACGGGATGATCACAAACCTCAAGGATGGTTTTGCAAACGGTTGACCAAAAACCGAGAATGGTGGTTTTGCAATTGGTTTACCACAAACCACAAAGTGATGGTTTTGCGAATGGTTTACCAACAACCAATAATGGTGGTTTTGCAATTGGTTTACCACAAACCACAAATGAAGGTTTTCAAGTGGTTTAGCTACTGACCACATCATGATGTGCCAAGTACTATTATCAGCCCTCATCATTATCTCACTTTAGGGAATAACATAGGAAAATTTGTTGCTTATACACACAAAGAAAATGTTGACATAATGGAAATGGAACATTGGATCATGTTCCCCCTCCATGTGAAATTTCCACTTATTGAAACAAGAACATTGCAAACTAAAGCACACCGAAATGGAACCGGAACTCGAAAAAACACAGCAAAAAGCACAATGCACAAACACGTCACCAAACCTTTGCGCAGCCCGTCATTGGCGACTAACGAGAGGTCGCTCATTGACCTCCAACCTCTGATGCCTCCGTCCTCCAGTGTGAAGTTGCTAACTTAGTTGGATTTGAACATGGAGCTCAATTTTTCATACCTCATTCGGACGTCCGATACCACCGAAAATGCATTCGTAAGGCAAAAAAATTATTTTTACAAATATTTGACTTCAACTCTTGAAAAAACGACTTGACGAATTTTACTATGACTCAATTTTTGACTTTTATAATGACACAAACATTGGACTCAATAACCTATTATTCACCTAAACACAATATTTAAGACGAGAAAATAGACAAAGTGAAAATAACTCAAATGTGACAAGACAACACTTGACTTTCACAATGATAATTCATGAAAAAAACAATATAGAATGACAACTTATGACTTTGACAAGACTATTAATTATACAAAATTGATGTGAGAATGATATGACAATACAAATGACATTATATTTTGACTACACATAAAATGTACTTCCTAAGTGACCAATCTAAAGACTTTAAAACAATGGAATTTTGATTAGTATTGGCACAAAAATACTGATAACCGACCAATCATTAACTAAGGAATTAAAAATAATAATTTACATGACCACTAAATGACATATTATAACTTAAACATATGGGCTATGTATGGAAATGTTCGCCCATGCCTATGGATCCGATGTCATCGTGCAAGAGGAGTCTGATAGATGTCAAGCCGAGGCACAATTGAAGCGGGTCTTGGTCACTGTGATGGTGTTCGACCTGTAGATGTTGGGAAACCAATCGATTCCCTCCCGAGAGATAATCCAACGAAGACTGCAGATTTGGAATGTAATTCAAGATAACTTTCCATGGGCAGAATAGAACAATGCAATGTATGAAAACTTTGATTCAGAAATAACACTCCAACGAAGCAGAAACCCCATACGCAGATCTATAATATTCGATGCAAGAAAGAGTTAATCCTAACCTGTAGTTGCAATACTTAATGTGCATGAAGATCTCGTGAGGACATCTATCCGGATGTTAACAATCATTAAGAATGACACTATTCAAATATTGAATGGTGCGCTAGCAGATTTGTGGATAGAGTTGCAAGATTTGCAAAGACGTGTTGAATAAATGCTTCCAATGATTTTTCACTGAGTCACGTGAGTCGTTCCAAACGCGTCTAGCATCAAACAACCAATTTCAATCAAACTGAACATTCACATGTTTGTTGAAACGACAAGCTAAAATACTTCTACAAAAAGAGTAATCTAAACAAAATCCTCCTTTAAAATATCAATAAATCTCATATTCGGAAAAAGAACCGTAGCAGAGCTAGACAAAAGCTTCAAATCTTGAAAGACATTGAAGGAGATCAGGTCTGATCGAAACTGAAACAAACAGTTTGAACACATGATTTGAGACAACAATTTGATGGTGTTGCCTCCTCTCAAGCTATTCCTCCATCACAGGCCTGAGATATAGATCGCTCTGATACCAAATAAAGGAATAGGCACTGATTTCCATGAACAAAATAATCTTCTATTCTGCATATATTTCACACAATACAATAGCCTAATATATAGGCTGGAGTTTCCCTAGAATATAGGAAACTAACTCAACTAAATATCTTACCAATTTCCTATATTCGTGAGTTGTTATAACTCACTCACCAATATGCCTACGTGATTATAAATCACTTTACAAATTAATATGAATAAGTGAGCACTAAATTAATAATTTCCTAACATCGGGAAAGTCCATACGTCCCCAACGTCAACACTTTTAAAACACTTTTTTCTTTTAAAAAATAACTTTTTCACATTTTAAAAAAATTGATTACTTATTTCTTTGTTATTTAAAAACATTTGCGGTTAACCATAACCCAACTGTATTGTATTACAAAGACATATTAAGAATCAAGAGTGATATATGAATACAAAAATTTTCAAGCACAAATGCACATGGTGGACTGTCACAACATACTATGAAAACCAGCAGCATACATATTAATATTAAAAATTATATGAACACATAACATTAGTACAGCTGTATGTATGTTGTTGAGTTTTTACTTTTTAATATGGATGTCTGGACGTGGACTGTATGCACATGGTGGACTGATATATAAAAATGAACTGCTATTCATAAAATTTCTAAAATTTATCTGTATATTTTTAATATTTGTAATTTTATATATTATTTTAATAGCCGTCCCCCCGCCGTCCCAAAATTTTGGAAATTTTTGCTGTCCCAGAAACTTCGTCCCCGCGTCCCATAGTCTTATGATTTATCTTAGGTAACATTGGCCAAAATAATTAATCAGCTAAAACCTATTGTAGATTCTTGGAGCAAAATTGGATGCATCATTGTTAGTAATTGTTGGTCTAACAAGAGGCATAGAACTTTATCAATACTCTTTCTTGTTGTCTTCGTGGAGCTGTATTTCTCAAGGTTGTCGATGCCTCAAAATAACAAAGAATTCAGAATATATGATAATGTCCTTGAACAAGCTATTATACATGTTGGAGTGTAAAATGTGGTTTCAATTGTGACTGACAGAGCTACAAACTGTGTTGGAGCAGGAATAATTTTAATGGAAAGATATCCAACTATGTTTTAGAGGCCTTGTGTTGCTCACGTCTTGGACCTTCTTTTGGAAGATTTTGGAAAGTTGCATTGGGTATCAACGGTTGTGGAAAAAGGCAGAGTGATTGCCAGGTTCTTACAAACCACCAGTTTACACTTAGCAAATATGGAAGAGTGTAAGAGAGAATTGTTGATGCCATGGGACAGAAGATTCGCAACTCGATTTCTTACATTGCAAAGAGAAATTGAAGAGAACAAAGCAATAAGAAGTGTGGTCATTGGCTCGAGATTTGCCAAACCGTAAACTTTCAACTATCCAAAAAGCAAAGAAATTGCAGCTATTATTCTAGGGAATGTTTTTGGGAGGGAGCAATAAACCCCCATATGCCACGATATTTATGCCCAAAGGGGTGACACCACAACGAAGCAGCTTTCTTACTAACATAATGGTTGATTGGTTGCGCGATGAGTATGTTTGCTTGCTCTGCCTTCCCCTCTCCTCTATGGCTTCATGATCCAAAAACAATCTCATACAATTGTCTCTATGTACATGCCTCACTACCCCAAGTCAGATATGCCTCTTCAATGCATCTTGGAAATGCTTTTGACTCTAAAATCCTCATTCATTATTGAACCTATTGAGAAAGTGTTTTGAATGGTTGATGGTGACATTCCTTGCATGGGAGATATGATAGATGAGAGGTGGTATACGATGCGTATTTTTACATTCAACTGCATGTTAGGCAAAAAGACAATCAAACAATCCTTCGATGGGCATGCTTGTAAGTCAGAATAACATTAATTATTTATGGGATATGATAGATGAGAGGTGGTATGTGATGCATATTTTTTTACATTCAACTGCATGTTACGCAAAAACGCAATCAAACAATCCTTCGATGGGCATGCTTGTAAGTCAGAATAGCATTAATTATTTATGGGATATGATAGATGAGATGTGGTATTATGATGCACATTCCTTGACATTCAGCAGCATGTTACTTAAATTCTCGATTGTTTGGAATGACTAATGACAATGATGAGGAGACTGTGGATGGTTGGTATCAGTGAATGGATAGAATGTGCTTAGATCCTAATATGCATAGCAAATTGGATGTTCAAAAAAATACATTTAAAGATGAGATCGGCCTCCTCTTCTCTCAACAAAAGGCAAGAGATAATAGAACTAATCCGGACATCACACCTGTGCAATGGTAGGAATCCTATGCTGGCTCAACTCTAAAGCTACAAACACTTGTTGTTCATATTCTAAGTCACGTATGCAATGTATCTAGTTGTGACAGAAATTGGAGCACATTTGTAGATATTCATTCAAAAAGGAGGAACAGATTAGGAACCCAACAATTATCAGATATTGTTTTTGTCCTTAGCTACATGTGACTCGTAAGTTCCACTATTGTTCTAGGCTCCACTCCCAGTTCTTTGAATCTTAATTTAAATTTGAATTATGCAGACATAAGTAGTGATGAAGAAGAGTTACGAGATGGTGAATATTCAGCTAGTGATGCCGTTGAAAAATGACTATTCACATGGCATTTCCAAATTTTTACTCTAGTTTTGCAACATTGTAAACAATCATTATGAAGTTACAGACGTATAATATGGTCTTTCCATCATTTCAGCTAATACATACATGTTCAATGTTTATGTCATATCAATATGTCTATTTTCACCGTAATAATTTTGAGGTCCATTGTTTAATACTCTCCGTACAAAAGTTGCCTTGGAAGAAACGAATATCTAAAACAACTAAATACATAAGCTTACTGGGTTTTGCAAATTAAACTTGGCCTGGAGATTGTCAAATATCATTTCTCACAGAGCACTTGTGACAAGGACAACACCAAAAATGACTTCAGCTGCAATTAAATTTATCTCTACACTTCAATACATACACTATTTAATTTTAAGGACTTTAAAAATAATCATCATTTTTTTCCTTTACATGGATTATACTAACAATAAAACAGGAGCTTGATTGCCATATAACTAACTTAAAATAAGCCGATGGCAAACAATTGGCCACAAACCTGAACTTTGTATACGCTCCCGCCAGATGCAATGTATATGCAGCAATAAGAGTCTTCCCCACCCATCTGAATCAACAAAAACACCACCACAGATTTCATAATAGACAACTACTTAAAAAAACAGTCAAATCTCGATCCCTAATTAATGCATACTAATCTATTAAAAATTGTGATTGCTTCAAGAATTCAGATTAAAATGTGTTTTTAGGGTTTTGAAAGCTGTAAGAGATTTACGTGGGCAGCAAGACGAGTAGACTGAATGCTTCCAGGAGAAGGGTGAGGAAGCAGGGAGGGAGGCAGAGATGCCCTCTGTAAGGTTTTCACCCTAACCATTTTTGCCCTTTTTCTTTACCTGTGTTTCAATTCCAAATACAGTCAGCGAGATATGAGTTTTAGTAGACTATGCTGCATTCGGACAACTTTGTCCCGCCATTTTTAATGGTTGTATAATATGAAAAAAGAGGAATATTATTTTATTTTTTTGGGGAAACATTTATCAGCTAGTGCATGTATTCTATTTTTTATTGATTGATAATAAAATGGTATCCAATAAGTAATATTGGCATCAAATTAAGTTTATTATTTATTATATTAAGTTTGGAAAACGGATTTTACGATTTTTTATTAAAATTATGTGAGTCAAATCGATGTCAAATTTAAGGTTGATATTGTCATGTGAAAGTTAAATGGACATGAAATTTATGATGGAATATAAAAGCGAACATACTCGCACCATTCCATTGTGCTCTCTATTGTACAACATTTATTAAAGAAATTGTTGTTACGGTTTGTTAATAACATCATATAAGGAACAAATATTTAATCAACTATTAGTTGAGTTGATGTGATAGTTATATGCATTGTAACTAAATTATTTAATGTATAAATTTACGAATTCACTTTGCTTCAAGCGTTGTGTTTGTTAATAGAGAAGGAGATTAGTATATTGTGATTACTTGTTCATGTCTTTCACTTTCACTATAAAGAAGAGAAATGAAATGAAATGGTGTGTAATATAAAATTAGGGTTTTGTTCCTAATTTGATATATTACGCTATAATGATTATTCTTAACTACGATAATTAGTCACGCCAATGTTAAATTGTGTTATTCTAGCATTTGCCAAAAGATTTGTCGATGATAAATCAATAAAACATAATTATGGTTTAGGGTTAGAAAGAGGAACAAACTTATGTGATAAGAATGTGTGATCGAGAGCTTAAAATGCATAGCAAGTTAGGGTGTCGTGAGGTTGCTCATAAATTCTCGAGACCTGGAACTCAATGTAGGATGGGTGCATGGGTGTCTAAACGCCTTCATGACAAATCTTATCATTGTGGCTACAAATTTGTCCTTTGTAATTCTACACATAGTTTGAATGATGGGTCCGATTTTCTTGTATTTAAAGGTCTAACTAATGGGTTTATTTCCATGCGGCGATTGTGATGTGTTAAGATATGGCTTCTCCTTGCTTAAAACCCTAACTCTTACAATTAAGACATAAACATGGGTTATCCAACTTTAGGTTGGACTACCTCACCACAATCTAACTAATGTGATGAGTGTTGTGTTGCATACCACCACTCTAAAGAGGATCGACCCATCATTACTACGTAAAAAAATTCACCTTTGGGGAAATATCGTATTAGTAAAAAAACTTTTTAATGATTTGTGTTATGTTTCTATAAAGAAATTGTGTCATTTTGAGTGGTGCAAAAGTGAAGCACCTAGACATTTTTATTTGCACCATTTTGACACCAATGTTGTGTGATGTTTGTGTCGCTTGTATACGAATCTAAACATGAATTTGCACCACCTAAAGGTGGCGCAAATATGACACAAAGTTTATTCGATTAATTAAAAAACCAAATGTAATATACTTATTTGATTAATATATCAAATAATTATATAACATTTTTAAATGTATAATGGTTTTAAATATAAAATGAAATTATCATATTGTGAAATATAAATTAATTAATTAAAATACAATATTCAAATTTTGATTGTATAAAATATAAGTTGTTTATAAATACTATATATAATATTATAGTGTGGTACTATGATACGGGGTAATTTTAAATACAAATTAGAATGTTAAAATACCAAGTCATGACGAAAAAATAACATATTGTATAAATGAGTGTGTAATTGTTAAAGTAACATATGCCAATTTCTAATAAAAATTGAGATAATAATATAATGTTGAAGATAAGAAAATAATTAATTTCTCATCTAGAATGCAATAATATGAGTATTGGAACTACGAACTATGTAAAAACTACAAATACAAACTAGCATGATCATTTTGATGTAGGAGTATCTGAGTTCACAAACAATTTTGTATCAACTAAAAATAGTTGAACAGTTTTGAGTCAATTGTGTTTACATTTTATATAGTATTTTGTAGGTCACGCATTGAAGAAATCTATTGATGGTGAGTGGTGGAGTACAATTTTGCTTTATATTGTGTGTGCAAGTCCATTACACAATGTTTGTGGAGTGCAAAATTTCCCTACGTAATGTTTGGTCTATTATGCAATCGTCCAATGCATAGTATTGTTTGTACAATCCTGTTTTAGATGCCAACATGGAATAATTGAATCTTTGAAGTCACAGAGTTTCAGAGAAGGTCAATCAATATATTTGGGTCTTTGTTGGGTCCTTTGATCATTTCATTTGAATTTCATAAAATTGAGATTTTTAGGAGGTGACACAAATGGTTATATAAGTAGAGCCAATTGCCTTATGAAAGTAGTTCAAGTTTTGGGAACTCGGTGTGCCTAAAAATGGATGGATGTGAGCTTGATGCTCACCAAATCATGATGATGGATTAGTAACAATGTAAAAACTATGAGATTGTCACAATTATTTAAGGTGTGATCCAAGTGTTGAGTTGTAGTACATAGAGGATTTTCCACATCTATATGTTGTGTTTAATGTTGAATCATTGGTGATTGGTTTAATGGTGTTAATTCTCTAAATAAGATATCCCAAATCTTTGTTTTGTTCAACTTATTTGTTCAATTGATCTTTATGTGAATTCATGTTATCTTTCTTTATGAGTTGTTCTTATGTGGTATTTTGTGGGCAACAAGTTATAATGTGATTATTTGTTAAGCACCTTCACCCCATCTATGTCATTTGATCTCGAGAAGGATAGTTTTCCTTTACGAAGAGGCACTGATAGATCTTTGCATTTTTTCACATCTCGCAAATATGGGTAGAAAAATTTTGCAAACATCTTCTAGTGGGTAATTGTCGAGTGGAAGGTATGATAGAAGTAACACAATAAATCTAACCATTTTCCAAAATGTGGATTGTGGGTAGAAGGTCATTGGAGACATATTCCAATAAAAGGATTGATGAGTAAAATATTGTGGGGATTGTGGTTGCAAATTTTAGAGAAAGAAATGAGAAAAAAGCACAATATGACACACTAAAGGAATGCAGGATGTTGAAATCAGGGGGTGTGAGAGTTGAGGACTTAGCCAAAATGATGTGATCTATGCAAGCTCGCTTGGAGGCCATGGAAGCCATAGAACACTAAGGTGTTATTGTAGAAGACCATAGTGATAATGAAGGAGGTCTTGTGCTGTGCAACAAGGAGCGGGCCTATTAATGAAAATTTGAATGCAAATGCAAGTGCGAAGAAGAGGAAGTGTAAGATGGTCTCAAGGATAGACCTCTTTATGAAATCACTTGGGATGAAGAGTAAGCATGAGTTGGATACTTGTTATTTTGGTAGTTTGGAACTAGCGATTGCTCGTGGATTAGATAATGAAGATGGAAAAATATTTTGAGTACGAAGCAAGATCCTAAAAAGTTCGATTTTGCGTGAACAAAGTTGAAAGGTCGTGTGTTTATTTGGTGGGAGCATATCCAAAGTAACAGGGTGGAACATGACAAGTAGAAGATTAGGACATGGGATAAATTGGTGGTAAATATCAAGGCAAATTTTCAGCATGCATATTACAGCTTAATTTGTTTAGAAGGTTGTAAGGTTTACAACAAAGAGAGCTTAATGTGAGATAATACATCGAGGAAATTTACCAATGCATCATTAAAGTGAGATATGTGGAGAATGATGTAGAGAATATCTCTAGGTATATGACTAGTTTGCACATGATAATTCAAGATGAGATTAATATATTTCAATACCTTTACTTTGAAGAAGCCTATCAATATGCTCACGGCATAGGAAAATTTAATGCTCAAACAAAAAAAGTGCTAATCGTTGAAAAGGAAAAACCACACAAGATAGTGGACAAAGTAAAGGCAGAGACAATTATGCACAAGGTGGATGTGAGTCATGTTTAAGTACATAAATTAAGGAACATCTCAAGGAAGTGGGAGTGCATCTCGAGGATGAGGTCACAAATTCATTGGTAGATGTGACAAGTGTGGATAGAGACGACATAGAGCATATGAGTGCTTTGCACCAAGAATGGTTGAAGCGAAGTGCACATATGCATGAGGAGAGGCTAATGGATTGTTAAGTCATGATGAATAGCTGGAAACAAGATAATCATTAATGTTGAAGTGTGTATTTTTTTGAAACTAGAGAAGGAAGAAATTGGACCAAAGTAAAGAATAAGTTGTTTAGGATGGTGTGTAAGTCGGGGTGAAAGCTTAAGGTGAAAATAGAAAATGGAAACATTGTTAATTTTGTGGCAAAGGATACAATGGATGAGTTCAAATTAAATGTTAGGAAATAAGAGATAAAATATGCGGAATAATCCCTCACAGAATCGCAATAGTAGAAACTAATATGCATAAATTATTACAGATCTCAAATAAAATTGCAGAACAAAATAACACAACACAAAGAGACAGTATTTAACGTGGTTCACCCAATTTGGGCTACGTCCACCAAGAATCACTTGCTCATATTTTATTACAAGCCACCGCTCTCTCAATACAATACCCAGATCCGTTTGGAGCTATGCTCAACAAACTCTACAGAATTCACACCCGAATTCAAAACACATCTGCAATACATTTGCTTGTCCATCTATCATATGCATAAGACCATATAAATAGACAACTGCTTAAGCAGTTTTACAAAACCGTGGGTATCAAAACCATGGGAAAAACCCGTCCCATAAACCTATGGGTCAAAAAACTTGCCCATATGAGAAAAGCACGTTTCCCGATATTTCGGGTGTAATTTTTCGAGGCCAAAAAATTTACGCCTAAAAAAAAAAATTTGGGGCTACGCCCGAACCCAACAAGGATACATGAAAAGTGTACAGTACTCTTAGTGTACAGTCTTCAACACTTTCACACATGAAAACAGGCTCCACAACCTAACAATCTCCCACTTGGAGACTAGTTTTCCTCTAAGCAAGCTTCTCAACCCTTTACTAGTTTTTGTGAAGACCAACCAAAGCTGAACACAACTTTAGTTTTTCCCTTGTGACCACCTTGGTCATCATGTCTGCAGGATTTCGATTGGTATGAATCTTTTCCAACTTCAACTTCTCTTCCTCCAAAGTTGTCCGATGAAATGATACCTTAATCGTATATGCTTTGTCCTAGAGTGGAAAGCAGAGTTCTTAGCTAGGTGTAAGACTCGACTATCACTATGCAGCTTACATTCCTCCCGCTTATGCCCCAACTCCTCAAGCAATTGTCAGAACCAAATCATCTCTTTGCTTGCCTCTATGGCAGCAACATACTTAGCCTCGTGGTCGACAAAGCCACCAACTTCTATAGTCGTGAAATCCAACTCACGCTATCCCACCTACAAAGTGTAAATATAACTCGTCGTGCTCCTCCCGCTGTCTACATCTCCACCATATCTCGAATCTACATAACCACGTAAAGTGGTGTCTCGATCCATCAGAGCACAAAATTGTCCCCATGGTCCCTCTCAAATACCGAAGGATCCACTTTACTACTCGCACAATGCTCTTTACTCGGATCACTCATAAATCTACTCACAACTCCCACCGCATGGGCAATTAGGCCTAGTGCACACCATAAAGCATACATCAAACTGCCAATCGCTGATGAGTAAGGTACCTGACATTGGGTTCTCTCCCCGCTCTGTCTTGGGACATTGCTCCTTTGATAACTTGAAATGGCCTCGCCAAAGGAGTCCCAATCGATTTAGCATCTTGCATATTAAACCTCTCCAAGACCTTCTTAATGTACTCTTCCTGAGATAAAGTTAGCTTCCATTCCTTCCTATCCCGAGATATCCTCATACCAAGGATTTGTTTTTGCTGCACCCAAATCCTTCATAAAGCAAAGGATTCACTTAGCTTCTTGAGTAATTTTATTTCCCGCATGTTTTTACCTACAACCACCATGTCATCAACATACAAACACAGGATAATATAACTTCCATCCTCAAATTTCTTTTCAGATACACACAATGGTCGAATGACATCCGATATAACCTCGCTCCATCATGAAGCTATCAAACTTCTTATACCATTGACGTGGAGCTTGTTTCGGGCCATACAAGCTCTTCTTCAGTTTGCACACCATCTCCTCTTTACCTTTGACTTCATATCCTTCTGGCTGTTGCATATATAGCTCCTCCTCCAAATCACCATGGAGAAATGCAGTCTTTACATCTAACTGTTCTAAGTGCAAGTCTTCTACGCCACTATTCCAAGAACAGTTCTGATAGAAGTCATTTTTACTACAGGAGAAAAAATCTCATCAAAATCTATACCTTTTTTCTGTGCAAACCCCTTGACCACCAACCGGGCCTTGTATCTTTTCTTGCCTCCTTCTTCCTCTTTGACTCTAAACACCCACTTATTCTGTAATGCTCTTTTTCCTTCGGGTAGCTTTACCAAATCCCATGTCTGGTTCTCCATGAGAGCCTGATGCTCCTCATCCATGGCTTGCTCCCACTTCTTCCTGGCATCTACCTGCATTGCTTCATCAAAGCTCTCTGGTTCTCCACTATCAGTGAGTAATAAATAATAAAGAGAAGGAGAAAACGCTCGTCACGTTCTCTTCTTACCCTAGAAGACCTCCTCAATATAGGAGTTTGGGGTTCCTATCGAGGGGGTTCTCGAACCGATTCATGTGTCACTTTCCCATCCAGGAAGATCCTCTACCACCGCATATTCTTTCTTGGATTCTTCATTGTTTTCCCGCAATCAATTGCTTATACATGACTTTCTCATTAAAGACCACATCCCTAGATCGAATGATTTTCTTGTCCTTAATACTCCAACATTTAAATCCAAAGTCATCACCACCATAACCAATGAAAGTACATTTTTCTGATTTAGCCTCTAGCTTGGTCCTATCATCCTTGTCTATATGAACAAACACCTCACATCCAAAGACTCTAAGAAATGAATAATCAACTTTCTTACCGGACCAAGCCTCCTCAGGTATGCCTCCATCCAAGGCACTTGAGGGTCCTCTATTTATCAAGTACACAGCTGTGCTCACCGCTTCTGCCCAAAAAGAAAGAGGCAGTCTTGCATGTAACCTCATGCTCCTAAAGACGTTCCATTATTGTTTTGTTCATCCTTTCGATACCCCATTCTCGCCACTGCGGAGTTCCTGAACTGTCTTTTTGCCTCATGGATTCCATTCTTAGAACAATAATCATCAAATTCATTGCTGCAATACTCCCCTCCATTATCTAACCTGAGACATTTTAGCTTAAGACCTGTTTCATTCTCTACCAAGGCTTTCCATTTAACAAAAGTGTCAAATACATCAGATTTGTTTCTAATACAATAAACCCAAACTTTCCTTGTTGCATCATCAATAAAAGTAACATAATAACTTGAACCCCCAAGAGATGATACCTGAGCCGGCCCCCACACATCAGAATGCACCAACTCTAACTTACTCTCTTTCTTTGTAGGTCCAACCTTGAGAAACCTTACTTGCTTTTGTTTCCCATATATACAGCTTCCTCACAGTAAATCCAAACCTGTTTTCGTATATCCAGCAAATTCTTCTTTATGATGTTCATGCTTTTATGGCTCATATGACCGAGCCTATAGTGCCATAATGTCAGATCGCATCTCAAGCCACAAGATTACAATCATTAGTACTATTAGTGGTTAAATACAAGGTTCCAACCTTCTTACTCTCGCCACCACAAGAGCACCCTCGTAACCTTCCAAGAGTCTCATCAGTAAATATCACAATACAACCATCACTTCCCAACCGCCCGCCGATATCAAATTTCGTCTTAATGTAGGCACATGTCCGACATCCTTCAATAGCCAAGTATTCCCATTCTCGCATCTTAACTCGAATGTAACCTTTTCCAACTATGTTGCAAGGCTCATCATCACCAAGAAAACATGCCCAAAATCTCCTCGAACATAATCAAAAAATAATGCCTATGTGGAGAAGCATGGAAAGAAGCCCCCGAATCTAAAACCCAAGATTCAATAATATTGTGCAAAGAAAGAATCAAAGCATCCTGACATACATTACCCGTTGCCACATTTGCCTCCTTGTTTTTTCTTCTTGTTGTTTCTTCTTATCCCGAAGCTCCCAACAAATTCTTCTTTCGCATGCCTGTGCTTTCCACAATTCCAACATACAATCTTGTTCTTGGATTTTGACCTTGCCCGATCTTTGATTTTCCACGGTTTCCTCTATTCTTCTCGTCTCCCTCTAGTTTCCATCACAAAGCATTCCCTCGAAGTAGAATATTCCCGTGAGCTTTTTCTTCGCATTTCCTCGCTTAGAATCACCCCTACAACATCCTCAAACTTCAACTTCGAGTTACTGGAACCGAGTTACTTACCGCCATTACTGTGCTATTCCAACTCTCGTAAAGAGCACATGAAATTAATAAAGCCCTAACTTCTTCATCAAATTCTATCAGAATCAAGCTAGCATATTCATAACCGTATTGAAATCATTTAAATGATCTCACATCGAACTATTCTCGACATCTTCATATTAAACAACTTTTTCATTAAAAATATCTTATTAGAGGCAGAGGGTTTTTCATACAACTTCCCTAATGCATCCATTAGATCTTTTGTAGTCTTTTCCTTTGAGACATTAAATAATACCGAAGATGCAAGACTCAGCCGGATCATTCCAAGTGCTTTCCTATCCAGCAAATCCCATTCCGCATCTGTCATACTCGAGGGTTTGTTCACCTTCTCAGACAACGGAGTATAAAGATCCTTTTGATAAAGGTAATCTTCCATCTGCATCTTCCAAAGATGAAATTCTGCCCATTGAATTTATCAACCCTAGATCTTCCTTCATCCGCCATAGCTCCCACTCAAGCTAAAACTTTCCCGCGATTCAACACTTCAAAGAAACCAAACCAGCTGATACCAATTGTTAGGAAATAAGGGATAAAATATGAATAATCCTCACAGTAATCGCAATAGTAGAAACTAATATGCATAAATTATTACAGATCTCAAATAAAATTGCAGAATAAAATAACACAACACAAAGAGACAGTATTTAACGTGGTTCACCCAATTTGGGCTACGTCCACCAAGAATCACTTGCTTAGATTTTATTACAAGCCACCGCTCTCTCAATACAATACCTAGATCCATTTGGAGCTATGCTCAACAAACTCTCTACAGAATTCACACCCGAATTCAAAACACATCTGCAATACATTTGCTTGTCCATCTATCATATGCATAAGACCATATAAATAGACAACTGCTTAAGTAGTTTTACAAAACCGTGGGTATCAAAACCATGGGCAAAACCCGTCCCATAAACCTATGGGTCAAAAAACTCGCCCATATGAGAAAAGCACATTTCCCGATATTTCGGGTGTAATTTTTCGAGGCCAAAAATTTACGCCTAAAAAAAAATGTTTGGGGTCGCGCCCAAACCCCTCGCACATAGGTGCGCCGAACCCCGATCCCGGCAAGGATACATGAAAAGTGTACAATATTCAACACTTTCACACATGAAAACGACCTCCACAACCTAACATTAAAGGCATTCGAGCTTCCGAATCCATACAAGGTTTCATGGTTATATAAGGGATGTCACTTATTGGTGAAGGAACAATGTCTAGTTAATTTTCATATTTAAAAATATGAAGACGAAGTAATGTGTGACATCATGCATGTGGATGCTGTCATGTGCTACTAGTATGCCTTGGTAGTTCAACTAAAAGGCACAACATGATGGCCATGCAAATACATACACATTTGATAAGGATGGAAAGAAGTGTAATTTGAACCCATTATGGAAAAGGATGAAGCAACACCAAAAGTGTTGTTACTCTTAGCGAATAGTTCTGAGTAATGTAAATAGTGCATGTATTGCACTTGTAGTGTTGACCACACAAAGAGAAGGTGTGGAAGAAGTAGTTGTGGAAGGAGAAACAATATCTCCATAAGTAAAAGGAAAGCTAGAAAATCTCGTGGAATTTGTGTCAGTGAGTTACCAAAAGGATTACCACTTATAAGAGACATTAGTCACTGCATGGATTTAATTCTAAGATCAATTTTTTTGAACAAGGCAACTTACCAAATGACATTGCGGGAGAATGTGGAGATATTATTTAAACAAATATTCAACCATCAATTTGTTTTAACGCTTGCTTAATTAACTTTGTAAGATTGGTAAAAAATAAGGGTATTTATAGGTCGATCTGCCATGAAACAAAAAAGAAAAGATTATTATTAGATGTCATTAAGGCCCATAATATATCTACAATCAAGTAAAGCCACATAAGGCCGTGATATTACAAAAGGAGGGATTACATTTACAACATGGCTAAATATCAATAGATATTAATCATATCACAAAGTAACTCAAGGATAAGAATCATGACTATTAGTTCTAAAGTTTTAATGGTTGTAATGACACGGAGTTCCAGATCCTCTTCTTTCACCCTTGATACACTTCCTTGAAGATTTGAGATATATGGAGTAAAGAATTAAGTATTGATAGTCGAAAAGCAAACTTGTACTTCATATCAGAAAATCTGAAGAAAAAAAATCTCTATTCTAAATATGACTAAAACTTGACTAATCAAAGAATCAAACATGCCTAAAGATATTGAATATGCTTTGGTTGGACATGAGCCTTCTAACATTTTTATGAGATCTTGTTTATTGGTTGGGGTTGAAAACCATTCTTTTCGCAATGATACCTCCATGATGATAAGGACACTTTCCTCTTTTGGCTAGGGGTTTAGACAATGTTTTCCCCTTTTCTTTAGGTTGTCTTTCACCTTCTTGCTCTTTCTTCTCACTAGAGAAGAAGCTTGATTATTTTATCTAATGTTGTAACCCTACGGAAAGAGAAATAATGGCATGGTCTTTTACGAGAACATGAACATGATTGGTTGGTAATGAAGTAAGGAGGCTATAGGTAGTTCAAACTAGATTTCGTAGCGAAGAAATAAGTAGGAGGTAAGGATGCATTGACCTTGTGAACCTTTGGTTAGTACTTGTCCCAAATTGACTTGAGAGCTTGGGTTGACATCTTTACTTTGGGAAATACACTAAAGGCTACAAAGTGAAATAAATAGAATATTGGTGTGATCAAGAAAGCCTGATAAGGAAAATGTTGGTGCCCATTTTGATCCTTGTGTACCCTTAACACCATCTTTGCTGAGTTCTCCCCATGTCATTCCTCATTTTGTCTCTACCTTGTGAGATTTTTTCATGGTCTTGGTGATATAAATCTTATCATAGTCTTCATTTTCCATTTGGTTCGATGTAGTACTTGCTACCATGTTTCAAGAAGGTTTTGAGGGCTCCCTAAAGCTCATTTGTAGGTTGAAGAAGTTCGAAAGATGATTTCACAATTCCATAATGTTCCTTGTTGATTTGTTGCTTTGTTGTTGATTTAAAGATCTTTCAAAAGGACAACTCAAGATGCGAGAAGTGTGGGGTGATTGTGTGGAATTTGAGGTTGAATTAATGGTTATTATCAGTTCCTTTCATCATTTATGCCCCTTTGGTGTCAATTTTGGACCTTGGAACATGAGACTTGACATACTTCCCATATTTTTTTCAATTTTAGAGAAAAATGCACAGTTTTAGGCCCCATGGTGGTCCCTAAAGCTTCATTGCCGCCATCGATCAAAAGCAAAAGTACCCATCTCGAAAAACTTAAATATTTTTGCGCAAAGTGGGGGTACTTTGTGTTTTTGTATTTACAAACTTGTATATTACGTGCCCATGCATGATCCCTTTAGAAAGGAATATTCGAAGCATTGTGGGAATGCGGGTCCTTAGAGAAGTTCCGCACTTTTTCGTGAAGAACCGCAAATTACAAATGAAAGTCCGAACCCCACAAAAGGTATATTAAGGCAATATTCTCATACATAGAAACTTATGTGGAAAAGTCAAAATTGATGCAAAATTGCAAGTTTCAATTCCACCCCGAGGCCTAAAAGCATATTTTCTCGAATCTTGAAGTCATAGAGGAAACGTGCAACTTCACAATGTTTAGTTGGCGGCTTTTGTAATTACTACATTTCTACAAACCTGTAATTTGATCCTCGAAGTCTAAAAAGTGACACGTGGCACCCAATTAGAGAAAGAATGAAGAAAGGTAGTTTGCTTTGTAGTTTCGAAAATCTAAAAATTGCAAGTTTGTCCCCTGACCCGCATGCAGAGGGACGCGTGTCATGATTTGGTAGCAGAAAATGAAGAAAGTAGATACATAGTTTTGTAGTTTGTAGCTTTACAAGAGCTACAATATTACAAGCTCGCATTTCCACTCCCACGCGCCGACGAGTTAGACACGTGTCAATGTCCCAAGGGTATTAGAAAAAAGTAGCATTACATCTCACAACTTTGTAGTTTTTACAAAAATGCAAGTTGTTTGTGAGGCCCCGACACCCGAAAATAGGTAACTAAGTGGCTCACATGTCCACGTGTAAGACTGAAATTCAAACTTGAAAATAAAAATCAATGGCTACAAATGAAGGAAACATGAAGGTAGATGTCACCATTAATGGAAGCATGTGAAGAGCAATATAGGTCTACAATTTTTATAAATTCATCACTTTGCCTCCAAATTTCAAGTTCAAACAGAGCTCTAAAGCCTTAAAACAATGAAGAGACCGAATTTGTGCATTTTAATCGATTGAACGATGTTTTTCAAGCTCCAAAGATGATATGGTTGTTGTTGCAAAGTGTGAACAAGAGAAAGATGAGCATTTGCATGGGTGAGAATTTCACCTGAGTTTGTAAGCATTTTTAAATTTCGTGGTGCCCTAGTAAACTACATCAGAGGATTGAAGGAGTACAAACAACTGGAAAACTTTCCCTTCAGTAGTTTTTCACAAAATTTCACCTTGTAAAAATGAAGATCCAATTAGTTAGTGTCTACACCACTTCCCACCTCTTATCTCATTTGCATAAGATCGCAGACACCAACTTAGTGAATGCAAATTTGATAAAATTACAATAAAGACCGCATGTAATTGATAGGAATGAAACTATGGCAAAAATTGATTGGAATGGGCTTGCCCTTGCAACTGCATTTCATCCTTTTTCTCAATATCTAAAGCTAGTGTGGGTTTTGCATGACATTATAACCCAACCCGGGAGGTTAGGGATGGAAGCGACACCGATTTTGTCCCTCACAATTGAAACCTTTGAAGAACTATTAGGTCTCCATGATGTAACTCATATATCATATATTTCTATTGAAAGTGTAGAGGAGTACTAAAATGCCAACATTGCCAAGTTCTTCAAGATGTTAATCAACAATTGGCTTGATAAGCTAAGGATTTCTACCATCAGGATTCCCAAAAAACTGAGCAGAATAGATTTTGTGGAGGAGATTGGGGATATTATCACCATGTTAAACATGGTTATGTTGAAAGAATCTACCTACTATTACAGTGATTGGTTGTTCAAGTTCACCCAAATTATACTCATTGGAAAAGTGAACATTCACTAAGGAGAGTTCATAAGTGATTACAATCATGAGCAGATGTTCAAATTGGTAGTTAAAATTCAAGAAGGCTTTGTGAGAAAGGTGGAGTTCTACACAACTTCCTACCTGGTGTACAACATTGCTAAGCATAGGACATTTCCTAGGTTAGACAGAGCAAAAGATTTTGGAAACTACAAAGTTTATGATGAGTACCCCCAACTAAACCTGACCAATTACATCAATTGTTTAAGGGTGGTACATAACACTTTCTTTGCTCTGTCATATGCCTTTTTGAACCTGAGTGGGAGAACAACATAATATATACATAGGCAAAGAAGATAATCACTGGGTTTGAATGCCACTACATCAAATTTTAAACCTTCACATATATCAGAGTAAGTGGCTTCCATGATTCTCCTTACATGTTGCCAAGATACATAGATGATAAATGGGCACTTTTGGAAGTGTCAAGGCAAAGTGACATTAATGACAATGCACAAAAGCAAAAAAAAACATCAAGTTCCCAACCAACATTGGAAGGTATACTTTCCCAACATTGGTTAAGAAAAGACTCTTGGCACCTGAAATGGGCAGAGTGACATTGCAGAAAACTATCTCCCAAGCCTAACTATGATATTAGATGGATTATTCAAGGAGCCTTGGGAAATTCATATGAACATGAGCCTCATTATGAGGATTATTGGATGGATTATAGGGATGAGGAAGAAGTCAAGTTAAGATATTACTCAAGGATGACCCTCACCCAAGTAGTGGATTATAAACTTGTTATTGTTCCTCAGGGGTTGTATGATGATATGAACCTAGTGAGAAAATATTATTTTTATAAGAACATAACATCTCAGCCCATCCCAAGTATAGATTGGGAAAGGAAAGAAAATACTTCCCTACATGACATAACTACCCACATCATCAAGAGATAGTTGGTATGGTATCGAGCGAGTCATAAAGGGATTGACTTGACTCGCAAAACACAACACTCTTACGGTAATATAGGGAAAGTGGGGTCATCAAGGATGTGCTTATCCCTTATAGGAAGGAAGTTGTAGGTTTGGATCCTTTGAAAGGAAATTCCTCACAAATTTCAATCAAAGGACCAACTTTAGGGGCTAATGAAGAGCCAAGTGCAACAACAAGCAAAATGAAAAGGGAAAGAAGAATGAGAGGAAACATTTCCTAAGACCAACCAAAGAATGATTTGACATTGGAGACCATCCAAGAGGAGGAATTTGTAACATTGCACTTTGTGAGGACCAATAGGACAAAGGTGACAACACATATAATAGAAACAACCACAAGGGGATAACTCCATTGGTCCAAACATTTGTTGATGTATTTTAGACTCCAAAGGTAGTACTCACTACCCCACCTTATATGCAACATGAGGCATATGTTAGTGTGCCCACACAAGATTTCTTGTTAGTGTGCTCACTCTTAGGAAACTCAGGAGCAAAAATCTCTAGTAGAGGGGAAAAAAGTAGCAATTGACCCATCCATGGAGTAAACCTTCACTAAACTACTACATGGTTTAAACCAAGATTTTAGGGTTGACCTCCCCCATGAAACCATACAATATGCGTCAATTGAGAAAGGGGAATACTAAGCACACCAAGAAGCACCTACCACAGATAAAGTTGAAGGTGGTGAGGTGAGAGAAAGTGTTGAAGAAAAGGTTGTTGCAAAAGAAGTTGGGAAAGCTCATGTTGAAGAGGTCACACTGTTGAGATTGAACAATCAAGTGTTGTGGAACCTACTCAACTAGTTTTGGAGGTAGTTGAGAAATAAATTACAACTTATGAAGTTTTAAAATAGGAATCCTACCCTCAAAAGCAACAATAAACCGAGACAACAAAGGAACATTCTCTATCCGTAAAAGAAGATGTTGAGGACACAAAAAATATTGATATAGGTACTCAACCATGTTCAACTATGACAGAGGAAGAGGTGAAGGACTTGGGGACAAAAGAGGTAAGAATCTAAGAGCATCTTGTTGAGCCTCTTGATGAACAAGACACACAAATCGAAGGCTCTAGTCTTGTCATTATTACACCCCACACACAAATGGTAGTACCTAGTGTTCCCATCTACAAGAACAAGGGGAAGACAATTCTCAAACCGAGGGTTGGTTGGTAGAACCATCCTAAGGAATTAAAAGGTAAAAATACAAAGCGGAGGAAGTTGACCTTGAAAACTTCATTTCCTTGAGCCCATCCAAACCACCAAAGAAATCTAGAATTTGTCTAAAAAACGGTGGATGGGACCTCGAGGAGAAAGGTGGGGAAGTTTCTACCCCATAAATTGATGTATTAAGGGTGAATCTTCCCTTTAGATTATCAAGTGACCAAGATACCAATTGGAAAGCCAACCACCGAGGTCCTAAAGCATGGAGTTACTTTGGATGTGGGTGGAATCTTTTAAAAAATGGACAAGGACAAAGAAACTAAGAAATAATTAAAAGAGAAGGTTGATATATTGTCAACCTATGTGCAAAAGTGGGTAAAAACTCCCTAGTGAAACAACTACATCCCTCACTCTTGAAATAATAAAAATGTTGATGACTTGAGGTGTAGGGGAGAAGCCACTAAAAAGTGGGAGGAAGAACTTGTGAGCAAGGGAAACAAGGTGATCAAGGAAATTATAGATTAAAACATCCAAGTGTCTGAGAAAATAGAGGAAAGTAAGATAATAATTGATAAATATTAGACAGAGGTTGAGTATTGGGATGGATTGTTTCCCAAGCTTGAAGCCATCTTAATTTTTGGATGATGAAGTGGTGGAGAAGGAAGGGATAATTCCCCCAAATTGTAGAGGAAAACAACATGAATATAGGGGAGCTATCAATTTAAGAATAAAAACCTTAGGGAATTACATAAGCAAACTCCAAGACATGAGGGAGAAAGCAGGGAAGTATGTTGATGACATTGACTCCAAACTTGAAATAATGCCTCCCTTGAAGGATACATACACCCTAGGATCGGAGGTGGAAACAAGTTGATAGAAATTCTTTAACAACATATGCGCAGGGCTTTGGAACCTTCAAAAGATTTTGACTATCCTTCTATTCAAAAGTTCATTCATTTGGAGAGATATATTAATAAATTGGCCAAGAGGATAAAAAAGAAAAGAATTATTTCTACTAAATTTGAAAGTGTTCTATCCAAAATGGAAATAATTTTCCTCTATCATTCAGGGTTAGATGAAGACCCCATTTTGGGGATGTTTGAATGTTTTGATGTGTATAGGAATAAGTTGGGAGAGGAAACAAAGAGTGAGCAAATAGATCTCGACCCCTCTTAAGCATTTCTTTATTCTTTGTCCCTTCCCCATTCTTTATTCCTTTCTATTCATTATTCTTTCAAAAAAGGAATCAAATGATTTGATTGCAATGAGTAACAAAATCTTCCTTAGAGCATACATATGATGGTGACATTGCAGAAGAAGAAAAAAGAGTTTGTTTACAAAAGAAGGAATATTCTCCACTCCTTCATGGGTTTCATCATGGTTCAAAACCGTTCCATCCTAGTAAATCAAAATGGAATATTTTTCAATTAGGACAACTCTTCCATCCATTTTATAAATCGAGGACCATAATCCCTGCAGTTTTCTTACTTTCAAGACTTCACAGGGTATCTAGGTATATTCCCTTATGGGAATTTTTGTATAAAAGTGAAGGCATGTCTTCACTTTAGGGGTTCTAATTTTTGGGTTCTAGCTAGGGTGATTACACATTGTATAGTCACTAACAGACATTGAGAGCATTTTCATGTCTCCCTTATCAAATTGAAGTATACAAAACCATTTGCCATGCTTCAGTTAGGCATTCTAGATTGTAAATAGGAACACAATTAATGAATATAACTTTTGATGTAATCTTGTATCTCAATGACATGCGAAGAAATTCTCTCTGGTTATTGTGTAATATTGGTTATTGAATAAATGTTGTGTTGTAGTGTTACTTTGTAATATTTGTTTAGTTATAAAAGTCCTTTTTTGCAATATTACTTGGAGGTGATTGCTTACAACCCTTGAGTGTATTTTGGGTGTTATGGAGTTGATGCAATAGATATTTTATTGAAGCTTTGTGCACAAGTGTTTTTGTTAAGGATTCAAATATTATGTGGTAGTGATTGCATGGATTCGATATCAATGAATACAAATCCCCTTTTGAAAGTTATGTTACCTTAATCTTTGTTATTTTACATTTTGAAAGCAACATACGGAAATGGCGAGCACTAATACTTCTCCCCATTAGATCCACCTCCCCCTCATTTAACTAAGTGCCATCCTATCCTACCCCTACAAATCACATCATCCCTTCGATTTTGCTTGTGGTTTCTTGCAAATCACACATATCTTGCATATTTCAAGTGTGTTTTCCATGATATGTAGAGTTTAACATCTCAACATCATCATATCCCAAGTGGTTAACAATTTATGCAGAGATGATGTTTGTGATCGTATTTCATATGTCTTAAGTGGCTTGGTCTAATGTATCAAGTGTTTATAATGCTTGTGTGACCATTCTTTTGAATGAGTATTGCATTTTGTGGTTGCATTTGATCTCATATTAAGGTTCCAACAAGTTTGAGGGTTTGAAACATAATATCTCCCTCTCTCTTTCAAACTACCCCAAGTCCTCTCACCTTGGTTCAGGAAGATCCATAAAGTAGTAGGATGAAAACCGCATCCTTAGTAAGGTGCCTCCCTGTTCATTCCCAAAGGCTCACCAAGTGAGAAATATTGATCTATCCTCGGCTACAAATGACAAAAAAACAGACCTATCTCTCCTCCTTGCCCTCTAGTTCAAGCCATCTGCATTAAATCCTTTTCAGGGTGTTAGATTGGGAACCAACAGAAGTCATACCTCATCTTCTCAGGAGTGGACAAAGAGCCATGAAGTAGAAGGATGAAAACCATATCCTTAGTAAGGTGCCTCCCTATTCATTCCCAAAGGCTTAGTCAAGTGATAAATATTGATCTATCCCCAACTAAAAATGACAAAGAAGCAGATACATCTCTCCTCCTTGCCCTATAGTTCATGCCATCTGCATTCAATCCTTTTCAGGGTGTTAGATTAGGGACCAACAAAAACCATACCTCATCTTATTAGGAGTGGATAAAGTATATTCTTCTTCATTAGGATCGAGTAAGCTGAGTATATGATGAATAAAGCTCTCCCCATCCCCTCTAATTAGAAACAATTGTTCAACTTGTTGAATGAGAAGTCTTCCATCTTTGTGTTTTTTAAGAATATGATAACTTATTTTTGGAACGAGAAATTAAGACACTTAAAGTAGATATATAAAGAAAAGGAAAAACATCACACATTTCAACCATCTTCTTTGAGGTGATGAAACCCAACTACATTTTTTATTTCCATCTCTTCACACCCGCAAAATGAGGAATGATTACAATCATAAATGTGATTTTTTTGGTGATGTAAGCTCATCTCTCCGATGGATGCTTCACTCATTTAACCCAAGTCACATCATGTCAAATTTAGAATAATTCAAGAATTATGGTTTGAGTTCATAGGTGTCGGTCCATTTGAATTGGGATATTTAATCTTGTTTCTACATGAGCGAATGTTTATTAGCATGGCTTTAGTTAATGCATGCCTATAATGACTCATGGTTTTCTACATCATCGATTAAGGGCACTTGTCACTCATTAATGTTAGCATGCTTAGGGAAATTATTAAATATATTTTTGGCCTCATAACCTTACATGAAACTAATGGGTTACACGTGGAAAAAATCAGCAAAACTGTATTTGGGATCATCTTATGGGTTTGGTTTCAAAACAACACCAACTACTAACAAGTGACACCCCATCGAATCATTTTTAACTCGCTAAACTCTTATGAAGGACACGTGACAGAAACGATGAACACAATGATCTTGTGCTTTGGGTTTCAACTTCACACCGATAAAAGACACATTTTTGGCATCAACATGTTTGCATCCCAAGTATCTTAAACTTTATGATCAATGTTTAAACCCCCATGCACCCTACAAAGCCTTGATGGCATCCTAGTAACACATAACGACATTCAGGATGGTCTCGAGGCATGGGCTCTAATTACTTTTCATAATGATAGAATACCATAGGTATGATAAGTGGTTTTAGGAAATAGAGTCAAATCATGCCACCAACTTCTAGATGGGGTCAACTTTGATAGATTTAAGACAAGGAAGGAATATTGTAGTACCCCACCCGGGACAGGAAACTGCACCAATAAGTCAAGTAATTTTTTTTTTTTTTGATAGTGACAACTAATGTTTCACCTAATGTTTTCCATTACACTATTAATTCATATTAATCTAATTTAATGATTTCTTGAAACATTCACTATAATTAATTTTATGTATTTAGCTTCCATTAATTTACTAAAGACAACCTAGGAAAGACTACCCCTCTTTTAAATTAAAAATAGATTTTCCTTTTTGTTTATTTGCCCACACCCCTTTAAAATTAATTCATATTCCTACAATAATTCCCATATCCAAAAGTGTGTGCGGTTTTATTTGAGCCCTGGATCAAACAAATATGGTCCCTAGATTTGTAGAACCCTAAAGTGTGCCCTAACTTCCTTATCTTTTCCTTTCTTTTCATTTGAGTTTCATTCTTGTTTTCCTTCTCTTTCTTTTCATTCTTTTTCTCATTTTGTTTTACTCTCTCTTATTGCAGGTTGAATGGAGGAACTATGGAGTTTTTTTTATTGAACCCGTATAGAATTTGTTTTAGGATTTTATTCAAACAAGATTTGTTTCTTTCTTTTTTTGTACGTATTTATTTTGTTATGAGTTGTTTTTGTGGAGCGGGGCTACGGATTTGAAGAGAGGCAAAGTGTGGAGGGAGAAACGACGCAGGGGAAGGAAAAACAACGGTGGTGGTGGCACGGCTGCAGGCGGGTTCAAGCGGCCGCGGGTGGGGAGTTTGGGACAGTGGGACGAAGGTGGAGGGACAACAGATGAAGGGGGAAGTGGGGCAAGTCGGGGCAGGTTGGGCGCCACCGAAGGGTGGGGGCATGCGGCGGTCGCTTATGCGCAGTAACATGGCGGCCGGGGGAGGGTTCGCCTCCCCCAAACAAATTTGTTTTAAATTTCTTTTTATTTATTTAAAATCTATAACCTATATTATATTGTTATATGTTGAATATATAACATATATAATATATAATATATAGCATATTTTATATATATATATATATATATATATATATATTATTACTCATAAATTTAAATTGATAACCTTCATATATATATATATATATATATATATATATATATATATATATATATATATATATATATATATATATAATGAAATAAGAGGATAATAAGGCTAAAGTTATTGCACTTAAAAAAAATAGTTTTTAAATCTATAAATCTGCAATGCTTATTTGCAATAATAACCCAAGAAAATATAGATTAATATGAGTTTAATTTATTTTATCATTCTTTTGACAAATATCAAAATAACCATATTCACAATAAATCAACTTTCCTTTGAACACAAATAATCAGATTTCTAAAACCATATAGTGGTAGAAATATTTTGTTTTTTTAAAAAAAAAAAACTAGTTTTCCTTAATATCTAGATCTATGATACTTTTTCAAAGGGATGTACATTTCAAAATGATAATATTTTCTTCCACTATTAAATACCAAACTTCATGTAACAACAAAATTTCCTTTCCAATGCAAGGCAAATTTAAGATTTTCAGATTTGCACACACAAGCAAGATCTCCAATAATTATGATATTTTCTTTTGAAGGGACATGCTTTCAAAAATCAACTTTTCATTCAAAAAGGAGTTACCACAATTTCATTTACAATGGACTCAAATTCAATGTTCAATATGTTTTTCACAAAATACATAACTACTCATTAAATGAGTTACAAACCTCTTACAAGATGTTAAGGAGATTGCTAAATCAATAATGACTCAAGTTTACAAGAAGTACAAGTTTCCACAAAGCCATATCCTTAGAGTTACAAGGAGAGATCAAGAAGTCACAAACTCCAACTATCACCAAACTTCCAACTTCAAATGCCTTCAAGGAATCCATGCAAGGAGAAGAAACTTGTTTTGCCACCCAACCATAGGCATCATTACATGCCTCTCCCAAGATTGGGATGCATGCTAGCCTCCCCCAAGCCCATGGGAAAGAGGACAACTATCCACAACTATGCATAAGAGTGAGGGTTAAAAACAACATTACATCCATACAAAAACAAGGCAAAGATTAAACAAGACTCCAAATTTGTAAAAGTGAAAAGGAGGAGAACCCAAGTTCTACCTCTAAAATGGGGAAGAGAAACGAGAAGTTCTCCAAAAGTTGTAACCAACATTAGATGTACAAAAACAAGAACTTCATACCCTCCTTATCTCTCCAAGTTCATTCAACCCCTCCTTGTATCTCCACCCTTTCACCAATCCTTCTTGGAAGGATTTTCAAACCCCAAAGGGGTTTCCTCACCAAGAATGGGGAAGGAGGTTCAAGCCAAATGACCCACCTTCCCCACCTCAAACCATTTGAGGGGAGTAACTAAATCCTACAAGGCTTGCCCATCAAGCCTATGAGGATTGAGAGGGAAAAATCCCTCTCTCTTCCCCCACAACTCCAAAACTCCATCATGTCATATGATGGAGGGAGCAAAATCAAGAAAACAACAAATAATTTCTACATGCAACAACAAACATTTCCAAGTAAACAACTAATAACAAGCATGATATAATACATACAATAGAGCTCAAGAAGCCTACCTCAAGAAAAGCTCTCCAAATTCAATCTCTTCCACTTCTTGACCCAAGCAAACTCTAGCTCCAAATCCACAAGACTCCAAGCAAAAGCTCCAAAAAAAGTTCTCTTCTTTTCCCATGAGGGAGAATTTGAAGAGGAGCAAGCAAAAATCCTCACAAATGAGGGGGTGACATGTGTCACCCCTCTCTTCCTTCAAGGTCAAAGATGCCAAAGATAAAAGAGAGAAAGGATGAAATGACTTTTAGACCTCTTCTCCCAAATTACTCAAAATCCTAACAAAACAATCTTGTGCAACTTTTAACAAAGCACACTAATTCATACCTCTTACATGGATGTGACCAAAGGGGAGGCAAAAAGGAGGGAAAACTCCCTCTAGCCTTGGAAATAAGCCCCCCTACCTATTAGGTAGGGTCCAAGGGCTCATTTTCATGTTAAGGGAACTCCCAAACTAAAAAGGGGTCCCTAAAAATGCCTAAAATAACCCAATTTCAGGTTTGGCAAATTTGGCACAAGGTTAGAGGGTGTGGGGCCCACCCAAGGGTTCACATGTGACCCTAAACCCTCTAGATTAAGTACATCATTAAACTAATTCAAAACTTAATGCAAGTGGGGTCATTAATTCCCAAAACAAGTTTACAACACAAACTAAACACCCTAAGCAAAATTAATAATTACAAGACATATTACATTACAAATGAGGGTCACCCATGGTGCCCAAAACAATAATTATAATGCTAAGGCCTCAAGCAATAAACACAGCTAGGACTTAGCGTTGTGGGCGCTTGTGCAAAGTTGTGTAGCTGGCCTGAATCCCACGTTCTCCTGTGACCTGTCACCTGCACACTCATTGCACACATTAAATGCACATGTCCGATAAAATGTGAATTAACTACTAAATAAGATATCAATGAATTCTAAACTAACATATCATCTCTCGAAATCAGAAATGTGACAACGTGCACAATTATACACAATTCACCATAGGTTAGACATAATAATAAAGTGACATGTATCCATAGAATCCCAACATGCAACAAACTGAGTATCCATCAATATAATTGCATTCCAAAACAACATCACATCAATTAGTATCCATGACATCATAAGATAATGTGACAACATAATAATCAAGCTAAATTGGCGCTATACGCCTAAATCTCCATATATGTCTAATAAGATCAAATCTCCTAATGTAATGTCCAAAATATATCAAATCTCTGTCAAAACATGTCTATGAGTAATGAGCAACAAGTAACTGAGCTATAAAAGATGTGGGCACTACAAATACAAGCACAAATGACATTAAAACATACAATTTAGAAATATCCACTTTCAACCTACCTCCCTATCACCTCCGACTTGCACGCATAGTGTAATGAGGATGGAGATTTAGCGAGCTAGAAGAGTGGTCCCATAAGTAAAATAGTACCAAGTGATCTCATGATTATTATTTTAAAAGGACTATATTTTGATAATGATAGTTTTAGAAAATGTTAGATCAAATTCTAATAGAGTAAGAAATAAGTAGAGCCCTAATTTATGTCACATAACTTTTGACTAAGAGATACATTTTGAGGATGTTTGGTACCATTTGAAACCTTATCTACAAATATTTACAATCATTCAGATTTTTGGAGAAATGATTAAGAAATTGATGAGTAATTTATGATAAAGATTTTTAGCTTCCTTTTGACCTCATAATCAAATAAATCTCTCACATTAACTTGAAATGATAATCCCTATATATTGGTCGTGTGACATCCTTGTTCCCATCCATTCTCCTAATTTCAAGGGTGTGTATATGCTTTTCTCATGGATCTCTATTTGTGCTTTCTTGGGGATGACTTTTATATAAAAAGTTGTTTGCTTTCTGCAAATATTTGTGTTTCCTTCCATATTGATTGGACAAGAGTGATCCGGGAATGCTCTTATTTCTTCATCCATTGGAGGAAAAAAATCACCAAGTGATGATAATTGGCTCCCTCTCGCCTCTAATTACCTTCGAGAGGAATATATTGATTACCTTTGCTTTCCACTTTTGTAAGGTGAATGTTTATAAGTTAGAGGAAATATCCTTCATCCGAGTTTTTAGTTGATAAAAATTTTGTTTTCAAATTAAGCACTATGTTTCCTAGTTTTTGAACAATTGACTAATGATACCCTTTTTGATTCAAAGAATGATTTTCATAGGATTTTTAACAAATGTTGTAGCTTTATTAGAGGATTTTGAATGTGTAGATCATTGTTTGGTCATGAAGTGGTTATTTATGTTGTGTAAGCATTTGTAACAAATGATTTATTAAATCCTTACAAGATCTCACTTCTATATATTTTCTAAAAATTGTTTTAAAATTAGTCTATTGTCGTATTGTGTTTTGTTTTTTTGATGTATAATGGGGGTATGTGTAAGATCATTATCGGGCCCCAATTCCACTTTGGGAATCATTCATTATTCTTTTCATTATTTGGAGTGCACTAAAATGTTGGTAGAGCCATGTGTGGGATTTACATGGGAAAGGGAGAAAGGTAAATCTGAAAATATTGGTGAAAAGTTACATGAAGAGTTTGGGTGCGAGAAGATCGGTGAAGATTTGCGCGTAAGGTCCGAAAAAATTTAAGGCTATACTTAGGCAAAAAGAAAAAGAAAGAAAGAGAAATTGAATGGGAAAGAAATTTATTCCGCCAAGAATAGATAGGATAAGTACAAAAAAATAGGTAGCGCACGGGGAAAAGGTGGGTGGATAATGTAGACACTAAATCACGCACTTTAGGTACATTTCTATGTCCTAATCACATACCACTCTTCATATGATTCCTAAGCAAGAAAAGTAGTAATTGACATCTATCTTTGGCCATTTTTCTTTCTTGCTTGCTTTCTATGTGGTCTTGCACACCTCACTTCCTAGTCGGTGCTTTATTATATCTTTCTTGGCTCTAGACACCAGCGCCTAACTAAGACATTAGCGCCTAGGTGCCCTCGTCCCCTTTGGGCACCCCCGACCTCTTTGTATCTTACTTTCCCCTTTTGGGCCTCTTTTATATTTTGGGTATCTTGTTTTCTTGGTGGTTAGACTTTTAGAGGTTAATTACAAAATTCAAACAAGGGAATCATATAAATACAAAGCTATGTGACCATAATAAAGGACCAAGCTATAAACATCTACTATCATCACCTAATGTTACATCCAAAGCATTTCAAGAGCATTAATGCATCCATTTAACTATCATTCAAGGGACAAGGGATTGTATTCTTCTACATACACTCCATAGGAAGGGTGTTCTTTCTCTTTTAGGTTACGGGTGAATTATGTGGACATAGTGCGACACACAAAGCGAGTAACAAAGAAGGTTGGTGAACATCTCGCGACATAGTGAAAAGTAGTTTATGAGGTTTTTGTAGTCACGGGCGCCCAATGTGATCTAAAATGCCCAAGCGCCCATGACCTAATCCAAATGCCCTAGTTGAGCTTATTTTGATAGCTCTACAAATTTTTGTGTGCATTGTGACATATTCCTCCTCACATTTAACAATTTTCCAACTTAGCATACTTTAGGATTTATGTGAAATTAGCTAAGCATCTTATTCCTTCTCTTGCACCTAGGGTTTCAATTTTATCTAGCTTATTGTTTAGGTCATATATGTGCTTTATTGTTTATCATTACATTGTGACTTTGTAATTAGGGTTTAACATATTTTCAATATTTGTTAAATCATTTGGTGAACCTATCACTTGGCTCCAATCTTATTTCTAGGGTTTTCTTCTTATACTTGTCACCCATAGTGGTTGTTTTAGATCTTTTGAGCATATAGAGCTCCCTCCATCTACCTATAGGGTTTCTAAAGAAATGGTTGAATCTACTAACCCCTTTGTTAATTCTCAAAATGTTCCTATCGAAAACATCGAAACATCCAATAGCGAGTAAGCATATGATGAAAACACCAACATTGATCAAGATCAATTAGACAAGCTTACCAATTTTCGTCAAGCTTTGCGTGCTTTTCCTACCTATCTTCTGCATATTCTCCATGCCTTGATTGGTGCTAAAAACTCTCAAGATGTTGCTTCGACATCCTTTGTCAATACTTCCTCGGTTGTTATGGCATCCACTCAACCCCTTCATATTCCTACTTCCATCCCCACTATTTTCGTTCCCATCATTCAAACCCATACTTTTGATGTATAACCTGACTCTTCTTCAAACACTCCTGATCTAACTTCTTTATATCATGATTTGTAGACTCAAATTTGTTAGCTTCAAATAGCCACCTCTTGGCATCTCCATCGCTCGATTCCACTTTACTCCTTCACACTCCTTTTGCACCTGCCATTTTCACTTATCCAATTCCTCCAATTTTCATCACCCCTAAGCTTCCCATCTTCAAAGGCCATGGTGACCATCAAGAGAATCTCTCGAGAATTTCATGTGGCATGTCTAGTTGAAGTGGATGATCACATTTTACTCGTAAAACATCGAAGTCTTCACAATTATGTAATGTGTTGGGTATATGATCTACTTGTCCACTTAGTAACATATTTTACACAATCGGTGATGATTTTATCTCTCATTTCTCTATTAATATTGACTCTAAGATATCCTATTCTCAACTAGCACAAATTAAACAAGGATCTAACGAGTATCTAGCGGATTATGTCTTGCGATATAAGAACAACTTAGCTAAGATTCCTAATGTACTTGTGGACTTTGAACTTCAAGATTTATTTGTCCAAAGTCTATTACCACCTCTGCAGGAGAGTGTCATCTCCGAGACATCTCAATCATTTAATCATTTATGTCATACTCTTAAGCTACGCAAAAGTAAACTATTATCTATGGGAAAGCTTAAGTATTATGAGCAGGCTTCATCTTCTACTCGTTTTCAAAGAAAATCAAATTTCAAGCCATCTACTAAGCCCATTGAAGCCAAAGCAATTGTTAACGTTGTTAATACTCTTGAGAAGCTTCAATGGTAGCCTCTAAAGTGTACATTTACAAAACTTCCTATTGCACCACATCTTCTATTAACACAATTTGTTGACACTAATCTTATTATGCTTCCTCCTCTGCTTAATCTAGATCCATCTTGCCCTAAAATATGCATTTATAATGAAAATTTTAGATGCAAATATCATCAATGTGTTGGGAATTCTACCGATTTATGCTTCAAACTTTGCAATATTATTCAAGATCTCATTGACAATAATGTAATCAAGCTTCCAAAACCTTTGGCATCTACATTGGTCAATGAAAATCATAAGCTCAAGATCTTCAACAATCCTCTCCCTAAGCATGAAAAGTAAGCGACTAACTCTTCAGCTAATCATACATATCATGCAGTTCCTCCTCCTTCATTGAGGGCTATTGATTTTCTAGTTGCTCACACGATGCATCTCCACCATTTATTGCATTCTTTGATCATGACTATCATGCTACATTCTCTTCTGACACATTACATATCAATTCTTCTATCGGGCCTCATGCTATCAATAATACAATGATTGATCCATTGATTCATATGTGTGTGTGCTCTATTGCACTTCTTGTTGCTATCAACTATCCACTATCGCATATTTCATATCTAGTTCCTAAATCTTATGGTTATGTCAAGCTTCCAAATTCACAGTTGGTCCTCTTACCATGCTTGTGCCATTTCTTGTGGCACCTTTAGTCAAAGGGTGTGACATGCTCTTAGGTATTCCCTGGATCTCGTGCTACTCAAGCTATAATTTCTATGAATCACTTGTGTCTAAAGTTCATTCACAACAAGTAAGTCATTACTATCAATGATGTTCCACCATGCACATCATGGCCGTAGCCTCCTCTTGAGGTTTCCATTGCACTCGCTAGAGCATCTAGGTCCCCCTGGACCTCTCAAATCTAAAGCAAAATCTTCTCCTAGCTCTCTTATTTACACATGACCTACTTAGTCTCATCGGTCTACTAGTCCATCTCATTAGTCTAGGTCCACCACATAGACAACTCCTTCACATCCAGATACATCATCTCCTCGCTTCCTTCACATAGGTGTTCATCACCTCCACTCTCTCCTTCACATAGGTGTTCATCACTTCCACATTCTCCTTTGCATAAGTGTTCATCACATCCACGTTATCCTTCACATAGGTGCACATCACCTTCTTGTTCTTCTTGACACAAGTGTTCATTATCGCTTAGGCCTCATGTACATAGGTCTCCTTCACCACCACATCCTTGGTTTCATACATCACCGATCTCAGAGCATGGTCACACGTCTTTATCTCTGCAAGCATTAGGTGGAGGACCATTGCCCTTCACTTTCATCAGATAGCTTAATTATCATTACACACTTGGGGCACTATGTTTACTCTTCCCCCCCTTCTAGCCTTCTTAAGTGTCTCACATTTCGACTTGTCCAATCTACACTTCAAACCTAGTTTCTCGCACAATTTACACATCTTGATACACACAACTTGTATCATCATTACCCTATGAAACACTCTTATGCTACGGTTCACACTTGACTGTTGAGGGCATACTACATTCATGAAACTCACATCATACACACTACACATTTCACACTTGGCGCATTCACAATACATCTTTCTAACACACATTCATCACAACACACTTCCCGATGATGCACTTTAGTTCCACAATTCATACTTGACTACTGAGGGTCTAAATCTGAAATGAACCTCGCCACACTCACTCACTCTTTATGATCTATGTTTTATCAATCATATATTTATGGCACACACTATCAAACCATTTGCTAATGACACACTCTTGTTCTATGGTTCATTCTTGATTGTTGAGGGGTCATTTATAAATGAACCTCATCTCATGCATACTCATTCACATTCACTCGAGGGGCACACTGCTCTTATCACACTCACTTTTCATTCCATTCCATTCACACTCACAACATACTACATATCTTGGTTGCACATACTCTCGTTTTCTTATACTCGCACGTTACACTTTGATTACTATGTTAGACAAATATATCCCATGTCATTATATTTTCTATGTACACATGCACGTCCACTTGCTTTGTAGTTGTGAATACATAGTTTACACAAATCGTTACATGCGCAAAGATGGATGCTTTGCACTGTACCTCTTACCGGCCCCACAATGGCTCTTGGGGTTGTAGTCACAAAATCATGCACTTTAGACATTTATTTATCCCGGTTTCATACTACTATTTAGAAGGTTCTTGAGTGAAGAAAGTACTAATTAACCCCTATCTTTTGGCCATCTTGTTTTATTTTATTTTGTCATTACCACCCCTTTTTAGCCACATGCATAGTTTGTTTTGGCCATTCCCATCATTTTAGCCTTGGCTGGGGCACCGGGGCAAGATCGAGGCATCCGTAGGCGCCCTGATCCCACCAGGGGCGCCCCGGTCCTTTCACACTTTCCCACCACTTTTTGGGCTCTTTCTAGCCATTTGGCATCTTTATTTTTCTTATGGTTGGCCTTTTTGGGGTAATTACGAAATTAGATCAAGAGAACCCTATAAATATAAAGTTATGAGACCATAATGAGGGACCTAGCATCACTTACTACTATCACTCCATCTAGAGTTGCATCCATCTATTGCATTGGAGATCACTTGCATCCACATAGCTCCATCATCAAGGCTAGGACATCTGCATCACACTTCATAGGGGGAGGGATTCTATTCTATTCCATGCACACATTCTATTACATTTTCTACACATAGTTATTTCTTGCTACTTCAAAAAGTGTGACTGACACAAGAGCAAACCTAGGGCATGTTCACACACACTTGCACATAAAACTACATTGGGTCTGAGATGTAGTACAACACTCAATTAGTAAGTCCACCATTGTGGCCATTGAGGACAGTCCAACCCCTTCATATACATTATTCTTTTTTTAAGGGGTTGATGCTTGTTTTGGGGTCTTACATGTCTTTTATTCAGCTTGGAGTATTGGCGACATTCAACATAAGACAACAAAGTTGATGCAACACACAACAAGGGTTTGGACCACCTTATGACCCTGTAAAAACTAGTTTCCAAAATTTTACACAAACTAGGGCACCCAAATTTCATACTGTGAGTGCCCGCGGGTGCGCCCAATCCTCTCTCAAGTGCCCTAGTCCAACTAGATCCTCTAGATCCATTCTTTTGGGAATTTTACACGGTCGTTCTCGCACCTAAATTTTCAAGTTACCTCTGTGACACTCTCCAACAGGCATCTGTTATCAGTTGAGTTCTTTCCTTACTCTCTTTAGCACATTAGGGTTAACATTTCCTTTTTCATAGTTGTTTAGCTTGCTTGCACACTTCTTTACTGCATTTATTTACTTTATTTACAACTATTCATAACTTAGATTAACTATCTATACTACTTAGCTAGTCCATTTTTAGTTAATCATTTTGGTGAACCCAACTCGATCATTCACACTTTTAGCTTCTTCATCCATTTCTTGTCATCCTAGGGTTAAGTCATCATGTGTATCTCAATCAATGATTATTTGCTTGCAAATCCTGATTTACTCCATAGAGTCCAACATTTTCTTTCTACTACTCATATTCGTGCTGACATGCATCCTCGACTCGGTTTATCAGGCCTTTACTAATGCATTCTCTCCACACTTAGTATTTAAGTCCAACCTTCCCTCTGATGTTCACACTTTTGATAATGATCTACCTTTGCATATCATCTCTCACATTTATAATGTCACTATTAAGCATACTTTGATTGATAATGGATATGAACTTAACTTGTGTCCTATGTCATTTCTCAATGTTTTAGGTCTTACCGCTCGTGACATTAGTCCCTTTAGTGTGTTTCACTGCATGTTGTCCATATTTTGGTCATATCACATTGCCCATCACTATTGGTCCTAAGACTATCCACATTGTCTTTTTCGTTGTTGATTTCCAGTTTCCTATAATTGTCTACTTGGTAGGCCATGGCTTCATGTCATGCAAGTTGTCACCTCTACTATCCATAATTGTGTTAAATTATTACATGAGAGAATTGAATACATTGTTTTTCATGACCGTGATCCATTCTAGTATTGTGACTAGGCTCCTAATACTAATCTTCCTATCCCATGCATAAACATTACAGATGAGCCCCAACCTAGGGAAGAACCACCTCACTTACCACCCTTGACCATCTTATTTGTGTGATAGATACAATTATTTTTATGCCACTTACTATGACTACTATGATTCCTTATCAGGGGCCTGTGTAGTCTATGGACGTCATTCATCACATCCACCTTCACATACACCACCTACCTTAGCACACCCTCCATTCACTTACACACTTTTCATCAATAACTCATATTGGGAACATATTCCATTTGATCCTACATGCGATGTCACTACATGTTCCCATGATGGTCTAGCTCATCTTGGTTTCACCTTTGAGGATCTCCATCCTTCTACTCATGCCCCTCATCTCTACTATGGTTTTGTCAATATAACTGCCGCTTATGGTTTGCATGTCTTTCATCTTTTAGTCTATTTATCACGTACCCCTCATTCTTCTCCACTCACATTAGGGGAATCCTAGCTTACTTATATTGGAGGCACATTAGATCCTATTCATACCACATTTCATTTCCTATGCCTTTTTGTCGTGCTTTTATCTCTAATAGTCATTTTATTGGCTATTCAAAAATATCACTCATTGGTATGCACATGGTTGCCCACATCCTCCATTCACCAATGAGGAATATGCTATGGGCATGTACAACTTACACCTTAATGGCTCATTGCATGATCAACCAGACACTATTGCTTATCAGGTCACCAATGCTTATCCATATGACTTTGACCCAGAGGATGATGATCTTCTTGATGATTTTACATGATTTCTTTGTGTGCGCACTTGGGGAGCATAACACTTCACACCCCCCACTCATCATAACATTTGCACATTTATCATCTTTGCATTTTTCATATAGGCATTTTCATCACATGTTTTAGCATCATTACTCGATGACGCACTCTTGTGCTTCGGTTCACACTTGATTGTTGAGGGATTATTACTACATTGAACCCCACACACTACAATCTAGGAATTGTCCATTTTGTTTCATCACACATCATGTGTCACACACCATACACCATACATTCTCCACATTCGTATACAACATTGTGCCATTTCCACATGCATTCATACATCATACATTATACTATTCCTCACCTTACGCGTTTTACATCATACACTATTAGGCTATTTATACATGTTGCCTCACATCCTATACATATTCATACAACATAAATATATACATTGCGCATATTTATGTCATACATTTTATATATACTACACTAGTCTTCATCACACATTGCATATGAGTATAACATTACATCATTACTCATCTATCTACATGTCTTCCTTACATGTATTCATTACATTTTATACATATTCTACACATATTGCATTCATATTCTACACATAGCGTATTTACACATTCTACTCATCACATGGTCATCACCTATACTATATTGTCTTCTACACATTGCACTCACTACCCTATGATGCACTTTAGTTCCTCGATCCATACTCAATTACCAAGGGTTTACCAATCAAATGGACCTTACACTCATCACCATGCGACAATCCTAGGCTAGTGACATACGCTTTAGGCTAAATCATCACATATTCTATCATTTTGTAGTGGTATACACCTTAGGTTACATCACCACTCCCTCCTTTCATCTTGTAGTGATATACGCTTAGGGATAAATCATCACTCATCCATTCATCTTATAGTGATATACGCTTAGGCTAAATCATCACTTATACATTCATCTAGTCATGATATACGCTTTGGATATAGGGTTCATGCACACATCATTTCTAGGTCACATCTCATCACTACACTTACACATTCATCACAACGCGTTAGACACAACACACACTACTCGACCATTTCTCGATGACACACTCTCGTTTATGGTTCATTCTTGACTGTTGAGGGGGTAAACAAAATGAACCTCATTGCATACATTTCCATTCACTTAGGGGTACACGACTCCTATCATTCCATCTTGCATTCCATTCCATCCATCCACAACATATTGCATTGTCTTAGGGGCATTTACTCTTGTTTACTAGTGTTTTACATGATCACTTTACTACACATGTTAGATTGATTTCTTATATGTCATTATCTATACCATCCACACATGTGTGTTCACATCTTTGTTTAGTTGTGATCACAGATACAAATCCTTCACACGCAACATGGATGCTCACCTTCTACCCTTCCTACATTGGTCGTTGGGGGCATCCACATTCGTCTCTCACAGGTGCTATTATTTCATTTTGTACTTAGCACTTTACATTACTTGGTTATTCATGCTTTGACATATTGGTTATTTTCTCTAACATGCTAATGGGTGTTCCATATGCAACACTTGTTTTGTAGGATTACATGTTTCATGGCTACTTCTTGTTTACTTTTTTGTTACATTGTCTACCATTGTTTGCTTTTGTATGTGGGCCTTTCCTATGTTTGGTGTGCACACTTTTTTTGTTTTGTGGTCATGATGGCCTTGTGTGTCTTACGACATTGTGAGTGATGTCCCATGTTTGCGACCCGCTTTGTGTAACTTACTTGTCTTCTTGCGTGTTTACACTACTGTGCTTGGTAGTTTTTACATTGTTTGTGTACTTTACACTTATTTTATACATGCATGTGTTTTTATACTAACACTTTTCTTTGGCTATCCATCCTTGTTTTGTACATGCCTTGGTTTCTACCAAGCACATTCCCTTCCCCCTACAGGGAAAAGTTATAGAGTTCATGTGGTTGGTCCTCTTTTAGGGTTGCATTCTCCTATCAATGATGTCACATGTGCTCCCAAAGGGGGGCATCATTTGGGGTTTTCTACATACTAACATAAAGATTCTACACCGGTTTGGTTTAGTTATACACAACGAGTGGGTTTAGACCAGTCTATGAACCCCATACACAAGTGGATTTTATAGGACATGGTGTCCTTAGCATTTTGGGAAGCAATTACAGGCTTGGAGGTTACAAGTGGGTGTGCCTCTCTACACTAATTCGGCCAGTGGCATTGAATCACCCAAAAAACCAGGACAATACATAGATCTCTTCACACACATTCAGGGAAGTGGTTAGATCTTGGAGGACACAAAACATTTCCTCCTTATACTTCTTCGGCCAGGGTGGCGTGAGATCGCCCAAAAAACATCAAGGTACATGATATCCTTCTACACTCTCTTTCTCGACATGGATTAGGTGCATATGCTTCCTTTACATTTTTCATTCACATGTTCTAGTTACATTTTCCATTTACATTTGTGTATTTTACATATATACACAGTCTTTTACACTTACATACATATTTGACTACTTGATCATTTTCTCCTTGCAGGTCCGGCCATATGAGAAACAAGCAGTCAAATTGGGGGCAACAACAACAACAACGTTAATAACAACACTTTCGTGACAACACATGCTTTACTAACCATGTAGGTACATTACACACCACAATGACTACACTCGCGTTTCTGCCCTAGGTTCACTCTCATCACTTTTTCTTTGTGCATTTTCACATGTAGTTTCCATGCTTTGTCTAGTCCTTCAACGTGTTTCTACTAAAATCTTCATGGACATTAGATACACATCTCTATCTACTTTATTTTATCGAGCTTTCAACTCACCAACATAAAGTGGGGGAAAAATGTAGTCACAAAATCATGCACTTTAGACATTTATTTATCTCGGTTTCATACTACTATTTAGAAGGTTCTTAAGTGAATAAAGTAATAATTAACCCCCATCTTTTGGCCATCTTGTTTTATTTTATTTTTTCATTACCGCCCCTTTTTAGCCACATGCCCAGTTTGTTTCAGCCATTTCCCATCATTTTAGCCTTGGGCCTTGGGCTAGGGGCAGATTGGGGGGTGGTGCACCGATCCTTTTCACACTTTCTCACCACTTTTGGGCTCTTTCTAGCCATTTGACATATTTATTTTTCTTATGGTTGGCCTTTTCGGGGTTAATTATGAAATTAGATCAAGAGAACCCTATAAATATAAAGTTATGAGACCATAATGAGGGACCTAGCATCACTTACTACTATCACTCCATCTAGAGTTGCATCCATCTATTGCATTGGAGATCACTTACATCCACATAACTCCATCATCAAGGCTAGGACATCTGCATCACACTTCATAGGGGGAGGGATTCTATTCTATTCCATGCACACATTCTATTACATTTTCTACATATAGTTATTGCTCGTTACTTCACAAAGTGCAACTAACACAAGAGCAACCTAGGGCATGTTCACACACACTTGCACATAGAACTACATCGGGTTTGAGATGTAGTGCAACACTCAGTTAGTAAGTCCACCATTGTGGCCGTTGAGGACAGTCTCGAACCCCTTCATATACATTATTTTTTTTTAGGGTTTGATGCTTGTTTTGGGGTCTTACAGGTCTTTTATTCAGCTTGGAGTATTGGCGACATTCAGCGTAGGACAACAAAGTTGATGCGACACACAACGAGGGTTTTAGACCACCTTTCGACCCTGTAAAAACTAGTTTCCAAGATTTTACATAGAGCATGGCACCCAAATTTCATACAAGAGTGCTTCGTAAGCGCCCCAATCCTTCTCTAGTGCCCCAGTCAGCTAGATCCTCCAGATCCATTCTTTTTGGGAATTTTACATAGTCGTTCTCACACATAATTTTTCCAGTTACCTCTACGACACTCTCCGACAGCATCTGTTATCAATTGAGTTCTTTCCTCACTCTCTTTAGCACATTAGGGTTAGCATTTCCTTTTACATAGTTGTTTAGCTTGCACACTTATTTACTACATTTATTTACTTTATTTACAATTGTTCATAGCTTAGATTAACTATCTATATACTACTTAGTTAGTCCATTTTTAGTTAATCAAGGGCATCTACTTTTGTACACACTATAGGTGTTATTATTTCGATTTATACTACTTCATATTCTTACTAACACACTACTTTATATCGGATCATACACGTTTTGACATACATTTTATCTTTCTAACATGCCAATAGGTGCTTGTTGGCTAGATTTTCTGTACAATGAAAACCTAGGCGATCATGAGATAAATCTCCTCATTTACCGGTGAGGCTCCTGCCTAAGATCTATTTATATCGTATTACTTTAATTACGTAGCTCATGAACCATAGCTAGGCAATTTTGTAGCAAGTAAGCAACTATAAGCAATATGTGCAGGAAAGGGAAATAATTAAATATGAGAAGAAAGGAAAGGAGATGTGCAACCTAACCAATAGTTGACAGAGTTGATCACATGCACATAGATGAAACAAATAGATCTTAAAATACAGAATTTGAAGCAAAGGAAAGTTTCAGATCTAGATCTAAGACAACACAAAGTTTGTGCAAAGATCTAAAAAGAAATAAGAAACGAATGCACCGTTGACACAAAGTTCTCCGAGAAATCTGCCTCTTCTCTATTCCTCTACTTGCAGAAAGCTATCAATGGTTTCATATCAAAGTATGGAACACAAGAATGCTTATTACAAATTTTGATTCCTTAACCCGTAGGTTTTTCCTCTATTTATAGTGTATAGATGGAAATTTAAAATAGGAAATTGTAACTGAACTAACACATGTGGAAGTTGTAAAGGAAACAACTGGAAATCTCCTTCCTGGAATTCCTCTTTGCATGACATGCATGATTTATAACTGAAAGTATAACCTTCTATTTTGCATGTCTGCCACCTATTTCCATGTAATTGACTTCTTTAGTAACTTGAAGTAACGACTTTTAAACCAATCACTTAAGTTTTACAATTTAATTGATTACTCAATTACTTTGTCGGAGAAAATAAGAGGAAGAAAAAGAAAGAGAAGAAATTAGAAGAAAGCTGCTACACTCCCAGTCTTGTTCTTTTTCCAAAGTTTGCATGCGGTTGACTCTTTTGCCTTTGATTCTCACCAAACTGGATCTGGAAGCAACTGAATGTGATTTTGCTTACGGGTGTTGCTTCTGGCATGTCTTCCATCTTATCCTGGAAGCTTTTGCAGTTCTTCTCCAGTACATGCACCAGTGAAATGTTTGCCGTAAATAATTTAGACAAAACTCATCATTTTTATTTTTATTTGCATATGAGCAATTTTAAATTCTGGAAAGCACTATGGGTGAATGAAAATACAAGTAAATTCAATGAAGGATTCAACTAGAAGATTGGGAGCACATGCATAAGATCTTGGAAGGAATTTTCCATGCACTGACTTCTACACGGGCTGCGTTAGAAACAAGAGGATTAATTTTTTTTGGAAGCCTTTGCAATTATGAGATCTGGATCTATCAATTAAATCAGTGATAGGTTCAGGGCCCATGTCTGTATCATTGAATTCAACAAATCTGGAAGCTATGCATGATTTTGATGATATTTTCTTTCATCATGCTTCAACATGGTGGAACAATCTTTTGTCTCGAGCTCTTTTTCTTTTAATTCTCGTAGGAATCCTTGCGATTGGATCCATTTGTGTAGATTCGCAACTTCTTCGATTCAAAAGATATATTCAATGTACTTGACATTGATTTGAGCACCTGTGATGAGTACTGTAATTTTATTCAGACAAAGATGGAGTCCATGGCATGAATACTTGATTTTTATCACCAAAATTTACATATAAAGCCTATTGCCCTAAAATTTGAGGCTTTGCTTTGCATGCAAAAAACAAGTAAAAATATTATTTAATGCACCAGAGCACTTATACCAACATACGCAGATGCTTAGAATGACCAAAATTAGGCTATTCTAACCATAGGCACCAAACCGAAGCTTCCTCAGTGGTGGAAAATATTTATTAATGCAACATCCTCCTTCTTTTAGCGCTTGTAACTCCGTCCAGAAAAAATAAGTGCTTCTCCTTTAGGGCATTCCATGCTTATATAACCTCCAACATGCTATTTTCAATAATTGCCTTTCCTATTTCTCGGAAATTAATTAATAAATAATCATGTCTATTCACCCAAATTGGGCGCCCAATTATGCATGTTGCTTGGTTGCTTTTTAAATAATTTATTTTATTTATTTTTAGCATGCATCATTGACTTCTCTTTAGCTCATCCTTTTGCATTGACTTTCCTTCTATTTATGGCACCAAAATTGGGTGAATAAACCATTAATAAATATTATTAAATGCATTGTTATTCACCCAAGGTGGGTCACACTTTTTGGCAAGGGTAGTTGCTAAAAATAAGAAGTCAACTTGATGGGAATTTCCACCCTGCACTGCAGCTCCAAAAATCCCCTCTTCCACTTAAGTGATTTGACTTTCATCATGGGAATTTTTACCCTACAAGGCAGGTAAGAAATTCTCGCCGGTGCTTTAAGTGATTTTTCTTTTATAATGGGAATTTTTACCCTGTAAGGCAAGTAAGAAATTCTCGCATGTCTCGCCACCTTTAATATTCTCATCATAGCCTTAAGTGAATTTGACTTCATCGAAAAATACCCCGTAAGGCAGTAAGAAATTCCACTTACTTGCCACTACCAAAATTCCCATTGCAGTGACTAGATCTATTTATTCCAAAAATGCGACTTGCTTAGAGATGCTTTTTGTGCTTGACTTCATTTTTTTATCACAAGTTTGCTTTTCCGAGGCCGATTCCTTCAGTGCTTTAAAATTGCAATGGCCGTAAATGATCTCTAGATGTTCCAGGCAATTAAATAGACTATACAAGACAAAGAACGAACCTGGGGAATTAAAAGAAATACAACAAGGAAAACGGAAAAAATGCAAAAGAAATAAATGAAAATGAAAAACTTTGCTAGAAGTCACAAACAAAGCTTTGAATTCATTCTGGTGAAAACCCTATTGAGATGTGTTTTTATGTACCTTGGGCTATGATAATATAATATATATGGGTTGATGGAGATGCCGACATGTGGCACACATCCTCTTAGTTATATGCATGGGTTCACATGGGATATGATAATATAATGTATATGGGTTATGGAGATGCCGACATGTGGCACACATCCCCTTAGTTAGTTATATGGGCTCACATAGGAATTGATTATATTGGGTAATGGGTCGGGCTACATTGAGATTAGGTGTTACCCATCCTATTTAAAGGATGTGAGTATCATTAATGAGGGGGCCATGGATGTATGATTTGAGTATTCTACTTGGTAGAGATCTATTGGAGGTGTCCCCCTCGAAGTTGATTCCCATCTTGGGATATTGTGGAGTTACTCCTTCCTTAAGGAGCATTGTATGGTGTTACCCTACCTTAAGGGTATTATTCTGCATATATTGATTATTTGGGCATCTTGGCCTCCCATATCTCTTGTGTTGTGTTATCTTCTATAATTTATTGATTTATTATACACAAGGTTCTTATCAAGTGGTATCAGAGCAGTGATTCGGGCAATTTGTGGGATGAAACCCTAATGTTGGTGATTCATCTATATCTTGAGATAGTCTTGGAATTTTTCAGATATTTTTTTGTGGGGAGTGGAGACATAGTTCAAGTGATCTTCCCTCCGAATTTCAGATATTTTTGGAGCTGTTTTACAAAATCATGTCCGTATTTAGGGTTGAAAAGAATTCTAAGGCCACAATTTGAGGAATTTTCCTGAATTTCTTACATTTTTGGAAATATCTCAAAATTTTAGAAAGGGTTACTTCTTTGTGGTTTCATATTTGAGGCTGAATGATTGACAAAATCATCAGGTAAAATATTGGTCAAAGGAGTAAGTTTGTGAAACCCTAATTTTTATGCATCATGGATATACCAATTTTCTATGGTAATGGGGAAATTGATGCAAAAAAATGGTGGATACAATTTAAACAAATGTATTTTGAAGAATGTTTAGTATGGGTTAGTTTTTATCTTCATCTTGGTGGGAAAGCGCGACATTGGTATTCTTATTTGGATATAAATCTATTGGATTGGGATTGGGAGGAAATGGAGGATATTTTCTTAGCTAGATGGGAAACAAAAAAGAAACACAATTTTGTTAAAAAAAGAAGAAGAAGAAGAAGAAGAAGAAGAAGCAACAATAACATCAAAAGAAGAAGAAGAAGAAGAAGAAGAAGAAGAAGAAGAAAATGTTGATGGTGCAAAAGAAGAAAATGTTGATGATGAAGCTGCTACACATGATAGTGCATCTCCAAGGAAGGAAGCTTCAATATTTCAGTTTGAAGGGTGCATTCAAAGAAAAAAGGTAATTGTTTCCATAAACCCTAGTAGCAAATATAACTTCATCAATATGGATGTAGCTCAAAATCTACATGTGCAAACAAAGCATATCAAGGAATCTCAAATGGATGGTAAGCATATTCAAGTTTTTGAAGATTTAAAGCTTTCTATGGATAAATATGTTTTACATTCAGATTTTTATGCTTTAGATATGGATGGTATGGATATTATTCTCGAATATCCTTGGTTAGAGACATTGGGAACAATTAATATTAATGTGTAAAAGAAATTCATGAAATTATGGTACAAGAGAAAGAAAATTACATTGCAAGATATCACACTTAGCAAGGAAAAAAGTAATGTAAAATTGGATCATGAAGATGAATTTGAAGATGGTGAAGAAGGGAATAAGGATGAATCAGAAGGAGAGGATGAAGAACATGATGAAAAAGTAAAAAATAGTTTCTCTACTCAAGAGAAAAAAGAAATAGCAAACAAGTTGGAAGAGGAAAAGAAAGTGGAGGAAAATATTGATAAGGTTGAGCATACTAAGGTTGCACCATATAGACACCCACATCATCATGAGAGGAAAAAATCATGGAGACATGCTAGGACACACAAGGGCAGCAATCTATATGGATATACAGGGAATTGGAGGAGTAATAATTTTGGCTATACATGGAATCAATGGAACAATAATTATATGTCATGGAATCACATGAATAATAATTATGGATATGCATGGATGCCAAGGAGGAACACATATGGACCAGGATGGAATCAGATGAGCACAATGGAATATGGAATCATGTTTGGAGTAACATCACCCACTAGGATTTCATATGGGTGGTTAGATGATCGAGCATGGTGACAAGTGTGCAATAATTTAAAGCACACTCATTATATGGCTTCTTCTTATGTTTCGGGGACGAAACATGTCAAAGAGGGAGGCAATGCTATGTACCTTGGGATATGATAATATAATATATATGGGTTGATGGAGATGCCGACATGTGGCACACATCCCCTTAGTTATATGTATGGGTTCACATGGGATATGATAATATAATGTATATGGGTTGATGGAGATGCCGACATGTGGCACACATCCCCTTAGTTAGTTATATGGGCTCACATAGGAATTAATTATATTGGGTAATGGGTCGGCCTACATTGGGATTAGGTGTTACCCATCCTATTTAAAGGATGTGAGTATCATTATGAAAGGGTAATGTATGTATGAGTTGAGTCTTCTACTTGGTAGAGGTATATTGGAGGTGTCCCCCTCGAAGTGGATTCCCATCTTGGGAGATTGTGGAGTTACTCCTTCCTTAAGGAGCATTATATGGTGTTGCCCTACCTTAAGGGTATTATTCTGCATATATTGATATTAGGGCATCTTGGCCCCCCATATCTCTTGTGTTTTATTATCTTACCAAGAAATTTATTTGATTTATTATATACAAGGTTTTTATCATGTGTGAATACCGGCATGCAAAACTTCAACAGATTCAACCTAGAGCACAATTTACTTCAAACGGGGCATTATTTATTTTATAAATAATTAAATAAAAAATTCTCGCAGACAAAACTTGGCAAAGGGATAAAATGAGTTCGACATCTGGGTATTTATCGAAATTGGCTCATATGATTCATTGGAAATATCTTAACGTAATATAGACATCCTTTCGCAATAAAAACACAAAAAGACCCGTTATTTTAAAAGAACAAAAATTTGTAAACATGGGGTAGTCTCAGATTTCGGGTAAAATCAAGACACCATCGCTTCATGAGCAACATTTGCTTTACAGAACTATTTGCCACCATGGTTGTCTTTTACTTTGATTGCTACTATTTGTTATTGTTTGCCATTATATGCCATTGTTTGCAGGCTTTGCCCTTTATCTTGTGTGCACACTATATGCTTTCGGCCCTGATTTCCTTGTGACATTGTGAGTGATGTCCCATGTTTGAAACCCACTTTTCACAAGTCTACGTTGTCTTCTTGCTTGCTAGCTTACACTTTGTCTTCTATATGCATATTTATCTTGTTTGCACTAACACATGTTTCAATCACTTTGTTTGCATGTGCCTTGGTTTCTACCAAGCACATTCCCTCCCCCTGCAAGGTATCAGTTTCAAATCAACACCTAGTCCTCTCCTTTAGGTCACATCCTCCCAGTGATGTCACATGTACCCTAAACATGGGGGAATACATTAGGTGAATTAGTCACCCCATCCATCAGTTTATAGTCACAGTACAACACAGTTCAATATAGGTATAACACGGTCTTGAGTTACATAAATATCCCAAATTTCGACTTGGGTCCTCAAAGCACAACACAAATGCCAATGCCCAGATATAGACATGAGTGCCTTAGTGCTCTTGAACCTTCCTGGGTGCCTATGACCAAGGGTGGTTATAGAGTTTATCTCAGATCAACACATTTATCAACAATTTTCGTAACATGCATAATCCTCTCGTAATCAACATGCATGCTTTCTCTTTTTTTCTATTTTTGTTAGATCAAAATGGATCAAACTTGAACAAAACATGATCACATCATCTACAGTGGTGTATAAATCGTCGAGAAGTAGTCAGGGTTGGAGAATAACACTAGACCTTTCTCCCCAACACTTCTTCTATCGTGGCGTGAGATTACCCAAAAACTTGTCTTCTACAATATTTTTAGGATCTTTTCTATCCTTTTTACTCATCATAGATCAGGTGCACATGTTCCTTTTCACATTTTTACATACTTTTACACACTTTTTACATACTTGGATCAAAAATTTCACATATACATGACTTTGACTACTCTTTTGTTCTTATCTTTTACAAGTTTGTTCTTATGGGAAGCAACAATCACAACATCAAATGCATCAAGTGACAAAAAAAAGGTAAAAACACAACACGGTGCAACTCATTATGCTTTCACCCCGAGGGTCACTTCCACTTCTTTAGCCTCCACGCCTCATTTTTATCACTCCACACTTTTTCTTGTTTCCTCAGCACACTTTTGCCATCGATCTACATGGTTATCAGGTATGCATATCTTATCTACTTTATGTTATCGAGTATTCACTCAATAACATAAAGTGGGGGAAAATGCAAACACTAAATCATGCACTTTGGATACATGTCTAGGTTCTAATCACATACTACTATTTACATTATTCCTAAGTGAAAAAAGTAGTGATTGACATATAACTTTGGCCTTTTTACTTTCTTTCTTTCTTTCTCTATGGTCTTTCACACCTCACTTCCCAATTGATACTTTACTACTTTATCTTTCTTGGCTCTGGACACCGGCGCCTGTGCACCCTCATCTCCTCCGGGCGCCCCGACCTCTTTGTATCTTACTCGCCCCTTTTGGGCCTCTTTTATCTTTTGGGCATATTGTTTTCTTAGTGGTCGGCATTTTAGAGGTTAATTACAAAATTCAAATAAGGGAATCATATAAATACAAATGTATCTGACCATAATAAAGGACCAAGCTCTAAGAATCTACTACTATCACCTAAGGTTGCATCCAAAGGCATTTCAAGAGCATCAAAACATCCATCTAGCTATCATTTAAGGGACAAGGGATCACATTATTCTCGCATACACTCCACATGAGGGGTGGATTTTCTCTTCACGGCAGGTTACAGGTGAATTCTGTGGACATAGTGCGACACACAGGTGAGAAACAACAAAGGTTGGCGAACATCTTGCGACACAACAAAAAGTAGTTTATAATGTTTTTTGTAGTCATGGGCGCCTAATGGTGGTCTACAATGCCTATGCACCCTTAACTCGATCCTGGTGCCCCATTCCAACTTATTTTGACAACTCTAAAATTTATGTGTGCGGTTGCGACATATTCCTCCTCCCTGTTCGTAGTTTTCTAGCTTGGCATAATTTAGGATTTATTGTGAAATTAGCTAAGTATCTTACTCCCTCTCTTGCACCTAGGGTTTAAATTTTATCTAGTTATTGCTTAGGTCAGATCGTGCTTTATTGTTTATCATTACGTTGTGACTTTAATTAGGGTTTATCATATTTTCAATATTTGTTAAATCATATAAAAATAACAACTCTTAGAGGTGGCTAAAGTATGCATAGTAGAACAACAAGGTGCGAAGCTTTCATTCAGGATAAGAGGCACAAAGATTAAGACAAGTGGTATAAATGTTTCCCTATATAATAGTTTGGATTTATTTTTAAGACTTGAGGCTAATTATAAAATTGTTAGAACTAGTGGAGGGCAAGTACCCACTAGTATAAATACCCTTGAGGGCATCGTATTAAAGAGAGGGACAATGATGTAAAGTTAACTAACTAAGATTTGAGCGAAATAATGTCATTTGTTAAATTTTTCAAGTTATTGATATGTTTGTAGAGCATTAATTCAATACATGGAGACTTTGTTTATTGAATATGAAGTAACTATTATGGGATCAACTATTCACATGTTTACACGCTTAACTTAGCTATTATTACTATACATGTTTATGATTATGTCATGGTTTCATTGTCGACATGTTAAATGATACGCTTGTCCTGGAATATCTCATGCCTCAGGTGACCACACTAAGGTTTTCTAGTTTTGCACGATAGACCGACACATGGAGATAATGACATACACACATGAGAAGATAACAAGAGTTATGCATGCCCGAATGGTTAAACTAGACACACAACAATTTTGTTCCATTATCGAGACCCATCACTTTGTTAAAATGTGAAGGTGAAGTACAAGAAATCTAGTTCCACTTACACATGAGACTATCGAGCTCTAGAATAATAAGATAAAAGAATATTTCACACAAAATCACCCGAGTCACAAGAATTTCTCTCTCATTGCCCCCAAGGACTTGGATGGAGAAGAACATGTATGATAAGCTCTATAAAATATTCTTTAGCAAATTCCTTAGAACCTCTATGCTTGGTTAGTAGTGTATTGCATGGTAAAAAGTTTGAATTTGGGAATGAAGTATCCTTGGAATCTCAAACATGCTAGAGGCTCGTGAAACACGATGTGACTTGGACATGCAATGTGGATTATTGGTGGAAAGGTGTGATTTGCACTTACGTACTCAAGTATGCATTATCAAATTTTTCATGCACATACGAAAGACAATTTAACTTCTTCCATGAGTTAAGTTGAAGATAGTTAAGATGCTTCACGCTAAAAATTAAAATGTTGATGACGAATTTGAGAATCAAGAGCTCCCCATGAACAATTAAAGTTCCTACCACGCGAGCAATGCAAGAAGGAAGGGATAAGAGGGTGATAACTAAATGAAAATGGATTCCTCGTATAAGTGCATGTTGAGAAGGAAATGGTATGAAGAAATGTGACAAAACACCATAGTGGAACATGAAACAATTCAAAGGAGAGATTCGACTTTAGGAAATGCCAATGGGGACTAAGAACATTGGCTCATGTAGGAGGGCGAAAGGAGTGATGAAGATTTCCAAGAGTATGACAAGACACATGCTAATAAATTAGGTAGATGAGGAGGAGGAGTATGATGCATACAAAATTCTCATTTTGAGAACCCTTTCTTGACCTATCGCGCCTGCTCATGCGAATGGATATCAAGATATAGAAGACGAGTGCTCATTAAACCGACAACGATGAAGAAGTAAACAAAGCAAAGGGAAAGAAGGTGTTGAAAAGTAAATTCCTATTTTTTGATACAATTTAACCCAAATACTCCTAAGGCACATAGTTTCAGGATGATAACATGTACTCAAACAACTCAAGCACCATGTGGTGTGCATATAAGAGTATGAGTAAATAACACACCAAGAATTCTAGCACTAGGAAACATTGCATCTATCCAACAAGTAGTGATGGTTTCCATGTAGAATATCAATAGTGGATGAAGTGGATCTTCATCGACAATCTAGATTGGCAAAGTGAGCAACAACAAAGAGTGGTCACAACTTTGCAACAAACATCAACACCCATTATTTTCTATGAGATATTGTTACATGTGATAGAATCGTGGCATTGAAAATGTGGTAGAAGATGTCCATAAATGTGAGTTGATATGGCGCGTAAAGGGTATTACTTCTCTCGAGCGCAAGGCAAGTCAATTTGCCACTACTCTATTAGATCAAGCATATACATGGTGTTGTCCCAAAATTTTTAATGGTCAAAGTTTTTAATTTTTTTTAAAACTTTTCACGTTAATATGCTGCATCAATCAATCATCCCACACCATTCCGAGATGTCATTATTCTCTATTCTCTCCCATAGCCCAATCATTATTGTCACATCTCGTATACCCTCCTACTCCTTGCAAATTAATACTTACTATTAAATTAATGATTTTAATTTAATTATTTAAAATTAATTATTTATAATATTAATTTAATTAATGTTATTAATTAATTAACTTTAAATAATTAAATTAACATTATTAATTTTATAAATTTAATTTCTCATTTAATTATTAAATTAATGGCACTAATTTTATTAAAAATGTTAATTAATTGTTAAATTGACAAATGAAGGAGAGTGAAGCCGGAGTTCACCATTTGTCACTTATCAATGGGACGAAGATTAAAAATCCTCGCACGAAACCCAGGCCGGAAATTTTTCCAACTATGTGTGGGGAAGTTTGCCAAATAGCAATTTTCAATCCGTTTCCCCACTTCCCACTACCCGTTTCCTGTCTCTCCCTTGCATTAACTTCCCCACTTTCTGTAATTGACAGAAATGGTTAACAAAGTCACGAAACCAATCGATACTCTTCTTCCATTCTATTCTTCACACTTCACGTGCTGAAGAAACACATATTTTTCTTGAGTACACCTTCGCAATGCCCAGCCTCCTGAAGAAGCAAAAGAGCTCAATAAAGAACTGAGGTAGATTACGAAAGAGAAGAATGAAGCTGTTCGAGGTTAATATTTTGAAAAGGTTGCAGAGCTACAAGATTGTGAAATGGAACTGAAGGCACAAATTCTAGCAATAATAGAGAAAGGGAAAGAGAAATCAAAGGCTGAGAGTGAGGCAGGGAGTGGAGGCCCAATCGTAACTGAGGTAGATATTCAGAAAATTGTATCTGCATGGGCAGGGATTCCTGTTTCAAATGTTTCAATTGAAGAGTTTGAAAAAATCTTGAAGATAAAGGATACGCTCCATAAACGTGTCATTGGTCAAGATGAAGTTGTTAAAGCTATCAGTCGAGCTATTCGCCATGCAAGAGTTTCAAGTAGAGCAAGAATGTGTTACTCACCTTACTAGGCCTTGCTCCAACAAATAAAATCATATAATAACAAATAGGCCCTTAGCCATTCCTATGAACTTGAAATCACTCATATGCTATAATGAAATATATCAATTAAAAACCTTCCTTTCAGGGGTGACTGGTGTTGCGACTCGCCATGGTTCAAATGACATTGCTCGAAGGCTACCTTCAGTGAAATTACCTTTATTTGTATCTTTTGGCCAGCGTACACCACATCGTTCCTCTACTCAAGATTCCTCACTTGTTCGTCGAACAAATGCCTCATCAAAGGAATGAAAGTGATGATATTCCAAAGTCTGCTAATAGTGAAAGAAATTGGGATGTATACAGGTAAGGATCAGGATGTTTCAATAGAGATAATGGTTAAATACAGACGTATCACGCAACGTAGTGGTGGATCAAACAATGAAACAAATGGAATAGGCTAACAACTAAAATTGTTGGTTCGCCGTCATCTTCTGGGGACGCACCAATTCCAACCTTTGATTTTGTTCTCCATGCAGTTGCTAGTGCTCATGCTAAAGATACAAGTCATATTTCTGCTATTAATGATGAGCAATCTAAAAATTCTACTGAAATTGACATGCACCAACGTGGAAAAGGAAGGATAACCCCAAACACATAGAAAGGTGAATGCATGTAAAGTTCATGGGATTTAAGCATCGTTATGCATGTAAGGAGAATGAATTCTGGCCCAAATGCCTGTAAATAAGACAAAGAAAATGTAACCCAGTCAGGTGGCCAAAGTAAGGGGCAACGTGGATAACAATCTTGTGCATGTGTGGAAGGCGTAGAAGCCAAGATTCAAGGTGAACCAACAATGATGTTGGAGATTCCTACATCCAAACTTAATCCAGATGAGAGGTTATATTGTGATAACTATTAAACTTCAATTGTTAATTATCATCAAAATTTCCCTTTTGTTCTTATATTCTTTGTCTCAACTATTGTTGGGAGATTAGGAAGTTTGCCAACATGGAGGTAATAAAGTAGATTCAACTAAAAGGCTCGTGGCTGCATCTTATTCTCATGATAGAGATGGAATTCTAAGAAATAAACAAATAAAATTGTTTGGTGGAAAAGCTAGTTTGCAATTTCACTCTTAGGTCATAAACAATAGTGCCATAAATCCTGCACATCGATCATAAGATTGGAAAGATAATAGTGATCATTTGGATATGGGTCATATCATGATGTTACAACTATGCATTCCATAACAAAGGCATACGGAGGCAATTTTTCTTCCATAGAGACGAAGGGTTTCATTCAAGATGCTTTTGCACAGTGTATTGGAAATATGCTTAGTGTTATGATCCAAGATGTGTAGGTGGTAATTTTCTCATCTAGCTCAGATGTGCATTTGATTGCTATTCAAGTAGGAGGCTATGTAAGCAACATTATTAATGAAGGTCAACATGGATTTGTTAAGATTGGAGAAAGAAAATTCAGTATTACTTTGCCACTAAGGCAATAAGTTGGATATTGCATTTGGATTGTTAAACATACACCTCAAAGAACTATTATAGCCATTAAGAACTTTTGAGTATGTGTTGATTGTCACACCATGACCAAGTTCATCTCCAAGATTATTACAATACAAATTATCGTAAGAGATGCGAGTTGGTCCATCATTTCAAACAAATACAATATTGTTCAAGAGATGGTTTGATGATGCTAAGTGACAAAACCAAAGTAAACATAGATTTGAACTATAACAAAGTATGTTGGGTACAATAAACCTGTGATTGAGGATCCAATGAAAACTAATAAAATTACACGTTCAAATTCTAGAATAAGCTTGGAACATGTGGATATTTTTCTCAACATTGATTGGAGGCATTTTGCCTAGTTTGGTGTTATTTTTATTGAACCTTTATTCATCTTATGTTGGAGTTTACTACAGCTTCATCATCTCTATGATTATTACCATCACATGTGTAAAGATAACTATCATCCTATGTTACCTCCGGTTGTGCAAAGTGAACATTATCACCGATGGTGGAGATTTTATTTGACTTCTAGGTCTTTAGCATTTTATTTGTGTCTATATGCCACATTTTATTTCTTCACCAAGCTAGAGATTACTAAGATTGTTTGGGTATTTTGTACTTTGGTTACATGACGATCATTTCATATGCATTATTTGTATTGACTACAACAATAGGTTCCTACGCATGCTTCTGCGGTTTGTATGGATGATATACTTGGTAGTGAAGATTGACTAAAGCTTCTAATATGGTGACCATTTTTCATGAAAGAGATAAACCAAAGGAGGAGATTATGTTATGCACATCCATGTTGGATTATGATAACATTGATCAACATAAAAATAGTGATTATTTTGAAGTTGAGGCCAGCTCCAAAGATAAGGCTAACCAATTTTCATTGTCCGAGGACATCAAACCATTTTAAATGTTTGAAGTAAATGGTCGGTATATACCTTGGTTTGTTTAAATGGAGGATGCGAAGAGGCTTTTTCATGTTAGGAGGAATTTTGAGAAGACACTATATGTAAAGGACAAATATATCCGAGAACTTACACAAGTAGACTTCCTCTTCTCATAGAAATAACTCTATTTTTCAAACATTGTGGGCCTCACCTTTAAATGATAGGATGCTTGGACATGAGAATTTTAAAATTATGTCTCACATTGTGATGAGGTTGTCCTTGGTGATTAATGAATCAATGAGTTCATTTCTTGTACAATCGAGATAGCCAGACTCTTGACCCAATGGATAAGCCACTAATCTCATGTGTCATGTTAAAATATATGTGTTAATATTACACTCTATGTGTTTTCCATGTCACTTTCTAGTGGGGTCCACATGTACCCACTTATTTGAATATTTGTAACATTTTAATTAGATCACTCAAGCCATAACGTTATTTTAATAAAGTGATTTTACTTTTTTTTGATATGGTAAACACTTTTGACCGGAGCTATGAACCAGGAGGGTTAAGGGACCCCACCCTTACAACAACCAAGATATTACAATTAAGCTCAAAGTCTCAGATCACAAACCGCTGCCACCCGGGTGAAACACGAGCCATCCAAAGCAAGCACCATCTAAAAAACACGAGCCGCCACTAGTGAACCACGAGCCACTGCATCACATCTAGTGAAACTTGAGCTATCTTTCTTGCACACACCATTGATGGAACACGAGCTGCCACCAACAAACCAACCATACTTGATCCAATGAATCATGAGCTGTGCGCACAAGCACACACCACCACAGGTGAAACATGAGCTACCACACACCACCAAGTGCAGGTCTTATCGATCCAAAACTCCTGTGAAATCTAGGCTACCAAATTGCACCACGGAACATTATGACCCCAAACGGGGATGTGCCATAGTGGGATTTGAACCTGGGTGGAGCCGAAAACAACCATCCAACTTGACCGCTCCACCCAGACCCCATCGACATAAAGTGATTTTACTTTATTAAAATAAATATAATTAATTAAAGTGACTTAATTATGCCCTAATGTGATGTCATGTAAACCCTAACTACCTTATAACCAACTTTTGAGTTATAAAAGGAAGTTAGAGGTCATTTGTAAAGGGGTCTTGGAGGTTGGAGGAACTTTTTGTCCTATGGTCTTAAGGCATTGAAGTAAATAGAACTTTGTGTCTAGATGCTTCTTATGGAGGTTCAAGAGAACTTTGAGTCTAAGAATCTCTAGGAGATTTTCCATTGTGAAGACTTTGTTGAAGAGAAGACAAGAAGGAAACTTTGTGTTCCTTTCAAGAAAAAAATACAGGAATGTTTATGGAATTTTGTGTCTTGATATTCTTAGTGATTATATTTGTTCTTATGTCAAATATAATCGTTATTGCCTTCCTTTTCATATAAAGTATTAGCATTCAATCTCTTTTCTTTGATGGTGTAATTTCTAGCATGTAGGAATGAGATTTGCATTTTTTTGTCCCTATCTGCTCCCTCTCTCTATTATTTTCATTATATTTCCTTCCTCTTCCATTTCATTCCCCCTTTCATTTCTTTCTCCTTTAGGGTTCTTTTTTGGTTAAAAGTATCCAAAACCCCACAAACACATCATATGAGGGAGTACCCCCTCTCAAATTCAGATATTAGATCACCCTATCAATAGGTGATCTCTCAAATGTTATAAGTTTTATGTTGAATAATGCAGGCAAACCTGCGAAGAAACCAAATAGACAATTTAATGACATAAAATCTTGCCAATAATTTTTGGCGACTCTACTAGGGATTGAAGTGTCTACCATTTGGTTTCCACATCAAGGAACCTCCCATAAAATGGAGGTGGTGACTTGTCAATATGAAGAACCAAGTGCCTATATTTTTTTGACTCAAGCAATGATGTTGGTTTTGCCCATCCCATGGGTAAATCATTTTGGTACCTTTTCATTTTCAAAATATCCCCCCTACCTTCCGGGTCAAGTAAGAACTTCCCAAAGTTTTATAGAAATGACTCACAAAATACAGATAATCATATTTCTACTTTTCATGTTGCATGCATCATTCTTGGTGTGCAGGAAGAAGATGTTTTAGTGAGATTGTTTGTGGAAACCCTCGCCAATCTTGTTCTTTTAAGTGGTATCAACATTTAAAGATTGGTTGCATCACAAGTTGGGAGAGCATAAAGAATAAGTTATTAAAAAGATTCATGTGTGTCATAAACACACATGTACTTCTTTTCTAGGTTGTCTCAAATCCGGATGAAAGAAGGAGAAGGAATGAGAAAATTTGTAGCAAGATTCAATGAGTTGAAAACTATTTTACAAAACAAACAACCTATTACAAACAATCATTTACGTTTCTTCATTTATACTCTACATCCAAAATTTTAGTTTATATTGCGTAAGAGAAGATTCAAGACTTACACGTTTCTCAACAAGCCATTGAAGTTGAAGATGACTTGAATCTTTTCAAGAATTTGAAAATGGAGATTATTGAACCTATTTCAAGTTCTCCGATATTCAATCCCTTGTGAAGAAACAAAATTTCTATGTGAAGATACAACATGCTCTGTGAGTGAAGATTCAAGAGAATTCTCCCGAGAATACATACAAATTTTCCAAGAAAGAAGAAATGAAGTTGAATCAACCTTCTCTCAAATGTTTGAATCTCATGGTTTTAAATAAACCTAACTTACTTGAGGATCAATAATCAAGCCATACGATAAGAACGTTTCGATGTTTATCATTTGCAGAGTGAAGATAACAATGATGAATATGACATATCACTATGTGATGAGGATTCCTCACATGATTCTTGTGAGATCAATAATCATGGAGATGAAGACAAATTTGAAGATGTTCCTTTATTTATTTCTCCTCCGAAGTGATAAGTTTGATTGGTAAAGAATATCAAACTCCCAAATCTTGTTGTTTGCATGATATCCCAAGTATGGAAGTTTCTACCATCGAGTTCAATGAAGATGAATTAAATAATGGATTCCAAGTTTAAGAATCAAAATCCTTGGTAGATATAAGACGTAACTATGATCAAGAAGAGCTCTCATTGACAACATACAAGCACTTTGAAGATGAATCCAAAAATGTTCTGTTCAAGAAGTTAAAGATCCTAAATTACCTTGTTTACATTCCTTATAAAATGTAGGAGTTCCCATCATGGATTTCAATGATCGCCATAAAGATGAATCACATGATGATTTCAAGTTCATAGATCATACCCATAAATAAAAAAAAAAATGAAGATAATCAAGAAGTGTTGTTTTTGGCAACACACGTGTATCATGGTGACAAAGACTCATATGAAGAGATTGTGCCTTCTATCAAGGTAAATAATAATGTTGTCATATGATTTTCTAATGTTAAGATGAGCATGAAGGTTGATAAAAGTGATACATTTTCCAAGGTTTCTTCCCAAAGCTTCAAGAAATATTATACACATTAAATGATGAAAGCTACAAAGATGGTTGGGAAATACCTCTTGTTTCAACATACATGCATGATGATGAAGACAAAGATGATGGAGAAAATGAAGTGTATCTAATCGGTGGCTCAATATAAAGTTGAAAAAATTTCCCTTCCTTTTTCTTCCTCTTAAAGAGTTTGTCACATACGGTAATGATGAAATAAAAGAGCTCAAGTTGGAATACTAGTCAAAGCTTCAAGAACTACTTCATGTGAAACCAAGTCATTCTCTTAATCACAAAGTGGTTCGAATTACTAAAGCTTTGTAATACAAGCATGAATAACTGAAAATAGTAGAACGAATGCATGAAAAATGTTCACTCACTAAGAGTATTTTTAATCATGAAGAGTGCCTTTCAAATCAAACTTAGAGACTCTTGATGAAAACCGTAATCATGGTGAAGACTCATATAGAGAAATTTCACCTTCTACGAGAGGTATGTGATTCTTATGATGAAAGATGCATACAAATGAAACAAGGAGACATGTATGTATCCCAAGATCTCATGTCATGCCATGCTATGATGAAGGAATAATCGTTGAATATCTCATCTCAAATGTTCATTTGGAAAATAAGCAATATTCCTAACATTGTGAGTTGAATGACGTTGATAAGGTAACACATGATTATCATTCTCCAAAGACATCTCTACTCATGAATGAAAACACTCAAGCATCCCAAAATCCTTTTCCTTAATTTGAAGAAGAACAAAGTAGGCACCATCAAGATCACATAGTGAAGGATTTATTCAAGATCCATCTTTGGAAAGAGGGCAAACAATTGAAACAATGAGCAAGAAACTCTCACCCATTTTGGAAAAATGATTCTTACACACATGCCAATCTATCATCTACTGAATTTTGGGAATTCAACATCCTTCTTCAAAGCATAAATGGAGTTATGTTCTCAATTATTCTTCTTTTGAAGCAGATTTTGGCGATCAACTAGTTTAAGCTCACTTTCTACTTCTAGAAAATAGGTGAATTTGATTCACTTTTCCACAAGATCTCGTATATATCTTAACATATCAATGAGTTTACATAGTCCTTGTTTTCCTTGTATCATCCCTTGTACTTAAGTTTTGTCTTTCCCTTTCTTGTTTTATTTTGTTTCTTTGGTTTTCCTTCCTATGTCGGTGTTTATATTCAATAAAGTCCAGTCCAATGGATAAGGAATAGCTTTGGTAAAAAAATGCATTTTGGGTTCATTGTTGCATCCTCAAGAGTCCTTGTCCCCAATAAGAGTCAATTGTTATCTCAAAAATTTTAATAGTAATTTTTTTTAATGCTTTTCACGTTGGTTTAATGAAATTAAATCTAATGTAAGGGCAATCTTTGGTCGAGATAAATATAAAAACATCCAAGCAAGATCAAGCAAAGGAAATTCAAGTAAGAGTGATAGATAGGGTTTAGAGAATGACTCACCAGATATGTAGGTCTCGAACCAATTCTAGACCGGAGACCTGATATAAAAGGGGAGATTCTAGGCTATGCAAGATATGTGTTTAGAAATCTAATCGGGAACTAACATGACAAAACTTTTCGGAATAGGATAGGGCCACCTAGGTAGTAGTGTCCGATCGGCTTGGCCTAAGTGTGTCATGGAGTGGCTCGGGACCTTTTTCTTTCGTGTCACTCAGTGTTTCTCCCTATTCACTATAGATCACATCAAATTCATTGTGTTGCACCTGTACATGTAAAATAAACCCTAGCTACTTGTACAATACTCAAGCAAACATCAGATGAATAAAAATACGCATATGCTTGAGTTGGACTAACCTTGGTGGTCACCCCAATGTGATTGTCACCGAGGCCTACACTACATTTTAGACTCAATGTAGTTCTATAGTGTGTGTGATTAGAATAGTGTCCCTTGAGCTAGGATGCCCTAGTGGCTAGTCACACAAAGAGATAACGAGCTACAACTACTTTGTCCCAAATACAAATGTGTGATATGGAATTAAAAATAAACCCTCTTATGCAGTGAAGTATGTAGTGTCAAAATGTAATTATTGACGTAGTAGATAGAAAATATTAGCTCCTTGTAGATGTATGTGCCTCTTGAATTCTTTCCCCTTAATGAGGTTAAATAAGACACACACACACACACACACACACACACACACACACACACACACACACACACACATGATTCCCTTGCTTAAGTTTCATCATTAACAAGTGAAATGCTAACCAAGAGTGATAAAAGAAGACAAGAAAGAAGTAACATTCAAAAGATCATAAAAAAGACAAAGAGGACATAGGTGCCCAGAGGGGATAGTAGCTCCTCGACGCTCTTGTTCCTAATGGGTGGTCTGTAAAGGATACTCAAAAGGATAAATAGTGAAATAAGGGCTACGTAGGATGCCGACCGGTATGTAAAAATATAATTTGTTAATCAGAAACAAAAACTTCGAAGATGAAAAGGATAAAAGTAATGTCAAATAAAAGTGAAAGGGTTGTTAATGACTAATTATCTTGCTTAGGAATCATGCATATAAATGAATTATTTAGAGGCTATATGTACATAATAAGTGTGTGATTTAGTGATTACATTTTCCCCCACTTTATGCTAGTGAATAAGGATTTAGTAGCATAAAGTATAAAATAAAAGCATATCTTGGAGAGTTAAATGAAGATAACGTCTTTGAATGGAATAATACCGGATGTGTACTATGAAATTATAAGGAGAGGGAATGATAAGGATCCTATGGGTGACCTTTGCATGTGTGTAGTGATAATTATGCATGCTTATATTTCTTTAGAATGCCACCTTTGTTAGAGCGTACTTGAGACTTGTTTCATGGTTGTTTGTGTTTTTTGCTTTCGGTGGAATTGGATAGGACCTGCAAAAGAAAACAAGTGTAATCAATGCTCTAGGTAAATGTAATTGAAATTTAACTTTAAAAATATATAAAAATGGAAATATTATTGGAAAAGCTAAACCGAAGGATTTGGGAATCATGTCGCCAAAGTAGGGATTTGAGCATCCCGACACTAAACTTTGGATTTAGGTGTCCTATCGTCGTTAAGGGAAAGTGTATTGGGAGATCATTCTATTTTTCCCCCAACCATTAATGCTTATGTATGGAGAAGTTCCATTTTAGATGATCACAAACCTGATTTGTAACTTACCTCAGGTGACACAAAGGTTCTAGGGATATCGTTGTCCTGCATATGCCCTAGGTGTCGTTACCTTATTTAGTTCACATTATGGTTATTAAATTAGTAGTTAGTTCCTATCAACAATTGATTGCAATATGAAATTGGTTGTGTAACTACGAAACCGGAGAAAATTGTGATTGTGCAATGCTGAAGCTGGAGAAAATTGTGATTGTGCAACTGTTGAAACTACTTTTGTAACTATTTTTCCCTAGGACAAGAGTGCCCAAATAGTCTTGTTTGTTCTAGGTGCTTATATCCAAGTTGATTTAGTAGCCAAGTCTATTTCTGGCCCTATTTTGTAAATGATTTTTATTCTAATCATGTTGTATATGTTTCTATAACTGTTATCTATAACTATTGGGAGGGTGACAAGGTTCACCTAATGTTTTCCCTCACTTGTTTGGGGTCCGTGAGATGAAGAAAGTGAATGGAGACCAAATGAGGAAAGTTGAAATTGATGTGCACATTTGATATAGGGATCTTGTAGGGGAATAGGGATTACACATGGTAGTTACCATGGCATAAGTAAAACAATGGGAAAATTCTAACATACAAGTGTTAGTGACAAACAAACAATGCACATTGAAAATAACAACTAGTAAAATCATATAGGAAAACAACAAACAAGGACACAATGAGTAGCTGGTTGCATACATGGGACACCACTCAGGATGTCACAAGACAATCGAGCCATCAAGGCTTATTTAGACAATGTAATGATTAAACATAGGGAACAACCTAAAAATAGTGACAAATAAAGTATAATCACATCAGAAAATTCTATGGCGGGTCAAGAATGTATCTCAAAATCTACACACTCAAGTATTCCGTTCTACAAAGGTATCAAGGCAACAAGTAAGAGACACACATGAACTAACATATAATGGATATATTTAAAGGACCTACATCAAGCACTAAGGTCGCATATCTAGAGGGTAGTAATCCCTACACTAGGTCAACCTAGGGTTTCCAAGGCCCATAGTCAAGATAGAGGAGAGTGCCCTACTAAGATATTGGTAAATGGGTGAGAAGAGGTATAGATCAATGATAGATAGGAAAACATGAAAAATATAACTGAAATATAAATAAAGAGAAGCTAAGGAGTAGATCAAACAAGAGCACCATAATGCTAACTAGCATCAATATACATGTAATACTAAGCTAACATAGAGAAATGGGGAAGGGAAATGAACTAATCTATGCAAAATGACAAAGAGAGTTAGAGAACTTACCTATGGGGTGGTCATTGATGCATCTATCTCTCCAGAGAAGTAGTACACCGAGAGAGAATCACTATTATGTGGAGAATGGGAACACGTTCCTATCCTAGAATCACTATAGATGATCCAATAATGCAAGAAATCCAACCAATAAGAAGAGTGTCCAATCCAATCTAAACCAAGTGCAAGATGAATAAAAGCTAAGTAATTAGATGTGAAATTGGCCCAAAAGAGCAGAGTAGATGATGACAATTCCTAAGGTTTGGGCTTCCTTCCTTCATAAATTTCAAGATGTGGTAGGTATATATACGACACCATTTCCCATGGATGATGGCATCACCAGGAAAAAACCTTATACCAACACCATCGCCCACAGGTGATAGTGTCGGCCAAGGATGATAATGTGTCATGTAAAGTAAAAATGAGTGTTGTAGGTCAAGTAGATGGATGAAAAAGGTACCAAATGGTGAGATGTAAGCAAGGTGTCGGGCGTGTAATGTGTATGGGATTTAAAGGGACAAGGCTAACTGGTGCAAGGACAACTAAGGCTAGGACCACATAGCGATACTCTCTCTATGTATTGTCTCTAACCCATAATGATTATGTGAATAATCATTCCCCATTCCTAATAAGCCCTTTAAATTACCCACTTAAGAAATAGATGCATCAGATGACCCTTATTTGCACAAAAGAAATTGTTAGTAACATGTATGAAAGATGAAAAGTGAAAAATTAGGTGTATACATATGCCCCAACCGTTGATCACCGCATGTTACAATAACAAAACATGGGGTGGTCAATAGAAAGAAATAGTTCTTCACCAAAATTGAAAGTAAATAATGAAAGTAAGTACATAAAAGATTAGGTGAAATGAAATATTCCCACCAATGTGTACTTGATAGTGTTGCTTGTCTTGCCTGTATGCGGATGCAATCCATGTTGCAGAAAGAAAAGAAGTAAAACTAAAAGGAAACACTAGAGAATCATCAATAAAATAATACATATATCACCTAGCTAGGGGCCCATGGGACGAATGTCAAATCATAGTGTTGAGATGTTGTAATGTTGTATGGATCATGTGGTGGTATAGTGTCAAAAATAGGCCAAAATAAAAGATCGTCGAAAGTATGCATGTAATAAGTCGAAATGAATGACATGAGATTATGGTCAAGACACAACAAATGATGTGTGTTATGGAGTTTGGGAGAAAAATTAGGATCATTTGAAGATTTAGGGTAATCACGACCGAATTTGAATAGAAAATTTAGTTTTATATAGTAATTTTGATTTTTATTTGCTTATTGCTATTTTTTGAATTGAGAGAACTCAGCTTTGGAATTCCAAATTTGGGTGTATTTTGATGTCATAACATGAGTATGATGTGGCAATGGAGGATGATGAGACGGTGCACATGGTGGGGCGTAACCATGGGTAAGTTGTTGTAGTTAATTTTGTTGAGTAGATTAGATGTTATTTGGTTTTTTTGTTTTTTGGGAGTCATTTGTGCATCATTCTTGTCCAAACTCACATCATTGGGTAGGTTAGGACAAAATGCAAGTTGGTTTGAGAGGGACTTAATTTTGGTCTTGTCATTTTGTCAAATTTTGTGAGTCAAAATGTGAAATTTGGGGCCTGTGTTGGGCAGACGCCATCGACCCTTTGTAATAGGAGGGTCAATGGCATTGGGATGGGAAAAATGCAGCTAGGGGCCGATGACGTTTGCATAGGGCTGATGGCTTAAAGAATGATATATATTTTTTCCATGGGCCAATGAATTTAGCTAGAGGGCTAATGACATACGATTTTTGTAGATGTAAGCTGTAATTTTGAATTTTTGTTATAAATTGATTTTACAAGCTTTTAATACTTGTTTATTGTCATTTTGTGTGTGCAGAGCAGAGCGTAGGATTCACCTATGGTGAAGTGTGGATGTATCATGGCTTAGTAGTATGATTTTGAACTAACTCAGAAGAGGTGACCCAATTACAGGGTTTATGTTTTGGGGGAATCATACAAATTCCCAAGATACCATTGGATTTGGATTTATTACAGATGTTTTTAGTTGCATGGGATACTAGATCCAACACCTTTTTAGTGGTGGACGTAACAGAGGACCATGGAGATGACATTGAATTTAGAGGATGTTCATGGGATTTTGGGGTTACCTATTAGAGGAACCCACATGTATTGTGATCTTAGTTCATATGCCACATAGCGGAGAGCCTTAGTTGTATGGGCTACGGAGACGGACATATGACGAGATTATGCTTTGTGTTTGACTTAACACAATGTAGGTGCGCAGGGATTCGAGATATCTCGAAGGTAGTGATGAGGATTATGTGGCACAAATATTGTGCCATAAAGTAGATGGAGCCATCCCGTTATTCTTGATCGTAGTATGTAGAAATGATGTAGATCATGTGGTGTTTTTAGTTGGGGAACCAACATATGGGTGCAATTAGTGCTCAATTTATAAAAGCTCGGGCACGGGGTTAGAGGGTTGTGGGACCCTTTATGTTATTGACTACATGGATATTTGAGAGTTACCCAATGTACATGCCAATAGTTTCACCACAAAAAGTAATGATGAATGCCCTAAGAGTGTTTTTTAGGGGTACGAGGGCCATCGGTGAGATCACTTAGAGCATTTCGACCACTAGCACTGGTGGGTATGGATGATGTTACATGATATCCCTACATAGGGAGTGTAGATTAGTGGCTTAGTTGGCCCAAAGCATATTTCTTGGATGCCATCATTGAGGTGAAAGGGAATTATGTCTATTAGGTGGAGACCTATGTAGTGAACAAGGTCTTGAGATAGTTTGGGCAACCAATGCCCATGGTGATACCACCATTTCCACCCTACCAATGTCATCATGCTAGAGAGGCTATAGGAGCAGAGGTGAGGGTACTAGCATTACAACCCTTGTATGATATGGGTAGTGGGCACACATGGTGGAGGCAACACAAGCATGGTGGGGATGCTTAGGGCCCACCATAGATCATAGTCATGTGAGAGGTTTAAAGGAGGGATCCAATAGAGGATTTTTCAATACAAAGACACATGTCGGGGGTGCAGAGGAGAAGGTCCTAACACCGGAGGAGGAGTAGTAGGAAAAATAGTAACCACCATGGTTGAGGGAGTATAATATGTGGAAGCCATGGGAGGCTACTTAATGCCGATTGGGGTTTAGATGGTCATGTATTTGAGACAGAGGCCCATACCAAAGTGCGGAGTGGATATGATATTGGTGTCTCGAGATAGGTGAGCACAATATGTAGGAGCGATACCTCATCATGATGACGAGGAGGAGGTATTGGGTGGCTGAGGAGATGGCAAGATTTTCATGAGAGAGGCCTAATTAGTCAGTATGTATGTATGTCATTATGTTATTTTATATTATTTTTAGGAAATTAGTTTGTGTCATGTTGATATTAGGAGTAACATATGTTGCTTTTTGTTTTGAATATTGGATGTGGAGGAGTGACACTCCCGATAGAGAGTGCCTACCATGAGATCCTGGATATAGTGTTCGATGTCTAGGATCTTTGAGTGATGATGGATCTAGTAAAACATCATCCAGAGATTGATGAGCTCATTTTCATCTGTTAGAGAGGCATCCTAGAAACTACGGTGATATAGGGATGCACATGTATTGGAAGCCATCTTGGTAGCATAGATGTGATGTTGCAAATTCTATTGCAGTGCATGTGGCCTTAGTTTAGGAGCGAGATAGCCTACCTATAAGTTTCCCAAAGAATAATGAGAGGATTACTTCATTAGAGACATAACTAGAGAGAGCGTAGGAGAGGCCTCCAAAACCTGATCTAGGGTAGAGTCCCTATCCCACATGACCTGAGATACTAGCACAACCCCATTGGCCCAAAGCATCAAAGATGCCCTGTAGGGGGTGAGGGTATTTCAGTCATTTTATAGATGGGCTAGAGCGATGTATTGATTTTTATATTTTTTTGATGTGTGTAAAAATTGATTATATATATATATATATGTGTGTGTGTGTGTGTGTGTGTGTGTGTGCTTTTAGTGATGGGATGTTTGTTATATATGTTGCTTTACTAATCATTTTCCTACTTTCTGCATATGTATGTAATGATACCATGGTACATTAGGAATAATGATAATGTGATTAGATTGGTAAATCCAGTGGGAAGGGGATCGATAGGATAGCCCAACCCATGTGATATGAAGAAGCCAAGGGGTGAAAAAAGGCCAAGACATCTAATGATAGGATGTCAAAGCACGATTGTGTATATAATTCTAGAAAGGCCATAGGATTAACCAATGATGCACATAATACCACACCGATCCAATAGGAAAGACGGGGTGAATCGTGAGCAAAAATAGGTGGAATTAGGACCGATGCACTCCAATGGTAGGAGAAACCATGATGTATGTGATGTTGAATCAAGTGGAGTACACAAACCAAGCAAGGATGTGACAAGATACTTTGGAATTGTGTGAAAAATCCAAGGGGATCGAGAGCCCAAAAAAGGAAGGGTAGTGTGTAAAAACCCAAGGGGGCCGAGAGCCCAAGTGAAGGTGAGGGTTCATGCCAAAGAAGGAAAATAAGATGTAATCAAGGTACTATAGATAACTAGCCATGAGGGGAAAAATATCGCAATGTATGGTGATGATATCATCAACTTGATTCAAGATGTGAATTCTAGCACAAGTCATGAGGTTCTTAATGACATGATGTGTAATATCAACTTATCAATGAACATTAGATCTCATGGTGAATAAGGTGTCATCTATCTGATCCTCTAGTCAAGTAAGAATATCATGCCGCAAAACATCCATAGTGGGATGAAGATCAGGGCAAGGTGGTGGTCCATGAATAGGTTGTGGTATAGTGGGTTGAGGGAAGGTGGTCGATCTGAGAGGAATTGACCCCATGGTTTTGATTATGGGAAGAAGTTTTGAGAATGGGACACCTACTTATGTAAAACCCGATATCGATGTTGGTATGCGTGTAATACCCATGATGAGAGAAAAAGAAGGGAGATGAAGTGGAAGGTTGTGTAGCCTTTTTGGTTTGGTTGTGTTTGACCTTAGCTTCAATCTTCTTCATGTGGTGTCAATAGGCTCTATAGTTAGAAACATCATGCCCCAGAGCCTCATGTCATGTGCAATACAACTCGGTCATAGAGGATGCTTAGGATGAGCCATAGGGAAAGAGGTAGGGAGAGGAGTCTCATAGGATGTAGAGGACTAGTGAAAGTATCTCGAGGATGGTATTGATGTAATGGATAAAGATGGTTCTAATGGAGAAATTTGTTTCTCAGTCATCGAGGCATAATAGATAGGATTAATACCCATGAGAAAATAAGCTTTGTAGTCAAAACTAACAACCCAATCATCCACTTCTGTAAGGGAAAATGAGTCGGCTAGGTCAATAACAATATGTGGAGGTGTAGCCAATGGAGAAATATGAGGCTCAAACACTAGTTGGAAAGAAATAACAAATGTAATTATGGATTCCTTTTGTATGAGGATGATGTTCACGTCATGAGTGAATTTAGAGCAAAGGGTCTCTTGGTAATGTAAGACTTCTTGATCACAAATCTAGGCATAGCTAGCTAGGTGAGGATCATATAAAGCATAACCATCATCATAATTTGATGTGGAGGCATCCACCACACAAGAATTGATTATGGTCTCAAGTCGGACCACATGCTCTAGTGGGGGTTGTGGTGTACGTGAGATGATTGTGTGGGAAAGGCTCCTTCTTGCGAGGCCGCAAGGAAGGAGGCAATTTAGGATATGATAAGCTCAGGAAGATCAGAAGTGTTGATTCTAAGTGTGACCTCATTATGCTTGTCATCATATGAATCCAAGAGATTGGGATGCATGCACCTGACCAATTTGGGATGACCAACATTTGCAAAGAGTATCTATAGGATAGTTAAAATGTTGATATTCTTGAAAGGGGATAAGAGATAATTCATTGAGTGTTGGGATCTTGTATGTCCCTTTTTGTTGAAGTGTATCATAGTTCCAAGGATTAGTGTCCCCTAAATCTTATAAATAGCTCCTTGGTGAGAAAACTTCACACACTGACATGCGGAAGAAGTAATGATGCATGCATATGATGATTCCAAGGCCTCCTAGAGAATATTATAAGATAGAGGAAAATTGAAGACCATGAATTTGACGTGGATAGTCCTAGGGGATGGTGATGGGTAACCAAATACACCCCATAGGAGGCATTTTTATGATCATATCCTTGACAAGTGGTTCATGTAGATTTTAGGTTATCGATAGAATAACCAAGATCCTTAATGAAGTCTAATGAGGCCACACACGTGCCAACTCCTTCATCAATGAGGGCACACTTTAATTGTAGTTTGACCAATTGAACTTAAATGAAGAGAGCATAGATTTTGTGTGAAACAAGAGCTCATTTGGGATCATAGAAGCTATAGGAAAATAAATGCAAGAGTGAACATCCATAGTAAGATAGTATGAATGGAGAGCTCCTCACATTGTTGATAGATGCTTTCCTCCGAGCCATGTAATGTGGGGCTCTACCCCAAAGAGGGAGGAAAGGGAATGTTCATATCAAACAATGTTTTCATGAGACACTCACGATGGTGAGGTGATGTATGCATGAGTTCTAAGAAGGGGACTTGTCCAAGAAGTTGGGATAGTGATTCAAGAGGATCCCAATCATCATAATTGGATTGCACATTAGGTTTAGAGTGTTGAGAGTCCTAGGAAATAGAGATGGAAGAAGTAGGTGTGATTAAGGATAATTTTGATTTTTTTTTCTTGGTTCTTACACCATCAGCCCTATAAGTTTCATTTACACAAGGGCCAATGGTGTTTATGGCCAAAGAAATAGATCTAGACACCATCAATCCCCTATAGAATAATTTCCATAGGGCCGATGGAATTTGGAGGAGGCAAATTTTTCCTTGAGAAGCTTGGTTTTGAGGTACATAAGGATATATGACCTGTGAGTCTAAGGTTGGAATGTTACAAGATATTCAAGTTCTACATAAGTTATGACACATTTTACATCATTAATTACAACCATATTTTTGGGAGGATAATCTGTGTTGACTACATTATTTGTAGCATTTTCATGCTTCTTAGAATTTCAACAATATTGTGATTAGGCATGGGATTAGAGAATATTTGTAGCTTCTCATTAGTTTAGTTGATATCTTCATGATGATATTTTTGTTGATCCGTATCACGGGCTTTGACTACCTCGGTCAAATGCTCTTGAGTGATGACATCATAGTCAAATTAGGGACCTAAGAAGAAGGTGATGACAACCATTCATGTAGTGCATGAAAATTTTCATGGGAGTGACCCCAATTAACATGCCACCAACAAAACTTACTTTCATCATGCCAATGAGGAATAGGTCGAGAAGGATCCAATATCATGGTAAATGGATTAGGTAAGTAATGTTTCAAATCTTCCTTACTCAATGGTTGATGATAGTTAGGATGATTTTGTTGTTATTAGGTTGTTGATCAATGTTAAAAATAATCCTATTTGAAGAAGTGATAAGAGGAAGAGTATTAGAGACTCCATCGTCTATCGCGTTCTTGTTCTTAGAACGTTGGAGGATTTGGACTTGTTAGTTTGTGTCTTAGGAGGAGATTTCTCAAATTCCCTCATGAGATATAATATTTCCTTTTGGCTTGTTCAAAGGCTTCTTCTAGGAAGTGGGAGAAAATGACCTCACCTTGTATTGAAGGCGAGGTTCAAGAGCTCGTAAGAAAAGTTGGAAGAGGCTATCATTAGGCATATTATGTTTTGCTCATGTGGATAGGGTCTTCTAATGCTTGATGAAATCTTGTGCTGATTCATTTTTATATTGTTGGCAATTGATGAAAGCATTGATATTATTTTTAGGTAGATCGTGATATTGAAATTCATTCACCAAGGTTATCACTAAGGACTCTAGCTCAACTATGGAATTAGGAGGTAAAGTATGGTACCAATCCAAAGCATCTCTAGTGAGATTTTTATCTAGGATTTTGGTGGCAGCGTATGAATTGGTTTTGATCCATTCCTTGTAAATATTACCAAATGCCTTGATATGAAGGGTGGGATCAATAGACCCATCGTAAGAGATAGAAGGAACAATGCCACCAATATCCATGCTAGCAATATAAGGTGCTAAAGATCTTATTGTTAGACTGCTCTTAAGACCTTTTTTTGGAAAGGGGACTTGGGTGATGGGAACCCCATTAGGCCCATTTGAAAAAGGAGGGGGTGTTGTGCCCCAAGATCTATTGTAGGGCGATTGACTAATTGAGCCATGTTGGATTACATTTTAAGGAATTGAGCCATGTTGGCTTGCATTTGAAGGAATTGAGTATAGTAACAGATTATTGTTGGCTCATCCTATCAATAAGTTGGAGAATGAGGTTAGTAAGGTCAAAATTAGAGGTATTTCTAAGATGAACCTACTTCGGGACCTTTCCCTTTTTCTGCCCTATTGTCAAGTTGTTCGGAGATGAATTCAAGAAGACATTTGCTAAGAATTTCTTCTGATTCATTTTTATATTGGGGAAATTGAGAGAGAAAATTTTGAATCTTAGGAGGATGATAAAAGGTATCATCATTTTGGTTTTCTTCTTCATCATCCTCAGGTGGGCCATTATAGTGGGTAGAAGGCTTCTTTCTAGGTGCTCCTACGATATAATAGTCCATGCAAAAGGGAAACTTAACTTTAGGATGATAGGTCTCAGGAAATGTTTGCACAACAAAATCGAAGACCCCAAGCCCAGATACTCCATGATGGAGTGATGATTTAGATGAGAATAGGTCCCTTGATGGAGGCTACAAACATAATGATTGTGTAGAAAATTTTACACAAGGGACGATGGCATCTCGGGAACAAATTTGGGAAAACAAAAGGAATCAACCATGCAAGAAGGTTTGCACGAGTAATCGATGGAATTTGGAAATGAGTATATAGGAACCAAAAAAATCATGCCTAAGAGATGGTGTTTGTGTAGGAATATTTACGAGGTTTTGTGGATTTTGGATGCTTGAATGAGGTCAAGATTGAAGATGGATGTTTTTAATGAGTTGTGCTCAATTAAAAGGTCTGTAGGATTCACATCAGGTTCATCGAAATGTATGGCGGGCCAAGAATGTATCTCAATAACTTGCACTCCTAAGTCTTCCATTCTATAAGGGTATCGAGGAAACAAGTAAGAGACACACATAAAATGACATATAATGGATATATTTAAAAGGGCTATAACGAGTGCTAAGGTCCGAGAGGGAAATAATGCCTACACTAGGTCAACCTAGGGTTTCTAAGGTTCATAGTCAAGATAGAGGAGAGTACCCTACTAAGATATCGGTAAATGGGTGAGAAGAGGTATAGATCAATGATAGATAAGGAAATCATGCACAATATAACTGAAATATAAAAAAAGATAATCTAAGGAGATTATCAAATAAGATAACTATGCTAACTAACATCAATATACATGTAATACTAAGCTAATATAGAGCAATGGGGAAGGAAATGAACTAATCTATGTAAAATGAAAAGAGAGTTAGAGCACTTACTTGTAGGGTGGTCATTGATGCATCTATCTCTCCAGAGAAGAAACACACCAAGAGAGAATCACTATTTGGTGGAGAAGGGGAACATCGTTCTATCCTAGACTCATTATAGATGACCCAATAGTGTAAACAATCCAACCAAGAAGAAGAGTTTCCAATCCAATCCAAGCCAAGTGTAAGATGAACCAAGAGAGCTAAGCGAGTAGATGTGAAGTTGGCACAAAAGAGCATAGCAAATGGTAGTTCCTAAGATTCAAGCTTGCTTCCTTGATAAATGTTAAGATGTGGTAAGTATATATATATGATGCCATCGCCCATGGGCGATGGCATCGGCTTGGAAAAAACTTACATACACGACACCATCGCCATAGGTGATGGTGTTGACCAAGGATGATAATGTGTCATGTAAAGTAAAAATGAGTGTTGTACATCTAGCATATGGATGAATAAGGTGCCAAATGGTGAGATGCAAGCAAGGTGTTGGGTGTGTAATGTGTATGAGACATAAAGGGACAAGGATAACTAGTGCAAGGACAACTAAGGCTAGGACCACATAGCGATACTCTCTCTGTGTACTATCTCTAACCCATAATGATTATGTGAATAATCTTTCCCCATTCCCAACATGCTGTTAAGGAACCCACTCAAGAAATAGTGACCCTTATCTACATAAAATAAGTGGTTAGTAACTGTATAAAAGATGAAAAGTGAAAAATTAAGTGTATTTAAAAACCATGATTAAAAGGGGTCTTGCAAGGAAAATGCTACACATGAAGCACCCATTAACATGTTAGGAAAGATAAATAGTATGTGAAAATGTAATATCTGAATATAGAAATGAAAATGTGAAATATTGCAATGATAACATCGATCATAAGTGAGAAAAGGTAGTTTCTCCGGAGCGACTCAAAGTGGGAATAGTAATGGATAGGACCAAGCATCATACATCATGTAACAATCTATAAGTGACTTGTATTCACCTTAAGATACCATGTGAACACACATGTGTGTATGAAAAAATTGATAAAGCATATTATGAACCGTAGTAACATGATAAGCAAAGGTGTAACATATAGTAGTATAAGGAAGAAAAAGTACATCTAATCAAGATCTAAGCTAATGTTTTGAGATTTTGGATTGTAAATACATGAAACAAAAGAAAATAGAAGGAAGGATTAAGGATGCCTATTGTGTGTGTACAAAGGGTGTTCCATATAAATAAACTCTCAACAGTCAAGTATGAACTAAGAACAAGAGTATGCCATCGGGTGGTGAGGGGGAATCAAGATTGTAGTCTATTATTTCACCTTAAGTGCTATGGGCCCTAGTACCTCATTCAACGAGATCTAAATGCTCACCCAAAGCACCAGGTCCCTCCCTTGTATTTACTTGTCAATATGTTAGCATGCATATCCATAATGATATTCAATCAAGTATCCATTCATACAAACTTAATCCACTCATTCAGATTATCTTGGAAACACATGTAATAAGGAAACAATAACTACATAGGATAAACCATAACAAAAATCAATTGCATAAACACATCTCCATACTCAGTTACATTAATGATCATAATCCAGCCATAATTATCCATTAATCTTCATATCTAACTACATAATAAGAAGGTGTTACATAACATTCGATATATGAGAACATAGAGTCATGTGTGCAACTATATCAGAGAAACATAACACTAACACATAACATAGATAATCATACCATAACCAGTCCTAAGCCAAGTATTTATAGGGGTGGGGACTTTCCCTTCACCACCATGCACTTCCTAATAATAGGTGTGCCTAAAAATAGCCATGCGTACTTACATGCATGCTTTATAAAACATTTGCTAATAATAGATTATCTAAGAATTTTTGCCTTAATCTTATTAATATCCAAATCCATGCATGTCCTTTCTCCAAAAATAGCCATTACTTGCTCACCAAGGTAGCCTTATTTTATCCCTTGCTTGGTGAACACTCCAAGTCTATTTTTAGCCTACCCCTAAAAATGGCTAAGTCCTCAATCTACTTATATGTACTTGTCTCGCGTGAAATCTTGTTCTTTTCCACGTGCGTGCTCTCCCGCATGCTATCCAACATCTTCTATGTGTGTGTCCCCATGCATTATCCTTCATCTTCTTGGTACTTATCCCATTATGAAAACTAACATTACCCCACACTAGGTATGTTGTCTATCCTAGGAAACACTAAAACTATCGTGCATAAAGAAAATAATAATAGAACACCCACCATAAATCAAGGATGAAGAATAAAGAATATGGAATGTGCCAAAGAATTAAATAATCAATCTTCCTTAGGTGGAAGGAGTATGGGAAATTCCTTAACCAATATTTTCTCTAGTTCCCTCCATCCTTCTAACTCCTTATTCACCTTAACAAGCGCGACATCAATAATATCAGGAACCTCCATAGGGGTCAATTCATCAATCTTCCTTTAGCTATTTGATCAAAGCTTCCATCTACTTGGCCGTGTCGTCCAACTCATCCATCATGTGCATAATATGTGGGAAGAGTTTTTTCAGTCTATCCTTCAAAGAAGGTCTTCAAAAGGTTTATCAATTCCCTTTTCTGCTCCACCTTGAAAAACACCTTCTTTGTCCTCGCCTTATTATTCCTGTTCTTGGCCTGGAACTCCCTCAACTTTGCTTTGTCTCTAGTAGCTAGAAAACTCACCACATGATGAAGTCTTGGAAATTATCATATATAAACTATTTTTCCTCACCACCTCCTTAACCTCTACCGCCAATGTATAATATTGCATGATGTGTTCTTGATATGTTCCTTGTCACTTTTCTTCTATCGGGCCAAGGCTTCTTCCGTGAACTCTATTGTGAGAACATTATTTCATGTGTAAGCATGCACACTAAGTCCTTTAGACAATGCAATGCCATCTCATAAGAAACATGGACTTAGTTAATAATATCTAGGCACGTGATTATAATAACATCTCGCAATACATTATGCTTTCTTAGCATCCGTCCCTTTTCTTCCTTATTTCCTATTTCAGTTGTGCAATCTCTCTATATTTCTTCTTGATCTCCTTATCCCTCTCTCTTATCTCCACATCTTTCTCCTCCATCTCCTTGTGTATATTCCTAATCCGACAATCCTTATAAAAATTCTCACCCTCACTTCCGCTAATAATTTGTTAAACCCATTACATGCTTGTTCATTTGTTAACACCTATGCATTGACTATCAGATATGATTCTCTGGTGTAGACTTAAGTCAAGTCTCGTTATTGATTACACACGCTAACTTCAAACTCAAGATCTTCCATATGTGATTGAAATTCCCAAGAGAGCATCTTCCTTATGCGTGGTAAGGCCTCTTCCTTTTTAAAGAATGACCAACATAAGATATATTTTGTGGCCACTGTACTTTGATATCTCACGTGTAAAATTTATTAGGATCATCATCATATTACATCATAGGGCCTTGGGGTGTGTGCCTTGATTTTTTGTTCTTCCCATGGATATTTTTCAAAAACCAATCGCAAGAGGATTCTCCTCGCCACCTACCTCTTCTTCACCAATATTATTTTTTTCTTCCTCCTCCTCACACTCTACTTCATGCTCAACAATGTGCTCTACCTCAAGTTTAACATTGTGCTCATGAATGCGCTATTCTTCCTCATGCTTTCCTCCTATTTCCCTCTGTATGGGGCTCACCATGGCCCTCAACATCCTCTGTCTCTGGTATTTCTACTTATTCGTTCACCTTGGATCCTTCTCAATGTGAGTGTCGTACATTTCCTCCTTTGAATCCTCCAAGGTATGAATTAGTGGAGATATATGGGAACCTCCTACTCCTTTGACTTTGTGAATTTTCATTTCCTCACTCGATACTACCTTAGATTTTTTGATCACACATGACTTCTTTATGGTTGCTATCTCCTTCTTGGGACTTCACTTTTTGGTGACTACTTGGTCATGCCCCATGTACTTACACCTCTCTGTGACTCCACATGCGGTTCTTATTCATCACCATCCTCTTATTATATGTGAGGAGGAGTCTCTTCATAGTTCCTCTTCATTCCTATTGTCTGTCTCCCCTTGGGTGGCTTAGGTATCTTTAAGTCACTCTCCACATACTTCCCATTAACCATTCTTGGCTTCAAACATATATAGACCTTTGTGGCCTCCTTATTCCTAACTTCAAAATTCATGGAGTTGATATTGATATCATCTGATATCATTGTCTCCTCATACGCACTTGCAAGGATAGACATATGTTTTGTGTAGCGTATGATATTCATAATGTATCTTGTCTACATAGAATTTGAGTTTGCGCACTTCGATGAACCTATTCAACAATGATTGAAGGTATCATGCTTTGTAAGGGAAAACAGAGTTTTCACCAAGGAATCTTCTTTCCATCCTTCAAATAAAATATGCAAAGGTAGAAATGTTGATAAATGAAAAATTTTTGCCTTCCCTTCCAACACCAAAGGTAGCTCACTTGGAATGTCTACTCTTTCCCAAACACCTCACACATCCGCTTATACCATCTTTATACCATGAGTTTATAGGAATTGTTAATCCCATTGCAAGTATAATTAGTGAATCTCTTTTAGGGTGACTTATCTTAAGGGGGAACTACCACATTTAATCATTTGGCCCATCTGACACCCCAATTTCAAAGAAGACAATCAACAAGAGTATTACACCAAAAGTGATATTTTATCTAGGACGTGCTTCCTCTATAATCTCTTTAGCAATAAACCCAACAAGATTATATGTAGTACCCTCGTCCATCTTCTTGGCTATATATAACCATCCCTTGTTTACCATGTCTATCATTTTTGCGCACACAATTTTGTGATAAGTCCCGCAGATAATTCGACATCGGAGTTTAGTAAGATTAGAGATATCCATAGTGTGCCCTCCTCATTGATACTTCAAGGTGGTGGAAGTTCTCTTTACCTCATCATCATCCTCCAAATTAGTAGTGATTTATGCACCCTGAGCTTCGAGAGGCGGTGACTTTCCTGATCAAGTGTGTAGTAAGGCACATTCTCCTCCCTATGAAGTAGAAATAGCCATCATGGACGCATGACATAAACCACTGATAAAGGTGCTCTGGTTTACCAAAATAGGGGAGTTCGTAAAGTTACAGGTCTCCCATGATGCTCAAATTTTGATAAACCTTATCATCATAAATGGGCTTATTGTTTTTTGTCCTTTCATTTTTCCTTTGAATAAACTCTATCTCTATCTCACACTCGTTGGATTCGAGTGATGATTAAAATCACTAAGCTGTCATATTCTTGACATGGGACACCTAATCCTGCCCCATAATAACTCCTTCTGGGTATTTCATCTCTGAATACCATTCTTCTTAAACGTATTCGATCCATGGGTTTAACCTTGCCCTTTCCCTTTGCCTTGGGTGTCACGGTTGTTGGTTTCTAGGTGCATTGCACGTGAATATCCCAAAAATACAATTATTATCATTTTGTGCCTTTGGTTCTGAAATAAAATTTTGTGTAAGATACTCTTCTTCCTTGCTTTCACATAAGCTTCAATGGAATCGATGCCCTAATTCACCAATTTTAAGTCCACAAGATCTACAAATCCTAACTTTCTCAAAATCTACAAATCCTAGCTAGAAAATAACTCCCACACCCTCCTTAAGCTTCCAAATTCACTCTAAAGGAGCTCTATTACCAAGCTGTGTGTTTTTCGATTTGGGTCATTCGATTTTCTATGATTTACACTTATCTTCACTTGAAATCACACAAATCACTTGTGGAAAATGCCTAAGGTCTTCACACACCCCTTTTATAGGTTTTGAAATTTTATCACATTAATTTCTCCTCAACTACCACCATAGGAGAAATTTTAATTCTATTTTTTATTTTTTCATGTTTTCTTGCACTTGCCACATGCATTGTAACCTTCCGATGTGCTCACTACCTCCCAAGCTACATACCTCCTCATGCGTGCCTCCCATGCCGCATTTACATAAACCTTTGTGCCATACACCAAGTAGTTCATCATGTTGTTTCCTACCTCGTGTTACACTATGTGATCCTTCTTCTCGCGTGGTCTTTAATCTGAGAAATTTTTTATTATCATCACCATCCTCATTTCTTGTGACACATTTTTCTTCTTTTCCTACGTACGTTACTCTGCAAAGTGACACACCATCTTTCTACCATCACACACACTTATTCATCTACTTCAAGACACCAACAAGGTCTCTTATTCACGCATTTGTACATGGTTCACCCCACACTAAAAGTATGTGTGGTCCTCTGTGCATGAACCAAATAAATAGTAATCAACTTCCTACATGCAAATGTGCTTATTACAATAAAACAAGGAAACAAAACAAAAACAAAAGCAACAATGGAAATAAAAACATGAAAAAGAAACCTAATCTAAGTGGAAATAATGCCTTATTACAAACACCAAGAAGCTTATTTATAATAGGGCTTCAACCTACTCCCATTGAAGTAATCGGGAAACATGGTGCCATCCAACGCTACAATTGACATGCACCTGATTCAAGTATCTTGGTTACTACAAAAGGTCCCAACCAATGCACCTTCAATTTCCCTAGGTGGTGTGCAAACTTGGAGTCATAGAGAAGGACCATCTTGCCAACTACAAATGTCTTATTATTAATGTGCCTATCATGTTAGGCCTTTTGTTGCACCTTCTTAGTCTTCTATCTCCAATGCGAAATGGCGCACCACTCATTTAATTGCATTAGTTTGTTAATACACTCCTCCAAAGCTTGTTCATCATCTAATCCACCTGCATGTGTAATACATAGGGATGGTAACATGAATTTCACTAGTAGTACTACTTCGTCGTCCCAAACACCATTTGGAATGGTGTGGCCTTGTTCAATATTTTATGTGGTCATGTAAGCCCAAATTATAGATGGAACTTTTCATCCCAATCCTTTCTTCCAAAATCACAATTTTTTTCAATGTTTATCCCAGGATCTTGTTAAATGCTTTGCAGTACCATTAGCTTGAGGGTGAGACAAGGTAGTTTTATGGTGTGCCACCATAAACTCTACCAACAAAATTCTAATTGTCTCATTCAAGAAACAAATTCCTCTATCAATGGTCAAGCTTAATGGAAAACCATACCTACCAATTATATTTTTTCATAAGAACCTTGCTATGTTGTTGCCATTCAATCCTTTATAGGTAGCGCTGCGCTGCCTCGCCCACTTAGTTAGATAATTTGTGCAGCAGTAATAATGTAGTGCGCTCCATCCTGCGCCACGGGTGGTGCAATTGGTCCTATAAAGTCAATAGCCCACTTTTTAAAAGTTTTGTGCTTTGCAATAGGTCTTAAAGACATCTCATCGTTATGTCCAAGATTCCCAAGGTGCTGAAAATGACCACATACTTTCACATATTCCTTGGTATCTTTGTACATAGTCTCCCACCATAAGTTAGCCATAAGGATCTTGCACGTGGTTGCATCCCCTATATGGTTTCCTCTTGCTATACCACCAAGAGCCTCTTCCATAATGGCTTCACACTTATGCTCTAGAACACATTTGTGCAAGACCTCATCTCTGCTAGTTTATATAAATATCCCCAATGAGTTGGTGGGGTGTTGCTTGAATGATAAGCTGATTTTTCTCAAGTGTGTGCATCCTCTCGGGTGCCAACCTAGTGCGCAAGAACACTATTATATCTTCAAATATGTAGGTGCATGGTTCAATCTAAACAATTACACATATGTATCCTCAATACTATACATGTCCTCGTCAGAATTGATTCTTGATAGATAATCGGCCTTGAAGTGCTCTTTCCTAGCTTGACAATAACTTTGAAATTAAAATCTTGAACAGAACTATCCACCTATAAATGCACCCTTGCAAGCAATCTTGTTGACCAAATACTTCAAACAATATGATCTATATAAAAATAAATGAAGTAACCAACAAGTATTGTCTAAACTTGTGAAGTACTTAGATCATATACAAAGCTTTGCACTCTATGGTAGTGTAATTATGCTTTATGGGTGTTAACTTCCTACTCGCAAAGCAAATGGGATGGTCCACAATGCCTTCCCCTAGTTGCACCAAGACTTCACTAATTGTTAATCCAGATGCGTCAACATGGACATGAAATGGTTTTCCCATGAAGGAAATCACAAAATGGGAGCAAAGAGTCAATCTCTCTTTTAATTTTTCAAATTATTGTTGTTATGCCTTCCCCCAATGAAACTTTCCTTTAGCCTTGAATAATTCCTCCGGGGTGTCGTGACCTTTGCATAACTATGTATGAATTTTATTTAGTAGCCCATATGTCCTAAGAACTGTGCACCTTACTTTGGTTTGTAGGCTCCTCCAAGCCAAAAAAATTCTATCTTATCTTTGTAGGATCTACCAACAAGCCATCCTTGTAAATTATGTGTCCAAGGAGAGTGCCAAAAGGTGTCGTAAATATACACTTTTTAATATTAAGAGAGATACTTAACTCTCTACACCTTTCAAAAATGAGCCTCAAATTGTCACAATGATATTTGACAAGCCCATAGATAGTCCAATCATCTAGGTACACCTATAAGAACTTATGCATGAAATCATGAAAAGCCTACACAATGATGCATGAAAATATTACGGGCACATTCTTCAACCCAAATGGCATAAATGTATAGGAGAAATTTCCCCATTCAATAGTGAAAGTGGTATTTTCTCTGGTCTTGTGGCGCAATGCACACTAGTGATAGCTTTAAAATCCATCCGTAAAAGAATAGATCTTGTGTCTCCTACTCCTTCTAGTATCTCCTTTGTAAATGGGGTGGGAAAAGGATCAATGAAACATGATGCATTTAACTCCCCGTAGTCCACACAAATCATGATCCATCCATCTTTCTTATTACCGATGACCATGGGGCTTACCCACTTTGACTCCTAAATGGGCCTAATAATCCTATATTCAAGAATTTTATCGATCTCCTCCTTTACCTTCATCGTAAGTTCAGATTTATCTTGTATGGCCTCTTAAACATAGTGTGAAAACCTTATTTTAACTTGATTTTCATCTCACCCAGTTAAGGGTTTACCCTTTTAACTCATGGTATCCTTTAGGAAATAGATCCGAAAGTCACACAAGAGCTCGATGATCTTGGATACTTCCGATTTGTCTAATAATATCCAATGATGGCTCCTTAGGCTCATCCTCAATATTCACCTTCTTTGTCTTCATTGGAGCATGGTACGCATGTGCCTTTTCATTCTGGCAGTAATCCATGACCTCACACGTAACCTTTGTATGAATAACTTCAAAATTTCACTTTCATCTTCATCAATCAGAAAAACAATTTTCCTTTCTCTTTTCTTTCCGGACGTGATCCAATTGGATTTCTTTCATTTCAAATATATCTTCACATGCCTCAAAGTCAAGCCCTTCAAGTATTCAAAGCATGAACTCTTCTACCTTGTGTTATCTCATAACGTGACACACCTCACAATCTATAGAGCTTCATGGGTAGGTGGTTTATTAGATAAATAGTCAAAGGTATGAATAATATCTTCAATTATTATGCTCAGATAACTATCTCTCTTTTTATTTCTACATGGACATACCATATGTGCGTGTATCCGCATAGTGTGAGTAGAACTCATGCACCCATAGAGATGGTGGTAAAGCTTCCGGCCTTGTGCCCATAATCTCTCACAATTATGGATGTGTACCAAAGTCAAAGTCTTCCCATGATATTCACATATATGTGTAGGTACATTGTTATGAGTAAACCTGGTGGAAAAGGTGATTCTCACTTCTCGCCATTCCAAAAGGCTATCTCTATGTGTAGCTCACTAGTGCAATGTTGTCTTGCACAAGGTATAAACCATCATATTTCTCCTATCACCTTCATTATGTCATTGAGACTCCATAGCATGCAAGAATTATTAGGATTCCCTTCACCAGTATACCTTGGTACTTGAGTTGAGCCTAAGTGCCTCACCATGCGTGTGGTCTAATCATCCGTGTAACCCTACCTTTGAATTTATGCCCAACTATCTCATATGTGCTATGCACCTAGTTATCATAGATTCACAAGCAATAATGGTAGTGTTACTTATAAACTACACATTTTCCCACTGAAGTATGCCTTCCTTAGTTGGTTCTACATTTTCTAGATCGTGTAGTGTCTAAGCATAGATTCTATTAAGCTCTTCTTCACTTAAGGGCTCAACATAAGGCTTTTCCTTTTTATCATGTAGAGGTATGATCACGTGCTCATATTTGTTCTCAAAACTTATGTATCTCTTGTTAAAACATAGATCAACATTATTTTCATAACACCAAGGTCATCCAAGTAATGTTGGAAAGTTGTTTGCTTCAACAATCTCCAATACCTCAAAGTCTCCAGTAAACTTAGCTCCTTGAATAGTAATGGATGCATCCTTCAATACCCCAATAGAGTTAGCCCTAGTTTTTTTGACATATACAACACATTGGAGGATGGATAAAATGTTAGACTCCCCATCTGATTCCATACATATAGAGTCAATATATTTACCTTAGTGCATGTATTAATCAAAATATTACTTACCAACCAGCCATCAATCACCGCATCAAGTGTGATCTCTTTGTAAAATTCATGATTATGTGGTGGAAAATTCACATGTAATATCTAACACTCGCTCAACTTTAACATGATGTAGTTTCTCACATAGCCATTCCCCTAACAAAGTGGGATGACGTTCTCTATTCACAACACATCAACATACTTCATTCAGTCATCTATATATTTTTAGGGAGCTCAAATTTCTTCGCTCACTCTCTCTCTTACGCCCGCTCCTTTCAACTTGTATTTCACCCTAAAAATATCGATGACTCCCATAGTTTCTTGGTAGACTTCTTTCTGATGGGAAACATCTGGATACTTAGTATGTATAACCTATTTTCTCTGGATGAGTGGCTTGGCCTTAAGGGGTTCATGTGCGTATGTTGTTTCAATGCGCATGGTTACTAACATGGGTTGTAACTCAAGATCAAACACCACCTTAGATATACACTAGTCATCCCTGCATGCACTATACCTTGATCATTCCAACGCCCTTTCTTCTTTTTGAGCTTTGTACATGTGTTCATACAGTCTATACAATCTTCTAACTTATGTTTCTTTCCACACCATGTGTAGACTATATTATGTGGACACTCACGCTGGTAATGATTAGGGGACCCACAAGTATAACAAGTCCTCACGTGAATCTACCTCTACCACCACCTCCATGACACGACCTCAATATCCTCCTTAGAATCCTCCATTCCTATTATCCCCATTATTACACCCTTCATTATTTTATCCTTCCTTCTCCTTTAATCCACTTGCCACACTAGTCCGGGTGCACTCATGTTTCAATGGATTCATGGATATGATCAATATTTATGTAATAAACTATATCGTGGGTGTGGGCATTGAAAATATTACAATACATGGACACATTCTTCTTAATCGCGTGCTATAAAAGAGGAAAATTCTAGACATCGTGGTCTTTGTGATAGATTTCACAATCTAGTAACAACGTGCGTACTGACTTGTGTGGACAACTATCCTTAGTATGTCTTTCAACCTCATAATCAGTGCACCATATACCACTACGTGTTCGTGTGCTAAGTTAATAGAGAGATTCTCTAATTTCTTCACCATATCTATGATCTACACCTCTAAGAATGGGATCACCCTAGTTTTAACACTTCCAACTTCCTCAACACGTAGAGCTTCTTCTATGGCCTTGCATGAATCCACATATGTCTTATGAGATAAATCTCTTCAGAATGAAGTCAATAATCCTCCAATGAACCACTATGCATGCTAACTATGATGAATATCATAAGACAATTTAGATAGTAGAGTCTTAAAACGCTCGTCATACTCCCTCACACTTTTAGATAAGCCCTGCTTGATATCTTTGAGTGCGTTGATGCTTTGTTGCTCAAACTCGGGATGTGAAACTCAGCTAAAAATGTAGTGCACAAAGCATTATAATCCACCACATTTTGATGTGGGTCATATTTCCTATACCAACTATGCATGCCCTTGAAGCGTAGTAGAAAATTGACTTGCCTTCCTATCTGAAGTTGTGATTCCCTTAGCACACCATAGTAATTAAAAATTATGCACATGCTCTGCTGCATCTTCTATACTTTTGTACTCTAGAAAGTGGAGAGACATATCATAGTAGACTTCTGGTCTTTGTTACGGTTGTAGAGGTTGGTTTAGTAGTGTCTGCTGAGGCTGATGTGGTGGTGGCTATGGTCTCTGTCCACAAGATCCCAAACTAGAATTTTCACCAATATTTCCTCTAGGTAGCTCTGTTGACATCCTGATCCTCTCGCACCCCTTGTTGTGGGCTATGGTCTAGTTGATGAATTCCCTTATGTCCCAGTTGTAGTAACCGAACCTCGACACCTATTGTTTGCATGGTGTGTAACACCATAGAAATGATTCCAAATGGTATGTGTGCAATACTCGTATCTTAGAAACAATCCTACAATAGTACTCCTAAATAATGGCACTTTTTGTTTCCATAGGTATATTCATAGTCTAATGTACTTATTGATTCAACCAAAATTATATATCGCCCATCATCTTTTTTTTTTACCTTCACTAGCTTACTTTTCAATAACTACCTCTAGATTTGGAACACCTTGCGCAAGGGCTAGGTGGTCAGGAAGGATCTGATGTGTGCCCACGGTCCTCATTCTCTCCTCTGACATGCTCTCATCCGAAGCCAAAGGGGATTATCTACTATGCTTTCCCAAAGTTGGGAGGACCTAATGTTGCGGCTCCTCTTCTTCCGCGAGAGCTTCAAAACCTCTACGAGCCATCATTCACCTCAACTTGAGTGACTCCTCAATATCCTATGCTTGTGCCATGTTCCTCTCTGTGCTTCATTGAAATCTGAGTTGTCTTTCTCTCTCTCTCTATCTATCTTTTTCAAATATGCCATCTTTCTCCATATCTACTTATGTCCCTGTGTGTTGTGGGGATTTAGCTAGCCATAGGTAATCTCTCAAAATCTAGTTTTATGATCAAAATCTTGATCGCTAAAGGTATAACACATAAGTAAGATCCACTGGGATCACATAAGAATCTAAACTCAATTTACTCTAGACACAAATATATAGAAATAACGTACTCCAATGTATAATTGTGCAACACACCAGCCCACCAATGATCTATAGCTCTAGTCCAATCTTCATCTACATCAAAGAGAGTTTGGTAATCTTCCCACGTCCAAAGCTTTGGCATAGGACCCAATGCTTCTTTGATGTGTATGCTGCTAACCACTCATACAATTCTACTGGAAAGAAGTTGAAGAATGTTTCATATATCTTATGGTAAAAATTATCTTCCACCCATCTTCATGCATTGAAATCAGGTCCAATGCTATACCTCTACACAAAATTATCTTGTTCGTCTTCAACCCAAATTTCAATGCTCTCTAAAGTTAATCGATATGCCATCGACATATAACATTATGGAAGATAATTTGAAATGTAGTTTGGCAACGAAACCAAAATGTAGTATTTTATTTCACCTTAAGTGCTATGCACGTTGACACCTCATCCAAGGTGATCTAAATTCTCATATGAAGCACATGTAGCTACCAGGTCTCTCCCTTATATTTGCTTGTCAAGATGTTAGCATGCATAACCATAATGATATTCAATCAAGTATCCATTCATACAAACCTAATCCAATCATTTAAACTATCTTGGAAACACATGTAATAAGGGAACAATAAGTACATAGGATAAACCATAACAAATATCAATTACATAAACACATCTCCATACTCAGTTACATCAATGACCACAATCTAGCCACAATTATCCATTAATCTTTAGATCTAACTACATAATAATAATCATACATAACATTTGGTATATGATAACATAAAGTCATTGACACGACAATAATAGAGAAACATAACACTAGCACATAACATAGATAATCATACCATAACCAGTCCTAACCCAAGTATTTATAGGGATGGGGAATTTTCTTCACCACCCATGCACTTTCTAATAATAGGCATGCCCAAAAATAACCATGCATACTTACATGGATGCTTTATAAGACATTTGCTAATAATAGATCATCTAAGAATATTCTTCCTTAATCCTATTAATAGCCAAATCCATGCATGTGATTTATCCAAAAATAACCATTACTTTCTCACCAAGGTAGCCTTATTTTATCCCTTCTTGGTGAAAACTCTAAGTCTATTTTTAGCTTGCCCTCGGAAAATGGCTAAATCCTCAATCTACCTATATGAGAAGTTCCGTGTGAAATCATGTTCCTATCTATACATGCCCTCCTACGCGCTATCCAACATATTATACACTCGCACGTGTCCTCGCGCATCAATCTTCATCCTTCTTGGTATTTAGCCCATTCTCGCAACCAACAAGGATGCACCCAAATGTAAATGCCAAAATGATCTATGTAATAAGAGAACTAGGCAAGGGCTCATGATCAACTGATGTAAAAGAACTATGCATGTGAACATGATCTAGGGTCCGATGGTCATAGGAGAGTGCATGAGGCTAAGTATATGAGATAGGTATAGTTCAAGCATTTGGAGAAATAGAGTGTGAAATATGTCTAGATGGAGTATATGAAGCATATGAGCTTCTGAGATCTATAGATGTGATAAGGCCTATGAGTAGTAGACATGTGCAAAGGAAACTGACATGGATGTGCAAAAGGCGCCACAAGAGGAGCAAGGGATCTAGATACCATAGGATCTGTCAACACTGAGGAGTGATTATGAATTAGAGAAGATTCACTAGGAGTAGAAGCAATTGAAAATGGGATGGCTGGAGGATCCATGGACAAAGGTGTATGTGATTTACAAATGTAAAAAGATGAACACATGTGAACATGAGGAAAGGACCTAGTGTCACATAAAAGTGCATGTACCATAGTATGTGGAGTCATGCATGTAGAGAAACTAGAATAGGTGTAACATTGAGAAGCAAAAGAGATACTAAATAATGATGGAAATATAGTGAGGGGAAAACCCTATAGATTCTAAGATCCCAATGACATGAGTAGGAAGTGTATAAGAAATAAGAGTGTGTCCATTAGGAGAAAATAATAGATGTAACTTTGGCTCATTGGAAATAATGGAAAGAGTAAGTGCAAACATAAGGATCAAGACATGAGTCAAAAGATGTGTAACACATGTAATATTATGTGGTTCATTATTAGTAATTGCAAGCAATATGTGTAATTTGGGAAGATTAGAAGCAATAAATAAGTATGAACTAGCCCCCTACGATCATAGACAAAAATATAGAAAGAGGGGAATAGATGACCCCCATGAATGTAACAAGATAGGTGTAGTTATAGTAAATGAATCATGCATAGGATCTTGGAAAGTGAGAGTATTAAGAATCATTATCAAATAAGCACATTGTATTCTAACTTATTGATCTGTAAACATGTAGGAACCCCCTACTATTTTAAATGTTTATGAAAGATCCTTAAAACTTATCAGACTCTAACCTTTTATCAACTAAAACTAATTAAAAATCTGATCCAAAATATGATTCAAATGTGTTGAAAAATGAACTTAAAAATAAATTTGATTACTAACTTACTTAGTATAATTGTACATTCAAAAAATACAATTTCCATTATACCCAATTTTATCAATTTTCCGTAAATTTTCATACTCATTAGAATTGCATTCAAATTAAAATATGCAAATAATCAGAAAACTAAATGCAAAAATCAAAACACTCAACACAAGATTGTTTACGGGGTTTGGAAATTCCTACGTCCTCGGGTTCATACAAACCCATCCATTAAATTTAATTTTATAAGTACATTCAAATAACTTATAAAGAAAATAATGAACCTCAAAATTTGTAACAAAAGACCATGTGAACTTGTGAAATTTGAAAAAACTTTAGTGTTCGCTCTCCGTGTTTGTTCCCATATTCACAATGTGATCTTCCTTATGTTCTTTGTCAAAAGTGACACAAATGGCTTAAAAATTTTTGACTTAAGGACTCTAATTTTTGAAAATTAGTACAACACAAGGAGCGTCTCTTAATTTTGAACACTTTCCTAGTTCACCTCGAGACATGAATCTGCCCCTAAGTAGCTCAAATTTGCTGATTTCTAAAAGCGATATGTTATGGATTTTTACACAATCATCTCTATTTACGTGTTCAAATATAAAGTGATCTATTTATATACATGTTGACCAATTATGGTGTGGTGGTGGCATGTAATTTTGGTAAACATGAGGTTAAGGGGTTGAGCCCCTTTAACCTCCACCGACGTACTATTTTTCTTCTTGGGATAAATATCCCACATTTCTCACTAAAAAGAAATAGTCGGTCGGATGGGTTTTTATTTAGTGTGACCGGTGTGTTTTGTTGTCTTAGGCCCTTTTGTTGGACACCATGTGGTAAGGCCATTGGAAGTTTCTAAGTTAGGTGTGTTTGGAAAGGAGGAAGCTAATTTGGGCTCGCCAAGTTAGCTCAACCGATAAGGAGTTGGCAAGTATGGGGGGTCGACGAGGAGATGGAAGATTGGTCCAGTGGTGTAGTGAGGAGTTGGTGGGCTAGGTGGCAAGGTTGAATTGGTGGGTCAAGCAAGCCAAAAGGTGGGAGTGAGTTGGCTTGCGAAGTGGTGGTGGTTAAGGTGGCTTGGTCATCGAGGAGATAGAAAGAGCTTGACTTGGTGAGTCGACCGACACCGAATGCAACTCTGTCACTATAACATAATTACAATACAATGCAATATATCCCACATTCACTATGTGATGGATAATAAAGAACTTAAATACAAAAGTGTGCATATAGTGATATGAAGAAATGGAGGAAAAGGTACCCCTCCACAAAAAGAGTGTGTTGACCTTGACGAGGGCCCCTAGTCCAATTTTGAATGTACAAGTGTAAATACAATTTTGGTTTTCAATAAAGACAACCTCACCTTCATTGAGGAGGGACTTCATTCCCATACTGTTGCATGTCATTTTCATGTGTGTAAATCCATATACTAATAGGGTCCTAACAATTGTACTTTAAACTTCCCGAGGATGACACATAAACTTCAAATGATACAAAAGAACCATCCATCCAACTTCCAGCATCTTATTTTGATGTGCCTATCATGCCACTCCTTTTTCCTATCCTTTTATGTTCTTTGACTCCATCATGCTATGACACATCTCTCATCTAGTTGTATCAACTTTTCAATACATTTATCAAGAACTTTTTAGTTAGCTAAGCCTCCGCGCCTTGTAATACACAAGGACGATAACATGAACTCAACAGTAATACAATGCATGAAGAAGAATAAGTATGAGGAGTGCCTTGAGTTATATGAGCACATGAGCTAGAACTAGAGGAAGGAAAAGGTGCGGGGATGGTGAGTGTGAAGTGAGATGATCCACAATGGATGCCTAGGGTAGCGCATAATAACCTGAGCTAGAACCTATTCTAGTAACTACGAGGGCGAAGTTGCGCACGTGTCAAGGAGATACCAAAGAAAAGGCCTCTCATTACAAGAGAAGAGGTGTTACATGGGAAATATCATTATCCAAATCATCAGAAAGAGGTCTACCAAGAGACCATATAGGTGATTAGGTACTGCAAGGGGATATTTGATGTCTAAAGAAGCAATCACGGAAGTTGGAGCAGAAGAATAATGTTGAGGTCCCTTGAGAAGGACATGGATGAGGTTAAAGAAGTGTGTAAGATGTTGTGCCAACAAAATATTATCCCTATGTTAGGAGAGTGGATGAGAGAGAAGGTACTAAGGCGCTGGAGGTGAGCACGAGAGGCGGGTCTTACATGATAATCTACCTCCTCATAGTATTGATTATGATAAAGAGATCACATTGAATGTAGTTGTGGATGGATGGATTTTAAGTAACATTCTAATTAACATGGACACCAAGGTCAATGTCCTTACTTTAGATGTATGGAATCGGATGGGGAGGCCCAGTTCTGCCATATTCAAATGTGTTGTATATGGTGAATAGGATGAAGGCTATGCCCATTGGAGTATTGAAGGATACATCCATAACCATTAAAGGGGCAAAGTTTACTAGAGATTTTGAGGTCTTAGCAATTACTAAGGCTGATAACTTTCCAACATTACTTGGGTGCCCTGGTGTTATGTAATAATATCGACTTACGCTTTAACAAAGGTTACATAAGTTTTGAGAACAAAGAGGAGTGCATCATTATTCCACTCATGGATGGGAAGTCTCGCACCCTATGTGGAACCCTTAGGAGAAGAGGACCTGGATAGAATCTATGTGCGCACCATTAGAGAACCTGAGATTGTTCATCCATCAAAGGAAGGATTCATTTAATGGGAAGATGCTTAGTCCATGAGTGATACAACAAATGTTTCTTGTGAAAATTGGGCACATAGAACCTATGAGGTTATTGGGAGATAATTGAAAGGCATGGTAACTTGTGTTGCTAAGGTGTGCTCGGTTAGGCACCTAGGAGGAAGGAAGATACCTAATTACTCTAGAGAAGATAAACATGATGTATTTCTACACATGATGGAATACCTAGTGGACATGTCAAGTTGAGAGGAGGAAGATGACATATACCTTACATAGAATTGTAGCACGTTGGTGGGTGACCCATCAAGATAACCTTCTAGAATGGCGCAAAGTGATAATTTCACTCTCTATTAGGTTTCTCTAGAATAATGTGCCCTCTGCAATGCATGAATATTATGGGAAGGATTCCACCTCACTACATGTTCGGACATGTGAGAGAGCCTGGATGATAGGCACAAAAGCCTTGCCTCCTTCACTATGGGTACATAATTTCTTATCCACCTCGTAGGGATACATGCACACATGTTATATCCATTTAGAATTATGTCGTCGGATGGGTAATTGACAAGAGTTAACATCATATATTATCCAAAATTTTGAGTATCAATCTCCAAAACCATTGGTGAATGAGGCATTGCAGGTAGTCAAATTCCTTACCTTGGGAGATAGGACCATGGATGATGACCGAATCTTGGAGTTGTTAGGTGATCCGAAGTTAGGGGTGCACTTCATGGAAGAAGAGGTAGAAGAAGTACAACTTGAGCATGCCTTCCTAGAGAAAGAAAAAGGAAATTTGGTCTACCTGATAGACGATGAGGAGGTAGAGAACTTGGATGTTAACCATATGGAAGGTACACACAAATTCATGGATAGTTCTGATGAGCAAGAACATGCTTATCATGAGCCCTTGAAAATGAAGAAAGTTAACATTGGTATAGAGATAGAACCAAAGGAAGCTATCATTGGAGATTACTAGATGGAGCAAGAAGTGTCAAAAATAATTGATCTACTGTGTGAATTCCAAGTTTTATTCCCACATGGGTACAAAAGTTCAAAGGGGTACATCACTCATTGGGATAAATGAGGATTAAGTTAAAATAGGGTGTGCACCTGATTCGGAAGAGGCCTTATAGGATGAACTTGAATCTATGCGTAAAGGTTAAGGAGGAGATTGACAAGATGATAAAATATGGAATCATTGAGGTGATTGAAGAATCGAATGGGTGAGTCGATGGTAATTAACATTAAAAAGGATGGAAGGATAAGGATTTGTGTTGACTATAGGGATTTAAATGTTGTGTGTGTCATATATCCTTTTCCAACCCCATTTACTGAGGAGATATTGGAAGGAGTAGTAGGGCGGGAGATCTATTACTTTTATAGATGGATTTTTAGGTTATCACTAGGTGAGAAATACAAAGAAGACTAGGAGAAGACAACTTTCACCACTGAATGGGGAAGTTTTTCTTATACGGTCATGCCTTTTGGATTGAAGAACACGTCTGCTTTGTGTTTTTGTACATTATAGTATAGGAATTTCAAGACTTCATCCATAAGTTTCTGTAAGTTTACCTAGATGATTGGATGGTGTATGGGTTAGTAAGAGACCATTATGACAATCTGAGATTGATGTTTGAAAGATGCATAAAGTTGAGTATCTTGTTTAACATTAAGAAATGTGTCTTTGCTACCCCATTTGGCACATTACTAGGTCACATCATATCTAAGGAAGGCTTATTGGTAGACCCTACAAAAGTGGCTATTATCTTGGGGTTGGAGGAGCCTACCAGTAAAAGTGTAGTGCATGCAGACTCTTAGGGAATAAAAATATTATAGGAAGTTACTCAAAGGCTATGCCAGGATCTCCACACCATTGGAAGAGTTATTGAGACATAAGAGTAAATTCCATTGGGGTGAGGTGAAGTAGGTAGATTTTGACACATTGAAGGAGAATCTTACCACCGCACCCATTTTGCACTTTACCTCTTGGGATAAGCCTTTTCATGTGCATGTTGATGCATCTAGTATGGAAATTAGGAAGTATTAGCACAACCTAGAGAGGGGATTGTTGATTATCCCTTGTATTTTTCTAGCAGGAAGCTAACTCCAGAGAACAAAATTATACTACCATGGAGTGTGAGGCATTGTTGATGTTCTACATGCTGCAAAAATTTAGGCAGTATTTGCTAGCGATGCCTTTTATTTTCTACACGGACCACATGGCATTAAAATACTTGGTGAACAAGCTCTGTAAGGGGTGCTTATGCCATTGGATATTATTGTTTTAGGAGTTTGAGTTTACGGTTGTGGTGAAACCAGAAAGAGTAATTCGGGACAACCATTTATCTTAGATTAAATATGGTGAGGATGCTCAAATCATTGAGGACATAATGTTAGATGCATAGTTGTTTAGATTGCAGTGTGTGCCCTCTAACTTGGAGGATATTGTTTTTTCTTATGAACGAGTGTGGTGCCAAAAGGAATGAAGGACTTAGAGAAAAAATAGTTGGCTATACATGCCACGCCCTATATGTTGATTAGTGGAGACCTATACAAGCTAGGCTAGGATGAGGTTTTGCATCGATGTGTGTGTTGGAACATGAGCGTATTGCAATTATGGAGGAATCTCATGGTGGCATTGTAGGAGGACACTATGTAGGGAATGCGACCGCGCGCAAGATCCTATTGGTAGGTCTTTGGTGGGAAACAATTTATAAGGATTGTATAGAGTATTGTAAGGCTTGTGACCATTTCCAATGCCTTGGTAAACTAGGAAGGAGAGATGAGATGCCATTAAGACCTATTGCTAGTGCAAAGCCATTTGAAAAATGGGAAATTAACTTTGTGGGACCTATTTCCTAGTTGCACACAAGACATGTTTACACCGCATTATCACTTATATAGACTATCTCACGAGGTGGGTGGAAGCAACACCTACAAAAGATTTCATGGTGGATACAATAACTAGGTTCGTATGGGAGAATATAATTAGTAGGTATGGATGCATGTAAAGTTTAACAAGTGATAGGGGTATGCATTTCTTAAATGAGACTATTCAAATCTTGTTGGAAAATATTATGGTGGTGCATCACAAAACTATGCCCTATCACCCTCAAGCTAATGGAACTACTGAGGCATTTAACAAGATATTAAGCCACACATTAACTAATATTTGTGATGTCGGAAGGAGGGACTAGGATGAAAAAGTATCTGTAGTGCTATGGGCATATCACATGACTTATAAATGTTTGAACAAGGCCACACCCTTTCAATTGGTGTTTGGCATGGAAGCTATTTTGCTCGTTGAATTCATGTTATCATCCCTACATATTACTTGTGTAGGAGGATTGGATGATGAAAAAGCATTAGAGGAGCACATTAATAAACTTATGAAGTTATATGAGAGGCGCACCATTGGTAGGTGGAGTCGAAAATGAAAAAGCATGACAAAAGGCATGACATGATTGTCATATTAGAAATAAGAAGTTTGAGGTGGGCAGATGGTCCTCTATGATTCTAAGCTTCTACACCACCCGGAGAAACCAAGGTGCATTGGTTGGGACCATATGTTATAATTATATACTTGATTTAGGCGCTTGCCGATTATAAGCATTAGATGGAACACGGTTTGCCGGTTATTTCAATGGAAGTAGTCAAGGCCTACTATAAATAAGTCTTCAATATGTTTGTAAATAAGGAAGTATTTACAGTTAGCTTAGGTTTTCCCTTAAGGCATTTTATTTTATATGTGTTTCCTTCCATCATCACTTTTCTTTGTCTTTTTTTTTTTGTTTTGTTTGTGGGTGTGTTTTGCACTACTGGGTAGCCAATTACTATTCAAAGGGGTTTTATGCACATATGACCATGCATCTATTTAGTGTGGGGTGAATGGAGAGTGTTAAAAAGAGTTTCCATAAATAGTGAGGTAAGAAGCAAGTGTTGGGAGTGATGTTGATTGGTGGCATGGATGAGGAAATAAAAATGTGTGGGTTTAGAGGAGCATGTGTAGCAAAGGTGATTATGGATGGAGATTGGTGTCAAAAGATTAATAAAAAACCATGTACGGGGATAAAAGCACGAGAACAAAGCGAGGTAGCGATGGAAAGAACTAGGTTTAAGATGCAGAGGAAGATTGAATTCATCTCCGAGCACACATAAGGATTTGAGTCAATGCAGTTTTGCGTGCCAAAAGGTTATGGAATTTTTTTGTGTAAGTTTGTGCCCGAAGGGAAGGTACTAGACAAAACACATAGGAGGATGGCGTTGGAAAAATATGAATTAAATGTGGTTATACGGTGGTAAGTGGCATTGGAGTTAATGCGGGAAATAACAAAAAGCTATAAATATATGGTCGAGGGAAAGTTATTATTTTACCTTGCATTTGTTGTTGAATAGCACTTGCGAACAAGGGCATCCTTGTGAAGAATTTGTGAAGATTTGTGTGTGAAGTGGAGGAGTTGGAAGATTTTTGAACTAGGGTGGAATGGAGTACATTGGTGTGCACATATGAGTTTGGTTGTTAAATTCCCACAAGTTTTATGTTATCTTGTGGAAGGATATTTTTCCAGGTTAGGGTTTGCATAGCTAGGGCATGGGTTTTAGAGAAATTTCACTAAGTAGTGGAGCCGAGGAATAAAGTAGTGTTGAAGCAAGATGCAAGGAATAATTTACAAGGACTTGACAAGAAAAATGGCACCAAGGAAGGGATCAAATGTTTCACCAAAGAAGAAGGGCAAGGGCAAGGGAAAACCAATTGTATTGACGAGTTTTAATGAGGAGTCCCCGCTCCGATAACGAGTGTCAAATATCGGAGGTGCAATTTTTTTCTCAATATTGCCTTGCCACTTGTCATTGTTTAATTGGTCCACATGGTGAGTGTGCACGTGTCCACATCATTTTGAACATGTGTGCAGTCACTTATTTTTTACGAGATTATTAAAATTTTTAGTGGTCCTAACTTCTGCATATGAGCTCCATTTTCAGTGTTCAAGATACCGTCATAAAGGTCTCGACCTATTATTCCATACTATAATGATCTTAGGAGATCTTAGGAAACTATGTCCATTTAATTTGATATACGAATCACACCTCCCTATCGAGAAGGCTTTTGTTCCATAAAAAGCTATTTTTCTGCCACAAATGTTGCTAATCATCTTCTTACATATCAAAAACACATACAAGATCCATAGAAATAACATTATGGGTAATATCATTGTAGATTGTTGAAAATATTATCACAAAAATTGATTAGTTTAAAATAGACAATTGTTTGCGAAAAGAGGAAACTATCAAACTAATACTAGGTGATTTTTCCAATCTCTACAAACAACACATATTAGTTTAAATAAAGACAAAAATGCTAATAACATGCAAATTTCTAACCAAATCCTATAGAAATGTTAAATCCCAAGAAGTGTAACTTCCATCACAAAAAATTGATCAATTTAAAAAATAGACAATTGTTTACCAAAAGAGGCAATTGTCCAACTAATACTCTGTGGTGATGCAACCTAGAATTTACCAGATAACACCCTAGTCATGCTTTGGCACATCACTCATCCTAGATCGAGCACTCACCCGAAGCGCATGTACCAGTCCCTCTTTAGGGTTGCTATTATAAAGATGTTAGCGTGATGAAGGAATAAACATAAAGATCCATAACTAATCCATCATTCTATAATGCATACCATATTCAAACTTATGAAAGAACAAGTTTAAACAATAATCATGATTGAATCAAGAACATGCACTACTTGATTACACATAGGAATGAAACTTAGATTCAACCAATATCTTTTATTTCTTAAATAACACAGAAGCTTCTTACAATAATGGTATTCTATACTAATGTGCACACGGATTTGATATAGTAATCAAGTCGTATATCACTCTATATCTCTCTATCTCTCTCTATATCTCTCCTACTATGTGATTCACATCATATATATAGAGTGGGGACTTTCCCTTCACCACTTCTCTATTCCAAAAATAGGCCGCAGACTATTAATAGCCATGTGCCATTTACAGGCATAACCACACATGTAAGTGTGCTATCTATAGACCTCTTATAGTTAACTGAAGTGATAATCCTATTCTTAGCTCGTCTCCATGAAAATGATTTGATATGATCCTCTAAAGATAGACAATGCATGGTGCATATGTCCCTGCATCATTGGTGTGTTCCGCATGCCATCTTCTAAAAATAGGTCTTCATGCTCAAAATAGGCTAAGTCCTGAATGTTGAACTTGCCCTCCACATGCGTGTTCTTCCTATCCATTCATGCCCTTAAACCTGGCCTACTTTCCGCGTGGACTTCTTGTGTGAGTTTTGTCAAGTGTTCTCTGATCAACATTACCCCACACTAATCGCATTGTCACCCCGACATGGGTATCTCCAAAAATTGAAGTAAAGAATAGTGAATGGAAAGAATAAGGAAGAATGTAGATGAATAAAGAATGTTTTAAGAGGTAGCATCCTCTATATCAGTTTGAAGGAGCAACTCTGGATACTCCTCTTTTATTCCGGCCTCCAAGGTCTGCCATTCAACGAGTGCTTGTTCTACTTTTCGGAATGTCCACAACAATGGATTCCAACTCATCTCTCGCAATCTCTCCTTTTTCATTCTGCAAAACAACACAACACTGGACATTGATGTCATTATTCCTTCTAGAAGATCCATCTTTTGTGTAATGAGCTTCCCAAGTTCTTCCAGCCTGAGTCTTATGCGGCTCTTGTGCTCTTTTAGGGCCTCATACGTCTGCTTAACCATAGAAAACATTTCGCGCGGGCCCAATGTTTCATCCTTCATTACTCTTTGGAACTCATTTCTTTCTTCCAGGGTCTTTATATTGATAAACACCTCTAGAGTTTTGTACTGAGATGTTCAAAGTCCAGTGCGCTTTATTTAATAATTCTTGTAGCGCTTGCAACAACCCTTCATATGATGCAATCTTTCGCATCACCGATGATTTCTCTCGCTCTACATCTTGTTCGAGTTCCTTGGCAGCGCATGTGAGAGGTTCATCTCCAAGTACTAAGTCCACCAAATTTCCTACATAATGTATCACTGAAGGGAACATCTGTGGTACCTTGGTCTCTAAGTGTGGCCTAGCTCTTATGACATTGTCTCTAATCTCATTTGTGATGCTGATAAATAATTCATTCTTTTTCCACACTAAGTCCCTCTCTTACGTGATGTGCACTATCTCTACATCCTTTGTCTTTATCTCTTCGTGCAACGCTCTTATCGTTGCAGCTTTGTCCATGTTTCTCCTTGCAAATTTGGTAGAAACCTTCACCAATGCATTGCTAACCTACTCATCTGACATGACAGTAGGCTTTACTATCATGTGTCTAGATTGTGGTGCCTTCTTCAGCCATCTCGAAATGCATGACTCTTCGCTTATATCAAAGTCAGGTTCATCCATATTGGTGTGCATTGACCAAGATAGTTACTTCCGAGTGTGCACAATCATCATATCCTCATCCATTAGCTCCCAGCCAAATAAACCCTTTTGTGCTATCGTGCTTGGGAAGTGGGCATGATAATTTTACTGCATCCTCCGTGCATACCCCGTGGCTAGTGGAATGTGATCTCCAATCGTTCTTCTAGACCATTGCTAGCTTAGGGACTTTAGCTTCCAAATTTGGGACCCATGTCTCCATGTCCTGAGTAGGCTCGATAACTATCTCCTCAAGGTCCTTCTTGTCCTATCCTCTCTCCTTTGATTCCTCACTCTGTTATTCTATGTTCTCTCTGGAAGTGTAGGAGAATTAGCGCACTTTCTTCTTACTCTTCTACCTCCTCATTTAACTTTAGTTTCCTCCTTCTTTGCACGGTTTCCTCCTTTTGTGGAGAGAGTCTAGGTGATCTGCGCACCATGGTTGGAGTAGCACCTTTGTCCTTTTTCTCCTAAACACCCTCTTAAATCTATTCTCCCCTTGGACTACATTCAAGTCCTCATCATCCCCCTCTTATGGCTGAGGTGGTGTAGTGGCACGCTCAGCTTTACCCTTATTTGTAGGATGTCTCCTCCCTTTATGCTCCAAACCACCACTATCTTTGCACTCCTCCTCATCCTCCACTTCAATTGGCTATGTGGGCTTAAACACTGGGATGTTCTCCATTACATGCTTTCCCTTTGGTGGTGTTGGAAGTGCTAACTCACCTTCCACATACTTGTTATTATCCATCTTTGGCTTTAGTTGGAGATATACCAACATTGCTCCAATATCATCCACCACAAAACTTATTGGTTTAATGCTCAAAACATCAGAAATAAGTCTTTCAACATATGCACCCCACCATGGATACACATATTTCTTCCTCAGTGTGTGATAGTCACAATCTACCTTATCCGCATTGATCATCAGTCGCCGCATGTTTTTAAACCTGTGTACTGATGCCTGGAAGTAACTTACTGTGAATGTATATGGAAACTTTGACCAAGGAATCCATGCTCCATCCTTCATTGCAAACCACACTATACATAAATGCTGGTATACAACAAACTAAACTGCCTTTCCAACCACCGAAGGCAAGTCCTTGGGGATGTGCCATACTTCCTCAAAAGCCGCACAGAGCCTATCATACCACTTCTCATCCCATTACTTAACCTGCTTTGTCATGGATCCCTCACATAAGTACTTCTTGAAGCATTTTACAGGTGATTTATGTTCCATTGGATACTCCCATACCTTCTCCTTCAGTCCATCAGGCACTCCAATCTCCATGAACACTAGTGATAATAGAACATCAAAAAGTTGATCTTTCCTCCTGCTGCACGCTTCTTCAATGATTATCTCTATGATATACCGTGAAATGTTGTAGACTACTCCTTCAGACATATTTTTGGCAATGTGCAACCACATGGTGTTCACTTGTGACCACCTTTCCTGGTCATTGAGCTTTGTAATGAGATGTGTGGCCACTTGTACAATTGGATACTTCTTTAGTTTTTCGATGTCCATACCACACGGACCCTTTATATATCCCAACTCCTTCCTGGTCTCCAATATTGTAGTTTTATTTGTCAGATCATCTCACAAATTGTCTCTCGTGCCTTTCAACCCTGTCACCGTGGAGATGAGTGCGGCTGAAATTATGAATCTACACCTTGTAAAGTAGAAAAAATCCTCGTGCACTCTGCTCATAAGCCATTAGTATAATGGCTCATACTTCCCAAAATAAGGGAGCTCATAAAGTTGGTAAACCCCTATCCTCTGCAATAGATTCTCACCAACATCGTCATACACCTGGCATATCTTCCGTCATGTGTTTATTTGTCTTTGTGTTCAACAACGCATCAAGCTCCTTCTTGTTCTCAATGGTACGGTGATTATACTCACTCACTTTTCTTTTCCTTATGTGAGAATCCCACTCTTGGCTGACAATAACCCCCTTTAGATATTACATCTCTGAAAAATTTCTTTCTGGAGCCATTTCTTCCTCCTCAACGACCACCTTCTTCTTTCCTTTTATTCCTGCTGCAACTGCCTTCTTGGGTGCCATTTCTACCTTGCAATCCTTTGTAGATCCTTTCCACTCAAATTCTACTGAGGTGCAAAGTAAAACCTAGTTTGAATCAATATGCCCTAGGTGAAATTACGTGCCCCTAACTCATCTCATCACCTCACTTCACTCAAACCCTTCACCATTGGGGAAACAAGCTTCTTCTGTGCACAGATCTCTTTGTCACGACTAGTTACACACCTCTCGCACCTTAAAATGATCACTCGGCTCTTTGCACTTGGCTTCTTTCAAATAATCTTAATCACAATGGTAAAAATGAATTTGCATCCCATCCTTATATAATTTTTTCAAATTTTGATGCATTTATTGCTCCTTCACCTACCAAATATCCCCTCATTCATTGACCAAATTCATTCATTCCATGTGGTACATCTTCACACCCCTAGCTATAACCTTCTAGCATGCCTCCCTACCCTCTGGTCATAGACTTCTCTTTAGCGCGTGCCCTTGCACCCAAGTACCTCATCAGTGTACCTTCTCCTGGTAGTTATCATGGCCTCCTACTTACCTTGCGTTATACTTTCCATTCTTTCATCTTCTTCCTTGGTCACTTCTGAGAAGCAATATTCCTTTGACTTAAAGCACACCCATAATAGATTATTCCTTTATCCTTTCAATCCCCAATGTCTTGTACTTATATATAAACAACCACCCCACACTAAAAGTATGGGTAGTCCTCTGCGCATAAACATTCTTCACATAGTAATTAGCTTCATGCACACAAGCACGCTTATTATGCAAGAACAACAACTAAATTGAAAAAGCATAACAATAATGAAGGAAATACATTAAGGAAAGACATAATTGGAAACCTAAGTTAAATGGCAATACTACCTTATTACAAACACCAAGAAGACTTATTTATGGTAGGGCTTCAGCCTACTCCCGTTGAAGTAACTAGGTAGTTGTGTTCCATCAAGTGCTTCTAACTGGAAAATCATGATTCAAGTATGTGAGTGATGACATACAACCCCAACCAATGTACTTTGAGCTTTCTTGGATGACACAAGAACTTAGAGTCATAAAGAAGTACCATTTGTCCAATCCCAAACTTCTTATCCCTTATGTTTCTGTCATGCCATGCTTTCTGCCTGGCCTTTTCCTACTTTTGACTCCACCGTGTTATGGCTCATCTCTCATCCAGGTGAATCATCTTCTCAATATGCTCTTCTAAATCCTGCTCATCAAGCTAGACCTCCAGTGCGTGCAATGTGCAAAGAAGGTAACATAAATTCTATAGGGAGAACGACTTTTGTGCCAAACACCAATTGAAATGGTATGGCTTTGTTCAATCTCTTATAAGTTGTTCTATATGCCCAAAGAACAAGCTGACACTTTATCATCCCAATCCTTTCTTCCAACATCAATTTTTTTTTCAAAGTTTGGCTCAAAATCTTGTTGAAAGCCTCAATAGTTCCATTTTCCTGAGGATGATAGGGTGTAGTTTTATGGTGTGCAACCATAAACTCATCTAATAGGATCTTGATTGTCTCATTCAAAAAGTGTGTACCCCTATCACTTGTCAAGCTTAAAGGACATCCATATCTTGTAAGAACATTTTCCCATAGAACCTAGTTTCTGTAGCCATTGTACATTCCTTCGTAGGTCTTTGCTTCTACCCACCATGTGAGATAATTTGTGTAAGTAATGATATAGTGCGATCCGGTCTACGCGTGGGTGAAAAATAGGTCCTACAAAGTCAATGGCCCATTTCTCAAATGGTTCATCACTAGTAATTAGTCTCAAAGGTATCTCATCTCTTTTCCCTGGTTTTCCTAGGCATTGACAATGGTCACACACTTTGCAATATGCCTTACAATATTTATATAGTGTCTCCCACCATAATCCAATGAGTAGGATCTTTTGGGAAGTCACATCACCTGCATAGTGGCCACCTGCAATACCACCATGGGCTTCTTCCATAATATCCTTGTGCTCATGCTCTAATACACAATGGCATAATACTTCATCTCTACCTAACTTGTAGAGGTCACCATTGATTAACATAAATGGTGCCATGCATATAGCAAATTGTTTCTTTTCTAATGCCTTCATTCCTTCTGGTGCCATACCAATTCATAGAAAGAAAACAATGTCTTCTAACTTTGAGGGTGCACATTGTAACCTATATAACCAATGCATCTATCATTGTTTCTTCGATTGTATGTGCTTCTTCTCCTAAGTGAATTCTAGACAAGGGGTTTGGTCCAAAGTTCTTTTTCCTTGGCTTCACCACAACTGTGAATTCAAAATCTTGAAATAGGAGTACCCATCTGCATATGCGCCCTTGCAAGACTAGTTTTTACCAAATACTTCAATGCCATGTGATCTATATAAAACAAAAATGGTGTTTCTAGAAGTATTATCAAAACTTGTGTAATGCATAGATCATTAACAAAGCTTTGCGCTCTATAGTGGTGTAATTCCTTTCAACAGGAGTCAACTTCCTACTAGCAAAAAAATTGGATGATCTATAATACCTTCACCAAGTTGAGCTAACACAGTGCCAATGGCCATGCGAGAAGTGTCCACATGCACATGAAATGGTTTATCCCATGAGGGAAAATGAAGAATGGGCGTGGTAGAAAGTTTCTCTTTTAATATCTTAAACGTGCTCTCTGTTACGGTTTTACCCAATAAAATGTACCTTTCCCTTTTAGTAATTCTTCCAAGGGTGCAACAATTTTGGCATACCCTTTGATGAACTTCGATAGTAACCTGTATGACCCAAAAATACGTGCACCTCACTTTGGTAGTAGGCGCACTTCTAGACCTAGAATGACTACAACCTTAGCTGGATCAACAAGTAATCCATCCTTGCAGATTATGTGTCCCAAAAGTATTCCAAAAGGTGTAGCAAATATGCACTTTTTGATGTTTAAAGAGATACTCAATTTTTGCATCGTTCAAACATTAAACGTAGATTGTCATAATGATCTTTCACAAGCCCATATACTATCCAATCATCTAGATAAACCTGCAAAAAGTTGTGAATAAAATATTTGAATGCTTGAACAACTATACACAAGAATACAACAGGCACATTTTTCAATCCAAAAGGCATCACAGTATAGGAAAAGCTGCCCCATTTAGTAGTAAATGTAGTCTTTTCCTGATCCTCTGAGCAATCCTAACCTGATGATACCCAGAAACCCATTTGTGAAGGAATATATTTCGTGCCCTGACAACTCCCTCTAGTATTTCCTTAGTAAATGGTGTAGGGAATGGGTCTATTACACATGCAACATTTAGCTCCCTGTAGTCCACACATATTCTAATTCGTCCATCCTTCTTAATACTGATCACCATTGGACTAACCCATTCCGATTCATCAAGAGGCTTGATAATTCAAGATTTCAACATTTTTTCAATTTCTTCTTTTACCTTTTCACGCAAATTAGGATTCATTATGTAAGGTATCTTTCTTACTGGGTGTGCACCGTACTTTAAATTTATCTTCATTTCCCCAAGTGATTCATGCATGCCTTTAAGTTCATGATAACCTCAAGGGAATAAGTCATGATACTCCCTGAGTAACTCAATGATCTTTGCCACCTCGAGTTTGACTAGTAGTCTCCAATTATGACCTCCTTAAGCTCAACCTCCAATCCTATATTGACCTACTTTGTCTTCATTGGTTCATGGTATGCATGCGTATCCTTATCTGCACTATCCAAGACCTCGCACGTCCCCTGAGAATGGTCAATATCCAAATTTTCAACTTCCTCATCATCTACGATGTACACCATCTTACCTTTTTCTTTCTTAAGACAAGAACGATCAAGCAATATGGATTCTTCTCCTTCTTCTTCAAAACACATGCCTAATTTTATCTCACCCATTAATTCCTACATGAGTTCCTCTGCCTTTGCACTATCTCCCATGGTTAACCGCTTGACAAATTTTAATGCCTCTTCTATTGGAGGTTGGGAAGAAAAATAGTCAAAGGTCTGGATCATTCATGTAGTCAATTTTTCCAATTCCCAGTCTCTCTATGTAGTTCTGCATATACATACCAAGTGTGTGCACATCCTTGTAGAGTAGAATACAATCTATGCACCCAGAGTGAAGGTGGTAATGCTTCCTGTCCCACTGTCCAGAGTCTCTCACACTGCTGAATGTGATGTTGAGCAGGTTGATCACCATTATAAGTGCAGATTTGCGTAGGTGCATTGCTTCTTACAAACTTGGTAGATAGGGAAATTCTGATCTCCTTCCACTCCGTAAGATTATCTCTATGAACTACCCACTAGCACGTGCATTGTTATCCCATGCAAGACATATGCTAACATGTCTCTTCTCCTGACCTAGTCTATGCACTGTGCCTCCATGGCTTTCAAAAATATAAGAAGATCTTCTGCTCTTGTATACCAAGGTATTGCACCACCTATCCGTTGAATAGAATGAAGTCCCTTCTTGTGCACAACCACATTTTTCACCTCGTGTCCTATTAGTTCATATGTACCATGAGCCCAATTTTCACAAGCAATACTTGTAGTATCACTAATAGAGTGAGAATCCTCCCACTATAGGATACCTTCCTTTAATGGCTCATTGACCTCTAGATCCTGAAAAGTGCGTACATAGATTCTATTTAAGTCCTCCTCACTTAGAGGCTCAACATATGGTGTAGACTTCCCATCTGTCAAAGGTATCACAACCCTTTCCTCCTTATTCTCAAAGCTTGATATACCCCTTATTGAATCTCAAGTCAACATTATTCGCATAATACCAAGGGTGTCCAACCAAGGCTGAAAAATTGTCTACTTCGCAAGTGCTAATACCTCAAAATCCCTAGTGAACTTGGCCCCTTGTATAGTTATAGATGCATCCTTCAAAACTCCTATGGGAGTTGCCTTAGTTCGGTTCGCCATAAACAACACATTAGATGATGGCTGTAATGGGGGTCTCCCCATTTGTACCCATGCATCTAATGTAAGCACATTTACTTCCACACCTGTATCTATCAAAATATTTCTCAACAACCATCCATCCATAACAACATTCAAAGTAATTTCCTTGTCATAGTCAATGCTATCAGGGGGAAGATTTACATGCAGGATTTGCCATCTGTCTCAATACTTGGCATGGAGTGTTCCCTTTTAACCAACTTCCTAATAGTGGGATGATGTTCTCCTAGCGCAACATTTTGCATACTTCTCTCAGATCATTGATATCAGTTTGGATTGTCTCTGATGCTTTCTTCTGCTCCTTTAAGTATTGTATTTCACCCTGAAGATTCCTTAGCACTTCCATGGTATCTTGATAAACCTCCTTCTGATGAGCCAGATCTAGGTACCTTGCATGCAAAACCTCCTCCTTGGTGATTGTAGGCTTCTGGTACGATGCCTCTCTTGTGCATGCCGCTTTAGTGCATGTGGTAATCTTTAGATTAAGTCCTTAGGTTATGGTGCTATCTTGGGCATCCAATGATTTTATTCCATGACTTTGGATCCTAACCATCCCTACACTTTTATTTTCCTACTTATGCACATTTCCTGAGATGCTCATATAAGTCCTGGGCACTCCTCATAGCTATGATTCTTTCCGTAGAAAGAACATGTAACATTCTAGAGGACATTCATGCCTATAATGATCAGGGGATCCACATGTATAACATGTTCCTCGAGGAAACTCACTTCTTCCTCCATTGCGGCCTCGTCCTCCATATCCACCTCGATATCCACATCCTCTTCCATGACCTCCTTCAAAATGACCCTCATTCCTATCATAGCGCGTTTGATTATGATCCCAATCTTGGTGCTCATTCTTACCTTTAGAATTATCTATTATACTTATCTGTCATACCCCAATGTCTATAACATCCTAGATCTGACCAATCAATCGACAATCCTCAGTATCATGGGTCGTGGACCTGTAAATTTTGTAAAAGCTGGATACATTCTTCCTTATTGTGCATTGTAATAAAGGACAATGACTAACATCATGATTCAAATGATAGATCTCATAGTCAACAGTAATGAGTGTATTGCTGCGTGAGGACAACTATCCTTGGTGTGACCTTCTACTTCACAATCTATACACCAAATTCTTAAGCGCGTTTCATGGGCTGAATTTGCTGATAGCTTCTCTAACTGTTGGCCATAGCTACAATATGTGCCTCTAAGAATGGAATAATGCTAGTGTCAATGCTCCAAACTACCTCAGGATGAAAATCTTCTTCCAGTGCTTCGTGTGAATCAATGTATGTCTTATGTGACAATGCTATTCTGAATAGTGTAATCAATCCTCCAATGAACCATTATGCATGATAGATGGTGTGTATATCACAAGAAAGCTTATATAGAAGGGTCTTAAAGTAGGAATCATACTCACATACACTCTCAGTGGTGCCCTGCTTGATATATTTGAGCGAGCTGATACTTTTCTACTCAAATTTTGGGATATAGAACTCTTTTAAGAAAGCATCCTTCAACGCTGCATAATCCATGCAGGTTTGATCGAGTTCAAACTTCCTATACCAGCCTGTGTGCTCATCCCCTGCAAGTAGTAGTAGTGAATTGACATGCCTTACACTCGTGCAACCATGATCCCCTTCGCGTGCTATAATATTTCACACATGTGCACATACTCGCAACATCCTCTTTGCCTCTATACTCCGGAAGATGAAAGGACATCTCCATATAAATATTCTATGGTTCTTGTGGGCCTTGACACACGATCAAGACCTCTTGTGTTTCCTTTGCCCTAGACCCACCATATCCACCGAAACAAGAACCACTTATACCTCATGACCCTCCACCTATAGCTGGAATAAGACCTATAGATGTACTCCCCGTGCTCCAACAATGAGTACAATATCGAACCCCTTTAGTCTCTGTGAGGTAGTTCCACTTCCAAGGGTGAACCCAAAATTTGATGCACTTACGTTATGTATGGATGATGCACCTAAAAACACACCTCGAATAACATTGAAGCCGTCTGTCCTACCATTGATGTACTTGCTCTCTTACTTCCCAAACTTGCTTGTTGATTACTTGTCATACTAGATATTGGAAAACCAAGCACAAGGGATAGGTCACCAGGTGGATTAAGATGCGTGCCCACGGCCCAGGTAGTCTCTATTGGCACACTTCCGTGTGAGGCCAAGGGGGATCTCTATCATGCTTTCCAAGATGGGGGAGTTCCTGATGCTCTAGCTCCACGTCTTCTACGTGAGCTTCAAATCCTTCACAAGCCATCTCTCTCCTCAACGCCATACTTTCTACAATGGTACGTTGCTTCTCTATCTCCCTCTCACACACCTCATTATACTTAAGCTGCCTTTCCTCTCTCTACCTTTCTTTCGCTAGGTCTGCCATCTTTCACCGAACCTGTTCCTACCCTCACACACGGTGAGGTTTAGTTAAGCCATCCGTTTTACTCTAGGTTCAAAGTTACCATCAAGATTTTGATCGTTAGGTGAATGCCTTACAAATATGTTCCTCTAGGATACTATAAAAACTGGAATTCAGCTACCTCTAGGCAATAATACGTCGAAAATGAATATTCCAAAATATAAATCGTTTAAAACACCAAAACCACGTATCCATGGCACGAGTCTAGATCAAGTCAACATCATAAAGGGTATGAAATTCTTCTGTGTCAGGACAAGTGCATGATACCTCCAATCCACTTGGATGCATACACAATCGGCCACTTGTATAATTCTACTAGAAATATGGTGAAAAGCTCTCATATAAGCTATTATACATATTCTGTTTCTACCCAAGTGCGTGTGTTAAAATCAGATATGTTGCTTAACCACCATGTATATTCTTCCTCCAGATCATGTATCCACTCCTCAATACTTTCTAGAGTTAACCGGTATGTCTTCATCGTGATCCATCGAAAAAAGCAATTGAAAAAGAGGTCCCATCAACGAAACCAATGATGCAACCTAGAATTTGCCAGATAACACCCTAGTCACATTGGCACATCACTCAGCCTAGACTGAGTGCTCACCCAAAGCGTGCATAGCAGTCGATGAAGGAATAAACATAAAGATCCATAACTAATCCATCTTTCGCAATGCATACCATATTCGAGACTTATGAAAGAACAAGTTTAAACAATAATCATGATTGAATCAAGAACATGCACTACTTGATTACCCACATGAATGACACTTAGGTTTAACCAATATCTTTTATTTCTTAAATAACACAAAAGCTTCTTATAATAATGGCATTCTATACTAATGCGCGCATGGATCTGATATAGTAATCCAATCGTATATCTCTCTATATCTCTCTATCTATCTCTATATATCTCCTACTATGTGATTCACATCATATATATAGGGTGGGGACTTTCCCTTCACCGCTTCTCTATTCCAAAAATAGGCCACATGCTATTAATAGCCACGCACCATTTACAGGCATAGCCACACATGCAAGTGTGTTATCTATAGACCTCTTACAGTTAAATGAAGTGACAATCCTATTCTTAGCTCGTCTCCATGCAAAACATGCTTTGATCTGATCCTATAAAGATAGACAATGTGTGGTGCACACGTCCCTGCATCATTGGTGTGTTCCACACGCCATCTTCTAAAAATAGGTCTTCATGCTCAAAATAGGCTAAGTCTCGAATGCTGAACTTTCCCTCCGTGTGCGTGTTCTTCCTGTCCATTTGCGCCCTTAAACCTGGCCTGCTTTCCCACACAGAATTCTTGTGTGAGTTCTTTCAAGTGTTGTTCTATGATCAAAGTGACATGACCATCACTGTAAACACAATTCCACCAAAATAGATCAATATAAAAGACATCTACATGCCAATAATAGGCTAGTGTCCATTGAATTATGTGAAATTGTCAATCACTACAAATATCACAAACATGATCTAATATGTTTAGACTACACACATGCCAAAGATAGACGTGAGTCAAAAATGAATCATGTGAATCTGCCAATAAAATATCTATCCCAACATTCTACATTGCAAATAGGATAAAAGCAAACTATTTGCACAATGCTGCATACCAAAATGGTGAAACTTCCATCAACTGCAAAAGATCACCAAGCATAATCTACAAACCAATTTGTTAGTGTAATCAATGTACACCCTAATTGTAACCACATAGGATAATTATAAATAAATGCCCAAAATAAGGGACTTCATATATGTGCAAATACCATATGTGGACATAATAAGTTTTTATATTAATTACAATAGAAATGGTGCCCATATTTTTGGACAATAAAATTAACAACAGATATACTGAAATATAATTTTCCAAAAATAGACATTTTTAACATGCCCATTGAACCTTCATACTATGCTATCAAAATCAAAATGGAATTTTCAACCTTAAATGTGAGAAGTAGAATCTGAGTATGTTAAACATGTCCCTCAACTCTTTCCTACAAGTGACACCATTATTCAAATTCAAAGCCAATATGAATATGGGGAAATTTTCCTTTTCAACATTCAATGAAATCCCACAAAATATGCTCTAAAAATATGCACGCTAATCAACAATATCAACTATGCAAACATGAAACTAAGAAATTGCTTACCAACCAAATTTATCAAATTATCCTTTTGGGTGGTATAATTTCCTCAGTGTATACCTAGGTATCTGCATGGGTTATTTTAGAAATTGTTTGTTTCACAATGCTTTCCTTTTCAACAACTCTCCACTATTATTTTAGACAAAGTTTCCAACACATGTTAACCTCATGACCTTTCTGTTATAATGGGTATAATATCGTTTGTCCACTTTTTAAGGAAACTTACCCAAATTTCCATTTTTACAACCTTGTGTATGAAAATGGTCTTTCAAAATTCTTCCCAACAATGATTTCCTTTTCCAACACTTAGCTACATAGTGGTTAGATAATCCAAAAAAACTGCATGGATAAATGTACCAAAATTTTTGTGTATCTAATCCATAATTAAAAGGAACATGGGAATATTTATGTTGTTTAGAATCAACTTTTTAAAAAAATTCCATTACTATTTTTACCTTTCGTGGGTTGTGGTGGAGGTTTCTCCCTTGCAGTCTCAACTGTCCTAGAGCATTCACCTTTTCATTTTGACCACCAAAATTGAATCCCAAACCTGCATGGTGAGGCCTATCCTCTACTTGAATGGGGTTAGAAATTCCTTAGCCTTCTTTTCCAAGGATTTTTCCATTAAATCCCATTAAAAAAATTGAATTTATTCCCTTAGTATGTTTTTCAAACTTACAAAATAATTTTCAATTGAATTGCAATGGGACGATTCAACAACTAGCGGTATACTTAAGTTGCTTGATTCAACTTGTGCCCTTATGGGAGAAGAAGGTCTTGATTGCAAAGTGGACTTATTTTTCCCATTCACGTCACCACCAGTTTGTAACTTTTCTAAGAGCTCATCCTTGGCTTTCAATTCTATTTTCAATTTATCAAATTTCTCTTCCAAGGAATAGTATATTGATCTCATGAGTACATTGTCTTCCTGGATTTGGAAGTTGAATGCCTCAATCTCATAGATCTTTTCCTATTTTGACAACTTACCCATAGTGCACATGTACCTATCCAATCACAATTGAACCAACTACACAATCTGAAATAAGAAACTGTCAAATCAACCAACTCTAATTCTAAACATGATGGTAAATAGCTAGAAACCCCTTACTATTTTAAATGTTTATGAAAGATCCTTAAAACTTATCGATTCTATCCTTTTATCAATTAAAATTGATTAAAAACCGATTCAAAATATGATTCAAATGTGTTGAAAAATTGATTTAAAACTGAATTTGATTGTCAACAACTTACTAAGTATAGTTGTATATTCAAAATAATCGATTTCCATATACCCGATTTTATCATTTTTTTGTAAAATATTCATATTGATTAAAATTACATTCAAAATAAAATATGATTTAAGATATGTAAATAATCTGAAAATTGAATGCAAAAATCAGAACAACTCAACATAAGATTGTTTACGGGCTTGAGAAATTCATGTCCTCGAGTTCATAAAAACCGATCCGTTAAATTTAATTTTACAAGTACATTCAAATAAGTTAAAAAGAAAATAATAAACCTCAAAACCTACAAATGAAGACCATGAGAACTCGTTAGCTATGAAAAATTTCAATGTTCATTCTCTGTGTTTGTTTCCATCTACGTAAGGTGATCTTCCTTTGTTTTCGACAAAAGAGACACAAATGGATTCAAAAAGACAACTTAAGTATGCTGATTTAGGAAAATGCATACACCAAATGGAGTGTCTCTAAATTCTAAACACTTTCCTAGCTCACTTTAAGACTTGAATTTTCCCTAAGTAGCTCAAATTTGCTGATTTGTAAAACTACTATGTTGTGGCTTTTGACATAGTCATCTCTATTTACGTGTTCAAATGTCAAGAGCTCTATTTATATACATGTCAACTCCTTGTGGTGTGGTGATGGAATGTAATTTTGGTAAACAAGAGGTTGAGCCCTCTAACCTCCACCAAAGTATTATTTCCATTTTTGGGATTAATATCCCACATTTCTTGTAGAACGGTTGGTGGTCGAGGGTTTTTATTTAGTACGACCAGTGTGTTTGGTTGGCTTAGGTCACCTTTTTTAAATACCACGTGTTTAGGACGGTTAGCGGTGGCTAAGTCGGGAGGTTTTGGTGAGGGGGAAGCTAAGTTGGGTTCGATTAGTAAGGAGTTGGTCAAGTATGGAGGGGGTTGGCGAGGAGATGGCGAGATGGGTTTGATCGGTGCGGTGAGGAGCCGAAGACTAGGTGACAGGTCGAATCGGTGGGTCAAGTGAGCTGGTAGGTGGGGTGAGATGGCATTAAAACTGGTAGTGGTTAAGGTGGCTTAGTCGATAGAGTTAGAAGAAGCGTGACTCGATGAGTCGGGTTGACACCAAATCTAACTCTGTCATTGTAGCATGATTAAAATACAATGTAATATATGCCACATTCACCATATGTTGACTAAAAAAGCACTTAAATAAAAAAGTGTGCATATAGTGATATGAAGAAATGGAGGTGAAGACACCCCTCCACAAAAAGAGTGTGTTGAACATGACCGAGGCCCCCAACGAACAAATAATAAGGCCCATCCATCCGATAATGAGTGTCGAAGACTGGAGGCCCAAAACAAATTTTTGCTCAAAAAATCATTCCACTTTTCACTATTTAATTGGTCCACATGGCGAGTGTGCATGCATCCAGGCCATTTCAAACATGTGCGCAATCACTTATTTTTTTCCAAATTTCCAAACATTTCCATGAGCCATAACTTCAGTATACTAGCTCTGTTTTCAGCATTCAAGATACCGCCATAAATCTCTCGACCTATTATTTTATCTGTAATGATCTTGAGAGATCTCGGGAAACTATGTCCACTAAATTTTATCTACAAATAACTTATGACGAGGAAGGTATGGAAAGTGATGTAACATTGGAATCAATAAGCATATGATCATTAGAAGTGAATTGAGAGTGAGACATACTGGGAGGAATATCATGGGTGTTGATAGAAAGTGTATCATGTAAATCAGTAGCATTGCTAGTCCATCAGAGGAGAAGAATGATGTGAAATATAAGTAGTAACTTTAGTATCATGTATGAGAGGGATATCATAAGGAGTAACAACATGAGGTGTGGAATATATTGTAACATTATCCATGAAAGAATATGTGGCAAGGAATTGTGTGTTATGACATGGGTAGAAAGAGCTGCATGCATAATATGCAACCAAGGAAGACCTAGAAGGATACTATAATTGACATAACACAAAATATAACATCATGAGTGCAAGGGCCTAATGTAATGGGTAGATTTATTTATCCCAAAACTTGGTTAGCCATGAATATATAGAGTAGACGGAGTCAGATCAACAACATAAAGGCCTATTTGATGGAGAAAGGAAATGTTACATATATTAAGACTAGATCCATTATCAACAAAAACATGATTAACAAGCACATTATGAATTTGAATTTGAATATAAAATGGAGAATCATTTTCATCAATTGTATGATAAGCCATAAAATAATTTTACACAAGCAAGCCAGACAAACAAATAGATTTGTATTGAAAGTGATGTTGATTAAAAAGTGACTGTTATCAAATGAATAAAATAACCATATTTTGAAATAGAATTTTAATTTTACAAAACAAAGAGAATTTTATTTCAATGTTATGAATTTAAAAAATAACCTCCAACGGATTTGGCCAAAAGTGTATATTTTTCAAATTATGGCTTAATTTGTAAAATTTATAATTTTAGATTTCCGAAAATTGGGCTCAAAATGAAAAATAAACTCAAAGGAAACTAAAAAATAGATTCTTTATGCTTGAGATATGAAACAAAAGGTGATTTGAAAATTAGGAGCCCTAGAAAGTGACCCAAATGGTAGGATGAAGCACAAAACCCTTGGAAAATTATTGTAGATATGATTTATGACAAGTTATAAATGAAAATCAAGTTTGGATATGAAGATAAGATGAAGATATGGATCCTAATGTAACTAGGGTTTGGGTTTGGAGAAAAATGGATCCATTAAAGAGCATGCATTGGGTTCATAGCGGAAGTGGGTGATATGGGCCAGCCCCCAAAAGTTTAGATTTCTTTGTGCGAGAATCAATGGATCACTTTAGATATTGAGTATTAGTTTATGATGCTTTCATCATTTATATCATGTATGTAATAGATGGAGACGGATTCAAATAGTTGAATGATGAATATTTGGCCAATGAAGATCCCACCTTTGCTTCATGGGTCTAACACTAGACAAAATAGCTGACCTCCTTTCCTTGGTTCAGTTAAGTTACCTTTCATAGGAAGGAGAAAAACCTAAAGGGACTTATTGGTGAGAAAATTTGTTAGTTGGGAAAATTAGGTGTCTCCACCAACATTCACGGGGCTACACCCCTATACATTGAATGGTGCAACTGCCATTATTGAATGTAACTAATATAGTCCTAATCTAAATGCTGTGGGTTGGCCAAATAGGTTGGGGATCACACAAGGAAACTCCATTGAACTTGTGGCAAAGTGCTTGTATAGGGTACAAGGGAGGAAATCACAGTGATGGGGGAAAATGAGAGAAATTAGAAAAGGAATGTTCTTATCACGAGTAGACAAATTTCATAATTCACACCCAAGAACCAAAGTATTTTGACATTCAATGTAGAGGAAAGCAAAATAAAGCTATTAGTGAGACAAACAAAACCCACATAGACACATAGTTCTATGAGGCCCATTCATCAAAGATACAAATTTCTCTTTAATCACCATGCTTACAAAGTGCATATAAGAGAGGAGGGGAGGAAAATAAGATGCTTATAACAAATATGCATATAAGGTCAGTGATGAGAAGGAATCATGCACATAAAATTACACACATTCATACATATTGAAGGTAGAAATTCCTTCTTGATTGTGATTACACCGGTTGTACAATGGAAGGGAAAAAAAGTAAGTATGTAGAAGAAATGTACCCTTTATTTCATGTGCATTGGTGATACAAATCTCAACAACATATCACAATCCACTATTGCTACAAAGTACATAAATTTTTAGGATCCTTGGAATGGAGAAGCCATCCCAATTTATAGCAATGTGAATTGACCTTTCGCCTACCCCCCACATGACTCTTCGTTGTCTCATTCAACTCGTGACTTTTCACCTTCCTAGGAAGTGAGAAATAATTTCCTTTTAATAAATTAAAGGTAATTTTACAATGAAGTCACTTAAGTGAATGAGATGAAATACAATGATTACACCTAATGAAAAATTAGAAAGGGGAAAGAAAGACAAAGGAGAAAGGGAGAGGAAGGAGTAGGTCATCATGTTTGATGAAGAAGATCCCCGCGAGGATGAGCCTTATCTTGAATCATGCCTCTTGATGGTGGATCTCTAGAATGGGTTCCTTTTCCTTGAATTATTTGTTGAATTGAGCTTTCACTGCTGTCAACTTATCTTCCCCTAGAATGCAAATGCAACCAAACACCTTAGTCCATGTCTCGAGGACACCACTTATCCTTTTACATTGATGAAGCCATCCCTCGAGATCCATTGCAATTGCAGTAATGCAACTCCCGATACCGGCCATGGATGATGAGTCCATAAACTGACTCATCATAACATCTATATAACTATAAACTTTACTCCAAAAACACTAATCAATGCATGGGAATGTTCTAAATAGTTATATCTAAAGTAGAAAGTAATGCATTTCCCCTTATTCTATCTTAAGCGAACTAATGACCAATGAAACTTCCACTAACTACTTTGTTGAGTAATTTGGTGACATATGCAGGATGATGAGGCACATTCTCTACCATTTTGAACAGTTACAGTCAAAGGAGACTGAGTCTACAACCACTATGCCATTTTGAAGACTGGTGAACCATAACAAGCTACAAACTAGGACCCTGTTTCCAACAAAGTTATGGGGCTTTTATGAATTTCTAATCAATTTCCTATAGCTTTGGCATGTGTTGTAACCAGCCGTGTCTATAAGACACCTTCTCATGACTATTTCTTAGTTATTTATTTTCAGTATTATAGTAGTAATAGATAGAAGTTATTTTTAGTTTCTCTCTGAAGTATGTAACAAACTCATTTTTTATCAATACAATACATGATATTTTGAGGATACGTTTGTGTTAAGAGTCTCAATCCCAAAGTAGAGAAAGGGCCCACTTGACTGAGGAGATTGGAGGACTGGTACTTCATGCAAAATATTTACATTTACTAAGTTCTAGTTTTAATATCTTGACTTGGTGATTATCTAAATACAATCTTATATCTCTTTATTTCAGTGAATTTCCTTTACTTGTCATTTCCTTTAAACAAGCATTTCATTTCAGCAAAGCATTTCCTTTAACAAGCATTTCATTCAGTAACTCTATTTCAGTAGAATAGATGCATTTTATATACTCTATTTTCCATTTGATAGTTTAGAAGCTTTTGATATTCAGTAGTTTAGACATTTACTCACTTTCAATAGTTAAGTAATATAGAACAAGAGAATCGATACCAAATGAAACCCCCAAAGAGAGAACCACCATAGTGACTGAGCTGCATATCAACTTCTCTGCATACAACCTTGAACACAACCTTGGTCTATAATGACATCAACACTTGAATAGGTTGATTAAATGATTGGAAGTTACAACAACCCATCAGTGGACTCTAAATTATCTTTATTGAAGGAAAGAGGGTCACATGCCTCCTTCTTGACCATCTCATGGAATGCAATGATGAGATCCTATGATGATGAGTCCTCATTGAGTGGAGGGAAATCAAACATTTGAACACAATGGTAAAATTCATTCAAGATTTTAGAGACCTAATACCCATGGGAGTCTAATTCGGATATGGCATTTTTGAGAATTGCATACTATGCATCCATGATGCGGATCCGAACATGGGAAAAGTATTCGGAAATTGATGAAAATAATTCCTTGCTCACGAGGGTGTGAGAATCAAAAGAAATCATTTCATACACTAGTGGGAGTACCTCCTCCAAATGATTGACCTCTTTTACAAACTCCATCTCCATCTTGTTTACTTACTTGCACAATGTTGCATGAGCATACTTGGATGAGAGAAATGATGCTCGGACACAATGCCTTGCCTTTATTGATGATTTACTCAATCCACTTTTCATAGGATTTCCCCCATATCATGTATTCATGTGCTTTATTGATCACCTTGGGGTCGATAGTGCTGATTGGAGGGATATCTTTGATAAGAAGGGGATATGTTGATTCGGCCCTTGAGAAGGGTTAAATGTATGCATTGAGAGCTATTACATGTTCCTCCAATTGAAAAATGGTTAGATTGTACTCTTTAGTTTGAGTAAGAAGAAGATAAGTGGATTGTTTGAATAGGTGAATGTCTCCTTTGTGAGAAGCTTGACCTAATGAGATGCGGTTCAACTCATAATCAGATGGAGTCATTTCCTTCATGGGTTTGTCAGTCTTAGGCCTAACAACTTCAATATACTAGTTACTTGAGGTGCCACTGAAGAAGCAAGAAGCTATCTAGGCCTTCTTTCTTCTCTTAGGATTTAATATTCTAGAGATTTCTGTAAGACTAGGAATAGAAATTAGTTGTGTTGTTCTTGGCCCACTCTCGAGCACTTCTTAAATCCATGGAAACAACTCTTTGGGAGTTACCACGATGTTGGTCACCAGAGTACCTATAGAAGCTTGTCATGGGGGAACCTCTCAATCACTATGGGGAGCTCTAACATTTGAGAATACATATTTGGAGGCTTGTGTAGAGAGATATATTGCTATGAATCACCTCTTCTTGTCCGAAAAGCTTAAACCAACCAACTCTTCTTGGCTCACTTAACCAGTTCTTCCAGCTTGTCAAGCTCACTATACTTGTTCACTTTGAATAAAATCAACGAGGGATAGAAAATTATTTTTACCAATACAAATATTTATAAATGATGATCTCTATATCTTTGACCCCTTTCTCAATCCTTATCAAATTACATAATGTCCGTGGGTTTTACTTGTTGCACCCTGCGGTGTTTTGTCTTGCTCCCGGGCACAAATTTGATGAATCAATAGCTATGTGAAGGATGAAATGCCCTATTTGAGCTAAGAAACCTTCTTGAAACATTGAGAGGATGAAAAATGTAAAGATATCACTGAAAATGTGTCCTATTGCAACTTTTTGCATTCAACATTGGGGCTTTCTATTTTTAACCATTAGGATCTAAGAGTACATTATTTTGGGAAAGATTGCATTTTTGTCTTGATATCAGATACGAAGGGGTATTTAACATGTTTGGGGCATGTCCACAGATGTTTAATGAAAAAATTCAAGCATTTTCTATTTTTAGAAAGTTGCTTTTTACTTTTTGCTTTTTTGGCTAGTATACCCTAGTTTTGGTTTATTTGATTTTCAATGTTTTACCCTTTTGAAGGATTTTTTCATTTTAGGAAAGTTACTAAAAATAGTAATTATGAACCAGTGGCACTTTATTTTTTTAATCTGGTATTCTAGGCCTTTGTTTGATGAAAAACTCTAGATTCTTTCTTGGTTTTTGTTTTTGAGGCTTTGTGCAAAATCTCGCATTCACCCACTTCCAAGATTGATGGAAAATGGCATAAGAATGTTCTAGAGCACAATTTTTTTGATGGATGCCATTAAAAACTAAGGAATTTTTTGGAATTTAAAATTATTTCAGCTTCAAGGTGATTGGGAGATTATGGTATTCCCAAAGTTTCGTATAGTTTTGATCATTAGTTTGTGAGTTATGAGCAAATCTTAATTTTTCTCCATGAGGGTTTTGACACAAGACGCAGACATGGTTCTAGCTCAAAAAGCTTTATTTTTTTATTATAGTAGTGAGGGAGGATGGAAAATGAATGGTATATGTGATATCAAAGATGCTTTAATATCAAGAATGGAGGAGAGGAAGAAATCCGGATGTGAAAAAATCTTCATGTGTGTGCGTGTGGGTAGTAGCAAAAGCAATTGGAAGCAACACTAAAATGAAAAAAGTTGTAAATTTGTAAAAGTTGGGAAGGATTTCACTTTCTTGTCCCAACCATCCCAATTTTTTTCAATGGTTGGTGTAAAAAAGTTCTCCCCCTTCCCATTGGGCCACTTTTTGCATTGTGATATGTAGTTGGGAAGGAGAGGGGGCTAGAAATAAGCCGCTTAAACACCTGCCAGGGTCATGTGGGTGACCAAGGGCCAAAATAGAGGGGGTGAATTTTTGTCCCAACCATCCAAAAATTTTCAAGGGTTGGTGCACAAAAGTGCTACCCTTCCCCATTGGTCCATGTGGCATTGTATGTTTGGACAGACAGAGCTAGGGGCTCAAAAATGGAGCATGAAGGCTTAAGTCAGCAAAAGGAGCTCTAGAATGGTCACATCGAGGTCCAAGGGATTAAATGGGAGGGGGACACTTTTATGCACCAAAATTCCCAAAAATTTAGGAAATCTAGTGCACAAAAGCGTGCCACTCTTTGATTGGTCCAATTTTAAAGTTTGAAAATTGATTAACTCCTCAAACATACTTTGGGGAACAACTTGTTGAAGCCGTAACTTGAGTTCCCAAAGAAAATTTTAATGATTATTTATATGAAATTACATGAAAATTTCTTGATGAAAAAAATGGTGGGTGTATCATTCTTTGATTTTCCTTGTAACCCCTAAAAATATGATTTTTCTCTAGGATTAAAGGTTGTACATGCGAAAATAGGTTGTGGACAGAATTACCTAAGTGTTGTCAAAAAAATTGAGATGACAATCCTATAGATATTTGAATCATATTTTGACGATATTTTGGATCTTAACTCCTTATGGAGCTTCCAAAACCGCTTCTCAAAGCTCAGAGTTGTTTTTGCACTATGCATTGCTTTACCCTCAGGACCCACTTTTGTTGAAACTGCTCCAAAACTTCTGAAACTTCCAGAATCTTCCAAAACCAATTTCAAAACATTATAATATCTACGATATACCTCCTTGATGATTTTTATCTTTTCATTCCTTTCTAGGGTGCTTTTGACCTTAGGGAGACCAGAAAATAGCCTTTCCAAAGCTTCTCAAAGAGCTTGTCTTGATGGATCTCATTTTGGAAGTGTCTGGATGCACTTGCTATCCCTAAATAACCTAGGGAATGTTGAAACAACACATTTTACTGCTCATATAGATGGGATAGGATTGAATAAATTAGGGTGATATGGAGGAGGGCTCATGATGACCTTTAAGCAATTTTTTTTGGGTAGGGTATGGTTGTCATGCTTTCAAGTGTGAATTTTACCCTTGCAAAAACTCATTACAACATGAATGTAATTGGAAGGTATCCTAAAAGGAGAGCTTCAAAGTAAGTGTGTATTGGCTTGTACTAGAATTTGTGCAAGGAGAACCTAAAAGGAGAGATTACTAAAAGGAGAAACAAAAATCGCATCTTGTAAGGGTACTTCCCTCTCCCTCTACCTTCCCCTCCATTAGTCCTTAGGTAGAGGAATAGGATATAGGGATATATACGTTCCCTAAAGTCTTCCCTAAAGGGAATGGATAGGGAGGGAGGTATGCATACATATCTGCATCACACCCTCACATCATGCCGCTATGTCACCCCTTGCTTTATCATGTGTCATGCCCCTACATCACAATGTACTTGCGTACGTACCATCCCTCGCATGAGCGAAGGGGATCACCAAATTGATGTTTTTTCCAACAAAAACCAGGCCTTGTTTGGCCAATTTGGGGAATCCATCATCGAGGTGGTCTTGGATCAAGTTTTTTACGGGAAAAGCTGTCAACTATGGTGATTCTCGAGATGAGAGGGTATCCCCATCTGGTCTCACCTATGCACATGTATTTGGTTATCATGCACTTGTATATGTGTGCATATACGCATAACTAAGCGCCTCCGGAGGTCATGCACCTACAAAAATGTATGCTAGCCACCTATGGTGGTTCTCTCGTCAGTATATACATAGGCATATACACATGCCCTCCTTTCCAAAAAAGTATATAGTATTACATACATGTATATAATATACAAAGTATAATGTATTATACTATGTATATTGTATATATGTATACTATATAATCCATACTCTCCTCGTATAATGTATATTGTATATGTTATACGATTTGTATATAACATATGTCTATAGACTATATATTGTATATTGTATATCCTTATGTATAAGGTATATAATATGTATATACGTACTATATACATTATACAATATGTATATAATATACAAAGTATACTATATATGTGTCCTTACGTATAAGGTATACTATCAGAGTACTATGTATAAGTATAGAGAAACATTATAGTGCCTCTCCCTAAATGGAGAGGCCCTATACTGAGTCTCTATGCATAAAGGAATTCCCCGTCCTTAAAGGGGGATTCCCTAGTGACAAAGGAACACTATAATGTCTTTCCCGTTAGGAAAGACCTTATATTGTATCTCTTTACCAATAAAGGTTGAGTGGAAGCTCTCTTGAAAGGAGAGCTTCAGCAAGCATGTAACAACTCTGTTAGGGTCACCATTCTTGGCCCTAATAGAAGCATCACCTAAGGGATAGGGCACCTTTGGGCCCAAAATGGTAGCTTGAATGAAAGGAGAGCTGCCTTTCACAAGAAGGAGATAAACCTAAAGGGACTATAAGCTGGAAGGTTTCTAAAAAGAGAGCTTCTAGTAAGTGTGTATGGTATTGTAATTGGCCTTTGTATAAGGAGAAACTAAAGGGATTGTAAATGTAAATTAAATATAATATAAGGGAAATATTGATAAGATAAATATAACAATATTCAAACAAGATAAAACAAAGTAAATGCAATTAAGAGTGATAGGTAGGGTTTAGAGAATGACACACTTGTATATGTAGGTATGAACTGATTTTAGACCGGAGACCGATCTAAAAGGGGAGAACTTCTAAGTCGTGCAAGATCTATGTCTTAAACTGTAATTTAGTAATTGATAGGATATAATTGTCAAGAATGAGATAGGGTCACTCAAGTGCTTTGGTGTATGATCTAGGATGTTGGTGTCTGTGGAGTGGCTCAAAACTTGTTTCTTTCGTCTTACTCAAGTGTCTCTCCTTGTTTGTTGTAGATCGCATCAAATTCATTGTGTCACACATGTACCTACAAAATGAACCTTAGCCACTGCACAATACCCAAGTGCACATCGGATGAATAAAAATATGCATATGTTTGAGTTGGGTGACTCGACGCTCACCCCAATGTGATTGTCACTAAGCATTGCTCTTCATTGAGAGAGAGAGAGAGAGAGAGAGAGAGAGAGAGAGAGAGAGAGAGAGAGAGAGAGAGAGAGAGAGAGAGAGAGAGAGAGAGAGAGAGAGAGAGAGAGAGATGCCCTAGTGCTAGTCACACAAAGAGATAGCGGGCTATAACTACTTTTTCCCAAATTTAAATGTGTGATATGGAATTTAGAATAAACCCTTCTATGTAGTGCTAAAATGTAGTCCTTGATGTAGTAGATGGAAAATATTATCTCCTTGTAGATTTATGTGTCTCTTTAATGCTTGCCCCTTTAATGAGGTTAAATAAGACATGTATATATATGGTTCCCTTGCTTAAGCTCCATCATTAACAAGTGAAAGGGCGATCAAGAGTGATAAAAATAAAAAAATAATAATATTCAAAAGATGGAAAAAGAGACAAAGAGGACATGGGTGCTTAGAGAGGCTACTTTCAATGCACTTACACAAGCCCAAAATAATGATTTGAAGGAAAATATAAGAAAGGATGCAAAGGCTTTGAGTTATATACAAAATGCTATCACAGATTCAATTTTCCCAAGAATAACAACTATAAATTCCAAACAAGCTTGGGATACCTTGCAAACTGCTTATCAAGGAAGTGACAAGGTGAAGGTAGTCAGATTACAGATGTTGAGGAGAGATTTTGAGACTCTTCTCATGAAAGAATCAAAATCAGTATATGAATTTTTCGCTAGAACAATGCCCAAGGATCATAAGATCAAATGAGGACTAATGGAAATGTTTTGAACATCACAATATCATAGAGAAGGTATTGAGGATCCTTCCAACAAGATTTGATCGAGTTCGGAGTCTAAGGACTTGAGACAAATGAAATTTGATGAGTTAATGGGTTCTTTGCAAACCCATGAACAGAGGATGAGTAGGACAACCAACTCCTCCAATGAACAAGCCTTCAAAACAAACACAAATGTTAGAGGTAGGGGAGAGAAGCCTACAACAGAGGAAGAGGAAGATTCTCAGTAACTAGCAAGAAGGTGGAAGACACAATCATCAAGAGCCACAAGTAAGAGGAAGAGGAAGGAGTAGAAACACTTCCTGAGGTGGTTCTACACAAAGGTATGATAAATCAAATGTACAATGCTATTACTGCAAAAAGTTTAGACACTATGCTAGTGAATGTAGAAAGAAAGAATATGATTTGAGAAATTATAATGCAAGATTTACTAATACAAAAGAAGATGAACTTGAAAAGAATGAAAAGAGTGGAACTCTGTTTTAACTTGCAATGTAGTTAAGAAAGGAAACAAACAAATATGGTATTTGGATAGTGCATGCAATAACCACATGTGTGGAAATAAGGAAATGTTTAATAACATAGATGAAGCAATAATATCTAAAGTGAAGATGAGAATGAATGAAAAAGCTCCAGTGATGGGCAAAGGAAACATATCCATTATTAGCAAGCAAGGAGACAAGAGGTAGATCCATGATGTATTATATGTCCCTGGATTGAAGTATAATCTTTTGAGTACTAGGAAACTTGTCCAAAAATGATATAAGGTAAACTTTGAAAATGGAGAATACATCATATATGATAGAAGTAAAAGCAATAAGCTGATTAAAAGAGTGAAAATGACACAAAATAAAATGTTTCCTTTGAGGATGTAAAGTGAAGGCACAACAACATTTAAAACAATAGCTATTGATCAATCTACTCTTTGACATCTCATGTATGGGCATTTGAGTTTTGTGGATTGAATTTTCTTTACAAAAAGCAAATGGTTAGAGGGATTCCCTATATTGAACAACTAGATAAAGTATGTGAAGGCTGCATATTGGGAAGCAACATAGAAATGCTTTTCCCTCGGGTAAATCTTAGAGAGCAATCTCACCTCTTGAGCTAATACATTCAAATTTATGTGGTCCCATGAAGAATCCCTCCTTGTCTAAAAGTGATTATTTTATTACTTTCATATATGACTTCAGTAGAAGGACATGAGTTTATTTCTTAAAAAAATCAGAGACAATTGAAGTATTCAAACAATTTAAGGCCATGGTTGAGAAGAACATAGGCCATTATATAAAGACATCAAGAATGGATAGAGGGGGAGAATATATATCAAATGAGCTTTAAAAAATTTAAAGGATCGGGGGATCGAGAAACAATTCACAAAAATTTATACACCATAATAGAATGGTGTACTAGAGGAAAAATCAAACCATTAAAGAAATGGAAAGACACATGATCAAAGCAAGAGGAAAATGAATATTGAGCTGAAGAAATTGGAACAAAAATATCTTTTCGAATAGATGCCCCACAAAAAGTGTGAGGAACATGATACCTCAAGATGCATGAAGTGGAATAAAAGTAAGTTTTGAAGACTTGAGAGTTTTTGGGTGCGTAGCATATGCACATGTGCAAAGAAGAAGATATAAGTGGGATAATAAAGGAGAGAAGTACATTTTCATTGGATATAGTTGGAAATCTAAAGCTTATAGATTGTATAATCTAGTTACAAAGGAGCTGATAATCAATTGGGATGTTCAATTCATTAAGGAAACATCTTGGGGAGATGTATAAGAAGTGGAGCATCCACAATAAAAGGAAAATACACCTATCACTGATGCTAAAACAACACATGTTAGAAAAATCAATGCACCAAGTTGGAAACCCATTTCACAAAGGGGTGAATCTTCAAATGGAAGAAACCAAAAAAGCATGCAAGGACCAACTAGTGAGGCATCTTCATAATCATCTTAATCTAATCAACACCAAGGAAGAATGAAGAGTGTACAAGATATTTATGAGCAATCAAGGTATGAAGAAAATAAAGATGAAATGATTAATTTTGCTTTATTTTCAAAAGCTGATCTAATTTATTTTGAAGAAGAAATTAAGGATAATAAATTTTGTGAAGCAATGGATGAAGAAATGCATGCAATAGAGAAGAATGGAACATGAGAGTTAGTATATCTTCCAATAGGAAAGGAATTCATTGGAGTCAAGTGGGTTTATAAAACCAAGACTACTCCGAAGGAAAAATTGAAAGACATAAGGAAATATTAGTTACCAAAGGCTACAAACAAAGGCCTAGACATGATTATAATGAATTTTTTCTCTAGTAGCAAGGATAGAAACTATGAGAATAATTATTTCCATAACTACTCATCACAAATGGAAGGTCCATCAAATGGATGTTAAATCAAATTTCTGAATGGAGTGTTGGAAGAAGAAGTGTATGTGGGACAACCACCAGGTTATGAGATCCTAGGGCATGAGAGAAAAGTATACAAGCTCAAGAAAACATTGTATGGACTCAAACAAGCACCAAGGGCATGGTATAGTAGGATAGAATCCTATTTGATTAGTAATGGATTTAGCAAAAGCAGTAGTGAGCCCACACTCTACATCAAAACAAGGATGGTGATATTTTAATTGTTGTTTTGTATGTAGATGATTTAATCTTTACTAGAAATGCAAACAAAGAAATAGATGAATTCAAATCAGCCATGAAGGAGTTTGAGATGACTAATTTGGGATTGTTGAAGTACTTTCTTGGCATTGAGGTCAAGCAAATGGAGCATGGCATATTTGTTTCTCAAGAAAATTATGCAAAGGAAATTTTGCAAAGATTCAAAATGTTGGATAGAAACCAACATCTACACCAACTGAAGTAAGTTTGAAATTGAATAAAGATGATTGCAGCAACAATGTAGATCCTACAAGGTACAAAATCATGGTAAGAAGCTTGATGTATTTAACTACAACTGGAACAAATATAATGTATGCAATTAGCATGATTTACATATTCATGAAGACTCTAAAAGAGACACATTGGAAAAAGAAAAGTGTATTTTAAGGTATCTCGAATGAAATGAAAAATTATGGAATTTTATATGCTACTGATAACGATTTTCAGTTAGTTGGATATACAGATAGTGATTGGGTAGGAATCCTATATGATAGAAAAACACGTCTGGATATGTGTTTAATGTTGGATCAGGAGCCATCTCATGGGATTCAAAGAAATAATCAGTTGTTTCACTATCTACAGTTGAAGCAAAGTATATTGCAGCAAACTCAACTACTTTTCAAATGATATGGTTAAGGAGAATCCTCTCATATTTTCATGAAGAGAAACAAGGAGGTTCTACAATTTTCTGTGATAATATGTCTTCTATTGCATTGTCAAAGAATCTAGTCTTCCATGGAAGAAGCAAGCATATTGCAATCAAGTATCACTTTATTCATGAATTGGTTGAAAAAAGGAGAAATTGAGCTTAAGTTTTGCAAGTCAAAGCAGCAAATAGCTGACATTTTACCAAGCCTTTATCAAAAGACAATTTTGAGCATTTGAGAGAAAATTTGGGCATCATAGATGGACCGCCTAGCTCTAGAAATTAATTATCAAATTTTATATGAATTTTTGTTTGGCTCAAGATTAAGGGGAGTGTCAAAATTTATGGTCTATAATCTTGAGCCCCTCGTGATTCAAACCAGTTTCCTCTCTCCCCAATTGCCATGCTGACTAGAATTTATTTTCTTGACCATTGAGCTTTTGAATCCCTCACCAAAGCACTAGCCATGTGGTAGCATTCTGCTAACCCTCTAACATTTTCCCCAATGGATGTGAAACTCCCGGATTTTCCACTTTGCATATATACTTCACGTGTGACCCCATATATATTTTTATATATGGCATACAAAAAAAGGGGATATATATATACAACAACACAATATATAAATAAGAATATATAGAAATGGGATATAGATATATGCAAAAATATAGAATACAAAGAAGAAAAATATAGCGAAGGGGGAATATACGAGAGAGGAGGATATACAATGATACAACAACATATAGAAGGATTAAAAACAAAAATACATAGCAAAGAAGATTATAGAGCAGCAACTTGAAGGAATTGAATAAAAAGGAAGAGAGGGAAGAGAAAGGACACAAAAAAAGAAACAAAAGAAAATATATAGAGCAAAAATTTTGATCTTATGAAGTTTTTTTATATATATATATATATATATATATATTGTGTGTGTGTGTATGTTTTATATTGATTTGGTTGTGTTGGCACTAAAATTTTCCAACATGGTCAAGATGAAGTTATTAAAGCTATCAATGAGCCATTTTCCATGCAAGTGTTACATGTAGAGAAAGAATACATTACTCGCATGTCGGGCCTTACTTTTCTTTGAAAAAGATCCAAAAAAATAAAAACATATAACAACAAAGAGCCCTTAAGCCATTCCCATGGAATTGAAATCAATCATATGATGTAATGAAATATATATATTAAAAACCTTCCTTTTAGTGGTAATTGGTGTTGTAACTTGCCATGGTTCAAATGATATTGCTTGAAGGCCACCTTTAGTGAAAATTGATTTATCTGTATCTTTTGGCTAGCATACACCACATCGTGCCTCTACTCAAGATTCCTCACCTATTCATCAAACAATGCCTCATGATAAGAATGGAAGTGATGCTATTCCAAAGTTTGCAATGGTGAAATAAATTAGGATGTACCTAATGAAGGATCAAGATGTTTCAACATAGGAAATGGAAAAATCTAGATGTATTCGACAACGTAGTGGTGGATCAAATAGTGAAAAAAATGGAATAGGCTAACACTGAAACTATTGGTTCACCCTCATCTTATGAGGATGTACTAATTCTAACCTTTAATTATGGTCTTCATGTAACTATTAGTGCTCATGCTAATTTTTTTAAAAGCACATGTCATATTTATGTTATTAATAATGAGAAATCTAAAGGATTATGCTAAAAGTAACATGCACCAACATGGAAAAGGAAGGAAAACCCCAAAAACATAGAAAGGTCAATGCATGTAAAGTGTATGGGATCTAAAAATCACTTTGTGTGTGAAAGGAGAATGAAGTTTGACCAAAATGCATGAAAATAAGACAATGAAAATGTAACCCGATTAGGTGGCTAAAGTAAGGGACAATGTGGATAACAATCCCGCCTATGTGTGGAAGAGGTAGAAGCAAAGATTCAAGGTAAACTGACAATGAAATTGGATATTCCTAGATCTAAACTTAATCAAGATGAGAGGTTATATTATGATAAGCTGTAAAACTTCAATTGTTAATTAACATCAAAATTTCCCATTTTGTTCTCATGCTCTTTGTCTCAACTATTGTTGGGAGCTTAGGAAGGTTTCCAACCTAGAGGTAATAAAGCCGATTTAACTCAAAAGTTTGTGGTTGTATCTTATTCTCATGATAGATATGGAATTTTGAGAAATAAATAAACAAAAGTGTCTAATGGAAAATCTAGTTTGCAACTTCACTCTCATGCCATAAACAATAGGGCCATAAATTCTACACACCGATCATTAGATTGGAAAGTTATTATTGATCATTTGGATTTGGGTCAAATCATGATGTTACAACTATGCATTCCAAAAGCAGGTATATGGAGGCACTTTTGTCGAATTAATGTGTATCGATAATCTTGAGCCTTGCAAAGGTTTTCAAACTTTTTTCCCTCTCTTCCCAACCTCCGCTGACGGATATTTATTTATTTCTTAGATGTTTGTTATTTTTGTATTTTTCTGCCAAATTCACATGCCAAGTGGCATGTTTAAACACTTTATTTTGTTCAAGCTTTGGGCGGATGCAAAGGTCATGGAATTAACCACTATTGATAATTTGTTGGGACGGGAGAGGAGTAAACACATGTCATCTTTCAGCGCCTCCCCTCACAAATATTCCTTGTGGATGTGAAGTCTACGGAATAAGCCACAACTTATTTTTTTGGGTTTGGTTTAGTTTTAGTCAATGGTCATGGTCATAAATCGACCGACTAAGGCTAAGATAGGTGGCTACATTTCAATGGAGCCAACAATTTAAGTAAGCCCAACTAGAAGGTATGATGCAAAGCTGCAACCAATCATTGACTAACATGAAGTAGGACATACCGATAATTGTGAAGAGTATGGAGCTTTCTTGTTGGTTGATGCTTTCATTACGACAAGGTCTACAAATGAAGATTGGAAAATGTGAGGAGCGTTGAGCTTCCTTATTGGTTCAAGCTTCATAGTTTTGATAAGGCATATATAAGAGAAGATTGACAGTTGAGACATCCATGGAGATTTCTCATTGGACTAAGCTTTGTGGTCCATGACAAGGCATCTATAAGAGAAGAATGACACCATGACAAGCGTGGAGAATTATTATTGGTCTGTGTTTTCATACTATGAAAATATTGATAGCAAAAGGTGAATTACAAAGGATGCATGGAGCTTTATTATTATTCTTAGCTTTGTTTCATAGAATAGAGGATCTATAAAGCCCGACACCATAACTAATATAAGACCAACATGTGGAAGATTCTTTGTCCAACTAATGGTAATGGATTTGAGTAGATTTAAAAGATGCGAAGAGAAGAAGCTAATATATCCTTCGGATCGTGTCAAAGGCCAACGTATTTTGAAAGACATGGGGAACTATATATATATATATATATATATGGCTTCGATTAGTATGGAAAAAGACAAGAACATAGACATATTCAGAACATCAATAGCTCAGAGGAGAATATATACAAAGCCGCATATCAAGGTCTTATATAGAAAAGGAATGCACATGTAGTAGCACATAACCATATAAGAAGAAAGAACAAGAAGAATAAAGAGTGGAAACTTGAGAAGAACATTTTTTTGTAAGAAAAAGAAACAAAGAATAGGACACAAGAAGAGAAATAAAAAGAATATGTAGAGCCATAGCCTGAGCTCGTGCGAAGTTTTTAAGAAGTTTTTAAATATAATATTATATATATAAATTTTGTGTGTTTATTGTGTTCTGGTTGTGTTTTCCCCTATGTTGGTTGCATTGGAACTAAATTTTTCCAACATCTTGGTATCGAGTGAAGAGGTTGTTGGAGCTACCGAGTTTTAATGGCTTCCAGAAGTAACTCATGGAAACAACCCCCAATATTTTATGGGAATAACTATGATATATGGTGTATTAAGATGAAGACATTGTTATCTTCTTTAGAGTTATGCGATTTAGTGGAAGGAGGATATGTAGAGGTAAAAGAACCGAGTTACTTTCAATGAACTTACATAAGTCCAAAAGAATGCATGGAAGGAAAATAGAAGAAAGGATGTAAAGGCCTTACGGTATATTCAAAATACTATCATTGATTTAATTTTCCCAAGGGTAGCAATAACTATGAACTTTATACAAGCGTAAAACACCTCGTAGACTACTTATCAAGGAAGTGACAAGGTGAAGATAGTCAGATTACATATGTTGAGGAGAGATTTTGAGACCCTTCTCATGAAATAATCAGAATCAGAAATGATTTTTTCACAAGAACAATGACCATAGTCAATCAAATGAGGACTAATGGAGATATAGTTGAAGATCATAAGATCATAGAGAAGATATTAAGGATCCTTCCAATAATATTTAATCTAGTTTTGGTTACTGATAGAGAAGTCTAAGGATTTGATACAAATGATAGTTGATGAGTTGATGGGTTATTTACAAACCCATGAACAAAGGATGAGTAGGAAAACCAACTCCTCCAATGAATAAGCCTTCAAGAAAAATACAAATGTTAAAGGTAGGGGAGAAAATCCTACAAAAAGGAAGAGGAAGATTCTACAACCAACAAGAATGTGGAAGAAATAACCATCAAGAGCCACAAACAAGAGGAAGAGGAAGGAGCAAACAAAATTCCAGTGGTGGTTCTTTAAAAGGAATGATAAATCAAATGTACAACTCTACTATTGCAAAAGTATGGAAACTATGCAAGTGAGTGTAGAAAGAAATAATATCATTTGAGAAATCAAAATTATAATGCAATCTTCTCTAATGTAGAAGAAGTTGAACCTAACAAGAATGGAACTTTATTTTTAACTTGTAATATAGTTGAGCAAGGAAACAAGAAAATATGGTATTTGGATAGTGCATGCAACAACCATATGTGTGGAAATAAGGAGATGTTAAATAGCATAGATGAATTGATCATATATAAACTGAAGATGGGAACAAATGACAAGGTTCCTATGATGAGGAAAGACATTGTATCAATTATTTCCAAACAATGAGACAAGAAGTAGATTAATAATGTCTTCTATGTCCCAGGGTTGAAGTATATCCTTCTAAGCATTTGAAATATTTTCCAAAATGGATATAAGGTGAGGTTTGAAAATAATATTTTAGTATATATGATAGAAGTGGAAGCAATAAGCTGATTGCAATAGTGAAGATGACACAAAATATCTGTTTCTGTTGAGGATGCAAAGTGTAGCAACAACAACAACAACGTTCAAAACAATAGTCATTGATCAATCTAATCTTTGACATCTCAAGTATGGGCATTTGAGTTATGGTGGATTGCATGTTATTTATAAAATGAAAATGGTTAAAGGGATGCCTCTTATTGAACAACCAGAAAAAGTATGTGAAGGTTGCATATTGGGGAAGCAACATAGAAATGATTTTCCCTTAGGTAAATCTTGGAGAGAAAGCTCACCTCTTGAGCTGATACATTCAAATTTGTGTGGTCCCATGAAGACTCCCTCCTTGTATAAAAGTGTGTATTTCCTTACTTTCATAGATGAATTCAATAGAAGGACATGGGTTTATTTCTTGAAAAATAAATCAGAGACATTTGAAGTATTCAAGCAATTTAAGGCCATGGTTGAAAAGCACAATGGCCATTATATAAAGACATTAAGAATGGATAGAGGGGGAGAGTATATATCAAATGAGTTTTTAAACTTATTTAAGGAGCATGCGATCAAGAAACAAATCACAACTAGGTATACACCTTAGCGAGAATAGTGCATCGAGAGGAAGAATAGAACCATTCAAGAAATGACAAGAAGCATGATCAAAACTAGAGGATTGTCTGATGAATTCGGGAATAAGTAGTTGGAACAACAACATATTTGCTGAATATATGTCCTATAAATAGTGATGAATAAGATACCTCAAGAATCATGAAGTGGAAGAGAGCCAATTGTTTAACACTTGAGAGTTTTGGGTGTGTAGCATATGCACATTTGCCCAAAAAAGAAGATCAAAGTGGGATAACAGAGGAGAGAAGTGAATTTTCATTGGGTATAGTGAGCAATCAAAAGCTTACAAATTTTATAATCTAATTACAAAGGAATTGATAATCAACCGGGATGTTTAATTCATATAGGAAGCATTTTGGGGAGATGCACAAGAAGTGGAGCAGACACAAGCACAGGAAAATGCACCCATCATTAATGCTGAAACAACATATGGAAGAGAAAAAACATACCAAGTTGGACACCCATTTCAAAAAGGGGTGAATATTCAAATGGAAGAAACCAAAAAAGAATGAAAGGACTAGAAAATGAAGCATCTTCATCATCATCTGACTTAAAGCAGCTCCAAGGTTGAATGAAGAGTGTACAAGAGATTTATGAGCAGTCAAGGTATGAAGAAGATGAAGATGAAATGATTAATTTTTCTCTATTTTTTTAGTAGCTGATTGAATTTATTTTGAAGAAGAAATTAAGGATAGTAAGCTGGTGTGAATAAATGGATGAAGAAATGTATGCAATAAAGAAGAATATAACATGGGAGCTATTATATCTTCCTAGTGGGAAAATAAGTTATTGGAGTTAAGTGGGTTTATAAAACCAAAACTACTCTTGAAGGAAATATTAAAAGACATAAGGCAAGGTTAGTTTCTAAAGGATACAAACAAAGGCTTGGATGTGATTATAATGAAACATTTTCTCCAGTAGCAAGGCTAGAAACTGTGAGAATAATTATTTCCATGCTTGCTCATCTTAAATGGAAGGTCCATCACATGGATGCCAAATCAGCTTCCTTGAATGCGGTGTTGGAAGAAGAAGTGTATGTGGGACAACCGCCAGGTTATGAGATCCTAGGGCATGAGAGAAAAGTATACAAGCTCAAGAAAGCATTGTATGGAATCAAACAAACACAAGGGCTTGATATATTAGGAAAGAATCCTATTTGATTAATAATGGATTTAGCAAAAGCAATAGTGAGCCCACACTCTACATCAAAACAAGGATGTTGATATTTTAATTGTTGTTTTGTTTGTAGATGATTTAATATTTACTACTCATCACAAGTGGAAGGTCCATAAAATGGATGTTAAATCAAATTTCTTGAATGGAGTATTGGAAGAAGAGGTGTATGTTAGACAAACACTAGGTTATGAGGTTCCGTAGGGCATGCGAGAAAAGTATACAAGCTCAAGAAAGACTTGTATGGACTCAAACAAGCACAAAGGGCATGGCACAATAGGATATAATCCTATTTGATTAGCAATGGATTTGGTAAAAGTAGTAGTGAGCCCACACTATACATTAAAGAAAGCAAGGATGGAGATATTTTGATTTTTGTTATGTTTGTGGAGCATGTTTTCATGTTAGAGTTTGGTACACCTTCCATGTGTTACACTCGGATATTTTAATGTTTGGTGGGTGAAGCCCCAAGAAGCAAATTTTCATGGGTGGTTTATCAACCCATGGGTAATGGGTAACCGTTATGGGATATTTTTGGGCCCATGGTTTTTCGGTACCCATTATTTTGTAAACCACCTCTTCGGCTACCTATTGATGTAATTATAAATAGATAGACATACTGATAGCATTTATAAGGAGTGTGTTTTGTGAAGGTGAATAGTGTGTGTGAATTCAAGTGCAAATTCGGGAGGTTTTGTTGAGCGCAGCTCCAAACAAGATCGATTATTATGCTGTGAAGACTATTGGCTTGTAATAAAATATGAGCAAGTTTTCTTGGTGGATGTATCTCACATTGGGTGAACCATGTTAAATATTGTCTTCATGTTGTGCATATTTCATTTCTGTAATTCTATTCATACTTCTTATTAGTGTGATTATGAGGAATTATTCCACATTAGATATTATTGATTGCTAACAATTGGTATTAGAGCCTGGTTTGGTTTTCTGAAGTGTTGAATCACAGGGAAAGTTTTTAGCTTGAGTGGGAGCTATGGGAGATGATGAAAGATCTAGGGTTGATAAATTCAACGGGAAGAATTTCAGTCTTTGGAAGATGCATATGGAAGATTACCTTTATCGAAGGATCTTTATACTTCCCTGTCGAGAAGGTGAACAAATCCTCGAGTATGACAGATGTGGAATGGGATTTGTTGGATTAGAAGACACTTGGTATGATCCGGATGTTCTTGTATCTTCGATATTATTTAATGTTTCAAAGGAAAAGACTACAAAAGAAGCGATGGATGCATTAGGAAGTTGTATGAAAAACCCTCTACCTCTCATAAGATATTTTTAATGAAAAAGTTGTTTAATATGAAGATGTCTAAGAATGGTTCAAAGTAGTGAGATCATCTAAATGATTTTAATACGGTTGTAAATATGTTAGCTTCGGTTACAATCGAATTTGATGAAGAAGTTAGGGCTTTATTAGTTTTGTGCTCTTTACGAGAGTTGGAATAGCCTAGTAATGGTGGTAAGCAACTCGGTTCTGCTAACTCAAAGTTGAAGTTTGTGTAGACACCTAAAATTGGTTACCCAATTTAGTGTCCCCCTTGTTCATCTACCTTCTCAGGTAACCTGGGGCACCTTTATATCATCACTTTGGAGTATTAATTAAATTAAACATCTATCCTAAGTTTATTACACCCCATTGTGTTTTACCCATGGATAATTAAATATTAACTATTTAATTACACTTTTTACATGTATCTTAACCGCTTATCTATCCCATATCAATTCCTAACCTCCCATATCTATTCTATCCATCTATCCCCCCTATTTCTCCTTCCCCCTAAACCGTGTAATGGGATATTTCCCGTATTTGAGTCGAAGGATCACTTTCGTCTTTCCAAAAATGTCCTCTTTGGAAATTTTGGGAGTCTGTTCCCTGATCGGCACTAATGGTACTCGGTCGATGCCGATTTTTAGAATGACACCGATTATACCGGTCGGCACTAATTACAAATACAGGGCCAAAATTTAGTTCTGGTTAGATAGAAAGAATGACAGAGAGTTTTGAGCATCAAGCCCGAGCATCTTCTATCAAGCGAAAGTAATTCCATCCAGATCAATCCCTGAGAGGAGTACCATTACTCTGTTCTACAACATCAACATAGTGAGCCTCCATCGATCTCTTGGTGACTCTACTCCTGCATCTAGCGAAGGTGGGACATTGTCAGTATCCCTACAGCCCCTGCAGATCCAGCGGGCATTGATGATCTAGCTTTCACTATCCATTTCTCAATCTTCCTACAATTTTCCCCTAGTTGCGCCTTAATCTATCCCGGTCGACGCAAATCTATCCTAATCGGCGTCAATTGATCCTAATCGCGCCGATTCACTCAATCGACACCGATCACCTGTAGATAGGTAAAATAAATCAAGTAACACAAATCCAAGTATTATTTTCACGATTTCCTATTTTTGTCGCTTTCTTTCCATTGTTTACATTTTGTCTGTCACTTTTAATAAGAAAATATAGACATTTACTTACATTCTTTTATCATGTATGCTTCTCCCTTTAATTGAAAACGTGGACTGACATCCGCCGAGGGAGCTTATCACTTCCCGGACTCGCCTCTCGGGCAGTCCACCCAAATATCTTTTAACATTGTCTTTTTCTATCAAGTATATGTGCCTCCCAGGTTTCTCAGATCTACTTTACAAGATTGCTCGTGTGTACCCATTTTGTCTACATTGGCTTTCTTTTCCACCTACATCTTCGGATCTTATCTTATCTATCAGGTATTGATTTCATTTGATTTTTTCAGGGTTTTTGTGTTTAGTTTGGTACATTAACTTGGATAGGTAACAAGCATGGAAATTCTTGATCTACATTCTAGCACGCCCGGTGGGACCCAACCAAAGTCCCCTATTGGTAAGTTCATTTCTTTTCCAGTTTTGAGCTTTTGTTCTTTTTCTTCATTGATTTTCATCAGTTTTCCTTAAGCATTTTCATTTTGGTCTTGCTTCTTTCATTTGTAATTTGCAAAGTCAAAGTTTTTTATTTCTTGCAAATCTAAATCCCAATTTCTATTTCAAAAATTAGTAAATCTTTCATTTGATTTCAAAACTGCACTCTTTGATTTATCTCTTGGTGTAGAATTGTCATTTCTTTGAAAGTTTCTAGTTTCTTAAATAGAAATCTTCATTCTACTATTATCTGGATATATCTTTCTCGGATTTGTTTGTGTGTTTTCTTAACCTTTTCATGGAGCACTTTACTTATTCGCGGGATTGTTTGAGGGGACAAGTGCAACAACGCACTTTTTGAAGTCCACACACCTTGGAGAGCTAAATCTATAGGTATTTCTCTTTTACGGTGTTTTCTCCTTTTTAAGAACTTAAAAAGAACTTGTTTGTTTGTTTTCTATCACATTCAAACATTTTGATTTTGGTGCTTAAAAATAATTTAATCACATTTGGGAAAGAACTTGTTTGACTTGTCTTCATCGAAATCCAACACTTCATCTTTAGTGCTTAAAAGAAAATTTTCTTTATCATTTATGTTGTATGTTCTTCATCTAGTTTTCTAAATAGGTTGGAAAATTGATCAAAATTAGTAGTGACACTATTTGATTTTTATTTTTCACCCTTGCACACAAAGCCAAAATCACTAGGTATTAAGCAGTTAAACAAAAAAATTCCTTCCCTGGTCTCACCTACTTGGAAGTGACATCCAAGAGGAAGAGCATACGTGGTACTTGGGCCGTGCTATAAATTCACGGAAGTTCTTGTATATATTAGCAAAGCACCCAACTCCCTTATCGTAGTGGTGTGTGAAGTGCGGGGGTAGGCCCCTATATCAAGCCACGTACCGATCTTTTATTGAAGTGCCTTCGAGACTCCTCACCCAAACATTCCCCAAACCATCCTTAGTTTGGCTATATCGAGCGATTCACGGTCGAAAAGCCTTCCCTAATATTTTATTTCTTAAAAGCATGATAACTTAAAAGAGATAATAACCCACGCTACTTGAATTATCTCAGTGAATTAGTTAGACAATCTCCTTTTTCCATATTTCTACTTTTTATGACGGTCATCACCCGGTTACAATCTAGAAAAATGGCTCAACTGGCCCCTTCTTCATCTGAGATCACCACTAATGTGGATGTTTCGGCACCCCTCGGGTCTTCCTCGAGACCACTGTTAGTTGGTTCCCCATCTTGGTCATATAATCCTTTTTATCATCCTAAAGTGATCCCATCACGTCCAACTTCCCCCAGTCCTTCAGAGGTATCATCTACTTCTGATATAGAGTATGTTCCTTGTGGAGATCCTGAATTTTAGGCACTCCTTGATCACAATCTGGTAGCCCTTATGGACTATCTAGTGCATAAGTCTATTTGAATATCTGATCAGGGACCACCAATCCAGCAAGTTTATGATTATTCTCATGAACCATCCCAGGCTTTTATAGAATAGTTAGCATACTTTTTCTCACCTCGAACCATGGAAGAGGGTGGTGCATCTATGCCTCCTTTTTCTCTTCCACCGACCATGTCGACTGGTTCCCAAATGGTCTTGCCTATCCCTAGTGCCATGGCTACCTCGGCTACTCCGCAACCTACTTTTGAGAGGCCTTCTTCTTTAGCTATGATGGGTGCATCCGCTCTCACAGATTGCTATTAATTCTTCTATGCCATCTATTGCGTCTCAGGGTTAGTATCTCTCTATGAATCAACCCCCTTCTATGAGTCAGTTGGTTCCTTCTTCTCATCCTTGGTCTTTCTTCTAATGCTCTAGTGACAGTGACCTTTACCCATCCTCTGGTGTCGGTGCCCTTAATAACCAATCCGGCAGTCAAAAGCCTCATTCAGACTTTGTTCCCCACCATGTCCAATCAAATCAACACCCATGTTCCTCAACCCATTCCAATTCAGTTGACAAGTGTAGGAGCCCACCAATCACAGGCTCTGTCTTTCATTCAACCACCTTTCTCTCAACCACTTGTCATCTCACATCCTGTTCATACGCAGGATCCTTCACAACAAGTACCTCACTAGGCGTCACCAGAACACCTAGTTATTCCTCTTATCATCTTGTTAATCAACAGATGAATCCCCGTAACGCCTCAAAAAAATCTACCATTCGCTTCTTATGCAGGACATACCAACATGCCTCCTCCTTAATCGACGTCATACAAATTCTTTTCAAGAAATCACACAGACCTAGAAGCCTCCACCAAAGGGGCTTGTCCCTTCATACTCTTTTAAAGAAGTGTGTAATGAACTAATTCATCCATCAATGGCTTTTAAGCCTTATCCTCCCCAATGGGAACTTCTTAAGTTCTCAAAATTCCATAGTCGGGAGGATCCTCAACAACACCTGCGAGCGTTCAAGCATGCTTGCTACCTTATAGTCTAGGATTAGGAGCTTATGCTCTGTACTTTCCCTATGTCTCTAGCAGGGCCTGCTTTAGACTGGTATAATAACATTCCCCAACACTCCCTGTTTTCTTTCTCTCAATTAGCTTAGATGTTTGTTGAAAACTTTTCAATAAATATCACACATAAGATCTCGATTACAGATCTTTATAACATTCATCAATTTGATGATGAGTCTATTGCAGACTTTGTCGCTCGTTGGAGAGGTATAATAAATCAATCGTGTTTCTCCCTCCCTCAATCTCAACAGATCAAGTTGTTTACTCGATCTTGTGCTAATCATATTTCTTCCACTTTAAGGATCCAAACCTTTCACACATTTGAAGAATCCTTTATGATGGCACACAAACTTGAGTCTGTGCCATTGAATAAGGGAAGTTAAAACTTCACTCTAAATCTAAACCAGATTTTTCTTAGTTTACAAAATCAAACCCTTCCACTTCTAACAAAGACAAGAATCAAGGATCCACCAACGCTATCGTATTAAAAACACCACGAGCTGATAACACTTCTAATCAAACACCACAGAGAGACTTTTCATCTTCTAGAAAAGGACCCTCGTCATCTCGATATTTTACTTTGTTGGGGGAATCATATGCATCCATCTTAGAAAAAATGTTGGAAGTTCACATGATCAAACTTCCCCCTATTAGAAATTTTGATGAAAGCCAAGAACGACCATTTTGGTATAGGGAAAATGACTTCTGTCATTATCATAGAACCAAAGGCCATGACATTGAACGATGTCAGACCTTCAAAAATATTGTCCAAAAATTCATTGATAAAGGCAAGCTCATTTTGGATAACCCAAATGCTCCCCCAAATCAGGCACTTGATGTCTTTAAACAACCTTTTCCCAATCATTCCCCGAACAATGACGCTTCAGGGTCTCAAAAACCAAACACTCATACTATCAACTTCATCTCTACTGAAGAATATTCTTCTAAAACTAAGCCATCTATGAACACATTGACTGAATCGAAACTTCCTCCCGCTACGTTAATCTATGAGATTCCACCATCTTTGGACAATTCATCTTTAAAATTTCCTCCATTGTTAGAGATGGATTCATCTCTCTCTGATTCTTTATCTGATCTTCCATCCATGCCATTGGAGACAGTGTCATCCTCATCTGTCTCGTCATCAGATATTCTTTCGATGCTTGAGGCATTTACATCCCTTCAAGTTTCCACTATGAATACATCTACTGTTTCTCCCATTTTTTCTGCGACTATGCCATTGGTAAATATACCTATAGTCGTACCAACTTCTCTACCAACGGAAGCATCTTCAATTTTGACTCTTCCCATTTCCTTTCCTATAGTAGTTACACCCATAAATCATTTGTGAAGTATCTTCCTCACAGGAACCACTTCTTCGTCATCCACTTCTTCCATCACTGACACTTGCCTTGCCTATTAAGGAAAAATCTAAAGAAATAGCACCGACACCTACACTTTCGATTCCTAAACTTAAACCGAGACAACTAAAGTCTAACATTGCATCATCAGTACCTCACCATCTCCTTCCCCGAAAAGGTTACAATCACCTTATGCGGTTGAAGTTGTCACCATCCCCGAAAAAGGAAAACCAATATTTTGGACTATTAAGACTCTTGGTGCTTTCCCTCAAAAATCTCTCTCCATGCCTCATAGAAGATTGGATTTATCCACTGAGAAGGTGTCTTCTTCTACAACACCATCAAAACCATCATCTTCTTCTACAACACCTTCTTCACCGGTGTCTCGTAAAGTGGATTTACCCATTAGAAAGGCGTCACCTCTTTTATCAAGACCATCATCTTCGTCACCAAAAGCCAAGGCACCTTTTGTTTCTCCTATCAGACCTATTTTGGGAGCTCCTCCCTCATCTAAGTCAGTCTTATCTAAATCATCATTTGTTTCGACCAAGCAGCCTTCTTCATCCCTGAAGACCACAACACTTGTCACATCTTCGTCTTCTTCAAAATCTATCTTAGGAGCCCCTCCTCCACCAAAATCAATCTTTCCTCACTTACTTCTGTCTCAGGTGCCCAAGGCTGCTTCTCCCGATGTCCAGAAAAGAAAAATGATCCCTAAAAAGACTATCAAACCAGACATGTAGATTATTTTACCTCGACAGTCTGCTAAGGTGAAAGAGGCACCTTCGTCATCTCTGTCCTCATCTTTGTCTACCGGATTCTATACTAAAATTCTTCGCCAACTTATCCAATCTTCATCCATATCTCTTCCTCGATCAAACCCTATAATCCTAAAGGAGTAAAACCTTCTTGGTTCAACTCTGATTTGATTTGTGCTTACCACCACACTCCAGGACATGACACCGAGGGATGTAAAGCCCTCCAATCTGTCGTGAGCAGTATTTTGGAAGAAAGTGATCTTCTGCTGGAAGAGGAGGAGGAACAAGTATCTCCTATCATCTCAACTACATCTGAGCCTCAACGATCTACTCATGCCTCTAGTTCTATTAATTTCACTCGGATGGTCTTCCACCTTCTCAAATCGACACAATTCATATCACCACTAGAGCACAACAGTATGATAATCCATCATCTTCTACAACCTGTCGACCACGGGTTGTCATTTTATGGCCCTGAAGGAGTTCATCCTTCCTCATTAGCCCCGAGACCTCGGGTCTCTATTCGTGCTTCACCTTGGGCTCAGATTCTTGTGTCAGTTGAGGAGAGTGTTATGAAATAACTCACCCATGCTCTGGTCAAAATGTCTCTTTTTGACCTCATTCAATCATCTCCACAACATCGCCAAGGCTCGATTGATAATCTACGTCACATCGTAGTGAATTCAAATGAGCCCCAACCTTTTGAGATGGTTATTGGATTGAATAGACCATCAACCACCATTTCCTTTGAGGATTATGAAATTCCTCCCCTTTCTTCTGAGGATTTAGAGGCTCCCCTCTTTATCATAGTTCAAATCAACAACACTATGTTAAAATGCACTATGATCGACAGTGGTGCTGCACTCAATGTCATTTCCTCTCACACATTCAAGCAACTTAAGTTACCAAAGAATGTAGTGTCACCACCGCCTTTCACCCTTCGATCATTTAATGATCAGCTGGCGGTGACTTTAGGAACTGTGGTCCTGCCCATTCGGGTAGGTAAGAAACTGCTTCATGAGCTTTTTTACATTGTTGAAGGGAAATTCCACTACAATATGATCCTTGGATGCTCTGGATTCATACAATGCATTGCGTCCCATCAACCCTCCATCGATGCTTAAAATATCAGTATGAGGGAAAAATCTATACTCATCCAGGAGATCCTTTTCCTTCCGCACAATGCGACATGACCACAGGGTCTGCCCCTCTAAAGGAGAATGCTTGTTCTCCTGATGAGGCTTCATCCTCTTCCATACCTGCAACAAAACTACCATATTTACAAAATCTGGAAGAGATGTTGCAACGTTTTTCGCTAGGAGAGCTTCCTCTTCTCTCTTTTGATGCCCATCTCAAACCTAATGAGTATGGTAGACCAGAAAAACAACCTGAATATCAGCCAGGTCTTGGTCGCATCGTCACCATTGGTCTACCCAATCAACAGACTAACTTCATTTATGGTGGTCTTGATACACCTCACTATCACCCAAATTCTCCCCTAGGGCCAAACCCTATTCAGCAGGGTTTGATTGTTTACAGAATCCGCATTCATAAAAACTTATTTATATCGATGCGTGTGGAAGGGCTTTGGCCTAGGAAAGTATGAATAGGGTATACATGACCTCGTGTCCATTCCAACTCTTAAACCACATCAAAAATTTGGTTTAGGATTTAAACCTCTCTCAAAAGCCACCATCACCATTCTCGATGAGCCTCTCTCCATTGAGGAACCATCTTCTCCCTAGGTCAGAAGCATCACTTGATGTGGATGATGCCATTTCCATCCCGCCTAACTTTTTTTTAGTCAATACCATTTCCATAGGTCCATTGACCTATAAAACTAATGGCGAATCCACTTCCATACCATTAGTCTTCCCTAAAATAATTGGAGATGACTCTCCCACTATCAACACTATCCACTGTATAGATGATGATTCTGTCCTCACCTATCTAGGGGGCAGAGGACTCTTATCTTCCTAAAACCATTCCTTCTGACATGTCTACGCTTCTCAATGAAGCCACTATCGACCTTAATATAGGGACTTCTGAAGACCCTCGCATCATTAAGGTCGGCCAATCTCTTAATCCACAGGAGTTAGGAGACTTTACCACATTTCTTTCCAACCATCGCCAAGATTTTTCTTGGTCATATAAAGATATGCCAGGACTGGATCCTGATATTGTGGTCCACAATATCGTTACTCTTCCAAACATCAAATTGGTTAAACAAAAACTGCGTAAAATGCACCCTCGTGTAGCCCTTCTTGTTAAAGAAGAGTTGCAGCGCTTGCTTTCTACTAACTTCATCCAACCCATCGACTATCCAAAATGGGTTTCAAATGTTGTACCAGTAACCAAAACTACTGAGAAAATTTGAATTTGCACCGACTTCCGGGATCTTAATCTCGCTTGTCCGAAAGATGATTTCCCTCTACCTAATATCGATCAACTCGTGGATTTAACCACAGGTCACGAGATGCTTTCTCTTATGGATGGTTTCTCTGGATATAATCAAATTCTCATCACACCAGAGGACCAGCATAAGACTTCTTTCATAACCCCTTGGGGGAATTTTTATTATCGTGTCATGCCTTTCGGTCTTAAGAATGCAGGAGCAACCTATCAGCGAGCAATGACCTACATCTTCCATGATCTCTTACACAAAACTATGGAAGATTATGTCGATGATCTCCTCGAGTAAATCCAAATGCCGTCAGGATCATATTTTTATTCTTGCACCTCTCTTTGAGAGGCTCATTCACTTTTGTCTTCACCTAAATCCATCTAAATGCGTGTTTGGCGTTCTCACTGGTAAACTCTTAGGCTTTATCATTTCTATTAGGGGCATTAAAGTCGATCCTGCAAAAATAAAGGCTATCCTTGAGATGCCTCCCCCTTCTAACTTAAAATAGCTCGTGGTCTTCAAGGAAACCTTCAATCAATGCGTCATTTTATCTCACAACTATCAAACCGTTGTCAACCTTTTCATCTTCTGCTCCATAAGAATGTTCATTTTGAAGGGGATGAGCGTTGCCAAAAGGCCTTTGATGATCTCAAAGCTTATCTTCTTTCTCCACCTGTGCTTACACCTCCACAAGGGGGAGCCATTCTATCTTTATATTTCTGTGATTGACCATGCTCTGGGAGCCATGATCTCACATCGGGATGCTTGATAAAAGAACAAGCCGTCTATTATATCAGTCGCACTCTTCATGAGTATGAAACACGCTATTCTGAAGCTGAAAAATTATGTTGTGCTCTCTTCTTCGCAACTTCTAAGCTTCGTCACTACCTCCTTAATCACAAAACTTATATTGTTATGAGTGTCAATCCACTCAAGACAATGCATGTGAAACCATATCACAATGATCGTATCACTTGTTGGCTCATGCTCATGACAAATTTTGATCTCGAGTTCATCTCACAAAAATCTATCAAGGGTCAGGTCATTGCGGATCAATTAGCTGATACTCCTCTTCCGGACACTCAAATTCCCCTTGCTCAATTCCTAGATGAGTGCATTCAACAAATTGATTTTGGTCTTTCTTCGTTTAAAATAAAACTCTTCTTTGATGGGTCCAAATGTCAACAAGGGGGAGGTGCAAGTTTTTCATGATTCCCCCTTGGGGTGCACCTATCCTGTCGCACAAAAACTTAACTTTGAGTGTACCAATAATATGGCTGAATATGAAGCGCTTGTTTTAGGTCTTCAAAATGCCATTAACCTCGGTGATTGCCATATCGACATCTTTGGTGATTCTGAACTCATCATTCAATCAAGTCACTGGTGTCTATCAATGCAAAAATGAGATCCTTCAAAAATATCACAATATCGTTCTCTTTCAACTTCAATATTTTGATAAATTTACTATCCAAGCTATTCCTCACACTGTGAATTGATTCACGAGATACAATGGCTTCTTTAGCCTCACTTATTCTGCCTTTTATCGAAGACTCGCGACTTTATGTGGCTATTCAACATTTGGACCAACCCTCTCATCTCGGGTAGTTGACTTCAATCAACACCGTCACAACCAACACTCAAGATGAGTGGTATCAGCACATTTTTGATTATCTATCTTGTTTAGTGCTCCCTCCAGATCTGACATCCAATGGCAGAAGATATTTTATCCTACGTGCTAATCGCTATACTATTCTGGGTGAAATCCTCTACAAACGTGGTTTTGATGGTATTTTTCTTGGTGCCTCAAAACCCCTGAATCATCTAAAGCTATCCAGGAAGTCCATGACGGTATATGTGGTGGACATTTTAGTGGCTTGGCTGTAGCTAAATGCATCTTATGTTTAGGTTATTATTGGCCTTCTCTTAATTGAGACTGTTGCGAATACACTAAGAAATGTGTCAAGTGTCAGCAACATTCCAATCTTACACATATCCCTAGTCAGGCTTTGCAACCTACAACGGATTTGTGGCCTTTTTCACAATGGGGTCTTGATCTCATTGGTCTCATCAATCCCTGCTCTTCACAGCATCATCACTCTATCATTACTGCCACATAATACTTCACTAAGTGGGTGGAAGCTATTCCTCTTTCATCGACCAAAGCTAAACCCATTGTTGATTTTGTCTATCAACACATCATTTGTCACTTTGGTGTCCCACACAAACTCATCACAGACAATGGTAAATATTTCAAAAAATTGATTTACGAGAACCTGCGATGCGCATTCAATATCAAACTCAACTTTTCTTCTCTGATTATCCCTAAGCTAACGGCCTGAGGCCGAGGCTTCAATAAAACTTTGCATAATATCCTCGCAAAGGTAACTAGTCGAGTGGTAGGGATTGGCATTTACATATCCCTTTTTCTCTCTGGGCTTATCGGACTAGCATTCGTACTCCTACTGGTGCTACTCCCTTCTCTCTCATCTATGGGTTTGAGGCTGTCCTTCCTTTGGAAGTCCAAATCCCATCTCTTCGTGTCTCTCTCAGAGAATTTGTCTCTGATGAGGACTATCATCAAAATCATCTAGTGCAGCTTGAATTTCTCGATGAGCGACATCTCAATGCTATTGAGCATCATTAAGTCTATCTGGAGCATGTCAAACGTGCTTATAACAAGCACTCAGCAGACCTTTGTGACTTCAAAGTTGGTGATCTTGTTCTTAAAGAAAACCAAAATGTCACTACACTAGAAAGGAGTCAGCGTGGTAAGTTCTCTCCTAACTAGATGGGTCCATACGTAGTCACTCATAAATATGGGTCCAGGGCTTATCGTCTATCTTCCATGGATGGTGTACCTGAAATGGAACCTCTTAATGCCTTGCATTTAAGGCCCTTTTATTGTTAATATCTATCTTACACGATCTTAGTTGTAAAAATAGATCTTTCATCCATCTACAACCAGTCATATATTTTGTAAGTGATTTGGAACTATGTGGTTCTCCACGTTATTTCTTTCTATACCTTAAATATGAGTACCGCGGCTCTACTCATGGCATTTTTCTTATGGATATGTTCCTCCTCATGGTAGGAACACCTTAATCACTATTTCATCTATGTCTAAGTGACTATCTTAATCGAATCTACTTGGGGCAAGAGTACGTGTTTGTATACATTTTCTTCCCCTCTATCTGATCTATCTAGGTCTAAACTCAGCTTCTTTCAAAAAAAAAAAATGCTATCCTAAAAATCCAAAAGATAGACTGATCCCTCGAAGGACAGCTATCCATGCCTTATCAAATAAATCAAAAAGTATAGACCATTCCCATGAAGGATGGCTATCATCAAATTCAAAATATAGACCACTCCCTTGAAGGACGGCTATTTATTTCATGGAATTTTCAAGGCTTCCCACATTGATCAGCCTTTGTAGTAGCAAACTTCCCCTTGACTAGTTTTTTCACTTTTTAGCATCATTGAAAGACTTCCTGTATCAATCAGTCTTTCTATGTCTAGCAAACTTCCCGCATTGATCAATTTTCTCTTCTATCAAAACAACAATCATGAAGCTGAGATATAAGACCTTTTTCAATCATATGGAGACCCTATTTTCCCAATATGTGCACGTATTTTGTCCTTTGTATATTTTGACGAGATACACACTTACTTCTCATTCCATCTACCTCCTCGATCTGGTTTGCGACTAGCTAGTGTCAGGTTTATTTTAACCTCATATATGGCCTTGTGTGCATTGTCTTTTTGGTTTCTTATCAAGGTCTCTATTCATGGTTGGTTGAGAACCTAACTTATCATTCTTTTCCTATCTAGGTGTATTGCTTTTTATTTTTTTAATCAAGGATAATTTCATTACATCCCTTGCTGTCACAAGGGGCATTTTCCATGATTATTTGTTGTTCATCCAGTTAAACTGACATTTAACATGTTAGTCAAATCTATCATTTATTTCATCTTGTCTACTTTATCTAAAGCACATCAAAGCATGTATTAAAAACACATGTGAATCCATCTATCTATCTCATTAAAATTAAATTAACATCTTACACATGTTTAGTTTATCAAATCTATCAATCACATCAAATCACATCACATCTATCTATCCTCTATCAACATATGTCTATGTCCATCAAATCACATCACATCTATCTATCCTCTAAAAACATTTATCTATGTCCATCAAAATTAGACTACATCTATCCATATCTATCAAAATTAAATGTATAAGTACAATCACATAACACAAAAAATGATGAATATATATATACATGTGTCTGTACAAAAAATAATGGATGGCTTTCAATCAAGCCATCTATATCATACATCAAAAAGTCTTCAAATCGAGGCTACATCAGTATATCGATACAAAAATAACATATCTATATCGTAAAATCGGATAGGTGGAAGACACTATCTCCTCCACCCTCCTCTGGCCCAAGCTGTCTCTCCTGGCCACCTCCTATCGAGCTAGAAGCACCTGCTGCTAGAGCCCTGCCGCCACCTCGATCTCTCCCGGTGCTCCCACCCTCGATGCACCACTAGCTGCGGTTGTCGCTGATCTCCTCCTCGCACCATAACGAGGCACATCAGGGGCATGTTGTGCCAAGGTGTCCTCATAGTATCTCACCTCGGCAAGGAGAGCCTGATAGGTGCTCAGACTCACCATGTCGGGTGCTCGTAATGACATCAATGCTTGCTTTACTCTTTTGTTGGTGGTGGCCCTCCGATGCCACAACCTATGACCTAGACTCTGAAGTGGTGCTGTATCACCGTATTTGGCCCTGAGGGCCTCTCTGTGCCGATGGTAGTGATCCCTCTGCTGGATCATTTGTATCTCGCTCCTGACGTGTTGTGTCTCTCTCTAATATCAGTGCATCCCTCTCCTCCGTTAGAGCTCTAATCTCCTCGAGGGCAGCCTGGTGTGCATGTGTCAGTGCAGCATGCTCTCCCTCTAGTCTCTCCAACACTGCAGCTATGTCCTCCTCATCTACGTCTATGGATGCTGGGAGGTGTTGTGGTAGCTCTGTGGAGTACCATGCCACATAGCCATCATCCACTCCTGCATCATCATCACTATCTGTGGAAGGTGGGGCCTCCCTCAGTGGATCTACCGGGATCAAAATCGGCAGATCGATCTCTCTGCTATCCCGCCTATATGACATGTAGGTGGTTGGGACTATCTCATACTAAACCTGAACTACCTCAAGTACTCATTTAAATGGGATGCGCTCCCACATATCTAGCCTACGGCCCCTAACCACTCTACTCCGTTTCAGCTCCACCAGGTGAGCATCTTGACTATCTTGAAGTTTCGTCTAGGGTAGGGCCATGTCATGTCAAGTAGACGCAATATGGTCTCCAAATGACCTACTGGGTGTCGGCGTCCCAAGCACTTAGTATACCACTCCACGAGATCTCCCTGTATCTCCCGGGGCCATGTCGCCCACCATCACGAGAATCCATAATCAAGGACCCCTTGCTGCCGACATCCATAGAAGCCCTAATGGCCTGATCACCACTATATGCTCATATGCCCAGCAATGGAGCATAAAGCTAACATTTATACCTATCCGCCTGCATGTGGTGTACATCCATAACTCATGATATATCTATGCTACTAGGGCATCGGCAAACGTGAACACCTGCCTGAACTCTAGGATGTCACAAACGCAGTCTAGTAACAACAATGGAAATATCCCACCTCATGAGTCTGGTAGAGAAAAATAAGAAATCACCATCTAAATCAATGCTATCCATCTGTCTCCTGGTGTCATCCTGTCTATAATGTGAGGCTATCCTCACCGCCCCGGACACTATCTCTGAATCATCTGCCCTATCTCCATATAATCATCCTAGGGCCCTCTGCTGCTGCTCTCATGGAGTGATCTCAATTGGGTCCCTAGTGATCGGTAGCCTCAGGATCCTATATATATCCTCATGGGTGATGGTCATCTCACCCGTCTGAACCTAGAAAGTGCATGTCCTGCTATCCCATCACCGTACTAGTGCTTGCATCAACTCTACATCTCGAGGCACCCGTCGGTAGTAATGGAAGCCCCGAGCCCGACTAGCTCTAGGTGATGCCAATCCGCGTCAGTCACATCAGGGAGAATGGTCTCTCAAAAGCTCAGGAATAGCATCCCACATATGTAAAGCCTCTCGTGCTTGCATCACACGACATCATGGATGGTGTTAGCTCCTCATTTATCCAAATCCAAACATCAAAAACACATTATACTACTTTCTCAAGTCAAAACACTCCAATCGGCGTTGATTGAGTTCAATCGATGTCGATCAAATTTAGTCGACGTCGATTGAAATTCCAATCGGCGCTAATTGAATCTAATCAGCGTCGATTTTTCCAATTGATGCCGATTGAAAAGTTGAGTGCCCAAAATACTCTGGCCTCTCATTTATCTAATTTTTCCTAAAAACTAGCATCCTAATATGCTATTTAAATGATAAAAATATATACTAGGTTCGGGTAGATCCACTTACCCCAGGTCATGTCCTCTTCCGCTTCTGGCTGCTCCAGAGGCTTCCATGTTGCTCAAAATCAATTTTTGACTCTCTCTAAATCAATCGTCGCGGAGTAAATAAATCATTCATGTTTTCCTTTCTCCTATTTATATGGGCTCGGTATAGTCGGCGCCGATTTTTATGGTCGGCACCGATTGGTTTAGTCAATGTTGACTTTGTCTATATCGACGCTGATTGAGGCCCATCATTGCCGATTGGTTGCAATTTTGCCTTTCCACATCGCTTTCTTCCATCTCCTCATCTTTTTGCCAAAGTGTTGATGCTTGGCTTGTTTATCTGATCATTATTATCACCTGGGTGTTGCCTTTTGGCACATATTTGTGGTATTATCACCCATTTTGAGTCTGTTCCCTGCACACGGGTCACTCACATTTGTGGTAGCTTAAAGACAACGGGTCTATAGGCACTAACATCGTCTGCTTTGCAGACCATCTAGTTGTCCCTACCAATGTGTCACTCTTTAAGTTGCTACTATCTTGCAGCCTTCCTTCCACTCATGGGTCTGTAGGTACTAACGTCGTCTCATACGAAGACCATCTAGTCTACCCTACCAATGTGCATTTCTTAGGTTGCTGCCTTTTTTATTGTTTTCATGCGTCATCAATAATCAGATTCCCTCCAGATATCTAGCTAGGGCATCCTGCATTCTCATCTACCTTTTTCAAACTTGGGATCGGTTGGTCTTTCGGGATTCATCCCATCCCTAGTTTGAGGGGGATCACATCATCACTTTTCTTTCTTCCTTTCTTCCTAACTCATTTTTTTTTTTGTCTTGCAACTTTGCTTATCGCAAGTTACTCGACAAAAAGGGGCAGAATGTAGACACCTAAAATTGGTTACCCAATTTAGTGTCCCCGCATTCGTCTACCTTCTCGGGTAACCTGGGGCACCTTTATATTATCACTTTGGAGTGTTAATTAAATTAAACATCTATCCTAAGTTTATTACACCCCATTGTGTTTTACCCATGGATAATTAAATATTAACTATTTAATTACACTTTTTACATGTATCTTAACCGCTTATCTACCCCATATCAATTCCTAACCTCCCATATCTATTATATCCATCTATCCCCCCTATTTCTCCTTCACCCCAAACCATACGCGGGATATTTCTAATATTCAAGTCGGAAGGATCGCTTTCGTCTTTCCAAAAATGTCATTTTTGGCAATTTTGGGAGTCTGTTCCCCCTAATCGGCGCCGATCGGGTACTTTCGGTCGACACCGATTTTTTTGAAATGACACCAATTATACCTGGTCAGCACCGATTACAAATACAAGGGCTGAATTTGTTACGGTTAGACGATGAAAAGAATGACAAAGAGTTTTGAGGATCAATCCGAGCATATTCTATCAAGCGAAAGCAATTCCATCAGATCAATCCCTGAGAGGAGTACCGTAACTCTGTTCCTACAACATCAACATAGTGAGCCTCCATCGATCTCTTGGTGACTCTACTCCTGCATCTAGTGAAGGTGGGACGTTGTCAGTATCCCTATAACCCTTGCGAGATCCGAGGCGGGCATTAACGATCTAGCTTTCACTGTCCATTTCTCAATCTTCCTGTAATTTTTCCCTAGTTGGCGCCGACCTATCCCGGCCAAGACCGATCTATCCTAATTGACGTTGATTTATCCTAATCAACACCGATTCACTCAATCGATTTCGATCAGCCTGCAGACAAGTAAAATAACTCAGGTAACACAAATCTAGCATTGTTTTCATAGTTTCCTATTTTCTGTTGCTTTACATTCCACTGTTTACATTCTGTCTGTCACTTTTAATCAGAAAATATAGACATTTACTTACATTCTTTTATCATGTATGCTTCTTCCTTTAATTGAAAACATGGAATGACATCCACCGAGGGAGCTTATCGCTTCCGGACCCACTTTTTGGGTAGTCCACCCAAATATCTTTTAACATTGTCTTTTTTTGTCAAGTATCTGTGTCTCGCAAGTTTCTCAGATCTACTTTGCAAGATTGCTCGTGTGCACCCATTTTGTCTACATCGGCTTTCTTTTCCACCTACATCTTCTTGGATCTTGTCTTATCTATCAGGTATTGATTTCATTTGAGTTTTTAGGGTTTTTGTGTTTAGTTTGGTACATTAACTTGGACAGGTAACAAGCGTGGAAATTCTTGATCTATAGTTTGAGGATGTTGTAGGGGTGATTCTAAGTGAGGAAATGTGAAGAAAAAGCTCTGGTAAATCTTCTACTTGAGGAATGCTTTGTGACAATGGAAACTAGAGGGAGACAATAGAATAGAGGAAACCATGGAAAATCAAAGGATCAGGCAAGGTCAAAATCCAAAAGCAAGATAGTATGTTGGCATTGTGGAAAGTCTGGGCATGCAAAGAAGGATTGTTAGGAGCTTTGAGACAAGAAGAAACAACAGGAAGAAAACAAGGAGGCAAATGTGGCCTTGGGTAATGTATGCCATGATGCTTTGATTATTTCTTTGTATAATATTGAATCTTGGGTTTTAGATTCGGGGGGCTTCTTTTCATGCTACTCCACATAGGCATTATTTTGTTGATTATGTTCGAGGGATTTTGGGCATATTTTTCTTGGTAATGATGAGCCTTGTAGTATAGTTGAAAAAGGTTCTATTTAGATTAAGATGAAGAATGGGAATACATGGCTATTTAAGGATGTCGACATGTGCCTACATTAAGGAGAAATTTTATATCGGTGGGGTAATTGGGAAGTGATGGTTGTCTTGTGATATTTATAGTGACTCTTGGAAGGTTACGAGGGTGCTCTTGTGGTGGTAAGAGGTAAGAAGGTTGGAACCTTATATTTAACCACTGATAGTACTAATGATTGTAATCTTGTGGCTTCGGATGTAGATACAACATTACGGAACTATAGGCTCGGTCATATGAGCCATAAGGGCATGGACATCATAAAGAAGAATTTTCCTGGATATACAGAAACAGGTTTAGATTTCTGTGAGAACTACATATATGGGAAATAGAAGTGAGTAAGGTTTCTCAAGGTTGGACCTATGAAGAAAGAGAGTAAGTTAGAGTTGGTACATTTTGATGTGTGGGGCCGGCTCAGGTATCATCTCTTGGGGGCTCAAGTTATTATGTTACTTTTATTGATGATGCAACAAGGAAAGTTTGGGTTTATTGTATTAGAAACAAATCTGATGTATTTGATACTTTTGTTAAATGGAAAGCCTTGGTAGAGAATGAAACAAGTCTTAAGTTAAAATGTCTCAGGTCAGATAATGGAGGGGAGTATTGCAATAATGAATTTGATGATTATTGTTCTAAGAATGGAATCCATAGGCAAAAGATAGTTCCAGGAACCTATGATAGAATGGGGTGTCAGAAAGGATGAACAGAACAATAATGGAACGTGTTAGGAGCATGAGGATACATGTAGGACTGCCTCTTTATTTTTGGGTAGAAGCGGTGAGCACAACTATGTACTTGATAAACAGAGGACCCTCAAGTGCCTTGGATGGAGGCATACCTGAGGAGGCTTGGTATGGTAAGAAATTTGATTACTCATTTCTTAGAGTCTTTGGATGTGAGGTGTTTGTTCATATTGACAAGGATGATAGGACCAAGCTAGAGGCTAAATCAGAAAAATACACTTTTATTGGTTATGGTGGTGATGACTTTGGATTTAAATGTTGGAGTATTAAGGACAAGAAAATCATTCGGTCTAGGGATGTGGTATTTAATGAGAAAGTCATGTATAAGCAAAATTGCGGGAAAATAGAGAAGAATCCAAGAAAGAATATGCGTAGTGGTAGAGGATCTTCCGGATGGGACAAGTGACCCATGAATCGAGTTCAGAACCTACTCAAGCAGAACCCCAAACTCCTACGGTGAGGAGGTCTTCTAGGGTAAGAAAAGAACACGAACATTTTCTCCTTCTCTTTATTATTTATTACTCATTGATATTGGAGAGCTAGAGAGATTTGATGAAGCAATACAAGTAGATGCCAGTAAGAAGTGGGAGCAAGCCATGGATGAAGAGAATAAGTCTCTCATGGAGAACCGGACTTGGGATTTGGTGAAGCTACCAAAGGCAAAAGAGCATTGTAGAACAAGTGGGTGTACTACAGAAGTTAAAGATGAAGAAGGAGGAAAGAAAAATATAAGGCCGGTTGGTGGTTAAGGGGTTTGCACGAAATAAGGTATAAAATTTGATGAGATTTTTTCCCTGTAGTAAGAATGACTTCTATCAGAACTATTCTTGGAATAGTGGCAGCAGAAGACTTGCACTTAGAATAGTTAGATGTAAAGACTGCATTTCTCCATGGTGATTTGGAGGAGGAGCTATATATGCAACAACTAGAAGGATATGAAGTCAAAGGTAAAGAGGAGATGGTGTGCAAACTGAAGAAGAGCTTGTATGGCTTGAAACAAGCTCCACGTCAATGGTATAAGAAGTTTGATAGCTTCATGATGGAGAAATGTTATATTAGATTTCATTTTGATCATTGCATGTATACAAATAAATTTGAGTATGGAAGTTATATTATCCCATGTTTATATGTTGATGACATGTTGGTTGCAGGTAAAAACATGTAGGAAATAAAATTACTCAAGAAACAACTAAGTGAATCCTTTGATATGAAGGATTTGGGGGTAGCTAGACAAATCCTTGGTATGAGGATAACTCGGGATAGGAAGGAACAAAAGCTGACTTTATCTCAGGAAGAGTACATTAAGAAGGTATTGGATAGGTTTAACATGCAGGATGCTAAACCGGTTGGGACTCCTTTGGCAGGCCATTTTAAGTTATCAAAGGAGCAGTGTCCCAAGACAAAGCATGAAAGAAACCAGATGTCCAAGGTACCTTACTCATCAGTGGTTGGTAGTTTGATGTATGCTATGGTGTGCACTAGGCTTGATATTTCCCATGTAGTGGGATTTGTGAGTAGATTTATGAGTGATCTAGGTAAAGAGAATTGTGAAAGCAGAAAGTGGATCCTTGATGTTGAGAGAGGACCATGGGGACAATTTTGTGCTACTGGTGGATCAAACATCACTTTACGTGGTTATGTAGATTTAGACATGGCTGGAGATGTTGATAGCAAGAGGAGCATGAAATGTTATATTTACTGCTGTAGGTGGGACAATAGTGAGTTGGATTTCACGATTAGAAGATGGTGGCTTTGTTATTCGACGGAGGTGAGTATGTTGCTACCATAGAGGAAAGTAAAGAGATGATTTGGTTCTACAACAATTTCTAGAGGAGTTGGGGCATAAGTATGAGGAATGTAAGTTGCATAGTGATAACCAGAGTCTTTATACACCTAGCTAAGAACTTTTCTTTCCACTCCGGATGAAGCATATACGAGTTGAGATATCACTTCATTAGGACAACTTTAGAGGAAGATAAGTTGAATTTGGAGAAGATTCATACCGGTCAAAATCTACGAGACATGATAACCAAGGTGGTCACAAGGATAAACTAAAGCTATGTTCAGATTTGGTTAGCCTTCGTGGATGACAGTGAAGGGTTGAGAATCTTGCTTAGTGGAAATCAATCTCCAAGTGGGAGATTGTTATGTTTGTGGAGTATATTTTCATGTCAGAGTTTGGTACACCTTCCATGTGTTACACTCGGATATTTTTTCGGACGTGAAGCCCCCTCGATGGGGAAGCCCCCAAAGCAAATTTTCATGGGTGGTTTATTAACCCATGGGTAATGGGTAACTGTTATGGGCTGTTTTTGGGCCCATGGTTTTTCTGCACCCATTGTTTTGTAAAACTGCCTCTTTAGCTACCTATTGATGTACTTATAAATAGATGGACATACAATAGGATTTATAAGGAGTGTGTTTTGTGAAGGTGAATAGTGTGTGTGAATTTAAGTGTGAATTCGGGAGGGTTTGTTGAGTGCAGCTCCAAACAAGATACGATTATTATAAGCTGTGAAGACTATTGGCTTGTAATAAAATCGAGCAAGTGTTCTTGGTGGATGTATCCCACATTGGGTAAACCACTTTAAATATTGTCTTTGTGTTGTGCATATTTCATTTATGTAATTCTATTCATACTTCTTATTATTGTGATCGAGGAATTATTCCACATTAGATATTATTGATTCCTAATAGTTGTTTTGCATGTAGATGATTTAATCTTTATTGGAAATGTAAACAAGGAAATAGATGAATTCAAATCAGCCATGAAGAAGGAATTTGAGATGACTGATTTAGGATTGTTGAAATACTTTCTTGGCATTGAGGTCAAGAAAATGGAGCAGGGCATATTTTTTCTCAAGCAAAGTATGTAAAATAAATCTTGCAAAGATTCAGAATGTTGGACAACAAACCAACATCTACACTTACTGAAATAAGTTTGAAATTGACAAAATATGATTGCGAAACAATGTGGATCCTACAAAGTAAAAAAACATGGTAGGAAGCTTGATGTATTTAACTACAACTAGATTAGATATAATGTATGCAATTAGATTAATTTCTAGATTCATGGAGACACCAAAAGAGACACATTGGCAAGCAAGAAAGCATATTTTAAGGTATGTGAATGACACAAGAAATTATGGAATTTTATATGCTGCTGATAATGATTTGTAATTAGTTGGATACATAAATAGTGATTGGGCAGGTAGCCTTGATGATAGAAAAATCACATCTGGATATGTGTTTAATGTTGGGTTAGGAGCCATTTTATGGGCTTCAAAGAAAAAGTCAGTTGTTTCACTATCTAAGTGAAGAAAAGTATATTGTAGTAAACTCAACCACTTGTCAAGTAATATGGTTAAGGAGAATCCTCTCATATTTGCATGAAGAGAAACACAAAGGTTTTTTATTTTTGTGATAACATGTCTTCGATTGCATTGTCAAAGAATCCATTTTTTATGGTAGAAGTAAGCATATTGCAATAAAATATCATTTCATTCATGAATTGGTTGAGAAAGGTTAAATCGAGCTCAAGTTTTGCAAGTTAGAGCATTTAAGAGAAAGTCGGGTGTTGTAGATGTCATGGACTTGAAAATCAGTCCTTGAATAGATTATTTTCAACTCAAAATTAAGGGGGAGTGTTAAAATTAATGGTGTTTGATAATCTTGAGCCTCATGCATGTTTTCAAACATGTTTCCCTCTCTTCCCAACCTCCCCGATAGGATATTTATTTCTTTCTTAGCCATTTTTATTTTTGTATTTTTCTCGCAAAGCCACAGCCACATGACATGTTTCTTGTGCTTTATTTTGTTCAATATTTAGGCGGACACAAATTTCATGGAATTAATTGTATTTTATAGGTCATCAGGTCCAAGTGGCTACATAGTGATGATTTAATGGTCGAGGAGCAAACACGTGTTAACTTTCGACACCTCCCCTCGCAGATCTCACAGCGGATGTGAAGTTTGTAGAATAAGCTGTAACTTATTTTTGTTGGGTCATTTTAGTCATAGTAGTCGGGGTCATAAATTGAATGACTAAGGTAGAGACACATGGCTAAATTTCAATGGAGCAAGAAGTTTAAGTAATCCCAACTAGAAGTTGTGATGTAAAGCTGAAACCAATCATTGGTAGCATGAAGCAGGACATATTGACAATTGCAAAGAGTGTGGAGCTTTCCTATTGGTTGGTGCTTCACATTCTAACATGGTCTACAAATGAAGATTGAAAAATGTGAGGAGCGTGGATATTCCTTATTGGTTCGAGCTTCATAGTTTTGAAAAGACATCTATAGAGAGAAGACTCGACAGTTGTGACATTCATGGAGCTTTCTCATTGGACTAAGCTTCATAGTTTGAGAAGGCACCTATATAGAAGTCCGACAATGTGATAAGCACGGAGAATTCTTATTGGTCCATTATTTCATGCTCTGAAAATATTTATAGAAAAAGGTGAATTGTGAAGGATGCGTGGAGCTTTATTATTGGTCTTAGCTTTGTGTCGGAGAATAGAGGATCTATAAAGCCCGACACCACAACCAATATAAGACCGAACGCGTGCGATTCTCCATCTAAATAATAATTAATGAATTTGAGTGTATTTAAAATATGTGAAGAGCAGAGTTAATATATCCTTTGGATTCATGTCAAAGGTCAATTTTTTTTTTTGAAAGGCACATGGAGCTATATATATGGCTTCGATTGATATATAAAAAGATGAGAATAGAGATATATGTAGATCATCATAATCTCATAGGAGAATATATAAAGAGACACAACTCAAGGTCTTATATAGAAAAGAAATGCACATGTAGTAGCATAGAACCATAAAAGAGAAAAAAACAAGAAGAATAGAGAGCAATAGCTCAAGAAGAACAATTTTTTTGTAAGAAAAATAAAAGAAGAATAGAGACACAAGAAGAAACAAAAAGAAAATGCAAATTTGTAGCTCGAGTATGTAAGAAGTTTTTAAAATGAATATAATATATATATTTTGTGTGTTTTTATTGTGTTCTAGTTGTATTTCCCTTGTGTTGGTTACATTGGCACTAAATTTTTCTAACACTTTTTATTCCATAGAGATGGAGGGCCTCATTCGGGATGATTTTGCATAGTGTATTGGAAAGATGCTTAGTGTTATGATCCAAGATGTACAAGTGGTAATTTTATCATCTATCTCGGATGTGCATTTGATTGCTATTCAAGGTGGAGGCTATATAAATAACATCATTAATGAAGTTTAATAGGGATTTGTTAATATTGGAGAAAGAAAAATCATTATTACTATGCCACTAAGGTAATAAGTTGGAAATTACATTTGGATTGTTAAACATGCACCTCAATGAATTATTAAAGCTATTAATAACTTTTGAGTATATGTTTATTATTACACTGTGACCAAGCTCATCTCCAATATTATTACAATACAATTTTTTGTAAGATTCGATGCGAGCTGGTTCCATCATTTCAAACAAATACAATAATGTTTCAGAGATGATTTGATGATGTTAAGTGACAAAATCAAAGTAAACATATATTTTCACTATAACAAAGTTTATTGGGTAAAAGAAACTTGTAATTATGGATATAGTGAAAATTAATAAAATTCCTCATCAAATTCTAGAATAAGCTTGGTACATGCGGCCATTTTTCTCAACATTGATTGGAGGCATTTTACTTTTTGGTGTTTTTTTATTGAACTATTCTTCATCTTAACTTTTGTATGGATACATAAATTCTACTACATCTTTAGGTTCATGTTCACTGTATTTATGATTCTTACCATCACATGTGCAGAGATAACCACCGTCCTCTGTTACTTCCATTTTTGCAGAGAATATTATCACCAATGGTGGAGATATTATTTGATTATTGAGTCTTCAAAATTTTATTTGTGTCTATATGTCATGTTATATTTCTTCACCAAGTTGGAGATTACTAAGCTTGTTTCACGTATTTTGTACTTTGGTTACATGACAATCATTTGATATGCATTCTTTGTACTTGACTAGTATAATAGGTTTCTACACTTGTTTCTGGTTTATACATATGATATAATTGGTAGTGAAAATTGATTAAATCTTCTGATATGGCGGTTGTTTTTCAAGAAAGAGATAATCCAGAGGAGGATATTGTGTTATGAACACCCATGTTGGATTATAGTAACATTGAGAAACAAAAAAGGTAATTCTTTTGAAGTTTAGGCCAGATCAAAGATGAGGCTAACTAATTTTCATTTCTCGAGGAAATCAAACCATTTTACATATTCAAAGTAAATGGCTAATATATACCTTGGTTTGTTCAAATGGAGGATGAAGAAGAGGATTTCTCATGCAAGGAGGAATTTTGACAAGACACTATCTATAAATTGAAAAAAAAATGAGAACTTTGCACGAATGGAATTCCTCTTGTCACTGAAATAATTATATTTTCAAACACCATGGGCCTTATATTAAAAATGAGATGCTTGGACCCAAGAATTTCAAAATTATTACTCATGTTGTGATGAGGTTTTCCTTGGTGATCAATGAGTTCATTTACCTACAATTAATATAGGGATACTCTTGATCCAATGGATAAGACACCAATATTAAGCGTAATGTTAGAATATATGTGTCAATGTTATAACTATGTGTTTGCCATGTCATTTTCTGGTGGGGTCCACACGTATCCACTTAATTGAAATATTTGTAGAATTTTTTTAAATCACTCAAGTCATAAATTTATTTTAATAAAGTGACTTTATTTTATTAAAATAAAGATAATTAATTAAAGTAACTTAATTGTTCGCTAATGTGATGTCATGTAAACCCTAACTACCATATAACCAACTTTTGATTTATAAAAGGAAGTTAGAGGTCATTTGTAAAGGCGTCTTGGAGGTTGAAGGAACTTTTTGTCCTATGGTCTTAAGGCATCGAAGTAAATATATATATTTTTCTAGACACTTCTTATGGATGTTCAAGAGAAATTTGAGTCTAAGAATCTCTAGGAGATTGTCCATTATGAAGACTTTGTTGAAGAGAAGATAAGAAGGAAACTTTGTGTTCATTTCAAGCAAAAAATATAGGAATGTTTATGGAAATTTGTGTCTTGACATTCTTAGTGACTATGTTCATTCTTATGTCAAATACAATATTTCTCTCCTTACTTTTCATGTAAATTATTAACATTTGATCTATTTTTTCATGGTGTACTTTCTAGCATGTAGGAATGAAATATGAATTTTCTTGTTCCTACCTACTCTCTCTATCTATTATTTTTAATGGCTTTAATTCCTCTTCCATTCCATATCCCTTTCCTTTCTTTCTCATTTTGGGTGATTTCTAGGTTAAAAGTAGCCAAAACTCCACAAACTCATCATACTTAGGAGTTGCCCCTATCAAATTCCAGAGGTTAGATCACCTTGTGAATAGGTGATCTCTCCAACGCTATAAGTTTTTTTCAAACAATATAGGAAAAACATGAAGTGATTGAATAGACCAAAAAAACATAAAACATCTCCAACACATGGTATAGGAAATATGACCTACAATAGGCAATGTTTGATTATGACCTATTCAAATTTGTATTCTTGAAAGAATTCAACATCCCTAAGTTTGAGAAATAAAGCATCTCTATGTTCAATGAAATCAACCAAGAGATTACTTGAGAGTGTGCAAGTATATGATGTGTAGTTAAAAAACTTGACATCTAAACTATGCTTTGAGATGCATCTAGTTCAACATGAGTTGTGGTTTGTTGGTGGCTTACTACTTTTGTTTTAATGTGCTCTCTCACATAAAATTTTCTGAGACTTGTGTAAAGCTCTAGGTGAAAATTTTCTTGTAGAAGTCATGGGAATAAGTGAAACAAGAATTTTCCTATTTATAGAGGCCTAAATAACATCAATGGATACATATATGGAGAAGATGATGGTGAATAGTGACAAATAAATGCACAAAGTGATTTATGGTGTGTAGATTACAAAGTAGAAGGCCATACAAAAAAATAACCTCCCGGGCATGGTGTAAAAGCTATGATTATAGTTTTGGAAAACTTATGGAAAAGGACATGATTTCAAGAGTTATCCTTTGTACAATGTGTAATTCAGAAGAAGATCTCATGCTTTATTACAAAATATTTTATGGACACACTCATAACATCGAGGATTACATGATAATTGACTAAATACATGAGGCACAATCTTTGTGATTGAGACAAGACACTATAGGAAACAAAACTAATAATAACAACAATAATTACAATGAGGAGTGTAATGACAACATGTGGGGGTGAGGTCATGACCGAGGTGGTAGAGGTAGAGAAAGGTTCCCACATAGGCTTTCGCTATTAGTATGGTTCTAGGATCATTGCCAATGTGATTATCCTGTGTTCCCCGTATATGGGTACTAAGGAAAGGAGTACAAGGAAAATATTGTCCTAACCTCTACATGGTTATGAGGGAAAAAGTGAAAATGGAGTAGGGATGATAAATATGTATGCACAATATAAAGACAATCGAGATAAATTATATACTCATAAGGAAAACTAGGGTCCAAGATTTAGATAACAACAAGAGGGGCTGAAACATATGTCTGTGTATCATAAATCCAAAAGAGAATGTTTAACATGAAATTCATTTGATTGGAAATGAGTACCTAGATGCACAACAAAAAAATAAATTCTACAAGAAACAAAAGAATTGTGTGTGAATCACAGGTGAAATTAAGTTTCTAAGGAAGAAGTTCTCTGCCATGGTTGAGGGAAAATGATGCTTGAATTGGACAATATGGAAAGGAATGAATTCAAAAAATTATGCATGATGTTACATATCAAAATATTAATCCATCTACCCCTCCAATCGTTATCTCATCAAATACGGGGCATGGTTCTTGGAAATTAACTTAGCCAAGCAATAAAGAAAGAAGTCAAGTTGTCTAGGAAGGGAGACTACAATAGGGAAATATTAGTTTACGCTTGTGTAGATGGATGAAATATTAAATATATACTAGTAGATACAAGAACTGAAGTAAACATTCTCACAACTGATGCTTGGAACAAGATGGGGTGCCTCATTATACCCTTCACCACACAACCTCTTCATGGAAAATAAGAAAAGTGTGGTATCGATAAAGTGTTGAAGCATGTCATTATTAGTATCATTAGAATCAAATTATTTGGTGACTTTGAGGTGATAAATATTGCTGAAGTAGGTAATTTTCCCATGCTCCTTGGAAGAACATGGTGCCACATGAATAAAATTTATCTATGTTTTAAGAAAAGATATGTAAGCTTTGAGAATAGAGCACGACATGTGATACTACATATGAACCTATTTGTGAAATAATTTTTCATAAGGGAAAATTAGGGGTTTTCACCAATGCTCTAGGACTAAGTACCTTTTCTTAAGAATGGGGAACTCAATTTATTGAAGATAGGAAATATATGCACTACTCTAACCAACATGGGTGGCATTTCAACCAGGGATCACAAATGAATACTCCACTAAACCCATATGATAAAAGGAGGTGGAGGAAATGTTTGTGTATGGAGAGAGGGGAGAAAGTGAAGAGGGGATTTTTCTCAATAAATAAAATGATGATTTTATCGACATAAAACCATAATATTTCCAAGTTAACAATTAGAAGACACCATGTCAAGGAAAGAGGAACAAAACACAAGTAAATCCAAGTTTATTTACATAATATTTCACAAGTAACCATGCTCATGGAGTAAAGTTGAGATGGAGAGGAAAACATAAGATAAGGAGATAGAATAATTGTAGTTTATTTCTTGTAGTAAGACAATGGGAGCTATCAACAAAAAATACTAACACTTTGGAATGGATAATCCATTCTAATTTATATCTTTACAATATGTATCTTCATCTACCCCGACATGACCTTTCATAGTCCCACCACTTGTTCCATTTCACATTCCATATGAAATAAAAATAATTCCCTTTCTTATTAATGAAAAGGGGACTTTTAGTCACTTAAGTGAATAGGAAGAAAGATCCATAAAGTACAATTTACAATGGAGAATTAGAAAGTAGAGAGAGAAAAAGAGAGAAGATATGTGGAATGAAGAAGGATGAAGAAGCTTTGAGTTACTTTGTAGAGATGCACTCCAGTGAACTCCTAATCCTTTGACCACTTCTTAAACTTGATGAATCCTCCTAGTGCACTCAGTCTTTCACAAACCTCCTCTTTAGGGACTCCTCTAAATGATCAACTTTTGTAGCTCGATTAGGTACCCTAAGAGAAGGAGTGAGAAGCCCATGATCAATAGACCACTAAAACCAATGAAAATCTTCCACTTGAACCAACCTTCCAATCTCTGAAACACTGCCATGTCTCTCTAATCTTTCTTGCATTTGATGCACCTGGTGTGCAAAATGAGACAAATTTCTCACGGGGTGATCTTGGTGATCCTATCACCAAATGACCATGGTGACTTGTGAGACATAAATGAAGTATAAGACCTAAATACTCTGAGATAAGATGGGTGAAGGAGAGATATTGAATGAAGAATGCTTCCAAATTTTGATCAATCCATCTAATGAGATGGGAATCACTCTAAGACCAATTTTAGGGAACCAAGAGGGATTCCCTTCCACTTGAGCCATAATTCAACTATTAATCCTTTATAAGTATGAAATTTTCCATGTCCATTCTTGTGAGGCAAGCTCTTGAGAGGTGATCACCACATTGTTACAGGTGGGGATTTACAAGCATTGAGAAAGACCATTCAGAATGAGGATTGCCAGAATTGGACTGTCATTCACCAGAGATGTTTTTAAAACTATTTCAAACTTATCCAGGTGTTCTTTCTTTAACATGAGGATCAACATCCTTGTTTCTTAACCAATATCCCAACACTTACTATTTTTAGTAAGCCTTATTTTGAGAAGTCCATTTTAGTTATCAGTTGCTTAATTTGGCACTTTTGAATTTCCTTGATGTTCAAAGGGAAATGAAAAATGTAAAAATGAATTGTTCAAAACACTTACTATTTATAGGAGAGAGGCTTACTAATTTAGAAGCGGGTCTTCCTAGTTTTGGAATGGAATGAAAGTGGTCTCAAAAGTTTCCATTTTGTAATGTGAGGCTTTGCTCCAAATTTCAAAGGATTTCAATCATTGGGTTTTGTAGATATGAAAAACATATTTTTGGTTGAATATTTCAAATGGATGTAGAAAATGATACATATCATCAATGGAGGCATGCAAATACTCTTCTTAAAGGTGTTTTTTCAAGGAAGCTACAATAAAATCTCATGGCAAACAAACATGGGGTTTGGAAGATATGAACAAAAAGGGTTTTGAGCATGGAGGATGTATGATTTTTTTAGAAGCATAACAACATACCTGCAACAATGAAGGAGAGAAAATAAAAAATGAGGCTAAAAAATGGTTAAGTGTTGAATTTAAATGATTTTCCCTCTTTAAATTTGTTTTCCCTCTCATTTACACACCTTAACTCACATTAAACCTAAACAAGATCGAACCGAGTCGGTGGGGTTGGATGTGTAGTTTAAACCTAAAAAATAGGGGAAAATGGAAAAAGGGACATCACCCCCTCTAAAGTGTGCCATGGGTTCTTGCTTCATGAGGATGGGGCCAGACTTGTGAGTTGAAAACACTTTTCTAACACCCCATGTTTTGATTTTGAGTGAAAAACTTAACCAAGGATGGGGGAACACATTTTTGTGTCCCTCATGTCCCCTTGGCTGATGAGACAAGGGAAAAGGTACATCAGGGTTGAAATAGAGTGGATAGGGTCTATTTGTCATGAAAAGTGGTCAAAATCCAACTTATGGTGAGTTTATAACATGTTTCTAACACCTTAAGTTGTCACTTAAGAGAAAAAAATGTAGCACTCAATGGGGGAACACAATTTTATGTCCCTCATGTCCTATTACACTAAGGGAAAAAGGGACAGGGGCATCCAAGATCCAAAACTCGCTCAAAGTTGATTGGTTGTGCTGATGTCATCAAACTCAACGTGAAAATAGACTAAGTGTATTTTTAGGTCCGAGAGCAAGAAATGGAGTTTGGAGGGAAAAAATTATATGATTTTGACTCCAAAGGACCCATTGAGTCCATTACCACAATTTTCAAGACTTGATTTAGCTTGAAATTTTCCTTTTAGTCTAATTTCCACTTTTTCCTACGCTCGTGCGCTAGTAAGTAGAGTTATTAGTGGAATCCAAAATGAGTATGAAAAAATCCAAAAAATATACCATGTGTAGGGTATAATTTAATCTAATTTGAATTTTTTAGGCTCTAACTCATCCCGAGGTGTCTGAAACCATTTGAGTAAGTTCCACCTTATAGAAAGACTCTTGTGTTGTATTGATGGATAGGTTTCCACATTTTTATACTCCCATAATTATATCTTGATTATTGCACCATGAAGTAGGCTCTGTCATCTTTCTAATTCCTATGATATGGATTCCCAAGACCTCTTGAGGTTTCGAAACCCTTGAGTAAGGTGACTATCTCCTTTAAAACATGTTTTTCCCAGTGCCTTGCCCAAAAAGACCCAGTTTTTCTTGAAAGTTTCCCAACCTCTCATGGCTCCACAAAAACTTCCTAAACTACCTTGGATCATCTTATTACTCTCCCACACAACCTCTAGATGGGTTGTGCCCTTGTAGTTATCTGAGGGATGTCCTCTGTGACAAGAAGACCAAAAATAGCCTTTTGAAGCCTCTGAGAGCATTGTTCTTTCTTAGATCTCAATACCCTCATGAATCAAGATAGGTACACTTCTTTACACATGAAACACACTTGAAAATCATGTTAGCATGTTCCTCTCGGCCAAAATGAGGATGACATAATTGAAATGCTAGTTGGAGGAAAGGTTTACATTGACTAAGAAAGGGGATTTCAAGTGTGGGTTTGGTTGTCATGACCAAAATTTTAAATTTTGCATGCTAGACATTTAGCATGAAAAAATAACCCAAAAAAATCACCCCTATGTCAAAAATGTAGAGGATTATGAAGATTTGGAACACCTCTACAACATCGGGGCCAAAGGACTAGATAATTTTAAACTAGATCAAGATGGAGTCCTAGATTTTAATGATGCACAACCAGTCTCGAGAATATACAAGTGTAACATATGAGAACTAGGCACATGGGTCATATGAGTTGATTGTTATGATAGTCATGTGTGGATTTCACTAATGCATCAAGGTTTTGGTGTAACGGTTCATTACATTTGGTATTAGAGAGACCACCGGTGTTCGAGTCTTGGTACGGGTAGCTACGCCGGTATTGTAGTGTTCGCTGGGGCTCGTATAGGGTAGGGTGTAGTGCCACATATACGGGTGCAAATATAACCCGAGTGCAGGCTCACGAAGCATGGCGGGATGTTATGATCCCCATGTGTGGATTTCACTAAAGCCTCAAGGTTTTGGTGTAACGGTTCGTTACATTGATTGATTAAGCACAATTATGGTATCATAAGATCAAGAGCTAAATATATGACCAAAGGGTAGATGATTCTTACATGAATATATGTCGGAAGGCTGAGCAAGGAAAATAAAGCAACAAAACCAAGTTATCAATTTGGCAAGAGTATGCAAGAATATTTTTTCTATATGGAGATATACATACCCCAAAATGTGGTGTGGATAAACTATATTGTTTATATAGTATGTGATATAATGACTAGATGGTGGGATACACATTAATTATGACTAAAAACCTATGATGAGATATGTGAAGGAATGTGCACTAGGTTTGATAAAGACATCTATACATAAATATTTCAAAGTTATAATGGTGTAACTAAGGATGACATACACGTAAAGAAGTGCGAGGAGTCATGGAAATCACGTGCAATAAGTATGAAACTAGAATGATGGGTTCATCCATTCTACTTTATGCCATGGATTTGGGTGCACACATGGTATGTAGATTATGAAGTGCACCAAGGAACACACACTTGGAAGGAATTAAAATAATTTTTTTTTCACACATTAGATTTCACCTCTAAAGTACCTAGGTTAAGTCCTTCATTACAAAGCATAAAAACACAAGATTTGGGAACAAGGCTGTAATGGAAGATAGGATGATGAAGCTATGTAATGAGAAAATTATGGTGCTACCAAATATATTTGAGGAACATTATTGGACCATGATTTCCATTAGACCAAAACCCATAGGTGTTAGTCTCCACTACAATCACCAAAGTTAGGATCTACGAGAGGTGGTTAGTCTATGTCATGAAACTCACATGGAGCTATTTGGATGCACATCTTAACAATATCCCCTTGGTGTTACTCAAGTGAGTTTAGAACTTTGAGACATTTCACACTCGATACCATTTGTTGGACCATGATTTTTGTTAGATGAAAACCCGTACGTATTAGTCTCCGCTACACAATCACGGAGTTCGAATATATGAGAGGTGGTTAGTCCATGTCATGAAACTCATGGGGAGCACTTGAAGCACATGCCAACATACTCTACAGGTAGATCCATACTTTATCCGTCGGCATGTCAGGTACCCCGATCTCCCAAAATATTATTAACAACAAGATTATGCCCTAAGTTATTTTCTCTCCTTTATTCACATGGGCCTTAGCCTCCTTAATTATCCCTTCAACAATGTATAGTGCAATGTTGTAGAGGGTCTTCCACACCATCTTGTGTGTGACATGCAACCATTTCTTTTCACCTCCATCTTGTATTCGACGCACCCAACTTGTAACTCACCAAGCGCATTTCTACCCTTGTGTTTAGATTGGTTGTGCTTGTGATGGTGAATGCATACGCCCTCTTTAATAATTGAAAAGAGTAGTTATAACCTCTATAGATGCATCATCCTCCAAGTATATCCTAATTTATACTCTAGTATTGTGAAATCTAATCACCTTTCTAATCAATTGCTTCGTTATGTGCATCCTCCTTCACGTGAAGTAGAACAAGTCTTAGTGCACCTAGACATTAACCTCGGTAGAGGTGCTATGGTTTCTAGAAATAAGAAAGCTCATATAAATATAATACCCATGTTATCTCTAGGTCCTTCTTCACCTTATAATCAATAAGCAGTTTCCCCTCCATTGGCCTCTAGGCTATTTATTTCACCACATCTTTCCCTATTTATCCTTCATGAGCCTTTTGTGATGGTTATAATTTCTTATCTCATATTTCATCAAAGGAGATACCCCTTTGCTACCCTACTTCCACCTCTATGGGTCCGCATTTGAAAAACTAGTCCTATGGTGCATCATCAAAAACATTCTTCTTTCCCTTCTTTTTGGGTGATTTCTTGACTATAGGAGCCTTCTTTGGTGCCATTGTTTCACTTTTCAAATGTTTAAAACTCTACACTTTAAAAATTATGTGCCCTAGGTGTTGGAAATCAAGTACTTACTCAAACTTATTCCTAGTGCCAAGCATCCAAATCTATATATAAATCCTTTCATTTTCTCAATCTCATACTTTCATTTACCCTAAATTTATTCCCTAGCTTCAGCCTTCAAAATACCATGCCCTAGCTCTTGAATTCAAACTCTATAAACCCCAATCCTTGATCATTTTTTGCCTCCATGCCTTCTCTTCACACTTCCACTTCCACCGAAGGATCTCTCACACTTAAGGCCATGTACACTCTACTCTAGATCATATCAATTCTCTACTTTGTTCTTTACACTAGCTCTTCGCACTTGATCACAATTTCTCTCTTCATTCACACAAATTCATCAAAGTCAAGGTAATAATGAATTCACTCATACACTATTTATAGTTTTTACCAATTTTATCCACCATTTTTTTCTTTAAAAGTGATCTTTTCTTTTTCTTGCACTTTTCTCTTTCGTGCGTGACAGTCGTAACCTTCGGGTGCGTCACTAATTCCCCTGTGCTAAAGTCCTCATTGTGCCAAACTAAATCTTCCTCTACCCATTTTCCAAGTAGTCTATCTTGTTTTTATCTCCCTTGTGTTATGATGCATGGCCATCCCTTCATGTGGTTTCCAATTTGAGTGATTTCCGTTAACATCCTTAAGTACTGCACACTATATCTAACCTTCCATAGCACCATCTTCCACGTACCAACTAATTTTCCATCACACATCAAAATATTTCTTCATTTCTTTATTGCACACCCGCGAATTTCTCCAACATGCACATCGACCCTTCCTTCACGTGCCTCTAAATCATACCCATGTGTGCTTAACTATAAGCTTTCAAGGATTACTAGGGTCCCAATTTCTCCCATGCTCACTTTCAATTGCTTCACCTCACACTAAAATTATGCGCAATCCTTTGCGCATCAATCTAGTCATGAAGTAATAAGCTCTTGTGCATGAACGAACACACTTATAAAAAATAAAGAAAAAATAATATGAAATGGAAATCCAATCTAGAAGGCAATACTACCTTAGTAAATACACTAAAGAAGCTTACTTATAGTAGGGCTTAAAACTACTCCTATTGAAGTAACCAAGAAACATGGTACCATCTAATTGTAATTAACATGCACCAATTTCTAACAATATCTTTGTTACTACAAAAGGTCCCAACTAATGCACTTTAAGCTTTCGAGGATGGCACACAATTTTGTAGTCATACAAGAGCACCATCTTCCCTATAGTAAAATAATTTTTCTTAATGTGCCTATCATGCCAATCCTTTTATCTAACTTTCTCTATCTTCTGACTCCATCTTGCAATGACACGCCACTCATCTAAATACAACGGTTTATCAATGTACTCCTCTATTAATTTCTCATCATCCAATCCTCCAGCACACACAATACACAAGGAGGGTAACATGAACTCAATTGGAAAAATTTCCTCTATGCCAAACACCAACTAAAAGGGTGTGACCTTATTCAACCTCTTGTAAGTTGTTTTATATGCCCATATCATGGCTAAAACCTTATCATACCAATATTTCCTTCCAACATCACATATATTTTTCAAGGTTTATCCCAAAATCTTATTGAAGGCCTTAATAGTTCCAATAAACTTGTGGGTGACAGAGTGTAGTCTTATGGTGTACCACTATAAACTCTACTAGTAAAATTTCAATAGTCTCATTTAGAAAATGAGTCCCTTGATAAATTGTAAGGCTCAATGGACATCCATACCTACTTATGATATTTTCCCATAAAAACCTAGTTTTTTCTGCAAAGTGCAATCCTTTGAAGGTGCAACATATGCCCACATTATATAGTAATTTGTATATGTAATGATATAACTCGTATATCGTCCAAAGACGCAGTGGTGCAATGGGTCCTAAAAAGTCAAATTCCCACTTCTAAAATGTCTATACACTTGCTATAAGGTGAAATGACATCTCATCCTTGTTCCTATGCTTATATATTCTCTTACAATGGTTACAAGCCTTAACAAATTCCTTAGTGTTCTTGTTGTAGACAAAAATCATGCACTTTGGGTAATTATCTTGTCTTGATTGCATACTACTATTCATATGATTGCTAATAAGTAAGAAAAGTAATAATTAACCCATATATTTGGCCATCTTTACTTTATTTCTACTACCACTTTTGGTATTACACACTTTATTTCTTAGTCGACCTCCGACCCTTCAGTTTCTCTAAGTCTCAGACACCGGCGCCCATCTAGGACGCCAACGTCGGGTGTTCCCATCCCCTCGGGATTCCTTGACCTCTTTGCACTTTACTCACATCTTTTAGGTCCTTTCTATCCGTTTGAGCATATTATATGTTTGATAGTCAACATTTTTGGGGTTAATTATGAAATTCAAGCAAGGGAAACATATAAATATAAAGTTATGTGATCATAATAAAGGACCAAATACTAAGCATTAACTATCACCACCTAAGGTTGCATCCAAAGGATATTCAAGAGAACTCAAGCATCCATTCAAGGGAAAGGGAATACATTATTTTGTATAAATTCATAGGTGGGGATTCTATTATATTCCATACACACATCTATTACATTTCTCTACATCTAGCTAATTTTCTCACTACACATAAAAATACTCAAAGTATGACTTAGTCGTAAGACAAAACTAAGGAACCATCATATTTATTTATTAGGATTTGGGCATGATTTTCACACACATACACATAAAACTACATTGAGAAGGACAATGAAATGTATGTTTATGAGAATGCTCAATCGTAAGATCACTTGTTTAAAAACTAAGGATAGTCTGACCCCTCATTTTACATATTTATTTATTAGGATTTGATGTCTTTTTGAGGGTTTTATAGGTCATTATTTCATTGTAGGTTCACAAGGATGACCTCAAGGAGATCATTCGAGCGTGATTCGATATACGGGAAATGACGAAAGGAAAAGGACATATGGTGGATGAATACCTCTATGGACTAGAAAAATATGTTTTTATGAGCATTTTGGCAAACATAGGTGTCCTAAATCACTTCTAGGGTGCTCGTAGGTGCCCCTTCCCCTTACCAGGAACCCCCGTCTAGGAATATCTTCAACTTGCACAATTTTCTAAGCTTTTCTGCGACACTTCTCCTTCTCCATTCATATGGGTCACTCTTAACTGATACGGTCTGTTGTTGTGGGGAGGATTGATTGCGAAACATATAATCCTTCTTATTCTTCTTTGCAACTAGGGTTTCATATTTTATAACTTAGTTTGATTGGGTAATTTTTTATACTTATTTACATATTTATTTACTGCTACAATAACAATTAGATTAAGCATTTTCATAGGAATAAGTACACATTTTGCTTAATCATGTTTTTGGTGAACTGAACTCGAATCTCGAATACTCTTATGGTCCTCATACTCCTGGGTTTTTACTTTTATCTTCATATGATCTTCTCATCATGAGTATCTCTATTAATGACTTCTTTCTCATTAATCCTGAATTAAGAGATAAAATAAAAAATCTCTTAGATACTATTCGCATTCCTAATAATATTCACCTGATTTAGTATATAACACTTTCAAAGATGCATTTTCTTAGCACATTTCTTTCCCATCTAATCCTAATTTCGATCTTACTATCAATGGTTTGACTATTTTAGAGATGATCCACCCCTACACATCATGATTCATATTTATAATGTGGGTATCAAGCGTACTTTAATTGATAATGGATCTAAACTTAATATTTTCCTATGTCATTCCTTGAAAATATTGGTCTTTGCTGCTAATGTTAGTCCATCCTATCTTTCTCTCCATGTATATGATGGCTCGTTGATTTTTGTTTGTTTCGTCAAAAGAACATTCGAAAGTTCACATTAGGGCTCTACCTTATCTTTGTTGGGACCGCCGCAAAAAATCTTAACATGGTTTTCTTTGTCATTGACTTCCCGATTTCGTATAACTATTTATTGGAAGACCATGTCTTCATGGAATGCAAGTACCAGAAGTTATCTTCTATAGTACATTCTATGTTGAATTCTTACATGAGGGCATAGAATATACAATTCTTAGCCATCCTCACCCATTCAAATATTGTGAATATGATCCTAATTCTATGCTTCCTATTCAAAGATTTTCTGATACACTACTAATGAACCACAACCTATGGATACTCTACCTCTTGAATTAAGAGATAAAATCAAAAATCTCTTAGATACTAGATTCCTACTAATATTTATCACCACTTAAAGGTGCTATTTGCATGCTAGATATTGTCTCATCTGCAACACTTAGCACACTGCCACATCATACTCCATCTTACACCCTCCCAGGGTACTTTAATCGACAACACATACCAAGGGATTGGGATGCTTTGAGTATGATAGACTTTGTGGAATGAGTCGTTTTGTCGTGCGTAGGTCACATTACTCTACCTATCACTTTGTTGGGATATGTTTAACAAAATCTCTAGGACCAATTCTTGGGGTAATTTAGTGACATGTACAAAGGGGATGGCATTTCCTTGCTACTTTTGGTTGACAACACAACCAAGGGACGATACTTTAACTAGGGTGGAATGAGAGAACCTTGGGGTAAATAAGTGAGGGGTAGCTACTGAATGAAAATTGAGGGGGGAGAAATGGAGTCTTTATTCCTTAATTTATTCAAAATGATAGATCAATATGGGATAAGCATGGCCATAGACACAACACTTTACTTTCACAAGTTGTCACACAAAGTGATGTATATACTTATTTCACTAGACACATGTTACTATAGATAGATAAGTTCCATTTTTGTTGCATTTTTTTGATAAAGGAAACTAGAATTAAAGGTTCCCTTTATTAGTATTTATAAACAAAACAACATAATGACAAAATAAAGACCTGTATTGTGAGATGGGACTAAAAATATGTTTGTATTTGTAAAGATGGGGGATTTGTATGAAAAAAAATCTTCTGGTAACACAAATTTCAACACTCACTTAGACAATATGTCATCTAGAAAAGGAAAGAACAATTCATCATGTAGTCATAGTTTCAATTTAAAGGAAGATTTGCATTCATTGATACTCAATTAGTGCAAAGGTTCCATACAATCTCTAAAATACCTAGCACAAAGGCTTATGAAAGTATTCTAATGAAGTATTTATTGCTTATGATCTCATATGCTTAAGATTCACTCAAAAGCTTACAAAAATCCATCAAAAAAATGATTTCAGTAAGGGTTTTATAATTGCATCCAATATTGTAAAGTAAGTACTCACAACACAATATTGAAAAATATGACCAAAGCTTAATCACTAAGGACATATCTAGTGTAATTTAGAGAAGCAAGAAACACAAAATTGCAACAAGAAAATATAACTCATTAACCAAATGTTCAATATATAGAACCCAAAATACATAAGCCAAGCTCATAATAAGACATATTTCATTAATATATATCAAATTATTGACAAAGGAACATGAAAACAAATGATCTCAATGCATGTTAATGGCTATACATTACAACCATCTTAACATCAGAACTTGAAAGAATAAAAATTATATTGTATTTCATAAGAGAAATTACGCAGTATTACAATAAGATATCTCAACTTTTTCAACAATAGAAAAATTAACCCCCCTTCGTATGAGGACATGCCCTCATACTTATACAACTTTGGAAAATTCCTTTGATTTTATTTTCCCCAAAATTGTTTAGAAAAATATCCTACTCGCTTACAATGAAATATTTACAATGAACCACGAATATTTGTTATCCAACTGGAAATATTTGATTTTCTTGTAGTATCTTGGGATTGGTCCCACTCTTTTTTTTCCATGTGGGGGAAACTATTGATTGATACTACCAAGTGTAATTTAGTTGACCAAAGTACCCTCTCATCCCTGTACACCTTTTGACATCACCCTTTACATTAATTTGATTTTCTTGGCTTGTGAAGGTTATAAATTTGTAAAGTGATTAATTTATTGATTTTTTTGGGAATTAATGCTCAATTCGTGCCAAGATTTTAATTAGATTAAATGGAGTTCCATTTTTCTAAATTTTATCTTGCTCTCCTTTTAATTCACTTCATGTAACATATCTATCCAAATACTGAAATAAATTGGATCTTGATGGCTTACACAACTTGTTCTGGAATTCTCTCTTTTATAAATCCTTCATTCGTTAGCCAAAGACTTACACATTTTCTTCATAATTGCTTGCAAATTTTCCTGCTAAAGTGTCCTCATCATTATGTGTTTTGAAAAATGGCTAATGTGGAGTTTGAGGGAACTTTACAGAATTTATCTTCAAAAGTGATCCATTCTATTTTTCACTTTTTGGATCAAATGAAAACTTCATTCGGATGTTATTATCAATTTAAGAACTAGAAGAACTAAAGGTCCACTAACTCCTAAAATTGTCAAGGTGGCCTTGATGAGAAAATTATTCTTTTTGTCATTTCAATCCACGATTCAATAATTTTTTCGGCTAGAAGATTCTTATGATCCTGATTAGTTGAAGTTCTTTTGACTTCGTTACAGATCGACCATTGACTATAATGTTGCTCACTTCTCTTCTCTTTTTCTTACTAATGACTTGGTGGAGAAAACAAATATAGTTTTTATTAGGTGCCATCTGAATCTGATTCTTCAGAGGATGCATCATCACCCCATTCTATTCCTGAAGAAGTGGCCCATCCTTCCGACCATCTTCATTTTGGAGGACATAGTTTGCTGGAATGGGTCTCTTCTTTTTCCAGAAAAACATAATTGATTAGTCTTTTAGGAAACGAAAAAAAGCATGAAAGAAATTTTGAATTTGGGAATGTCTCATGATTTTGTTGAAATAATTCAATTTATATATCAAGCTCTTAGTCATGTAGCTTTTGAATATAGAAAAAAAGAGTTACTTTCTTGTGTTCCTACTTTTGAAAAGGAAGTTATAGTTATCAATTAGATGCATAACTCTATTTTTTGTAACATGCATATCCATACACGAATGTAAATTTTATAAAAGAGGCCCTTATAGAACCCCATTTTGACATTTTTGTAAATACAAACATTAAAAGTTATTCAATATACTTCATGTATAATTTTGATTTCAACTAGTTTACCATCAAGTTTTTTGAATTTACATTATAACATTTCATGCTTGGGAGAATATTAAAATTATAGAATTTGGAGAGTACAAAATTAGGAAGGATACAAAATAAGAGTAATTGATGAACTAGAAAAGTTTCAGAAAAATTCTATGTGTGATTAGGATTAGTGTTATCCACTTCAAGTTCAATGATCTCATTCTCTTCTACTTTTGTTGTTTTTTTGTATGCATCAAACCTTTGGAATATATGGATAATGCACTCTTCATCATGCCCAACATGAAACATGAATATAAGTGTTTGTTATTTCATCATTATATCAAATTCATGCATTACATCCCTATTCCTTTTCATCCTCTTTGATAATTTTGCTATTTTTTGTTCCAAGTCAACAAATTTTTTGATGGTGTCATAATTGAAAATTGGAGAAAAGCAACACGGGTTATCCTAAAATGATTTGTTAAAAGATTTGTATTAGGATGTCTACAACCAAATCTCCATAAGTGATCCTATCTTCTATTGGCACCATTTTCCCAAGACCATAACTTGAGGCCATCAATGCATTCTGTCACTTTGTATCTTCCTTGGGTGAGCCTTTCAATGACCTGTTTTAAAGTTTTTACTTTGAGATTGATGGATCCCTCACAAGTGTGTTGTATTCCTCTTTCTTCAGGGAGGATAATCCTTTATTTTTCTACCAACTCATCATCTAATTGAGTTAATGTTTCTAGTTTGGGAAGGATTCCTTCCCAATAGTGCAATTCATCTCTCACATTTTTCCCTTTGGTCCTTTACATCATTAACTCATTCAGTCATTTGATCATAGCATCTCACTATGTCCTCTATGATTTTGATCCTCTCTCAGATAGTTCTTCTTTCCATCCTCCATCTAAACACCAAATATTTCCTTGATCTATTTGTTGCACTAAAGGCTTTTGGTGTAATGGCAGGAGAAATTTCTTGTCCTTCCACAAAGATGGTTATATCCATTTTTGTACATAGGTTGATAAAACCTCAATATTTTCCTTCAACCATTTCTTTTCTCCCTTATCTTTGTCAACCTTTTGAATAATCCCTCCAAGTGCCATTGTAGCATCCTGCTTCAATTTTTTTAGTAGTTGGATTTCCCAATTGAATATGTGTGACTTGGTAGTCACCCATGATGACCTCTGTTTTGACTTATCTCCCTGTGGGATAAAAACTTCTAGTTTTTCTAAAATCCTACCTGTTGATCAACATGTGTCTTTGATAATATTTTAGCCCTTTTGGGAGATTTTGTGGGTTTGAAAACACGATACTCTTAATGTCAACAATTTTTACTTGAACTACTTCCTTTTCTTTTCTTGGCAGGAGAGCTCCCAACCACCATGTTGTGGGGACATTTACCCCTTTTGACATTGGTAATGGGGTTATAGTGTGCTTGAAAATACTAACATTTATTTGGACTCTACTTGTGGAATCGACTTTTCACAGGTGGGATTTCAATTTCCATTATTTTTTCTCTTTATACTCACCATGTAGGGCCCTTGTTTCTATTTGTTCCTCTTTCTGCTTCTCTACTCCAAGTTCCTCGGTTACTCTTATTTTAGTAGCTAATTCTTGGGCCTTATCACCAGATGGTATTTTTCATTTCCCTTAGCTTCGTTAAATTGACACTTACCTCAAGCAACTTCTCTTAATATCTCCTTCGTAGGGCTTGTAATTTCAATTGGTTTTCCATCATTGAAAGGCATTCTTATTCTTGAGGTTGCTTCTCTGTGGGAAGAATTATTTCCTCTACCAATTTCTCTACAATTTATTGACTCACTACCTTATTTTCAATAATTGACACTGCACTTTCAAATTTCACATCTTGGATTGCACTACTTGTCCCCTCATCCTGAAATGTTTGAATATCAGGTAATGGAGCCTCTATTGAGGTAACATCTTCTTATTTCACCATAGTCAACCCAAGCAATAAATCAGTAAATCCTAGTGCATGGGTTTCTTCTATTTCATCCACATCTACTATTTCAAACGATGTAGTTACCTTTTCTTAATGTGTAGTGGATAGAATAGTTTCTGCCTTTCTACCTATGAATATGAGTGAGTTTCCTTGAATCCTTCTTGTTCATGCTCTCTGAAACTCTTGTGGATTGATTATGCATAGGAATATGATCATCCTTCTTCTCTTTGGCTAGTTTTGACAATGGACTTGTAGGACTTGGTGCTGCAACACTAGCTTCTACAGGCGGATGATGTGAGGGAAGTACCCGTTTCAAGTTGTGCCATGACTACATGTCTTGCCAAAGTTGAAATGAGATTTTGTTGAGCCTCATTTAATGGGACTGGGTCAATAACCTCTAGTTTTTACTTTTATGTTTGTGCTCCTATGTGATTGGAACATTATTTTTCCCCGAAGCTTTAACATCTCTTTCTAAAGGTGGTACAATCTTGGCCCTTTTAAAGTAATTGAGCTCAATTTCTTCCTTCCCTCCAACACTCTACACCATAAGTTGTGGGTCAATATTTGGTATAAATCCTCTCATTTTCTTTCCTTTATTGATGACCTAGGCATAATTATTATTAGAGTTTTGGTTTTGATAAACCCACCCATTTGGTTTGTAATGAGACTGCTTGAGTAATGGGGAAATCCTTCATGGATTTAGAGTAGCATTCCCTTAGCTCTTTGGGTCAAGATTGACATAGAGTGTTCTTGTTCTACTTTTAGATGCTTTCCATTCTTCAATAATCTCGGTAGTTGGTCTCTTGGATGGGAGCTGAGAGGATATTCCTTCCCGTGGGTCTATTTGATCAACTCCTTCCCTCAAAGGAGGGAGATCCCCTTCTAATATCCTTGAATCCCTGAAATCTTGTAATACCTTTATATTATTTATCTATACCTTTTATTGTTAACCATACTAATGTTCTCCTCATCACATCAAGCTATTTTAGCATGCAGGTTAGTTGATTATTTTTCATTCCAATTCAATGGTGTAATTGGTTGTGATTCAAGTTCATATCATAGTAATATTGACTTACTACTTGTTTGTCATCATTCAAACCTTGAGGTACAACTGTAATTTTGTAATCAATAATCTGCCGAGAGTCATCCTAGAAAAGTCTCTTAATTTGACCTCTTCCTCATCTCGTAGTTCATCCAATAATCTTCATAATGGGGCTCATGTTCATATGAGATTCCAAGGATTGAACTTCGATATCATATTTTAGTCTAGGTTCAAATTTGTTCAATTCAAACCTGTTCATCTCTTCCTCTAAGAGTTTGGATTTTGTAATACTTGGGCAAGAGTATCTTCCTATTTTGATAGGGAATTTGATATTTTTTTGTGCTTTCATGTTATTAGCTTATGCACTTCTAGTTAACTATCTTGATAGTTCTAGGAGTTCCCACTTATCATCTAAGTACCTAGGCAACATGAATGGTTGTCCTTCATAACCACTTACTCTTATGTAGGTGAAAAACCTAAATTGAATAAAGTAACACCCATATTCCTTTATTACTCTTTGAGATTCTACAAATATTTGTAATGTTCCCATTATGGCATGAAAAGGCATATAACTGGTGTAAAAATGCATCATTTACCAACTTGACGTTCCCCTTCCAATTATGCAAGTTTAATTTTGGGTAAACATCATATACCTTCTAGTTCTTGAAGATTTTTGTTCTTGGGAGACTAGGGAAATCCTTATGACATGCAATATTGTAGATCAAATAAGACATCATATAAAATTTATAGTTGAAAGTAATGCCTGATATGATCTTTACAACCATTTCTAGGAGTTTCTCATGAATAGTTGTAGCTATAAGAGTTTCCCAACATATTTTTCTTTGCTATTAAGAATAATACTTATGTAAGAACACATCCAATCAAAGAAACCATGAACTATTTTTAAACCAGCCATCCTACTTAGTAAGGTTATAATATCCTCAACCTTCACTAAAGTGTGATCTAAGCAACCTCTTTGGAATTCTAGTAGATGATCCTCTATCTTTTAACAACCAATAGGCATTCATAACCTTTGCATAATCGACACGCTCAACATTGTAGAAATTTAATGCCTTGTGTACATCAATGTCTACTATTTTTATACCTTGGGTAACCCTAACATCAATTGGAATGCTTTAGGTGTTAAGGTAATTACCCTATCACCCCTTCCATCAAAGACCTCCCTCTTCTCTGGGTCATAATTCTCAACAAAACCCATACCAACTCAGGGAAATGTACAAAAGGTGGGAATATTGTAGCTATGGAAATGTTATTGGCATCAATGGCCTCCATATAGTCACTTCTTCTAGGGGCACACAATATTTGAAAAATTCAGCCAAATATGAGTTTAACAAATTAGTATATGTAAGGTCATCCAACTTACTTATGATACTTGAAGTGACATGGGTCTCAAAATCCATTTGCCTCATCTTCCCTTGGAAAATCACTTGTAATTTTCTCTTTTAGTAATAAAAGGGTTCAAAACTATCCAGTGCAAGAATAAGAACTTAAATCACAAAGAGCTCCTAAATTTCACATGACAATCCAATAATTAAAGGAATTACCAATTTTTGTAGATTTTTTAGTGTTCAATTTACACATGTAGATTTAGCTCCTCGATTCATCTAGAACATTTTCATCTACTATCAATTCTTGTTTCCTTGTGATGAAAATTTGCAACCTTAGGGATTCGAGAAAGTTCAAAATCCTCCGTTCAAAAGTGTGAAAATCGAAACATTCAACCAAAATTCAAATCTTTACTTAGCTTGTGTGAATTGCATTAATGGCGAAAGCTATAAATACATTCACTCTCCACCGTTTGATCCATTTTATCTCTCATTTAAACAAGGGCCATCCAAGTGTCTTCCTTTCATGGGAGTCGGGGTTTGGGAAGCTTTCCTCATTTTTACTTGTGACTTTAGGATTGCAAAACTATAAAGTTGACTATATTTCCCGATACCGACTTGATTTGATATGATGCCACATGGCCAATGTAGGGTCTCTGGGTTTCGATTGTAGTTTCTATTTTGTTTATGCTTTGCAATTTGTAAAATGTAATAACCAAGGCGATGCTTGAAATTGTGCCATTATATCTTGATGACACGTGTCTTTTTCGGAGGCGGGATTATGTTTACAATTCACACTTTTTACATGGGTCGTGCCTTGTAAAAATACTCTTTCGCATAACTTCCTCGTGAATATTCTTTAGAATATTCCCATGTCGAACCCCGCACCATTTTTACATTTTGCATTCTTACGTAGTTTTTCAAATAAGCAAGAAAGTTCCACTATCACTAAACCTTCTTAGGGAATGCCACATCATTGGGCATAGTGGGAAAATCACAACTTTCGCACATGGGCATAATTTAGAGAAAAAAATTATTGATGGATTTTACATAACTATTTTATTGGATTCGGGAATAGTTTATTTTGAATCAATACACTCATGTTCGCTTTGTTACACCAAGGAATTTCTACATATGAGTTATTATACAAATAAATCATTTCTTAGCACAAGTTTACATGAATTCATGGGAACTAGTTTTATGGACACCCCTCTAAATTGGAATTTGCATTTAAATAGAGTTTCGACAAACAAAAAAAGTCTTTCAAGGGGAACATTTATAAATTAAGGTGCGAACTCAAAATGATTACCAACACCGCCTCATCTGCTTCTACTACTACCATGATTCTTTATCGGGGGCATGTCCAGACATTGGATGTCATTCCATATCCTTCACCTTCTCATGTATGCCATTCCATTAGCACGTCCTCCATTGATATGACATTCAACTATGAATGAATCTTATTGGGAACACATTCCATTTGATCCTACTTGCTCATATACTATATGTACACATGATGGGTTGGATTGGCTAGGCTTTATAGTTGATGACATCTTTCCTCCACCTCATGATCATCATCTGTACCATGGATTTTTTTGCATTATCACTGCTTATGGTATTTAAGTCTTTTATCTCATAGTATTTCTTAGGCATTTTCCTTGCACCTCTCTCCACTTACGCCTTGCCAGTCTTGGCTTGATTATATTGGGGACATATTAGACCTTGATCATACTAATATATCATTCCCAATGCTATTTGTCCATGTATTCATTTGTAATGACTCATTTCTGGGATATTCACCAAATCTCACTCACTTGGTATGTACATGGGTGTCCATTACCTCCTTTTAATGATGAGGAATACACTATGGGAATGTATAATTTATGTCTCAATGGCTCCTTATTTGATCAACTGGATATTATTGCTTATCAAGTTTTAGATGCCTAGCCATTTTCTTTTGATCATGAAAATGACGACCTTTTAGATGAAATTACTTGATCATACTTATCATCACATACTTAGGGGCATCACAATTATTCCCCTAGCATCGACATGCATCTTATGTTCACATCATTTCACATCTATACTTTCACATACACCATACACATCTTGATCTATTAGTATCATTATTTCCTAATGACACACTCTCATACTCTCATGCTATGGTTCACACTTGAATATTAAGGGCATCATATATATATGACACTACACATCGCACACCGCACACTACACATTGCACACCGCACACTTTGCACACCGCACACCGCACACACATTGCACACCGCACACCGCACTTTGCTGCACACCGCAGCACACCTGCACACCGCACACATGCACTACACTACACACATTACACACATTACACACATTACATGCTTATCACATATATTTCTCGCAATATCTAGTCTAAAATTCATGATATGTCTTTCGACACCTACTTCTTCATGTTGTGGTCATTACCCTATGACACACTCTAGTTACATGGTCCATACTTGAATCTGCTGAGGTTCTATATCTCAAATGGACCTCACCACACTCACTCACTCACACACTCTACACTTTTCACTTTGAAAATCACATCTTTCTAATACACACAATTAAAACCATTCCTCGATGATGAACTCTTGTTTATGGTTCATTCTTGACTTCTGAGGGGGCATATGTAAATGAACCTCATCTCTTACATACACATCCACTCGAGGGGCATGTTCATCTATCATTCACTCTGCATTCCATTCCATCTCATCCACAACATGCTACATATCTTGGTTGCATTTAGTATTGTTTACATTTACTTGTTACATGTACACTTTATTACACATGCTAGATAGATATCTTGTATGTCATTATATTTTTCCATACACACATGTGCATTCACTTGATTTCTAGTTGTGATAATGATTCTTCAAATCTATACAAACAACATGGATGTTTGGTGTAGTACCTATTACCAGTCCCATAACATCTCTTGGGGCATCCACTTTTGTAAACTATAGGTGCTATTGTTTCATTTTGTTCCATAACACACTACTATATCGAATTATACATGTCTTGACATACTTCTTATCTTTATAACATGTTAACAGGTGATTCATGTGCAACATTTGTCTTACGTGCCTATTTACTTGCATGATTGTTTGTTACATTGCTTGTCATTGTTTACCACTATTTATTGGGATTTCCCTTTGTCTTGTGTGCACACTTGTCTACTTTTGGCCTAGTCAACCTTGATTGTCTTATGACATCATGAGTGATGTCCCATGTTTGAAACCCTCTTTTCATGGTCTACATTGTCTTCTTGCATCTTATTGTCTACTTGTTTACTAGCTTACATTTTATATGCATGTTTGCTTGTACTAACACTTGTCTCCTAGCCACACTTTTCGTGTGCCTTGGTTTCCACCAAGCACACTCCCTCCCCATGCGAGGCATAAATTTTAACACAATGATAGGTCCTCCTTTGGTCCACACACTCCTTCAATGAATTCACATGCACCCAAAACAAGGGGGCATCATTAAGGTGATTCAATCACCCCATAGGACAATCTACAATCATTACACAACACAACATAGTACCATTACAACACAATATTAAGTTTAAAGGATCAGAATTAGATTTAGGTCCTTAACACAACATAGCCACTAGAGCCCTTTGTAGACATCTATAGCCAGGGGTAGTTACACAACTTTCTTTAGTGCAACATAGTCTACAACACTCCACACATGAGCTTTTATAGGGAAGATAGTACTTTAGCTCACAAAATACATTACAATTTCTTTTCCCATCCACAATGTTGGATTGGAAATGGTTGAACCAGATCATATTTTTACACACCATCTACAATGGTGTTCCACATTGTGGGAAGTATTTAAAGGTTGGAGGATGAAACTAGAATTTTCTCCCTACACTTCTTCTAGATCATTGGCGTGAGATTTGCCCCAAAAATTATAATGAACAACTAGCGTGAGATCGCCCAAAAACTTGGTCTTCTACAACATCTACAAGATCCTTTCTACACTCTTTTCCTCATCATGGATCAAGTGCACATGTTCCTTTTTCACATTTTTGCATTTTTACATACTTTTTACACATATACATGCATATTTGACTACTTGTTTGTTCTTCTCTTTTGCAGGTCTATCCATATGGGAAGCGGTAGTCAACATCATTCAACATCATCCTACATAAAAACAAAATAAAAAACATCACACACATTAGCATCGACATCAACAACAGGAACATTGGTGACATCTACAACATGCATTTCTACCCTAGGGTCATTATCTCATCACTTTTTGCACTTTCTCATATTTAGTCTCCATGCTCCACCTTTTTATCACTCCACACTTTTCCTTGTCTCTCGACATGCTTCTCGCCATCGATCTACATGGTTATTAGGTACACATATCTATCTACTTTATGTTATCGAGATTTCACTCAACAATATAAAGTGGGGGAAAATGTAGACATAAAATCACGCACTTTGGGTAATTATCTAGTCCTGATTACATACTACTATTCATATGATTCTAAGTAAGAAAAGTACTAATTAACCCATGTATTTGGCCATATTTCATTTCTTTATATTGCCACTTTTGGTCTTGCACACCTTCTTGCTTAGTCTAACCTTCAACCCTTCATTTTCTCTAAGTCCGAAAACCAACGCCTAGCTAGGATATCATGCCAACGCTGGCACCCTGTCCCCTATAGGTGCCCCTGACCTCTTTGTACTTTAATCACATATTTTGGGTCCTTTCTAGCTGTTTGAGCATCTTATATTTTTGGTATTTGACCTTTTCGGGGTTAATTACAAAATTCAAGCAAGGGAATCATATAATATAAATTTATGTGATCATAATAAAGGACCAAACACTTAACATTAGATATCACCACCTAAGGTTGCATCCAAAGGCTATTCAAGATCATTCTAGCATCCATTCAAGGGCAAGGGATTGTATTATTCTACATACACTTCATAGGAGGGGATTCTATTCTATTCCATGCACACATCTATTACATTTATCTACATCTAGCTACTTTTTCTTGCTATCAAGTGTGACACACACAAGATCCACCTAGGGCACGATTCCACACACATACACATAGAACTACATTGGGTCTGAAATGTAGTACAACAATCAGTCGTAAGATCACTTGTTTAACAACTGAGGACAGTATGAACCCTCATTTTACATCTTTCTTTTTTAGGATTTGATGTCTCTTTGAGGGTTTTGTAGGTCATTATTTCATTACAGGTTCCCAAAGTGGCCTCGGTGATCATTGTGTGACATACTAGTGACCAAAGGTGAAGGACACCAAACACCTCATGACTAGGAAAAGATGGTTTTCTAATAGTTTTGGTAGACAAATGAACCCTTAGTAGGTCTAGGGTGCCCATAGGCTCCCTTGCCCCTTTCCATGTGCCCCAATACATGAAGATCTTCAACTTAGACAATTTTATGAGATTCTATGCAACATTTCTCCTTATCCATTCATTGGGTCAACACTTCCACACAGGTTTAGGATTAATTGTGAAACAACTAAGCCTTCTTATCCATTCTTTACAACTAGGGTTTCACATTTTATAACTTAGTTTGCTTGGGTTATTTTTTGTACTCATTTTCATATTTATTTACTGCTACAATAATAATCAGATTGAGCATTTTCATAGGCATAAGTTCACATTTTTATTAATAACTTATACAACTTCTCCCACCATAAACTTGCAATAAGATATTGCATGTTGTTTCTTCCCCAACATAGTGCCTTCCAAGCTATTCCTCCATGTGCTTCCCCATGATAGCTTCATGCTCATGTTCTAGTACACATCCGTGCAAGACCTAATCTCTACCCATGTTATACGAATATCCTATAATAAGATGATAGGGTTCCATAAAAATAGCAAGATATTTTTCTCCAAAGTCTTCATTTTATTAGGCGCATGTCTACAACACAAGAACAATGCAATATATTCTAAGTCTATTGGTGCGTGGCTCAATCTGAAAAAATGTGCATCTGACATAATATCCTCTATGATATGTGTGTCCTCTCTAGAGTTAATCCTTGAAAAATGATTAGGTCCCAAAATTTATTTTTCCAAGTTTCACTATAACTAAAAATTAAGCTCCTAAAATAAGAGAATCCAACGGTAGATGCATCACTACAAAACCAATTGATTGAGTACTTGAATGCCATATGCTCTGTATAGAATATGAATGGTATGGACAAAAGTACTACCTAAAATTATGAAGTATGTATATCATTAACAAGGCCTCATGCTCCATTGTTGTATACTTATTCTCGACAATTTATCAGTTTCTTGTTACAAAACATATGGAATGATCAACATTTCCTTCACCAAGTTGTGCCAACACTATGCCAATGGCTATACTTTTGGCATCATCATGCACACGAAAAGTTTTTTCCAAGAAGGAAGCATAGGATAGGTGCGGTGGTTAAATTTTCCTTCAAGCTCTCAAAATCCTATTGTTGCACGTGACCCCAATAAAATTTTCTTGGATTTCAAAACTTTTCAAGGGGTGCAATAATATTGGCATAACCCTTAATAAACCTCCTATAGTAACTAGTGTGCCTAAGGAAACCAAACACTTCACTCTAATTTTTTTCTCCTCTATTGGGAATGCTAGGGATCTACTAAATCGAAGAGTGCACTAGTGAGAAATGTGGGACATGAGTTACACAAAGGAAAAATTAAGAACACACATGCAAATCTGCAAGCTATAAAGAACAATGAGATAAAATGTAAAAAGGAAATAATGGCTCCAAATCAACTCAATGCTCCATATCATAGAATGATGTAAGTGATGTACATATTGTTGGTATCCAAATTTGTTCTCATTTTAAAGCCTAAAGAAGCGACATATATTGGATATGGAGCTTAGAGACAAATAGATCATTGTGTGTGTCATTTTATAGTGGGGATGAGATCTAACTGGCCTTTTGTCACTCAAATTTGTGGAGAGATGGATAGCACCTTCAAGAAGATTTGACTGTCCTCACTACTTTAGGTTGTGCCTCTTCAACCAGGGTGAGAGGACCCTTAGTATAACCTTTGTTTGATGAAGGAGAGGGAGATATCCTTCTTTTGCACAAATTTTATTAAGAAAACCTTGGGAAAATACAGTCAATACTCCATAATTTAACTCTCAAGAGTTTTCACTTCTAAATGATGGAGATACTTTCAACACGAGGCTAAGGTTACTGAAGACATTAAGAAATATTGATTGTTCTGCATATTTTAGTAAATAGATTTTGTTCCTTTATTGATACACATGGAAAACAAGGGTAGTTAAGGATGGATAAATGGTTTTTGAATGATTTTGGTGGGATATGAAGTAGGATGAATTTGATTATACCAAATATTTGAGGGAATTCAAAATAATGGACAATGCAACAACAAAAAGCTTCAAAATAGTTAACACGTTCCTTCAACCAGAAGGTGTGCTTCAATGGAGGCCCAGATCAACATGTTTTCACACAATCTTTGAGACTCTAACACAAAGGTTTGAATTGAAAGAATCATTAAACACCAAAATCTCTTGATCAATCATGCCTAAGGTACACCGAAATACTTACAAACAATCTTTATCAACAATTGATAAAGTGAATTGATTTTAAATTTTTTATCTCATCCAAGATGAAGGCTTTTCTTGAAATGAAATTTCAAATACCATTAAACTATCACAGGATGAGATCCTGTGTGATTTCACAAAGATTTCAATGTAAGATTGTAATAGGAACAAAAGAAACCATTTACAAACATTCTGAAACAAAGCAGACACAAATTGCTAGAGATTGGACACAAATTAATTTCAAAATTGCTTAGATTCATCGGTGGGGAAAGCTTCCAAAGAAATCTCAGTGCTCGTCAATGGATATACATATACAACCAACTTGACATGATAGAAAATCTAACACAGAAGAAATTAATAGGTTATCTTAGATTGGTCTCTCAAGAAGATGACTTTTCTCAAATTTTCTCTTAAGAATTCAACCCCTTGACCATTTGCAAGAGTATTCTCATTGCATTTATACATTTTTCTCACTCAATTTTCCCCCCAAAAGAGAAGAATATTCGAGGGACCTTTGCTTGTTACCAATTTGCCTCAGAAAGTGACATTTAACAAATTCACATCCGAAAGTTGCTAGGTGGACCAATTGTGAACTGATCACATTTTTGGCCCTCGACTAATGACTAGGATGCCATGCCACAAATTTTTGGAAATCCTTCTAATCATTATGATTTTTTCATGCGAGAAATCCCCTTTTAATCATTTTTCGGAGGCTCTTCACATAGTTGGATCCGATAGGTAATCCTTTTTGCTCTCGAGGCAACACCTTTTTCATCTTTTACACCTACAACTTTCATCATTTCATCCTTTTCCATTTCTTTCCTCTGCAACTCTGTCCCACATCCATCTCCTCTAGTAATTCCCATTTTTGCAAGTGCCTGAGCAATTCCAACTTCAAAATATCAACCTTAACAATCCTTGGACTCACAAATTAAGTTCGAATCCATCAAATGACACTTTACAGATAGAGATAATAAGGAATTTCATCAAAGAATGATGAAAAAATGCATATTCATGTCTCTAGGAGTCTTGGAGCAAAAATGGTGGAAAAATAGACACAATACACAAAAACCATTGATTCTTCCCCTTTTCTACTTTATATCATAGCTATCCACATGTTTCCTTGGCGCAACTACAAAGGAGAAGTACAGGGGAAATTTTCCAAACAAGCGTGGGCCTTCCACGTGCCCAGGGCCCAAGAAAAATGTCTTTTGGCCTTTGAAAAGTCTTAGTGTAAAAAGGAGCCAATGAAAGCCTCCACGTGTCTCAATGATGCATTTTGAGATGGTCCCTAAAAGCAGAGACCCCAAACAAGCATGGGCTCAACACGTGTCTCAGTCGACAGAGTTTGTTAAAATTTTTGAAGGTTTAGTGGAAGGCGCCATGTGTCTAGGGTCCGAGACATTTTCCTTTGGCCATTAAAAAGTCCAAGCAAAGGGTAGAGTGAGCGAAAGCCTCCAAGTGTCCTCTTGGTGCTTCTTCAAAATAAAACTTAAGGGTCGGTCCCCAAATAGGTGGGGTCACTCCATGTGTCTCCTAGGTAAAAGCTCGCTTAGGTGGGACCCAGAGGCTGATCCTTAAATGAGCATGGGACCTCCACATGTCCATGGTTCACCAAATATGTACCGACCACATGAAAAAATTGTCTAAGTCTGGGCAAGGCAGCAGAAACCTCCACGTGTCTCCCGGCGCAATTCTAAGGCCAAACCAAAAGGTGAATTTTTAGATGAGCACTAGCCCTCCACATGGACAAGATTTGAGTCTGAAGCAAGCCTTATAATTTTCAAAGTGCCCCACCAAGCCATATCTAACCAGAAAGGGCCATGTTTCAAATGATCTTTGAGAAGTAACTTTGACAGGGAAAAAAATACACCGTCAAACCGTAAAATGCGGGAAAACCACCATTTAAGCTTGGAAATGAATCTTTCTTCATGGAAGAGAGATGAATTTTTTTTTTTTGGAATTTTAAGTGATTCTCAACCAAGGAAGGGACTGCTCATGGCAACCAAATGGAGGACAAATTTTTATGCATCAATACGGGGGAGATAGAGAAGATGATAAAGCTCGCAATCTGAAGAACTTCAAGGATAAATGGGGCGAGATCAATTTGAGCACCAACATCATCTCCGACTTAGGGATGGGCACTCCCTGAGTGCCACAAGAAAAAATAGAGCAGACCAAGTGCCAAAAATATCCATTGGGCAACGAAGTCAAAGAATAAGCTTGCAGAGCAGAGAAACCATAACCACCCTCCAAAAATGAACCAAGAAACCAACAAAACCAGGTCACCAAGGACCAGAATGAAGAAAAACACAAAAGAAAAATGAAAACAAATAACTAGACATTATACAATGGAGTATACCTTTATTCTGAGAAATCAATCAAGGAAATGTTTCAAATGCCTGCCATTAATAAGCAATTCAAGTAGTTCCCCTGCCTAAGTCTTCTAAAAAGAAGGTATTTTCACCAATTCGAATGTTAATTGAATACGGGCCCATCTTAAATAATCAAATTTACAATGCTTGCCCTTATCTTCATGCCTATATCCCATAATAGCACAAGATCCCCAATGTTGAAAGCTCTTAGAGTCACCTTCTTGTCAAATAAATTTTTCAACTTTTCTTTGAACTTCACATGCCTCTGATGGGATGCCCTTCTTTCTTCATCTAACTCAATCATCTGATTAATTAGAGCATCATATGGGATAACTTCTTAATCTTCAATTTGTTGAACAAAATTAAATGAAGAAAATTGCAAATGAAGGGGCAAAAAGCTTGAGTTCCATATACCAACTCAAATGGGCTCTTACTAGTAGCTCTTTTGACAGTGATTTTGTCAGCCCAAACAACAAACTTAGTTTCTCACCCCACTTCCTTTTGTTCATCTCCAAGGTTCTTCTAATGATATTCAACAAGTTTTTATTGTTGGACTTAGCTTGTCTATTTCCTTAGGGATTGTAGTTAGAAGCATATGTCAAATTGATTCCATACTCTTTGCACATTGCCACCAAAAGTTTGACTCTAAAACTCATGGAATTATCAACCACAATTTTAGATGGTACTCCAAATCTACATATGATTTGATTCAACATGAAGTCCATGATAACTTGGTGTGTTTATTTCTTGGTGGGGATTGCTTCCACCCACTTAGTGAAATAATCAGTGGCTACAAGAATCCACTTATGACCAACACTGGAAGGATAATAAATTTTCCCAATGAAATCCATTCCCCATTGTATGAATGGGGCTTCAACTAATATAAGATGAAAAGGAAGGGAGCCTAAAGCTTTCATTATTCCAGAAAAATGTTGGCAACTTTCACATTTCCTAACCAATAGAGTTATATCTTTGAAGAGAGTTGGCCACCAATAACCAACCTCAAGATTTTATGTGTCTGTAACTCTTTCAGAAAAATTTCCCCCACAAACTCCTCCATGGAGATCAATAATTATTTTGGGGGCCTCATCTTCAGTAATACATCTCAAGAGCACTCCCTCAAGGTTCTTCCAAGCTAACCCAAAATTAGTAATGACATATTTTTGAGAGGCTAACTTAAGAGATCTTTTCTGATTTTTACTCAAATATTCAGGGCACCATAGATGTCTGAGATAAAATATTATATCCTTGTACCATTCAAAGCTTACCAAATTTTCAAGGACATCCATCCTTTCTCCTTCTACTTCATTCACTTCAATAGTTTGCAAGTTGATCTCAGCCATAAGCTTAGCTAGGCCCAAACCTATTACCAATTTCATGGTTTGGATATCCATGTCATATTCTTGCAACTTGTTCACCCATTTGCATCTTTTTCTTGAGACCTCCATCTTTGATAAGATGTCTTTCACCATGGTGTGGGGAACATAAGCAAAAAATTTAGAGCTCAAGATGTAGGGTCTGAAAACCTTTGTTGCTTTCACCAAGGAAAATGCTTGCTTCTCCATGATGGTGTACTTAACTCAGCTCATTGCAATTCCTTACTAAAAAAGGAAATTGGTCTCTAAGCCCCTTCATCATCCTTCTGCAATAAGAAATATGCAATGGTGTTTTCTAAAGAAAAAGAAAATACTTGAAAATGCTTTTGTAATTTGGAGCTGCCAAAACAAGGGCATGCTTTAGTGCTTCCTTGATCCCATTAAAATCTTGAATGGAAGCTTCTTCCCATTTGATAACTTGGTCCTTCTTCAGCATGCTAGTAATGGGGATGGTCAGCTCAACAAAGTTAGACACAAATCTTCTGATAAAGTTTATTTGTCCAAAGAAGGATTGAATTCCCTTCTTAGTTCTTGGAATTGGAACCTTACTAATGGCTTCCACTCTCTCTGGATCAATCATGACCCCTTCCTTCGATATAATGTGACCAAGTAGTTTTTCCTTTTGCACTCCAAAGTGGCACTTCTTGGGATTTAATGATATGCCATGACTCTCTACACCTTATCAAAATTCTCTCTAAGTGTTGCAAGTTGTCATTTCTTTTTCTAGAAAACATAGTTACATCATCTTGGTAAACAACAATGAAATCATTGATATAACCAGAAAATGCTACATCCATTGCTCTATGGAAAATTACTCCAGCATTCATTAAGCCAAAAGGCATCCTAACATAGACATAAGTTCCCCAAGGAGTGGTAAAGGAAGTCTTTATTCTTTCTGAATCCTTCACAACAACTTGATTATAGCTAGAGAAACCATCCATAGTAGATAACAATTCATAACCAATTACCAATTGTAGCATATTCTCCATGTTTGGCAAGAGGGTAATTATCTTTCAATGATTCTTTATTCAAGTTCCTAAAGTCTACGCACAACCTTATATCACCATTTTTTTGACAGGCACTAGGTTTGCAACCCAAGATGAGTACCTTATGGGTTGAATGATCCCTCCATCCCTCAACTTCTTCAGTTCTTCTTGCATCTTAAAAGAAAGGAGTGGATTGATGGGCCTCTATTTTTTCTGAAAGGCTTGGCATTAGATTCAAGAGGAATTTCATGTTGGAACAAATCTTCCCTTTATGCCTTTAACTCAGAGTAAGACCAAGCGAGGAAGTCTTGATATTTCTTCAAAGAATTGAACATAGGACTGATTCTCTTCCTTCCCGAGATTGCTTCCTAACCTAAACTTTATGTGGTTTTTCCTTTGTGCCTAGGTCATGCTCTTCCACATCTCTTGAAAATAGACATACTTCTTTTAATAATGCAATCAAAATTATCAAATTTTGATTCAAGTGCCACCAAACCTTTGGGAATCGTGTTTGTCTTCAGTTGGATGATGTCTTTGCCAAATAAAGTTTCCTTTCCTTCAGCAACACACACCATTGGTTCCCAATCTATATTTTGGTCAGAAAACTCACCTTGGTTCTACAAAAACCATTTCACCTGGGCATCATCATCAAACACTTGCCAATTTTTAATGTTATCAGGGATGATGGCCTTGTTAGTATTTCAACATCATACTCACAAAATGGAGACACTATATAATTCCCAAATCTGGATCCTAGCACTACTAACTTGTCTGTAACAACATTAAATTTTCATCATGGTGCATAATATTAAAAGAGTCAAACATTTCAATCAAATCCCAGACTACATGCTTGTATTATTTCATTCTCTGATTTTTAGTAGCATATAATTTTCTAATTTGTTTGATAATCAATTTTGAATCCCCTTTGACAATGATATCCTTTATACCATATTTCCATGTAATTCTCAAGCCTAATAATAGTGCTTCATATTCAGAAATGTTATTAGTGCATTCAAAGTTAAGTTTGAAAGAAAAGACAAACTCTTCTTGTCTGGAGAAATCAGAACAATGCCAGCACCATTTCCAAACTTGGAACAAGCTCCATCAAATAACAAGGTCCAAGGTAAACCTACTTTTTCAAGACATTTACATTGATCAATCTTATGCTCTTTTCCATCAACAAACCCAACAAATTTATTAGCATCTACATCAACATACAACACTTCATAAGAAGCATTATTGAGATCTTCAGTGAGGTGCAACATCTTTTTCTCTCTATATAGCTTTACAAGGCTGCCTTCAATTGGAATGGTGGAAAAAGACATATCCATCTGAACACTTCCACCTACACTTGCAACCCACTTTCTTGATAACACACATGCCCCATTTGATAGGGAAATCAACAATAACAACATCAAGTTGCAAGTTCTTACCAAGATAAGCTGCAAGTTATACCACCAAACCTTTTACACACCCTACAATTGGCACCTCTCTAGAATCCATTAGCATTAAACTTGCCATAAGCTGCTTTCACTTTAATGTTCGATTCATTCATGACTTCTAGAGCATAACATTGTATGATGTTATGGAATCAAACATACAATTGTGCAAATAATCTGTCCTTAATAATCAAGTAGTGTTGTAAAAATGGATCAACATTTAATTAAGACTCAACCAAAGATGTTCCCAAGTAAACTTCCAAAGGTTCACCTATCTCCTCAAATCTTTGTTGGTTTTTCTAGGTGCTGCAATGGCCGGAGGAGGAGTGTTTACATTATTTATAATTTTATCTTGGGTACTCCTATCTTCTTCTAATCCCAAATACTCAAAATCCCTCTTCTTATGCTTAGGAATCCTAAGTAGTTCAACAATTGGGACATAAATATTGATCTGACTCAAGACTTGGGCAATGTCATAAGGAATGTATTTGGGCAAAGTAGCATTTGGAGAAAGATTGACAAACTCATCAGATGGCACAAGATTTTTCACATTTTGGGCATGGGTGGGAACACCAGTTCTACTTGAGACAACAAGGCCTTTTCTAGATGCATCTTTATTTGGAGTTTCTTTTGGGACATTGGTGAGAAATGGGGTATTTGGTTTGGCTTGAGGCCCTACCCCTTTGACAACTTTACTTCTTGTGTTATACTCTTTTTCTTGGGCAACAACAACATTAATTAACAATTGTCTATCCTCTTCTGGTGGGATTCCTCCATCATACTTCTTAATCATTAGAGCTCTTAGGTACTCAAAATCATTATTAGGAAGTTCAAAATCTTGTACCATATCTATTTCTAAAGCATGAGAGGGAGGAAGAAGAGGTACGGTGAATGTAGTCCTAAAACTTGTAGCAGTTCTTGCACTTATTACTTCAGTTGAAGTTTCTCCTTGCTGTGAGCTTGTAGAGCAGTCCACCATGCATGCATCATCATCAGTGTTGTCATCATCATCAACTTCTTCAAATTTCTAATCTACTTCACATGATGGGTGGGGTAAGAAGAATTTGTCACACCAATCCATTTGATTTGTCTCTTCAACAACAACAACTCTAGAATTTAGAGGATCAGGCACTACTCTATTCTCCCTAGCTTGGGGTTGTCTAGCTCCCATGGGTCCTTTACCTCTATCATAAAATATCTTTGATCATTTCTAGGATGATTTTAAATCATTCTTGTCCTTGTTGCCTATGTTGACCTTGAGAACCTTGTCCAATTCCTTTCTCTACCCTGGCTAGCTTGTAAGAGATTTCTTTGATAGCTCGACCAAAGTCTTTACAACTTCCTCAAGATCCACAACCTTACTTGATTGGGGCTTCTTAGGGTTGATTAGTTTAACACCCTCCCTCTTAGGAGGTTTTCAAATTGATTTAATGTTTTTCTTAATATGCAGAGCCATGGTAAAGGCTTGCCTCAAAGTTCAAGGTTCTTATCCCTTAAATAGTAAGCAACTTTCTTATCAAATGCATTTGAATACTTTATCAGACATGATTCATCACATGGCCTCAAATTAACAGGTAGTCTTCTCAATGTTTTGTTAAATCTTGTATTTAAATCATGCACTAATTCATTAGGATTATTTTTTATATTTTCAAGCTCTGATAAAAGAAACCTAGGGTCTGTTTTATCACTATACCGCATTCTAAAATCATTCTTCATTTCATGCCCAAGAGTCAATGGAATTATCTGAAAAATATTTATACTAGTCCCTTGCATCTTCTTCTACAATATGGATAAAAAATTTAATGTATACATCCTCAAATTCTATTTCAAAGTCCTCCATCATATTGACAAAGAGCTTCAAGTGCTAATCACCAGTGATTGCATTATTTCCTTGAAACTTAGGCAATTTATTTCTTACATCTTATGGCACAACATTTGGATAACCAACCATACCTCTAAAATTGATGGGACCAAAAGTATTAACAATAAATGGAGGTCTGGGTGGAGGATGAGCCATATTATTTTGAGGAGGTGATCTTACAGGAGAAATAAAATGATGAGGAGTGAGGGGTCTATGTGGTACAGGGATGCAATTCTCAGAATGATTGCCCTTTAAAGGCTCTATTTCTTGGAAGATCCTATCAGCTTTGGAGACTATAGGGACAAAATGATATGTAAATATTTCAAATACAAATGAAGTACCCTCTTCAGTTGGATAATTTGGATTTACAAAGAGACTACCTAATTTAGAAGCACTTGAGGAAGTATTGCAATCTTCAATCATAGGTTGATTAGTTTCACCAATGGAGATCTCTTTTCTTGATGCTTGATCTCCAACAACCTTCCAAATTCTTCTTCCTTTTGAATTAGACTTTCCCAAATCTGGAAACAACCTTCTACTAGGGTCCTTTGGCGAAGAAATATCTTCTTCCTTCCAGCTTTGTAGAGATTAATGGTAAATCTTACTTGATATATGTTAAGACACTAGTATTTATTAAGAATTTAAACAACATGGAGTCGCCACTAAGGATTTTCACCTTAGTTTGTGCAAATGCACTATGAAAGACCTATCAAATGTCTATCAATACCAGATTCATGCAAATCTTACAAGATCTTCTCTTCTTTTACCCAAATTTATCAATGATGATACAAACTTTAGTGTAATAACTATATAAGTTGGAAATATTGCACTCAGAAATCACAAATTTGAACAATTCTTATAGATATGAATAGATAATGATGTTTCAAAAATGTATTTACACTTTAAAATATGTAAAAGCATTACAGTGGTCTATACATACCGTATTTGTAAAATACTTAAAAGATTCCTCAGGTGGGCGCCACTAGTGTTGGTATCCAAATTTATTCTCCTTTTCAAGCCAAGCAACAACACAGATTGGACATGGAGCTTAGAGAAAAATAGATCATTGTGCATGTCATTTTGTAGCTGGGGATGAGATCTAATTGGCCCTTTGTCACTTAGATTTTTGGAGAGATGGATAACACCTTCAAGAAGATTTTACCTGTCCTCACTACTTTAGGTTTTTCCTCTTCAACCAGGGTGAGAGGACCCTTAGTATAATCTCTGTTTGTTCAAGGAGAGGGAGATATCCTTCTTTTGCAAATTTATAAAAGAAAACCTAGGGAAAATACGGCCAATACTCCATAATTTAACTCTCAAGAGTTGTCACTTCTAAATGATGGAGATACTTTCAACACAAGGCTAATGTTACTGAAGACATTAAGAAATCCTGATTTTTCTACATATTTTAGTAAATAGATTTTGTTCCTTTGTTGATACACAAGGAAAATAGGGTAGTTCAAGATGGATCAATGGTTTTTGAATGATTTTTGTGAGATGAAGTAGGATAAAGTTGATTATACCAAATCTTTGAGGGACTTCACAATAATGGACAACTCAACAATAGAAAGCTTCAAAATAGTTAGGACGTTCCTTCAACTAGAAGGTGTGTTTCAATGGAGGCCTAGATCAACATGTTTTCACACAATCTTTGAGACTCTAACATGAAGGATCGAATTGAAAGACTCAATTAAACACCAAAATCTCTGATCAATCACACCTAAGGTACACCCAAAGACTTACAAACAATCTTTATCAACAAATAACAATGAATTGATTTTAAATTTGTTTATCTCATCCAAGATGAAGGCTCTTCTTGAAATGAAATTGCAAATACCATTAAACTATCACAGGGACGAGATCCTATGTGATTTCACAAAGATTTCAATGTAAGATTGCAATAGGAACAAAAGAAACCATTTACAGACATTCTGAAACAAAGTAGACACAAATTGCTAGAGATTGGACACAAATTAATTTCAAAATTACTTAGATTCATTAGCAGGAGAAAGCTTCCAGAGAAATCTCAGTGCTCGTCAATGGCTATACATCTGCAACCAACTTGACATGATAGAAAATATAACACATAAGAATTTAACATGTTATATCGGATTGGTCTCTCTCTCATGGCAACCAAATGGAAGGGACAGGAAAAACAAATTCTAAACTTTTAAGTGATCACCAAGGAAGGATTGATCATGGAAACCAAATGGAGGACATAGTTTTTATGCATCAATATGGGGGAGATAGAAAAGGTGAAAAAGCTCGCAAACTAAAGAAATTTAAGGATAAATGGGGCAAGATCAATTTGAGCACCAACACATATATAAGAGGAGGAAAGTGAAACTACCACCTAGATCAGTGGTGAATAACTTTCACTAATTGATATTAGCACTGGTGAAATACTCTCACTAACTGATACTCGCAGTGGAGTTGACTCCACACAACTAGTAAGCTAACTCAACACAACTGGTACACCTAAGTAAGCATATCCCATGAGTGTAGGAAATATCCAAGTAAATAAAAATTACAAGGAAATACATATCCTACACTAACATCCTCTAGCCCCAAAATGACTAAAATCTTAGTGGGTCCACCAATAATCCTTCTTTGTAAATGATATGTCTAAGGTACCAAAAGAAGTTGTAAAAATGAACTTATTAATGTTTAAAGAGATGTTAAGCTTCATGCATCTTTCAAACATCAATCTCAGTTATCACAATGATCTTTCACTAGCCCATACATAGTCCAATCATCCAAGTATACCAGTAAAAACTTATGAATAAAATCTTAGAAGGCTTGAACAACTATGGGCGAGAACACTTCGACACAATATTCAATCAAAGGGCATGATGGTGTATGTAAAAATCCCCATTTAGTTGCAAAGGTAGTCTTCTCTTGATTTTTAACGCGTAATCCTTACTTGATGGTAACATGAAAATCAATCACTAAATGAGTATATTTTATGCCTTGTCACTCCTTCTAAAATATCTTTAGTGAATGGCAAAAGAAATGGATCTATGACACATGATGCATTGAGAACCCTATAGTCCACACAAATTCATATCTAGGCATCCTTATTAATGCTAATCATCATGGGGATTATCCATTCAAATTATTCAATAGTGCCTAAATTGAGCATATTATCAATTTCCTCTTTCAATTTAATGCACAACTTGGGATTCATCCAAGAATGCCTCTTCTTAACCAATCGCGCACCTCCTTAAGCTTGATTATCATTTCCCCTAATGATGGATGTACACCTTTCAATTTATGATATCCCCCGGCAAACAAATATTGAAAGTCATGAAAATATTAATAATCTTCCCAATCTCGGGTTCAAACTAGTAATAACCTATTATAGCCTCCTTAGGCCCATCCTCATCCCAATGTTCACCTTCTTAGTCTTCAAAGGCACATGGTATGTGTGTACTTACTCATATATGGATTCCATCCTCTCGTGTGTACCCTCGTATGTTTAATATCTAGGTATTAAACTTCCTCATTGTCTATGAGGTAAATAATAGATTTACCTTCTGTTTTTCCTTCCAAGTGTGCCCTTTTTATGTTTCTTCTATTTCTACCGGGTCCTCATGCACCTCATTGTCAAATTTACCAAACAATAGATCACGATCTCTTCATCCTTTACACTATCCCCGGATGTGATGCATCACATAATATGTAAGGCTTCATGAACATGTGGCTTAGTAGAAACATAATCAAAATTATAAACAATACCTTCATTTAGGTCACATCAACTTGATGTCTCCTCCTTCAACTCAACATGCACGCATCCACACATCCACAGTAGAGTAAAATTTTGTACCTATAGATATGGTGGCAAAGCATATTTGCCATTGCTCTCCAATTCCTTTCACAACTATGAACATGTACCAGAGGAGGGTCTTCCCATCATAATCTTGTACCAATGAAGGGAGATTACTCCTAAAAATATTTGTCAAGAATGCCACCCCGATCTCAAGCCATCCCAATAAAATTTCTCGTGTGTTTACCACCAAAGCATGTTGTGGTCCCATGTAATGTATATATCATCATATTTATCCTATCAACTTCATTACACCATTGTTCTTCCATCATGTGCAAGAATGATTCATGTTTATCCTCTCTAGTATACTTAAAAAACTAGTTTAACCCAATCGCATGAAAATGTGCGGCCTTATCATCCTAGTAACTCATCCTCGCACCTCATAACCTACCATCTTGTAGGTTCATGGGCCCCATTTCACAATCCACACTAGTTTTTATCATTGATAGAATGTGTATCTTCTTAGTGAAACATGACTTCCTTAGATTTCTCCATGTTCTCTCGGGTCGCACACCATATGTGTATAAATTCTGTTGAGATCCTCCTCTTTGATAGGCTCTATATAGGGCAAACCCTTCGCATCATCCAAGGGTATTAAAACTCACTCATCCTTTCTCTCTAAATTAATATACCTTTTTGAAGCACAAATATGCATTATTAGCATAGAACCGGGGATGTCCAATAAGTGCAGGGAATTTATATGCTTCGCAAGCTCTAATACCTAAAAGTCACCCATGAACTTATCTCCTAAATTGTAATTGATGCATCCTTTAATACGCCAATGGGCATGTCTCTTGTCTTGTTAGAAATATACAACACATTTGAGGATGGTTGTAATGGTGGCCTTCCCATTTGGTTCCAAACATCCAAGGTGAGAACATTAACTTCTACGCATGTATCAATAAGAATATTACTCACCAATTAACCATTTATCACTACATCCAGTGTAATCTCCTTGTCATATTAATGATCATGCGGTGGTAAATTAGCATGTAGGATTTGAAACTCTCTTCCACGCCTACGGGTGACACTTTGTCTCGTAATCATTCTCCTAAAAATGGATGATGTTCTCTTGCCTCAACATCATGTATACTTCCTTAAGGTCATCAATATATTTCTAAGGGATTTTAGTACCCCTTGTGCATTCCCTCCTGTGCACTTTTTATTTCAAACATTGTATCTCTCTCTATGTAGCTCCTTTACGATGCCCATGGTCTCTTGATAAATTTCCTTCTACTAGGCAACGTCTAGATACTTTTCATGTACCACCTCTTCCCATCTCGATGAGAGGTATTGCCTTTCCATACTCACGTGTGCGTGTAACCTTTATGCACATAGTGACTAATAAAGGTTGAATTTCAGGCTCAACCATCTTCTTAGGTACCCACTTCTCATAATTCATGTGCTCCACCTTAATCATAGTCATTCCTTTTTCCTTCTTATTGTTCTTACAAAAAGGGCATACAAATCTGGACAATCTTTAACCTTGTGCACCTTTCCATAATACGTGCATACCTGATTCTTTGGAAACTCGTGCTAGTAGTGATCAAGAAATCCACACGTATAACATGTACTTCATGCAAAAACTTCATGACCCCCAAACCTCTACTTTGGAATCCACCTCTAAAGTCTCCATTTCCATTGTTGCACACTTCATTAGTCTATCATTCATGTGCCTATGAGTTTTTTCCGATAGTGGTATGACACAATCCTATCTCAAATGCCTCATGAATATTATCAATCAAATGGAAGTCAATTGTTTTGTGGGTATGTGAATAACTTGTAATTCATGGAGATATTATTTTGCATTACGCACTATAAAAGTGGAAAGTTACAGACATCATGATTCTTATGAAAAATCTCACAAGATGTAAACAATTTGTGAACGTTCCTTCATAGGTAGATATCCTTTGTATGTCCTTTAACCTCAAAATATGTGCACCATAACTCACTGTGTGTCTCTTGTGCCAAATTAGCATACAACATCTCTAATCGAGTAGCCACCATGCTATCTAACATTTAGATAAGGGAATTACCCCCGTGTCAACACTTCCAATAGCTTCCATGCACAATGCCACTTTTAAGGATTCACACAAATCAATGTATGTCTTGTGTGAAATCACTCTTAGAATGGTGTCAACAAGCCTCCTACGAACCAATGCACATGATGGATCTGATGAATATCATATGAGAGATTACAAATAAGGTCTTAAAATGTGCATCATATTCCCAAACACTCTTAGATAGGTCTTTCTTGATATCCTTAAGCACACTAATATTCTAATACTTGAACTCAGGGATATGAAAATCAACTAAAAATTGGTGCAATGCATCATAATCAACCGCATTCAAATGTGGATAATAATTTATGTACCAAGTGTGTGTACCCTCAAGTGTGGTGGTAAATTGAATTTCCTTCTAGTCAAAGGTTGTTATTCCCTTGGCTCTCCACATTAACTCACACTTATGCACATGTTCAGCTGCATCTTCCACACCCCTATACTCCATAATTGAAGAGTGTCATCAAAGAATATTTGAGGGGTCTGATGTTGTGGTTATTGAGGTTATTGTAATGGATGTTGTGGCTCTTATCATAGAGTGGGATAGATCCTGACCCTAATCCTCCACTAGGATTACCTCCACACAATGGATGACCCGAAACAAACTTAAGCCTCCTACCACAACCACAGGGGACTATTGAATAAATTTCCCGTGTCCCTGTGGTAGTGATAAATTACACACCAACCATTTGTCATATATATCCACCAATAATACCGCTTCTAATAGGTATCACACAACTACTTTGTCCCGATGGCACTCTTATCAAATGGGTTCAAAAAAACTCTATCCAAACACGGGTTTCTCTTGCACTTTGGCATGTGTGTGTCCTCAATCTATTATGCCTCTTGAGTAGATACCAATATGTGCCTACTTGTATCTACTACCCAAAGTGGTGATACCTGATTTTCTTCTTACTCACCTTCACTATGGTGATCTTCTACAACAACTTCCGGATTATAAGCACCTTGTGTAAGGGCTAGGTGGCCGTATTAGGTAGATGCACTCCCAAAGTTCTCATTCTCTCAAAATACTCACTCTAATATGATGTCAAGGTTTATCTCTACTGCGCTTCCCAACCACCGGAAAGACATGATCCTGTGGTCCGTCACCTTCTGTAGGGTTCTCATCACTACTAAAAATCATCATTCTCGCTCAACCTTAACACCACTGAAACTACCCTCACTCACACATTTTGATCAAAGAGACACTGGTGAAATCACACAAGAGGTCCATGGGAGAGAAATTTAGGATCAAGGGCGCGGATGGACAACAAGAACCTACGCACATGGAGGGAAAGTTCAAGTATCGGGACTTCACCAATTTTGAGCATAAAGACCTATTTTTAGAAGATGGTGTGTGGAACACACCAACGATATAAAGACATGTGTGCCACACATTGTCTATCTTTAGAGGATCGGATTGAAGCATTTTTCATGGAGATGAGATAAGAATAGGATCGTCACTTCAATTAACTACGTGAGAAGGTCTATAGATAGCACACTTGCATGTGTGGCTATGCTGTAAATGGCGCGTGGCTATTAATAGCATACGGCCTATCTCTGGAATAGATAAGCGGTGAAGGGAAAGTCCCCACCCTATATATATGATGTGAAGCACATATAGAATATATATATAGAGTGTAGAAGAGAGATGGATGTATGGAGATATAGAGATATGCACATATTCTTGGATTATTGTACTAGATCCATGCATGTATTGGTATAGATTGACATTATTGTAAGGAGCTTTTGTGTTTATTAATAAATGGAAGATATTGGCTGAATCTAAGTGTCATTCCTTGTGTGTAATTGAGTAGTGCATGTTATTGATTCAATCATGATTACTGTTTAAAGCTTGTTCTTTCATAGATCTGAATATGGTATGCATGGTAGAATGGTGGATTAGTTATGGATATTTATGTTTATTTCTTCATCACACTAACATCCTACTACAACAACCCTAAAGAGGGACCTGGTACCTTTGTGCACTTTGGGTGAGCACTTAGTCTAGGCTGAGTGATGTGCCAGCGTGACTAGGGTGTTATCTGGTAAATTCTAGGCTGCATCATTGGTTCCGTTTACTGGGACCTCTTTTTAGTTATTTTCAAGATGGTTCGTGATGAAGACATATCGGTTAACTCTAGCAAGTATTGAGGAGTGGATACACGATCTGGAGGAAGAATATGCATGGTGGTTCAAGTGAGTGGATCTGAGTTTAACGCACACACTTGGGTAGAATAGAATATATATGAAAACTTATATGAGAGATTTTTGCCATCTTTCTAGTAGAACTATATGAGTGGCTTACTACTTATGCATCTCAGTGGAATTGGAGGTATCGCACACTTGTTTGGACACAAGAAGAATTTCAGGCCCTTTATGATGTTGATTTGATCTGGACTCACGTTGTGGATATGTGGTTTCATGGTGTTCTAAATAGTTATATTATGGAATATTCAATTTGATGTATTCTTTCCTGGAGGTAGTTGAATTCCAATTTTTGCGGTATCCAAGAGGAGTATATCTGTAAGGCATTCCACTGGTGATCAAGATCTTGATGGTAACTTTGAACTGGAGAGTAAACCGATGGCTAACTAAACTTCACCATGTGCGAGGGTAGGAATAGGTTTGGTGAAAGATGGCATACCTAGTGGCAGAGAGGATAGAGAGAGGAGAGGTGGCTTAAGTATAATGAGGTGTGTGAGAGGGAGATAGAGAAGCAACATTCCATTGTAGAAAGTATGGCATTGAGGAGAGAGATGGATCGTGAAGGATTTTGAAGCTCACGTAGAGACGTGGAGTCGAGCATCAGGAACTCCCCATCTTGGAAAACATGACAGAGATCCCCCTTGGCCTCACATAGAAGTGTGCTAGCAGAGACTACCTGGGCCATGGGCATGCATCTTAATCCACTGGTGACCTAGCCCTTGCACTTGGTTTTCCAAGTATCTAGTATGACAAGTAACCAACAAGCTAACTTGGGAAGTAGGAGAGTAGGAGTAAGTCAGGGAACAAGTACATCAATGGTAGGAAAAATGGCTTCAATGTTATTTGGAGGTATGTTTTTAGGCGCATCATCACACACATGAACATGAGTGTGTAGAATGTTGGGTTCACCTCTGGAAGTGGAACTACCTCACAGACTATAGGGGTTCAGTATAGTACTACTTGTCGGAGCACAAGGGAGTACATCTACAGGTCCTATTCCAGCTATAGGTGGAGGATTAAGAGGTATAGGTGGTTCTAGTTCTGGTGGATCTGGTGGTTCTGGAGGTAGAGGAAACACAAGAGGTTCTGGATTAGGTGGTCAAGGCCCAACAACCACAAAATATTTATATGGAGATGTCTCTTCATCTTCCGGAGTATAGAGGCATAGAGGATGTTACTTGAGCATGTGCATATGTGTGAAATCTTATGGCACACTAAAGGGATCATAGCTATGAGAACAAGGCAAGTCAATTCACTACTACCTTACAGGGGTGAGCACATAGCTGGTATAGGAAGTTTGACCCGATCAAACTTGCATGGATTATGCAGCATTGAAGGATGCTTTCTTAAAAGAGTTCCATATCCCTGAGTTTGAGTAGAAGAGTATTAGTGCACTCAAGGATATCAAGCAAGGAACTACTGAGAGTGTATGTGAGTATGATGCCCATTTTAAGACACTTCTATCTAAGCTATCTTATGATATTCACACCAGCCAACATGCACAATGGTTTGTTGGAGGATTGATTACACCATTTAGAAGAGCACTGTCACATAAGACATACATTGATCCATGAAGAAGCACTGGAAGCAAATTTTTGTCTGAGGTAGTTGGGAGCATTGACATTGGCATTAGTCCATTCTTAGAGGCACATATTACAGCTATGGCCAAATAGTTAGAGAAGCTATCAACAAATTTAGCCCATGAAATACACTCAGGAATTTGGTGTACAAATTGTGAAGTGGAAGGTCACACCAAGGATAGTTGTCCTCACAGAACAGTATGCTCATTATTGTTGGATTGTGAGATCTATCATTTAAATCATGATGCTAGTCACTGTCCTTTATTATAACGCGATAAGGAAGAATGTATCCAACTTTTGCAAAATTTGTAGGTCCACGACCCATGATACTGAGAATTATTGATTGATTGGTCAGATCCAGGATGCCATAGACATTGGGGTATGACAGAACAAGTGTAACAGATAATTCTAAGGGTAAGAATGAGCACCATGATTGAGATCATAATCAAACGCTATATAGAATGAGGGCCATTTTGAAGGAGGTCATGGAAGGGGACGTGGATATCATGGTGGATATGGAGGATGAGGCCATGGTGGAGGAAGAGGTGAGTTCCCTGTGGAACATGTTATACGTGTGGATCTCTTGACCACTATAGGTGTGAATGTCCTTAGAATATTACATGTTCTTTCTATGGAAAGAACCATAGCTATGAAGAGTGCCCAGACTTATATGAGCATCTGAGTAAACAACATAAGCAAGAGAATAAAGGTGCCAAGATGATTAGAATCTAGTGCATGGTAGAAGATTAGTGGATGCTCAAGATAGCAGAAGGACTGAGGCATTGATAGTGAATATTACTACACGAGATGAAGTGGCGCATGTAAGAGAGGCATTACACTAGAAGCCTATGATCACTAAGGAGGAGGTTTTGCATGTAAGGTACCCAGATCCTGCTCATCAGAAGGAAGTTTACCAGGATACCATGGAAGTGCTAAGGAATCTTTAGGGTGAGATATAATACTTAAAGGAGTAGAAGAAAGCATTAGAGATAGTCCAAATTGATATCGATGATCTGAGAGAAGTGTGCAAAATGTTGTGCAGGAGAACATCATTCCACTATTAGGAAGTTGGTTAAAAGGGAACACTTCACGCACAAGTATTGAGACCGGATGATAGATTCTGCATGCAAATATTCCCCCTGATAGCATTGACTATGACAAGGAAATAACTCGAATGTTTGTTGTGGATGGGTGGTTGTTGAGTAACATATTGATTGATACAGGTGCGAAGTAAATGTGCTTACATTAGATGCATGGGTACAAATGGGGAGGCCTCCATTGTAGCCATCATCTAATGTGTTGTTTATGGAAAAATGGACTAAGGCCACTCCCATAGGAGTTTTTAAGGATGCATCTATAACCATACAAGGGGCCAAGTTCACTGGGGATTTTGAGGTATTAGCACTTGCAGAAGAAGACAATTTTCCAGCCTTGCTTGGATGCCCTTGGTGTTATGTGAATAATGCTGACTTGAGATTCAATAAGGGATATATCAAACTTTGAGAACAAGGAGGAAAGAGTTGTGATACCTCTAATAGATGGGAATTCTACACCATATGTTGAGCCTCTAAGTGAGGAGGACTTAAACAAAATTTATGTATGCGTTATTCAGGACCCAGAGGTCAATGAGCCATCAAAAGAAGGCATCCTACAGTGGGAGGATTCTCATTCTATTAGTGATACTATGAGTATTACTTGTGACAATTGGGCTCATGATACATATGAACTAGTAGGGTGCGAGGTGAAAAACACGGTTTGCATAAAGAATGGACTTCATTCGGTTCGAAGACGGATATGTGGTAGTAGTACCTTGGTATATAGGGGAAAAAGATCTTCTTGTATTTTTAAAAGCCATGGAAACATAGTGGATAAATCAAATTAAGAGAAGAGATATGTTAGTATATACCTTGCGTGGGACAACAAATGCATTGGTGGGTAGTCCATAGAGATAATATTTTAACATGGGAAGAGATTGGAGTCACCTTATTTATTAGGTTTGTAAGGAACAATGCACCTACGCAGATCTACACTTATCATGGTGATCAACTTGTTTAGCATCACATTTAGTAGTGTGAGAGACTCTAGACAACAAGACATGAAGCATTACCACCTTCACTCTGGGTGCATAGATTGTACTCTACGCTACAAGGAGGATGCACATGCACTGTATGTATATATATGTAGAACTACATCGAGAGACTGGGAATTGGAAAAATTTGACTATAGGAATGATCCAGACCTTTGACTATTTTTCTTCCCAACCTCAATAGAAGAGGCATTAAAATTTCATCAAGCACTTAACTATGGGAGATAGTGTAAAATCCAAAGAGCATATTCAGGAATTATTTGGTGAGGCAGAGTCTAGAGTGCATTTTGAAAAGGAAGAAGAAATGGACTCCATACTACTTGAACACACTTTCCTTGAGAAAGAGAAAGGAAAGATGGTTTACATCGTGGATGATGAGGAAGTTGAGAACCTGGATATTGAACATTCACAAGGGGTGCGCGAGGTCTTGGATAGTGTAGACAAGGATACATGTGCCTATCACAAACCCATGAAGAAAAAGAAGGTGAATATAGGTTTGGAGGCTGAGCCTAAGGAGGCCATCATTGGAGACTACTGGTCAGACTTGGAGGTAGAAAAGATCATTGAGTTACTCAGGGATTATCAGGACTTATTCCCTCGAGGGTATCATGAACTTAAAGGCATGCATAAATCACTTGGGGAAATGAAGATAAAGCTTAAAGATGGTGCATGCCCCATGAGAAAGAGACCTTACAGAATGAATCCTAATTTGTGTGAAAAGGTAAAAGAAGAAATTGATAAAATGTTGAAATATGGAATTATCAAGCCCTTGATGAGTCAGAATGGGTTAGTCCAATGGTGATCAATATTAAGAAGGATGGATGAATTAGAATATGTGTGGAATATAGGGAGATAAATGTTGCATGTGTAACATACCCATTCCCTACACCATTCACTGAGGAAATATTGGAAGGAGTGGCAGGGGCATGAAATATATTCTTTCACAGATGGGTTTTCTGGGTATCATTAGGTTAGGATTTCTTAGGAGGATCAAGAAAAGACAACATTTACTACTGAATGGGGTAATTTTTCCTATATTGTGATGCCTTTTGGATTGAAAAATGCACCTGTTGTATTCTCATGTATAGTTGTTCAGGCATTCAAAGATTTTATTCACAACTTCTTACAGGTCTACCTAGATGATTGGATAGTATATGGGCTTGTGAAAGATCATTGTGACAATCTACGCTTAATGTTTGAATGGTGTAGACAATTGAGTATCTCTTTGAACATCAAGAAGTGCATATTTTCTACACCATTTGGGATATTGTTAGGACATATAATAAGGAAGGTTTTTTGGTTGATCTAGCTAAGGTTGTAGTCATTCTAGGCCTAGAAGCACCTAATAGTCAAAGTGAGGTGCAAATTTTTAGGTCATACTTGATATTATAGAAAATTCATCAAAGGGTATAGCAAAATTGTTGCACCCTTGGAAGAATTACTAAAAGGGAAAGGTACATTTTATTGGGGAGAACGCGTAACAATGCACATTTGAGATATTAAAAGAGAAACTTACCGCGCCCATTCTACATTTTTCGCATGGGATAAACCATTTTTGCATTTTGGCCCTTGTGTTAGCTCAACCTAGTGAAGGTATTATAGATCAAACCATTTCATGTGCATGTGGAATTATACAACTACAAAAAGCGAAGCTTTTCAATGACATGCCATTGCACAAGTTTTGATGTACTTGTTAGCAACACCACCTAGTTTTTTAAAATCACATGGAATTGAAGTATTTGGTAAACAAACCAGTCTTATAAGGGTGCATATGCAGATGGGTACTCCTATTTCAAGAGTTTTATTTCACGATTGTGGTGAAGCTAGGGAAAATCAATTCTGGACCAGACCACTTGTCTAGAATTCACTCAGGAGAAGAAGCAGCATAAACTATTTAAAGAAACCATGCTAGATGCACAATTATATAGGTTACAACGTGCACCATCAGAATTAGAAGACATTGTTATCTTTTTACGGACTGGTATGGCACCAGAAGGAATGAAGGCATTAGAAAAGAAACAACTTGCTATATATGTGTGACACCATTTATGTTAATCAGTGGTGACCTCTACAAGTTAGGAAGAGATGAAGTATTACACCGTTGTGTATTAGAGCATGAGCGCAAGGATATTATGGAAGAAGCCCATGGTGGTATTGCAGGAGGCCATTATGTAGGTGATGCGACTACTGGAAGATCCTACTTGTTGGATTATGGTGGGAGACACTATATAAAGATTATAAGGCATATTGTAAAGCGTGTGATCATTGTCAATGCCTAGGAAAACTAGGGAAAAGAGATGAGATGCCTTTGAGACCAATTACTAGTGCTGAACCATTTGAGAAATGGGCCATTGACTTTGTAGGACCTATTTCACCAGCATGCGCGTAGGACTGGATCACGTTATATCATTACTTGCACATATTATCTCACATGGGGGGGAAGCAACACCTACGAAGGATTGTACAATAGCTACAGCATAGCTAGGTTTCTATGGGAGAATGTTCTTACAAGATATGGATGTCCTTTAATCTTGACAAGTGATAGGGGTACACACTTTTGAATGAGACAATCAAGATCCTATTAGATGAGTTTATGGTTGCACACCATAAAACTACACCCTATCATCCTTAGGCAAATGGAACTATTGAGGCTTTCAACAAGATTTTGAGCCAAACTTTGACAAAAATTTGTGATGTTGGGAGAAAGGATTGGGATGATAAAGTGTTAGCTATTCTTTGGGCATATAGAACAACTTATAAGAGATTGAACAAAGCCACACCATTTCAGTTGGTGTTTGGTGCAAAAGCCATTCTCCTATAGAATTTATGTTACCTTCTTTGCACATTGCGCATCGTTGGAGGTCTAGTTGATGAGCAGGATTTAGAAGAGCATATCGAGAAGATGATTCAATTGGATGAGTGATGAGCCATAACACGATGGATTCAGAAGTAGGAAAAAGCCTAGGTAGAAAGCATGGCATGATAGAAACATAAGGGATAAGAAGTTTGAGATTGGACAAATGGTACTTCTTTATGAATCTAAGTTCTTGTGCCATCCAAGAAAGCTTAAAGTACATTGGTTGGGGCCATATGTCATCACTTACATACTTGAATCAGGTGCTTTCTAGTTAGAAGAACTTGATGGAACACGGCTACCCGGTTACTTTAACGGGAGTAGGCTGAAGCCCTACTATAAATAAGTCTTCTTGGTGTTTGTAATAAGGTAGTATTGCCATTTAGATTAGGTTTTCAATTATGTATTTCCTTAATGTATTTCCTTCATTATCATTATGATTTTTCAATTTAGTTATTGTTCTTGTGTAATAAGTGCGCTTGCATGCATGAAGCTAATTACTATGTGAAGAATGTTTATGTGTAGAGGACACATACTTTTAGTGTGGGGTGGTTGTAGTTATCCAAGTAAAATACTGTGGGAATTAAAAGGTGAAAGGAATAAGCTACTACGAGTGTGCTTTAAGTCAAAGGAAGATTTCTTCTCAAAAGTGACCAAGGATGGAGATGAAAGAAGGGATAGTATAATGTGAGGTAAGTAGAGGCCATGATAACTACCAGGAGAAGGTACAGTGATGAGGTACTTGGGTGCAAGGGCACGTGTTGAAGAGAAGTCTATGTGACTAGAGGGTAGGAAGGCACATTATAAGGTTATAGCTGGGATGCGAAGATGTACCGTGTAGAATGAACAAATTTGGTCAATGAATGAGAGGATATTTGGTAGGTGAAGGAGCAATAAATGCATCAAAATTTGAAAAATCTATATAAGGATGGGATGTGAATACATTTTTACCATTGTGATTAAGAGAAATTGAGAAAAGAGCTAAGTGTGAAGAGCCGAGTGATCGGGTTAAGGTGTGAAGGGTGTGAAACCAAGCGTGACAAATAGATCTATGTGAAAAGAAGCTTACATCCCGGTGGTGAAGGGTTTGAGTGAAGCAGGGAGACATAGGAGTTAGAGCATGAAGTTTTCACCTAGGGCATGATTGAATCGAGCTAGGGTTTGATTCACAAATTGCAGTGTTAAAAAGAGGAGATGTTTGCAAGGTAAAAATGGCACCTAAGAAGGCAGCTGCAGTAGGAGCAAAAGGAAAGAAGAAGGTGGTCATCGAGGAAGAAGAGATGGCACCTAAAAGTGATTTTTAGAAATGCAATATCTAGAAGGGGTCATTGTCTAGGAATGGGATTCACCTATCAGAAAGAGAAAAGTGAGTGAATACAATCAGGACTGTGGAGAACAAGAAGGAGCTCGATTCCTTGCTCACTGCGAGAACAAACAAGTGTATACGATGGATGACATACCGGTTTATGATGATGTAGGTGAGAAGCTTTGAAGAGAATTGGGGTCTACCAATTATATGAGCTTCCATATTTTGGGAAGTATGAGCCCTTGTATCAGTGGCTCATGAGTAGAGTGCACGAGGACTTCTTCTACTTTGTAGGACACAGAGTTAGAATCTCATCTACACTTATCTCATCAGTTATAGGTTTGAAGGCCACAGAGAGAGGACATAAAGAATGATCTCATAGATAAATCCATGATATTAAATACCAAAAGGAGTTGGGGTACTGAAGGGTCCGCGTGGTATGGATATAGAAAAATTGAAGAACTATCCGGTTGTGCAAGTAGCAACACACCTTGTTACAAAGTTGAATGATCAGAGAGCGGTGGTCACAGGTAAATACTATGTGGTTACATGTTGCGCGTAAGATGTCAGAAGGAGAAATCTACAATATTATAGGCTACATTGCAGAACAAATAGTCAAGAAGAAGCACACAGGAGGGAAGATCAGCTTTGGGGCTGTTCTACTATCACTAGTATTCATGGAAATTGGAGTACTAGACGGGCCGAAGGAAAAGGTATGGGAATACCCCATGGAGAATAAGTCACCAGCTGAAAGGTTCAACAAGTACCTATGTAAAGGGGCCATGACAGATGATGTAAAGCAAAGGGGAGAAATGGTATGACAGGCTCTGCACAACATTTGGAGAAGAGTGGCACATCCCAAAGGACCTACCATCAGTAGTAGGGAAACAAGTCCAAGTTTTGTTGTATATCAACATTTCTACATTGCATGCTTCCCAATGAGAGATGGAGTCTGGAGCCCTTGGTGTAAATTGCCTTACGCATTCACTGCAAGGTATTTCCAAGCATTTGTTCATAGATTTATAGACACACACCGAATGGTATTCAATGCAGATAAGGTAGACTATGACTACCATACGTTGAGGAAGAAGTATGTGTATCCTGGAAGAAGTGCCTATACCGAGAGGATCATTTTAGAGGTGTTGAATATTAAGCCAATAAGTCTGGTTGTAGCAGATGTAGGGGAAACATTGGTGTATCTTCAGCTGAAGCCCAAGATGGAGAACAATAAGTATGTGGAAAATGAATTCATGCTCCCAGGGCCACCAAAGGGTAAGCACACAATAGAAAACATACCGGCACAAAGGCCCACAAAAGTTGTTGAAGTAGAGGGTGAAGAGGAGGAGCATGAAGATAGTGGAGGCTTGGAGCGAAAAGAAAGCAACCATATGACAGAGAAGAGTCATGGCGTATGGCCACTCCACCTCAAGGATAGGATGAAGAGGAAGATATGGAGGTTGAGTAAGGGAGCATAGATTTAAGAAAGTGTTTAGACACACAAGGACTCAAAGTGGAACCCCACAAATGGTACGGAAATCACCTCATCTCTCTCCACAAGGAGACCATTGAACCAAAGAAGAGAAGAAAGTTGAAGTTGGATAAAGAAGTGGAGGAATCAGAAGAGAGAGAGCATGCATCTCCTACCCCACTCAAGCAAGAAGACAAGCCATAAAATGAGGAAGAGAAGAAAGATGAAGAGATGAAGGATGGAGAAGAAAAAGAAAAGGAAACCTCTAGATCCGTGCATGTGACTACTCAGGATGTAACAAGATAAGATCCTAACCTTGAAGCTACAATTCCCAAGGGTCCTAGATCAAAGAGGATGAGTGGAGAGCACATTCCACTAGCCATGGGGTATGTAGAGGACAAGTAAAATTTTCTCACTTGCTTCCAGAGAACATAGCACAAAAGGATTTATTTGGTTGGGAGCTAATGGATGAGGATATGGTGAAAGTGCACACTCAAAAGAAACTATCATGGTCAATGCACACCCACATGGATGATCTTGACTTTGATGTATGAAGAGTCATGCATTTCGAGACAGCTGAAGAAGGCACCCCAATCTAGACACATGATAGTAAAGCCTACTGTCATGTGGATGAGCAAGTCGAAACGTATTGGTAAAGGTTTCTGCTGAAGTTTCTAGAAGAAACATGGACAAAGCTGCAAAAATCAGAGCACTGCATGAGGAGCTGAAGACAAAGGATGCTGAGATAGTGCACATAACACAAGAGAGGGACTTGGTGTAGAAGAAGAATGAAGTATTTATCAACTTCAGAGGAGATTGGGGACAATGTTATAAGAGCTAGGCCACACTTAGAGACCAAGGTACCACATAGACATTTCCCTCAGTGATACATTATGTAGGAAAGTTAGTGGACTTGGTGCTTGAAGATGAACCTCTGCGTATGCCAATGCCAAGGAACTCAGAACAAGAGGCAGAGCAAGAGAAAGTGTCAGTGATGTGAAAGATTGCATCATATGAAGGGCTGCTATAAGTGCTACAAGAAGTATTGAAGAAAGTAGACCAGGCTTTGAATATATGCATAGACCAGAGGCACTTATAATATGAAGACCCTAGAAGAAAACAATGAGGTCCAAAAGAAATGAAGGATGAGACATTGGGCCATGCAGAAAGATTTTCAATAGTTAAGAAAAAGTGTGAGGCCACGGGCAAAGACATAAGAGTCGTATAAAATTCATTTTGGAAGAGCTTGGGAAGCTCATTACGCAGAAGATGGATCTTCTAGAAGGAAGAATGACCTCAATGTCCAACATTGTGTTGGTTCTGCAAAATGAAAAAGGAGAGATTGTGAGGGATGAGTTGGAATCCATTGTTTGTGGACATTCCAGAGAAAGTAGAACAAGCACTCACTGAATGGTAGGCCTTGGAGGCCGGAATAAAGGAGGAGTATCCAGAGTTGATACTTCAAACTGATGCAGAGGAGGTTACCTCATAGCCTCATAAAACTTCTTTATTTATCTACATTCTTTCATTCTTATTCTTTCCATTATTCTATTCTTTACTTCAATTTTTGGAGATAACCATTGTCGGGACGACAATGAGATTAGTGTGGGGTAATTTTGATCAGAGAACACTTGAAAAAAAGATCACAAGAGAAGTCGCGTGGGAGAGAAAGCCAGGATCAAGGGTGCGGATGGACAAGAAGAACTCGCGTGTGGAGGGAAAGTTCAATATTTAAGACTTAGCTGATTTTGAGCATGAAGACCTATTTTTAGAAGATGGCATGTGGAACACACCAATGATGTAGAGACATGCGTGCCACACATTTTCTATCTTTAGAGGATCGGATCAAAGCATTTTCATGGAGACAAGCTAAGAATAGGATTGTCACTTCAATTAACTAAGAGGTCTATAGATAGCACACTTGCATGTGTGGCTATGCTTGTAAATGATGCGTGGCTATTAATAGCATGCGGCCTATTTCTGGAATAGATAAGTGGTGAAGGGAAAGTCCCCACATATATATATATATATATATATATATATATACATAGATATATAGAGAGTGTAGAAGAGAGATGGATGTATGGAGATATAGAGATATGTGCATATTATTGGATTACTATATCAGATCCATGCACGCATTAGTATAGATTGACATTATTGTAAGGAGCTTCTGTGTTTATTAATAAATGGAAGATATTGGCTAAATCTAAGTGTCATTCCTGTGTGTAATTGAGTAGTGCATGTTATTGATTCAATCATGATTATTGTTTAAATCTTGTTCTTTCATAGATCTGAATATGGTATGCATTGTAGAATGATGGATTAGTTATGGATCTTTATGTTTATTTCTTCATCATGCTAACATCCTACTATGTGCCAGCGTGACTAGGGTGTTATCCGGTAAATTCTAGGCTGCATCACACATATTTATATCTAATATGTCTTTCTTCTCTCTCTATTTCTTCCATTTGATCCAATGCCATCGCTCCCACACTTACTTCCCGCCCCTAAGTGCGGTGGGGTTTTAACTTATGTAATCGATAATTTCTCCATTCCTAGCTCAATCATCAAGATCTTGATAGCTAAAGGTATCATGCTCAAAATACGATCCTCTTGGCTCACATAAAAACCAAAAATTTTCTTCCTCCGGGCATGAGTATGTTAAAATAATGTACTCTAAGGTATAATTATGCAACACACCTTCCCACCAATGATCTACATCTCTAGTCCAAGGCGCATCCAAATAAGAGAGTGCTTGATAGTCATCCCTGGGTCCACACTTTCTTTCTTCATATACAAAAACCTTTGTTATCCACGTAATTTATCAACCACCGGCATAATTCTATTGGAAATAAGATGAAGAACATATCATACAAGTAATCATAGAGGTTATATTCCACCCACTTAGATGCATTAAAATTAGGTCCACTATTGTACCTTTAAGAAAACGTGTCTTAGATGACATGCACCTAAAGCTCAATATTCTCCAAAGAAAATTGAAATGCCACGTGCATGTAACATCCCGATGAGAAGATTGAAAAAGGTTAACGGTAACGGAACCAAAATGTAGTCTTTGTTTTAACCAATACTTAGCTTAGCTAGCTATGTACACTAACACTTCATCTAGAAAAATTCGAACACTCACCCAAAGCACACAAATCCACTAGGTCCCTCCTTTGTTTTCTTATCAAGATGTTATTCATGCATATTCATCACATCCATACATGCAAGAAGATACAACATAGCATAAAAATTTGGCAACACATATAATAAGGAAGCTTAATCAACATACAAGATGATCAATAACACTTGAATTCCCAATATTCCATATTTAGACAAAGTAATCTTCGCTACCCAAACACAATTGATTACATAATAAGTATGCGATTACATAAAAACTACTTACATACATGTGCTACACTTTTTGAGCATACAAGACTCAACTAAATGAGACTCCAACATCAACTCACACTAATCATTATTATAATCCTCATAAAATACATGAGTGCATCACCTATTTATACATAGTGGGAATTTCCTTTTACCATCTATATGCATTTATCCTAATAATAGGCGTGCTAACAATAGATTGCATGCTTTTAAAAATATTTCTTAATAATAGATCAAGCTATAAATAACTCAGCTTTAATCGCATTAATCCTATAAATATACATCTTCATGCATCGTCTCAATATTTTTCTTGCATGTGCTTTGTCCTATTTATAGATCTTTCTTGCACAACACTTCATCTTTTTCTTTTTTATTTTTAGCTGCATCCTAAAAATCAGATAAGTTGTCAATGTTTTACATGTGTGTAGACCCTTATGTGCTAGCATGTTCCCCTCGATATGTGCACCTTCTTATATTCCTTTTGTTCTTGTTCTCTAACCTTGCACACATACTATCACACGCAGTCTTCAACTCTCGCACACGGATAATATTTAGCCATTTTCTTCGACCAAAAATTTCTGTAATTTTTTCATTTTCTCAAGGATTGATGACCCCCATGGTAATGGTGGTCGAGAAAAGTTGGATCCATTTCTCACTAACTCATCTTTAATTCTTTGGTTATACCGAATCAAAGGTTGAGGTAGTATTAATAGCAATGTGTTTTCTTGAAAAGATCGGGAGTTGAATCATCTTGAAAACAATTTCCGTTGTTTTCATATAGAGATCCTATTTTCATTACAAGGTAAACAAAATGATTTACCCCTACTTATTTATACCCTTGTTAGAAGAAATAAATGTTTATGCCATTTATCATTCACATGCGGGAGTTGTTAACTCTAGGTAGCTTCCATTAATGCCTAGTTGATAATTATCCCTTTCTCCTTTTTTCTCTCTTTTTAACAAGTTACCGTTACATGTGCATTATGAGTTTCTCCTTATAACTTTCTTCATCGCACCCTAGAAAAATTTACCGAGCTTGTTTCTTAAGCTATGTTTCCTCCACTTATTTCTTACATGCCTTTCCCCCATAGCTCCATTTTAAGCTAACATCCTCTTGGAAGATTCCTCATTTCCCTATTTTCCACACTTCATCCATATTTTCACTTATTTATTACCTATTTCCTACTTACTCATGTGAGTTGTTTCTCTTTTATCCCACTCTCCCATTGTCATTGTGGACATAACATTTATTTACCATTATTTTTTCACCAAATGCCTCTCCACTTAAAATTATTACATAGTCCTTTGTGCAAGATGAGTGTTTGAACATTTTTTGTATGGTTAGTGTAAACAACATATTGCACAAAAGTCCATCACTTATTATAATGCATAAAGAAACCTAACCTAAAAAAATAAATAACAACTAATATAATAGAATACAAGTTTGTATTATTGTTTAGTAGATGGAAGTGCATCACATTTTATCCCACACACCTTTATGTGTAGTTATGTCATATGTAATTCACAATTCAACATCCAACAACATTTCCTTTCCATTTTTCTTTGATAGCATCTAAGCCATTCCAAATATCCCATCAATGAAGGATGGAAGGATACTAAAAATTATTGTGGATTCTAACATTTAATATAACATCATAGTTTTATTGAATTTTCAAAATCCTTTTCAGCTCTATGATCAATAACATCTTGTAAAACATGGTGAATTTTAATACATATATCATTAATATGACTAACACATATATGATAATCACAATAAGAATTAGCATAAAGATTCTTAACATTATATGTTCTTTCATATACCATAAGAGATGGAGGGAGAGATAAAATGTTGAATTCAATTAATTTCTTAAGTGTTATATGTGGTAAACAAGGAAAACATGTGATTTATTATCGAGGAGCTTCAGAATCGTAGTTTTTTTGGTTATGGGATAATTGCGACAATAGAGTTAATATGAGAAGAAATATATGTTCCTTGTTTTCATTGTAATATTCGAGCATGTGAAGTATACACAAAGGAGTCAATATCAGTGTGATAGAAGATGAAGAATGTGAGCCATTATGAGTACATATAGAAGGTGTAGAATATGTGTTCTTAGAAAATTTAGAGATCATAGTTTTAGAGTGCATATTAACTCAATTAGAATCAACATATGGTTCCTCTCCCTAAAATGGAGGAAGATCATGTAATTTATTAAAAGGTATAATAGCTCTTCCTATAGAAAAGGTTAAGACCCCAAGGCTTGAGATAAAAATGATGATAATGATCCATGGTCTATAAGAATATATAAAAACACAAGACATTGAGTTGAACACACCAAGAGAAGAAACAGAAAGCCTAAGGAAACTAAGGTTTGAGAAATAAATTCAATTTAAAATTGAGGTACACCAATTGTTTATACCCTAATTAAATTATGCTATGAAAGTCACACAATAATATTGGATTAAAGGGTTTGTTACAAGATGATATTCTAATCTAATTATTCACAATTAACCATGCATAATCATAACACATTAATACTTGCAACAATGATAAATAACTAGATTAATAGCTCAAATACACAAGAGGAGATGAAGAATTAGATATAAATGTTAGAGCATAGGAGATTTGGATGTGAAAATAAGTGGAATAAGGTCATAAAATACTTACAATGCTTCGTTTATTGATCTGGAACTAGAAACCGAGCTAGTATAAGACCATTCCACTCTACTAGGAACTATTATATGATATTATCCCCTTTTATGGTCTTACACACTTTCACAAAGTGACCTTTTGTACCTTTTTGTGCCATTTTTAATCTATAAATGTGCCTCATTTTATGTCACTCTTTCTCTATAACCTTGGCAAAAATGTAATGACCTACAACAAAGTGGAAACCCTATATATATTTGTAATATCCTTCATCAAAGAATTAGGTTCAAAAAGGAGAAATTAAATGTGTGGCGAGGTTAGAATAACCTAGGAGGTCAACCCTTTCCAAACTAATTTAGGTATTTCACTACATGCCCTCATGTGGGATCTATCCTCATGTAGTTCTCCTAGGCACATTTGTAAGTGTGAGTGTGATCTAATCCAACCCCTATGAGTTACCTCACGTGTCTTAACATAAGGTAGTGGGATAACTATAGAGTATAGAATGTACCCAACATAATACTAAGTAGTACTATGGTGTAGTTTACTTCAGCTATGTGACTAAACCCTTTGTATATTGAAAACCTTTAACAATTCTTAGAGTGACCTTGTTCTTGCTAATACAATATTCTTATACCTTTGCATGTTTGAAAAATGAAGGAATATAGAATCTTTGACCTAGTTGAGTACTTCATACCTATATTAGTGATTGCTATAAATGATGTGTAGCTAGTTTAGGTAAACTTATGATAACCTTAAGTGCTTTTGGAGTGATATTTACAATAATAGCTTGTAAGAGTGTCAGTGAGTTATAAAGTGATATTGACTTGCTTATATAGTCTTCCATAGGTGAAATATTATGATAAAGATGACCCTAGGAAGATGAAATGACACAATACATATATAATAATTGACATTAGAGTTAGAAGGTAGGAAGGGGCATGACCAACTACAATTTATCTAGGTGGTACAAATTATCCCTACTAAATTATACAAGTCTTTGACAAGAAACATGTGATGTAAAATAAAATTTATAGAATGATGAAAAATTATTTTTCTTCTTTGATTAAATAATATTTCTTATTTTTTTGATAGAATGTAGAGATGAGCAAGTCAAGAAATATATAGAGAGATGTGTTGATTGGATTTAGAATGTAGGCTTTGTTTTATCAAGGTAACATAAACAATTTTGTCATTTTAAAATGCTTATGAATTTTATTGTTTAAACATGTACATATTGAATAGAGGGTGTTAATTTAAGATGAAATAATATGGTTTTGAGAGTGAGGGTTCGATAGGGATCCTCCACATTTATCTGTCTTCCTAAAACCAATTTCTCTTCTTCTCTCTTCTCACAAAATCGTAGATATGTTAGATTTGATACCAAATGTTATGGTGAACCAAATATGATTTGTATTCAAATATGTAAAATGGTTATATGAAAATTATTTATCAACAAGGTTGCACAAAATTATCCCTATGGATTAGGGAGTGCAATAATACATGTAATTACATGTTAACCTAAGACAACCCTAAAATAACAAGTAAATTTAGCAAAACAACTTTACATTCCATCGAGACATGATGAATTATTTATTCATAATAGGTTTTGAAGTCCAAGATGGTTCCATGGTCCTTGGATGTAATTTCTATTTATATTTACACTTGTGAACTTCATGTTTCTATTATCACATGACCCTAGATATATTTGTGTCCTTGTGAGATCATCAAGTATAAACACATTATTCCTTTCGTATTCTTTTTCTTGTGACATTCCATGATAATTTATTCCTCTCATATGCATTTTTGTGTTTATCCTACCTTAGAAAATTTTCACTTTCATGCTTGTTTTTTTCACTCCTAAGATTTTATCTCACATTATTTCCTAATGATTTTTAATTCATCTAGATTTTTCATACTACTTTAGTACTACTCCATGTTCTACACTTAATATCCTTATATATATATATTTTACTATATTAATTTTTGCACCATCACACTTCCAAACTTTTTACATGCCATATCCTCCATTATTTTACAAGTTGTTGACACCAAAATTTGATAATTAATCGCTTGATAGTGTCAAAATTGCCTTAATACCTAAATAATGATTTTTCCACCTACTTGTACACCTAAATTTAATATCTCAAGTCCTATTGCAATGCTTTCTCTCCTCATTTCATTAATCACTCACTCACATTGAATCTCATATTAGTCTAAAGTAGTATACCGTTTGTAATCATCATACACATAACTTTAAGGAACTACACACCCCTCCTAGACCAAACCAATAAACATTTTTTTTCTAAAACTAAGGGTTTAATATAGGCCTTTCAAAGTTCATTTTCTCAATTTGATATATTTTATATGTCATTAATTTCTTCATGTATCAGCCTTATTTTGAAATTATACCTACCAAACCTTGCATAAGCAATTAAAATGCACTCATTTACTCACCTAGAAATTACCCGGAAGTCACCGATCACTCTCAAGCAACTATAATTCAAAAGAATGCAAATATCTCCTAAATATTCCTAAAGTATAAGCACACATTAAGAGTATCCCCCACATAGATTTGATGTAATCTAAACCACAATGTATATTTAATCTTCCCATGCCAAGAGTCCTAAAAATACAAGTCAAGAAGAAGAAAATCCAGCCATTATAAGCATTATTAAGTGATCAAGTTATATATATATATATATATATATCGTGTGTGTGTGTGTGTGTGTGTGTGTGGGAACTACATATGATTTGAGGAATTTTCGGATTAGTGCCAATTTAGGTGGTGATAGGTTACACTTCAACAAAAATAATAACCTTTTTTATGGGGGGTTTTACCCGTGGTTAGGTTTTTGGGTCATTTCATATTGATTATAAAGGGTTTAACAAATTTTGATACCTAATATCATATAAAAACATATATATATGACAAGAGCACAAAATTTATAGAGCTCTACTATGTATCTAAAAAACCACAAGATTTGGACAAAACTACTAATGGTTTTGGAAGAAAGTAATGGTTCCATCCCAATAGGTTTCACAATTTTAGAATAAGAGATGAAGCATATATAGGAAATTTCCAATATTTTCATCACTTTATCACACCAAAATAATCTTATAAATATATGAAATAGCTAAGAACACTTGTTCTTCATTCTTTACTCTAATTAGTACATGTTATAATTCATCTATCTTGGAAATTTCTATATATTTGTATTCTAATTTGAGAGTTAATGTTTAATTAATAATTTGAATATACATAATGTTTCTAACCCTCATTTAGAATAAATTAAATAAAGTAATTATATCCCCTTCCACACATTCATTTATTTTAGGTGGAATCATTTAGTGAACTCATTTATTGATCAAATATTTAACCTATTTTTGATAGGTCACCCTATTCTAAATCATGTATTCTACTAGAAATCCCTATAATTTTTTATTTCATATATAGAATGTATGCTCCTATTTTATTCCCTTTTGACATAGTAATTGGATCAATCCTACACCCATTGATAATATCTAAATCCTAATTACACTTTGAAAGTGTAGGCTTCCCATTATTTCCTCTTCCATTCCTATTCACAATCTACCTATTTTTGAGAATATACATAATGATGATATATATTTTAATTATAAAATAGATCCTCTTAAAAATAAATCTAACCTTGGTCCTCCTATTAGAACAAATGAAATCAATTTTGATGAGCTTAATGATGTTGATCATGATCAATTTAAAATCATGTCTATATTATGATATTTGTTGACATCCACATAACCTTGATAAGATTATTAACCTTATCTTACCTCTAAGGTCTTCCTCAATCATAAATATTACTAATTTAATGGATATTATCTTTTTATGGTGATTCATCATACATATAATACTACTACTACATATATTACACCTATATCTATAGTGGAATCCATTATCACCCTCCAAAATGATACAATTTGTATCCCCATTTCTACTACCATTCTCACATATCTTATACAAACTCATGGGGCTTCACACTCTTCATTTATTACATGTTACCTTGAATGTACCTTATTCATTATTTGTAGACTAAGGTATTACAATTTTAGAAAGTGTGTCTAGAACTTTTATTTCATGGATTCTAATCGGACACTTCATAATCCACCTTCACCCGAGGTATCCTTTTATCTTTTGACCATAGTGTTTGAGTATCCTAAGATGCCTATTTATGAGGATAAAGGGGATCCCAATTAACACCTTCACTCCTTTCATGTTGCTTTCCTATACTATACTTATAATGGCATAATTTACACTAAGTGGTTTCCTAGAAATTAAGGATTATTCTTTGCAATGGTTATATAATATACCTATTCAATCTGTAAGGGAATTAAATCTATTGGAAAATCAATTTCCTCATTTACATTAAATTTAGTGATAAGTTTTTTAATTCTCAAATGGCTAAAATGTAACGAGACTATAATGAACTAATCAATAATTATGTCTCGCACTATAAAATAATGCTTACTAAAATGAGAAATATACATATAAGAACGGGCTTCAAGATTCATTGACTCAAAGTCTCCTATCACAATTACAATAAGATATTATGCTGAGATATTTTGATCCTTTTTTGAGCTATGCCATACTTTGAAAGAAAGATATTTCAATCTCTTAGCATTAAACAAGCTTAAGTATGGGTCTACCCAACCTAATGCGTCTAAATCTGAATTTTAAGCAAAATATGATTACAAATGTGAAATTAATGAAAAAAATGTTTAAGCTAAAGCAAATATTAGTGTCATATATCAACCTACAAAGCTATAGCTACAAGAATATCTTAAAAGGAAATTTACATGGTTTCCTTCTTCTCTATTTTGATTTTACAAAAAATTCTATGGAAGGAACCTAGAAGAATTTTATTGATATGCAAAAAGCTTCCAAATTACCATTATAGAAAATGTTGCAATATATATGAATTGCAAAACATAACAAAATACTTAAAATAATTTCACGAGCATAAACAACCCAATAACCATTTGTAGACACTAAAAATTTCACAAAACCACTATTACATCATGCTTTTGTTATAGTTATATGTACACGAGTTTCAAACAATGAGACAAGGTCTTAGTGGCATCAATCCTTTATTGGTTTGTTTGTATTGCTTGATTCGACTTAGTTTATTTCTATTTTTGGATTTGAATGAAATTGTAACCTTTTATATAGAGATATTTGGCTCCCTATTTTATTTGTTTAATGTTGTTTAACCTTGGGTCATAACCATACAACAAGGTCAAGATAGTACATACGGTCCTGAAAACAATGTACGGTTTTTGACCCCCTTTATTTTCTTACTATTTTAGCTTTATGGGCCCATTTTCCCATATTTATTTTTCATTTTATATCTTTTTAGTCATCCTTTCCCACCACTAATGTCTTAATATCAAATAAAGAAACTCACATATATATAAGTCCATCTTAAGAATTTAATATCTAACAACCATCTATCTATCTAAGCATAATACAAAGTTGAAGAAGCAAGGAGCATTGTTGAATACTGAATACACAATATAGGAGAGCATTTTTTTCCAAAATAATTTCCTAGGATATTTTGACAAGTTAAAAATTCAATTTTGGACTTGTAAATTTTTTTCTTAGAAAAACCGAAACTTAGTGTTATGTGGAATCAAGAAACTTAGTGTTACGTGGGTTCTCCTAACTCATGGATCAAAGGGGATGAACGTAGTGTTCTATGGGTTCTCCTAGTTTGTACAACAAAAATATAGCGATGCTCAAGATTTAGGTGGAATTATGATGGAGTTAAGACCTTTGTGGCATAGAAGGTGAGTGTTACGTGGATTTGGAGAAATTTAGTGTTCTGCAGGGTTGGTCACATTACGATGCAATAAAGGATGAATTCAAATCTAGTGATATTGTGATAAATAGGGAAAATTTTTGAAGCACTTTGTAAAGAAAAGGAAATGAAAGTTTTCAAAGAAAACATATAGAAAATTTATAGAATAAGGAGTTAGTTTTTGGCCATAACTTTCTTTGTGGAGCTATAAATTGCATGAAATCGGTGGAGTTGGAACTTATATTCAAAGGATTAAATTTTTCATAATGAAATTCATGAATTGATTTTATTTGGATGGAGAAAAATGTAAACATGGGATGGTTGGTGAAAAATGTAGTTTTTCTCATTTCAAGTGTCTAACCACTTCACCAACTCAAACTTGATGATAAAATTTTCCATACTTTCTCTTGTAAATATGATAACATAAAAAAGTGACCTTGTCAAATAATTGTGTGTGTTGGTAGGACTAAATTGGTGTTTGGTGGGTGGTTGGCATGAAAATTTGGCACATCTCTCTCCCTTTCCAACCGACTACCCATGATTTCTAGACCTTTGATTTGGAGTCTGCCATGTGTTTAGTGCCTTAAACCATGAATGTAATGGTTTGTGCATCCTTTGAGAAATAAAATCTCATGGTAGTGGCTATTTTATACCCTATACTCATGTTTCATTACATTCTTTCCTCTCATTCTTTCTTTGGTATGTTGTGTGCATTTTCTACTTGTAGGGTTCCTTTTTGTGTGTTGTAAATGTGTGGGAGGGGTTAATTTGTGTGGTTTTCAGGTTTATGGCACATCATTACACCCTTCCTCCTGCATTTTCTTCCCTTTCTTCCCCTTGTGGAGAGTGATCAACCCTCTCTTCTAGTGTTATCACTGCCCCCTTTTAGCTTAGGTTTTTATTTTTGCATCTCTCTCTCCTTGGTCCCTTGGATGTGTTAGTGTAGGTTAGATTAGAGGTAGTGTTAGCATTAGGTTAGATAGGTAGAGGAACTAGCCTTCTCTAGAGGTTTGTCTCAAGATGAAAGTCCCACACTTGGAGATAATCTCATGTTCACCAAAAGTATTGATCTTCCATGATCAAATCAAGGATACTACTTTTGTATGTTAACAGTTCTAGCATGTCCATTGGGTGAAGCACTTTACAACTTCATATCATCAAGTTTGATGTTTTCTTGGTGATATCAACCTTTGTCAACATATTTGGTGACTCCACTAATCCAAAAATTCCATTTATCTCATTTGCATACCATCCCATTCTTCCATTTTCCTCTTTCATGAAGTTATGTAGTCATGAATTCATTCCTCATTCAAACCCTCAAGTATCAAGAGTAGTATCAGTCCCCTCCATCTATTTTTTAAAAACCTTCCTTCACTTAAGTTTTATGATTAAAATTAAAATTAATATGTATATGACCCAACTCCCACTAATCCATATGGTTATCCATTTAACCATAATGTTGCTCAAGAACAAGGGTATGCTAATTATGGGTGTAGTTTCATAAGTGAGAATGATTTGTAGGTCAATACCAAACATATTTTTGTAAGCATGGTGCATATCATGGCTACATGTCAACTGAAGGTAGTTAAAATTGGTTTTAGGGTTATCTTTATATGGGTTGGTCCTATGACAACTTGGTACAACCCTCATTGAAATCTAGATTATATGGTTGAAATTTCATCCTAGATATCAATATGGGTTGAGTTAATGGAGGCTCATCAATATAGTTTTAGGGAACCATGTCAATGGGGAAATCCTACACTAACATCTTATAGCCCTCCCATTTCTTCTTCCCAACCTACACCATCTTAGTTTGGTTTATATGTTCATAGCCTTCTTCCATATCCTCTTAATAATTCCACTTCTCCATCTTCTCCCCTTCCTTATCACCTTCACTTTTCCACCCTCTTTCCTTCTAAACCCTCATCTCGCTCAACGTGTTTCTCTAATCCCCCGTGAATCAGCCACATCCACAATAAAATGTCATTACCTCATCATTTAAGCCTCCTTCTATTTTAATTAAGAAATATATAAAGGAGGATGAAGTGACTCACCCAAGAAGAATGAGTTTGAAGCTAATGGAATCTATAGGAAACTAGAGGAAGGGATTGTAAGTGTGTAAGATGTTTTGACTAAATGCAATGACCCTCTTTTTCCCGCATGTTTGGAGCTTGTTGCACTTTTGGAAGGTTGCACTGATATTCCAAGAATTCCCTTATATGTTGCAACTGATTAAATGGAGCTTCATGACGGGGAAAATATAAATTTGAGTTATCAAATTTCTTGCTTTATGAGAGGATGTAAATCCAAAGGAGGTAGAGTTATTTATAAAAGTAGAAAAAAGTGTAAACCATCTTACAAATAGTATCCACCATAAGGAAAGTCTACATGATGACCCCATTTATGGGGATGAGTTTAAAGGGTATGGGAAAATCACAAGGATCGGTCCATCAATTAATAATATATGTCCAATAAGATATTTGGTTAGTTTGGAACCCAAATCAGAGTTTCCCTCCTATCATGCTCACTTTAGAGTATGAGGAAGATCACCAAGACATCAAAGGTCATCTTCAACACCTCCAAAAACCAAATCTAGAGAAACTTGAGGAGGTATTTATTGTCCTTTTAGAAAATAATTTGAGTAACAAAGAAGTGTGGGTTGTGATTTTATTTCCACCATGTGGTTTAGTTGTGTTAGGAAATGTGGGGATAGATAATACAACATATTAATATATCCACCAAAATAAACAACCAAATAGTTTATGATTGAAGATTAAGTTAATATGAATCACATCATAGTATGAATTAAATATTAGATTTCATGCATAAACATGAAAATAAATTAACACAACATAACACAAAAACACAAGATATAAGTGGGCAAACCATGAGAAGTAAAAATCCATGAAAAAAAAACTTATCTTCAATGAGAATAAACATTCCACCTAGAACTCCCACTATTTCCTTAAATACACACAATTAAATTCACTCATTAGCTCACATCTAGTTTGTACAATAGTTATCTCACTTATTTGGTGATCATTCATCAATATTATTCTGTGTGTATTCCAATATCAAAGATATCACCTTGATTTATATAAAGGTGGGTGGTACGGATCCACTCTTAATGCCTAATCAGTTCATGCTTATATTTTAAATTTGATTCATAAGCCATGACCATTAGTCTTTGACGGTTTTCTATTAAGTCAATTTCCAACTTAATATTACAACCCCAACATCCCCCTTAATGTTAAATAGGAAAACATACCAAATCACCTTTTATACAAAAGGACTTAATCCATGAATCATTACATGAAGATTTGGGCTAGCATGCAAATATACAAAGTTTGTTCCAAATAACACATAGTAAGTCATATTTTTACACATAAGAAATTACAATCCATAAATCATATAATTTATTTAAGATAGCATGCAAAAAAAACATTTTTACTACAGATTTTGTAATTCTATGATGTACTACTTCACTGTTCTTAAAGTTTTAGAATTTTGTGGTACACTACTGTAGTATCCCACAAACTTAGACAAGTTATGAACCAAAGTAAGTGTTCTTTGAGTTTTATAAAATCTACCGACGTAGAGAGGGAAAGGACCAAGTTATTCACATCAACCAAGTTTAATTTTAAGATCATAAACCTCAAAACAAGCTAACAATTCAAGTGTTATAAATCTAGGCACTGAGAGGGGGGTGAATCAGTGCTTATTGATTTTTTTTGCAATTTATAATGATTAAATTTAACCAACCTTGATTATGTTAATCATGAAGAACATGAGCATCTAATCATGAATAAGAAAGAGTAAAAAACACAAATGTACACACGAGGAGACCAAATTTTTGGTGGGAAACCCATAAGGGACAAAAACCCATTGAAACCAAGAATTAGGCTTAGGATAGAAAATTCCTACAAATTTTACATGATTTCATGGTTGAGCTTTAACTAAACCTAGAGATATAACTCCAAAATTTAAGCGAGATGCTACTCAAGATTTGAAAAGCTTCAAATTTTCCTGGAAGCTTCTACTTCCAAATTTGGTACAAAAACAAATGACCTTTAGTAATATTTGACTTACTGAGGAAGCTAAAATCCCCAAATGCTAAGCGCAACTTAGACTTTATCATATTTTTGTCACATTAAAATGTTGTCTCATACAACTGATAGTGAAAACTAGATTAACTCACACTTCTTTCTTCTCTCCTCATCTTAATTTTTCATAGCTTTAATACATAAACATCCTTCAAAACATGCCCTCAGCTCTGCACACTTTCAACAACTTTCCATTTGATAAAAACTTTATCATGCTAAAAATTGAGCTTAAATAAACAAGAAAGATTCCCAAACATGACTCTTGACATTTCATGTTTAATGACTCTTCACATGACCATTATTCCTTCATATAACTTCATGTTTGTAGGTTGATAAATGAAACTTCTTTAAATACTCCATATAACTGAATTTTGAGCTTCTCCATGAGCTCCTTCACTTTGAATAATGATGTTTCATGTTCCATGAATTTTGATCTTCTTCACAGACTTTCCCAACTGAGACAAACTTTTGTCATAAATTTCTCCTTCATTTCAAGATGAATCAACGTGATTTCTTTTGCAACACCTTTTTGATCTCCTTATAGAAATTACCTGTAATTTTTGGGATTTTTCATCAATTAAAAATTAAGTTTCGATAATTTTCCATGTCAGACCAAACTTGCATAGTCACCCTAAAATACGATCCAATGAAATATCTCCACATTTACTTCAAAATCACTTTAAATTATAAGGAATTTGTTAAAATATGAAGCTTAAACCAATTAAACAACTCCATGCACCCTTTTGGTGTCGTATATTTTTGAATGTGAAGCTTAAACCAATAAGAAGGCTCCACATCTTCAAAATGTCGACTATTCTTAACCTCCACTGGCCACTGTGAGAAGCAAACCAATAAGGAAGCTCCATGCCCTTCACACTTGTTGGGATTTTCTTCAACCTAAACTACCCACTACAACACATAATCCAATAGGGAAGCTCCACCTGTCATCCTCTAATGTTACCATGTTTCTCTTTGACCACGTTGACTTTGTCTACCTCATCACGAACCCAAAATGCCATAAAATTTGGCTCATTCCTGAGGACTTCACATCTACCTAGATCCATCTCTCAAAAATATGGTAGAATGCTACCATGTGTCCACCTTTGGTCATTAGATCATCGCCAAGTGGCACCCTCTGCTTGGTCCACTTGTTTTTGTTGAATTTTTAGCCTTGCCCAAACCCGAAAAGCTATAGAATTTGGTTAATTATGTGAATATCACATCCACCTGTGACACATCTACTTAAGAGCTTGCTAAAAATATGACATGTGTTCATTTTATATCTTTGATTTTCATTGCGTGTCTTATCCATCTTTAATGCATGTCCCTAGTACCTACTTTCAACTATGTCCGCTTGTTGTCACCGTCACAACCTCGCAAAACTTTGAATGGCCATAACTTCCTCCAGAGAGCTCCAAATTACACATATTTGGACTTGTTGGAAATTTCTACTTGATTTCTCAAAACCCATAACTCCACGACCTCCAAAAATCTTACACATACTAGAATAAGAATTTTCATTTGAGCCATAGACCTTCTTCATACCTTCAATGGACGTCAACCTCACTTTTGAGCTTCAGTAGCACTAGGATACCACCGAACACCATTGTTAGACACCTATCTACATGACATTTCACTCCTCTACCATCTCCCATTGTTGGTTTGTCATGAATCCCTCTACATATCCTTGACCCATCTCATTTTCTTGTGATTACTAGGCATGTTCTCACTCTGCATTTACATTAGGTCTCCTTTACAAGGTTCCTATATCCTTCACAGGCTTGGAACAACCCTCTCATACCCTGCAATACCTTTATGGATACGACCTTGGACTCATTTTCACTTTGAACACATGGATATGACTTAAAGAGCATTCATATTAATCATATCAATCATTACATCATCCTAGAACCATCCCGAACCATGAAAATTGACACTACCAATCAAACTTCATGCCTCTGACTGAGATTTCACTTCACCATTCACACCTTTTCCATCAATTCCACTTGATATAAATGAAAACACCAATGACAAGGATTCAACAACAAGAACTTCGTAAGAGTATACAAATAAAATTTTAAAACTAAAATGATTCAAGGTTATTTTCACTTATCATTTACTCAATTTAGTCATATAAACATGATTTAATTCCTCTAAAAGGAATCATAACTTCATTTGAACTCATTCACCCTTATAAGATTACTAATTGCTACTACCCTCCTCTTATGCAAACCTTATTGTCTGGAATGACTCACAAGGACTCCTGAAAATATGAAACTACTTTTGGACACCCTTTATCTTATTTATTCTACCAAATAAATTTAAGTCTAACTCACTATGCAACTCCCTTAACTGACCTTCCATTCCCAATTAGGTCTCCTCATACTAGAGTGACTTTTAGGAAACTCTTAATGTTTAGGACATTTTCCCGATGATTTAGAGGTAAACAACTACATTCTCAAATACCCTTTATGAATTTCATGCTTCATGTAAAATTTCAAGTTTCAAATCTCAAGCTAAGTTCCTTAAATAAACTCTCATTGTTTTCAATTAGCCCTCCTTTATTCCTTAGGTCTTGGACTGATTTTTCAAGCTTTGAATTCCTCCTTAGAGTCTTAAAATTCTAGAACCACCATAAACCTCTTATAGAAACTTCATTCAAGTCTTAGTTAATTCTTAAACACTATACTTTTATCCCAACACAATATTCCTATTGTCTTGTCTCATCACGTGCCTTGTTTTAAGTAGGGTCTTAACTAAGTTTTAAATTTCTAGGTCAAAAAACTCTATTATTACCTTGAGAATATTAAATCAACTTATTACAACTCCTTGCTAAGCCTCAAACTTTGTTATTATCACTAGTCATCATACCTCTACATTATAGTCTTCTTTATGCCTTAGTTCTAGCTATGAGTTAACTACTTTATGAAAACATTAGTTATACCTCACATCAACTCTTCACTAAATATTAGGATTTTTCACCAAGTATAATACTAGATATGCTTATTTTTATACTTGACCAAACCCTAGACAGGTATACAGACCGTGACCTATAAATTTAGGATATAATTTAGTTTGATCAATTATTAGGATTTTTCTTTACCCCAAACACCTATGTAGACCTTCTTTTAGCTCTAATAACACCTTAAAAGATTATTTATCCCTTAAACCAACATTTATGATCTCTAAACTCTATTTGGCTGTATTAGTAAGACCATGTGTCATGTGATACCCCAAACTTTAGATTTCTTGTTTTCATGAACCACACTTCACCCTAGAGACCAATTTAATAATTTCGTGAGCTATGTGAATTTTTCCTCAAAAGTCAATATATCTCAACTATCCATTCACAATTCATTCCTTTCACAAATCATAATAATTAATACTATAATAGACATAAATTCTTAATGACATGTTATAGCCTTCCTTAGAAATTTCACACTTCATCTCATAGTTTTTCTTGTCTTTGATGCCCCATCTTTCCTTAACTGCACACACATAGTTTCTAAACCAAAACATAAAATTTATCTTGTAAACATAAGTAAATACTTCAAATTCTATCTATTTTCAACAAGTAGAATAAACCATGTCATGCAATCAATCTATCATTCATTAATCTCTCTATCATTATCATGTCAAGTACACAAATTAAGAGAAATATAAATACACAATTGTTCCATTATAAATTCCTTCATATTTTCAATAATATCAAACTTATTTATATAAGATATGCCAAAAACATTAATCTTGATCTCTAACAAATCATTCTTGAGCCTCTAGGACTCTCTTACACCCTCTACCAATTAGTTTTCTTCCTCTCAAAATCTCTCTTTCTTCCCATTCAAATACCTTCCTTTCATGATCATAAGGAGGTAGTTACATCATAGTTCTAGGAACCTAATTATGATAAGAAATAAATTTAATGTATTAGATCCCTAGTTAGATAGGTAAAGCAACTTATTTACATCATATAGGGTTTCTAGTGTCCTCTCATTTCATTACATGTCTTCACACTCACATTATACCCCTTATTATAACTTAGGAATTCAAATATTCACAAGAGTGTGTTTTGGAGGGAAATTTCAAATTTTCTCCTTGTTACTAATGGAGGAGCTTAAAAGGTGGTGGAAGCTTGCAAAACCACCTGAAAATGTCTAACAAGACTCTAGTAATTCCAAAATTGATTGAAATCTAGAAAATTTCCATTTCTATGATGATGCTCCGCATCGGTCGTGGTATACTACTTTAGTGTTTAGTGGACTTCAAGAAGCCACATCATAAAGCAAGTGTTCCATAAGCTTTATAAAATCTTAAATACACTAAAACCATGTTTTTGGTATTTGAAAGAACAAAAACTTTACAATACATCGCATAACATTCTCGTGAGTTTTTAGAAATACAAAAACATTCAATACATAGGAACAAAGCATAATTCTCAAGATAAAGTGATTAAGTATGAAGCCTTACATAATATCATGGAGTCCTTTATAAAATAATCTCTCATATTTAATGCTTCACTGGGTATTACAAGTAAATTCACATAATATAAGTAGTCTAGGGAGTTTTACAATTGGCACAATCAGGCTGATAAGAGGTGGCATTACAAAACATGCCCATTCCTCATTATTTCCCCCTCAAGGGAAACTTTGAAAGGCCAAAGCTCATTTGATTCAAAGGTGAAGACGTCATTCACATGATCATTTGAGTCTTGCCCATCTAATTCAGAGGTGGAGATCAAATTCATCCACATGATCTTTTGAGTCAAATTCTACCACATGATTATTAGATTCAGAGGTGGAGAACAAATTCACCATTTGAACTACACACCAACTTGATATGCTTCATTCTTTAATGTTGATCTAAATTGTTTTAAAGAGAAATTAAACATTATATATCACTCATAAGTACAATATTCCTTTGATGCCCATATGAAGTCCATCAATAGTCTTTTCAGCCACATAACTTCCTTTGTTGCTTCTATAGTACTTCATATTGATTGCTCCTTACTATTCCAAGTGATTACACCTACATTCAACTTGAAAAAATCATATCAAAAGTATATATTCTATATAAAATATCATCAACATGGTTAGAATCACAATAAACCAAATAATTTTGCATTAATAATATAATAATACAAAACATAATTGATTATATCTCAAAATCAATTTTTTTTTTCAATGGTCCTTATAAGGATCTTGTTTGAATCTTAGGACTCTAGGAGAAACTCCTAATTGCTATGATATTATTTATAGTTAAATTAATTTATCACATGCAAGTTTATAATCAATTATTCTAATTTCTTGTAGTAATTTAGTGGCATACAACAAAAAGAGATGCAACAATATATTTGTGATCTTGACATATAACCATGCTTAAAATAATGATTTAGAAACCTTAAATCAATAGATTGTCTTAATATATTTTTGATTTTAAGAATTATGTTTTTATTTCATCAAGTAATTAAGAGATCATACATAAGATGATAATAAAAAATATGATTGTTTTCATATTCAACAAAACATCTTTTTCAATGAAAGATCTTGAAATAAGCAAACAATATTAGTATATAAAGTTGTAGAGAATCCTTTATTTCCAATTATATTTGCATGATTAGGTGATCCTCAATGTTTAATAACATGTAAAAATTATGTAATGGAATAAAATGCATCTTTGCTAGCAAACTAAGTTTAAGCATAGTTAAATATGATCTATTTTGGAAAAAACGTATTGTCTAAAGTAGTTGATGCAATGCGCGCCATGATGTCTCAAAAAGGAAAGATGCAAGAGGATGAAATAAATCTTTAGGGTTCAATTTTAGATCATGAAACCTTCTATTGCTCAAGATACATAATCTTTCTCTCTCTCTCGGGTGCCTAGAAAACCCTCAACTAGGGTTATAAGAGGAGAAACATATATTTTACATAAAAATTTGATGCAAAGTTCTCAAATTTGGTTAGGAGAGATTGATCAAGATGAAAAATATTTCAACCCAATTTAACAAGACAAAATTCTTCAAAAAATATAAACCTCAAACAAGCATGATAAGAGGGTTGTCAAGGGGTTATCTTCCTTAGGTTATTAGGAAGAGGAATGGAATCAAAATTTGAGCCCATTTAGGAATTCTAAACAGAGACACATTTAGAAATGACTCCTCCTCAATATCCAAATCCATTAAAACCTAAAGAAGGATGAACATCCTCTTGGACATTTGTTTCCAAATTTTCCAAAAATGATTAAGAAACTATAGGATTTCTATTTTCAGAGAAAACAGAGGAGAGTTAAAAGACACAAAATGGTTTCTCTGAATTAAATATATTCCTAAAACATTCATGCCAAAGTTGTAGAATAGTATAAGTGAAAGAAGAAAATATGTTTCAAACATACATCTATGAAACATGCAATCACAAATGCATTAAACATGTATAAATAACATTACCAAGAATATTTTCATAAAGCAATGGATTTCTCAAAAATATTTACTTGGTTTTTGTTCTTATTCTTCTTACTTTGAGCATTTTTATAACATTCAGAGTCTTTATGACCAAATTTACCACAAAAGGTACAAGAACCATCAAACTTAACCTTGAAATTATTATTCTTCTTTACAAAATTTTTAGAATTAGTTTTGAACTTAGATTTAAAGTTTGATTGTTGGTTAGTATTTTTGTTATACTGATTAACAAATTTCTAATATTGGAGAACAATACCTAGGAAGCATTCTCTTGAGATTTAAGTTATCCACTACTCTTTCTTCATGAACTAGGAGAGTAGATAGAGTATCCATACTATGTAAATCAGATTCATTTTGATATTTAGAATTAAAAATAGAGATATAATTTCCAAATTTCTCATGAATGTTAATCTAAATAATAAATTACAACTTATCTTGAAATAATTCACAATTACAAACATCTAATTGAGTTGTAATGTTCTTTATTTTATCTAATTAATTAACTACCTTCTCATCTCCTATCATTGGATTTGTAAATAGTTCCATGATTAGATTTTATGATATTACAAAGGCATTTTCCATCATGTGTAGTTTGCAATTAATTAAATGCATTAGTTGGAAACTCCATGTGTCCCATGTGCAAAAATAATTCATCGTTGATACTTTTGCAACATGATTGACATGACCTCTTGAGGATTTTGAGAGAAGACACACAAGCTTTTGTGGTTAGCTTGTCTCCCAATTTGTCTCTTTTCAACACCATTAACTAAATACTAATGCTTTCTTGACATAAACATGACTTTAAGCTTGAATCTCAAAATATTATAGTTAGTACCATTTAATAACATAGATTTATCCATGGAGAAATTAGAAGAACTAGCCATTTTTAGAAAAAAATTAACAATTTTTGAAAAATAGAGTAATATAGTTATAACAATTGAAGATATCTACATGTAGAAGAAAATAACTTATGTGGATTTGAAACAAAGGGAAAATACTTTAAAATATATGTAACTTAGTAAAATCACTCAAACAATGTATGAAAACTAAGAAGGGAGGCCGAAAAACACAAAGAACAAGCTACAAGAGGTCACATAAGGTAAGATTTTTGAATTTTGGAGTTCCACGGAACAATAAAAGACATGAAACAAAAATAATGCCCACGGAATAAAAAAGTCTAGTGAACAAAGAGAAAAACTACAAAAATAACTACTCATCCATAAGTTTGAAGAAAAAGAAAACATTAAAAAGGATATGAAGTGACTAAAGAGAAGCGCAAAGCATAAAAATTAGCCACAAAGAGCTGTAAGCCAACACATAAGAAGTTATAGCTTATCCAAGTTAAGAATCCATAGAAAAAAGAAATAGTATTTTGCAGTGTTCTTTAGAATGCTAAGGAAAAAAATTTGAAACAAAGCAATGCAAGCCACAAGAGACAAGGAAAATGATCCACGTGACAAAGAAAATTATGTGGAACATAGGAAGTCTATGGAATAAATAATATAAATTTACAGAACAAAGGAAGTCCAAAGAACAAAGGCAGTCCAACGAACAAAGGGTGTTCACAAAACAAAGAAATATGTATGTGGAATAAAAGATGAAATCTGCGTAACAAAGGGAGTTTGTGGAATAAAGAAATAAGTATGAGACAAAGGAAGTTCATGGAATAAAACAAGAAGGACATATAACACATGGAGTCCACAGAGAAAAGAAAATCCATAAACACACAAAAGTCCATGCAAGACTTTGAAAAGGCCGCTGAACTAAGAAAAATCCACGTAACACACAAATATGTTGTACAAGTATAATTTTTTTTTTGCAATATTATGAAAAGCCATGTAACACTAAAAACAATGCGTAACACTCTCGAAATGTGCGAAGTTACACAAAATTTTGATAGTTCATGAAAGATGTGAATTACTAAGGAAGGCCAAAGAGCTAAGGAAAACCCCATGAAGTAAGGTGAAAATCCCTAAAGGTCTTGAAAAAGCAAAAAAATGGTTGTGGATGATAAAAAACATAGATCTAAGCATGAAAAATCAATGAAAACCTAGGTTTTGATCATTCACATTGATCTAAAGCATCCAAGCACTCCAAATTCATCTTAAATCATAATAATTATGGTTTTTGCACCTTATAGGACTGAAATAGCTCTAGAACATAGGTTAAGGTGTCGTAGATCTTGAAACTTTCCAAAAACATCATATCTACAAGATTCTTTATATCTCAGAATCAAAACCAAGAGATCTATCCGTATAAGCATAAAACGCTAGATCTTATACCATGTCAAAAACATGGGGATAGATAATACTACATATTTATATATCCAAAAATAAACAGCCAAGGATTATAATTTATGATTGAACAACAAGCTACTAAGAATTACATCATAAGTATGAATTAGATATTATATTGGATCCATAAACAAGAAAGTAAATAAATAAAACACAACATAAGAACACAAGATATAAGTGGGAAAACTATGAGAGGTAATAAACCCCCTTTGAAAATCGATTATCTTTTTTGAGATTAAAAATTTCACCTAACACTCCCCCTATTTCCTCAAATACACATAATTACACTCATTCATCAGCTCACATCTAGCTCATATGATAGTTCACCGACTTGGTCATGATCATTTTCCGATATTCAATTGTGTGTATTCCAATATCAAAGAGATCACCTTGATTTATATCAAGGTGGTGGTTGATATCCTTTCTTAATTCCAACTCAATTCATGCTTGTATTTTAAATTTAAATCATAAGACATGACCATTACTCTTTGATGGCTTTTCTATTAAGTAATTTTCTCACTTAACATTACAAACCCAACATGTTGCCAAACCGATCACATGGTACAATTTCTTAAGGAAGGGAAGTTATTTCTCCCAACCAATTGATGGTTTTGTTTAACTTCCTTTACCTCTAGTTAGAATAGGAGTAGATTATGTTTGTTTATTATAAAAAAGTGTTTTTGCACACTCTCCATGTTTCCATTTGGAACATGTAAGATTTCAATACTTTGTAAATAGTTTTGGGTATTTTTTGATGTTGGAAAGTCTAATTCAAAACATGTTTCATGGTTGAAAAAAGGTATTTTGGGGCATCGTCAAGGTCATTCATTCACCTCAAGATCATATGCACATCATAGTTCTACATAATTTTTCCTTAGAAAGAGTTCGATGTTTTTTGAATAGTTTGCAATTGTTATTCATAACTCCCAAGAAATAGTCTTTCAAAACCAAGAGTATGTAGTTCCTTTTCATCTCTAAGTCCATGCAGATTTAGGGATAATAATTTCAAATTTTAAGTTAAATTTTTCAATTTTTTAGGCTTGACTCCATGCCCAATAGATGCTTCAAAGCCATTGATATTATATATGGAAGGTAGATATCCCGTATAGGTAGCCAAACGATTGTCCAAAATAACTCCCCTAGGCTTTTTTTGATAACTTACAAGTTCAATTTTGGACTTGGACAATTATTTCTTAGAAAAACCGCAGAACACTAAAACTTAGTGTTCTCGTATAATCAATGAACTTATTGTTTGGTGGGTTCTCGTAACCCATGGAACAAAGGGGAGGAACATAGTTCTCCTAGTTCAAGGAATAAAGGGAGAAACACTCAAGAGTATGGTAGAATTCTAATGGAGTAAATACCTTCATGGCATGGAAAGTGAGTGTTATGCAGACTTGGAGAAATTTGGTGTTCCGTGGACTTGGTCATAATATCACAAAAAGGTTAAAGTTATATCTAGTGATGCCACGATACACATGGGATAAGTTCAAAGCAATGAAAAGTAAAGTATATGAAATTTTATAAAGAACACATACAAGAAAGTTGCAGATAAGGAAAATTTGGTTTCGCCATAAATTTTGTTATGGAGCTCCAAATTGCATGAAATCAATGACGTTGGAATCGTCTATGTAAGGGCTTAATTTTGGCATACATAAATACATGAATTGATAGTTTTAGAGGGATAAACATGTAAAAATAGGATGGAAAGAGAAAATTTTATTTTTACTTGTTTCAAGAACCCAACCACTTCACCAACCCAAACTTGATGATAAGAAAAACCCATATATTCTTTTGTAAATCATAACACCCATGTTATAATTTAGCAAACTAAGGATTTTTTTCTTAAAAACCTTAAATTACCTTTTATGCCTTCAATGGTTTTCAACACGTAGCAGATAAATCCAACATACTAATAAGTTTATAAAATCCCTTAATTCCTTTTATGTTGTAATTAGTAACATTGTTACTTAGATCAAAACTAAGTAATCGAGCATTATTATAATTCCAAAATCCATCTTGACAACCTACAATACCATGTGAAACTCAAAGGGTTTTAGATCCTTCTTTATCTCCCTTTAACACTTTATACGAGCTAACATATGTTATATACCTTTGGTTAAACATTTTTATAGGCTAATTAAACCTTTCATCTTCTTAGTGTCAACAAGTAAAGTATGCAAGTACTTCCCTCTAGCTCAAAACACTACTGAAAGAAGAAATGGTGAAAATAAAATCTAATCATTTAGTTGCACTTCTATGAACATAGTTGTTTCCCACCTTTGTTTCATGTTTTCATTGATGTCCCCATGTTTTCTCAAAGTGCATATTTGTCATGAAAGTGGTGTGTCGAGGAATTCACAGAGTGTTAGTCTCTTGTTAGTCCATGCTGAGTCAAATTTATTCCTTCTAGCGCATGTAAGTCTTATTGGTTGAGTCTTTGTGGTGCAAAATGAAGCTGAATAACACTTGGAATAGATGAAAAAAGTTCATTTCAAGTGGATGAACTCGTATCAGGGCTCATAAATTCAAGAAACAAGTTTTGCAATAAAATGCCACTTCTAGCCTAAACTACCCTTGAGAAACCCAATAATTATTACATGTAAATGAGATGGTATAGAACAATTCAGAGAAATTTTTGACACAACAACCATGAGAGATGGTAAAGGAAGGTGTCCCCGAGCTTCATGCAAAATTTCAGGTTCTTAGGAGTTAATTTGAGCAAGTTATTCAAGTTTTTGTGAAATGGTTCCTTGAGATGTTCATTTTGAGCTACCTAGCTTCTTAGGTGTCAAAAAAAATATGAATGAATTATATGATAAGTCATAAGGTATTTTTTTATAGAAAATTTTCATAGAATTCATCAAAAATAATTTTGTCAATTGGAGGTGTGGTTGAAAATTTCTCTTCATTTTAGTAAGACAATTCTTTTCCTTTTCGCATGCTGCCATGGAATTAATGGAGGCAAAAGTCAATTTTTGGTCAAAACACTTGTTTGAGATTTTTAAAAATTTATTATATGTGTTTTATGTGTTCACATGCTTCCTTGATCATAAATTGATACTCAATCCTTCAAGCTTAGTATAGAGGCTACTAATGGTCATTTTTCAAGGTATTGTCATCATGAGTCTTCGCTATTTAGCTCTTTAATGAGAGTCTTTAAGACTGCATAAGAGTTCTTAACATGAATGGAATTTTATAAGTGCTTCTCTCCAATATTTTGTCTTGAAATAGTTGAATCACCGTGTGTTGCAATGGTGGTTTTCTTCTTCACTTGAAAGTATGTGCACATTTGTATTCAATGTTATAGACTAATTGGACCGTGTCTCACTGTCATCACCTCATTTATGATTGTTGAAGTTTGGTACATTCTTGTTATCCCCCTTAATGCATTTAGAGTGTTGACTAGGGTTTTTTTCTAAGTCTTCTTACTTGTTTAGTGACTATACAATCAATCTACTAAAATTTGCACTGCAATAGTGGGGTCATAGAGCATGTTTGGAAGTTTTCAAGCACATAAATTTCTGGAGGAAGATGGAATTTTTTTTTACAATGTCATAACATGTGAGAATTTCAAATTTCATTGAGAAATTGGTGATATTTTCATTAATAATGCCTTTCGGGATCTCATTGTTAGCATACCTTGATCTAGGGTTTCCTAAAAATCTTTTTTTTGAATCTTTCAAATTCACCAACCAAATTTTGAAAACATTGAAACAAATCTCTATGATCACCAATTGTTTACAAAATATTTGTAGTCATTTCATTGAGTATGGTCAAATATTTCATTAGTAGATTTTTTAAATACATGCACAATCTTCTCGGGTGTATACAAAACATTTTTTCTTAACATTTCAAAGCAAATACTACTAATAATATGGATTACCAATTGATTCATGACTCCAAGGAATTGTATGGTGTTTGGAGAAAGCTCACTCAGTCGAGTAAGGTGTGTTTATCTCTTCTTGTGTAAAATCTCCTATAGGAACTGCAACCCCGATCATATTTACAAATTGAGAGTCTCAAGACAATAATTCAGTATGAAATCATCCTTCAAAGTGCATGACATGTCTTAAATAGTTTAGAAGGAAAAAACACAATGATATGAGGTTTCGAACACTATCATAGTATGGCACATTGAAATACTAATTTTTTTGCTAAGTATTAAGTGACTTCACTATGTATGAAGGATTAGACTATTTAGGTATATATGATTGAAGCTTGAGAATATTTTGAAGGATTTCATTGGTCAGCCTCAAAGTCAAATGAATGAAATATTTTCTCACCTCGTAGAAGAAGACCAAGGGTTCCTTGCTAATATTGATTATCCTAAATTGGAACATTTAACCTTTGAATTCCAAAAAGAAATGTGAAAGGTCAAGATTCTCAACTTAGAACTTGAAGTTGAAAGAGAATTTGAAAAGGCATTGTGAAAGTGACAAAAATAAAATGATTAGTTGTAGAAATTATAAAAAGACAAGACTTGTTTAAGAAAAGGGATGTAATAAGTACATAGAAGATGAAAAGGTGAGATTATATAGTTTGAGTTTTGAATTCCTTGAAGTAGATATCGTGAAGAAAAATAAAAGGAGAGTAATGAAAAGAAAAATATGACTATAATCAAAGGGAAGTATGAATGAATGCTAAAAATAGAAAATACAATGGTGTGAAAAAGTGAGACAAAAAAAAAATATACAAGACATGTGATCGTTATCAAGGTGAAGATGAACAAGTGTATTTGAAGGAAACAAAAAGGTGAGAAATAGTTAAGATAGAGAATAAAGGACATAGATGGAAAGAACGAGACATAGATGGATAACTATAAAAAGAGAAACCAAAAACCTGGACTGATATCTATTGATGAATGAGTACTATTGATGCAAATACAATTGTGAAGGATAAATAAAACAAAGGACTAGTAAGAAAGAGTTCGACTATAATGAATGCCATTATATGAAAAGAAAATAGAGGTATTACAGAAAATGAAAATGTCAACAAGTGTCTCAAATATGAAAGAGAATGTGAGATGAAAGATTGATAATTTACTAAAATTAAAGTCAATTATCAATGTAAGAAAAATGAGTTGGATGCAAGTAAGATAGGAAAGTTATAAACTATGCAAGGCATTGAAAACAATGTTAAAGCCATATTTAATGCTGCTAGTTTATAATCAGTATCAGTTTCATGCATTCTTGACTATATATAAGTCGAGAGGAACAAGTGAATTATGAAGTGCATTAGTAAAGTGTCCATAAAATTGATTAAGCAATAAGGAAACTATATGGTCATTTGTTTGATAATATTGTCTCGAGTAGGTGCTTGACCGAATCCAATCGAGCGGGTTCTTAAAATTCATCAAGTAGGTGATTGTATGATCCTTTGAAGTAGGTGATTTAGTGATTAAGTGGGTGCTTAATCAATTGTAAACCAGTGTTTATAATTGGTGTTCTAAATAAAGAGGCTGGTTTCAAAGTGGGTTTTTCCCTTCTTGGGTTTCCCACTATAAATACTATGTCATGATTATATGTGTTGCTTGATTAAACTTTTTTCTTGTTCTAATTCAATTTAAGAAAGTTTTAAAAGACGTTAATTGTGCTAAGCACCGATTCAATAATAGTGCTTGTGATATCTAACAATAATTCTTGTGATATCTAACAATAGTTTCGAAATTGTGCTAGCAAGCTAGTTTTGAGACTGCACACTAGCTTTTAAAACCTTGTCTCCCATTCACCGCACAACCATCTCAATATAGTTATCAGGATTCTTTTCATTTATTAAGTAGTTAAGTTTTAGTCAAAAGTAACAGTGACCATGACTCATCATTCTAGTGAATAGATCCTATCAATACCACCTTAGGATCCCTATGGAAATGATAGTGACTATGTAATCATCATTACATCTTCACTTCCTCCCTATATCCATCCTAAGTTGGTATGAGTAGATACTTTGCCGATAGAGGATGAGACATAATGACCATGCCTCACTTACATTTATTGGATAAAGTATCACGGTGACGTGTTTTCATTGATGTCAAGTGTTTAGTGATGTCAAAGTGGTCTAGGTGTCTCCTTGAGGTGTCACATGATGTATCATGGTATTCCTCCAAATGGCATGGTTGATCCTATAAGGGTTATGCTTGTGCAAGCCCTTTTGAGCATGATAATAGTGTTCCAAGTTGATGATGGACTCTATGAGTATGGTGATGATGTGTATGGAAGGTATACATATTGGTTGAGGTTCTCATATGATGAGGTGATGATGAGACATGTTTGTTTGTTCCAAAAGTTGATTTTCCCATGAAATCCCAAGATAGTTTTAAAAAAAAACAAGGAAATATATGATGAATCAAGGTGTGAAGATGTTAACCAAGTAGTATGTGAGCATGATATGAGCCTATATGATGTGTGCATGAATTTACAAGTGTCTGAGGAGGTGGTTTGAGAGCTTATACAAATTTGTATAGCAATATTTCTCAAGAAATGAGACCAAGTGCTGTCCAAATGAGATGGGGCTGAAGGTTTCAAGCTGAACCATGATCAAACAACCATTTGAGATGATGGAGAATGTAGTTATGAAGGTTTGGACAAAATATAAGGACCAAATAATGAGTTTTGTGCAAGATATTGAAGTTTTACCAAAATCCAGGCTAAGCAAGGTATGCTAAAACAATGCCTTGATCTGATAAAAATTAAGAAGACTTCTTTAGATAAATCATAAGAATCCTTTTGAAGAGAATTGAAAGACAAATATTTTGGAAAAATTATGAGATCAAATGGTTGAAGGACAAGAAATTTCTCTTCATTTTTATAGAACTATCCAAACACTCTCCAAACCATCACATTGAAGAGATGGACAATAAATGTGGTGTTTTGTCATAAAATCAGTTTTACAAGTCATGAAACCACTTAGGGATGTAGAGAGGTCCTACTAGTCTAATTTAGTGGCATTTTTGTTCTTCAAATATGACTGCACAGTACAATTTTTCTGTTTTGCAAGATTTTGTGTATATAGCCCTATTTGGAAGGTTCCAAGATGAATATTTAGTTGTTGAAGCATGAATTTGATATGCACTTGATGTTCTCAAAGAGTTTTAGGAATGATCCTTGTATACTTGGTGTGATCCTTTTCAAACTCTCCCATATACGTTAAGGGCTAATCATGCCTAAAACCAATCTTGTGAAGTATATGTGAACCCTGTTGAAATATCATATTCTTGAATACTAAATGAGCATATATGGATGGTATAGATTCTATAAAACATATTCAAGGTCATGTCTTGGAGAGATAAAGTGTCTTTATTCTTGTAATATAATGATCAAACTAGTTTCTTGAGAACAAGGTCAAGAAGGTCTATTATAAAACCTTGAAGGCTTAGAATTTATTCATAGCTCCCATACAAAGAATGGTTTCTCATGGTGTAAAGGTTATATTTGGTATGTCTATGTATAGGTAGATCATGAAAATGGTCTTCAACTTGTTAGATTCAAGATGGAATGAGACTGGGTATTGAAGCTCAAACCTCAACCTTAGTAGCTCTTGAGAATCATGCAAGTTTGAGTCATTTACTATGGAGTGAAGCAAGGTATTAGCCTAGAAATATGTATAAAATCACTAATCATATTTTAAATGTGTATTTGAGGTCATGATCAATTAAAAAGTGCAAGGTTTTCTAAAACTATGAAGATGTAAATATATACTTACAAAAGTGTGAATACCCTACTCTAATGCACAATTCAAGAAGAGAATAGTGGTGCCTTGATATTTATTGTTTGTTGAAGATGACCTAAAATCCAAAAACCTCCCTCCTCAAGTCCCTGAAATCAAAAAAAGACATGTTCCATGCAGTTTGTCAAGTCATCCATGAATGTGATTTTAAGCTCTCCATGATTATGTTCATGCAAACAAGTTAAATGTTTGAAAATAAGTCTTCAAGGTTTGATGTGATGATCTATAATATTTGGTTGTTGATGAAGTCCTTGATATACCTGATACACTTAAATACATGCTTGATATGATCTCATAAGTCTTCTCCTTGTTCAAATTCAAAACTATGCAAACTAAGTCCTAACACTAGTGCTCTCATATGAGCTCAAATGAAGCTTGAAATCTAAATGGAAAAGAATGAGGAAGGTAAATAGGTCATAAGGTATTTCTAGAAGGTATTTTAATGTTCCATCATGTTGATAGCATTTGGAGGATTATTCATTAAGGTAACAAACAAGACTTACTCATTGGAGAAGAAGAAAAATAAAAGTAACCATTACAAATGGGTGGTGCAGAGGTCGATTTTGGATTATCTGCAAGTGTAACTAGTGTAAGATTTCTGAGACATGTTTCTTGTTCTCCATAAGTACATAAGGATTTATGGTGGCTCATGAAACAAAGGTTTTAACATCTAACCTCCTAAAAATGCAATTATTGCTAGTTGACAATTTTATGAATTTAATTAGTCTTCTCTGTACGAGGTGAAGGGTCATGGAAGTTGCATATGTGAGAAGTGGAAGTGTCGAGAATCAGGTGAGAATTTAATTCTCTTATTTATGTAAAGTATCTACACATGAAGTTGTGGTTAAAAAATTAGAGTGAGTTGTTGATGAAGATCAAGTTGGGAAGAGGAGCCTGAACATGCATGAAGACTAGTGAAGGTGTATGAAGGAATAACATGATAACATGGTGCTGATACTTTATGATGTAGAATTAGTTTTGAAGACATAAAAATTAGGAAGTACACTTTCTTGAATGAATTTGGTGCATCGATGAACACATGAGAGAGTGAGTGACTAAAAAGTTGTTTCAAAGAGAGAATATGAAGAGAATGAATTTCCAAAAGTATCCTTGCATGAGAGATCCTTGTAGTAGATGAATAGGATGAGAAGAGAGAGGAATCAAGATGAGAATGAGGGTGAAAAGAGAAGAATAATGAACTAAATAGATGATCACAATTTGTATGGGAGATAACTCAATAAAGTGATCAAAGCCATCTTGTAGAAGACTAAGTGGTACCTTAGTAGACAAAGAGTTGAAGATTCCTTATAAGTGGGACTTTATATAATATCAAGTTAAATCTTGGTTGAGGTGTTGGGAGTTGTAGCTTATAGGTAAGCATAGGCTTGTAGAAGGTCAAGTGGTAGCTTGACTAAATTTTGGAGTTGTAGCTCCATGTTGAGTGGATGCTCAACAATGAAATCATTGTAACATTTATAGGAAATTTTTGTCTAAGTTAGTTCTTTGGTTTCAGTGGGTTTTTCTCCCTTGAAGGGTTTCCCACATTAAATATTATCGCTTTGTGTATATTCTCCTATTGATTTCTTGTGAATGACGTTATGGTTTAATTATAACAAAGTTAATTAATTCAAATAGTCAAATTTTGAATAATCACCGATTCTCCCCCTCTCAGTGCCTAGAATTTCCAACAACATTTTACAGCTTATCCAATATAGTTAAGTATGTTAGTTTATAATAATGAAAGGATACTTAGTAACAATCTACAACATTCCTTTCAAAAGAGAGTCATAGTAACTTTGCTAAGTTACTATCATCGATAAGTATCTCTTAACATTTTGTTGTATTACAAAATCTTGTTAAGAATATATGATAACATATCGTGTTTTTGATCATGCAAACATTTCATGATAATTACAATCATAACTATACTCCACATCATATCAAATGATTGTATAATTTTGTTCATAGGACAAAATATTTTTGCTAAGATATGTAAATCATATAAGTTCTTTCATGGTGAATTAATGGTAACAACATATCCTTGTAGTGTTATTGTTATGTTTCGAATAAATAATAGGCTTATGTGTCATCATGGTTACATAAATGGCATACTTGTGATATATTAAATACAAAGACATTGAAATATAACTTCATGTTAGTGCCTCATGTAATGTGTTACTTTCATCACTCATTAAGCTTATTACAAGTCCTATTATACTTACCATCATTTGTGAATAGTTCGTTTAATGTGTTAGTATAATAATATTCATCATTGTTTTTCGTATTGTTTTTATAGTCAAACTACATCATTTACTAACATAATTATTTAATCACAACGATATTATGAAAGTAGATATAGTATTGTTATTTTAGCATCAAACATAATCAATCTCAAAAGTATATACTGATTTTAAAACTACGTGTAAAAACATTATTATAAACCACATACGAATTACAAATAATAAATGTATTTATTAAACTCAATAAGGAAGAATCCTTATTTATCATAAATATTACAATAGTTTCCAGATTGTTACAGATAGGAAGGATGCGTAATAAATCCTGTAAAATAATATTTTCACTTTTCAATAAATACAATGATCCAACTTAGGATTTTCAAACAATAATAAGTGATCAAATCACGTCAATAATATCCAACAATCACGTCACTTATCTACTCCAACTCGCATGTTGTAAAATTGTATGCATGGTCAACTCATTAAACTAACATGAACTATCAATTCTAAATCATGTTGCATTATCATGAAACCAAGAGTATAAATTGGTCACCCATCCTCTTCCTTTAAATACAATTTAATCAATTAGCATAAATAAATCAAACAATGGAATATTACAATCTTAGTAATAGTCTTCTTTGTCAAAAAATATACTACGATAAAAATCATACAGTCTATCAAATAATGATACCAGTAAGTCAATGTTTCAAATCAAACATTTATGATCAAGTTCTACCACAATAATCAAATGTGCATAAGTCTCAAAACTTTTAATTAATATCAAATAGATGTAATTTAGACAAGGAATATTCAGTCATTGCTTGTCAACCTAAGCCAATTCTTTTTCAAATATGCTAAGTCTGTAATAGCCCAGCAAGACAAGAATAGATTAGAATATGAGCTAAATGATTATGCATCTTATCATATAGCAGAGTTAAGGTATATATTTTAATTAGAAAAATATGTTAATACAAGCTCAGAGAGAGAGCTTATCCATACTCAATGTTTGTTTATCGAGATCGTAAGAGATCTATACTTCATAATTCAATATACAAAAATAGAACATAAATCTAAAGTAACTCACAACCTTGACCTACAATCAACTAATTTATATTTGTATATCTTATTAAAGCAAGATATACTACTACCCCGCTTGAGATAGAGGTATTGGTCTACTATTTCTTTACTTGGCAAGCTTATGAATATTTACCAAAACTCATCAATTCACCTATACAAATGCAAGGATTTAAGGCTAGCTATTTTAGGTACATTTAATAATATTATTTAAATCAACCCACACAAGAAATCAAACCACTTAACTTGGTATTGTTAAAACTCAACAACTCAAATAATGTATGGGCAGGTGTAGTAACAAAACTATAATTTATCCCATTACATAAAAATGTACACGACCTTGCGAGTTGATATAGTATAAATACACATTTAAAAATAACCGTGATTAAGTAGGGCAAGAATAAATTGTCTTCTACATACCCAGATTTGAAACATGATATCTGCACGTTCTCCGTAACCTATATTATTTGGGTTATCAAAAATTTATTTAAATGAAACATGACAAACAAAAGGCCCATGAATGTGTTGAACATACTAGTTTTGTAAAGCTTGTTAATCCATATAGGAAGTCACAATTTTACCCAAATTTCAATACCCAGTTGGATTCCATTCAAGATAAGTTAAATAATATAATACCCACATGATAGCAATGCTCCCATCTATTTTCTTATACCAAATATCATCGATTTAAAACACACATTTCCATATTTTTATATAGGAAAGAAAACACATAACAAATTACCCATATAATGAAATTGCTCTAATCTAATTTTATTATAAAAACATATCGATTTTCCACACATATTTTTTTCTTGATTTTCAAATAAAGAAAAAGAAACCAATACATATTCTATATCTCATAATGAATCAACATATAAGAGTTAGGATATTTCATGCCTGGAAAAATGACCAATCCTCCTCAATATTCCTTTCCATAGATATGAGAAACTAGTTTGCACATCCAGACAATAAGAAATCCTCAAGTTTCCTTCAAAAAGAACAAAGGAATCAAACTACCGAGAACCCTAACTTTTCCCTAATTTATACAATCACAAAACCAAAAATAATAACACCTATTTTTAGCAGGGATGGTCGCACTAAACTCACAAGATTAAACTACTAAATTTCTCCATGTACAGTTTTCCAAAAAGAAAGATCTCTTAAATAGTAGAATGATAAAGTAAACTTCATTGCATGCCCTTGATTCTCCTAGAAACTTCTCACTTTCCCCTAGGTCTTCCACCAAATTCTCCTCATTTATTTGCATTAATTTCACAGTGCCACATTTGTGGCTTCAAATGTTTTGCCACCCTTTTACCCTCCTTTTTGCATGGCAAATGATGGTACCAATCTTATTTTTAAAACTTAATAATAATCATAGTTTGCATGGTATTACAACTTACCAAATGACTCTCTGCAGAATGCATGGTCGGTGGTCTTTGATTGATTAACTAATGACTAAAAATTAACAAGGTTCATGATTAGGCTCTAGGCTTACAACCGTAACATTAACATTGGTAATTCGAGTGATCTAGTACCCCTTTTAACATTCATTCTCTTTTTATAATGACCATGGTAAGGTCGGTAATATTTTATATTAATAATAAACACCTTAGTACCTATTACTATGGTTAATAACCATAAAACAAAACATATATATAAGCCTTAAGGTCTTAGACCTCCAATACTTCCATAATCTTAGCCATTTTGCATGGTCCAGAGACCACTGAACCATAACATCACATTGTTGTTATCTTAGTCCAAAATAAGAAGATACTATCATTTACAACCATTTAAATCAAACACTAAACATTATCAAATTTACTCATGGTCTATGACCAACATGAATAGTCAATTTTTTTACCAAATTACATGCTAAACATCAAGGTGGAGATTATAACAACCACTTAACATTGTAATGATGGTATATGACTAATAATATCATCAATTAATTAACACCTTATTATGCCAAGTAGGTTAAACAATATGTAACATTACATTGATGATCAAGGACATCAACAATATTATAATGAAGATTGCTTAATGCTATATAGTTTACAACAAGATGTATTAACACAAAAATGTTAGTTACATTATACGAGTTATTATTATTTCTCAATACCAAAATAATAAAATACAACCATCCAATATATTTACTAATATTAGCAAATCATCACCTACAACATGCAAGTTGGATCACTATCTCACAAATAAGTACAATAATGAAACAAGTCTATCATCGATAAAAAATCATTGCATACAACAAGGTAAGGTAAATTCATACAACCAAGTACAAAAAAATAAGTTATAAATATCAAGTATTCCACGAATGCATGATGATGAGAAATGTTGCGAGGTTGGGCATGTAACTACGCGTAAGTATATATATCCTTTTTAGGATATATGTACATATGTATAGTTGCAAACTCAGGTATGTAACAATGTCGATCCTCTTGAATTCATAAATAACTTCATATATTACAACTTATTCTTGTGAAAAAACATAATGAAAATGAGGGATGTGACAAAATATGATGACATGGAAAAGTGGCCATGTCGAGACTTAAGTGCATTGACATGAATTTATTGGTGCTTGGTGGGAAGTTGGAGTGAAAATTTGGCATCATCTCTCCCTTACCCTCTTCCTTCTTCTTCCCATTTTATGTAAATATGAAAATAATGCCTTGTAAAACACATCCCTCTTTTGTTGTGTGAAACCATTCCAAAATGGTGGACAAATTCCCATGATTTCAGACCTCATATTTGGACTTTATGATGTGTTTAATGACTTATTCCATGAATTTAATGGTATATTCATCCTTTGAGAAATAACATCTTGTGTTCCTGGCTGATTTTTCCCCTATACTCATGTTTCATTGTATTCTTGCATCTCATTCTTTCTCGGGTATGTTGTGTGCATTTTCTACTTGCAAGGTTCCATTTTTGTGTGTTGTAAATGTGTTGGAGGGATTAGTTTGTGTAGTTTTAGGTTTTAGAACATTTGTCTTCCCTTCCCTCTTGTATTTTCTTCCCTTTCTTCCCCTCATGGAGAGTGATCAACCCTCTCTTTTGGTGTTATCACCTCCCCATTTTAGGATTTTTAGGTTTTTCTCTCTCTCTCTCTCTCTCTCTCTCTCTCTCTCTCTCCCTTAATCCCTTGGATATGTTAGTGTAGGTTAGATAGGAAGAGTAACCAAACTTGTATGGAGGTTTGTCTCAAGATGCAAGTCCCACACTTGGAGACAATCCCATGTTCATCAAAAGTATTGATCTTCCATGATCAAATCAAGGGTACTAATTTTTTACGCCAACATGCATAATTCTAATTTCTTTCATTAGAACACAATAGTTTGAATGGGATGAAGTAGCTTAGCCTACTATCGATTTGGAAACACAAGGAAAACTATAGGGTAGGGTATTAACTATATGAATAATTACAAAAATCACTAGGAGAACCATATGGAGTATAAAGTTTAGTCCAACACTTGGTGATTCACATGTGAGGTAACTGTCAAGGTTAGCCTGACTCCAACATTTGCATTTTTTTCTATCTAATGTGTGCTTGAGTGTATTGCATGGTAGTTAGGGTTGTTTTGCAAGTATAGGTGTAAAATATAGGTTTTTATGCAACATTAACGATTCCAAAAGGTGACATAAAGTGACACCAAATTTTACAAATTTTAACTATACACATGTTTGAAAGCGTATAATAGGGTCAATTTTTTTGTATGGTATTGGATTATGCTTGTACAATTTTGACCTAGAGGTTCTAACATATAGTAGTGAAAGGTCCCTCCGAGTTCTCTAGATTTATTTCTATCTCATATAACTCAATGACACAATATGATTATTTCTGGATTAGTTAAGTGACTCTTTTATCCCAATTTCACCTTTTATAGCTTGTATCTCTTCCTTAAAATGGTTTTTATATTCATATGATGAAATAGTTGATCTAAAACATCATTATACATCTATATTGTTAATTTATGTCTATATTATCAACCATATACTAAATTTATTAAAATCAATTAGGGTTGATACAATTTGGTGAACCTATTTTGATTGAATCCTTAACCTAGCCTAGGATCTTTCCCAAGTTTCCATAAGATAGGCATGTTGATCCCAAAACCCTAGTGTTGTCTTAGGGTATATACGTGTTTTAATTTTGTGTATTTTATTCTTGTGTGTGATCATGGCTTGTTTTTAAGATTTTCAAAGGCATAGTGGTTACTATCCTTTTAGCTCGGGTCCATACCACTAATGCGGATGCCAAACATGTTACTCCATTTTCACATTCCATTAGAGATGTTATAGTTTTTGATGTTGATTTAGATCCTTCTTGTCAACCATTCACTTACAATCCTCCTCATTTTTTTACATCACCTCATACTACTACTCCTTGAGATACCTTTCTAGATGATTGCACTCATTTTCCACCTCGTGTCACTCATAAAGACACGAAGGATGGTCTTGCATGTTAAAATTGTGATCATGAGCCCAATACTATAGCTAACATAGACTCTTTGTGATGATGTTAGTGTTTCTAGTGCACATATAAATGATTTTCCTTATTTATATGTTGATTGATGGTATCCCTTATGTTTATGAGGAGGAAATGATGCATTCCACATATAGCCATGATAATGACATACATGATGTTCCTTGTTCCAATGCATGCTCTAATAATGATTGTGTTTCTACTCCCTCTCTTAAATGAAAAAATAATGATCTTGCTTGTAGCATTTCTAATAACCATTGCACTTCTATTATTCCATTTGAATGTAAAAATAATGATATTTCTTGTGTTATTCCATCCATTTCTCCTAAATGCAAAAATTCTAATCTAGATCATGTTGTGAATGATGCACATTATGTTTCTCCTTCTCCTCCTACAAGAAAATGTGATGTTATTATTAATACTTCTTCTCTTCCACTTGTAGATGTTAATGTATGTAATGATGTTGATAAAAAAGAAGAGCATGTTGATCTTTCTATAGTTGCACATAGTACACATGTTGATACATATCATAGTGTAAATTGATTTCCTATTGTTGATTCTTATGTACCTTCATAGCCTAGTCATACGATTAAGCCCACTCAACCCATGCCAACCTTGACCAATCCATCCCTCAAACATGTTCTTAGGAATGTTAATGTTCCTATGGATAATTTTAATGGTAAGATACAACCCTTTAATGAACCTTTGAGTTCTTTTGTTATAACCACTCAAGAGGTATTTTCCTCATGCATATCGCAAGTGAGCTCCAAACTTCTCGGTATTAATATTTATCATTCTGGTATATACATCCACTAAATCTCGTGAGCTAGAGTATCCTCTAGGGTCTCAACGCCCTCTAGATTGTGACCTAGCACAATAGTGTGATACTCACTCTCACAATGTCACATTCTTTCTTTGGTGCCCGATCATATTATTCCTATAACTCTACCACTCTCGTCAGTGAACTCTCTACTAAATCACCCTCATGCTAGCTTATAAGATACATTTATAGCTCAAAACGACGCTCATCCCTCTAACACTATAAGACCACACATGTGGCTACCACAAATGCTACTAGATCAAAAAAATATGCATGATCACCGCACAATATCATCTACCCTCTCGAGTAATACACCAATGACAAGATCCCCTAAAACATTTCAGATTAGAGTATGAATCGAGGCATCCACTAGTATAGTCTAATAAGTATCACCTACAATCATCACACAACACATATTTGAAAATTTTTAATCAACCACTAACATAATATGAAAAAATAACTCAATAAAAAAATACACTTTGGCTGACCTACTACTACCACATATCCATCGGGGTATCTCCCTCTTCTCCTCCACCTATAAATGGAGGACCCTTAATTCCAACAACACCACCGGTGGTGCACCCCCACATGGGTATCCCATTAATATCATAAATAACATCACCTATTGATGTTCATCCCACCGCACTCTATAGGTTTCAATATAACACACATCATCTCTATCACTCACTACTATAATTGGATCTACCTCTCATGGTAAGGTGGTAGTAGGTTAGCTATTGTGGGCCTAAGATGAGCCCCATATATATGAGCTACATGTGTAGACCACCTCTATGGATATGGCATTTAGGGAACCTCCTACATTATCCCAAATTGGGAGTCACTCTCATACGATATAGTTCCCTACATGGGGAAACAATCATCTAGCCACATAATGTGCCAAATACACCTGGAGCTCTACTACATCCTCTGGAAACCCTAGATAATCCCTATATGGTATCTAGATAATATCCACTGGTGTTAATCTATTCATAATTGATCTATAAGTCATGGTATAAAAATTTCACCTCTTGGGTAGAAGCCATCATGCTACCACTATCTTTGGATGTCCCCAATCTATCTATGGCCCACCTATCAGCAAACGTAACCAATATGATTATAAGTCCAAACATGTAATAAAGTAACCACTTCCACACCACCATCATGGCTCTCTAAAGTGAATCTATACAAATATTTATACAAGTGCACTAATATACATCAAACCCATGCATACAAAGTCCCATGATCCTTAATATCCTTAAAAATATACCACAATTTATATGATATATAAACTCCACCACCATCAACTCGCACATGAATCATAAAACAATGTAACATATTTCCACGGCCATGGAAATCGGGGATGTCACAATAGTGATCAATCTAATTGAAGGCTCTCTCTCCCGACCCGACCATCCCAAGAAATATCTACACACGTTATCTCGTAGACACTTGAAAACATGCCTTGTGCATAAGGTATCCTATTCAAAAATACCAAAAAAACATAATAATCCCAAAAATCAAATAATCCCACAAAAGCAAATAAAAATATAAAACCCCATAAAATGGTGATAAAAGACACCTCATCACTCATTTACTAACCCTCACCCACTCATATTTAATTATGTCCATCCCACCTACCCATTTGCATGCCCAATGCATTATGGACCCTTATCATCTCACCTATATATTCAGATTACATCTATATGTGTCACAATCCCCTATGCACTCAAAAATATAAAACACCACTCACCCCCATCATTTCAACCCCTTGACTCTTTGTGCACTTGATCCCATACTTGAGTTTTTGTTTCTTTTCTAGCATATTTTGATATTACATGTCTTGGAGAGGTGAAGGCAAATCAAAAAGGATAGGTGCAACTTGCTACATCACTATTTTATCAAAATTTTAACATAGGTGTTAGTCGTAATTGTGACTAGCTTGTAATATTTGTGTGATTTTTAGTGAATCACAACTGTGACTATCTTGTGATCGAGCCATGTATAATTTTCATTTACATGCATTGTTTTTAATTTTTACTTCAATAAAATGTCTTTTATCTCCTTAAATGGTTAGGGATATGACTAAGGTAGGTCCCCTAACCACCAAAAATAACTAACATTTTCCAAGTGTGTTTTTGTGCAAGTATTAGATTTACATTAGGAATTTTTTTACCCACTTTATTCAATAAATAATCCATTATTGTCCCTGAATTTTTCAATGATAGTGTAAGCTCATTACTTTTAGTAACATTGATTTGGTGATTCTTACATCTACTAACTCATCGTGTAGGTGATCCAAATCTAGGCATACATTATTATATGATACATTGTCTCTGTAGGTAACACCTATATTTCTCTCTAATCAATGGAAACCTCAAAATCTGGTACACATCCTTCAAAGTAACCGTCATCTCCCCTGTTGGGATCCATAATGTTCATGTGTCAACAATCCACCACTCACAAAAAGTTGTAATCAAGTGCATATTTGGGAGCATCATACCCCCAATTGGGCTACATTTGAAGCCCTAATCTATCTAGTAAATTCCAATCAACATCTTCCAAACTAAGGGAAAATAGGGTATCCATATGTCACCCACCATGAAACTCTCTCACATGCACATCTCTCTACAAACACAAACCAACAAAAATGTTGTATCAACAAACTTACATAATGAATATTTCTCATAAAACCATCAACAACATTAACTAGATCATATCCATAACCAATAATTGGACTTGGTTCACAACCATACGGTCTTGGTTAAAACCATATAGTTTGAGGTTGGAAAATACAAGCCAACCCAGTCCAAAATTGGACCATCCTACCCATTTTCGATTTTTCTATACAATTCATCAAAAATGAAAATTTATGAAAAACATGAAATTTCCTAGTGAAAGTCTACGTTAATGCACTTACTAGCTCATCTATGTGTGCATATGGATGGCCTCGATCACCCTCTCAAATGGTGATTAAATCACATCTATGGCCTTTGACATCTTCTTTGTCTTAGAGCACTCTTCTCAATCACACAATTACAAATGAAAAGTAACTTTCAACTTTTTATTTTACTATATATAGTAAAATCTATTCAATAAGAAGCCATTACTTTGACTAAGGTTCAACTTCTCATTAATTCCTCTATCATGGTATGACCCATATCTTGGGACCCATTTCACACGCAGTTTGTAGAATCATCTTCAATATTCTCAATGTTGGTACTTGAAATTACACTCCCTTGGGGCCATGAATTATCAACGAGATAAGTGATGAAATTTTAGAATGGCATACTGTAAGTGTATGCCATTTGTAGTAAATGGGAGGATGTTTGAAAAACCTATTTGAACTTGAATTTTATGGGATCAAGTGACACGTGCAAAGGGGATGACCTTCCCTACTACTTTAGGCCCTGCCTTGACTAGGGTGAGAGAACCCATTTTGTAACCTAAATTTGAAAAAGGATAAGCATAATCAAGGCTTCTTAGTCTTTTCTTTGGAGATTTAGTATCAATCCTGAGTGAACATGGTCAATATATGTAAAATTTAGCTCCTACGAGTCATCACACTAAATGGTGCAAATTTCACTCAAGTGGGACTTAGGCTACTCTAGACAATGGGAATTTCTATTGGTTCCTGCATAGTTATGAAAGGGTAAAGTGAAATCCAAGTCTCCTTTCAATAGTGTTTACACATGTTGTGACAGGATGACTAACATGATATTTGTGTTTTATGATGAGGCTAAAGTTTTGTTTTATAATGATGAGGGATTCAAAAAATTGATAAGTCTCTAGATAACACTACTCACAATACTTTTTCAGACACATATGTCATTCCAAACAACATGAGAGAAATTCATCAATTTATAATAGTTCTCACTTAAAGAAATATTTGCATTCATTGATACTCAATTAAGACAAATATTTAACACAATCCTCAAAATACTTAGCAAAAATTCTTAGCACAAAAGCTCATGAAGTAAGTATTCTAATGAAGTGTTTCTTACTCCTAATCTCATACGCTTAAGATACACTCAAAATCTTACAAATTTCCATCAACAAAATGATTTGAGTAAGGATTTTATAACTACATTCAACATTGTAAAGTAAAGGCTCACAATACAATACTAAAACAAATCACCAAAACTTAATCACAAAGGATAGGTAATGCTTCAAAGAAAGCAAGAAACACATAATTGCAATAGGAAATACAATTGTTCAACAAAGTGCTAGTATTTAAAGTCTAGGAAATAAAAACCAAATCCATAGTTAGACAAATTTAATTTTAAAATTAAGAAAATTCTTGACAAGGGAAAAAGGTAATACTAAATCTCAACGCCTGTTAATGACTATTCTTTGTCATCATCTTAACACTTTAATTTGAAAGATTAAAACTCAAAACGCACTTCTAGGAAAAAAATAAGTAGTATCTCAATAAAAATATCAATTCTTGTTCTTTGCCAAAGATTTTAGAAAAAACCCCTCCTACTATGAGAAGAAACCCCTCATACTTATACTTTTATCCTATTTGATTTCCCCCAAAATGTCTTTAGGAAGGTGTTTGAATCCTCACTCCATGAAATTCAAAATCAACAAAGAAAAGATCTATTAACTGAAAAGATTCCCTTTTGCTTTTGATTGGGTTGAGTGAGAACACGTGGTGACATTGGAGGACACAAAAAGGATATTCTCTTATTCCCAACAAACTTTTTTCATTTCTTTCACTTGCTAGGGACTTGGATTGAGCTTTATCCTACCCTGTTTTTATAGGTGTCATACCTTTTGATCATCTGAGTTAGAACTTCTTCATCAGGTCCTGAGTGGTAGTTAAAAATGATTTCATGTTTTGTATTGATTTCATCAATCTCATTATAAATTGCTCTTTCCCATGTTAGATTCCTTATTACTTTATAAATTGTTGTCTTAGCACCTACCCGATCATTCATGAGAGTCACATTGAAATTTCTGGGCTCTCCTAATTTACCCATGACATTTCCTAAAAATACTGATCATATTTTCAGTTCTTTCCACACTAATTTTCTCCAATATCATTTCTAGTCATTCTATCTATCAGATCATAAAGTTGATTGATGTAATATGTAGTTTTATGTCTCACCTTCTCAAGGATTTTAAGAGAATTTTCCAGGACCTCCACTCTTACCTTTGTCATGTTGTAATACTCATGCTGACTATCCATAGAATCAGGAGATACAATGCCTTCTTTAGTAATTATGTCATCATCTAAATTCTTGATGACTTCCATTTTAGGCAACATATCTTACCACATTGTTTGCTTGGCCTCACATTTGTCCAATAATGCTATGTTGTTTCTAACTTCTCGAAGATGCGGGAATAATTTTTTACAAATTATATAATTAACATTTCACCTCTAGCGACCAAATGACTTTCCCATTGAATGGTAGCTTCCCTCTTTCACTCAAATCACTCACCCTCTTGATATCTTCACCAGTGATCTTTGGGGTCCGAGTCTATCCTTCTTGGTGAGTTCTAGTAAATCTTCTGACTAGGTTGGAAAATGACTCATTCTTAGCCTTTAAATATTGTTTTTTTCTTTGAACTCATCAATTTTCTGGAACACTCCTACTTCAACAGAAAAATCATATTTAATTTCTTCAGTAGAGGGCTTACCTAGAGAGACCCTGAAGACTTGTAAATCTGACGAGGATGCTTCTACTTGAGGAACATCAGCTTTGGGAGTTGAAATGTCTATGAACCATTCTCCTTTTATTATTCATGGCTGCCATAGAGATGACCTTCACCTTTTGTGTCGTCTTGTTGGAGTGAGGAGAGCCATTCTTTGCAAATCATCATCATCCAAGTGTATCTCTACCTTCTTCTTCTTGGGAAGAGTGCTACTGATCCAATCTCTTATAGGAGACTCATGTTCATTAACTAATTGTAAAAAAGGGTCTCAAATAAAATTTAAGGGCCTTAGAGGAAGATGTAGTATTGACACACCTTATGAAATTGCGAACACAGGTTCCTTACGAGTACTTTTTTACAAGGCCATCCTAGCTTTCAACTCCTTCCATAGGCTTAGATTGATCTTTGTCACATAAATTTCACCAGGGGATGTTGATCACCGCTTTTCTTTTCTATTTGTTACGAGCTTTTTCTCATCAAATAGGAATGGTTTTAGTAGGTCCTTGAGGGGTACCTTCGACCATGGGAATGCAAATTTCCAAGGCTCCTACCTCTATTTTAACATTCTGAGGTGTTACTGCAACTATAACATTTTTCATTTATTCTTGTGTTGTTTACATTGGAAACCCCCTTTGAATGAGGTTACATATGTAAAGTTGATTTTGGGGTGGCCTCAACATGATGTTGTGGTGTAATTTAAGCATAAGTACAAGATCTTGTATGAGGAGTTGTTCTCTAGTGGGTGAAGTAACTATAGTTGTTGGGATAATAAGGGTTGCTATCATAGGTGTAGGTTGTTCAATAGGAAAAACTACAAGAAAATGAGAAACAATAAATAAGACACTAGGAACCTCAAGGTTCTCTACCTATCAGGAGTCTCCATCTCTTCCAGATCCACCCATTCAGTAGTTTTAGTTCTTTTCCTCTTTCGGAGCTGAAGTTATTTTTCCTCTTCTATTTCTGCATGCTAGTATGGGGAACCTCAACCATTTTTTCTTCCTTGGCCTTCTTAAGACCAACTTCCATCACTTTCTCTTTTCCTTTGGCTCCTAAGGTAGATTCTGGAATAGTATGTAAGGGAGTATCATGAAAAGTGGGGCTTACAAACTTACCTTCATGAGGCATTGCTTCGTCCTTCTTGATGTTTGAAGAGGGAGAGTTTTGGATTTGTCTTGGGCACCTACATCACCTATCATTGGTAATGAATCCATCTTCTTAACATTTTGCCTCCATGAAATGTCTTTAGTGGTATAAACCCTCCAAAAGGGGGAAGAACATCATCGATGAGTTGAATGTGCCTATATTCTCTTAACAATGGGGTTTGGTGGTAACTTATATCCACTCCTTTTGAAAACAACCACCTTATGGAAAGCCAGATAGGGTGGGAAGTTTTTTCCTTAGATTGTTTTCTTAGTGATGTTCCAATTAATTGGTGGTAAGGGTTGTGAAGCAATGTTATCCAAATTGATTAACATTATTAACTATATATTACCATCCTCCTCTAACCCTTCGAGGGTTTGGATAACCCCGTTATCAACCATCTAAGACAAATTAATTCTTGAAAACTTTCTTCGACCTCTCTCTCATCTTCATAGTTCATCTAAAAGTCCTCATAATGAGGCTTGTGCTCTATCTGAGTGGACGCAATACTGTTTAAAATATGCTTTATATCATACTGTTTTCTATCTTCAAACTTGTCTATTATACTCTTGTTCATCTTTCCCTCCAACATTTTTTCTTTCTAAATATTAGGAAAGTATAATTCCCTATGACTATAGGGAATTTGATTGGGGACATTACATGTTTTTGAGAAATGATCTGGTGTACTTATAATAATTGTCTGACCAATTCCATTAATGCTGATTTGTCATTAACACATCTGGGCATCATATAGGGTTTCCATCAAAACCACTAACCCTGATATATGAATAAGTTCTAAATTGGATGAAATAACACCCATATTGAGTAATAAATCTCTTAGCATTAGGGTGAACCTTTCATTTTCCCAATTTGGATGGTACAAAAAAATTGTAGGTGCAAATAAGTGATTGGAAATATTTATGTAGTGTACATCAAAACTTTCCAATTTCAACTGATAGAAAATATCATACACCTTTGAAGTATCAAGTTCTCTATCCATTAGTAATTCAAGAAAATCCTTGTGAAAAGCTACATTATATACAAGGTTAGAGGTCATGAATAATTCACCCATTCTAATATTTTCTCCTCTCACTATCTAGGTAATTCCCATCATCTGCTCATGAATACAGGTACTTATAATCTCGGCCCAGGGGAGAGGTTATTTATTAACAACTATGACCTGGATAAATTCAAACATACACTCCTGAAATAAATTCATAGATTCTATACCCATTACTTGGTTCAATAATGTGATCACATCCCCAACTTCCTCAATAAACTCAGCCCTATTGAATTTCTTTGTCATTATGTGGGCAAAAGTTCATGGACTATTAAGCTAATGGCCATTCATATATTTCATCCATTTCTTTGAATGAGTATTCCAAGATTCCTATGTTGAATCTTAGTGATAGCCCCTCTTCCCTTGTGGGAGGAAAACCCAACATTCTATTAAAAGCATGTTCTTGGAAAGACAATACCAACTCTCCTCTTCCATCCAGGAATTTATTTAGTTTGGGGAACAGGATTGTAATTTTGGGCACATACCCATACAAGTTTTGGGCATGGTATAGTAGTGGGAGGGAAGGAAATAGTGAGGTTGATGCAACTATTAGATATTTGGGTCATGGCCCCACTTATTTAAAGGGGAATATTAGCCTTTGTTTAAAATCCTCTAAGGTGTAGTTAGCACAAGGTGTGATCAAAGATGACAATTCTATCAGAGGGAAACTAACATGAAACCTATTTTAGGGTGTTACGAAAATCTTCAATTTCAGTTTAGCTATATCACACCTCTTTGGACTTCCTATACAAATTTTCAAAATATCATAGGATATAGGGGATTGGCAATTTGACTCTAACTCGGGGATGGGACACCCCTATGGGTGCCACAAGAACCAAATAGAAAAACTTGAAAAACATAGACTAGGTGCCTTAATTCATTGGGTAAACAGAGTCATAAAGAGAAACACACATGGATTATGAGAAAATACGCACCACAAACAATTGAAAATGGAACAATTGGTCATTTAGACCAAAAACACAAAAAGGGAAACAAAAACAAACAAACAAATAAAAATTATACATTGTACAAAAAGTCATACCTGATTGTGTGAAGCTCAATCCAAGAAGTGTTTGAGATGCTTCCATTGATATGAAATTCCAATAGATCTCCTTCTAGGTCCTTCAAGAAAAAGGTATGCTCCCCAATTCTGATATCAATAGAGTATGGCCCCATCCACAAGAGCATCAAATTTTCCATGTTTTCCCTTTTCTTCATGTCTACTATCCCACAACAGGACTAAATCTCCAATGTTAAACTCTCTTGGGGTTACTTTCTTATCAAAAATATTTTTGAGCCTTTCCCTAAATTTTAGGTGCTTCTGATGAGATTCTCTTCTTTCTTCATCCAATTCTAGAATTTGGTTCATCCTTGCTTCATAAGGGTTCACTTCCCCTTCATCTCCAAGTTGTTGCATGAACTGATATGAAGACAACTATGTATGTAAGGGAAAAAAGAGCCTTGAACCCCATAAACTAGCTCAAAAGGACTTTTACTAGTTGCTCTTTTAGTGGTAATTTGGTCTACCCATAAAGAAAACTTGAGTTATTCACCCCACTTTCTTTTATTAACTTCTAGGGTCCTCTGGAGTATCTTAAGCATATTTTTATTGTTGGATTTAGCTTGGCCATTTCCTTGTGGATTGTAGTTTGATGCATAAGCCAAATTAATGCCATACTCTTTGCACATAGCTACTAATGGTTTATCCCTAAAGCTCATGGCATTGTCAGCAACTATTTTGACAAGAACTCCAAATCTACAGATTATATTGTTTAAGATGAAATCCATAATTACTTGGTGAGTTTCCTTTTTGGTGGGAATAGCTTCAACCCACTTAGTGAAATAATCAGTAGCAAACTAAGATCCATCTATGCCCAACACTTGAGGAATCTAATATTTCTCCAATGAAATCCATTCCCCATTACTTGAAAGGAGTTTCAATTGACATTGGTTGTAATGGTAAAGCACCCACAACCTTTCAATCTTCTAGAGAAACATTGAAACTTTTGCATCTCCTGACTAGTATAGTTGTATCCTTGAATAACGTGGGCCACCAATATCCTTCTCTCAAAATCTTATGTGTAGTTACTCTTCCAGAAAAGTTCCCTCCACACACTCCTCCATGGAATTCTCCAAAATTATTGTGGGACTTCCTCTTCAGTTATACATCTAAGTAATACACCCTCTGGATTTTTCCATGCTAGACCAAAATCAGTCATGACATATTTTTGGGATGCCAACTTGAGTGTTCTTCTCTTTTTTTGTCTAGGTGTCTGGGCATTCCAAATTCCTCAAATAATAAATTACATCCTTATACCAAACTGAGTTATTCACTTTTTCATGAGGATTCATACCATCCTCTTCAACAACATTCACCTCCATAACCTGCAAATTACTTTCAGCCATCAACTTTCTAGTCCCATACCTCTAACCAATTTGGTGGTCTGTATCTCCATATCATATTCTTGTAATTTATTCACCCAATGAAACCTTTTGCTAGAGACTTCCATTTCTATCAATATATCTTTAACCATCGTATGGGGAACATAGGCTACAATCTTAGAACTTAAGATATAAGGCCTAAAATTTTAGTAGCTCTTACCAAAGAAAAATCTTGCTTTTCCATGATAGTGTACTTTAATTCAACACCTTGTAGGCCTTACTGAAAAAGCAATAGGCCTTTCATTTCCATCTCCATATTTTTTGCAATAACACTGATGCAATAGTATTTTTAGAGGAAAAAGAAAATATCTGAAAATCCTTTTTATAGTCAGGGCTTTCCAGTACCAGGGCATTCTTTAATGCTTCTTTAATTCTTTGTGAAATCTTGAACAACTCCTTCTTCCCATTTAATGACCTAGTATTTTTTAGCATGCTTGTTATAGGGATTGTTATCTCAGAAAATTAGAGATAAATCTTCTGATAAAATTTATTTGGCTGAAAAAAGATTGAATTCCCTTTTTAGACTTAGGGATAGGAACCTTACCAATCACTTCCACCCTTTCAAGATCAATCATGACCCCTTCCTTTGACACAATATGTCCCAATAGTTTAGCTTTTGAACTCCAAAATGACATTTCTTAGGATTTAATGAAATCCCATATTCTCTGCATCTGAGAAACATTTTCTCTAGGTGTCCTAAATGGTCACCTCTTTTCTTGGAAAACATTGTTATATCATCTTGATATACAACTATAAAATCATTAATAAGTCCCGAAGAAATCCACATCCATAGCTCTCTGGAAATTTTCTCCACATTCATAAGTTTGAAAGGCATTTTGACATAAACATATGTCCCCAGGGGGTAGTGAAAGCAGTCTTGAATTATTTAGTTTTCTTGACAACCACTTGATTGTATCCTAAGAACCCATCTAGTGTAGATAATAACTCGAATCTGTAACAAGTTGTAGCATGTTATCCATATTTGGAAATGGATAATTATCTTTAATAGATGCCTTGTTAAGATTCCAAAATCCACACAAAGCCTTATGTCTCCATTTTTCTTTTTGACTGGCACCAGATTAGCCACCCATGAAGAATACCTAAAGTTGTATGATTCCTCCATCTCTCATCTTTATCAACTCTTCTTGCATCTTGAGGGAAAGGAGAGGATTGATGGGTCTTTTTTTACTCTAAAAGGTTTAGAATTGGGTTCTAGAGGTATTTCATGTTGAAATAGATCTTCTCTATAGGATTTCAATTTAGAATATGACCAAGGCTAAACAATCTTGGTATTCTCTAACAACTTAGTATAAGCTTTCTTTTCTTCCTTTCTCAAATTACAACCCAACCATACCTTCCTTGGTTTTTCTTGGTCCCCAGGTTATATTCTTCGACATCTCTGGAAATAGAAATGGGCATGTTGATTATCCTATCAACATTGTCAAAATTGGATTCAAGGGAAACCAGTCCTCTGGGAATCATATTTTTTTCAATTGGATCACTTATTTCCCAAAGAGATTTTCTTTCCCATCACAAAGTTCAACCATAGGTTCTAAATCAATGTGTTGATTTGTGAATTCATTTTTACTTTCAATGAACCTTTGTATCTGATCATCATCTTCAAATACCTGTCTAGTGTTTGACATTATCAGGCATGAGGGTCTAGCCAACACTTCAACATCATAGTTACAAAATGGAGATATTGTATAGTTAGAGAAGTGTGATGCAATTACAACTAATTTATCTATTTTTGCATTCTGAGTCCTTTCATGATACAAGATGTTAAATGAATCAAACATCTCAATAAGATCCCAAGTTGCATGCTTATATTGTTTCATCCATTGATTTTTAGTGGCATACAATTTTCTTACTTGCTTCACAATTAACTCAGAATCTCCTTTAACAATGAGGTCTTTAATTCCATGTTTCCAAGAAACTCTCAATCCTAGGAGCAATGCCTCATACTCTGCAATATTATTGGTACATTCAAAATTTAATTTGAATGAAAAATTATGAGACTCTTTTTCTAGGGATGTGAGAACTATTCCAGCTCCACTCCCCATAGAACATGCTCCATCAAATATCATGGTCCAAGGAATACCAGGATCTTGTAAATGAGTGACAATATTTATACATTGATCTTCAAAATCAAAAATCCTATAAAATTATCCAAATCAGTGTCAACAAATAATACCTCATAAGAGGCATTCACATAGGATCTTCAATGATATGGAGCATCTTTTTCTCTCCATGTAATTTCACCAATTTTCCTTCTACATGTATGGTGGCGTATGACATATCCATCTGTACACTACCACCCACACTTGCAGCCCATTTTCTTGACAATAACATACCCCATTTAGCAGGGCAATCCATAATAACTACGTTCATGGTCAAATACTTTCCTAGATAGGAAACCAACTGAACAACTAGCCCTTTCACATATCCAATAACTGGAACCTCTCTTGAATCCATGGTGTGACACTTTCCAAATGTTGTCATTACTTTTATATCCAATTCATTCATAACTTCAATGGCATGATATTGCATGAAGCTCCCGAATCAAACATATAATTGTGAACAAGTCTATCACCAATAATCAAAGAGGTGAAAATGGATCAACATCCAATTGAGATTCCACTAAAGAAGTACCTAAGTATATCTCTGGGGATTCCCCCATGCTTTCTTGTTCTTGAGGAACTTCCACTTTAGTTATGGTAGATGAGACATCCACATTATTTACTTCTTTGTTCACAACCATTGTCTCTTCTTTGAATCCCAAGTACTCAAAAGCTCTTTTTCTATGCTTAGGAATCCTAAGAAATTCAAAATAGGCACTATAATTTTAATTTGGCTCAAAATTTGAGCCATGTCACAAGTGACATACTTGGGAAAAACTGTATTGGGAGACAAAGTAATGGACGGTTTCTGATGGGATAAAATTCTTTGCTACTTGAAACATCAAGTGGTATTTGGCTTATTGGCAGTGCATGGCCTTTATTTGGTATATATTTCTTGGGGACATTCTTAGGGACATTGGTCAACACATGTACTTTATTTTTGGAAGACAGAGTAGTTCCTTTGACCAATCTATTATAGAGGTTATAATCCTTTTCTTGAGAAACAACCGCGTTCATCAAAAGTTTCCTATCTTCCTTAGAAGGGGTACCTCCATCATATTTTTTAATCATTAAATCCCTCAGATAGTCAAAATCATGGTTAGGAAATGAAAATAAGTCTGAACCATGTCTATATCAACACTGGTAGTAAGAGGAAAAAGATACCCATTCCAAACAATTCCAAAATGATTCGACAGTCCTGAGTACCTAGAAATTCAATAGAAGTAGCCCCTATTTGTGTAGTATCAGAACATTCTAGCATGCAAACATCACCAAAATAAGCTTCATTAGTAGCATCATCATCAGTATTAGAGTTACAAGGGGAATGTGGCATAAAACATTTATCACACCAATCAATGACATGATCTTCTTCAACAGAGATACCCTAGTAGTTAATGGATCAGGTACCAATTTATTTTCTCTCTGGTTTGGCTGCTTATTCCCAACCCCATGGGTCCCTTTCCTCTATCATCAGCTCTATGATCACCTTTGGGGTGATTCCCAAATCTATTTTGTCCTTGAGGTTGATGTTGAGCCTGAGGGTTTTCTCCTATGCCTTTCTCAGCTCTAGCAAGCTTATAAGAGATCTCTTTAACTACCCCTGCTAGGGTTTTAACTACTTCCTCTAGATCTACTGATTTTCTTGGCTGAGGTTTTTCTAGGTTTAATAGCTTAACACCTTCCCTCTTTGGAGGTTTTTCTAGCTTGCTTTGATATTATTTTCAATCTACACCGCCATGGTAAAATCTTTCCTTAAATTTCTAGGATTCTTATCTCTCAAGTAGTAGGCTTCTTCTTGTCAAATGCATCTGAGTATTTAATCAAACATGAATCATCACTAGGTCTCAAATTCATAGGCAGTCTTGCCAAATTTTTTTCTAAACCTAGTATTAAAATCTAAAACCAGTTCATTAGGATTTTTCTTTATGTTCTCAAACTTAGACAAAGGAATCTAGGATCAATTTTGTCACCATATTGCATCTTAAAGGCATTTTTCATTTCTAACCATGAATCAATTGAATTATCAGGAAATAATTTGTACCATTCCCTAAAGCATCTTCATCTAAGGTATGTATGAATAATTTTACATACACATCTTCATGTTCGATTTCAAAATCTTCCATAGCATTCAAGAAGAGTCTAAGATGTTGATCCCCACTTATAACATTATTTCCTAAAATCTAGGAAATCTATTTTGGATTTCATGAGGGACTTCATTTGGATAACCAACCATTCCATGAAAATCTATGGGTTTGTAAGTATTCACTACAAATGGAGGTCGGGGTGGATTTTCCATATTGTTTTGAGGAGGTGTTCTAATTGGAGGGTTAAAATAATTGGGAACTGGGGATCTTTGGTGTAATGGTGTATGATCTTCAAAGTATTGATCCTTTAATGATTTTGTTTCACAAAGTACTTCTATTATTTCTAATCAATAAAGGAGAGAGTTGAAGAATACCCTGATTAGTTGTAAATGAAGGACCCTCCTGAGTTGGTGAGTACAAATTGGTATGAGGACTACTTGATTTAGAACTATCTGAGGTATAATCTTCCACTGAAGGTTGATCACTTTCACCAATAGGTACAACTTTCTCTTCTGACCTTTGATCACCCAAGGCTTTCTAGATTTGTTTTCTTCTTGGATTAGTCTTTCCCAACTCTAGGAAAATCTTCTAGTAGGATCTGATTTAACAAAGGATCTTCTTCCTTCCAAATTTATGGAATTTTCAAGTAAAGCAACCAAGATTTAGATATTTTACACTAGTTTTTTTTTTTCCATAATTCTCACAAAGGATGGAGCCACCACTAGGTTTTACACCCTAGATGTGTTGATTACTTGAAATTACTCACTAGAAGATAGATTTACACATAAATGAACAAATCTTCACAAATATTTACAATCCTTTCCAGGATTTTCCTAGTAAAGTCAAATTTAATGGAAATATCACTTGTACTAGGGAAATATAGAGAAAACAAGTACATATCAAGCTCTATTTTGGAAAATCTCAACAAAGGATTGTGTTCTAGACATGTATTTAAAACAAATATGCAATAAACATTACCAAAGACATGAATTTTACTCAATTTTTGGAAATAGTCCCCAAAAATGGTGCCAAAAGTGTGTTGGTACCCAAAATTACACCCCCTTGGGGCAAGTAGTATCAATAGATGAGATGATGAAATTTGAGAATGATAGACTATAAGTGTATGTCATTTGTAGCTGGGGAGGATGTCTAACAAACCTATTTGAACCTGACTTTGATGGGATCGGGTGACACGTGCAAAGGGGATGACCTTCCCTACTATTTAGGCCCTACCTTGACAGGGTGAGAGAACCCATTTTGTAACCTGAATTTGAAAAAAAAAGGATAAGTGTAATCAAGGCTTCTTAGTCTTTTCTTTGGAGATTTAGTATCATTCCTAAGTGAACATGGTCAATATATGCACAATTTAACTCCTATGAGTCATCACACTAAATGGTGCAAATGTCACTCGAGTAGGACTCAGGATACTCTAGATAGTGGGAATTTATGTTGGTTCCTGCATAGTTATGAAAGGGTAAAGTGAAATCTAGGTTTCCTTTCAATAGTGTTTACACATGTTGTGATAGGATGACTAATATGATATTTGTGTTTTGTGATGAGGCTAAATTTTTTTTTATAATGACGGGGGATTCAAAAAAACTGATAAGTCTCTAGATAACACTACTCACAATGCTTTTTTCAGACACATATGTCATTCCAAACAACATGAAGCAATTCATCAATTTATCATAGTTCTCACTTAAAGAAATATTTGCATTCATTGATACTCAATTAAGACAAATATTTCACACAATCCTCAAAATACTTAGCACAAAAGCTCATGTAAGCATTCTAATGAAGTTTTTCTTGCTCCTAATCTCATATGCTTAAGATACACTCAAAATATTACAAAGATCCATCAACAAAATGATTTCAAGTAAGGATTTTATAATCACATTCAACATTGTAAAGTAAAGGCTCACAATACAATATTGAACAAATCACCAAAACTTAATCACTAAGGATAGGCCCAATGTACTTCAAAGAAATCAAGAAACATAATTATAGTAGGAAATGCAATTGATCAACAAAGTGTTCAAGTATTTAAAGTCTAGGACATAAAAACCAAACCCATAGTTAGACAAATTTCATTTTAAAATTCATCAAATTCTTGACAAGGGAAAAAGGTAATACTAAATCTCAATGCTCTGCTAATGACTATACTCTGTAATCATCTTAACACTTGAATTTGAAAGATTAAAACTCAAAATGTACTTCTAGGAAACAAATAAGTAGTATCTCAGTAAAATATCAATTCTTGTTCTTTGCCAAATATTTTAGAAAAAAAAACCCCCTTAGTATGAGGAAAACCCTCATACTTATACTTTTATCCTATCTGATTTTCCCCCAAAATGTCCTTTAGGAAGGCCTTTGAATCCTCACTCCATGTAGTTCAAAATATGCAAAGAAAAGATCTATTAACTGAAAATATTCCCTTTTGCTTTTGATTGGGATGAGTGAGAACATGTGGTGACATCTGGAGGACACAAAAAGGATATTCTCTTATTCCCAACAAACCTTGTCATTCTTCTTTTCACTTGCTAGGGACTTGGCTTGAGATTTCTCCTACCCTATTTTTATAGGCATCATACTTTTCAAACATTTGAGTTACAACTTCTTCATCAGGTCCTGAGTGGTAGTTGAAAATTATTTCATGTTTTGTATTGATTTCATCAATCTCATTATAAAAACTGCTCTTTCCCGTGTTAGCTTCCTTATTACTTTATCAATTGTTGTCTTAGCACCTACCCAGTCATTCATGAGAGTCACATTGAAATTTCTGGCTCTCCTGGTTTACCCATGACATGTTCCCTAAAAATTATGATCATATTTTTAGTGCTTTCCACACTAATTTTCTCTCCAGTATCTTTTCCAATCATTCTATCTATCAGATCATGAAGACGATTGATGTAATATGTAGTTTTATGTCTCACCTTCTCAAGGATTTTAAGAGAATTTTCAAGACCTCCACTCTTACCTTTTTCATGTTGTAATACTCATGTTGACTGCCCATAGAATCAAGAGATACAATTCCTTCTTTAGTAATTATGTCATCATCTAAATTCTTGATGACTTCCATTTTTGGGCAACATATCCTACCACATTATCTGCTTGGCCTCACATTTGTCTAGTAATGCCCAAGTTATTTCTACCTTCTCAGAAGATGTGGGAATACTTCTTTACAAATTCTATAATTAACATTTCACCTCTAGTAACCAAATGATTTTCCCATTGAATGGTAGCTTCCCCTCTTTCACTCAAATCACTCACCCTCTTGATATCTTCACCAAGTGATCTCTGGGGTCTGAGTTTGTCCTTCTTGGTGAGTTCTAGTCAATTTTTGACTAAGTTGGACAATGCCTCATTCTTAGCCTTTAAATATCTCTTTGTTTCTTTGAACTCATCAATTTTTGGAACACTCCTTCTACTACCACAAAAAAATCATATTTCATTTCTTTAGTAGAGGGCTTACCTAGAGAGACCCTGGAGACTTGGAAATATGATGGGGATGCTTCTTCGAGGAACATCAACTTTGGGAGTTGTAATGTCTATGAACCATTCTCCTTTTTTTTTAGGGCTGCCCTAGAGATGACCTTTCCTTTTTGGGTAGTCTTGTTGGAGTGAGGAGAGCTAGTCTTTGCAAATCATCATCATCCAAGTGTATCTCTACCTTCTTCTTCTTAGGAAGAGTGCTATTGATCCACTCTCTTATAGGAGACTCATGTTCATCAAGTGATTATAGAACAAGGGTCTCAAGTACAATTGTAAGGGCCTTAGAGGAAGATGAAGGTATTGACACACCTTCTGAAATTGTGAACACAGGTTCCTTCTGAGCACTTTTTCTACAAGGCCATCCTGGATTTCAACTCCTTCCATAGGCTCAGATTGATCTTTTGTCACTTCAATTTCTAGGGGTTGTTGATCACCATTTTTCTTTTCTATTTTTTCCAAGATTTTTCTTAGAATAGGAATGGTTTTACTAGGTCCTTGAGGGTAACTTCAACCATGGGAATGAAAATTTCCAAGGCTCCTACTCTACTTCAACATTATGAGGTGTCACTGCAACTGTAACATCTGTCATTTCTTCCTGTGTTGTTTACACTGGAATCCCCTCAGCATGAGGTTGCATAGGTAAATTTGATTCTGGGGTGGCCTCAACATGTTGTTGTGGTGTAATTACAACATCAAGTACATGATATTGTATGAGGAGTTGTTCTCTGGTGGGTGAAGTAACTGTAGTTGTTGGGATAGTAAGGGTTGTTATCATAGGTGTAGGTTGTTCAATAGGAAAAATGTAGGAGACTGAGCAATAGTAGACAAGACACTAGGAACCTCAAGGTTCTCTACCTATTCAGAGTCTCCATCTCTTCCAAATCCACCCATTCAAAATTTTAGTTCTTTTTCCTCTTTGGAGCTGAAGTTACTTTTCCTCTTCTATTTCTGCATGCCAGTATGGGGAACCTGACCATTTTTTCTTCCTTGGCCTTCTTAAGACAGCTTCCATCACTTTCTCTTTTCCTTTGGCTCCGAGGAAAGATGTTGGAATAGTCTGTAAGGGAGTAACATGAAAAACAAGGCTTGCAAACTTACCTTCCTGAGGCATTTCTCTAGTCCTTCTTGATGTTTGAAGAGGGAGAGTTTTGGATTTTTCTGGGTGCACCTACATCACCTGTCATTGGTAATGAATCCAAATTCTTAACCTTTTTACCTCCATGAAATGTCTCTAGTGGTATAAACCCTCTAGAAGGGGGGAAGAACATCATCGATGAGTTGATTATGTGCCTATATTCTCTTAACAATGGGGTCTAGTGGTAACTTATATCCACTCCTTTTGAAAACAACCACCTTATGGAAAGTTGGATAGGGTGGGAATTTTTCTCCTGATTGTACTTCTTCTCAGTGATGTTCTAATTAATTGGTGGTAAGGGTTGAGAAGAAATGTTGTCTTGGATGTATTCTTCACTAACTATATTGCCATCCTCCTCTAACCCTTCAGGAGTTTGGATAACCCCATATTCAACCATCTGAGACAAAGTCATTCTTGAAAAATCTCTTTCATCGACCTCTCTCTCATCTTCACAGTTCATCCAGAAGTCCTCATAATGAGGCTTGTGCTCTACTGAGTGGGGGCACATACTGTGTAAAATATGCTTTATATCATATTGTTTTCTATCCTCAAACATGTCTATCATACACCTATTCATCTCTCCCTCCAACATTTTTTCTTTTTGGATATTAGGGAAAGTATAATTCCCTATGACTATAGGGAATTTGATTGGGGACATTACATGTTTTTGAGCAATGATATGGTGTACTGATAACAATTTTTTGACCAATTCCATTAATGCCCATTTGTCATTGACACATCTGGGCAACATATAGGGTTTCCCATCAAAACCACTAACCCTGATATATGAATAAGTTCTGAATTAGATGAAATAACACCCATACTGAGTAATAAATCTCTTAGCATTAGGGTGAACCTTTCATTTTCCCAATCTAGTTGGTACAAACAAATTGTAGGTGTAAAAGAAGTGATTGAAATATTTATGTAGTGTGTGTCAAAATTTTCCAATTTCAACTGATAGAAAACATCATACACCTTTGAACTATCAAGTTCTCCATCCATTAGTAATTTAGGAAAATTCCTATGAAAATCTATATTATAGACAAGGTAAGAGGTCATGAAGAATTCACCCATTCTAGGATTTTCTCCTCTCGCTATCTGGGAAACTCCCATCATTTTCTCATGAATATGGGTACTTATAATCTCGACCCAAGGGAGAGGTTGTTTGTTAACAAGTATGACTGGATAAATTCAAACATCCATTCCTAAAAGAAAGTAGTAGATTCCATACCCATTACTCGGTTCAACAATGTGATCACATCCCCAACTTCCTCAATAAATTCAGCCCTATTCAATTTCTTTGTCATTCTGTGGGTAGAAGTTTGAGGACTATTCAACCAATGGTCATTCATATATTTCATCCATTTCTTTGAATGAGTATTCCAAGATTCATATGTTGAATCCTTAGTGATATCCCCCTCTTCCCTTGTGGGAGGAAAACCCAACATTTTTTCAAAAGCATGTTCCTAAAAAGACAAGACCAACTCTCCTCTTCCATCGACTTCTTTAGTTTCAAGATTGTAATTTTGGGCACATACCCATACAAGTTTATGGGCATGGTGTAGTGGGAGGAAGGCAACAAGTGAGGTTGATGCAACTATTATCTATTTGGGTCATGGCCTCACTTATTTTAGGGGAATATAGCCTCTATTTAAAATCCTCTAAGTCTGTGGATGTGATATCAGAGTCTGTAATTCTATCCAGAGGGGAACTAAGAATGGAATTTGTTTTTGAGGGTGTTACAAAAATCTTCATAATTTTGGTTTAGTTCTATCACACCTCTTTGGAATTCCTATACCAATTTTCAAAATATCATAGGAAATAGGGGGATTGATGAACTCACCTTTTTGACAACTCTTTGGAACTTGTCTGGAAAATCTCTGCAACCAAAATCTGAGCCTTGAGTTCAGTTCTCACTTCAACTATCTTTTAGTACTATCACTTCAGAATATCAAACCTTTTGGGGTGTTCTGTATGTAGCTTTAAAACAAGTCACCTTATTAATGACTCGACATATTTATGCATTAATGCCAAGATTACATTTGTCGTGGGGAGTTTTTTGTAATTCTCAACCTCTTTAATCCTTACAACCATTACAATATTTTTCACGTCATATCACTCACGTATCTATCTTACATGAATCTTCTGCATTAAGGGGCTTTACTCCCATATGGCTAGTGCATTAATGAACCACCTCCTTTTTCACCAATGGGCTTTGGGAAGATCTTGCAAGGTGACCTACACACTATTGTTGTAATATGAGAGATGCACTTCTTTTCCCCCCCATGCATACTATAGACTTGGTCCATGTTCTCGGGTATCTCGGATCTCTAGACTTATTTTTTATCAACTGCACACCCTGAGGGACCATGAGACTTTTTTCACTTTTTTTTGGCTTCCAACCTTCCTTCTCGCATACTACTTTCCTTTTACTTATTGACTTTGACCAATGAGATGACATGCACCCTCTTTTGGGTTTCAGACTTACAACTTCATCTTGCACTTTACCAAGTGTAGAATGCCAGGAAAGTAGAGGCCCATCTCCCCATTCCAATAATATCCTTACGTGTGTTTTCCTTTAGGAACGAGGATGATTCTACATTTTTTCATTGTGCTTCACATGAATGCTCATTGGGGTACTTTATCAGACCTTTGGAAATATCTTGTGCCTTGCATATTTACATTGCCATCTGTAAACTTCCAGATTAAGTATGATATAGTGTGTGTGTGTGTGTGTGTGTGTGTGTGTGTGTGTGTGTGTGTGTGTGTGTACTTGTTTTCCCATCTATACAATATATTTGGTTAGTCTCGAACCTACTCTGTATATTATCAAATCTCTCCATTATTGTAACTTATTATACATTGAATTAAATGATCTTATCTCCCAATACACCTTACATTTACAAATTTTTAATCTTATATCCTTTTGACTCAAGTGTCATGCTTTCTCCATCTCCCTTTCTTGAAAAGGGGAATAAAGTGTTGACCGTACATGGTCATCCACATATTTTATCTCTCAATTTAACTAATAAAAAACTAATTTTTTATTCACACAAGACCATCCTACCTTATCCCTACCCATGATTCTCAAAGAATAGATATATGTAAAGAAATCATGTAAGTCTAAATGTATTTTCCCAATCATACAATTTCAACATAATATCATGATTTTATAAATCACGATTGATCACAGATGTATATTTTATACGAACCAATTATAATACCACAATCCCACTATGATTTATAAGTGTAGGGGAGAAAAGAAAAATCATCTAGATATATAAAAAAGTATCATTTTCATGGTTTATTTCTCGTATACCCATCCCTTATATGGTGGGGGAAATGAGACGTCATTCCCTAATACCTTTGTGTGGGTTCTTTCAATAGAAATATGACCTAGATCTATATGTAGCGGTGTGATATCATTTTGTAAAGCATTATGGTGACACTCTTCCCTTGGTTTTGGGACACCCAATTCCCACATGAACACTTTCAAAACACAATATGTTATGGATTTTACTAATCCCAACCTCCTAAATAAGCCTAATGAAAATTTTATGTCTATGAAATACTCTCTTCACATAGTCACAGAATCTACCTCGCCGCTTATAACATGCTTCTCCCTTATTTCCATGTGAGTGAATCATTGTCTCATGACATTTTCCACACATGATTATGTTCTCTTAGCATGATGCTATGGTTCGATGCATGAGAATCTTCATAGAGCATGAAGGTCATGAACCGATTGTAAAAAAACCTACTTCTAGCATGCAAACATATACCAAGAGATAGTCTTGTTTTTTCCTCCATATTCAAAATTTGAATGTAATGGTTTTTACTATAGTAAAAAAGTGAAAATGTGAATTTATTAGTTTCTAGGTAGATGTGAGTTGTCTTAGCTACGTAGGAAGAGGAATAAAATCTTCCTTAATTAGTTGCATAGTTGTCAAGAGGTCAAAATAGGGAAGTGGTTCCTATTCTCAAGCCTAAGTGATGAAATATCACTAAAATCATGGAGATTTCACCCAAAAAAAATTAGAAAAGAGATTACAAATGAATCTATTGATAAGGAAGAGAATCGAGCATCAAGTCTGGATGAGAAGAGAAAGAAGACTCTTGGTATGGAGGAACAATATAGTTTGTGAGTGTGAAGAATTTGTATGAATAATCATGGTGTAAGACTGTATTTCATTCATGAAATGTAATTTATTTGAGTTATATGAACATAAAATTGCTTTAAATCTTCTTCCTTGCATGTATTCAGGGCTCACCCTGTATAATGTATGGTTTTGTGAGTTAATATTGTTTAGATTGCAAGATTTGAATAACGGTGATATTAAATTGATCATATCTCAAAAATTAAAAAACAAAAAATATGAAATTTTAAGAGAAAACGCACCTTGGAAATACGAATCCAACAAGTCTAGTATGAGGTCGATTGGATATGTATGGAAAAATTTATGATTAAATTACCGACTGTAGTATTGAGACAATTTAAAAGAAAAACATATTTCAGAAGTAAATCATCATATATGGAATCATGATATGGATACTTCATGATGACCAGATGACCTCTTGAAGCTCTTTAAGCTTGAATAACATGCAAGTATATGGTTTGAATATGATTTTTCCCTAGGTCCAAATCTAAGAAAAGGAGGCCTATGGGTAAAGGATGATATGATCATATATTCAAGAAACTGAGATAGATGGTGCATCAATTTGTGGTATCGAGCATGCTCCTAACATTGTATTTTATTATTTTGTACATGTGATTCATGATTAAGAAGATATTTGATATATTTTCGGTAATGTAGTTGTGGATGATGATATACAAAGAAGGTTGCAGGAGTTTGTGAAAAAGGATAGCAAGTCATAAAGGCTTAAGAAAGAAAAGAAGCCAAGTGAGGCTTAAGAGAGCTAGTGAAGCTTAAAAGAAGAGTATAGAAGATCTTCATATCCATAGAAGATCTTGGAAGCTATTTGATCTTGAGGTGAAAGAGACTCAAGGAAGAGAGAAATGGAAATAGAAAAAATGTTGAGAGTGGTGAGAGAACTCTAGAGAGAGAGAGTGAAGGAGAGAAAAAAAGAAGAGAAATAAAAAAAAAAGAGGTGGAAGAAATCAAGAAGATTAGAGAGAGAATTGAAGAAATAGAGATGATGATGGACACCATGATGAAGATACCAATCCAAGGAGTTGGATGGAGGATGAGGAAAAGAGTAAAGTGGCCAGTGAAGCTACTTGTGAAGAAGAGAAGGAAAGGGATGATTTCCATGAAGAAAGAGATGAAGAAAAGTGAATCACCTTGTGAAGATGAAGAGGTGATAAAGAAAGTTCTCATTGTGGAGAACAAGAAGAAGAAAGAAATGAAAAGAGAAGGTGAAGTGCCAAGAGGAGCACTTGAAAAGATGAGAATTTCTATGAAAGAGGCATTCATAGGGACCTTGTGGTCTCTTGTTTATCTTTCTAATGTTGTCTTTGAATGGGTACATGTAGGTATAAGAAGTTTTGTGGAGAATGTTAAAATAAATACTTTGAAAGATAAGAAGATTAGTACAAGAGAAGCCACCAAGCACACAAGTGAATATGCAAGAAGAGAGACAAAGAAGATTGTTGTTGTCTACCTAGAGGAAGGGATGTAGTGCCTAATGCATGAGAGAGGAATTGAAGACTTTGTTCCTATAAATGATGAAAAGGAGAATGAAGATGAATTCCATGATGTCATGGAACACTTAGAGGAATCTAGTAACCAGCCATACATAAAAGAAGAAGATGGAGCAAACAAACAAGAAGCAAAGCAAACCAAGGAATCCATGGAGCAACCTGTCAAGAAGGTAAAGGTGAATGAAAATATGGATTTTTCTATTGAACATATAGCTGTTATTGTACATGTTAGAAAATAAACGAAGATGATAGAGACATCAAATAAAAAATTAATCATGGATGCATAATGCCTAAGTGGATAGTGAAGCACACACCTAAGCAACATGTGATTGAGAAGGCATGTTTGGTTGCTAAGTCTGATTTTTCTCATATTTTTGATAAGCATGCAAATGGACAAGATGATAAAAAGACAAATAAAATTGATCTTTTAGTGTTGGCACAAAAGCATGGTTATATAGTACCTAAATGGCTTAAGAAGTTATATGACAAGAGAAAAGAACACAAGTATGTATTACTAAGTGCATAAGAAATGGTAACAAAACATCTCAAGAAGATGTAGATGATGGTGAGCATGAGAAGATGGTGATTGCACCTAGAAGCTTGTGGAGAAAAATTGAAGCAGGTTCAAGAAAGTAAGAGCATGAGGCTGAAATGAAGAGCATAGAAGAGGTATTCCATGAAGAAAAAAGAGCATAAGAGGTATACCAGGAGGTGAAAGGTAAATGAATTGTTTTTGATGATTTATATGATAATGATTATGAATGTAATTTTGATTTATCTTCTCAAATCAGTTTAGATGATGATATGTGGAATGAGTTGACTATAATGCCTAATATGCAGTAGGGTAATGACCAGGAAATGATGAAAATGAAAATATATTGAATGAAAGTGATGATAACCTCTTGAATCAGAAGCAATGAGAGAGTATGTTGATGTAAAATAGATATTGAAAGATGAAAACAAAACTCTAGTGCCTAAATATGATGAATGATGTTGTGATAGATGGATGATGAAGCTTTGTATGAAGAGTTGAGAAAATAGAGGAGTTGTTGAATCCTTATAAGGGGTTGTTTTTAAGCTCAAATCAGATTTGAAGATTTTAGTTGTTAGCATGAGAAAGAGGAAAACAAAATGAAAAAGACCAAGTTGGAACATAGTCAATGAAAAACAAAAACAAATGAAGAAGATCAACACCTTGAATTCACTCAAGAGGCTAGATGGCCCAACATTTTTGCATCTAACATTTCTTTTGTTGTTGTGAGTAGGAGGTTTGGAGGATATTGAAAGAAATCAAGCACCTAATTCAACAAGAAAGTTCATGAATGAAGAAAAACAAGAATAATACATGGAAGACATATATGAAGCTAAGCCATGAATTTTGAAGATGAGAAAGAGTTGAGGAGAAGAACATACTAGAAGAGGAAGAAAAGAAAGAAAATGAGAGAGGCAAAGACAATTTTCAAGAAAACACAAACAATGGCATTTGAAACAAGAACTTAGGATATAGGTATGCACAAAGTGAAGAGAAAATGATGGAGAAGGCATTTGAATTGAGATAAAATATTTTCTACGAGGGAGTATGATGCAGGAGAACCTTAATAGAGCATGGAGGTCATGAAAAGGTTGAAAACAACCTACTTCTAGCAAATTTGTATGTATACCTATAAAAAGAGATAATCTAGTTTTCCTCCATATTCAAAGTTTGAAAATTTGAATGTAATGGTTTTACCATAGTATGAAGAGTGAAAAGTTAGATTTGTTAGTTTCTAGGTAGATGTGAGTTGTCTTAGCTATCATGTAGGAAGGGAATAAAATCTTCCTCAATTAGTCATGTGTAGTTTCTTCCTCGAGGTCAAAATATGGTTTTGGGAAGTGGTTCCTATTCTCAAGCCTAAGAGATGAAATATCACTAAAATCATGGAAATTTGACAAAAAAAATAAGAAAAGAGATAAAAATGAATCTATTGATAAGGAAGACAATCGAGCATCAAGTCAAAGGACAAATGAGGATTAAGGAAAGAAGACTCTTGGTATGGAGGAGGATCTTTTATAATTTTGTGAGTGTGAAGAATTTGTATGAATAATAATGGTGTAAGACTATATTTAATTCATGAAATGGAATTGATTTGAGTTATATGAACATAAAAGTGCTTTTAGTACATTTTAAATATTCTTCCTTGCATGTATTCGATATGGCTCACCCTATATAATGTATGGTTTTGTGATTTAAATTGTCATTTTTAAAGTTTTTTATCAGGTTAATACATTATTTTGAATAATGATGATAAAGTGAATGTTTGGCTATGGGGTATGAATAGAAAAAATTTATCATTATCTCATAAATTAACAAACAAAAAAATATTGAAATTTTAACAAAAAGAACCTTGAGAAATACAAATGTAAAAAGTCTTGTATGAAGTCGATTGGATGTGTATGGAGAAAGTTATGGTTAAATTATTTCGACTGCATTTACGAGATAGTTTAAAAGAAAAACGTATTTAGGAAATAAAATCATCATAAAGTGAAAAATAATTAGCGAAATCATCTGAAAATTTGTACAAATATCTTCCATATCATTATGAAGTATCCCTCAAATTTCAGGAAGAATGGGCATGTGGAGAAATAGAAGTTAAAGACAAAAATTTTTTTTTGAATACGTAGAGCAAATATCTTCCATATCATTATGAATCAATTTCAAGAAGAATAAGGTAAAATTTATACAATTTGAGGTAATTCTAATGATCCAATAGATTAAATCAATGTTTTCAAGGAGATTTAACGTGTTTATGATTCTTTTCATTCTTATAAATCATCATGGAAATGACTCTCTTCACTCATTATTAATCTAAACTCCCATAATGATTTGTAACCCGATTTTCCCAATGTTTGATGGAAAATTGCAAAGGATCCAAAAAGAATGAAAGGAAGGGGATATTCCTACAAGAAGAGGATGGAAGCCTAAGAAGATAAGAAATTTTGTATAAAGAATATGTTTTCTTAATGAACAATCCTATCTATACTATATTTTAATGTTCTCTTTTCGATGAGTACTTCTTGTTGGCATGATCGAGAGAAGCGTGAATCCATTAATGAATATTTGGAAATGCTTGTTTTATGGAAGCCTCATGGAGGTTGAGTGATGTATACTTTTTCTAACATGCAAGTGTATATTTGAGACCGAGTATGATTGTATAACAATGTTTCCTTGGGAATTCTAAGTCGGTTTCTTGAGAATTAGTTGGTTAAGCCCACATTATGCTAAAAAGTTGTCTTTGGTGACATCTAAAAGGTTTGAACTCAAGCATTCAATGTTTTCATTGCATATTCATGAGCTATGAAAAATAATTGTGACTATTTTTTCATCACGCCTAAGCAAGTAAGTTAAAAGTATTGGATTGTAATTATGATATGAGGAATAAAATCTTGTTCTTGGGCATTTGTACATTGCATGAGTGATAGGTACATTGATCTCATTCATGAGAAGAAATTACCTTGTCCTTATTTGCCTCATAATTGTTAATCTCTTGTGTGTGAATTTGAGACTGTGCATGTCATTGGGGCATGGTATATCATGAAATTTTTGTAAAAGGGCTTGTTACAAAACTCAAGTTTGATTCAACTATTTGTATATCATTATTTTATTTTGAGGAAGTCATTCCCTCATGATGAACTTGAAAGAGGGTTTAAAACCCACAAGTGAGGATCACGAGGGACGACGTGCACATCAATGGACATGTGAATGGCAGATGTGAAGAGATCTTGGGAGGAGCGAGAATCAACCGAATGTGCATGCAAATATTTGAAAACACGGGAAAACCTAGTTAAGCCATAAAACTCTCCTTTATCTCATAGATCAAATGGGGTGTACATATAGGAGGTGTTGAGTAACCCCCAGTGCTGCAATCATGACAACTCGAGTAGAGAGGGGGAGTTACATTCCTAGAATAGAAGTGTAACTCCCAATGACACATATGACACTGATACCGACATGCACGACACACCGATGCGCTAACAACGACACCGCCACACGCATAAGGGAATCTCATAATGACCCCTAAATGACACATGGACCTATGATCTCACCTAAGTGAGATGACTCACCTAATGATGTGGAAAATAACACACACCAACACCCCCTTCATCGTAACTTAGGATGAGGCGAAAGTCAAAGATGAGAAGTGGGTCCCGACACAAGGCCTGATGAGGTACCCACACACAAGAAAAAGGTCCCAAGCAGTGAAGGAAAACCCAGTGGGAAAAACATCCACCACAAGAGAACAAAACACTCTCTAATCTAAGAAAGATGCCAAAATGGGTCCCGGCCATAGACGAGCTTGAAAAGGTACCCATGTACAAAGAGGCAATCTCTCGGAAAGAAGAAGAAGAGAGAAGAAGAGGGAGACGAGAGGAATGCAGAAGATGTCATGGATGGATCTGAACTCTGCAGCTCTAGGAGGTCTCCCAAAAGAATGTCGATGATGAGATCCTCTACCTTTGGACTGAAGAAGAGCCACTGTAATGAACTGTGTGCCTACCCTTAGGAAGGATAGAAATGACATGCTGGAAGTCCCCACTCCACAAAGGAAACTAAAGGAAGCAACACGAAGAAATCTGAGTCTGGTGCACGAAAGTGTGACATAGGTCTAGCGAGTGAGTGACAAGGAACCGAAGGTAATGCCACATGCGTAGAACTGTCAGAGTGAAAAAGAGGAACATCCGTAGAAAGGATGTCCAAGTGATGTGAAGGGAACAAAACATCCTCCACAACAGAAAAGGGATCACAACTAAGGGTGGATCAATGAAGGTCTCTAGAAAAGTGGAAGTGGCATGATTCTCGGAAGGGCACTCCCAACAAAAGAGATGATGAACTCCTCTGAAATACCTGTAGATGGATGAGGAACCGGTAGTGCATCACAAGTAAAATTTGTGAAAAGATGACTAAGGTAAGGCATATACTCTTGTCCCAATGAGGGGGCTCAACAAATAGAAGAGTGATGTTAGATAGGTGTGAGTCATCCAATGAAGGTAGAGGAGTGAAAGGGGCCTCACACACTGGAAGTGGAAAGGAGGCGGGTGTGATGATAGTATGAGGTTGAGTAGAAGACTGCTTGATATCTGATGAGATGTGGGGGGTGATAACAATGTCTGGAATAGTGAGAGAAAGAGGAGAAGAGTCCTCTGTAGTACTCTCGACATCAGAATAGGGTGCACAATCCTCATCATCAGAAGTAGAATCAAGCGAGTCTATGTCAGTGGAATGGTCATCACATGAAGAAATGGAGGATACATGCTCGAATCAACAAGTAGCAGCAACAATGACTCGTAGTATGTGAAGGGTCTCATAGAAGGATTGAAGAATGCTCAGACATAGTGAGGTGGATCTGAGTCTGCCATGTGAAACCAGAGAGATCTAGAGACATGCATCATCATGTGACCAAAGACATGGTCACAAGTGTCAAGGAAGTCCTCCAGATGATGATGATCAGTGGGTGTAGGAACTGGCCCAAGCAAGAAGGGTAAAAGACCCTCGTGGGTGAAGTAACATTCCATGGAAGCACGCCAAGCTGAATAGTTCCCTCTCCTGGTGAGAAGTGGCAGAGGCTGTAAGGTGATCTACGATGCTCAGTCTGGAAAGAGCACTCTCCATGATGTGGAATGCAAGATTCACAAAAGCAAGACATCAGACTTGGTCGATAATGCATCTGCGTGTGAAAGCCCAAGAGTACAGTTAACCCCCCAGAATGCGGCACTTTATAAAAGTAGTGTGTTTATAAAATTAACAATGTCATCACGTAATGTGTGAGAAATCATGCAAATTTGACTAAAGAAGCACTCAAAAAATGATGCGAGTCAAAAGTTATGGCATTAAAATGATTCCCTAACTGATGGAAAATGCCACTAAACACTGCAAACAAATTAAAAAAGTTCTCAAAATGAGTGCAAAGGGTATCGTGTGGGTACTCATTAGAAATGGCATCAAATTTTAGGTATAGTTTGTTTTTCTTGCAAGGGGGGATTAGCCTCCTGCCAACCCTGGACCTCACCCTCCGTCTTCGACATGCATAGGAAGGGAATGAACAAGCAAAAAAAACAACCTTAAAAATTATTACAATGCCAAGAAATAATGTTTTTATCCTCAAAACATAAAAAAGGGATTGTTTTAACTACCCAAAAATTCTAAAAGGGAGTTGGAAGGAGAGGGGCCCACGTTTTCAAGAGCTGGTTGTTTGATGTTATGGTGTCCACGTGGAAAGTGGGTAGGTCGCTGAAGATGCAAATGGAAGCCAAAACGTTTTCTAACGCAGTGTCAAAAATGCCACATGGAGGAGGCTGGAGGTGTTATAGGCACGTGGGAGATTGTTGGAGGTCAATGGAGATGATAACCATTGAGCCACGTTGCAGTGAAAACATCCACGTCTGCAGGAAGTCCTGCGTGTGGTTGAGAAAAATGGCTGGAGTTAGAGCACAAACGTCCAAAGCTATTGGGAAATACATGCCGAGAGAAAGGGAACATGTTAGAAAATGAATGTACACGAGCATCGAGTGAGCCAAAGAGATAATGTGATGGCAGAGAGGGTTACAAAGACACCACTGGAGATTCAGGTGGGAGGTAAGAAATGGTAAAGTGCAGTGATCCCAAGAAGAAAACTACCAAGAACTATGCAGAGCCAGAAAACTAGCACCAAACAAAGAGCCACACCGGCTAACACCAAATGCAGCAAGCCATGCAAAAGAACACGAAACACAGAATGTAGAAGCACGTTGGAAGGAGGGCTAGAGAAGCCGAGCGAACCTTGCTTGCATAATGCATGGAATGAAGTCTTTCCCGTTGGACTGGGAATGAGTTTAGGCAAAGCAAACATTTTCGAGTCCAAGAATAAAGAGCTCCAATGCATAGGTGGATGGAATGCATGAGTCGATAATGAACCTGTAAACATCACACCAAAGCAAAAAATGAGCTCACGAATATAAGCAATCATGAACTCAACAATGGATAATGCAAACCTGATATAAAACAACACGGCAACCTTGGAAGACCACATGCAAAAGCTGTAAAACCACGAACATCCCAAAAACACCCATGATCACACAAACAACCCAAAGAGAGAGTATGATGTCGAATCAGTGCAAGTAGAGCACGATCGGAATCACCATTATGACACACACACAAAATCTATATATCATGCCGGAAGCTAGAAAACATGCACAGAAATGCCGATGAGTGCATGGATCCACAAGATCCACTTTGATACCATGAAAGAGGGTTTAAAACCCGCAAGTGAGGATCACGAGGGATGACATGCACATCAACGGATGTGTGAATGTAGCGTGAAGAGATCTCGGGAGGAGTGAGCATCAACTAAATGTGCATGCAAAGATTTGAAACACGGGCAGAACCTGGTTAAGCCATAAAACTCTCCTCTATCTCATAGATCAAATGGGGTGTACATATAGGAGGTGTTGAGTAACCCCAGTGCTACAATCATGACAACTCGAGTAGAGAGGGGGAGTTACATTCCCTGAATAGAAGTGTAACTCCCAATGATGCATATGATGCATCGATGCGTTGACGAACTAACGACAATGACGTCATGCGACGCGTAAGGTAATCTCATAATGACCCCTAAATGACACATGGACCTACGATCTCACCTAAGTGAGATGACTCACCTAATGATGTGGAAAATAACACACACCAATAGAACTTGGTGCTTAGTATGATTGTCAAATGTATGATGACAAAATGACCTCTTGAAGCTCTTCAAGCTTGAATAACATGCAAATAGGTTTGAATATGATCTTTCCACTAGGACCAAATCTAAGAAAAGGAGGCATGTGGGTAAAGGATGATCTGATCATATATTCAAGAAGCTAAGATAGATGGTGCATCAATTTGTGGTATCAGTGTGCTGTAACATTGTATTTCATTCTTTTGTACATGTGATTCATGATTAAGAAGATATTTGATATATGTTGTTGCTAATGAATTTGTGGATAATGATATATAGAAGGTTGTAGGAGTTTGTGAAAAAGGACAACAAGCCATAAAGGCTTAAGAAGGAAAAGAAGCCAAGTGAGGCTTAAGAGAGCTAGTGAAGATCAAAAGAAGAGTATAACAAATCTTCATATACATAGAAGATCCTAGAAGCTATTTGATCTTGAGGTGAAAGACCCCGAAGGAGACAGAGATTGGAGATAGAAATAGTGTTGAGAGTGGTGAGAGAACTCTAGAGAGAAAGAGAGAAAGAGAAAAGAGAAGAGAAACACCAAAGAGAGGTGGAAGAAATCAAGAAGATTAGAAAGAGAATCGAAGAAATAGAAATGAGAGATGATGAAGATACCAATCCAAGGAGTTAGATGGAGGATGAGGAAAAGAGTAAAGTGGCTAGTGAAACTACTTGTGAAGAAGAGAAGGCAAGGGATGATTGCCATGAAGAGAGAGATGAAGAAGAGTGAATCACCTTGTGAAGATGAAGAGGTGATAAAGAAAGTTCTCATTGTGGAGAACTAAAGAAGAAATAAATGAAAAGAAGGTGAAGTGCCAAGAGGAGCACTTGAAAAGATGAGAATTTCCATGAAAGAGGCATTCATGGGGACCTTGTGGTCTCTTGTTTTTATTTCTAATGTTGTCTTTGAATGGGTACATGCATGTATAAGTAGTTTTGTGGAGAAGGTTAAAATAATGAATTTGAAAGATGAAAATATTGGTGCAAGAGAAGCCACCAAGAACACAAGTGAATGTGCAATAAGAGAGAAAAAGATATTGCTATTGTCTACCTAGAGGAAGGATGCAATGACCAATGCATGAAAAAGGTATTAAATATTTTTACCAATAAATGATGAAAAGGAGAATGAAGATGAATTCCATGATGCCATGGAATACTTAGAGGAATCTATTAACTAGCCATGCATGAAAGAAGAAGATGGAACAAACAAATGAGAAGAAAAGAAAACTAAGTAATCCATGGAATCCCTATCAAGAAGGTAAAGGTGAATGAAAATGTGGATTTTTCTATGGAACATATAGCTGTTGATGTACATGTTAGAAAAGAAATGAGGATGATAGAGACATCAAATAGAAAAATTAATCATGGATGCATAATGCCTAAGTGGATAGTGAAGCACACACCTAAACAACAGGTGATTGAGAAGGCATGTTTGGTTGCTAAGTCTGATTTTTCTCATATTCTTTAGAAGCATGCAAAGGGACAAGATGATAAAAAGACAAATAAAATTGATCTTTCAGTGTTGGCACAAAAGCATAGTTATATAGTACCTAAATGGCTTAAGAAGTCAGATGACAAGACAATAACACAAGTATGGATTCCTAAGTGCATAAGAAATGGTCACGAAACATCTTAAGAAGATGTAGATGATGGTTAGAATGAGAAGATGGTGAATTCACCTAGAAGCTTGTGGAGGAAAAGTTGAAGTAGGTTCAAGAAAGCAAGAGCATGAGGCTGAAATGAAGAGCATGGAAGAGGTATTCCATGAAGACAAAGAGCATAAGAGGTATACCAGGGAGGTGAAAGGTAAAGGAATTGCTTTTAATGATTTATATGATACTAATTGTGTATGTAATTCTGATTTGTCTTCTCAAATCAGTTTAGATGATGATATGTGGAATGAGTTGACTACAATGCCTAATATGCAGTAGGGTAATGATAAGGAAATGCTGAAAATGAAAATATATTGAATGAAAGTGATGATAACCTCTTGAATTAGGAAGCAATGAGAGAGTATACTGATGTAAAACAAAGATTAGAAGATGAAAACAAAACTCTAGTGCCTAAATATGATGAAATTTGTGAAGAGATGGATGATGAAGCTTTGAATGAAGAGTTGAGAATGATAGAGGAGTTGTTGAATCCTTCTAAGGGGATGTTTTTGAGCTCAAATCAAACTGAAGATTTCAGTTGTCAGCATGAGAAAGAGGGAAAAAAGAGAAAAGGATAAGTGCACCAAGTTGGGGGGCCAAAAGCGGGTCTTAAGTGGATGCTTTTTTTTGAAAAATAAAAAACTTCAACTTGTATGAGTTTTTTGAAATAGTTACACTCAAAATTGGAAGATATTATATAAACATGAATCGTACCATTTTGAGTCTAGTTTCTAAGCTACTAAATTTTATTGAAAATGAATAAGTTTAAGTGGGTCAAATAACTAAAATACCAGCAAGTGCTCCTATTTTAAAAAAACATAACAGAGTGACTTTCATGCCCCCCACCATTTTTTGAGCACCATTTAGTAGTATTGAAAACCATTTGCTAGAAAGATAGCTAGGAGCATATAGTTTGTGATAGAATTATTTTTAGATTTTTTTAGCAAGTATTTATTTTTTAATGATTTTTCTAGTACATAAATTTTATGTTTTGAAAAATAATGGAGCTCTCGATGTGCCCTCCTAACTACCTAAAAAATATCAAAAATTAGATTTTTCTTTTGAATATGTATAGAATTAGGCATAGTTTGTGCTAGTATAAGTTTATTTCAATTTCGATGACCCAAAAAAATATACACAATGAAAGATAGACATATTTAAACTTAAAAAAATAGCTATAAAAATCCATAGTTAGAAAATAAATAATATGGAAACCTTATATAAGTCGAGAAAATTTGAAAAATTATATTTTTGAAAGAAAAAACTCATGGTATAAATTTTTCTACATCATGGTATAAGTTTTCTTAAATGAATCAATTGTTTTATGTTGATTTATCATGGAGGAAGTGGAATTTTTACATTTTCTTGCAAAAACACGTTATTTGTTGTGTTTGTGTAGGTCCATGCCTCAGGCTTGGGGTCCAAACCGGATCCCAAGCCTTGAGGCATGGCTTGGAAAAAGTGAAAACACAAAATGCGTATGTGTTCTTCTTTATAGTATAAACATTGTATATGACTTTTGCATGTTTCTATTTTTTACTTTGTCTATCAATTTGAAAAAAAATAAAATGTGTAAGTATAATTTTTTCATTTATTATTATTTATATTTTATATTTTAAATTTATTTATGTAAATATAAAAATTAGGGTCACTCATGCACCTTATGGAATTAGTCTCACTACTTTTCTCAAACTCCTAAAATGAGTCACTCCCTCGATGCATGTTGCTTGTAAAGTTTAGGAGATAGTTTTATAGTATAATTTTGTCATAAAGATACATAGGTAATTTTCAAGATTCCAACATTTAGCCTAAAGCTTTTAGTGTTTAAATTCTACAATCGAAACCCTAAACCATAGGCCATAAACCTAAACCCTAAACTATAAACCTTGAGCCCCAAACCCTAAACCCTAAACCTAAACCTTGAACCATGATCCCTAGAACCAAAAACCTAAACCCTAAACCTTAATTCCTAAACCTTAAACCTTAATCATTCAGCCCTTACATGTGAGCCCTAAATCCGAGCCTTAAGACCTAAACCTTGAGCCCTAAGCCCTAAATCATAAACCCTAATCCATGAACCATGAGTCATAAATGTTAAACCCTAAACCCTAAACCCTAAAAACCTGAATCCTAAACCCTAAACCCGACCCCTAAACCCCTAAACCTTAAACACATTTGAATCCACAAACCTAAACCCTAAACCTTAAACCCTAAATCACTTATGGAACCTAAGCCTTGAACCCCACACCCTTATTCACGAGCCTTAAAATCTAAACCTTGAGACCATATACCATAAGCCCTAAACCCTAAACCTTAAACCCCGATCCCTAAACCATAAACCCTAAACCTTAATCCCTAAACTAAACCTAAACCATAATCCCTAAAAACTAAATCCTTAACCCTAAACCATAAACCTTAAATCCTAAATCCTTAACATAAAGATCCCTAAACCCTAACCATAGACACTTAACCCTAAACCCTAAGCCCTAAATCCTAAACCATAACCCTAAACCTTGAACCCTTAACCCTAAACCCTAAACTTAAAACCCTAAGCCCTAAAGCAAAACCGTGAACCATATGAACCATATTTCAATATTTCCTAGTTTCAGTGTACTAGAACCATCATTGAGTTTCTTATAGAACTACCTTATTTATGAGAGGTGGGACACGTAACTAAATAGATATGACATCTACCTTGTGCCTTGCAGATGCACATTACACATCTCTTCCAAATGGTTTCTCCCCATATATACTTGCGTTGTTGAATGTAAATTTAATTTATTCACATTTCTCATATTTCCAAGTTGGAAAGGAAATAACCATGGAAAAATAACCATCACAACACAAAAATTAATCTTAAAAGAAAAAAAGAAACATAGAGAATATACCAATTCGAAGGTGTAGGATCATAATTGAATTTCTGCAGTATCCCATCCTTTGGAGAAAAAGAAAATTCTTGTTCTCTTTGGAATGGATAGTAAATCGATAGAAATTCTTGAAGTGTTAAAAATAGGCATAGGAATAGGGAATGGCTAAGAACACAAAGGGGTTATAAATCACCTAGTAAATCTTTCTTTTCGAGTTGAACCCAAAAAGGGAGTCGCCTAGCCTATGACTTAGCGACCTTCCATTCATCGATAATTCCTTATATGATCAACCCATGTATGTTTTCAAAAGCACCTTAAAAAGATATGGGTATTCATCAATCATAGTGAAGGGTGTGATGTGATTTCCAAGCAACTTGAAATTCATATAGATTTAGAGGTCATAACATGAATTTACAAATATATCTATCATTATAAATGGAAGCCAAGTAACGGTGTCTCCTTGTATCCAAGGATTGAGGACTACTGGGGTATGTGGAAGGATTGGACATTCAGGAATATGACATTTCCTCCTTAAAAATATCAAACAAATAAAAGACATCAAATTATGATGACTCTCTTTGAATGTTCTTCCTACGAAGTCGATGAACCCTTTTTAATTGAATACTCTTTATCAATTACTAATAAGAATGGGTAAGACACAAAACATTACAATGAGTGAAATATTTCCCATGCGATGGGAAAAAGAAGATAGTTGTATTGGGTAATATTTCTTTACCATGAGCCCTTGAGCCCTAAACCCTAAACCTTAAACCCTAAACCTCGAAGCCATAAAAATTAAACCTAAAACCCAAACCCTAAATATTGAGCTCTAAAACCTAAAACCTAAAACCATAAACCCTAAACCTTAAATTATAAACAACAAACCATAAATCCTAAACTATGAAACCTAAACCTTAACCACAGAGCATGAAACGCTAAACCTAAACCCTAAACCCCAAACACTAAACCCTAAACCTTGAGCCCTAAACCATAAATCCTAAGACCTAAACCCTTAACCACAGGCCCTAAACCCTAAGTCCTAAACCCTAAACCATGAGCCCTAAACCTCAAACCCTAAGCCCTAAACCCCAAACCACGAGTTGAAAAACCTAAACCTTAAACCATACACACTAAACCCTAAACCCTAAACCCTAAAACCTAAACCCCCTAAACCCTAAACCCTAAACCTAAAACCCAAACCATAAATACTGAACCCTAAAACTTAAACCTTAAACCATAAACCCTAAACCCTAAACACATAATCCCTAAACCCTAAACCCTAAACCTTAAACCCTAAACCTTAAATTCTAAATACTAAACCTAAACCCTAAACCCTAAACTATGAAACCTAAACCATGAACCTTGAGCTTGAAACTCTAAACCCTAAACCCTAAACACTAAACGTAAATCTTGAGCCCTAAAACCTTAACCCTAAACCCTAAATCCCTAATCCCCAAAACAGATCCCTAAACCATAACCCCTAAAACACTGAACCATGAGCCTTAACCCTAACACTAAACCATAAACCTTGAACCATAAGCCCTAAACCCTAAACCCTAAACACTAAATCCTTAACCCTAAACCATTATCCATAAACCCTAAACCCTAAACCCTTAACCTTAAGCCCTAAACCCTATTCCCTGAACCCTAAGCCCTAAACCCTAAACCCTAAATCCTAAAACCCAAACCCTAAATATTGAGCCCTAAAACCTAAACCTTAATGTTTCACATGATTCTAGAGCTTTTCTTTGAATGTTGATGAAACAAATAAGGGTAATGGGTTAGGAGGAATACCTGTAAAAATGTTGGTTGTAGGTTGTTGCACACATATGACTTATGGATCCACACTTGATCGTGAGAGCTTCCTTTTTGCTTGGAGGAACTACCTGAAATGGAAAACAATACCACCAAATAAAATTCAAACAATATATACTGATGGACTACCTAGCGTATGCTAGATCCAGGAAGTGTGATACTTCCTAGACAGTTGTCAATCCACTGTTTAAAGTAAATTAATGCAAAAATAAAGGAAATCCTACTATAGTTAAAATGATTTAGGTATCTCATTCACCTATAATAAGTAAATTCATTCACAACAGGCTAAGCTATGACTGAATCTGAAGGTCAATGTCTTGGTCATGGTACTAATACTGGTCAGGGTGAGATTCTAGGTGGTTTTGGGTATTTGGTGGAAGTTTAGGAGCTCTATTCTTGGTTTCTGGTAAAAGACACAGAGACCGACATCAGTCTGGTATGACCGGTATTGGTTTAGGCTAACGTGCAAATGGTTGTGGGTAACCAGCACCGGTATGGTCAGGGTACAGGAAACTCAATAAAACTTGGCTATGGCGATAAATTTGAGGTTAGATGAAGATGAAAGGGCAATGTCAGAGATTCGTATGGATGTGAGGTATGCACAGGAATGATTAAGGTCCATGTATGGGAAATATAAGGGTGTGGATAAAAATATGGTCAAGTTTTCATGGAGTTAAATGATGGGGGGATGGAAATGAGAGAAAAAACTAGTAACAGATGTAAAAGGCTCTACCAAATGATAAATGGATAAGTGTTGGTTAACAAAACTTACTGTTTGTATGAGCTTGATGCTTGGTTGGTAATGGTGGGTGATCAAACAAAATGAACTTGATGTAGTGCTGGCACTTCCCTAGATGTTCCCGTGAAGGCAGATGGTTGTGTGATTGCTTCAAGTATGGGCTATGGATGCTCTGATGTGTATACTAACATTGGTTCTGCTTGCATGTAGCTCTGGTTTCGTCACTTGTTCTCAAAAGATGTGATTATCTCTCAGAAATGTGCCAACCTCGAAATAAGGTTGTTTTGGGGTTAAATGGTAACCAATGGTGGTTCCGGCTTAACCGATGGTAGTTAAGGGTAACCGGCGTCGGTTAGGGTGGGATTTCCTAGGTTTACTAAACTAGGTAGATCCCCTTGATTTTCTGGGATCTTGTTTCATTTACTCGCGGATTAGCATGGAAGCTTCCTTCTAACATGTGGGAATGTGGTTAGAGGGAATGTAGGCATTGATTTTTAGGGTTTGGGTAGGTCTTAGTTAGTTATGGCAACTTACTAAGAATAGGTCTTAGGGTGAGGTGGTGATGAGGTGTAATACAGGTGAGGTGGATATGTGGGCATTATCCCAATTAGGATATTTAAATAATAAATATGGTGAGGAAAATGAATTAATTTAATTAAATTAATATTATAGTAAAAAGGGGCCATATTATAGTGGATGTGTTCAAGGTATTTATTTATCGAGGGACCAAGGGAGTGTGACCCAATTTTAGTGTCTACATTTTCCCCTTTTGTTGTGTAGCTTGTATTGGTAAGCATCGCTATGACAAAAATAAGATGTGGTTGCCCCATGTGTGGGTGAAGGTGATCCCCTAAAACTAGGAGGCCGATAAGGCGAGAAGGCGGAAGAGGTGAGTGGTTTGATTAAAAGGTGAATGTGATGAAGAGGAAGGTAGGTAATGGGGAAAAAAAAGGAAAAAGGTCCACTCGGGTAATCTACGTAATGGGTGAGGTTCAAAGGTAGTAACAATCAAATGCACACACACACGTATAAACTACAGACATGGTACCAAGTGAAGGGCATGAAAACTCTACATTGTCTAAGGTCGATAGGTTTATCAAACAAGGTTGAGGTGATTCCGGTATCAAGGTATAAGATATGGTCAAGAAACACGACGCATGTTAGGTGCGAGAACGTTTAGGTATGTTCTGATACACGAGGGTTGGGTCAGGATAAACGGTCATGACAAGAGGCAAGGTAAGGTCATTAGGTCAAAAACATAGGTAACAATGTTGCAAGGTATAGCGAACACATGGGGTCAAAGGTCACTAGCGATGGTCTAGGTCCAAGTATCTAGGTCATGACATGAGTAGGGCCGAGGTATGGGTAAAATAATGAGTCCCCAAATGAGGACGAGGTTAGGTAGTAAATGATGAGGTCGGAGGGTGAGGTGAATGGTCAGGGTAAGCGTTGGGTGAGGGAAAAAAAGAGTGATGGGAAGGGTAATAGGGTGAAATTGTGGGCAATGTGGAAGAGATGGTGAGCGATGGTGGTTAAGGATAGCGATGCGATATAAGGTAATCGACCACGGTAAGGTAGGTAGTGGCACGTGACCGATGTCGATGAAGGTAAAACCGGTGTCGGTTAGGTCGGGGATGTTATAAAAAAGAAAAATTCCATGTTTTTTGAATCATTTGTCCCATGTGAAATAGAGGAAAATGACATGAGAGAGAGAAAGTTGGAAAGTGTCCAGATGGAATGGAAAGCTGAGTTAGCAAGCTGAATGGTGGGTGATTGGTAGTTGAGAGGTGGGTCCATGAGATCAGATTGTTGGATTTGGTTGGTTGGAGGTGAGGTGATAGATTGGTGATGGCAGAGGCCAGAGAGGATCGGGCGGGCCAATGGTGGAGCAACCAGATGTGCCACCACTGCAGTGGCAGCAACATGATGATAAGCGTCAAACCCTTTTATGTGTTTTGTGAAATAGATTAGGTGAGAGGTCGGGTGGAAAAATTTGGGTTTTGGGGAGGGGAAAATGAAATTTGAAATGTGGGAGGGTGAATTGGGTAGAATAGGAGTGGGGAAAGAGGTAAGTGGGTGAATAGGGGGTGGGATGTGGTTAAGGGGAAGTGTAGGTGAGAATGGGTGGGTAGAAAGGGTCAAGAGAGGTAGTTTTTTGAGAGGGGAGGGTTTGGGGTGCGGTTTTCACCATGATAGTGACCGGCATCGGTCGGAGTTAGTGGCGTCGGTAGTGTCAAATCGGTATCGGTCACAAAATAGGTGACCGATGCCGGTTTAGGGGTGACCAGGGTCGGTTAGAGATAATTGGCACCAGTCAAGTTTTGGAGAAAAAGGGGGTAGAAAGGGCCCTAGGTCGAGTGGGTGAGATAGGGAAGGGTAGAATAGGGTGTGTTGGTGAAAAACCTAGTGTAGGCGGGGTGTAAAATGGGTATGGGGAAATGATAGTGGGTGAGGGTGGGGGGGGAGAGAAAATGTGATAGGAAGGTAGGTTGGGAAGACAGAAAGAGGTGAGATAGTGGGTATAGGTGAAGTGTCGTGGGTGAGTATGGGTATGATAATAGTAGATTAATTTGATGTTTGTATTGGATGTGGGGGAGAGATCAGTTGTGGATGAGAGACATGGTGCCACCCCTTCTCTTGAGAGTGTAAGGTGTGGCGATAGTTGAGGAGTGGCAAACGTGGAGGAGGTGGGCCTGATTGGGGTCAGCGCTTATCAACATCTGAGTCCGTGTAGCAAGTCGATGGTCACTCTCATCGATAGATGGGATTCAGCGACCAACACGTTCCACCTACCAACGGGTGAGATGATAATCACCCTAGAGGACATGTTTAGGATCATGTGGTTACCGATACTAGGGATGTAGGTGTACTCAATCTCCTCGAGGCCTCGGAGGAGTTGATGTTGACATGTTTGGAGAGGGACTGGCAGACATGACATTCCATAGTGCTAGTCTGAGTTATGGAGGGATGTACCTAGCCATCCAGAGGAGATGAGGCTAGTAGTGCTATTGATGGAGGCAGTGTGCTACTTTTCACACTGCTAGATGCAGAGGGTGGGAGGTTTCCCACTCATTGATGGGGGTACTACATGACATGGTGATGGATCGGACCTACTTTGCTTGGGCACCAACATTCCTAGTGTAGTTATATCAGAGAGTTGTGGGTGTATGGGCGTCTGCGTAGGTTTAGCTTATGTTGCACCTTTTTACTACATTGTTGGGCCTATGAGCACATAGTTTGTGTGTGCCAGTGGGTATGCCCGAGCAGATGCATTTCCATTGAGATTGGTTCAAGTGGGGTACAAGCGATGGTTGCCGTGATTGGAAAGCATTGATCGAACATGGCTACACATGATGTAGCGTATTATAGGTATCTATTGGAGGGATTTTCTGGAGTGGACATCATATGGAGACCGTATGTGGGTTATCCCTCATACATGTGGATGCATGATGAGCTGGATGGCCTTCAGCTACTGAGATGGATAGAGGGGTGCACCGTGTCAGGGAGCATGAGATGATCCCAGTTGATAGGGTTAGATATGATTTGGGCTGCTACAAAACATACCTCCACCCTTCCCGTGCAAAGCATAGGAGAGATGATGTGGAGAGGCCATTACCTTTACCATAGCCGACAGTGCCCATAAGGCAGGAGGAGCAGGTGGTAGACCGGTGGATCAATGATGCTAGAGTGACAAATAGATATAAATAGTGGTGGGTGGCTCATTTTTGAAAAGTACCACCAAGGTAGGGGGTAGCTTGATTTAGCCACAATCACGGTGTAGTAGAGAGATGCCCTACGGGGTGGTGGTGACCCTAATTACCCGATTGGGTATGGTGCATGGAAAATTAGCTAGTTCGAGAGGCGGAGGTGGCAGAGTTACATGCATGCAGTGGCTAGTCTTTAGGCCTTATATGCCCAGTGGGGATGGAGATGGAGATGGAGATGGTGATGATGGTTGGGTGGCCGCCCCTACGGGAACATGTTATAGGTTATATGGCAGTTAGCCATGGCACGAGATGCACATATTAGGGCTTTATACGGGAGATAAGAGAGGGCGGGGCGATGGCACCACCACAGCTACAGGGACAAGGTCCCGATTCATAGGAGAGAAGGGTGGGACAAGGTCTCATGGGGACAAGTACAGGGTCGAGAGGCCGATGGGCCACCATAGGCAGTACACTGTATCTAGGTTGCGGGAGGGAGAGATGAGGCCCGTATTATCACAGACTAGTGATTGATAGTAGGAGAGGATAGATTGTCTATCATATGCCAAGTACAAGGAACAACAGACTTCTAGTGAGAGGACCCGGTCACGCACCCATAGCATGGAGAGCACAAGGGGCCATCGAGCCCCAAGACATGGTCAGGGTGAGGCCACCTAGTTCACGGAGGCCAGTTCAATTAATGTAATGTACTAGCGAGGACCAACCACCACCCATGATGGGTGGGGAGATGTTAGTGAGTCACCGAGAGGCCAGGGCCGAGGAGGCAGAGGGGACAGGTGAGATAGATATGGAGGATGTCCACTAAGATGATGCCTGATATATGGCTCTTGATTTTGATGTAGTTTTGATTTTGATATATACCGGCCTGCGTGCTAAGAGTTTTTATATTTTTGATCACATATTGGCTTGCGTGCCAAAGATGGTGAGGATGTATATAAGAGTTTTGAGAGACTGGATTATATACACCGGCCTACGTGCCAAAGACATTTGGTAGTTATGTATATGTATATTGTATTTATATAGATGATGATGATAATATACGCAGTATGTGTTTTTGTTGATAACATTTTATTATTATGCATAGATGGACTTATGGTAGGTGTGTTAGGCATGGATGGAGTTAGGTTTTGGGCATGGTTGAGTCAGGTTGTAGGCATGGATCAAGTTAGGTTGTGGTCTAGGCATGGATTGAGTCAGGTTTTAGGCATGGTGGAGTCAGGTTGTAGGCATGGATCAAGTTAGGTTGTGGTCTAGGCATGGATGAGTTAGGTTGTAGGCATGGATGAAGTTAGGTTTTGGTTTTAGGCATGGTGGAGTCAGGTCATGGTTTTAGGCATGGATTGAGTTAGGTTTTGGTTTTAGGTTTTGGCATGGTTAGGAGTTTTTAGGATTGAGTTAGGTTTTGGTTGTAATGCATTAAATTTGCAATGAATGATGATATGGGTCATTTTTAAGATGTTTTATAATACTTGCATGATGTTGGTAAAGAAATGGTAATCGAAATAAATGTATGTTTTGATGATGATAAAAATGTGAAGTAATTTGTCGTTTGTTTGGTTTAATTTCCAATTTTTGATATAAAAAGGAAACGAAGTAGGGTAGAATGTGATTTAGGAAAATGAAAGATGAATTGGTTAGGGTAGAGAGTGGCCGAGCTAACCTCCAAGGGCCCCATGCCCTCGGAGTGCTACCTACATAGTCCCGATGAAAAAGGACCTCAGGCCGATGTAGTTCTCCCATAAGCTAGGGAAGAATATGAGGAGATATGAGAATGAGATGGTAGGTCATAGGCATGATTTGAGTTTAGGTCTACTAGGTATGGGTGAGTTGTGGGAAAATTGGTATAGGTGATTTTGATTGTGGTAGAAGAAGAAGATTACCCCAAAGGTAAGTGTTCGAGGACCAAGTCCTGTATAAGGTAATCAATACGTAATAAAGAGGGTTAAAAGATAAGAGGGGGCAAGAAAGCCACCTAATTGGGTAGGATCATACCGAGTAGGTCATACCTTGGAGGAGGTGATGGACGTAGGACCCTAAAAGACATTACATGATTGATTGTTCTAAGGGTGAAAAGTAGTCACATGATCACCAAATGTCATGGTTCCCAAGAGGTCCCTTAAGGTGGTAGGAAATGGGAGTGCGAATGGTGAGAGGGGTGAAAGGTGGTTAATTTTTATATGGTATGAGGTAGCATGCTCTTTGGGCAAGAGATCCAAGGTCACAATGGGCAAGTCCATGACTAAAAGGCTTTTTGTGTTGACTGATATTTGAGATAGACTGATCGATGCGGGAGTCTATATGGGATGAGGAAATTAACTCCTTGAGGTCTTCATGAAGTTGATCGATGCGGGAAGCTTTAGATTATCTCACCTTTTTTTTAAAAGAGATTTACATAGTTGTCCTTCGAGGGAGTAGTCTATTTATAGCAGCGATTGCAGAGAGGAAGATGTCCTTTTGAGGGAGTCATCTTTTTATTGGAAGTTTGACTCAAGGAGTTGGATCCCATGTGAGGGCTTGAAGTCATGGACAAGACCAAGGTGAAGAATAGGATTCTTGTTTAGAAAGTAGGGTGAAATGACCATGGGATCTCATCTAAAGGTAGATGAAAAGTATCCATGAGAATCATGCTATGTGCAATGTTATGGTACACATATTCAAGAGAAGATAACAAGTGATGGGTACGCACATGACTCTTATTTAATCATTGGTGATGACGTAGGAAGTGGATAGCGCTCAAGGATGCAAGCATGGAAAGAGGAAAAAGGTGAGGTAGGAATAAAAGTCAATAGTAGAATGGTTGAAGATGCAAGGCATTAAGGGCCTAGGTTCGGGTTTACCATCAAGTGAAGATAAATGATAAGCACCTAATCCATAAGTATGGGTCACGATGTATGGTCCAAGCCAATTAGGAGAAAATTTTCCCGTTTACTTTTTTCTGCTTTAGTTACATGTTGATTTTCTTTCAGGATGAGATCACCAACATGAAAGGTTCATTCATGGACACGTTTATCATAGGCACGTTTGATACATTTTGGTAAACTTGAAGATGATCAAGAGCATTAAGATGATGTTCATCTAATAACTCAAGTTGTGCTAAACGGTCTTAATGAAAGTCATCATCATTGAGCATGTCATGAAGAGAAATGTGGAGTGAGGGGATCTAGACTTTAAGAGGCAAAACAACCTCTGTACCGTAGACCAAAGAAAAAGGTGTAGCGGCAGTGGAAGTGTGAATACTAGTGCGGTATGCCCACAGGGAAAAAGGAATGTGCGTATGCAGTCCTTCCCAGTATCGTTAACCACTTTCATGAGAATTTTGTTCAAGGTTTTGTTAGTGGATTCAGCTTGGCCATTGGTTTGTGGGTAATAAGGTGACGAGAAACTTAGTTGAATGCCAAAGGCGTCACAAAGTTTTTGCAAGGTCTTATTTTTGAATTGTTTTCCATTATCAGTGATGAGGCGATGAGGAACACCAAAGCGAAAAATGATGTGATGATTGATGAACTCACATATTTTATCAACTTTTGTGGAGATGAGAGGTATGGCTTCAACCCATTTTGTGTAGTATTTGGTAGTAGTGATGATCCATTGATGTCATTGGGAAGAATGGGGATTGATCTCTTCGACAAGATCCAAACCCCATTGAGAAAAGGGCAAAGGTCACAGGTGACACCTGTAAGGCATATTTGGGTGTATGATGAAGGTTGGCATGTTATTGGAATTTTACACAACGCTTGATGTAGTCAAAAATCATGGTTAAGGTTCGGCTAGTAATAGCCTAGGCGAAGAATATGCTTTATGAACAGTGGGTAAGGCCACTGAAGTGACCTCCACATATGCCATCATGAACTTCCTTAATGGTATAAGGAATTTCAGAACTCATGAGGCATCATAAGAGAATACCATCAAAGCCACACTTATAGAGGAGGCCCCCATGATGACGTAATGAGAGACCTTTTTAAGGAAGGCGCATTGTCCATTACGGGTGAGATCAGGAGGTAAGATGGAGAGAGAAAGATAGTCGGAGTATTGTTTATACCAAAGGTCACTCGGGTCTGGGGCGATGGTTCCGATGGAGTAAATGTCACGAGGTAAATAAGAGGGTGATTGGAGTCATTGTATGGTGACAAATATTTTAGAATTAGTAGGTGAAGCGGTATTTGAGAAGCCAAGCAAGGCCATGGTATCGTAAATTTTTGGTTGAACGTGGGATGGTTTGAAGGGCGTAATGATCAAAGGTGGTCAAAAGTATATCTACATGATGTTTATACTTTTGAAGTATCTCATTACGACATTGGTATATACCATTGACTTGGTTTATGACCAATTGAGAATCACCAAATATGTTGATTGATTTGACATCTAGGGCGTAGGCAGCTTAGAGACCTAGTACGAGCGCTTCGTATTCGGCAATATTGTTGGTACAATCAAAATCAAGTTTGAAAGAAAAAGGCATGGGTTCACCATTAAGGGGAATGAGGATAAATCCTGCCCCACCCCCACATTGACACTTGGAACCATCGAAGAAGAGTGTCATTTGGTAAGCGGGTTCGTCCAAGGAAAGGGTAGCAATTGACTCATTTGGAAAATCAAAATTAGAGGGTTGATCCCCGGAAATAGGTGCGTCAGCCAATTGGTTGGTGATAGCTTGGCCCTTAATGGAATTTTGATGGATGAATTCGAGGTTGAGGTCAGCCAAAATCATAAGTCAGTGTGCAGCATGCTAATTTTGATAAGGTTTGGCATACATGAAGTGTAAGGGGTCGGTGTTGGTCACAACATAGGTTTTGTGGTTGAGTAGGTAATGGTCGGAGTTTTGTGGCAACAAAAAATAAGGCTAAGCAAATTTTTTCAGAATGGGTGTATCGGGTTTCGTAGTCAAAAGAGTATGGCTTATGTAATAAACCACCTGCTCCTGTGTTGTTCATCGTGACGATGAGAAAGCATGGCCCCCAACAGTGATCGGTAGCTGAGATGTATAGGTAGAAAGGTTGATCATCTTTAGGTGGAATGAGTATGGGGGTTGAAGAAGGTATTGTTTTAAGGCCTCAAAAGCTTTGTGGCAATCCTCATCCCATTGAAAGGAGACATCCTTCTTGAGAAGGATGATGAAATGGTTAACACCAATCAGAAAATTGTGAAATGAAATGGTGAATAAACTATAACTTACCTTGCAGGCTACGGAGTTGCCTAAGGTTAGTGGGTGGAGGCATTTCTAGAATGGCCTTGACTTTAGCAGGGTCAACTTCTATACCACGTAGGGAAATGATAAATCCCAAGAGTTTTCTTGAGAGGACCGTGAAGACACACTTCTTGGGTGAAGGTGAACGTAATATTTAATGAGGTGGTCAAAGATGGTTTTTAGGATGGTGAGGTGCTCGGAGCGGCATTTAGATTTGGCCAGGAGATCATCCACGTAATCTTCCAATATATGATGCATGATGTCATGGAAGATATAAGTCATAGCCCACTGATATGTGGCACTAGCGTTTTTAAGGCCAAAAGGCATGACTCGATAGCAGAAGGTCCCCAAGGGGTGATGAATGCATTTTGTGTTGATCTCTTTGGGGCAAGAAAGATTTGGTTATAACCCAAGAAGCCATCCATGAGTGATAGCATCTCATGACCAGCGGTAAGGTCAACCAACTGGTCAATACAAGTAGGGAAAGTCATCTTTTGGGTAAGCTAGATTGAGGTCATGGAAATCCATGCAAATGTGGAGTCCCCCTATCGCCTTAGTGATAAGGGACAATGTTAGAAATCCAACGAGGATAATCAATGGGCAAGATGAAGGAAATGGAAAGAAGGTGCTAAAGTTCTTCTTTGATGAGAAGGGAAATGTGAGGGTGCATTTTCCTAGCTTTTGTTTAACGGATTGACATGGAATGGTTACGATATTGTGGACCACTATGGTGGGGTCAATACCGGGCATGTCTGCGTAAGACCAAGAAAAAGCATGGTCATGATCTTTGAGAAAAGAAGTGATGGCTTCCTGTTCAGCAACATCTAAAGATTGGCCGATCTTTAAGATGTGCGGGTCATCCTGAGTGTGAATGTTAATTTCGATAGTCGATTCATTCAACATGGTTTACGTCTCAGATGGTAATGATTGATGAATATATGAGTCTTCTGCAACAAGGTAGGTGAGGATAGATTCATCATCTTGACATTGAACAGCGTTGATGAAGGTGTATCATCATCGATCATTTCGAGATATAAGAAGGGAAGAGAGGAGGAGCCTCGCCCTCGCATTGATAAGTCTAGAGGCCCCAAAGAGATGGTGTTTATGAAAAATTTTTTTAGGAGGAATGGATTTTGGGTCCATCGACTCCATCGGTGAAGGTGGTGATGGTGGTGAAGAAGGTGGAGAAGGGTTGATGTCCTCGATGAGTTCAATGCGAGCCTTCTTGGTAGGTGGTTCAACAAAGTTGATACCACTACGATCGTTATGTTTGTAGGTAGTACATGGAATAATAGTATGGTGACCTTGCTCATAAAATCCAAAACCAAAACCCTTCCACGCACATTGGTGTAGGAAGGTGTGGGTGAAATGGTGATTGGTGAGTGACTGGAGGTCGGTGGAAAATGGGCGGGTTTGTGATGGTGGTTCCGGTGTGTAAGTTGTAGTATCAAGTCCCCATAGGTGAGATTGGTACGAAGGTGGGGAGGACCATAAAGGAGGCTCTCTCTATACGGTGATCATAACGAGGGTGTTGGTGAAGAATTCCATACTCTTGTGGAGTAAGGAATGTGTTGACACTATATAGGTGATACTCTCCTAGAGTGAGGCATTGAAAAATGCCTTCCAAGGGATCGGTGGTTGGTATGTGGGTAGCTGGAATAGATGATGTGTTGGAGGTCAATGCGTAGAGGTGGAGCTAATGGATTGGAAGGCTGATGGTTGGATGTGGAGGTTGTGGCAGTGGTAGGAATGGGGGAGGCATGTGCGGTTGAGGTAATGGCGTTATATTGGTAAGTGGAGGTGTAGGGGAAGTGGTAGTGGTCATGGAGGTAGATGCCTTAATGGGTATAAGCACGTCATTGGGTCGGTAAAGCATGTTGCATGTTTTAAAAGGTGAAGGATCAGTTGGAATAGTATAGGTGTGTCCTTCATGCTCAAACTTTACACAACGATGCAAAGTGGAAGGAACACAACCCATGACATGAATCCAAGGTCTACCAAACAACAGGTTATATTGGAATTCCCCCTCCAAGATGTAAAATAACTCTGGAATAGTGCGGGGGCCCACATGAATGTGGAGGATGACAGTTCCTAGTGTAGAGGTGATAGCATCATTGAATGAACATAACATGACAGGATGTTTATGCATGCAATTGGGTATGCGCATTTGAGCGAATGCATGGGATGAAATGATATTAATGCTTGCGCCCCCATCAATCATGACATGTCGTACACATATATCATCGATGTGGAAAGAGATGAAGAGAGATGGGTCTGGATCATCTGATTTGGTGTGGTGCGATCTCTTCCTCTGAGAAGCTAAGGGAGGCTACTTGGTGAGTAGGTTGAGGCATGGATAAAGGTGGCAATTTGGTGAGAGAGGCTACATGATGGGGTGTGATAATGGAGGCTACGGGTGTAGGGTCATTGGGTAAAACCTCAATAGATTATAGGACTTCCATGAGATCTTGATGATGGGATTCCGAGGTTTGGATGAGGTCATATAAGGAAATTTTGAGGGGGGATTGGTGTAGTTGTTTGAGCATCGCGTGGTGTGTGACCCCATTAGAAATAGGATACGTGGGGCCGTGGATAGTGATTTTAGGTGTGGGTGCAGATGATATGTTGGGTATAGGATTGGTTGGTGAGTCAGTTGCCTTTTCCTTACCTTTGTCCTTCTGAGCATGGGTAGCAACGTGGATCATGTTGATCTGAGGTGGGGAGGTAGGCGAGGTAGGTGATGAAATGAAAGGTATGGTGACACAAAGGGAAAAATCTGAATGGTAGGAAGGAGCCTTGTGAGATGAGCTGGGCACATTGACATTTGGGTGGAGGTTTGGTGAGGTCATTGATGCAAACCATGTTAATTTCAAATCTCGGAGGTGGTTCTAAGAGCTATGGGGGCAAAGGTCTAGGTCGTTGAGTAGGAAGTGAGGAAGAGTTGTGGGAATGGGTGTTGGTGAAATGGGGTCCTCATCAAGAAGGTCATCATCGTCAAAGTTTTCTTCGAGGAGGGCACAACTAGATAAGAACATTTTTCAAAGCCTTACAGTTCTCTACATCATGTCCTAGCACACAATGGTAGGCAAAAATTTTGGTGTCATCAAACCCCTTTGGTTTGGGCTTGAGAGGGTCATAAGGTCTGAGGGGTGGCAATGTGATGATAGAAGTTTCAAGGAGGTTGGTTAAAATTTTGGCGTAGGACCCTGCTAGTGGATCGCAATGGGAAGTGAAGGTGGGTTTGGGTGTAGGCACGGAGGACTATAGAGGAATGGTCTTTGCATGAGGGGGAGTAGGTCGAGCTATGGTTTTAGGTGTTGGTGTGATCTTAGGCATTGGTCATGTTTGTTTGGGTAGGGGTATGGTAGACGAAACTGGTAGGAGAGTGTATGGTTGTTTTGACTACCTTATTGGAGGGTAGCAGATTTTTGTCCTTAGGTTGTACCTTCTTGGGTAAAGGTGATATGGGCACACGAGATCTAGAGGGAAAGGTGGATGGTGGAAGAGGGCACGTTACCCATGGGGATAACGGAGGTGCTGTGAAGGTAGATGGTGTAGGTCGTGCCGGAGGTGTGAGGGAAAGAGACTGAAGTGTCATGGGTAGTGAAGGAGTGATCGATGGTATTAGAGGTATGGGTGGTAAAGATGTTGCAGATGTGGGTGGAAGTCATGGTGGGCACTTGGGTATGTTTGAGGTTTGCAATGGTGGAATGGGCTCTGCTATGTTTTTAGTTTACCGGTGGGTGGAGGTTTCTTACCCATGTTAGAAGGATGAGGTCCTAAGACAAATGAAGAGGGTGAAGGTGAAGAAGGTGTGATCGGTGAGGTTGGAGTATGAGATTTATGGATTTGGCTCTTGTTTGGGTTTGAGTAGGTTTGGTATTGACTTTGGAGGATGTAGCTAAATCTAGTTTGATAGGTGGATGAATAAGGCTAGTGGTTGGGGTGACCCCTAAGGTAGTAATAGGTTTAGTCGAGGAAGATGATGTAGGTGTGGGTTTGGATTTAGGTGTATGTTGGGCTATGGGTAAGGGTGTGTGTTGAGCTATGATGGGTGTTGTGGAAGAATTTGTGATCGAGGAGGTTGTGTTTGGTTCAATTGGCTGAAATATCTTTGGGTAGATAGTGGAAGTGTCAGCAAGTTGCATCTGCATTTACGTTGAGACAGAAGAGAAGACGCCCCAAAGTAAGGCTCTATCCACATAATCTAAGCGATCGGATAAGTGCGAGAATGACATGGCATGTACGTAGGTGAGGATGATGAGGACCTAATGGAAATTCCGTGAAATTTGTCTTAGAGATGGGGAATTTTCTAGCTTCGGCTTCCATGGGTAAGAGAGTTGAAAGTAAGTCTATAGGATCTTGGGTAGCTGATGGAGAATGATCACCTAGAGGAAAAGTATCTCTATTGGGTCTTTGATAGGTGGAGGAGATGATGGGTGCTCCTCTATGGGTGGAGGAGATGGTGGGTATGATGGGCTAGAGAGTACTGCGGGTGACGGCTCTCTAGGTGGAGAAGCCAAGGGTGAAATAGTCTTGATATTAACAGAAGGCTCCTCCACAGGTGATGAAGGAGGTGAAAGGTGTTCCTCTGTGGGTGGAGGAGATAGTGGGTACTCTTCCTCATGGGATGGAGAGAGTACTGCGATAGTGATGGATCTCTAGGTGAGAGAAGCCAAGGGTGAAATAGTCTTGATATTAGGTGTATTAGGAAGGCTCCTCTACGGGTGATGAAGGAGGTGAAAGGTGTTCCTCTATGGGTGGAGGAATAGGTGAGGTGGGTTCCAATGTAGAAGGAGGACTTTGGGCTAGAATTTCCTCTATGGAAGGAATATGAGGTAATTGGGCAGCATCAGGTGTATCGCTAAAAATAGCATGGACCTCGTGGGTATGGATATCATGAGTTGAAGTCTCTCTAGTTTGATCAGAAGAAGGGGCATGATTAGGAAAGGGTTTCTTGAAGATATGTAGGTTCTGATTGGTAGGTGCATTAGGATTATCCAAGGTTAGCTCGCCTTTCTTGAGCATTTCTTGGACAATATTTTTGAAGGTGATGTAATTTCCATCACTATGACCCTTGGACAATGGTAGTTTTGAAGTCATGTTATTTATACCATGTGGGTGTGGGGCGGCGGGGTCAAAACCAAGTGTGTGGTTTCATGGGAGGAAGGGTGATGGCCCCTGACTTTGATGAGCTTCTCAAGATAGAAGAATAAAGTTCCCAATTGGGGTATATTTCCGTTGTTCCCATCGAATTGAAAAGTCTGAATGGGTGAGAGATTAGATGAGGGCTAGCTTTGATTTGATGGATGAGTGGGACGGCTTTGAGTACCACTTTGCATTAGTGGTCCCCTTGGTTTTGAATAATTGTTCTATGGTTTTAAAGAAGAAGAGGTATCATTTGACTTGAATGTCGAGTTCTTATTACATAGTTGGATTTTCTTCTCTTCGATAGCCCGAATCTCTAGCTTTCGTGCCATGGTGAATGCTTCATTAAAGGTTCGAAAAGTTTGAACCTGTAGGGTCGGTGAGATATGCCTAGCACAAGCTGTGTGAAGAGTTTGATGAGTTTGGTTTGTGGTAGTTGGAATGTGAGTTGATTGATCAGGCTATGCCAACGAGCAACAAAATCTGTGATAGATTCATCATCATCGACGTGTGCGTAGAGTATAGGTCAGTCATGGTAACCTTCTTAACGATATTAATGGAGAAGTGATCCAAGAAGGCTTGGGCTACCTGATTAAATGAGAATATAGAGTGTCTAGCAACCCAATATACCAATCTAATGTGGGTCAATCGAAGACATGGGAAAGGTCCTCAGAGCAAAAAAGCATCATCATGGGTGATCGAGATAACACCCATGTTTAAAAGACCACAAAATGTTGTTGCGGGTCTTCTTTGCTATTGAAAGCAGTTGAATTTAGGCATTTCCCAATGCATAGGATATGGATGGATAGGAATGGATGGATGTATAGGCTCATTATAAATCTCATCATAGGTGAGAGTGTTGCGGGAGCCAGAAACCGATGCCTCAATGTCTACATCTTGTCCATCATTAACTTAATTAGGTCATTGGTAGGTTGTGATGGATGGGTGACTCCTGTAGCGTAAGAGGGTTGGTGTTGGGCATATAACGGGGGTGGCATTCCAGTATATGGTGCTACCGTATAGGTAGATTGAGAAGAAGGCAGTGAAATAGGGGTACATACCTAGAGTGAATAATAGATGAAACATGAGGCTGTTGATAGTACATATATGGAGGTGGAAGGGTCATGGTGACCCTAGTGGAAATGGGGGCTAAAGATTATGGAATAGAAAGGATAACATTTTGAAAAGGGGTAGGGGTCATCGACACCGGGGGTGGTTGTGTAGCTACGGGTATATGTGAGATAATAGGCATGGATGAGGTTGTGTTCTAGGTGGTTGGTGAAGGTATAGTGGATGTGGCAGTGCAAGCGGATGTAGTACATGGCAGAATCATAGCGGTTATAGGGCCTAGCTGCGAAGCGATGATTGGGGTAAGGTAGATGCGGGCAACGCGGATCCGAGATGGGGCTGACGTAGGAGTGGGAATGAGATTCGAGGGGATAGATATGGGCATGTCGTATATCAACTGACCGAGGCATCTCGAGTGGACGAGTGGGAAACGTAAAAGCTGCAAAGGCAATATGATTTTGGTCAAGGAGTCGTGTGAACTCCTCGTCTCTAGTAGCGATAGAGATAGGTTGGATAGGTTCCATGGCTGGTGATAAAATGGAAGGTGGTAAAGGGCTAGGTGGGAGTGGTTGACAAATGGCGTGGAATACGAGGGCGCTTGCTTGCCGACACGTCAGTACCATGTGAACAGGTACTAATGTGGTAAGATTGATTTTTTGTAAATGACACATAAATACAACATAGGTAGGATAAATAGGTGGTGGTAGGTGAATTGGGGTTAAAATGTCAGCTGGAAAATGACACAGATAATCGATGCAGTTAAGTTAAACTAACGCTAGTTAGAGGTAACCATTCATGACGGTCACTTTGTGGAAAATGGAAAGTTGGTCAAAAACAAGGTATAAGGCCAAATTTTCTAGGTATGCCAAATGCGATGAGACTTACCAGGTCAATGGATATGATAAGAGTGAAAGAGACTCTAAACAACTAATGAAGGGGAATAGGTGTCCTTTTTGGGTTAGTTAACAAAAAGAATAGTGAAGCGAGCGTCATTTAGGTAAAACCGATGATGGTCAAAGGGTAACCTACAATGGTCACTGGACCAACACCTTAAGTTACTGTGAAATTGAAATAGTGATGAAGAAAAATGTGGTTGTGAGTTAAAATTAATGTGGAATCAAACCCAGAATCTTGAGAATGATGAGAATATGGTCCAAGAACACTCAGATGAAGCTGGAATACACCAATTGTGATGAGGAGTGTGCAAGGAGAAATAAGAAAAATGAAGAGTGTGACCTCTCACCTCAAAATGTAAGCCAAGCAAAAACACTAAGAAAAATACGATCTTAAGAGTGCCTTTTCTATTATGTTTGTTTAGCTTATGTTATTTTAAGGGCCCGACTCATGAACTATAAATAGAGTTTTTGGTGAGGATGGCTTCCTACAAAGAAGGAGATCTAAAGGAGAGGTTTTAGGTATGTTATGGCGGGGCGAATCATCCTCATGATGGGGTGCTAGACAGAGATAAACAACAGGGTGCCACGTGTGCCGTGATCGTGTGATCACCTACTGACTCCTTCCGGGTGAGATGTTGTTTAAGAATGTGTATATATTTTGAATTTGTGATGTTTGGGTAAGACTCAGAGAGAGAAAAAGAAAGAAAATACTTTTCTATGATTCGTTTTTCAACCATCATCTAGGAATGACTTCCAGCATATAGGTTGCCCTCAATTAATGTGAGCTAATGCAGAAAAGTAGAATGAAATGCAATGATTTTTAAACCCCAAATCAAAATGTAGAATTCAATGCCACAAATAGATGAACAGGAGAAGGGATGCTCTTTCACTAATGTGATACTAATGAAAGGGAAGAAATTTTTGTTTTAAGCACCAAAATACGATTGCTTTTAGACAATAGAAGAGAAGAAGATTCCAGGGAGAAAGTTTAATGTAAGAACTTTTTAGAAAAGAAACAAACATACAACATTTTCACCTAGAAATGAAAGAATGTAAAGAACCCCGAATGGGTCCCACAAGCATGCCAAAATGTTTCACCTGATTCTAGAGCATTTCTTGAATGTTGATGAAACAAATAAGGGTAATGGGTTAGGAGGAATACTTGTTAAAATGTTAGTTGTAGGTTGTTGTGCGTGTATGACTTCTGGATCCACAACTGATCGTGAGAGCTTCCTTTTTGCTTGGAGGAACTACCTGGAATGGAAAACAATACCACCAAATAAAATTTAAACAATATATGCAGTGGACTACCTAGCGTATGCTAGATCCGGGAAGTGTGATACTTCCTAGATGGTTGTCAATCCATTATTTAAAGCAAATTAATGTGAGAAATAAAGGAAATCCTATTGTAGTTAAAATGATTTAGGTATCTCATTTGCCTATAATAAGAAAATTCATTCACAATAGGCTAAGCTATGACTGAATCTGAAGGTCAATGTCTTGGTCAAGTGGAAATCTTAATCTTGGGTGGTGAGATTATGGGCATAGTTTTGGGTATTTGGGAAGTTTAGGAGCTTTGTTCTTGGTTTTGGTAAAAGACACGAGACCGTGTGTCAGTCTAGTATGGACCGGTATCGGTTTAGGCTAACCGGCGACGGTTGTGGGTAATCGACGCCGGTATGGTCGAGGTACAGGAAACTCAATAAAACTTGGCTGGGTGATAGATCTGAGGTTAGATGAAGATGGAAGGGCAATGGCAAGATTCGTATGGATCTGAGGTATGCATAGGAATGATTAAGGTCCAGGTATGGGCAATATAAGGGTGTGGATAAAAAGATGGTCAAGTTTGCATGGAGGTAAATGATGGGGGGATGGAAATGAGAGTAGAAACTAGTAACATATGTAAAAGGATCTACCAAATGATAAATGGATAAGTGTTGGTTAACAAAACTTATTGTTTGTATGAGCTTGATGCCTGGTTGGTAATGGTGGGTGATCAAACGGAATGAACTTGATGTAGTCTTTGGCACTTCCCGGATGTCCCCGTGAAGACAGATGGTTGTGTGATTGCTTAGTATGGGCTATGGATGCTCGATGTGTATACCAACATTGGTTACCTTACTTGCATCTGACTCTGGTTTCATCACTTGTTCTCAAAAGATGTGATTATCTCTCAGAAATGTGCCAACCTCGAAATAAGGTTGTTTTGGGGTTAAATGGTAACCGGCGATGGCGGTTTCAGCTTAACCGGCGACAGTTAAGGGTAATCGGCGTCGATTATGGTGGGATTTCCTAGGTTTACTAAACTAGGTAGATCCCCTTGATTTTCTAGGATCTTGTTTCGTTTACTCCATGGATTAGCATGGAAGCTTCCTTCTAATGGGTGGGAATGTGGTTAGAGGGAATGTAGGCATTGATTTTTAGGGTTTGGGTAGGTCTTATTTAGTTATGGCAACTTACTAAGAATAGGTCTTAGGTGAGGTGGCTTGATGAGGTGTTTAGGTGAGGTGGATATGTGGGCATTATCCCAATTAGGATATTTAAATAATAAATATGGTGAGGATAATGAATTAATTTAATTAAATTAATTAAATTAATATTATAGTGGGGTGAAGGGGGCCATGGCTAGGTGGATGTGTTCAAGGTATTTATTTATTGAGGGACCAAGGGGAGTGTGACCCAATTTTAGTGTCTACACTTAAACCCTAAACACCAAATCCCTAAACCTTAAATTCTAAACACTAAACACTAAACCCTAAACCTCAAACATCATTTTAGTAAGGATATCATTTTAGTAAGAAGTAAACAAACATCATATAGCTAATTCGTGGTCACTCAAGTGAAGTATGGACCAAATTTCAAAATTAGTACCAATTGACATTGGTAGGGCCAAAATTCAATCAGAAGGTCAAAAACCTACAAAATAACTATATGTTTTCACAAAACAAAGATCAAATACAATATATATGGCTTGAAAGTAATAGGTCATTGGTGAAATTCGAAAATGAGCAAGTACTGACCATATTAGATTTTGAAAAACTATTTTCTAGATTATCACTATTATAACTATGGGACCACTTCCATCAGGTGCAAAGTGACCCTAATTTCTTATATTTAGTAAAATAACATTTATTTTACTAAATATGGCTCCTTCCAACCCCTACAAACTTCATATAGAACAAAAACGCGTATGCCTTCTATGTTCATAGAAACGCGGTCATGTTATAACACGTACACATTTTAGGTTCATGAATTCTTGAGCCTAGGAAAACATAATGTGATCGCGTTTCATTCATTTTCATATTTTTGTCCACTTTTTGGCCCCCAACTTGGTGCACTTACCCAAAAACAAAATGAAAAAGATCAATTTGGACATAGTCAATGAAAAACAAAAAGGAATGAAGAAGATTAGCACCTTGAAGTCACTCAACAGGTGTATGTATGGCCCAACTTTTGCATTTAACATTTATTTTGTTGTTGTGAGTATAGATTGGAGGATATTGAAACAAATAAAACACCTAATTCAACAAGAAAGTTAATGAATGAAGAAAAAAAAAGACATGGAAAAAACATATATGAAGTTGAGGCATGGACTTGTGAAGATGAGAAAGAACTTAGGAAAAGAACATACCGGAAGAGAAATAAAAGAAGGAAAATGAGATACAAAGACGATTTCAAGCAAACAAAAGTAGTGGCATTGGAAACAAGAACTTGGGATCTAGGTATACAATGAAGAGAAAAGGATGGAGAAGGCATTTGAATTGAGATAAAATATTTTCTATTGAAGGAGTATGATACAAGAGCATCTTCATAGAGCATGGAGGTCATGAACCAGTTGTAAAACAACCTACTTCTAGCATACGAGCATTTACCAAGAGATAGTATAGTTTTTTCCTCCATATTCAAAATTTGAAGGTAATGGTTTTTACTATAGTATAAAATTGAAAAGGTGATTTTTTAGTTGCTAGGTAGATGTGAGTTGTCTTAGCTACGTAGGAAGGGGAATAAAATCTTCCTCAATTAGCTGCATAGTTGTCAAGAGGTCAAAATAGGAAGTGGTTCCTATTCTCAATCCTAAGTGATGGAATATCACTAAAATCATGAAGAATTCACAAAAAAAAATGAAAAAGATAAAAAATGAATCTATTGATAAGGAATAGAATCGAGCATCAAGTCTAGAGGAGCAGAGAAAGAAGACTCTTGGTATGGAGGAGCAGTATAGTTTGTGAGTGTAAAGAATTTGTATGAATAATCATGGTGTACGACTATATTTAATTCATGAAATGGAATTGATTTGAGTTCTATGAACATAAAAGTGCTTTAAATCTTCTTCTTCCATGTATTGCACCCTATATAATGTATGGTTTTGTGAGTTAATATTGTTTGGGTTGCATGATTTGAATAACAGTGATAGCGACTGTGGCTAGGGCATGAATATAAAATTGACCATATCTCGAAAATCAACAAAAAAAAATATGAAATTTTAACAGTAGAAGCGCCTTGGAAACAAAAATCCAATGAGTCTAATATGAGGTTGATTGGATATGTATGGAGAAAGTTATGATTAAATTACCGACCTGCAGTTTTGAGACAACTTAAAAGAAAAATGTATTTCAGGAAGTAAAATCATCATAAAGTGAAAAATAATCAGCCAAATCGTCTAAAAATTTGTATAAATCTCTGCCATATCATTATGAAGTATCCCTCAAATTTTCAAGAAGAATGGGCACATGGAGAAAGAGCAGTTAATGACAAAAATTTCTGAATACATAGAGCAGTACAGTGAGCAGAATAAGGTAAAATTTATACAATTTGAGATAAGTATAATGCTCCAACAGATGAAATCGATGTTTTAAAGGAGATTCAACGTGTTAATGATTCTTTTCATTCTTAGAAATTATCTTGGAAATGACTGTCATCAGTCATTATTAATCTAAACTCCCATAAAACAGTTGTAACCTGATTTTCCCCATGTTTGATGGAAAATCGCCAAGGATCTAGAAAGAATGAAAGGAAGGGGGTATTCCTACAGGAAGAGGATGGAAGCCTGAGAAGATAAGAAATTTTGTATAAAGAATATGTTTTCTTAATGAGCAATTCTACCTATACTGTATTTTGATGTTCTCTTTTCTCTGAGTACTTCTTGTTGGCATGATCAGAGGACTGTGAATCCATTAATGAATATCTGGAAATGCTTGTTTTATGGAAACCTCATGGAGGTTGAGTGATGCATACTTTTTTCTAACATGCAAGTGTATATCTAAGACTGAGTATGACTGTATAACAATGTTTCCTTGGGAATTTTAAGTGGGTTTCTTGAGAATTAGTTGGTTAAGCCCACATTATGCTATAAAGTTGTCTTTGGTGACATCTCAAAGGTTTGAACTCGAGAATTCAGTGTTTTCATTACATATTCATGAGCTATGAGAAAGAATTGTGACTGTGTTTTCATCAAGCCTGAGCAAGTAAGTTAAAAGTATTGAATTGTAATTATGATATGAGGTATAAAATCTTGTTCTTGGGCATCTGTACATTGCATGAGTGATAGGTACATTGATCTCATTCATGAGAAGAAATTACCTTGTCCTTATTTGTCTCATAATTGTTAATCTCCTGGGTGTGAATTTGAGACTGTGCATGTCAGCGGGGTATGGTATATCATGAAAGTTGTGTAAAAGGGCTCGTTACAGAACTCAAGTTTGATTCAACTATTTGTATATCATGATCTTATTTTGAGGAAGTCATTCCCTCATGATGAACTTGGTGCTTAGTATGATTGTCAAATGCATGATGACCAGATGACCTCTTGAAGCTCTTCAAGCTTGAATAACATGCAAGTATATGGTTTGAATATGATCTTGCCACTAGGACCAAATCTAAGAAAAGGAGGCTTGTGGGTAAAGGATGATCTGATCATATATTCAAGAAGCTGAGATAGATGGTGTATCAGGTTCTTGCTTCAACACCCTTTCAAGTATGTTCTCTTCTTTTCCTTTATACTAGTAAAATTCATTCACTGGCATAAAGGGTGGGAAAAAGTGGTCATCAAAAATTGCACAAAACCATAATTAAATCATGATTATATTATAATTATATGTACATATTTTTCAAACAATGAGGCAATGTCTTATTGACATCATTCCCTTATTGGTTTTCCTTTTATTGCTTTATTGGACTTAGTTTATTTCTATTTTATGGATTTGACTAAACTTTCAACCTTTTATACATATATCTTTGGCTCCTTTTCTGTTTTGTTTACAGTTGTTTGACTATGGGTTAGAACCATACATATGGTCCTCATCATAGTGTATGGTCTTGGCCCCCTTTATTTTTTTTTGACTGTTTTATCTTTATGGTCATATTTTTCCCTCTTTTATATTTCATTTTGTATCTTCTTGCTCAACATTTTACACCACAAAGGTCTTAATATCAAAGTAAGAAAATCCTATATATATTTCTAGCTTACGCATTTACTATGTAGAAAACATCTATTTATCTACAATACAAAGTTGAAATACAAAGTTGAAGAAGAAATGAACATTGTTGCATCTTTGCATATATAACATAAGAGGGCATAATTTTTATTTATTTCGTCAACGCACAAGGTTTTGAATGGGATGAAGTAGCTTTGCCCGCTATTGGTGTGGAATCACAAGGGAAACACTAAGATAGGGGAATAATTGTATGCAAAATATCACAAAGCACTAGGAGAACCACATGAAGTCTGAAATTTAGTGTAACATTTGGTGATTCACATGCAAGGTGACCACCGAGGTCAATTTGAATCAAGAATTTGTATTTTCTATGTAATGTGTATTTGAGTGTATTGCGGGGTAGCTAGGGTTGTTTTTCAAGTATAAGTGTGAAATATAGAGTTGTTTTCAACACTTTGAAGATTCTAAATGGTGAAAAATAGCAACACGAGCAACACTTTGAAGTTTAGTGATTTCAATTGTGCACGGTATAAAACCGTAGAAAATGGTGCTTTTTTATGTACAATCTTGATTGTATTGTATAGTTTTGACCCAAATTTCTAGAAGTATAGTGAAATGTCCATCTAGATCTTAGGCTATGTTTCTATCCCAGATCACTCAACGACATAGTCTAAATCTTTCCTGGATTAGCTAAGTGACTCTTTCTATCCCAATTTCACCTTTTATAACTTGTATCTCTTATTTGAAATGGTTGTTATATTTATATGATGAAATAGTTGATCTAAAACATCATTGTACATATATATATGATGAAATAGTTGATCTAAAACATCATTGCACATATATATTTGTTTCATTCTATCTTATTAACCTTATATACTAAATTGATTAAAATCAATTAGGGTTGATACACCATTCCTTTAAACTATAGGGGAATTAATATATTAGTTAATAAGATAAAAACAATATTAATCGTATATCGGTAAAACCAAATAGGTAAATAAAAACTAATTACTATGTTGAATTATCCTATTACCTAGGTTCTTACCAACATGACCCCCTTAATTATGCATGATATTAAGTGAACATGAGAGAATTTTTGAATCCCTCAAAGTTTTCCCATGCAAGTAACTCTTTGAAGATATTTGCATGGTGTTCTTGTGTCGATCAAAACTAGAGCTGAATTTTGTGCTATAGAACATGTTTGCGTATGAAATATATGTGTACCTCAATGTGCTTCATCCTCTCATGAAACAATGGATTGTGAAAAAGTTTTAGAACACCTTCATTTTCAACATACAATATTGTATATTTTTCTTATGGTATTCCTAGTCCCTCAATAATGTGACATAGCCATATCGCTTTGTAAATAACTCCTCCTACAACGTGATATTGACTTCTATGGAAGATCAAGAAACAAAGTTTTGTTTCTTTCTTCCCCATGATATCAGGATAGATCCCAAAATAATACACATCCATAAGTGGATTTTACGTCATCGAGTATTACCTACATGATTCGAGTTGGAATATATTGTTAACAAGAACTAGTCATTCTTCTAGTATTCTAGGTGAAAATCCATGGCTCCTTTGACACACTTCAAAATCTTCTTTGTTTCTTTCTAGTGACATGTACTTGGTTCTGCATGAACCATGAAATATATCTAACAACATAGCTGATCTCTAGTCTATTATAATTCAAGTAAATGATACTCCCAATCAATTGAAAATAGAGAGTTGTATCAATTATGGTAATGTATTTGTATGAGATAACTAAAGTCTTATCTCTACACGTGTGATAATCAAATTAAATTCCATCATCTAAAAAAATCAAGAATGGTATTAGAATATTTCATCTAAGATAGAAAGATGTGATCCTCTTTTTCCATACTTCCAAGCTAATATAATAGTGTAATATCCAGAGATCATTCATGTCAAATGATCGATTAAGATATTTCTTAGTGCAATCAATCATCTTCACAAAGCGTATCGGTGATGACTAGATCATTGGTATACACAACAATCAAAATATCCCCACCTTAATTTTTGAGCTAGAGATTGGGGTCATAAGGATTCCAAATAATGGATGAGATGAGATGCTCATCTATCTTGATGTACCAATCCTGGGAGCATATTTGATACCATATATTTTTATTATTTTCTAGGTATGAAAAAATCTTTGGTTGTGACATGTAGAATTATTCCTATAAATATCCATTGAGAAAGGCACTTTTCACATCCATTTGGTGGACTCTCTAACCAAACTATGTAACTAGAGAAAAAATCATCCTCATAATTTTGATCTTAGCTATGGGAGAAAATTATCCTCATAGTCAATGCCTTATTTATGATCATACCCCTTTGTTACATGAATCACCATGTGCTTTTCAATAGTGTCATATTCTTTGTACTTAATTTTGAATATCCAACTATATCCAATGGATTTATTCCTAGTGGAAGGTCAATGGGATACCATGTGTTATTTTCATCACAAAGTGATATTTAGCATCCAAGGTAGCTTTATGAAGTTTAGACTATAGGGCTTCTGAACGATAGAGTGTTTAAAAGATTCAATAAATTTATTCATTTAGGTGAAATTTAACTCATCTCAAGCCTTATTGTGACTCCATGGTCCATGTTTATATGTTTCTAGGATACCATCCAATTTGGCATCTCGTATGACATTAGTATACTATTTAGGCATACATTGAGCTTTTAAGAGCAAAGTGGTTTTCTCAATTCATCACCATCATCCCCATCCTCAATATCTTCATCAAAGGGGAGGTCATCATATGTTTTCAAAATATGAATGATTTTATCATTAGGTGATATTTTTGAAGGAGATTCCTCCTATTTCTTCTAAAAAAATCAACACCCTTTCTTGTATAGACTCTTCTAGTTTATGGATCCATTAGTCTATAGCCAAGATTTTTTCATTATACCCTAAGAAGATATACTTTTCAACTTTCATATCAAGTTTTGTTCTCTTCTTCTTGGGAATGTGCATGCTCACTTTACATCCAAAAATATGAGAGGTGTAATAGATGGATTTAACCCTTACAAGTTTCTTGTGATGTCACCCCATCAAGAGCAATAGTGGGAACTATATTCATCAAGTATATTGCATTTTTGGCTACTTTGGCCTAATATGTCTTCATTAAGATAAAATCATCGATCATACACCACACCATCTCCATGATAGTATAATTTAATCATTCAATAATGTCATTTTGTTGTGACGTATGTGGAGGATCCATTTTTCAATGAATTCCATGTGTTTCAAAGAATTCATTGAACTCATTGAATATGAAAGCAGACTGTTTTGATTTTATGACCAAAAGCATCTTTGAACTTCTTGAAATTATCAAATGATTCATCATTAGTAAAAATACAATATATCCACATGTTTATTTAAAATCATCAACACAAAGCATAAAATATTGAAAACCAACGTGAATTGGTCTCATGGGTCCACAAATATAGGTATGCACCGGATCAAGCTTACATGGATCCTAAAATTTACTCTTTTGGAATGGTGCTCTATGTTGTTTTCCTACTAAACAATGTTGACATTTATCCGAGTCCTCTCACAATTGTGTTGAGGTTGTGTCCTTTGCCACAAGAGCTTGATTGTCTCAATATAAAAATTCAAGCTGGAACATCTATCCCACATTTGAAGATCATACAAAAATCTCATCTCTTCTAGACTTATCTCTGATCAAACACATTTTCTTACAACCTTTACAGTTAAACTTAATCTTTAGATTGTGATCTAAAAGTTGAATAAGCTGATAGTAAATTATTTTTCAAACCAAAAAATAAAATAAAATAAGTTATTTTACAATTATGTGTACCAAGGGGTAAAGAAACAAGATGACCAGAAGGAAATATGATTTTCGATGGGTGTGTCACTCAAAGCGAAGAGCTAGTCCTTGCATCTAGTCATGTGCCTAGTTACACTAGGATTAACATACCATATGGCATTGTGTGAAGACAAATCTTCATGTGACTGAGTAACATACAAGAAATCCCCATTGTCTGAGTGATTTTCATGTTTAACAACATTTCCCTTTTGTTGGGGCTTCTTCTTCTAGATACCCTTATACTACCCTTGTTTATTTTTTTTGTTTTCCCTAATGAGATTGTTAGTTATTCAAATTATTTCCAATGGATGATCCATGTTAGAATGAATTATATCAATTTTCTTTTCAATTTATGGCCCTTACGACCAAAAATTCGACATTGTTTATGTTGTTTGATCCCTTGTTGATTTTCCTAATTACTTTACTTCTAGGATCTTGGAGGATTTAAATGATTTTTTCCATTTTGGTGTGGAGAAATAACATGTTCTTCTTCTTCCTCTATGTGCATGGTTTCCTCGTATTGTAACATCTTTACTAACTTTTATAGGTCGGTATTTGTCTTATAACATTGAGTAGTCACAAAGATTTGGTAAGAGGGGGAAGCTCTATCAAGATGATGAGTACAAGAAAATCATCTGTTACATCATCTTCTAATGCTTGGAGAGAAGCTCACAATGTTGTAACACACCATATAAAGACCACAATTTTCTCACGACTTTTTAAATTAATATTATGAAACTAGCTCTACAAATGCAAAATGGTGTTTTTATTTTTGGCCTCGTAGACTATGTTCAATTTTCCCAAGCTTCTTTCATCATTTTAGAATCTCAAATAATTGGTTGCACTTTGTTTGAGACTCCAAGAAGGATGATTAATTTTGCCTTTTGATTGGCTTGGTCATACTATATTTGACCATTTACATCATTTTTAGGTCGAATGAGACTTTCGTCAATTATATTCTAAATGTCATCAAATTTAAGTTGAGCCTTAATTTTTTTCTTCCATGTTGTGTAGTTCTCATCTTGTATGAGTTGGGAATCTAGGAAAAATAAGAGAATTTGCAGCCATCACTTGAGATGGTCATGCTAAACGGATTCCCTTTTTAGGAATATTATTATTATTATTGATTCATGGTAATTATTGAGTTACCATATAGGAAAAGAATACTTACTTATCATATGGTTATGTTGATAGTTATTAGAATCTAATAATTCAATAGTTATATTGTTTTATGTAATAACAATATATCACATATAGGAGATTGTGTATTCATAGGAATTTGGGGAGATTTTGGAGCATATTATATATCTATAAATATAAGAATTCATTTCCTATACATTTGTATGTTTCGAATGAATTAATCTAAAGAATATTATAGTGTTATTTTTGTGAAGCTTGCATCCTAAACTTAATTTGGTATCGAGTGAATATGGGCTTGTGAGGATTTGTGAGGGGAAAATATAGTAAATCTAGTTTTTAAAATAATAGTTTGTTTTCCCATGTCCGATTCATCTAGGTACTTAAAATAAGTATTATTCAAGCTTTGGTCTGATCACTACTCATCTAGTATTAATGGAATCAACGCCTTTGTGTGGGATCTATTGGTTGTTCCAAGCTTGCGGTCTAATCACTACTTAGTTAGTATTAATGGAATCAATGCCTTTGTGTGGGATCTATTGGTTATTCACCTCCCTACCATGAATCCTAAGCTCATACCACCTACCTTGGTTTTCTCATACTAAAATTCCAATTTCATTATAAAATCATTTGATCAAGTATTTCTTAGTTGATATTGTGCTCCTGCATTTGACATCTATTATTCAACATTTGAATGGAGTCTTCACATGTTCCTCGACATCGTCAAAGGAAGCTTCTTATTATGCCATGTTCTTGATTCAATGTTGATTCATGAAAGTGTAAAATGGTTTATTACAAATGTGTAAACCGTGTAACTCTACCCATACAACGCACGTGCATTTTAATGTGCAAAATGATCATTGTACACTGCGTGTTTTTCTTCCAAGGTTCGAGGTCTTAAAAATGGCATGCATAATATTTAATGCTTATAGTTGAGATAGGTTGGTCAATAAGGTTAGTTTTTCTTTATATTTGAATTTAGAGTCATGTAGCTTTTTAAGCCTTTAAAGGTTATATTTAGAGTATCAAGTGTATTTAGTAATAGTCATATATTCTTTTGTTAGTTAAAATTTTCAAAATTCATTATGATTTATTCGCTCATTCAAAATAATTTCAAATTACATCGTGAATAGTGTGTTATTGCAATATATTCATTTTCATTAAATCATTGTGTGTCATCAATCAAATAGTCCTTTATTGTCGAATAGTCAATATATGTCATCAACGTTGGTGCTTGACAATTTTACACGAATACATAAAGATCCTCAAATCAAGATCAAGATGAGTTAGAAACACATCAGTTTGGAGGATGGAGGCATTGAAAGGAGGTCGAAAAATGACCTCTCATTAGTCACCAATGATGGGACCGCTAAATTTTGTGGTGACATTTTTGTGTGATTTTGCTTTTAGTTGTGTGCTTTATCTTTAGAGTTCATATTTCTAGTTGTGTGTAATGTGTTTCTATCCAAAGTTGTAGTTTTATAAATAAACAGAAATTTCACATTGTGGGGGGAATATAACACCAATGTTTCATTTCCATTTTGTGCCAAACTGACTAAATTCAAGGGCGATTCTCTAGTGGCGGTGGTAGTTTCTTATGTTGTTCGAGATCAAGTGGCGAGTAGTAAAAATGGATAAAATTAAGAGAATTTGGTTCTCATGGAGTTTTTTTCATGTGATTTTTCAAGGGAAAAATTCAATCTTGAACTATGACAACTAAATTCAAGTGTCAATTTTTTTACTTGAAGACCCCCCCGAACCCTTCTCCAAATCAATCGACCTCTGTGTCATGCCTATCGACCTTGCAAGTCCTCATATGTGTTATAAAAATTTCTCTATGTGTTTTAGCCATGGTGGCAGTGGTCATTCAATTCTTCAAGTAAAGTGCTTTTAGTGGTGAAATCTCTAGTAAGCTCATAAAGGATATTTTAGTATTTTCTTGTATAAATCTGATTAATAGCAATAATAGAACACAAATGAACACAATATTGAAGATAAATGATATCAATAGGCAAGTTGAATAACTTAGCCACTTCGAGGGGGAAACCTCCAAACAATACAATAAGACTCAAATGTTCAATATGATGATCAACTACTACCTACTAACCCCTATATATACTATTCCTATGTTATGGCCAACACCAAGGCTGACCCACTAATGATAATATAACATATATGAAAGAGATACATCATGATAAGAAGTTATGATAGCCACAAGTTAGCTATATACATCCAATGTAAAATATATGATTAAGGGTGTAACATGCCCCTCCCTTCAAAGCAACATTGTCCCCAATGTTGAGAAGCTCTGGATGATCTTTGCAGGAAGTTTACATCCTCCCAAGTTATGTCTTCATTGTCTAGATTTTTCCACTTGATAAAATACTCGGTGATGAACCTTGTCCTCAATTGCTTAGTGCATGTCTGAAGGATGCATTCTGGTTCCAGGATGATTCTTCCCTCTTCATCAAGCTTTGGTAACACTGTTTGGGTTGATACCGTCTATCCAATTACCTTCTTCAGGCAAGATACATGGAAGACTAGATGAATTCAAGTAGCAAGAGGAAGTTCTAGTTTGTATGCTACACTTCCAATCTTTTGTAACACTTGATAAGGGCCATAGTACTTAGGTGAAAGCTTGTTATCATTTTTTTGTTGTTTCAAGGAAATTTTCTTATATGGCTATAAACGCATAAAAACCCAATCACCAACTTTAAAATGTATTTCACTACGATGTTGGTCTGCCTGCTACTTCATGTGGTCTTGTGACATGGCCAAATTCTCCCTGAGACTAGAAAGAACCTCTTATTGGTGTTGAATATGTTCTTCAACTGCTCGAACCCTTGGTTGGACTCTTAAAGATGAGGTGATAGATGGTGGATGGTACCAAAATAATGCCAAGAAAGGAGACATTTTATATGAATTATGAAAGGAGGTGTTATACCACCATTCTGCTAGTGGTAACCATTAGATCCATATCACTTGCTTATCTGAGGTAAAAAAATGAAGATATCCCTCCAAGAACTTATTTACAACCTCTATTTTCCCATTAGACTAGGGATGATAAAAGGAACTATGAGCTAGTTGCATGCCCAAGAATGAGAATAAGTTAGTCCAAAATTACTAGTAAAGACAGGGTCTCGGTCACTTACTATAATCTTTAGTGTCCCATGTAGCTTCTAAACTGTATCCCTGAAGGCCATTGCTATTGTATTTGTAACAAATGGATGTGATAAGGCACAAAAATGGGCATATTTGGTGAGTCTATCCACCACCACCATGATTACATTTTTACCTTTTGATTTAGGCAATCTGTGATGAAGTCCATGGACACCTCTTCCCACCTTTGGCTAGGAATAGATAGAGGTTGTAAAAGACCTAGGGACTTAATTGTTTCGCCCTTATTTTGTTGACAAACCATGCATTTTGCCACAAATTTTTGGACATCCCCTTTTAGCCATTCCTAGAAAAAATCATGCTTGATTTGATGATAAGTCTTCAAGAATCTAGAATGCCCCCTTATTGAAGAAGCATGGAGCTAAGATATAACCCTATTTTAAGGATTGAATTCTTAAATAGATATAATCTATCTTTATACCATAAAGCATATTCCTTTACATACAAATTTTTCTGACATGCTTGAATCTTGTTGGAGATTTTGAATGAAATTTTGTGTACCTAGGTCATTTTTCCATTCATACCTTGCATCCTCTATCAAATCCTCTTGTAATATAGATATGTCACACAACAATGCCTCAACTTATTCATCCTTCCGAGATAAAGCATCAACAACCACATTCTCTTTCCCTTTCTTGTATATTATCTCAAAATCATACCCCAACATTTTAAAGACCCATTTATGTTGTTCTTCAGATGATAAACATTTCTCTAAGAAGTATTTCAAACTATCATGATCTGTCTTTACTTTGAAATGTCTACCCATTAGATATGGTCTCCATTGCTTCACTACATGAAGTATGGCTAGTATTTATTTCTCATAAATTGGTTTATATATATTCTTACCTTTGAATTGGTGGCTCTCAAAGGAAATGGGTCAACCTTCTTACATGAGTACTACCCCATACCATACCTTGAAGCATCACATTCAACAATGAATGTTTTGGAAAAATATGGGGTGGCTAGAACCAGAGTGGTGCACATGGCCTCCTTTAACTTCTCAAATTCCGTAGTAGCTTGCTCGTTCCAATAGAAAGAGTCCTTCTTCAATAAAGTTGTGAGTGGTACTCATCAATCCGCCATAATTCCTTACAAATCTATGATAATAACATGTAAGCCCCAAAATCCTCGAGAGATTTTTTAGGGTTTTGGGAACATTCCATTCAAGAATGGATTTTATCTTGTTAGGATCCACTTTAACACCTTCATAAGAGACAATATGACCCAAATATTCAACCTCCTTGACACCAAAAGAACACTTAAAAGATTTGCATAAAGTTGATGTTGTTTAAGAGTTTCCAACACCTTATTTACATGATGCAAGTGTTCCTCCCATGTTTTATTATAGATTAATATATCATCAAAGAACACTAAAACAATCTTTCGTAAAAATGGCTTAAAGATGGAATTCATCAAGCTTTGAAATGTAGAGGGTGCATTTGTCAAGTTAAGGCTCAATTTGACTATTTAGGACAACTAGAAGCTAATGACCATATTTTTTTCTTCCTTCCCTCCTTTAGAATGACACTAGCCTTTTCCCCTTGTTATTGTACCTTTCTATTCAACTATCGACAAAATTAAGTTAGGTTTAGGATGGAGTAAGTGTTACGTATCTCTTACCACTCATTCCTAAATCGCATTATTGTGACTTTTAGAGAGTTATCACCACTAGAAAACATCATGGTGAGCTCCCCTAAATGTCATTTACATACATAAATGTCATTTGTACTTTCATTCATGTAAGGGAAAGTGTTAACCATGCCGATTTAACACATAAAACTCTTAAGCTTGTGTTCTACGTATGGCATAGTTGGGGCTAGATATATATTCAATGTTTGAATTTACCTACAGTTGTGCTAAAACACCATTAACGATACATGATTTCAGTCCTTTTCAATCAAACTGAATGCTCTCTTTGAGATTTTAATTTGCTTTTCTTTCAATTTTAACAGCTAGGTTGAAGATGAGGACCCTCTGTCTCAGAAAATTAGACCATATTTAGTGGATGAATATATGAAAGAGATTAAGAATTTTCCTCTATTTTATGAAAGAGATTTAGAATTTGTCTCACTTATACGACTTCTATCGATGTATTAAGATTATATATAAAATGTTTCTATTATATATATATATATATATATATAATTTTCATAGACAAAAAAGAAAATTGTTATTATGAAGAATTATGGACAAATATTTGTTACAATTTACAAGATTTGTTACATAATAGTTTTGTGACAAAAACGACTACATAATAATTTTGAAACAAAGACGTATAAACTTGGATGTTATATTAATGAAAGTAGCCAAACTCTTACATTTTACAAGTCATGTCAAAAGTAGGAGCCAAAAGAGGATTTTGGCATAAAACTGGCACTACATATGCATCTTACATTATTTTCTCATTCAAGGAGAAAAACCATAACATTAAACTTGATTTTTGCTTTGACATAACTGAGTATCTTGGCAATTATTTTACAAATAATGATACAATTGATGGTAATATCAAAACTTCAACAAATTAAAGTTGAGAGCTCTTAAATGAAAGCATGTTTCTTTACATGATCAACATTAATGGATTCTTCTTGGATAATATCCTACACAAATGAAAAGTTAATTTAAAACAACATACAAAGCAACGTGAATAAAAAAATAAAATCTAATTTTAAATTTAAATTATAATAAAAATGGTAAATACCTTGTCCTTTTGTCCATTTAGTTCAAAATTTGTACAATCAGTTATCATCAAATCCATTTTATTTGCAGCGTTGAAAGGGTTGTTTTCCTTCTTTCCTCCCTCTTTTCTACACTATCATACTCCTCTACAAGCTTGGAAATCAGATCTTTATCTTGTTGGCTAAGGGATGAAAAAAATTACACCTTTTCTTCCACAATAATGCTCAATTAACCTAGATTTATACATACATTTGGAATTGTTCAAGTGTCAGTCAACATTTCTCTTTTCAACCATTTTGTACTATTTTTTGTTTTCTTTTGATACTTCCAGATCACATGTTTACCTAGATTGCGCCTATGTAATGGAGGGAGTCCATTGTGATCATGGAGGTGGTGATAATTGATGTCTTTCAAATGCCATTTTATTCCTTACATTTCATAGTTGCAACAATGAAAGACTTGCATTTGAATATGTCCCTCTTTCCAATTTATTTTATAATTTTACACTCCTATAAATACTAATTAACATCCAATAATTAAATAGTTTATGAGTAACAATTTATGTGTAGGAAAATCCTATAACTCTTTAGTTGAAATTATTATGCAAATGTAAAAATATATGGACACTAAAAGAACAAAAAAATTAGAAAATCCTAATAAATCTAAGACATGCTAACATAAGTTGAATACTTGAATAAAAGTGTTTTATTCATGCAAAAAAAAAATCTAAATAACACTACTTCCTGATCTTTGATGTTTGCACTCATTGGATGCTTTATGGCTCGAGACTAGGCACCCAATCTTCATCTTCACCATCCTCCTCTACTTCATAATCTTTGTCATTCTAATTACTATTGTCATCTATATTTAGTTCCATGTCAAATTCTTCTTCAACATGACTATCCTTACCCTTTTCCTTTTCAAAATATGAATTCTCTCTTGTTTGATCAACAAATGCCTTTTCTTCTTCAATGTTTTCATCGTTAATCTATGATTATGTTACAAAAACAAACACTATGTTGTCGAAATAATCATTTGATAACACATAATCCACTACAAAAATTATATTTCAATAAAAAACAAACAATCACATTTCCTTACTAGTTTCAGAAAGGCCATTGCAACACGTCTTGTCATTCTTTTTGTTTGTGGTTGATTTTTTCCACAACCACTATCTTCATTCATTTGATTTGATTTCTTTGAGGTTAAAAAATTAAAATTTAAAATTAATACATAATATATGGACATGCATAATCAAAATAAATTGTTGGCGTAGTAGCTGGTTAACACAATGAGATCCCTCTCCACCACCAGATCAAGCTTTTGGTGTGACAGAAAATCACACATGGTATCAAAGTTAGACAATTAAAGCGGCTCGACACGGAGTAGTACTGAGATGGGTGACCTCTCGGGAAGTCCGGTGTTGTTGCCTCGTAATGTTGTTGGACCTAATTAGGTGTATACGTGGTGGGCCCAGAGCTCACGTGGTTGCATCCAGCTCCATCGTGCGGGGGTGTGTTGGCGTAGTAGTTGGTTAACACAATGAGATCCCTCTCCACCACCAGTTCGAGCTTTTGGTGTGATAGAAAATTGTACATCGTACATAAACAATATTGATGAAAAAACATTGTTAAAAGTTTCATCAATACCTTTTCCGTTACTTGCGGTTCAATTTTTTGAATGTCGTCAATGTTTCAATATTTATTACACTTAGCCTATAGTTGCATAAGAAGATGGTGTAGAAGAAAATCAACTTAATTTCAATAACAATATAATGAATTCTATAATTACAAAATAAATAACATAATGAAAAGACGAGAAATGAATCATCCCATCCACAGATATTGAAACTACCTAAATAACCCATCTGCACCATTCACTCTCTTTACGTTCCAAATCTAACCATATGTAATATATATAGCCAAAGTCTTATTTTTTACCTTACAATTTTTTTTTCTTGTTCAATTTTCTTCGTGTGGACTCCATTGTTAACCCTCTACAAAAAAGAAGCAATCAAAAACACATTGTGATTCTCTTGCAACAAGTGTTATATGATCCTTAATCAAGATACTTGTTGATTACATGTTAAATATTCATTCTTAAGGAAGTTGAGCATATTGGGTGTCAAACTTGGAGTTTATCTCCCATTAAAAGAAATGGAAAACAAAGCATGAACAACTTTTACATAAGAAAATTATTTCCCTAACAAAATTTCAATAATGTTGCTAATGTCTAATCACGCATAACAAATTTAGGTGAAAATTGCTGCTATATAAAAACTAGCATTGAAGAGAGCAATGAAAGAGATTTCTCTTAAAATAGAAATTTGAATACTCAACACATAAGAATTAAATAACACAACACAATTTCATAAATCTGGGTCATAAATGTGTAATGAATACAAATGAATAACACCCATAATTTTTTTACCGATCCTTACTCTAACCTCTATTTATTTTGGTTTATGAATAAAAGCATGGTTTATAACTCACAAAAAGTACCAATTTAACTTTTGCTCTAGATATTTACAAATTACGGTGAATTGAAATTGAGTTCCATAATTTTATTTGGTAAATGAAAACAATATAAGGTAGATGAGGAACTCTTAATGCATTCCAACATACATTCAATGATTTACTTTAAAGTTACATGAGTGTTAAATGTGTGTTAATGGCACAATGGGTTTGAATTGGAAGCATACAAAAAGAATATAAAATTGACTATTCATACACAACTTTAAAATTGAGGCTTCATTTTGATAAGAAATATTTCTTGAAGAAATAAAAAACTTTTTTATTAGAAGTATTTGTTATGACTAAGTTATTATATTACTTTTATCCATTAATGACTTAGGGAAAAGGTGTACAAGATAATAATTACATATATAAATAGTCTAAGGTTGTAAGAGAAAAAAATGACATATATAAATAATCTAAGGTTGTAAGAGAAGAAAATATGTACAAGAGAAAAATTCTATGGATGCAAAGAGCCACAAGTGAATAGCATATGGGATATTATCTTAACTATATACCCAATATAAAGCGTGTGAAAAAAAAGGTTTAGAATAGTAATGTGGAGAGAAAACCCATAGGAAATGATAGCACTATTTTATAATATTCAACTCGACTTATTTGTATTACGAAAAGGTATACATAAGTGTTGAAATCAAACGAAGGGTAAAGATACACATAGCAAAAAATAGGACTAGTTCTCATAGGTTTATATGCGAGACTGGTAGATAGGTGATTCGTAATGTCAAAGAATAGGAAGAGGGTATGTTTTTTCTTCGCCATATGTACATTAGAAATATAGAAGCATTCCATGCTTGAATTCCCAACTTACAAGGACATTTGAGTCAAGTATGTGCAAACACTAAAAGTTGAAAGACCCTATATTACCAACATGTTTCGGCATTACACAATAGTCAACTTTTAAAGTGAGTACATCTTTACCACTTTTGTGTGCTTCGTAATATTAAAGACCCATGACTTATTGTCGGATCTAAAAATTAACTTGACATATGAATTATTTAAAAAGACTAAAATGAAAATATTAGAGAAACTAATAACCCAAATTAGTGAGAGAAAGATAAACCTTCTCAAATCACACATTCAACCAATAAGTGACTATTCTAACAATGTATAACCACAATTAAAACCATGTCATTTATTTATATGGACATGTTATATTACATTACTATTTTTACATCAACGTGATCGAAAAGCGTGAAGGAAGGCTGGTGGAGAGGCATATGTGGTATGCGATCAAGGTTGTGCGAGAGATCCCTCATACGAAACCGCTCAAATCGAGGCATGGAAACCGCTCAAACAGGGCAATGGCGGGTGATCTCTTTCTTGATAAACACGGAGCTATGATTTTTGAAAATGGGACCATCCTGTGACAGCTGCTCAGGATTTGACAAGAAGTCATTGATATGATGGCCGACAGAACCGCCAATAATTAATAGTTTGTTGGATGGGAATGGAGACGTGGTTGGATGGAAATGGAAATGGAGACGGATGTAAACGACGTCATATCGGTCAAACGCCATGTAGACCATTGTGCCACATCACACCTCCTTGCGAACTTGCGTGAGGGATAGGGACAATGGAGTGTGCATGGCAATAGATGTAACCAAGAAAGTCACTTATTTCATTGGTAACATCGTGTCTACGATAACATTTGGGAGGAAATGCTATGAAACTCATCCGGGCGGGTGACCATTTAAACAACTTTTGGATGCGGTGGTTGATCGTTAACTAGTTTTGGTCTGCAAGGATTTTTGTCCTCTCTTGGGTTGGCTTGATTTAAAAGGACTTGAGCAAAGACAGAGCGAGCTTACCCGCTTTTTTAACGGGTATTTTGAAAGGATTGTGGATGAACATGTGTTGGAAAGAAAGAAAATGGAGACTTGTAAGGGTGACTTTGTGGATGCGTTGCTTTCCTTGTCTAAAGATGAATTCATGGAAATCAAAATTACTCGAGACCACATCAAGAATGTTGTTTTTAGACATATACACCTCTTTATCTCGCTTATGTGTTTGCAAAAAAATAATAATAA